>JAWWNH010000091.1:2581250-3871875 GCA_034641385.1 Darevskia mixta | reverse complement strand
CTCAACCCGTGCATTCCCGTCCCCGTCCTTCCCCTTCCCGTGCTCAGCCCTCTCGCCGAAATCTCGCGAGAACCACCGCCCCCGAGCCTCGACTGCGCAAGTCGAGGACACGCCGGGGACTGGCGAGGCCGCCGACGGGCGAGAACAGCTTGCGAGCCGCACCCCTCCCGGTCCTGTCCCAGCACACTCCCCCCCGTTTTCGATCGAGTGAAAATGGATTCTTCCGGGGGAGGCAAGCCTTCCCGGCCGCCGCTTGGACGAAACCACGCGGCCTCCCTGAAAAAAGTGGGGGAGGCCTGTTCCCCGATGCGGCGAAGCTTAAGACTCGGGGAAAGGGCATTAATCATGAAAGCGAGGGGGGGAACCAACCGTTTCGGGCCGTACCATTCGAGGCATTAGAGAGGGGAGAGCGGGGAAAGGCGGCCCCGTCGCTCCGTGAGAGGGAGGCCGGTGTCTACTGAGACGTTTTAAGTGCGGGGCCTCGATCTACGAAGCGAGGGGAAGAGGACGGCCTTTGGGACCATCACGCGTCCCTCTCGTTGCCCCGCTTGTCCAACGTCACGGCCCTCGAAAACGCTTCTCCGGTCACTCTCGACGCCTCCGCTTCGAGCCTTAAATAGCCCGACGCCGCCCTCGGCACGCAGGGCCGCGCCTCCCTTTCCCCGCGCGCCACATTTTACCTGCCGTAATCCGCGGAGCCGCCTGACATGTTCCGATAACCACCGCTCTCCTCAACTGAAAAGGCAGCGCCTCCGCTGCGCCGGCTTTATATAGCCTTCCCGTTGGCCGGGACTACTTTTACTCCCCCTTCCTCTCGCTGCGGAGGGATATGGAAAGCAACTTGCGGTGGAACGTGGGAGGGGGGAGGGAGAGCAAGAGCTAGCCCACCACAGCACCAGCCCATTTCCTCCCACCAGTTGCTTTGTATGTTTTCCCCAACCCCCATTAATGAAGACTAACGAGGATTCTGGATTTTTCAAGCCGGGAAACGGCGAGACCTTGTGTGGGACTACTTTACGCTGTGAGTCGCGGAGGGATATTGCAGCAGTTGAGACGACCGACTGCGTCCCGCTTTTTTCCCCTCCCCCTTATCCCGCCACCCCGAGTCTTGTAAACGGGGTTTCCGAGTTCGCCCCTGCCCCGGCGGGGAAGGCGGCTGGGTTGAAATCGGAGTGAGGAGGAGCAATGAAGGAAGGGCGAGAGGCGGGAATTAGTGGCTGCTGCTGCTTCAGGACGGGGGGGGGACGGGGGAGAGAGATCAAATGAGAGAATGGGGGGGGAGGTTAGTTGTAGGGGAAAGAAGGGGGTGGGGGAGGGGAAACCAGGGTGCGTTGGGTGATAAATGAAGAATAAGAGGAAAAAGGCGCCGGTGAAATGGGTGTGAGGAGAAACAGTGAAAGGGGAGACTGTAAAATGGGTGCAAGGCGGACGGGCTGGGGGCATCCATGAGGGGAAGTAAGAGATGGAGTGGCCCGGAGAAGGGCAGAGTTGGAGTCGAAAAGGGGGAAGAGAGGAGAAATAAGGCACCTGAAACAAGCCTGATCTTGATATCTACCTACCTACTATCTTCCACCATGGAGCTGAAGGTGTGCTACAAGGAGGTCTCCCATCCAGGCAGAGACCGGACTCAAGATCTGGCTTGCTTCAGCAAAAGTGGCTGCTTCATGTGCCTTATTTCTCCTCTTTCCCCCCTTCTTCATTCCAATTCTGCTCCTCTCCCAGCCACTCCATTTCTTACTTACTTATAGGTAAAGGGACCCCTGACCATTAGGTCCAGTCGCGGATGACTCTGGGGTTGCGGCGCTCATCTTACTTTACTGGCCGAGGGAGCCGGCGTAAGCATGACTAAGCTGCTTCTGGCGAACCAGAGCAGTGCACGGAAACGCCGTTTACCTTCCCGCCAGAGTGGTACCTATTTATCTGCTTGCACTTTGACGTGCTTTCAAACTGCTAGGTGGGCAGGAGCAGGGACCGAGCAACGGGAGCTCACCCCGTCGTGGGGATTTGAACCGCCGACCTTCTGATCGGCAAGCCCTAGGCTCTGGTTTAACCCACAGCACCACCCGTGTCCCTTTCTTACTTATATCCCTATCTATATCCTGATTTCCTTTTTTTTTTTTTCTTTCTTCCATTTCTTGGGCACCCATTCTATTCTACAGCTTCTGGCCCAGTTTCCACCACTTGCTATCCTCTACAGTTTTTAAGTGTTTTATTATTATTATTATTATTATCATCATCATCATCATCATTAATTATTAGCGTTTATATACCACCGTTACCTTCACAGAAGCTCAAGGTGGTGTGCATGGTTCTCCTCCCCATTTCACCCCCACAACACCCCTGCGAGGTAGGTTAGGCTAAGAGATGGTGTCTGGTCCAAGGTCACCCAGTGAGTTCCAGACCCTGGTCTCCCAGGTCATAGTACAGCACTGGCTGGCTCCTACTGCATAAAATAAGTAAATGACAGTTGGAACCTGGAAGGTCCTGATTTATATCTTGCTTGAAGCGCGAGCTCCTTTGACAACGCTGGGACCACATAACACCGGTCCTGAGAGATCTACATTGGCTCCCAGTACGTTTCCGAGCACAATTCAAAGTGTTGGTGCTGACCTTTAAAGCCCTAAATGGCCTCGGTCCAGTATACCTGAAGGAGCGTCTCCACCCCCATCGTCCAGCCCGGACACTGAGATCCAGCACCGAGGGCCTTCTGGCGGTTCCCTCATTGCGAGAGGTGAGGTTACAGGGAACCAGACAGAGGGCCTTCTCGGTAGTGGCACCCACCCTGTGGAACACCCTTCCATCAGATGTCAAGGAAATAAGCAGCTATCCTATTTTTAAGAGACATCTGATGGCAGCCCTGTTTAGGGAAGTTTTTAATATTTAATACTGTATTGTTTTAACATTTGATTGGGAGCCGCCCAGAGTGGCTGGGGAAACTCAGCCAGATGGCCGGGGTACAAATAATAAATTATTATTATTATTATTATTATTATTATTATTATTATTATTACTCTGCCTGCCTCGACTCTCCTGCCTGCAGTAGGGGATTATTCAGGTTGCCTGTCTTGCAGGGCTCAGTGAAGCACTTTGAAAACTTGTTTAAAGCAGCATAGAGCACATGCTCTCATAATTCAAAATGATAGAGCTGGGAAAGATTTGTAGCCACTGCCAGCGAACGTAAAGCAAGACAATACTGGCCTAAATGGTGTGGCTGTGTAAAGGAGTTTAAGGAACACCATTGCAGACAACGGCAACTTAGTATGTAAAATTAGATTGTTCATTAGTATAAGATTGCAGCTTTAAAGCTGATGGGTGTCTATGTAGCTTGCCAGAAGCTACTTTATAGGCCATACCAGATCATTGATCAGATTGTCTACTTTGACTGCCAGCAATTCTCCAGAGCCTCAGGCAGAGCTCATTCCCAGCCCTGTTTCCTCACCCAGTAATGCTCAGCTGGAGGTGCTAGGCACCGAACCTGGCTCATTCTGCATGCATTCCAGCACGCTTTGGGCCCTTCCTAGTCTTTACAGCTGGATTTAACTGGCAAGCTCCCCACCATTACCATTCACATAGGCACTGCATACCTTTTAGGCCTGATTTTACCCATTTTTGAAGCAACATAGTTATTCTGGAAAGCTTGCTGCCTCAAAAATGAATGAACCTGGAGTAAACCTGAAGCAGTACGTTAGCTTCAGGTCAGTTGCTGCAATAGCCACATGCTAATGCTGCAATTTCAGTACCAGTAGCTATCTGTAAAAGAACAGCTTCAGTCTGCCCACTGTAGTGCTATGATCAGAAAGAGTAGAAGCATCTCCTCAGGCTGTCAGCTGAGCAAACAACTCCAAATAGCTGAAGCTGTCCAAGCAATATAGTACAAGGGGAAATGGGTTTGAAAGAAAACCACAAAGTTAAGTCCAGGGATTTATGTGGGCCAAGGGGCCAATTGGTCATTGTACCACCAAAATCCAGGGCTCAATATGTTAATTTATTTTTTTGTCAGAGGTGTATACAAATTGTCAAGTACATAAAGGATGACAACCTCTTTGGTGAGATTATGGACCTTAATGCCAATACTATACTGGACAAGGGCTCTCTGTTGTTGCTGTTTGGACTGCAGGAGGCCTAGTCCTTGAGTTGGGGTGTGGAACCATTTCAAAGAAGCATGTCAGTCACCCAAGTAATTCTGTGGCAAGCTAGCAGATAGGATCTCACAAAGAGAAACATGGGGGGGGGGTCTTATATTGCTCTGTCCTCATAAAATCTGTTAGGAAGATGACCTTCCTTTCTAGAGGAGAAGAGCTTTCTCCAACATTTTGGTAGAGTCTTTCCATGCCCAGCATATAGAGATCATAGAATTACAAAACTGTAGAATTGGAAGGGACCACGAGGGTCATCTAGTCCAACCCCCTGCAATGCAGGAATCTTTTGCCCAATGTGGGGCTTGAACCCACAACCCTGAGATTGAGAGTCCCATACTCTACCGACTTACATCTTGAATGGAAAAGTGATGCACAGTGGTCAATGGGAGAAAATATGCACATGTTTGAGTGCAGAGTTTGCCCTTCAGGCCCTTCAGAGATAGGCTAAAGGAGCTGAAGCAGGTGATAGCTGCTGATAAACTTCTGAAATTGTGTTGCATTAACATTTCATTTAGTAGGCTGCTACAGAACACTATTTCATTTCACATACAACACTTGGTGAAAGCCAGAATGTAAAGGGAATTGTTTCTTCACACTCACAAGGAAGATTATTTATCCTGTATTCTTAGTTGCTTAGAAAAATTCTCAGAGTTTCAATAACAGCGTGCAATGTTGAGAGAATGGCTATTCAGTTGGGAGGAAAGGAAGGCGCTCCATTGCATGCCTAAGGCTGTTATTGCGCTCTCTGAATAATACCTAAAACCTACATGCTCGGAAATTGATCTTACACAGGTTACCAGTTTCTAGTTCATCATTCCAAAATGCACACTTCACTGCTGTGTCTTTCCTCCAACAAGAGTTCCAAATGCAACCCTAGCCTACAATGGAGGGGTTCCCAGCATTACACCCCAAGAAGGTATTGCTTCCTCCACAGGTGCAGCTTAGGATCCAAGCAAACATCAGCCATCATGCCATGCCTCCTGCCTTTCTGCTTCCCCGTCGCATAAATAATAATAATAAATTATTATTATTATTATTATTATTATTATTATTATTATTATTATTATTACTCCTGCCCCAAGCTTCAGATGTCAAAGAGAACAACAACTACCAGACCTTTAGAAGACATCTGAAGGCAGCCCTGTTTAGGGAGGCTTTTAATGTTTACTAGATTATTGTATTTTAATGTTCTGTTGGAAGCCGCCCAGAGTGGCTGGGGAAACCCAGCCAGATGGGCGGGGTATAAATAATAATAATAATAATAATTATTATTATTATTATTATTACTCCTGCCCCAAGCTTCTAGCTCATACCACTTTATCTGTGGAGTAAAAGACCCCACTTATTTTGCTGTCTCACACAGTTCCCTCTGGTTTTTGTGCCCTCCTAATGGCCAGTCCCCAGGCTATCACCTTACATAGGAGGCCAGCCTGTCTTAATTATCACTTAACACATGCTGATTCTAGAGGATTAGCATGGTCTAGCACACAGCTTAATACACAAGGATCTGGCCTACTACACATGCTCAAATGGTGACCATATTTTATTCCCCTTGTTTAGGAAAGGCATTGTGATCTGGACCAAAAACCCCAAAACTGGTGCAGGGTGCTTGATACAAACCCATCTCTAGCCAGTTCTCAGAGGCTTCAACCTGGGAACACAGCCCATCTAGGAGAAGGAAAACTCATCCTAAACTTCCACTGCCTTGTGGAATATGTTTGGGATAAGAAAAGGCTAAGGAGTAAACACTACACAAATCTGGAGTGGAGTCCCTAAGTTGGATGGCGCCTTGTACGTCTCCTTCTGGCAACTCCTGCAGCCAAGCTGGTGCCAAATGTAATGCTCTGCCTTCGTTCAGACCACATCAGTGAGGCCCAGAGGGGGGGTGTTGTCATCTGGGTAGCTCAGGACCTCCATACACGCTGTTCAGGCTTTCGCCCTGGGATGACTTCACCCCCAGAGGCGCACTCCATTGTGTCTCGAGATAGATGGATGCCAACAAGTGTTACAGCTTTAACAACATGCGTTTATTTTATATAATCTAAAATAAATGTTAGTTTTCCTAGGAAAGAATAAGGCGAGCATCCTGAGAGAAGGAAAAAAGAATAAGCAAGTTTTGCAGTTTTGTGGAAACTATTTGCAGTAGAAAGGCGTCTTTTTAATACTACAGCGTGCAAACAAGCAATTCCTTTGCATGCTAATGGCAGCGCATAAACATGAACAGAGGGAAATGCTGCCTCAGAAGTGCTGTTGCCATAGCGCTGCTTCGGAAAGGGGGAAAAATCACCTCAGCCTGGATTTCTTCCCCTGGGGAAGCCACATAAGATGAGGGCACAATGAAAACTCAGAGGCAGCAGCGGCGAGAAGTTGAGAGAGAAACAAAATCTACGACCTCGCTGCTGTCTAAAAAGGAAACGGCGTGTTAGAGAAAAGGAACTGATGACCAACAGATTCTTTTTTAGTTCAGCTGCACAGGGCTGCAAAGAATTTTGAGCACTCCACTTTGCAGACGAAACACTGCAATTAAGGAACGTGCCACTTTTGTGAACATTTCCAGAAGCTCTTTGCTGCTGTGGGAACTGTCTTGTTGGCACTGCTGTTGCAGAAGCCCCGCTGGTCAGAGGGCAACTGAAACTTGAAAGCTATTCAAGTACAGCATGTCTGGCCGGCAGCGAGGAGAACGAGAAAGGACTGCTAAATATACCTGGGCTGACTTCACTGGGCAAAAGCTTGGACTTGCGCAGGACTTGGGGAGAATTTGTTCATGTCTGCCAATACTCGGAGTCACCCTTTACGCCACCTGATATGGGTCAAGGGGGAACATACAGCCACAAGAAGAGCTCTGCCGGGTCAGAATCAAAGTCCCATCTACTGAGGCATATTTACAGCCATCGTTTGCACCACGAAACATCTTGAAGTGCTGCCTCCCCAAATACTTTCCACTGCAGTTGGAGAAAGCAGTGAAATCTTGCAAGCAGAATGAGGCCAGAACGCTGTGGGGAGGGCGAAAATGTCATATGCAATCCTGTATCTCTTTAGGTGGCATTCTGTGTATTTATGCCTGCTGTATTTTGATGGAAATCCTGTACAGAAAAATGCGAGTCATCTCCACAAACACACACAGAAGCTTACAGTGCTTTTTTTCCTTTTTCTTTTTTCTTTTTGGCTGTTGCTGAAATCTCCAGAGCCGCTTATCCCTGACCTCCCGCCCGCCCACACTGCAGTTCTCTCTTTTTGTCACTTTTGCAATGTTTTTGACACTAGCTTAGCTCTGCATCTACCGCTTCCTGGCAGTGATGTGCTGGCGATTGGGAGAGAAATAAGAAAACAGTTTTTTCTTCAAACTTTAAAATTCCAGGCATCTCTTTCCACATCACTATACCTGCCATGAATTCTAGAGACTTCTGGGGCAATTCCTAGATGAGGGACATGCCCCATTCACACAGGGTGTTTTCCTGGCCTCGTTGAGCGTTGCGGCTTCCTCAAGTTAGCAGAGAGTGTTGCCTGACCCCATGGCTGTACATTGCAGGGGAAGATTATGGGATGGGGGCAGAACTCAGGAGCATAGCAAGTTGCCTTCCATACGCCAAAAAACCCCAGGCAATGTGGCATTTCTGTCTGCCATCATGATTCAAAATGGCACCTGGCATCCAAACATCAATGCAGACCGCTGCCCCCCCTCCACATTGGAAACCCTTGCACCAAGTTGGTATCTGGAGAGGTGGCTGAACCCATGCCAAAAAATGGGCAAGGCCATGCCAAAGTCGCATTTGGGCTGCCATCGTGATTCAAAATGGCTCCCGGCATCCAAAAATCAACAAAGACTGCCGCCCGGACCTCAGGAACCTTCTTGCTGATGATATTTTGACAGAGAACAAATGGAAGCTCCTGCAGCCAATCGGAAGCCGCGGGAGCCCCGTAGGATGTTCGGCTTCCAAAAACAGTTTGCAAACCAGAACAGTCACTTCTGAGTTTGCGATGTCCGACTCCGGGAGCCAAAATGTTTGGGAACTAAGCTGTTCGAAAACCAAGGTACGACTGTACTTGGTGAAAGACAGCTTCTTATGTTCCTCTATTCTGTTAGGATAGGTGAAGTTAGCTATGCTAATCTCTCTTGGCAAGCTCTTGCCTGTTTATTGCCATTAACTAATCAAAACCAAGTTACTAGATCTCAAGCTTTCTTGGAAGCCAGCCCTTTCCCTTAATCTCAGATGTGTTGGAGGCCTTTGCAACATTAGTCACAGGGTGAGAGGAGCCACCCTGCATGTACTCAGAGGAACACTTTTAATTTTTACATCGGATGCTCAACAACTGAAGCTTTGCTGTACCAGATTTCCCCCCCCCTTTTGCCGTTTTCTAGTTTGCAATTATTCTTTCAAAACCAAGTCCCCACCCCACCCTGTTTACTGTGGCAGATGTTCCCATTCCTTTGCGAAGGAAGACCCTATAATCCTTGAAAGGCTGAGCGCTGTCTCCGACATTCAGCAAAGTATTTAATGCAGCCTTGTCTGCGTCCCTTGAATAGTTCTTGAATAGCAACTTGAAAAGATTTTGTGTTTGTATGTGTGTGAAAAATTGTCCTCATTGGGCTGTGTGAGCCAAAAAGATGCCCTCTATTCCTCATCCTTGAATGGCCTTGTCAGCTCACTGTCTCGATTTTCTGCATTGCCCAAGCGGTTTGCTTTTTCTAGGCCGGAATTGTCTTTGACAGTGAAGTTTTCGTGGGGTCGGCCAGGGAGTCAATTTGGGGGGAGGCAGAGAGTGTTTGGGGGAGTTGTTTTGTTCATGTCTTTAACCCGTGACCTCTTGCAGGAAAGAATCTGTTTGGAATGTTTTTAAATTGTTATTTTGCAGGGGGTTTTTTATAAGGAAGCTTCCTGCAGGCTGTTCACAAGCACCGAAATCATGCATTTTGTAGCAAGAGTTGACAATTAAGCAAGCAGAATAGCAGTTAAAACGATGGCCTTGCAAACTCATAGAATCACAATCTCTCTCTCTCTCTCTCTCTCTCTCTCTCTCTCTCTCTCTCTCTCTCTCTCGCTGTGTGTATCTTACCTTCTTCCTATGATTAATTAATTTGGAGCAATTAACAAGCCCATTTGTACTTCATTTGAAAGGGTGGGGAAATGCAGCCTTTCATCACCCTGGCTGTGAGGGTGATGGGCCCTGCAAATTAGATAAAAGGGTTAAGATAAATTTGGTGTTAAGTAATCTTGTATGCCCACTTTGAGGACTTGGCTATTCGAATCAGGTGCTGAGGCGAAAGGCAGTAGTCGGGAGCAAAGAGTAAGTCAGTTGAGAAGCAAGCCCAAAGTCTGCTTTTATTGCTGCTTTTTAAATGAATACTTTGTACCATTTTATGTAAACTGCTTAGAGACTTTTAAAAAAGTAATTGGTATGTAAATCTTGCTAAACAGAAATAAAGGTCAGGTCCAGTGAACAAGATCTTTTCAGCTAAAGGGGAGAGCTTTGTTGTTCTCCAGACCTTTTAACTGAGGTAGTTTAGGGCGGCTTTTAATTCTTAAATCTGTTTCTTCCTTTTTCTTTTTTTTTTGAGAGGGAGACAGTGAGTTCTATTTTATCATATTTATGTGATCCCTTCTTTTTCATTGTTTTATGTTTACCTTTGTATTTCAGTGGGTTTTTAAGGAACTTATTTTACTGTCCAGAGAACCTTCTGTTATGGGTTGGCATATAAACCACAGACTTGCAGAGTTGAAAGGGACCACGAGGGTTATCTAGCCCAACCCCCTGCCTTGAAGGAATATTTTGCCCGATGTGGCTCTCGAACTCACAACCCTGAGATTAAGCGTCTTATGCTCTACTGACTGAGCCAACCCAGCAATGTCAAAATAAAGTCAGGTAGCCATCCGTCCTACATTCCAGAGGACAGTCTCCTATTTGACGGGCTTTCTGGTTCAAGTACAGTTTAGAGAACTAGAAGAAGGGAGAGCAGGCTGGCATGGGGGGGCTTGAAGTTGTCAATCAAATGGAAGCACCTGGGTAGCACACTGAGCAGGTGCACTCAGGTCACCTGGTCACAGGCTTCCCCCATTATGGAGAGATGTCTTTCTGTAACTCAGAACTCAGAACTTTCTGTAACTCAGAAATTCTGTAATTTCAGCAACTCTAAATGTGCATCCAGACATATAAATTGGCACATGCAAATGTTATGCAGATCTGTGCCCTCTTTTTTGATGCTGCATATTTCCTCTTTTCTTTTGTCAATGGATATTTCTCCCCCCAACGGAGCAACAGTCCTTCCTCCTATTTCCTCCAAGCTCTCTTAAAGATCCAGAGGCTGTTAACTTGCTCTGAAGTTCTGAAGCTGAGCTTAGGCTTCAGATGGCATCGCCATCTCCCTTTGTTTACAGAAGGCAATTTTGCTGGTGCGGGACCTTTTGTCGGGTTTCCATTTCATAAAATGGCCTGCAGGTCAGGAATTTGATGCTTTGTCAATAACTGGCAGGGCCAGCACTCGCTGGGAAGTGCTGGGAAGCTACACAGTCGCAGAGGTGGCGGTGTACCATTTTGCTTTTTCCAATTCTCCCTCTCTGGCTGCTTACACACCATAAGTTTAAAGCACCCTCCCAATTCCCCCCCCCTGGGAACTGTAGTTTGCTAATGGTGCTGGGCATGTACATTTGTAAGGAGTGAACTACAGTTCGAAGGATTCCTGTGTGCGTGCGTGCGCGTGCTTTGTCAATCAATCAATCAATCAATGTTTTTTACAGCAAACAGCCAGCATATTTAAACCAGAATTTCTGAATAATCCTCTACATAAACAATAAAAACGATCTATTTGGGGTTTAACAACCAGTATACTAGTTAAGTGTACTTAAAATACATAACCGGAGGAATAAAACACCATAAAAGTTTAAAAGATCAAGAGATTTAGCTAAGAACTGTAGCAGTTTGTGACGATTTATGTAGCTGTGTAATCTTTTGCTTTCTTTGACTTATGGCTATTGCACAAAATCTTGCTACATTTCTAGTCACATATGAATTCCGGTCAGACAAGAGGTAGCTTAAATAGTATTCCTCCATCCTCGCTGGCACTTTCCGTACCAGTGGAGTTATGAGAGAGGCTCTGGAATCTGAATGAAATCTACAATGAAATAGAACACGGCCCACTGTTTCTATTTGACCGCTCTGACATGGACAGCTCCGCTCACTGTGTGGAATCTTTCTGTATCTACCTTCCAATAAAGCAGATGGCATGACATTAAATCCGGCTTGCGTAAAAATGCCTTTCTAAATTTGTGGATAGTCAAAATTGTCCAATATTTGGGAATTGCCGGCTCCAATCTGTTTGTCCTGGGCACGGGATATAAATCAGCTTGGGCTAAGTGGTTTTTGTAATTCGATATCTCTGATTCTCTGTGAAATGTCCATTTTGGCTTTATTGTATCCTCGGGGTAGGATATCGCTGTTGGAAAACCTCAAATTTAATAATTTGGCATTTAGATGGTTTCCCCCACCCCACTTGGAGAAAAAAAGAATCGGTCAATGCGAGGGGAGCCAGTCTCATAGGCGCATGCATCACTTTCAACCAAACGTGGAACCTATGCAACCATATTTGAGATTCTATTGAAACTAGGCCTGCTTCCAGTCGTATTATTGCAGGAATGTGCTTTAAATGTATGGAGGTCTGTTTTGTTTTGTTTTTGTTTATTGCATTTCTGAATCGTGCTCCCCCCCCCCCAATGGAGCTGAATTCTCCACTGAAGGGTCGTCTACACTTCTGGTTTTCCCCTGCTTAAGAAAGCACAGTCCAAGCAGTTTTCTGCTTGCTGTTTGCTCCAATTGAGCGCTAGGAGAAAGCAGCAGCACATGGGGACGTCTGGACAGCGGCATAGCTAGTCGCTCGGGTGCATGGGTGGCGCGCGCACCCTGCAGCCGGGGGCGGAGCGACCCCCCCATGGGGGCAGGGCGAGCCAAGGCAGGGCGCACTGCGTGGACCCTCTCTGCAGCCTCCCCCTTAGCTGTAGGGCGGCTGAGGCGGTGGGCAGACTCAAGCCCCACGCTGCTCGAGAAAGCAGCGTGCAGCTTGCCAGCAGTCTGTCTGCCGCCTTCCCCTCAGGAGAGATGCGTGGCTCAGGCATGCTGCAGGCCCCGCGATGTGACACCCAGTGCCCCCCGCCTCACCTAGCTACGCCTCTGCCTTCATGCTCACCTAAGTGTGGATCTCCAAACTCTTCCCCCTCCCCTCATTGCTCCCGACCCTGCCATAGGAGCCAGCGGCTGGACTATGGATGGATGTATGCTGATGGTGGTGAGAGGAATGCAGCTCGCTTATGGAGAGCGGAAGAAAGGGGGCCAGATTGTGGGTTTCTGGCTTATTGCGGAGATTCAAAAGCCGCTTTTTAGGGCCCAAAGGCAGCTTCCACCATGCAGTCATAAAACCCAGAGCAACCCAGACCCAGCAAAAAGTATTAACTCGCTCCCACACCGCCCCCGACAATACCAGAAAAACAGCCCTCATGGAAACCTGTCCCATGCATCCTCAGCCCATTTCAACCCTATCAAGCCTTGGAAACCTTCCAGCCGGCTGAAAGCTGGCAGGAAGATCCCCGCCGCCCTCCTGGCCTCCAGGGGGAGCCTCACTCTCTGCCCGGCTGGCTGCGCCGGGACTCTCCCGGTTCGTGCAGAGGGAAGCTGATTTCCTCCATGGAGACTTCCTGTGCCAAAGCGAGCAGGCGAGGAAGATGGAGAGGAGGTGGCAACTTAGGCAGATTCCTGGAGGAGAGGGCTGTCGAAGGCTACTAGCCATAAAGCAGGCATCCCCAAACTTTGGCCCTCCAGATGTTTTGGACTACAATTCCCATCATCCCTGACCACTGGTCCTGTTAGGGAAAAACATCTGGAGGGCTGCAGTTTGGGGATGCCTGCCATAAAGGCTGTGCTCTGCCGGCAAAGTTGGAGGCAGCAATGCTTCTGGTTTCTGGACATCACTTGAGGGGAGAGTGCTCCTGCAGTGGCGTAGGAAGGGGCATGTGGGTGCGGGAGTTATTTTTTGCCACCCCCCTCAGTGATGACACCCAGGGCGGCCCGCACCCCCTTCCTACGCCACTGTGTCTGGATAAGCCCTGTGTGCTGCAAGCGAGATACTAGCCGTCAGTTTTAGACGTGAAAATGCCTTGTATCTTGCCACTGATAATGGGAGCAACCTTGTTTGATAGGCCAAGCCAGCGTCATCTTTTGAGTAAGCTGAGGCGTGGTACGTCATTATCTGCACAAACCCCTTTCTGCAAACTGGCACAGTCAACAGACAAGGAGATTCCTGGAATAAATTCAGAACAAGCTGCCCTCTAATGGCCAAAGGGAAGGAACAACAACTTGTTAGAAGCAGCCAAAAGATGAAAAAGTCTTGTGGGTGGTGTGGCAGTTAGAGGGTAACAACAATCGAGATGGCTGCCCGCCTGTTTTCATTTTTGGCAGGGCAGGAATGATGCATGCATCTCTCATCCAGTGGCCCATCCAAAGAACAGAGAAGGCTGCTGCATAAGATAAATTGAGGGGGTTGGGAGGAAGAAGGCTGACAGCTAAATCAGAAAATTGTATGTGAGAGAGGGATTTGTATTTCAGATCACAGTGAGGGCACAAGTGCCATCTATCAAATCCAGATTTAAAAAATCCCTCCATACAATATAATCCAAAACAACTGCAAAAACACCCACCACTATCCAGTGTGGCATAATGGTTAGAGCAGGGGTCAGCAACTTCCGGCCCATGGGCTGGATCTGGCCCACGGAGGCCGTTTTACCGGCCCACGAGCCGCCCCTGAACCGAGCCACCCGCTCGGTGAGTCCCCCCCCGCATTGCGCTATACGGGCGCAGCACGGCGCAGGGACTCGCCGCGCCAGAAATTGCGTCTGTGCATGCGCAGATACTGGAAACCGCACCTGCACATGTCCAGACGCCGAAAATTGCTTCTGTGCAGGCGTGATTTCCAGCATCTGGGCATGCGCAGAAGCAATTTCTGGCGCTGTGCACATGTGCAGACGTGATTTCCGGCATCGTGCTGCGCCAGTCCGGCCCAAGGACAATCTCCGTGGGACTGATCCTGTCCATGGCCGGTAAAGCTTTCCGACCCCTGGGTTAGATTATTGGACTATGACCTGTGAGACCAGAGTTCAAATCCCCACTCAGCCATGAAGCTCACTGGGTGACCTTGGGCCTGTCACCATTTATTAGCTTAACCTTTACCTCACAGGGTTGTTGTGAGGATGAAATGGGGGAGAGGAGAACATTGAGCTCCCTGGAAGAAAAAAGGTGGTGTCTAAATGCAGTAAATAAATAAATATCCACCCAGCATTCAAAACGTACAATGTTTCCATCGTATCCAAGCCTATCCAGCACATTTCCCCCCAGCAATTTATTCTAGCAGTTTGAATGTTGGGGAAAATGAGATGTTCCTACAACAGACATTGGGGAACATTGGCTGGATTGCACACGCAAGTAAATTTAACACTATTTGTGCCCCTTGTGAAATAAATTGAGAGCACAAAGTAGAATTGCTGAAAATAAAAGGAGCTCTATAGCTCAAATCTACCTGTGCCGACCTAGTTACTGACAAACAGGTTTCTAGCCTCCTGAAATGTAACACAGTACATTTTATTTTATTTTATTGCTATGGCTAGTGGCTGATGCAAATAAAGATTATTCTTCACTCTCTTATGCAACACAGCATAGGTGGTCAGCTTCAGGACTGAAACCTTTTGAGGAGATGGCTGACACCGACCCCCACTTGTGGGCAGGTGAAGATGGTTATCACTGGTATAAATCATGGGCCAGCAAACTTTTTCAGCAGGGGGTCGGTCCTCTGTCCCTCAGACCTTGTGGGGGGCCAGACTATATTTTTTGGGGGGTGGGGAATGAACGAATACCTATGCCCCACAAATAACCCAGAGATGCATTTTGAATAAAAGGACACATTCTACTCATGTAAAAAGGACCCAGGTGGCGCTGTGGGTTAAACCACAGAGCCTAGGGCTTGCTGATCAGAAGGTCGGCGGTTCGAATCCCTGCGACGGGGTGAGCTCCCGTTGCTCAGTCCCAGCTCCTGCCCACCTAGCAGTTCGAAAGCACGTCAAAGTGCAAATAGATAAATAGGGACCGCTCCGGCGGGAAGGTAAACGGTGTTTCCGTGCGCTGCTCTGGTTCGCCAGAAGCGGCTTATCATGCTGGCCACATGACCTGGAAGCTATACACCGGCTCTCGGCCAATAAAGCGAGATGAGCGCCGCAACCCCAGAGTCGGACACGACTGGACCTAATGGTCAGGGGTCCCTTTACCTTTACCTTACTCATGTAAAAACACGCTGATTCCCGGACTGTCTGTGGGCCGGATTTAGAAGGTGATTGGGCCAGATCCAGCCCCTGGGCCTTAGTTTGCCTACCCATGGTATAAATTCTCACTGGGATTTCTCAAACATCCTGCCAGACAAGGGCCTTTCTTGGACTTGTAGATTCAGGAGTTGGTGGGTGTATGTGCTGGCCTCCCTTTTGGAAAATTGAGGGGCAGGAGGCTGGGCTTTTAAAAAAATTTTTTTGCAGTGATATAAATATTGTAAATAAATAAATGTACACACCTGGGTGATTTGCAGTTGATTGGCAAAGGGTTTCTGGCTCCAAAAGCAAAAGGGGGGGAAAGTCTGCCATGGCAAGGAATGGAGGTGAAATTCAATTTTAGGGAGGTTTGTTTGAATGAGAAGCTGCCTCCTACTCCACACATCTTGAATGAACGAATGATCTGAAACTTAGCCCTCCTAAATATTCACTTCTCCGAATTTTGTGATGTGGTCCTCCAGCCAAGCCACGTGCGTAAAATGTGTGTGTTCGAAATCTGTCTGTTAGGAGAAATTTGCACTGAGATGCTGATGAATTTTCATTGGGATTTAAAAATGAATACATCGCAAATTGCTGCGGAAGTGCGGAGAACTGGATTTAAGACTGCGAAAGAGAAACTGGAAACAACAGTTTTTGTCTATGCCTAGCCGTGGCTGGCTTTGTGCCAGTCTCTTATATCTCGGCCGCAGTGTTCCTCACCTACGAAGTACAAGTATTAGTTTGTTGCCTTTGACCAGGGACTCGGCTACATTGGCAAAGAAAAGGCGCTTTATATGTGTCGTTTATGCATTCTAACGCAGGGACACCAGATGGCGATGTGGAGTTCTGTTTTTGCCAACACGATTTCTCATACAAAGTTTGCAGCGCGTTTAACTGGAAAGCTTCTTAGATGTGTCTAGATCCAGCCAAAGTCAAGCTTCAAATCCCTGCTCTGTAGCAATGGGGAACTCCAGCCCTAAGGGACAAATTAAGTCCTCCATGCCCCTCTATCAGGCCCTGGGACAATCCATGACCCCTACCTCTCCCTAGTCCAGTGATGGCTAACCTTGACACTCCAGATGTTTTGGGACTACAACTCCCATCATCCCTGGCCACTGATCCTGTTTGCTAGGGATGATGGGAGTTGTAGTTCCAAAACATCTGGAGTGTCAAGGTTAGCCATCACTGCCCTAGTCCAACCCTGTTTCCTGCTTTCCTTGTTTTTTTTTTTGTTTTTTTTTTGCCTGGCTGCGACATGATGATGCACCTTGCTTTCCTGAAAGGGGAGAGGTACGTGTATAAACCTCTGATATTGCAAGAGGTATGAGTCACATCTGTTGCCCCACCCTCTTGCCTCCAACTCCACCCACACCTGGCCTGCGGCCCCCAAAAGGTTATCCACTAGGGAATGTGGCCCTCAAACTAAAAAAAAAAAAAAAAGGTTCCTCAGCCCTGATGTATAAAGCATCACACGGAAAGGGAAAGAAAGCAAAGTTTCAAACAGATACCACAGGTGACAATATCCTAGGATGCATTCCGGGCTTCATTGTGCCACATGACTATTGTGTTGTTTTTGTTTTGATTATGTACTCTGTGTTTTTATATTGTGATTTTATCTTGTGAACCACCCTGAGACCTGCGGGTATAGGGCGGTATAAAATTTTTTAATAATAATAATAATAATAATAATAATAATAATAATAATTATTATTATTATTATTATTATTATTATTATTATTATCAGTAGATGATGATGCATACATTGCCTGGAATGAGAGTCATCATGTTGGATTTCACAACCAACCTATTTTTGAAAAATTCAAGATTTCAGCAGCTGTGGTTCATGAAGTAGGTGGTGCCTAAATTTAGCGAGGTTTATCACTTTTTAAATTTTGCTTTAACTCTGCGTTTGAGGCCCAGAGGCTTTGGGAAAACTGAGCTTCTCTGGCCAAGCCTTCAAAGACCTTACTGGTTCGTTGCCAACAAAGTATATTTAGTACTTGAGTGCTTTTTCGATGCTTGCTTTATTATTTGCGATAGCCGAGGAAGAGAGCGCAGCTCAATCACCAAATGTACTTTGCATTAGAGTAACAGACAAAGTAGGCTTCATTGCTTTCAATTCTGGAACATTCTACTGATTTCAACTGAGTCGGGGCGGGAGTGGGGAATAATCAGGTGCAATATGCTAGATCATACTTGAAATTCATTCAGAAAATTACTGGCTAACCAAAGCTGCAGACAAACATAACACTATTGGTGCAGCCAGGCTGCTCCAGAAGTGCAATTAGGACATTCTGTTCAAACAAAGGATTCTTTCCAGGGATTTGGTACAGAGGCAACTAGTTCTGGGAATTTGTTATAGGAGCCATCTATGCATTGCAGATTGGCAGGTTGCCTGTGATATACTAAACCTACCATCCCCACGTCCTCGGAACACTTTGGTAACTCTTAAATTTTGCTTTTGCTTTTTCGTCCCAGTGTAAGAAAAGGAGGAAGAGGACAAATGCTGGAATAAATAATTATAAAACCTAAACCAAAAAAGCATGTGAGAGGCAAGGTTGCTGACTCAGCATTTAGATTTCAGGGTTGTACACCTGCCAATTGCATTGCGAAAGGGGGAGGCCAGGCTTGCCGTGTGGGGAAACAATTTGCCGCAACTCCTGTTTCAGTGTTATGTTTGCATGCAGCCTTAAAATCCCAGTCACTTCCCCACTTCAACTGCTGTGGGATTTCACGACTTCCTGAAGAAATAATAAACTGGTTACAGAGCATCTGTAAGATCCAAATCGAGGGGGATTGGCTGGTTGGGAGCTGATGTTGTTTCGATCGGTTCAGCGGTGTCCACAGAGGGAGGTAAAAGATCTTTGAGTGTGAAGTCAGGACTAGGTTCTATAATGGGTTTCCACGGTTTCCCTGGACACTTAGGAGCTGGTGGTTCTGGCAGATCCGGTAAAGGTTCAAACAAAGAAGGTGGAGCTCCATTGCTGTCTTGTGGTGTCTCAACTTCCTCTTGTTGGAGCACGTCTAAAGTAGGTAGCTCTTCTGGGATTTCAGCAGCTAGCATAGGTTTAGTTTTGTCTTCATCAGATTCTTCAGAAGACTTGTTTTTCGGCTTTTTAAGGACATGTTTGTGGCTGTGGCCATGTTTGTGGCTGTGGCCATGATTGCTGCCAAAGTCTAGGACACAAGCCCCACTTGGTTCACCTCCGTTTGTTTCTGTGATGAGGGCTAGTCTAGCACTTCGGAAAGGGGTGTAACCTGGAGGTCTCCTCATAAGCTGAAAAGCCATCATAAATGTATTTAATTAGGTGCTTAAAACGGACCAACACATCCCGAGAGTCAAGATTGCATAATAACATACAAGAATTAGACTTACGAAGAAGAAGAAGAAGAAGAAGAAGAAGAAGAAGAAGAAGAGTTTGGATTTGATATCCCGCTTTATCACTACCCGAAGGAGTCTCAAAGCAGCTAACAATCTCCTTTCCCTTCCTCCCCCACAACAAACACTCTGTGAGGTGAGTGGGGCTGAGAGACTTCAGAGCAGGGGCGTAGCAAGGGGGTGGGAGGGGGCCGCCCCAGGTTCCACCCCAGAGGGGGGTGACACTTTTTTTAAAAAAATTTTTTAATTTTTTTTAACATTTTAACTTCATTGAAAATAAGAGATAATAGACGCACACACAACCCCCCACACCTCACAAAGTGGCACCATCAGAGGGGGGTGACACTTTTTATTTTTATTTTTTTACATTATTATTATTTTTTATTATTATTTTTTTATTTTAACTTTATTGAAAAAAAGAGAGATAATAGACACACACACACAAAACCCCCACACCTCGCAAAGTGGCACCATCAGAGGGGGGTGACTTTATTTTATTTTTTTATTTTTTAAATTAAAGTGGTGGGGGGTGACAAAAAAAATTCCGCCCCGGGTACCACCTGGGCTTGCTACGCCTCTGCTTCAGAGAAGTGTGACTAGCCCAAGGTCACCCAGCAGCTGCATGTGAAGCAGTGGGGATGTGAACCCGGTTCCCCAGATTACGAGTCTACCGCTCTTAACCACTACTGGCTATTTTAATTTTAACGATTAAAATATGGTGAAATGTAAATTGGAAACTGACATTCGGACCATGCTGAATCCAGGAACCAGTCTCTCCTAACCGACCCCCCCCCCAAGCCCCAATAATGAACCTTCTGGAAATTGTTCTGATCTTTGAGAGCATAGCTCCACTTCAGGCTTAAAACTGGTTTAAAAGTCATTCCCTCAGCCCAGGCAGGGATCTACTGAACTGCAGTTCTATGAGGGGAGTTCAGGATTTCTATCAGAATCCTCACTATTAAAATTATGAGGTTGCAGCAACAGATGTGCCCAGAGTGACTAGACTCTAGGGGTGGCTCCAAAACTGCTAAAGCATAACACCACCACCACCCCATTATTGTGTTGCCTGTACCTGCACCATTTCTGGTTTCTTCAAGGGCTGGTTTCCTTCTGTTTCCTACAATGGCACACAGAAAAGCAAGTCTCTCAGATACATTGGGCTAAGAGCATTAAGTCTTATAGGCCAAATGCAATCAACATCTTGACTGGAGCTCTAAAGACTAGAAGAACTGGCATGGGAAGTGGGTCATTGTCTCTCTCCAGTCTGTACCAAACCAAACCTTCAAGCCAGCTTTCTGCACCTTGATGTCCTTTGGATATTGTTGGACTCCCAACTCCCATCAGCAACATCAGCGGTCTGCAATGATGAGAGTTGTACTCCAACCAGGTGCCTTCTAGATATCACTGGACAAGACGGTTCCAAATTTATCTGGCTCATTATTATTTCAATTTCTTACCTGCTCTTCATCTAAGGAGAGGTTACAGCAATTTAAAATTCGATATTAAAAACAGCAGTGCCTCATCTTAAAACTCTTATCACCTGGGATAGGGGTATTCATATGACAAAATGGGTTGATGGCCCATTTAAGAGGAATCTTGGGCCTGGGCAGACAGAAGGCTGCCAGGATAACTAGATGTGAGGTGACCGGAAAAGAGAGTCTTTAGCAAAGTGTGCTGGGAAGAAGGGGGAGAAGAAAGACTGGGATCCATCTTGGGCAGGCTGGCTGAAGGCTGGCTGGGACAGATGCCGTGGATTCCGGGGCTGCACTGCTATGGGGAACAAGCCCCTCTTGAAATGACCATGCTGCAAGATCTGGACTCCCTCCGTGCAAACAGAAGCTGTAAACAGGTGAATAAACCATATTTCTTAAAGCTACAACAGTCTCTGCCGTGTCTCAATTCTCCAAAGGAACACAGACCCCGGGTGAGTGTCTGGAACCCCCTGGACTTTTGCTACTGCTCGGCAGAGAGTGGGAGTGGTTTTGTAACAATATGGATTTTCATACCTGCTGAGGTTGCTCACCACATTTCAATTTGGGTTGGATTTCTCCCGTCCATGGTCTCTCGTAAATAGATGCATAGCAGTACAACCATTTCTGTAGCCAAAACAAGACAGAGCAGTGGCACATCTCTAGTCAAAGGTTATCATGAAATACAAACCGTGGCAAATTATTATAGTTGGGAATGCTATTGTGAAAGCTTGTGGCATTTTCTTATCTGTATTTTTTAAAAAAAAACCAACAACAACCTTTTTGTTTATAAACAGTTGTGCTGGGTTTTCATGTGAAGAGGAATAAAATTTATTAAAGTTAAGGCCAAAACCAAACACAAATTAAGGCAACAAATCTTAACTGAATTAAATATTACCTAGCATTCAGGTCTAACCAGGGAACGAAAGAAGTTCACAAAAAGTAAGAATACAAATAACCACATGGATCTGTAATATTCCCACCCACATCCAAATTTAAGATTTATTTAGTGGATTGAAATAAAATATTCATCTTAGAACCTCTCCCAGTAACTTACACTGTTTTCTGTAGTCTGACAATCATCACTCAATTTCGGGACAATGTGCTTAGAGCAATTTGTCTCCTTAATTTGAAAGTGAACTCGGTACATTATTCCAGCCACAACCTGAAATTTAAGGAGAAAGATGACCAGAAAAAACATGAGTAAAAGGGAATGGATGTTGTAGAGCACACTGTGAATGCTTAGTATTGTTATATTTAAAAACAGCATGGGGGTTGGCAGGATAGCGTTGGGACGGCACACAGCTCATGTTGGGAGTGAAGCCTTCATGCAGTTCAAGCGCAGCCTCAAAACCCAAGTCAGGGCTTTTGCACAGAATGGGTTGAGCAGTAGGGGCATGTCTTGCAGGAAAATTACTATCCCATCTGGCTTAATGTATATATTCTCATGTGGTCTAGCAGTTAGGAATCCTGATTTTCACCCAAGTGGCCCAGGTTTGACTCCCAGTATGGGAAAGTCTGAATTTTGAGGAAGAGCTGCAGCTCAGTGTGACGGGTTGCCTGTTTTGCATGCAGAAGGTCCCAAGTTTCTTTCTTTTTTAATAATTTTTATTGGGTTTTACACAATACATTTCAATAACAAACAAACTACATTAAATAAATAAATAAATAAATAAATAAATAAATAAATAAATAAAAACAAAATATACAAACACAAATCACACACGAAATTCTTACTTTCCCTTTCTTCTTTCCTTAACATTTTGGTTTGACTTCCTCCTGTCTTTCCTTCTGCGTTTCATTGTATATCATCTTTAGCAATTTCTTCTCAGCATCTAATGTTATGTTCTAAATACCAATGTTACTTAAAATATCTCCTTACATCTTCTCTTATTACTATGTTAAACAAAACTTATATCTTAACTATTTACTATCTTCTCAAGCCTTATCACTTATATCTCTCTTACTCAAGTTCTATCTTAACTTATCTTATCATACATCATAATTTCACTTACTCATTCTATATACTATTCTGTAAATTACCCTTTCTTCCAGCATTATCCTATCTCTAAATTTTGCAATATTTTTTAAGATATTCCCTAAAATTCTTCCATTCTTTTTCCACCACTTCCTCCCTCTGGTCGCGGAGCCTCGCAGTCAGCTCAGCAAGTCCCAGGTTTCATCCCCGACATCTCCAGGTAGGGCTCAGATTGTCCCTTGCCTTAAACCCTGGTGAGCCACTGCCAGCCAGTGTAGACACCACTGAGCTGATGAATTGTTGGCCTGATTCAGTAAAAGGCAGCTTTCTATGTTCCCGTAAGGGACAGGTGGGGCTCATCAACCTGGGAAGGTAGCCCTTCTAGTAGGAAAACTCTGACTCTAAAGCTCTTCTGCCTTGCAGGATATCTTTGGGAGAAGAAACGACTAAGAAGTAAACCCTGAGGTGGTTGGATGGGGTCTTGTATGCCTCCTTCCTGCAACTCCTGCAGCCAAGCTGGTGCCAAAGGTACCGTCTTTCCCCCTTTTTAAGACACCGTCTTATAATTATTTTTCCTCAAAAAAACACAGGGTGGCTTATTTTCGGGGGGGATGTCTTATTTTTATTACGTCAGTATGGTACGGTACAGCCTCCCCCTGCGTGCTGAGCAGGCGGGGCAGAACTCCACAAGAGGCGCGTTTCCCCCCGTGCCTCTCGCTGGTTCGCTGGCTCCCTGCGCACGGGGAACAGGCGGGGCAGGAAGAGGCGCCTCTCCCTGCGCACTAAGCAGGCGGGGCAGAACTCCGCAAGAGGCGCGTTTCCCCCCGTGCCTCTCGCTGGTTCGCTGGCTCCCTGCGCACGCAGGAGGGGCTGAGGAGGCGATGGGAACAATGGCGGCACCACGGCTTACTTTTGGGGTACGTCTTACTTTTCACAAAGGTAAAAAAACCCTGCCATGGCTTACTTTATGACTACGTATTAAAAAAGGGGAAACAGGGTACAGTGGTACCCCGGGTTGCGCACTCAATTCATTCCGGGGTGCCGTTCGCACCCCGAACAGTGCACAACCCGGGCGGCGCTTTCAAAGTACGCAACCCGAACATACTCAACACGGAGCGTTCGCAACCTGAGGTATGACTGTATTGCTCTGCTTTCCTTTGGAAATCACCAGTGAGGCTGAAAAGGGGGTCCTGGAAGTTGAGAGGTGGGTCTTTTAGTCTGGGCATCCCAGGGCCTCCATATACACTGCCCAGGCTTGTGCCCCAGGGAGGCCAATTTGGTGCTGCTAACGCAGCAAAAACAACACAGGAGGCAGCGGTTACGAGTCACCAGTCTCTGCAGCCACAGCAGGCGCTGTGATTCTCCAGCGGTTTGACTCCACCCCCGGAGGCGCACCCCATTGTCTCTCGAGACAGACGGATGCCAGCAACATGTTCCCATAATCTCTGTGTTAGGCAAATGGATCTGGGAAAGACCCCGGGCTCAAAATGAAACAGTTCATCCCAATTTGAGTCAGCTTTCTTAAAACATTACATTGAAATATAACGGTAGCAAGCAACAGAGTTCACACCTGGCTTGAAGCTTCTGTAATGTTTTCAATTTTGTAATAGAAATCGCCACCACATTGCAAGTTGTATTTCTCCAGGGCAACTGCCAGTGGCTCCTTCAGTTCTGGGCTGTCTGTTGGAATACGGTGAGGGCAACCAGCACAACCAGGGGCAGGAAAGTCTTTCTTTTCTGTAAGTAAACGAACAAACTAAGTAAAACACGTTAGATTTAATCAAAATCAAATAATTTTCAAAACGGAGACCTCGCTGCAGGCACCACTCATGCATTGCAACTGAGCACATGCCACGGCCACACTCTATTGGTTACAACAGAATGCTTCTTTGAAGCCTAATTTCAGCAGGGAGAGCTGAGGGAGTCTAGAGGAAGCTATAGAAGGCCTTTATGGGCATGGGCACTGCTGCGATAGCTACGTCGAAGAGGCTATGCTTTGGTCTCCCATCTCCACATTGTCCTAAGTAAGCTGAGCCTGCATTCTGTCCTCCGGTCACCATGGGGTGCTGTTTCTCACTTGTCTCTATGGCCCATAAGAATTAATGCCAGGTTTCATGTGGCACAGCACTGGGGCCCAAACAGTGCCAAAAAGTGCCCTACCTTTTTTGCCCCCATGTAGAGATGATGAATACTAACTTCACCCCCACCCTCAATTTTTATAATGCCGCAGTTACAAACCTCGAAGGATGCACTTCTGATCAGCACGCACCAGCTTCCCTTTCAAGTCCACAAAGGCATCAACTACACAACTAGCTATGTGCTGGAGGGGAGGACAGAAAGCAAAAAGAAGACAAGGTGAAGTGGTCATTAAACCCCGAAAATAAAAGCAAATGCTGTGTGTTGGCTGCTACATCTCAAGCTTTGCTCTTCTTTCGGATGTCCTGATGTGGTCCTCTTGGTTGAATTGGAAAAGGAGAAAGGGGATCCCCAGATGCCCCAGGACATACCACACCTCCCTCCCCATTCCCATTCTTTTTTAAAATATTCATAGGGCAGCAGGGATGGAAGAGAAATTCGATTCGGTTCACCCTCCCAAATTTGCAGTGTCTGAAACAATACACGAACCAAAACACCGCCTTCAAAATTCACACTTCTTTGAATTTTGCAATGCAGCTCTCCAGACAAGCAACATATATACTAGGGCAAAGTGTGCTTAAAATCGATACATTACAAACAATAACATACAGAATTGCGTTAAATTAGGGGGAAATTGGTTTGCAAAAATAAGGTAATATTGTATACAAAACTATGTACATGAGGAGAAACGGGCACTAAATTACTGATGAAATTTCATTAGAATTAAGCTCAGTTCTTGTAGTCAAATAAGTAACCCATAGTTTAGAAGCTGAGCAGAGGCACCTCATTCCATTTTTCTGCCGTGGGTGGGACTTTAAGATCTGCTCAGTGTATGTTCGACTCCCACATATGGGCGCCTGGAGGGATGAGTTGCAATTCTCCTACCCTCTCATGACCTTGTTTCTGTTTCGGAGTTCTTTTGATGTCCACTGCTTCCCTAGAGACTTAAGTTCAACTTCAGAAAGTTGGGTAGGCAATAGCCATAGTTGTTGAGGGGGCGAGAACAGTACCATGCTTTCATTATGATAGGGGTTAGGGTTACAATTAGCTCTCATGGCTAACAGCTCTTCCTATCCATTCCCCTTTCTTGTCTACCCCAGCAGTGGGGAATCTGAGAACCTCCAGCAGTTGTCGGACTCCAGCTTCCAAGTGCCGCAGCCATCCTGGCTGATGGACAGGGATGATGGGAGTTGTAGTCTGGTGAGCTGCAGTTCCCCTCCCCTGCTTTACAGGGTCTCCAAACAATGTTCCTGATCCATATTCCCCCGATCCCCTATAATCTGTCCTGGACCACTGATGGGGGAATTAGGAGGCAGAATTGCAGAGCAAGAACAAGCAAATCAGCTGTTCTTATTAACTCAGAGGCTTCTCTAACAATGCAGTAGCTAGTAAATTCCTGGCTGGAATATATATTTCCACTCGAAACATCCCTCCTCTGAACTGCATTGCAGATATATATGCTTTAGAGGATCATTTAACAACTTCCTTTTTATGGAAATATTTGCCTGGAGTTAAACTGGTTGCTGTCTTAATCTTTTTATTTCTTTTGGCAACTCTTCCAGCACAGCTCTCTTTGCCAAGAGGAGAAACAGAATGAATCAGACTGCTGTTTCCTGAAGTGCTTTTGGCTGCCCAGCCAAATATCCCCGGAGGAAACTACCGTCTAGGAGCTAGACAGGACTTTAGTTCCCACTTTTGCTCTGTTGCAGCCCCAGGATCCCACCAGACTGGTGTTGTTTTTGCAGGTGCGTTCTGCAACATGTCATTGACACAATAATAATGCGTTGAAGGTGGATTTATACCGAAGCATCTACACACCGTTCTGCTTTATTAATGCTAGCCTAACGTTACTGCAATATTGCAGTCTGGAGGGGCAATATTTGCAGTATAGCACAACAAAACCGGGGGTGGGGGTGGGGTGGGACTAGAAAACTTGTGGTCTGAAAAGATACAGGACTTCAGCAGGAAGCTATGGGACATGTACGGATCAGAAGCAAAACAGTATGTCCACCCTGAAACTTTTGCAGGTGCAAGCAGTATTGAAATCTTTTTTTTTAAAAAAATGTTTAGGTTCTCATGAAAATTTAACAGCTAATCTTACTGCTAATTTCTTCCAGTGTGCACATTTTTGCAAAAAAATGTCTCCTAATATACATATTTCTGCAAAGCAATTTCC
Organism: Darevskia mixta; assembly: GCA_034641385.1. Lineage (NCBI taxonomy): Eukaryota > Metazoa > Chordata > Lepidosauria > Squamata > Lacertidae > Darevskia > Darevskia mixta. Next base: position 3,845,268 of record JAWWNH010000091.1, on the reverse strand, counting down.
CCATGTGTAATGTGCTTTTGTATGCTATTTTCACAAACACATACATACATTTATATGCACTCTTTTACCCTAGTATGTGCATTTTTGCAGTGCTTTTTTCGGGGGGGGGGGCAGACGCAGGGGTATGCATACCCCTGAACATTTTGTGAATCTTTGTACTTTTGTCCATTTCCTGTATTTATTTTTCCCAATTTGAACCATAAAATGGTGATTTTCATGAGTCAAAATGAGAGTACCCCTAAACATTAAAAAAGAAAAAGAAAAAAGCACTGCATTTTTGTATACATTACTTGACTGGAGAGTTGCTTTGCAAAATTCAGAGAAGTGTTAATTTCAGACTGTGTTTTGGTGCACGTATTGTTTTGGAAAATGCTGCCTTTAAATGTTGTGAACTTCCCAGAGATCTACAGATAGAGGGCGGTATAAAAAATTAATTAATAAAACAAATTAATTAATAAAAGAAATACCAGCTGAATTGAATTTTTCCTCCATCCCTAGGTTTGGTTCAAGAAAAGAAAAAGAAACTCCTCCCTGAACTGGTTTGTCTGCTTTGGCTCCCTGGAAATTCTGTTCACATCTCCACCATACATTACAAAAGTTGAGAGTGAGGTTAGGGATGGATGGAGGGCGAACCTCAGGTACATCAAATGCTATCAAATTTCTATGCACTCTATATTTTTTCTGCTGGTTACATACAATTCCATCTGTCTTTGTCCTGCTTCAGACTTATTTCCCAAATGCTAATTTTTCCAATTTGTATGGTTCATTCATCCATTGGTTAATGAACATTTGGTGATTCTAACATTTTGAGGTGTTTTTTTGCACAAAATTCTGGAATACACAGAGAGGTTCACTTACGCCTTGAGGAAGAGCTTCACATTCTGCAGTCAAATCTGTAAATTCAGCCTTGGAACAATTTGTCTCTCTGGCCAAATACTCAAAATTATACTTCCATCCAGCCACCACCTGGAAGAAACATTGAGGAGAGGTTGGAAATGACTCACAAAAGTTCCCCTACAGCTCAAGGGAGATGGAGGTTCTGCTGAGCTTCTGGGATGGAGTTCTCAAAGTCATGAGGGGCAATGCAACCTCTTCAGGAAGTGTATGTCTCTTCCCATGCTGGACCTTCTGACGCAGTGGGGGACCATTGGGGGTGGCTCTGTGGGCAATTCCCACTCCTCCCATTATTTTTCCTCCAAGTCCACAGTCTTGCTGGAACAAATCTTGGGTTGGGGCAACTGGCTAAAATGTTTTAAAATGTTCTAATTTTGGAACCTCTGTTTCGTTTTTGTCGGGTTAAAGGTAAAGGGACCCCTGACCATTAGGTCCAGTCATGTCCAACTCTGGGGTTATGGCGCTCATCTCGTGTTACTGGCCGAGGGAGCTGGTGTACAGCTTCCAGGCCATGTGGCCAGCATGACAAAGCCACTTCTGGCGAACCAGAGCAGCACACGGAAGCGCCGTTTACCTTCCTGCCAGAGCGGTACCTATTTATCTACTTGCACTTTGAGGTGCTTTCGAACTGCTAGGTGGGCAGGAGCAGGGACCGAGCAATGGGAGCTCACCCCGTCGCGGGGATTTGAACCGCCGACCTTCTGATCAGCAAGCGCTAGGCTCTGTGGTTTAACCCACAGCACCACCCACGTTGGGTTGGTGTTGGTTAAATGTTTAGTTGAGGTTGGCGGTTACTTTAATTTGGGTATAACTGTAAACAGTCTATTATTACTATCACTATTGTTGTTATTACTGCTACTGTTGTGGTTATTGGTTTCTATTGATTTATTGGCCTGTTGCTTGTATAGGATATTTTGTTTTTAATGTTTGATGTTATGCCACACACACACACACACACACACACACACACACAGTCGTACCTTGGAAGTCGAATCTGGAATCTGTTCTAGAATTCTGTTTGACTTCCAAGACGTTCGGAAACCAAAGCATGGCTTCTGATTGGCTGCAGGAAGCTCCTGCAGCCAATCGAAAGCCCCGTAAGCCCCGTCAGACATTCGGCTTCCAAAAGAACGTTTGAAAACCGGAACAGTCACTTCCGGTTTTGGGGCGTTTGGGAGCCAAAACGTTAGAGAACTAAGCTGTTCAAAAACCAAGGTACGACTGTATGTGTTGTAAGCTGCCCACAGTGGCTGGCGAAACCCAGCCAGATGGGCAGGATATAAATTTATTATTATATTATTATTATTATTTTACCTTCTTGGGTTCCATGATCACTGCAGATGGTGACAGCAGTCACGAAATTAAAATATGTCTGCTTCTTGGGAGAAAAGCAATGACAAACCTAGACAGCATCTTAAAAAGCAAAGACATCACCTTGCCAACAAAGGTCCGTATAGTTAAAACTATGGTTTTCCCAGTAGTGATGTACGGAAGTGAGAGCTGGACCATAAAGAAGGCTAATCGCCGAAGAATTGATGCTTTTGAATTATGGTGCTGGAGGAGACTCTTGAGAGTCCCATGGACTGCAAGATCAAACCTATCCATTCTTAAAGAAATCAGCCCTGCATGCTCACTAGAAGGACAGATCCTGAAGTTGAGGCTCCAGTACTTTGGCCACCTCATGAGAAGAGAAGACTCCCTGGAAAAGACCCTGATGTTGGGAAAGATTGAGGGCACAAGGAGAAGGGGACGACAGAGGATGAGATGGTTGGACAGTGTTCTCGAAGCTACTAACATGAGTTTGGCCAAACTGCGAGAGGCAGTGAAGGATAGGCGTGCCTGGCGTGCTCTGGTCCATGGGGTCACGAAGAGTCGGACACGACTGAACGACTGAACAACAACAACAATTATTATTATTATTATTATTATAATTATTATCCCCTGAAGAGGGTGAGGCAGACCCTGAGGTCATGACACCAGTGTATGGAGAGACCCAGATGATGCCAAGGGGCGCATGACATTAGGTTTCCCCCACCCCCAGACATATACAAACCTGACGCTGGGCTTTCACTATCTCTCCAGCTTCAAAAAGGTTTGGCATTCCGCTCTGGTTGTTATGTAGCTGTATGGCGTGTCTCAGAATGCGCAGCAGCTCCAAAGTCTTGGTGGAGATGGATTTCCAGCAACCTAGGCATCCGGCATACGTCCTGGTCACCTTGCCTGGGACTGAAGAACAAGCAAAACGACAACAGCACTATGTCAGATTCGGTAAGCTGCAAAGCTCCAGCTCCGCAAACTGGTACAATGCAGAAAGAAAGAATTTTCCCGGGGGGAACAGATGTTTTGCAGGGTGGGGGAATAGTGGTTGAGGTAAGACATTCACAGTGGGAGAGCAACAATAAGAAAAATCTTAAACCCTCTTCCCTCAGTGCCATGGTCCCAGTCTAATTTAGGGTTCCCTGTGGCTGCTTTTAATTGAAATTTAAATAGAAGTGAGAGCCCAGTTCTCCAAAATGTAGGGCCCCTCCAAACTTCCCTTTTATTGCACCTTCATGATGATTTGTGCTCATGATGGTATCTGGGTGGTCCTACGTCACCCCACTTTTGCACCTGCAAAGCCTTAGGGGTGGGCAAACTGCTTAATATCCAGTCGATGCTTAACTTGCAATCGGTGCACATCCTACAACGTCCTGCTGAAATCCCGTGACATTTCATACTGCAAACTTTCTGGCTTTGCCCTGTGTTTGTTGCCCTATAGTGCCTCCCAACAGCAGTAATGTGGTAGCTTTCAGGAAGCATAGCAGAAGAACTAACGACGCAGAATCAACCGACCATTAATGTATTATTATTGAGTCGGGAACATGTTGCATAATACACCTGCCATAGAACACCAGTCAGAAGGACCCCTTTGTACAGTACAGCTATAGTCCTGCGGAACAAAATGAGCATGTGAAAACACTGTTTTTGTTTCATTTTGTTTGCTGTTTTGTTATTCTGCCGCCTTGGGCTCCTATGGGAGGCAAGGGAAAAGAAATACGACTACTACTACTAATAAATTTATTTATGCCCCATCTTTTTAGCTGACAGGGACTCAAGGCACCTTACAGATAATAAAAAACATAGGAGGTGAAGGATCAGAGGAATGAAGTCGAAGGGTAGGTCTGAGCACTGTACACAAATAGTCTATCACTGGGCTTGAACATGGCAATTTTTATTTTATTAATGCTGTAATGCAGCATTAATCAAACCGGCAATCTCCCCTTCTCTTGGTCCCCATGGCCATGCGAATTCATCCAGCTATTGACAACAGGGGTGCCAACTTGAATAAAATATTGTGGGGGCCCATGACACAATGCACCCCCCTTTGAATGGAAATGTCCCAAAACTTGGGGAGGCAACCCCCTCAAATATTTTATTGTGGGGGCTGAAGCCCCCTACGGTCCCTAGGAGTTGGCTCCTGTGATTGACAAGGCACCCTGAATGTAGCAAATCCTATTCAATAGACTTGGAGGGTAGTTCTAGTTTTTCACGTTTCTTCAGATACAGCGGGGAGCTTCCCCAGACTTCGGAATCAGAGCTGTATTTTCCGGCGGTGCACAGCACATGTAGATTTCAGCTTTCAAAAAGGGGCGAGAAAGTGTCCCTGTAGAACGCATACAGCTACCATTTAACAGTGACAACTAGGTGTCACCATTGCCTTATAAATGTGCCTGAGAATGAAGTTAGAAGACTTGCTGGTAGGCAAAAATAAAGCCAGCCAGCCATCCGCAGAAAGGAGCTTGCTAGCAGTTCAGATTCTCAGCAATTGGAGATGCATTTGCACAGGCACCACAACATAACTTGCCACAGCGCTGCCACATGAAGCTGGAGTTGCAGCTCCAAGTTCAGTGCTAAATGGCTTTAACAAATCGTATTGCAAATCCTCAGGCCTCATACACATCCGATGGGCATCGATCCTTCAGACCTGGGCACTGCCGCCTCACATGTGTCCACCTGAGAATTGGGTAGGCTTCTGCTTCAGTTGTTCAGTCCTGTCAGCCTGGCCTTCAGTTCCTAGCCTTGTTTCTTAATTACCTCAATAAACCATAAATCTAAATAAAATAAGTACATGCTGGGAAATATTAATGGGGGTCTTAGCCAGGCTTCCTTCTGCCTCATGGTAAGTACTGGTAGCATATATGTCTCAAATATATTCATAGTCACACAAACCCCTTCAAATACACAGACCTATTGGCCAAATATCTCCATGTGGCCCATTTCTCAATTCCTATCTTGCTCCACACGTACTGAAGTAACCCATATTGAAACGGGCTTCTTTTAATTTAAGTAAATAAAACCAAGCTTGGGGCTCTCATCTTTCCTGGGGAGCATTTCTTTGCATTTATCAATATGGACCATTCTTCTACCCATTCCTAGCCACTGTTTTCCTATCCAGTCAGCCTACCGTGTGCTATAATAATAATAATAATAATAATAATAATAATAATAATAATAATAATAATTTATTATTTGTACTCCGCCCATCTGGCTGAGTTTCCCCAGCCACTCTGGGTGGCTCCCAATCAAGTGTTAAAAACGATACAGCATTAAACTTCCCTAAACGGGGCTGCCTTCAGATGTCTTTTAAAAATAGGATAGCTGCTTATTTCCTTGACCTCTGATGGAAGGGCGTCCCACAGGGCGGGCGCCACTACCGAGAAGGCCCTCTGCCTGGTTCCCTGTAGCTTTGCTTCTCGCAGTGAGGGAACCACCAGAAGGCCCTCGGGGCTGGATCTTAGTGTCCGGGCTGAATGATGGGGGTGGAGACGCTCCTTCAGGTATACAGGACTGAGGCCGTTTAGGGCTTTAAAGGTCAGCACCAACACTTTGAATTGTGCTCGGAAACGTACTGGGAACCAATGTAGATCTCTCAGGACTGGTGTTATGTGGTCCCAGCGACCACTCCCAGTCACCAGTCTAGCTGCCGCAGTCTGGATTAATTGCGGTTTCCGGGTCACCTTCAAAGGTAGCCCCACATAGAGCGCATTGCAGTAGTCCAAATGGGAGATAACCAGAGCATGCACCACTCTGGCGAGACAGTCTGCGGGCAGGTAGGGTCTCAGCCTGCATACCAGATGGAGCTGGTAGACAGCCGCCCTGGGAACAGAATTAACTTGCGCCTCTGTTATGTACTGAGTTGAATAGGATCCAAAATGCAGCAGTCTGATTGGTCCTAGAACAATAGGATTCAGAATGCAGCAGTCTGATTGGTCCTAGAACAATAGGATTCAGAATGCAGCAGTCTGATTGGTCCTAGAACAATAGGATCAAGAATGCAGCAGTCTGATTGGTCCGCAGGAGCCACCCAATCCAGCTCCAGGTGGAAGTGAATCCGCAACCTGATTGGCCTACAGGAGTATCCTGGAAATAGCCAATCACGTGGGGCCCATTGTGTAAATAATGTATATAAAGCAGATGTTCTGGGGGATCTTTCATTCCTTGCTACTATGAGCTGAATAAAGAGCATGAAATCCACACTCGACTCCGAGTATATTTCAGCCTCCATGGACAGCTGTGAGTCCAGAATGACTCCCAGGCTGCGCACCTGGTCCTTCAGGGGCACAGTTACCCCATTCAGGACCAGGGAGTCCCCCACACCTGCCCACCCCCTGTCCCCCCAAAACAGTACTTCTGTCTTCAACCTCAATCTGTTAGCCGCCATCCATCCTCCAATTGCTAACTTAAAAGTACCGCCTACCAGCAATGTTAGTGCAGTTCTGCAAAACGTTGGAATGATCGCCGGAGTCGTCAATGTGAACTTCAGCTTTACACTCACCGGAGTCCTACAAGGAGTGAGAAGGACAACGATTAGTGTTTACCAGACATAAAATTCCTCTTCCCTGGTAGCTACGCTGTTAGTTACTGCTAGAACTGTACTGCGAAATTTGAAGAAATGCAAAATTATGAGAAATGCAGGCCTGGGATTATTGGGGAAGAAGGGCAGGATAGAAACTTGGTACAAAGGGAAGCAGTCCTGACCAAAGACGTTTGGCAAACCAAGTTAATGGACTATGCTAAAATGGCGAAATCAACTGGAAAGCTCAGAAATCAAGACGACGAGAAATTTAAAAAAGAATGGGAAATGTTTATTATATATTTGCAAAAGTATTGTAAACACGTTAATGCATTGGCAGGATTTTAAGAACACTTGTAATTATAGAGATAGTATAGGAAATTTGAGATAAAAAATAATTTGGAGTAGAAATGATATGCAGCTGAAAAGAAAAAATTAAGGAACTGGGGGGGGGGAGGTCACGAGATTCGGAGAATCCCATTTTATGGAATTGATATTGTTTTCATGTATATTTTTCTTTCTTTGTTGTTGTATTCGTTATTGGGTTTTTTTAAAAAAAATTAATTAAAAAATTGTTAAAAAAGAAAGAAACTTGATACAAAAAGGAATACGTGAAGAAGAAGAATTAAGGCTTTGCAAGGTCCCCTTAGTCTGGCACTTTGGCTCAGCACTGACCCAGGGCCAAACTGACTCGGATCAAGCTCTCAAATCAATTTGCAGGCCAACCTTAGTGCTAATTAGGGTTTAAAACTCTGAATAAACTTGTGGTCAGGAGTGGGGCAGGGGAAGAAGATGTGGTTTCACTTCCCCCACTCACAACTTTAATTACAGTTTTGAAAGCCTAATTAAACATGTGGTTGGGTTATTTCAAAATTTCAAAAATTGTTGAGCTTCTTTGGGTGATTTAAAGCTTTTGGAGCTGTTTCTGCTTTTTCAACCACGTTGCCATAAACCCGGGTTTCCCCTGACATTTTGCTGATTCAGCAAAATTCCCCCTTGACGCCATTTTTACACCCCAAACCAGGACATGTCAAGAATTTTCCTGACGTATGACAAGCCTATGATTGGGAGTTGGGAGGGGAAGATGGAGACGCTATAGGTCTCCTTCCTCCTGATCACACTGCAGAGAGCAGGATCATACCTTCCAATCACCAGCTGGTGAGTAGAGGGTTCAATCCTGCTGGGTGTTGCTTTGCCAGTTCCCTGCGGCAAACAAGACAGAAGCTGTTTGTCTCTCCTCCTCCCCTCCTCCCCAACTGCCCTGCCCTTTGGCAATCCCAGGTGGCTGATCGGAAGCCATCTCAAATGGATTCAGCTGGAGCCCAGATCAATCTGATCTGGTGTGGGATTAGGGCTTCAGCTGAATCGGGGGCAGAGCTCAAATAATTACACTCCCATCTGTGCATTAGTTTGGGCTACTAGATGTGAGGGCTATGCCCTGCCTTCACGGGTGGAGGCAGTAATGCTTCTCAGCAGCAGTTGCTGGAAGCTACAAGAAGGGAGAGTTTTCTTGTGTTTGGCTCCTCCTTGCATGTTTTCAATAGGCGCCTGGTTGGCCATTGTAAGAACAGGATGTTGGACTAGATAGGCCATTGGCTTATCCAGCAGAGTCTTCTTCTATTCTTATGGCTGCTAGACTGGTGACTGGGAACGGCCGCTGAGACCATATAACACCAGTCCTGAAAGACCTACATTGGCTCCCAGTACGTTTCTGAGCACAATTCAAAGGGACCTTTGAGGCCCTAAACCAGGCTTCCTCAACCTCGGCCCTCCAGATGTTTTGAGACTGCAATTCCCATCATCCCTGACCACTGGTCCTGCTAGCTAGGGATCATGGGAGTTGTAGGCCAAAAACATCTGGAGGGCCGAGGTTGAGGAAGCCTGCCCTAAGCGGCCTTGGCTCCGTATACCTGAAGGAGCGTCTCCAACTCCAACTCAGCGCTGAGGGCCTTCTGGCGGTTCCCTCCCTGAGAGAAGCAAAGTTACAGGGAACCAGGCAGAGGGCCTTCTCGGTAGTGGCGCCCGCCCTGTGGAACGCCCTCCCATCAGATGTCAAGGAAATAAACAACTATTTGACTTTTAGAAGACATCTGAAGGCAGCCCTGTTTAGGGAAGTTTTTAATGTTTGATGTTTCATTGTGTTTTAATATTCTGTTGGGAGCCACCCAGAGTGGCTGGGGAGACCCACCCAGATGGGTGGGGTATAAATAATAATAATAATAATAATAATAATAATAATAATTAATAATAATAAATTATTATTATTATTATTATTATACAAGTTAGGTCATTTTAGTTTAGAAAAGTGGACTGAATAAAAATATTTCCCCATCTCTAGTTGCCGTTGACTTTTAACTGATGTTTCAAAATTATTCTATGGCCCTCTATTTTATTATTGTTTCAGGGTGTGTTCAAACATCGCCTCAATTGTCTTCAGGCAGATTGTGTTTAAATGGAAAAATAGGTGAATAATTTAGCGTTGATATTTGGAGCCGATCTAGCCAACTACTTCTTTGGAAACTATCATTTGTTAATGTTCTCATCCAGAACTAATCCAAGTAGGCGTTCTTTACCCAAAACAATATCCTGAGGTGATATCATGTGATTTGTTTCCAAAAAGGATTAATCTCACATTGAAAGTTGGTTGAAAGCACGTGATAAAGGAAAATTGATCGTATCATGGATCAATGCTGCAAATGTGGTTTTTTTATCCATTGTGGGCAGCTTCATTCATTTAAAAAGATAATGTTTGCTGGAGAACTGCTTAACCATAATTCACGAATGAATGGCAAAGTACTCAAAGCAGGGATAATCTTGCTTAGTTATTTGAAAAACTGTGTGGACAAGACTGAGGTAGTGCTAACGGCGAACACATTGATCCCTGTAAAGATGGAATTAGCATGGAAATGAGTCTCTGGGTTTTTCAGCAGTAAATATATCAATAGTAGCACCACAATCTAGCAGTTGGTAGGGTTTTTTTGCTCATGCGGATCAGCTTTTTGACATACACAAGCCCTTATTCCACACTGAGCTTCCCTTAGGTATCTGGTTGGCCAATGCAAGGAGAAAAAGCTAGACTAGATGGGCCTCTGGCCGGATCCAGCAGGCGCTCCTGTTCCGTTTCCATCTTGGATACTGCTGTTATGTCTATTGGCATTAGGTACGTGTCCTTCAGATGCTTGTGAGTTGTACATACAAGCAAAGGGTCAAACACATCGTAACTTGCATGCTTGGGCAACCAACACAATTTCATCATTGGAATCCCTGCTAAAGATGTCGGTGCGACCTGTACCCAGAGCACAGTTCTCCCATGTTCTGCGTGAAGCATTTCCATATGGGCATTCCTGTATACCCTCCAACATCAATTCAATTCAATTCAATAACCTTTATTAGCATAGCAGACCAAACAATTTCAGAGCAGACATTGTATATAAAATATTTAAGCTATAACCAGAGGGAGGAAGCGGTGGAAGAAGATTGGAAGAAATTCAAATTATATTTAAAAAATTATTGTAAGATTAAAGAGTAGAAGTAAGCTGGAAGTTAGATGAGGGTGCAGAGTTAGAAGATAGATATAAGGTTTATAACTGTTGGAATTAATGTTAATTATCTAAGATAAGAAGAGATAATGTGTTAATTAATTTAAAAAGAGTTAAACGATGATAAGAATTTACTAAAGATGATATACAAGGTACGCAGGAAGGGAGGACAGGAGGAAGTCAACATACAATGAAAAGGAAGGAGGACTAGGTTACAAGGATGTATGTTTGTTTTTATATTTATTATTGTCGTTTTCTTTTGTTTATTGTTTATTGATGTATGTTGAAGTTTGTTTTCATTTGTTAAAACTTAATAAAAATCTTTTTTTTTAAAAAAGCTATAAACTCAACAAAATAAGGTTTGTATTAATTAAATCTTTAACACTAAAATTCACTACTAATCCATAAAAAATAACTTCAAGCTTCTCAAAACAGACATAAGTTGAAATATCAATTAATATAAATAATATGACACTATATCAATTCCCTCCAACAACCCGCTGATCAAAATCGGGACGCTTGTTTTTTTGGTCTCCAGTTTTCGCGGAAACCAGAGGATTCCCTCAAGAACACGAGACACCCAAAAAACGATAGGCTTTTGGCCCGGCACTCTGGCGCAAATCAGCTGACACACACCACAGCATGAGACCAAAATAATGGGCGTCTTTTGGTCTGATCCAATCAGAAGCCGGGATGGCTCCTGTAATTCTGGGCTGTCCCTCTCAAATCGGGATTGTTGAGGGGTAAGCTCCTGTGTCTGTTGCCCTCTCCTGCAGCACCTTCCCACCATGTCTGTGCTAAATTATACATACATTTTAGAGAAAAAATATAGATACTTACTCCCTCCGGTAATAGCATGAACTCGCAGTTTTGCCAGGGAGTCGGATCTCCAGCAGCGCAAGAAGTTTTCTTTAGCTGATATGTGACAACGTAATTTTGGCCAGGGCCTGGCTGAAGAAAACATTTGTGTAAGTGCTCATCATTTCCACAGCAAGCCAGGGAGATAGTTTTCGGAAGGATTTCTTAATGGCTTATTAATATGTGCAGCATTTTAAATGAGGCCTATTCCCCAGGATCATAAATGACCAGGCTCTTCTATGCTGTAAGGCCTAGTTTTTTTGAAAATCTATATAAATAAAAATGTAACTGGTCGTTTGTGCAAAATCTAAGATCTCCCAAAATACTGCACCAATTGCTTTGAAATTTTGATACAACGTTGGGTACCATTCCTGGTATGTTTTTATGTAAAAAAAAATTACACAGATGTCACACTTGTGACAGGTAAAATCCCAATTTTTGGCTAAAACAGCGCCATCTGCTGGAAGTCAAAGCAACACACGCTATAGAACATCAGAAGAGGGAGGGAGGGGGAACGGAACTTGAGGTTGGCTCGGCCAATAGGCTGTTGGCGGGCGAGGGGACGGATCAATAAGAAAGAAGATGACAGCACATGCCAAAATGTAGCATGTATCAGATGTATTCAGATATCTCTTGAAAGCTTTATTGTTTTGCCTGGTAATACCCTGGCACTTAAGATCAGAGCCCATAATTTCTGATTTCCTGTTTTTATCTATATATCTATATCTATATCTATATCTATATCTATATCTATCTATCTATCTATCTATCTATCTATCTATCTATCTATCTATCTATCTATCTATCTCTATCTATCATCTATCTATCTATCTATCTATCTATCTATCTATCTATCTATCTATCTATCTATCTATCATCTATCTATCTATCTATCTATCTATATCTATCTCTATCTATCATCTATCTATCTATATCTATCTATCATCTATCTATCTATCATCTATCTATCTATCTAATCTATCTATCTATCTATCTATCTATCTATCTCTATCTATCATCTATCTATCTATATCTATCTATCTATCATCTATCTATCTATCATCTATCTATCTAATCTATCTATCTATCTATCTATCTATCTATCTATCTATCTATCTATCTAATGTTGTTTTTATTATGTGTCATTTTTGTATACCGCTTACAGATTTTTTAAAAATACTAAGCACTTTAGAAATGCTTCAAATAAATAAATATTTTTGCTTTCACAACCGGACTTTCCCTTCCTCTCCTCTCTCTGTGCCCACTCCCCAAATCTGCTCCAGAGCGTCCCTCAATCCTCTGGAACAGATTTGGATTGTGCATGGGGGGAGCTGTGTGGGAGAGGAGTTGCACAAGCAGAAGTGTGTTGCACGTGTGGAACGGCAGAATCGGACACAACACCCAGAATCATTAACTCAACTGCAATAATTTGTGCTGAGTTAACACAGAAGCAGCAGAATGAAACTGTACCCAGCACACTGCCGTGTTTCTCTGCTACGTGCCATCAAACAGCCTTTTTCAGCTAAGCGTTCTTTGAACCGTTGTCCGCAAGCTGCAAAGCAGAGCAAACATTTCATAAATGAAAGGTAACTGATGGGAATATTTAACCTCTGTAAACAAAACCAGCTCTTCATCTGGCGTGTTGTGAACTTTCCAAGCTGAAGACTTGTTCCAAATTCTGCTGAGGTCAACACACCGTGTGATCTACACCTGCATCCAAACTTGCACTTGCCCCACCTCAACAAAAATATTTGGCTCCTTTGATAAAGCTACGTGCTGTTTTCTCCTACGATGGCGAGCCCTACCAACTGTGCTTGAAACCAGAGTGACACCGGACTATTGGACAAGCAAGCTTTTATGCTTAATTAGTCCATAATAGATGGGTTTGAACGATCCATTTAAGAAATGCCAGCAGGGCAGCAATGCCTATATTCAAGAATAAATTAAGGGTGGATAGATAGATAGATTTCTATGTTCTATAGCTCCTATGCTAGCACCAACTTCAGCTCAAAAACTCATATTAATTTCAGTATTACTGTAGAACCCGAAAGCATTTTATTAATTTTATTACAGTACACATTCGAACATTAAAACCATACAGACCAAACAAACAAACAAACAAACAAACAGATAAACCATACAAAACAATCAAACAAACCAATAAAACATACATCCATATCATCCTACAAAAACATCATACCAATATATCTTCCCCCCTCCCCCGTACACAAATTAAAATCCACTTCCTAAAGTTTTCCCTCATGTTACCTATTCTTCATCATCTTACTCCATTGCGTTTCTTCATAACCTAATATATTTATTTAGTTAACATATCTGATCACATAGTTAAATTTTATACAGTTCTACAGTGTCTTTTCTTCTATCTATTACTCTAAGCAGATCGACAATTCCATTTTTACTCCTTCTTTCCTTAAATATTCTTCCACATATATCCATTCTCCTCTAGTTTTTTGTTTTGATATATTTCTAATTGCAGCTGTCATTTTAGCCAAATTCATAAATTCTATTATTTTTACGTGCCATTCCTGCACCGTCGGGATCTCTTCTCCTTTCCAGTATTGCGCTAGTAATAATCTAGCATGTAATTTCATGTGAAGCAAAGTTCAGCTAGAATCAACCGCATTGGTGTGCCATTCAGAAGTGTCACAAAAGAGTGGGGTTATTGGCGTCCCTCTCACAATACCAAAGAACTTGGGGTCATTCAGAGAAACTGATCTGCAGCAATTTGGTCTTACAATAAGAAGCAATTCATCACACAATGCTTGTGGAATTCCATCCCACAACGATGCCTCGACTATTTCTAATGCGGAGTCAAATTACTTACTTATTTACAATATTAATAGAAAGCCACCCAAAGACTTGGACTTGGGGGCAGCTCCTGGCACGAAATGTCAGAATACAATTAAAAACGCAGTGCAAAAATGCCATAGCATTGCAGCATTGCGGTGCTGAGCGGAGAAAAACGTAAAATCAGATCAATGCACAGCATGTGAAAACAGTACCTCATGATACTAAGATCACAGATTTGTTAACATTTTTTTTAAAGCTAGGGAATAATTTTTAAAAGTCTTCACCTAGCACCAAAATGACCATAAAGGGTAGTACCAAGCGAGCAAGCTTCTCTGGGAAGGACATTCTGATATTTAAAGGGAAGGCAAGTAAAGTCATTGGAACTTTTTGTCTTTAAAACACTCACTCACATAGGCCTAGAAACATTGATTTTATTCTGTGAACCACCCTGAGACCCCCTTGGTATCGGGTGGTATATAAATCCCCCCCCCTTTTTTTAACTTTATTGCAAAACAATTTACATATAACCACACAGACAAACAAAGACAATACCTCAATGACAACTAAACATTAACTGACAACACATCGTCTAACATCACACACACGTTTGACTTCCGATTCACCTCATTGTGCTTTCTACATATTCTTAACCTTTACGCATTTCCTGTTAGATCTGTTACATATCCAGAAAATTTTCTACATTTATACTTTCCCTTAATATTCAAGATTCAATCTAAACCTGTCAGGAGATTTTCATTTTCACAATATTGTTTTAGATATTCTTTAAATGTTATCCGTTCTTTACACACTTTCTGGTTTGAACAAAATAAAAAAATTCCTTCCAGTAGCACCTTAGAGACCAACTAAGTTTTTTCTTGGTATGAGCTTTCGTGTGCATGCACACTTCTTCAGATAAGTGTGCATGCACACGAAAGCTCATACCAAGAACAAACTTAGTTGGTCTCTAAGGTGCTACTGGAAGGAATTTTTTTATTTTGTTTTGACTATGACAGACCAACACGGCTATCTACCGTACCTGTTTCTGGTTTGAGTTTCCTCTTATTCTCCCAGTCATTTTTGCAAGTTCCAAGTATTCTATCATCTTCACCTGCCAGTCAAGCTTTGTAGGGATTGAGTCACATTTCCAGTTTTTTGCTACTAAATTTCTAGCCGCCATAGTTGCATAGTTAAAGATGGTTCCAAAGTCTTTTTGGATTTCAGTGGACATAATGCCTAACAAAAAGGCTTCTGGGTTTTTTTTGTTTTTAAAGGAAAATTTAAAGATCTTTTTGAGTTTGTTGTATATTATATCCCAAAATTCTCGTATCCTCACACAGTTCCACCACATGTGCATGAAAGTACCCTCCCCCTTTTTAAATCTCCAACAAACACTTGAGGTTTTTTAAATACATTTTGGCCAATTTGCCGATATAACTTCCATTAATAATAATAATACAGTGATACCGCCGGTTGTGGATGGGATCCATTCCAGAGGTCCAGTCGGATCTCGAGGTTTCTGCAACCTGAGGACCACTTCTGCGCATGCACGTGTGGTGAAACCCGGTCAAATACTTCCAGGTTTGCCGCATTTGTATCCTGAAGTTTACATAACCAGAGGGTTACGTAACCGGAGGTACTACTGTAATAATAATAATGTAATCTGGGCCTAGAGCAGAGGCAGGGGTGGGATACTGATGCTCACCTGACCTTTAACTGGTCACACTGATGCCGCTTACTTAGAGGCATAGCTGTCAACCCTCCCTTTTTTTGCGGGAAATTCCCTTATTCCAATGCCATTTCCCGCTGCTATCCCGGATTGTTGATATCCCTTAAATTTCCCGGATTTCAAAGGAAGCAGCTCCTCTCCCTCCCTGCCGGCCAGGGAGGCTCCTCAGCTGCGTTGCTCGGCTGCCAATAAGGAGTCTGAGACCGACTGGGGGCGGAGCTTGCATGCCTTGTGCAGCCAGACCCTCACGCCCAACCAGACAGCCAGCCTGCCTGCCGTCTACACGCTCGCTCTTTCGCTCTCCCGTTCGTGCGCAGCCTCTGGAGCGCAGGGTGGCGAGGCTACTTGGTGCTATTGCACCGCCCTCGCGGCATCCCTTAGTTTCAAATCCGAAAGTTTGGGAAAATCCCTTATTTTCAAATCCAAAATTTGACAGCTATGCTTAGAGGAGGAGAGGCAGCAATGAGATTGGCACATTGCAAATTAATCACTGGAGCCAATCTGGCACTTCTTGCCATTATACTTGGACCATGCCACCCTCCCTGCTGCCTTGCCCTTCCCCCTCTTGCCACCCTAGGCTCCTTCAGGAGGAAAGGTGGAATATAATGCTAAAACTCAGTACTACCCCCTGGTAAACAACAACCATGCAACTTATGGGTGGTCCTTTGAGCACTGCCACCCCTCCCCACCACCGTCCGCTACCGAATGGAGGTATTACTCAAACTGTGAGAGGTGCTTAAAAACCAGACTAAAGGTTTAGAAAAACACAAAACTGGGTAAGCAGCCCTCCACCTTGCCCGGGAGTGGTGTTTCCAGGATTTCTGGCTTTACGCATTTTTGCGTACTTGCATGGACCCACGGAACCGGACCCTCGTGTAAGTTGCAAGTTACCTGCATAAACCTCTGTGGGTGAACACTTTCTGAAGTCCGGCGTGAGCTCTATGCAGTGATAATTATTAATACAATTGAAATATTCATTAAACGGAGTCATAATTGGTGCTCATTTAATTTTATACTAGTTAGAGCGCTTCAATATTAAAGAGAGAGAGAGAGAGAACTATATGAGAGCAACAACGATAGGAGAGAGAGAAAATTAGCACTCCTGACTCATGAGCGATGTCCCCTCCTGCAACCGATCCTATTGATTTGTAGGAAATGTCTTCTTGTAGAACAAATTAATAGTCCTTGCATGAAAAGATTAATAATCAGAGATTATTTTTCTGCTGTTCCAGAGTTTACATAATAATAATAATAATAATAATAATAATAATAATAATAATAATTTGTTATTTATACCCCGCCCATCTGGCTGGGCTTCCCAAGCCACTCTGGGTGGCTTCCAACAGAATATTAAAATGCAATAATCTATTAAACATTAAAAGCTTCCCTAAAACTTACTGTTTTGCTGGCATCAAGGATTATACTGAGTGCATATTTGTTGCCATTAGCTATGCCTCGATTCAAGTCCTTCAGTGCTAGATCCACCGCATTAAAGACACCAGGATCATCGCAGTCTACCTTCTGGCCTTGGAGAGGGCTGGCATGGCAGCAGCAGAAGGTGAAGGCTAACAGAAGGAAGAGTCCCATGTCCAGGCGAGGAAGAAGGTCCTGAAACCTGGGGAGAGGAAAAGGGAGAGAAAAGACTCTCCAAAAGTCTGACGGGGAAATGCCTTGCCGTGGAAGACTACAACAGGCTTCTTTTGATTTAAGGTAATGAAGCAAAAGCAGAAAGAGGGCAGGAGGGCTTTGATGGACTCTTGTCGCTTCCTGTGTACAGTGCAAACAACCTTTTGGGTTTATCCAAACATCTGCTGTTTTCTTTTTGAAGAGGCAGCCCTGCACTGTGATGACACCACGTTTGTTCACCTGCCGCTCTGGTTACAGAGCGAACCGCAGGATGTCAGGGTCAGAACAAAGATTACCAGTTCTAGGTCACGTTTTGTACGCCCTAGAACATTCTGCAGTCTTATGGTGAATATGCCGATTTCAAAACTTAGATGGATACAGAGAAAGCTGGAGTGGAACCTCAGGAAAACAAACCAAGAGCCCCTGTTCCAGCCCCCAAAGGGGACCTTTCCCCCCCTGTAACACCATCCTTCAGAGAATGCAAGTTTGCCAAGGAGGTGAGAACCAAGAAAATGACTTAGTGGAGAGATGCTGGTCCCTGGCTGCATTGGCAGTCATTATGGGATGCTTTGCCCTGAGAATACGCACCTGGTACCTGTTTACCTTGGCATTTGCTTGTTTATTTCACTAAAATTTGAAGGCTGCTTGATTGCAACAAAACTTCCAAGTGGTTTATAATATTACAATGATCAATAAAAACAGTTTGTTTAAAATGATTAAAAAACAACACTAAAAGCATTTAAAGATAATTGAAATTAACAGCAAAAGAGATTAAAACACCTCTCCAAGTAGGCCGACAATGTTTCAAGCAGGTGTCAAAAAGAGTAAAGGGGAAGGCACCTGACTGTTTTCAATCAGCAGGGAGTTCCAAAGTGTAGATGCTGCTGCAGTAAAGTACGGATTACTTAAAGCTGCAGAATGAATATTTGCACCTGTAACAGCGCCAATTCTTCAGATCAAAGCAGTTGCACGGGCCTATATGGGTAAGGCAATCTCGCAAGTAAACTGATCCCCAAATGTGAAGGGCTGTGTATACGAAGATGCAATAGTAGCAACTTGCTGCAGAAGACAGAATTGGAATTCAAGTTAAGCTTAACAGATTGGAGAACTGGGCCCAAACTAACGGAATGAATTTCAATAGGGACAAATGTAAGGTTCTGCACTTAGGCAAGATAAAGCCACCTGCACAAATACAAGAGGGGAGACACCTGGCTTGCCAGCAGTACATGTGAAAAGTATCTAGGGATCTTAGTAGAACTCAAACTTAACATGAGTCAACAGTGTGATGCAGCGGCAAAACAAAACAAAACACCACCTTAGGCTATTCTAGGCTGCATCAACAGAAGTACAGTGGACGCTCGGGTTGCGAACGTGATCCGTGCGGGAGGCACGTTCACAACCCGCAGCGTTCGCAACCCGCATCCCGTTTGTGCACACGCGGGTTGTGACTTGGCGCTTCTGCGCATGCACAAAGTGAAATTTAGCACTTCTGCACATGCACGAGCGCCGAAACCCGGAAGTAACCCGTTCTGGTACTTCCGGGTTCAGCAAGGTGCGCAACCCGAAAACACATGACCTGAAGTGTCTGTAACCTGAGGTTTGACTGTATAGTGTCCCGATCAAGGGGAGTCACAGTAATGCTCTTTTCTGCCTAGAATACTGTGTCCAGTTGTGGGCGCCACAATTTAAGAAGGATATTGATAAGCTGGAACGAGCGCAAGGGAGGGCAACCAAGATGATAAAAGGTCTGGAAACCAAGGCTTATGAGGAACAGTTGAAGTTGCTGGGTATGCTTGGCCTGGATAAGAAGAGACTGAGAGGAGATATGATAGCCATCTTCAGATATCTAAAGCAGCGGTCAGCAACCTTTTTCAGCCGTGGGCCGGTCCACCATCCCTCAGACCATGTGGTGGGCACATTCTACTCATGTAAAAACACGCTGATTCCCGGACCATCCATGGGCCGGATTGAGAAGGCGATTGGGCCGCATCCGGCCCACAGGCCTTAGGTTGCCTACCCCTGATCCAAAGGGTTGTCACATGGAAGATGGAGCAAGCCATCCCAGATTCTGCACTCATCATCTGATGCCCTTCTTCATGTGCCTTCTCCACATGAGGTTCAGAGGGTGGCAACCTGAGAACAGGCCTTCTCTGTAGTGGCTCCCCATCTGTGGAATGCTCTCCCCAGGGAAGTTCGCCTGGCGCCTTCATTATATATATATTTTAGGTACCAGGTGAAAACGTTCCTCTTCATCCAGACCTTTGGCTGGTTAATATTCTACAGCCTTTTAAATGTTTCTGTGGGAAGGGTGTGTGTGTTATTGTTGTGCTGCTTCCTTTTATTTATCCTCACGTTTTCACCCTGTACAGTGGTACCTCGACTTACGACGATAATGCGTTCCGACGCCATTTTCGTAAGTCGAAAAAATTCGTAAGTTGAATCCCCATAGGAATGCATTGGGGAAAAAAATTCGTAAGTCGAAAAATCCGGGTCAAAAATTCGTAAGTCGAAAAAATCCTATTAAAAGCGGCCGCGATGTCTTTTCGCAAGTCAAAAAAATTCGGATGCGGCGGCCATTTTGTTTTACCAGAAGTCATTCGTAACTCGAAAAAAACGTAACTCGAGTTACTCGTAAGTCGAGGTACCACTGTATTTTGTTCTGTGAACTGCCCTGAGATCTTAGGATGAAGGCTGATATATACCGGTAAATCTAATAAAACCAACAAACCAAACATAGGGTTTCTGCTTGAGACATACCTTAGGAAGGCTCTTTCCACAAATGCCCATTCCCTCTCAGAATAAAAGAAACTGTTTTGTGTATAGAGATGTTTTATTTTTCACTATTGAAGGCCGTAGAGCTATGTAGTTACGGAAACACTTCTGCTTAATGGGAATGTGTTTCATTGCGGATACAAAGACAAAAAGTCTGGCCGATCATGCTTGGGCTTCCCTGGGCACGATTTTGATTCTGAAGCAGCTTCTGGGAATGGCTGCAGTGCTGGTTTCTCGCGAAGGCCTTTGCCGCACAAAGGCGGCCCCCTGCGGCCTCCCTGCTGACTGTCTGGGCCGCCAAAGAAGTCTGCCCCAGGAGCTTGGAGGACATTGTCTGGACTCGCAACTGGGACGTAATAGACCGACCCGGCTTTGCTGCCATGGAAAGGGTGGTGGTCCCCGAAGGAATCGTGCTCTTCAGAGGATCCTCCTCCTCTTCTCCCAGCTGAGCTCATGCGACACCTGTGGCCCTGGCGGCACCTGTGGCGGTCACTATGCCTGCGAACCCGCTGATCTGGGGGAGCTGTGGGACGATCGTCGGGGACATCGGGAGGGGGAGGAGGATTGCAAAGAGGCCCATGTGGTGGCCCTGGGGGAGGTGGGGGGTAGTTACCAGGTGGGAAATGGTGTGGTCCGCCAGGGGGTGGAGGAGGGCAGCAAGGTCCTGGAGGAGGGGGAAAGTCAGGATATTCTTCAGAGGAATTGTGGTCACCTCTGGGCCCTGCATGCCCGTGATGCCCATGCCCATGATGCCCATGCCCATGCCCATGCCTGTGATGCCCATGATGTTTGTGATGCCCGTGATGTCCGAAGCTGTGATTGCGATGAGGACGACGATGGTGATGAGGACCATGGTGTTGGTGGTCATGGCCACAATGGTGATGAGGGTGCCCATGCGGTGGGTGCCTGCATGTGTGCCCGCACACACGGCAACCTTTCCCTGTATCCTGGTGGTGGAAGGGATGCTCGTTAGACTTTCCGTACGCCAGTTAAAGTAGCACAGCCACCAGGTGTGCATGCAGCACACATGAGAACGGGAAGCAAAAGGAGAAAAGAAAGAAAGAAAGGAAGGAAGGAAGGAAGGAAGGAAGGAAGGAAGGAAGGAAGGAGTTAGTTTATGAACATTTTACAATTTTCATTGCACCAGCGAATGCACCCAACTCCATTTTTTTGCCATGGAAGTAGATTGTCAGTCCTTGGACTTTGGGCTGCTATCACGCTCACCGTGAAACAGCACCCTGCCATTTGTCCTCTCCATGCCTGTAAGCCAGTGATGGCTAACCTTGACACTCCAGATGTTTTGGGACTACAACTCCCATCATCCCTGACCACTGATCCTGTTAGCTAGGGATGATGGGAGTTGTAGTTCCAAAACATCTGGGGTGTCAAGGTTAGCCATCACTGCTGTAAGCTATAGCGGTGCTCTTTACAAACCCAACCATCTCTGGGTGTTGGCCGTGTTGACTAGGGCTGATGGGAGTCCAACAACATCTGTTTGACAGGGGAAGAGATTCCTTTGAGAGGTTGTGGACGCTCCTTCCTTGGAGGCTTTTAAGCAGAAATTGGGTGGCCATCTGCCATGGGTGCATTGCAGGGGGTTGGACCAGATGACCCATTGGGGTCCCTTCCAACTCCAGAACTCTATGATCCTGTGAATGGCCACAGGTTAGGCACTCCTGCCTTAAGCAGCGTGAGGTTTACTTAGAATCTTCTCATTCACTTGCCTTTTTTGGCCCTATTTATCTGTCTCATCTGCACTTTTCACTGTGTCCTGCAGGAAAATGCATCCTTATCAGGAGGTCCGGTCTGCTTGCTATAGGAATTAGGCTTTGGTGTGGTGGCACCTACCCTTATGATGAATTCTCTCCTGCTAGATATTGGACACATGCAATCCTTTTGGTCTTTTCTGTGCCTATTGAAGACTTTCCTCTTCCCCTGCCTCCTTAGGATCTCTTCCCTCGCAAAGTTACTCCTGCAGTTGCTCATATTGCTTAGATCCCAGAAAACCTTCCCTTCCTGCAGAGAAGCTGGACATAAGCCTAGCCAGTCAGGATTGGCAGTTTCCCTGCAATGATTGCAAAGCAGAGTTGGATTTGATAGATATACTGCGATGTGTTTAACAAATGTGTTAGTTTACAGCTGAATGGCTCTGATATAGCAGTCTATGTGGAAAGCTGTGGAGGAAAAACAGAAGCCGCCAAGTGATGGAGCCAGGTAAAAAGGTAAAGGGACCCCTGACCATTAGGTCCAGTAATGACCGACTCTGGGGTTGCGGCGCTCATCTCGCATTATTTGCTGAGGGAGCCGGCGTACAGCTTCCAGGTCATGTGGCCAGCATGACAAAGCCGCTTCTGGCGAACCAGAGCAGCACACGGAAACGCCGTTTACCTTCCCGCTGGAGTGGTACCTATTGATCTACTTGCACTTTGACGTGCTTTCGAACTGCTAGGTTGGCAGGAGCAGGGACTGAGCAACGGGAGCTCACCCTGTCGCAGGGATTCGAACCGCCAACCTTCTGATCGGCAAGCCCTAGGCTCTGTGGTTTAACCCACAGCGCCACCCGCGTCCCTTGGAACCAGGTAGTGCACACTTATTGCAAAAATCACCCAAAACAACTCAGATGTATTGCTGTGAAGGAGCCTGATTTGCACGTTGGGTGGAGCTGCAACATATGCTTAATTGTCACCCTTGTAATATATTAGCCAGCAAACCAGTGCTTGTTGGGACATTTGTGGCGCTCTCCCAGCCCCTCTTGATAAGGAAGACTTTGTGTCATGCTAATGAAATGTGAAACTGGGGGTTCTGAGGTGCTGCAGAAGTCAGGCAAGGAGGCTGAAATGGACCACTTGCTCTCTTCCCCTGTGGAGTAAAGACTGAAGGGAGCTGAACTGCTGCAGTGTTGGATCCTTGAAAAGAGATTTCCTAATTTTAAGCAATGCTGCAGTTCTTCTTGGCTCATGTCGCTATAAGTGGGTTGCATTTTCTTGCAATAAATCACTAGTACAGGGTTGCCATGTTTCAAAAAGTGAAATTCCGGGCACAAAAGTTGCTGAACTTTTTTTCCACAAAGTTGTTGAGTTTTGTTTAGTTTTTTGTTTTGCAAAATCTCCAATTAATGTGAGCCGCGTTAGCAGCTTGTACTTCCTATTCATTGAAACTCTAGAGACCAAAAGAAAGCACAGTATAGGGGCCTCTTTGGTGCTCTCTGCTGGGTGGAATACAAATCTGCTATTGCCACTTCCTAACGGAAGTACAGTGGAACCTTGCTTTTCGAATGTCTCGGCTGCTGAACGATTCAGAAGCCGAACACCGAAAACCCAGAAGTGAATTCTTCTGTTTTTGAACATGCCCCGGAAGTCGAACGGCTTCTGCAGTGCATTCTTCTATTTTCACCATTCCCTTCACCGACAGCCCTTTGATTTTCAGTTTTCGAACATTTCGGAAGTCAAATGGACTTCCGGAACGGATTAGGTTCAAAAACCGAGGTTCCATTGTAATTGCAGCACACCTAAATTTTCTGCCTCCACCTGGTGGATTGGTTTATGCTGCACAGACGGTGTCCTTGAACGTCCCCCCCCTCAATGTCCCCCCCCAAAAAACCTGCAGCGGCTGCGTGTGCATGCTGTGTAACATGCTTACCTTAATTGCACACAGTCACGCAACTGCCATCAGCACACCGTTCATCGTGCGTCCACAGTGCGGGCACAGCACATGGTGCATAACATCAGCGCATCCTGTGGCGTTCCAACGTCACTTGCGCATATTACGGGCACCTGCCCCCTCAACTACGGAGGTAAGGCGGCACACTTGTTTCTGTTGGTGCTGCCTGCTTCTGTCCTTGCCTTAAAGGCAGGTGGGAAGGACACTCCCTTCAGCCACAGAGCAGGGGGCAGGGGAATCGACTTACTTGAATATCGTAGATTTCACAGGACTCTATTTCAATCACACTGGGATCTTTTGCATCCGACTCCTTGACGGCCTTTCCTCTACAGAGTCCTTTGCGCTGCGGAGAAGGAGGAAATGTCAGCGTGAATCTGTGCCCCTGTATTGGATGGTGCTGCAGATTCTTTTGTGTGCCAAGGCTCCCGAGCCACAAAGTTCCCAGGAGAACAATAAAACACACGGACACGGAGTAGTTTGGCTTATGGGTTCAAACAGGCCACAACTTCATTGGTTACATATGTGAGCGGTTTGGCTTAGGCATTGGGGTGAAGCCAGGCTATATCTCGACTCCTGCCCATCTGCAGGGAGTCCATGGAAAGGTAAACCACTAATAGGGGGTGTCCTATGACTTGCATCAGATAGAGGCACCACCCAAGGGGTCCCTGTAGGAGCTTTGGACAGTATGTCACACCCCAGATCCCTTTAGCACAGGCACCCCCAAACTCGGCCCTCCAGATGTTTTGGGACTACAACTCCCAACATCCGTAGCTAACAGGACCAGTGGCCAGAGATGATGGGAATTGTAGTCCCAAAACATCTGGAGGGCCGAGTTTGGGGGTGCCTGCTTTAACAGGATACCCTCACTGAGGAGGGGCAGGCAAAGGCAACAACCTCCCCTCCAACCAAAGGCTTACCCAATTCCTACGGCCACTCGAACCCAAGATCCAGAGAAGGGGGTAAGAAAGAGGGTGCCGGCCGGCTGCGCCAGGATTACATTACCAGTGGCGCACCCACCCTGCCAGCTGATTGGCTGGGGCTGTCCCACGACACTGCTGACGCGGCCGGCTGTGACGTGGGGGAGAGGATGGCGCTGCAGATTCTTTTCCAGGAGCATAAGAAGAGACTGCTGGGTCAGGCCAAAGGCCCAGGTAGACAAGCATCCTGTTCTCACACTGGCTGACCGGATGCCCCTGAGATGCCCACAGGCAGGACCTGAGCACCACAGCAACTCTCCCCCTTGGCGATCCCAGCCGCCGGTATTAGGACCCATACTGCCTCCAACAGTTATGGTAGCACAGAGCCACCATGGCTGGTAGCCATTGATTCCAAATGGAGAGACCTAAGCTTTGCTTCTAAAGGTGCAATCCTGTTATCCCTAAGAAAGCCATGGCCCCAACAGCCCTTGGCAAGGGAGGGAGGTTAAAGAAAAGTGTCAAAATGCATATATTTTGAAAGAAAATGCATTTAGAGATGTAGTTTGGGAGAAAACCATTTAAATACAGTGAGATGTTGCGCTGGCTATCAGGCAAAGGCTTTTACCACCTGGCTTGCCCATCCCTCCAGCTCTAAGAGCCTTCAGAATGGAGTTGTTGCCACAGACATTGAGAGTTTGTGTCCTTTGATGAACAGAGTGGAAGATTGTGAGTCATGAGTGTGTGTGAACTCCACAGTGCTTAGTTTGTGTTTGGTTGTTGGTTCGTTAATGTTGCTAATATTGTTTTGTGCAGTGCTCTTTTTCTAGAAAAAGAGGTGCCGGAACTCACCCTGAACACCTTAGAATGGCAATGGCACCCACCTGAGAGGTGTCAGAACTGAGTTCCAGTGAGTTCTGGCTGGGGGAAAAAAGCCCTGGTTTTGTGGATTACGAGTGCTGTAATGCTTTGTGGTTTCTTGTCATCGTGCAGTTTAGCTTATTTTTTAGTTGTTTTGTTAACAGTGGTTCATAGAAGGTTGTTCTGCTGAAGATTTGTAGTTGTTTTACTGATGATTTGTTTGTTATTCTGCATGATTTACGCTGTAATTTTTTTGTTTTTTATTCATTCTTTTATTTATATTTTTATACATTTATTTACATTTTATACATTTTTGACAAAGTAATAATCATAAATAAATAAGAATAAAAATGTGCACCCCACCACTGAGACCATTCCATTGTAACTATCCAACCTCCCAAAATTTCAACACCTCTTGCGATGGTTTGACCCCTTTCCGTTTTAACAGTACAAATTCTACAAACACCCTCCATATCTCCTCAAAGTAATTTCTCCTGCATATTCCCCATCTTACCTTAATGGCACATGTTAATTTATCATTAATAGCTACCCTGTTTTCCCTATTTTAAGACGTAGTCATAAAATAAGCCATAGCAGGATTTTTTCGCATTTGCGAAATATAAGCTGTACCCCGAAAATAAGCCATAGTGATAGGCGCAGTTCTGGAGGGCGCCAAGGAAAACGCGGGGCTGGGCTTACGTAATAAAAATAAGACATCCCCTCAAAATAAGCCATAGTGCGTTTTCTTGAGGAAAAAAAATATATAAGACGGTGTCTTAAAATAGGGGAAACACGGTATATCTCACACCTCTTTATACCATTCTTCCATTTTATATTCTGCTTGCCCCTTGCACTTCCTAGCCATTGTAATTCATGCAGCTGTCAATAAATTTGTGAGCAAGACTTACGCTGTAATTGTGAATGACATTTAAATCAGCCTGGGTGAACTTCAGGCCCGTGGGCTGAATGTGGATCTCAAGACCTCTCCACCAGGCCCTTGGGGCTCTCACTAGGCCACGCCCTCTCCCCAGGCCACACCCCCTGCCTCTGCACCCTCCTCAAGTGCTGGGTTGCATCCTTGAACTCTGATAATGCTTCCTGCTTTCCTGGATGTGCGGCAAAGAGCTGTGAGTGTGTGTCTAGAAACCTCTCACATTTCCTCTCAAGATTTAGCTTCTAGGGTTAGCTAACCCACAGCCTGTCCAACTGGGGCTGTTGGGAGTTGTAGTCCAAAACACCCAGAAAGCACCACATTGCAGAGGTTAAGCTAGACTCTTCGCTTACCGCAGTTCCGCCAGGGAGAAATTCACACGCCGAGATGTTCCTTGCAAGACTGGCTCTTGGGCACGAGGTTTCTTTGATGGTAAACTCAACAATGTACATCGTACGTTCGGCCACCTGCAGGGAAAAGGCCAGGCAAGAGCCCAAGAGCATAAGCACAGCCATTTGAAATGCCAAGGCATGGCTTTCCTCTTTGCATTGGGCCCTTGGTAGCTGCACGGCAAATTTAAACCAGCTGAATTTCATTAATTAACAAAAATTGTATATCACATGATTGTAAAAAAAACAAACCAACAACCCCAAATCACTACCCCTCTAAAAGGTTTACAAATATATAAATTAAACATTAAAATCATTGATTGAAAACAGTCGGAAGCAGGTATTTAAAAATATTCAAAATATGATTAAAAGATTAAAACAGAAAACAAAACACTTGTAACTTCTTTGTGTAGGGATAGGCTTCCCTAAACAAAAGTGATTTAAGCAGGCGCTGAACAGAGTGCATTTATGGTGCCTTTGTTGTTGGCATCTGACAATGGAGTGTGTATCCGGGGGTGAAGTCAAACTGCTGCAGAATCACAGCGCCTGCTGTGGCTGCAGAGACCCGTAACTTGGAATGGCTGCCTCCTGTGTTGTTTTTGCTGCATTAGCAGCACTGAAACGATATCTCCAGGCCACAAGCCTGGACAGTGTGTATGGAGGTCTTGGGCTGCCCAGACAAGAAGACCCCTCTCTCAGACTCACGGATGTGGTCCAAAGGAAAGCAGAGCAAGATATTTGGGCACCAGCTTAGCCATAGGAGTTGCCAGAAAGGGAGCCATCCAACCGTCTTAGGGACTCCACTCCAGATTTGTGTAGGCTTTACTCCTTGTGGCCTTTCCTCCTCCCGAAGATGTCCTGCAAGGTATGGATTTTTCCTTGGGTTTTGTTATGTAACGTTTACTCCCAAAGCCTGCCAGATGTCAATAGGCACAGAGTTCCAGACTGCAGGTGCCACCACACTAAAGAAATCCATTTCCCAGTACGTTTCCGAGCACAATTCAAAGTGTTGGTGCTGACCTTTAAAGCCCTAAACGGCCTTGGTCCTGTATACCTGAAGGAGCGTCTCCACCCCCACCGTTCAGCCCGGACACTGAGATCCAGTGCCGAGGGCCTTCTGGTGGTTCCCTCACTGCGAGAAGCAAAGCTACAGGGAACCAGGCAGAGGGCCTTCTCGGTAGTGGCGCCCGCCCTGTGGAACGCCCTCCCAGCAGAGGTCAGAGCGATAAACAACTACAGTGGTACCTCTACTTATGAATTTAATGCGTTCCGAATGCAAATTCGTAAGTAGAAAAAATTTGTAAGTCGAATCCCCATAGGAATGCATTGGGGGGGGGGAAATTCGTAAGTCGAAAAATTCGGGTCAAAAATTTGTAAGTCGAAAAAATCCTATTAAAAGCGGCCGCGACGTCTTTTCGTAAGTAGAAAAAATTCGGATGCGGTGGCCATTTTGTTTTACCGGAAGTCACTCGTAACTCGAAAAAAACGTAAGTAGAGTTACTCGTAAGTAGAGGTACCACTGTATCTGACATTCAGAAAATACCTCAAGGCAGCCCTATTTAGGGAAGTTTTTAATTTGTGATATTTTAATGTATTTTGGTGTCTGTTGGAGGCCGCCCAGAGTGGCTGGGGGGACCCGGCCAGATGGGTGGGGTACAAATAAAAAAAAAATTATTATTATTATTATTATTATTATTATTATTATTATTATTATTATTTCTTTTGCATGCGGAACAAGCATTATGTGGCCCTTTGTAACAGTGCCAGTTCTGCACTGTCGAATTAACTGAATAGACACGGTTTGCCCCAGTGAACTCTGGGTACGTACTTGCCAAGCATTGTGGGCCTTTGACGCCATCCTAATAGTACACAGAAGAGCACATGCCTCTTTCCTAGCAAAGAAATGGGAGATGGGGAAAGCTTCACCTGTATCTAGCAATTTAAGTTCCAGGGCAGACGGATACATACCGCACTGAAAACCTTTTTTATTTCCTCCACCTTGTAATAGTTCGTCTGGTTGCTGTCCTGATTGTATTGCTCCAAGACCTCGTTGGCATACTTCATGTGCTCTTCCGCATCTTGTATGACTGTTATCTTCACTGGACAATCCTTGCACTCGTATAATTCAGGTGGAACTGTGAAAAGCGAGCAGTTATCAGCATTGTATTACTGTTGCCTGGGATTATAATTAACACGCAGGGTGAAGTCATTGATTGATAGCACGTCCGATGTCCCAGTGTCGCCCTTTAATCCCTGACTTCCCTCGCCCTGTATCTTCCACCGTATCAAATCCCGATTCTCTTCAGCAGTGAATTCTCTCTCTTCAGGTGAATTACCTGCCTGTGTTTTTAAAAATACTGCATTTATACCTTTAAAAGTTAAGACGGTGCTTTTTTAAAACTAAAGCTGAAAAATGGTCCTGAAAAGTAGGTTTCTGACATCACAAATCCCTACCCGATCGCCAAAGTCTGCTGCCAGCATCTGATAAAAAGTAGGGGGGGGGAGGTTTCTACTGGGATCAGCTTGGGAGAAAAGATAATTCATATTAAGGGCTGTGGTTCAGTGGCAGACCATCTGGATTGCATGGGAAAGGCCCAGGTTCAGTCCCTGCTAATAATAATAATAATTTATCATTTATACCCCGCCCATCTGACTGGGTTTCCCCAGCCACTCTGGGCAGCTCCCAACAGAATATTAAAAACAGGATAAAACACCAAACATTAAAATCTTCCCTAAACAGGTCTGCCTTCTAAAAGTCAGATAGTTGTTTATTCCCTTATAATAATAATAATAATAATAATTTATTATTTATACCCCGCCCATCTGGCTGGGTCTCCCCAGCCACTCTGGGCGGCTTCCAAAAGAACATTAAAATACAGTAATCTATTAAACATTAAAAGCCTCCCTAAACAGGGCTGCCTTCAGATGTCTTCTAAAAGTCTGGTAGTTGTTGTTCTCTTTGACATCTGAAGGGAGGGTGTTCCACAGGGTGGGCGCCGCTACTGAGATGGCCCTTTGCCTTGTTCCCTGTAACCTGGCTTCTCGCAGTGAGGGAACTGCCAGAAGGCCCTCGGCGCTGGACCTCAATGTCCGGGCTGAACGACGGGGGTGGAGAAGCTCCTTTAGGTATACCGGGACAAGGCCGTTTAGGGCTTTAAGGGTCAGCACCAAGACTTTGAATTGTGCTCGGAAATGTACTGGGAACCAATGTAGGTCTTTCAGGACCGGTGTTATGTGGTTATGTGGCCACTCCCAGTCACCAGTCTAGCTGCCGCATTCTGGATTAGTTGTAGTTTCTGGGTCACCTTCAAAGGTAGCTAGCATCTCTAGGTAGGGCTAGAGGGCCACTGCGATTCCTTTTAGACTAAACCACCTGCTTTTGTGTGTCTGGAATGTAGCCTTGTGCACAAAGGGTAAGACTCACATCTAGCATTCTATTTCCCCCCGCCCTCTGCCACCCACCCATCCCTGGCACCCATGCACCCCTTAGGAGGTTTTCCACGGGAAACGGACTTAAAAAGGATCCCCAACCCTGGTATTCTGAGCAAGATGGACCCAATGATCTGACTCGTTATAAGGCAGCTTCCCCTGCAATGCTGTGAGTGAGCTAGCAGATTGCAGTGACCCATCTTTTTGTCTGTATCCTGCCTGAGTTCACAGACACTTCATTTACGACAGTGATGGCTAACCTTGACACCCCAGATGTTTTGGAACTACAACTCCCATCATCCCTAGCTAACAGGATCAGTGGTCAGGGATGATGGGAGTTGTAGTCCCAAAACATCTGGAGTGTCAAGGTTAGCCATCACTGATTTAGGAGCTATGAATACCTGGGCTCACAGTGCAGTTGTATCTATGCAGTTTCTCTTCCTCAAGGAACCGGTTTATTTGCACAACAGCTTTACATCGCCCAAAGTCCTGGAGAAAGCAAAAGACAGACATCTGTTGGAAGCTCTGATACGAGCACCCGTCTTTTCCAAAAGCAACAAGAGAAGTGTGCCGCCCTGCTCTGACGGTTATTGTAGTTTTCTTAAGCTGTGTACACATTAGCGACTTAAAACGCTGGAAGGCTGTTTCCACTGCTGCATTTCACATTTTTACCTTTTTGTACACATCGATGAGGGGCTTGGAATGCCTTCACCTGATATGCATTACCTGATTTGTGTCCCTGCACCTGCGACCCCCGCAAACTCCTGCTGCATGAAGCTGTCATCTGCGCATGCGCAGTCATCTGCGCATGTGCGGCGGCTGTCTCAAATGTGCACATCTCAGCTTAACCGTGGCATACGTTTTCAAGCTGGATGGAAGCCGGTTTGAGGGAAAATGAACCAAGCAGTAGCATTTCTCAAGGGCCCACAGGATGCATAGAGATTGTGGCTAATGGCATGCATGCTCAGCTTCAAGCACCAGTGGTGGGAGTGTGCCTGTGATGGCCTGGGATTCAGACTCGGACTCGGAACCAGAGGGATCTCAGTCTGTACAGGATCCTCTGCCCCAGACATTGTCTGAACCAAGTCTGGGGCCTGATCCTGAGGAGCCCCAGCCTGCACAGGTTCCCCTGCAACAAGCACCAGCTGAGCCGAGTCAGGGGCCTGAGCCTGTCCTGGCTCCAGGTGCGGAGAATACCTCATTGCAGTCAGCTGCTCCACTACCGGCTGGAGGTGGCCCCTGGGTCTAGTAACCCACCGGCGTCTCCCGAGCTGCAGAGACTCAGGTCTGACAGAAAGAGAGACCTGAGTACTCGTAGGAGGAGTGCTCGCCTTCGGGTGAGACAGGGTGGTGAGTCGTCGGGGGATCGGGACCAGCCATTACCTCGTCAGAGATAAAAGACTGCCGGACCCCGCCCCAGGTTGCAGGAGCAACATTGCTGTTTGCCTGATCCTGCCTGTGTTCCTGTACCTGATCTTGCCTGGTTCCCTGCTCTGTTCCCTGCCTTGACTCTTCTGGACTGACTACTCACCAACTCTTCAAACCCCAGACCGAACCTGGACCTCGCTTCCCAGATACCCTCAGGCCAGCACAGTGCCAGAGCTGAAGTACACATCCTTAGTCACAAAAACATTGATATCCATAGAGCAGACATAGGCCAACTCGTCCCTCCAGATGTTTTGGGACTACAATTCCCACCATCCCTGACCACTGGTCCTGTTAGCTAGGGATCATGGGAGTTGTAGTCCCAAAACATTTGGAGGGCCAAGTTGTCCTATGCCTGCCATAGAGTATTGGCAGTATCCGTGAGTCTGCCGGAAGGAATGAAGATGCTGTTACTTACTGTATAGCCGTAGAAAGGCCTGTTTCCACAAGATGACCAGTTTTTCCGAGATAATACAGAGCATTCTGTTTCCAGCACATCCAGAGTTAAGTACATGATGGAATCATTTCCCTGAAAGGGGAGAAAATGCAACAAATTCAACTGCATTTCTGCAGAAGGTACTGTATTTTAGCAGTATCCAACATTTACCATCCACCCCACCCCCAATTCTGTGCAATCCAACAGTGTTTTTTTAGTAATTTCCCCTGTGATTGGTGTGGCCTAGTTGTTAGTGTTGGACTTGGACCTGGGAGGCCAGAGTTCAAATGCTGCAGCTATGAAGCTCACCTTGGCCAGTCGTCCTCTCTCTCAGCCTAACCTGCTTTGCCAGTTGCTGTGGGAATTAAATGAAGGCAGGATGTCACCTTGAGCTCCTTGGCAGAAAGGCGGGATATATATGCAGTAATAAATTAGGGAATTATGTATTTCTCAGCAGGCAGGCAGGCACCTTTACAGCATGCCTTGAGTTGGTGGCAAGGAAAAAAATAGGTATAAAAGGAGACTTCCCTGGATGCTAAGATCCAGGTTTGGGGCAACCGTAGCAGAGATTTAAAACAACAAAATATGCAGCAAATTAAAGCGTGGAAGTATAGGTTGTTAGACTTTTAAAAATATGCCCTTGTGAGTTCCTTCCAAAGTTTCCCTCTTCCCCTAGCATACAAATAGGCTACATGTTGGGTAAGTTTTTGTTTTTTAAAGTGTTTACTTACAAACTATCCAATGATCAGATTCATGTGCTTCCGAATAGATTGCACAGGCAGTAAAACTAACTGTTACAAAGTGGTTAAAGTTCCCAAATTATTTGTATATAGTAGCTCTAATGGCTTGTGAGAGCCATGTGGTTTGAGCTTGGAGCAACCAGCTCAGTCTTCTTTACAAGCTGAGCTTCTCAGGTAGACTGGAGGGGGACAAAGTCTTGATTACCTAGTCCATCCCAAACAGAGCTAAACCTGGCAGGACAGCTTATTCTATGACATTAACCTCTTCATGCATCAATTAGATTTAAGCATGTTGGTTATATGAGGTGGGTTATCCCACCAATATTTTACTCTTGAGAGTCCCATGGACTGCAAGAAGATCAAACCTATTAATTCTTAAGGAAATCAGCCCTGAGTGCTCACTGGAAGGACA
The DNA here is from genome assembly GCA_034641385.1 of Darevskia mixta. NCBI lineage: Eukaryota > Metazoa > Chordata > Lepidosauria > Squamata > Lacertidae > Darevskia > Darevskia mixta. The sequence goes on along the minus strand of JAWWNH010000091.1, from coordinate 3,812,012 downwards.
GATCCTGAAGCTGAGGCTCCAATACTTTGGCCACCTCATGAGAAGAGAAGACTCCCTGGAAAAGACCCTGATGTTGGGAAAGATGGAGGGCACAAGGAGAAGGGGACGACAGAGGACGAGATGGTTGGACAGTGTTCTCGAAGCCACCAACATGAGTCTGACCAAACTGCGGGAGGCAGTGGAAGACAGGAGTGCCTGGTGTGCTCTGGTCCATAATAATAATAATAATAATAATAATAATAATAATAATAATAATAAATTTCTATTTATACCCCGCCCTTTCCAGCCAAGACTGGACTCAGAGCGGCTAACACCCATAAAATCACAACAAAACATACAAAACAATCCATTAAAATGCAAGTTAAAATACGATTTAAAATTTAAAATGCAGCCTCATCTTTAAGTAGCCCACCAATCAACCAGGGTTAAACTAAAACCAACCCAAAGGCCAGGCGGAACAGCTCTGTCTTGCAGGCCCTGTGGAAAGATGCCAGATCCCGCAGGGCCCTCGTCTCTTCTGACAGACCGTTCCACCAAGTCAGGGCCACTACTGAGAAGGCCCTGGCCCTAGTTGTGATCAGCCTAGCATCCTTATGGCTCGGGACCTCCAAAATGTTATTGTTTGAGGACCTTAAGGTCCTACACGGGGCATACCAGGAGAGGCGGTCCCTTAGGTACCATGGGGTCACGAAGTGTCGGACACGACTAAACGACTAAACAACAACAACAATCCCACCAACCCCCTCTCCGGCAAATATAACAATTGCACGCACAATTAATGAACCACCCAGAGCCCCATCTTGACTCATTCCCAAAATGGTTTCTTGGTAGTGGCTTGGTCAGAATGTCAGCTATTATTGGTTTGACATTTCTCCAATTCGCCTTACACGTATAGAGGTATTTCACACCAATGTGTTCTTGCACGAAACGTCTCGCTTTGAGACAATTTCAAACAGCTTTGGTTGTCCTCCATGGAGCCTGCTAGCTAGGGAGGATGGGAGTTGTAGTCCAAAAAAAACAGCTGAAGACCCAGGTTTGGGATACCCTGGTGTAGACAATGGGCCAGAGGACTCGGTGTAAGGCAACTCCCTGTGTTCCTAAGAGAAAAGTCAACAAAGGAGCCAGTCAGAGATGTAGTACTTACCACTTGTTGTATGTGAGCATCGGCAACACGCAAGAGGGTGAAAATATAGCCATCCTTGCGGTGCTTATTGATCAAGTCGAGGGCCAACCCAGCATCCTTTTCTATTCCTGCATCATTGCAGTCTGCAGAAACCACAGCGGCTTGGCTTTCGCCATTAGAGCAGAGCAGCACCGCCATAAGCACAGCGGCTGCCAGAAGCTCCATTTTGGCTGTGCTAGAAACTGGCTTCCTCAGCTCACCCCTTCTCTGCAATCTCTCTTCGGAGTTCACATTTGAAGTGCCCTTCCAGAGATGCGCGCACACGCAGGTGGATGCTTAAAGGCGCAACGTTTTATACCGACACAACACCTGCAAAGCTAAAGCAGTTGCCTTGATCCACAGTCGAGGGAGGCAAATAGAAAATGAATCATTAATGGAGGGACAGGAAGCCAAACAGAACGACATTCAAGTTGGCCAAAGTAGCCGTGGGTGAAGGAACAAAGGTATGTGGGCTTTGGCTGAAATAAAAACTCCGCAAATAGGGAGGCAGCTGTTTTCGCACAGATGTGATGGTCTCATGAAGAGAGTGCATTTGGTCTATTCTATTTACTTAGAATCATAGAATCTTAGAGTTAGAAGGGACTCCCAAGGGTCATCTAGTGCAGGGGTCCCCAAACTAAGGCCCGGGGGCTAGATGCGGCCCAATCACCTTCTAAATCCGGCCCATGGACGGTCCGGGAATCAGCATGTTTTAACATGAGTAGAATGTGTCCTTTTATTTAAAATGTATCTCTGGGTTATTTGTGGGGCATAGGAATTCGTTCATATTTTCCCCCAAAATATAGTCTGGTCCCCCGCAAGGTCTGAGGGACAGTGGACCGGCCCCCTGCTGAAAAGGTTTGCTGACCCCTGATCTAGTGGAAACCCCTGTGATGCAGGAATCTCAACTATTTTTTAAAAAAAAATAATTTTTATTCATTTTACAAGAAAAAACAAACAAACATAAAAACAAACAAAACAAATAATTCTTCTTCAATCATTACTGTAAGGGCTCGGGATTGTCTCCTTGAGAGTAAAGAGCCAGAAACATCCGTTCTTCTAAAGCTAACACTTTATTTACAGACTATGTACATCGGAGCATTTAAGATTCATGTCCGCTTGAGTCGGTTCCAGAATCCGGGAGTGGCTTTCGCCAGTTCCTCCCCCAACATAAAAGCTTTGGAATTCCAAAGCGTCGCCTCCTTTCCTTACGCTTCCCCCCCCTACGCAGCTGGAGTGACGGAAGTAGCTGACCGCTTTGCTCTGCAATCCACTCAGGTGGAGCTAGGGCTCTGTCAGCATCTCTGGCCCTCATATCCACCACACTGCCTGGCAGTTCTTGCTCCTCACCACTGGGGCTTTCCTTACTATCCCCGCTGGACTCAGAACTGCTTCCCAGGAGAGGCTGCACTTCCCTCCATCCCTCCTTCCCCGTCTCAAGAGCCTTGCGTGAGGTCAGATCTCTGACAATTACTTTCCTTAACATTGTTAAGAGACTTCCCCCGGTCCCTCCCTCTGAAGTCCATTTCTAACCATCTTAGACAATTTTTAAACAATTAAAAATACAAAATTATCCCAATTTTACTCTAAAACCTTCTATACAACTTACTCTACATCGAAAGCCTATACACAGGAATCTCAACTAAACCATCCACGCAAGATAGCCATCCAACCTCTGCTTGAAGATCTCCAAGAAAGGAGAGCCCACCACCTCCTGAGGGACTCTTGTTCCACGGTCCATCAGCTCTTACTGCCAGAAAGTTCTTCCTGATGTTGAGTTGGAACCTCCTTTCTTCTAACTGGAAGCCATTGGTTGGGTCCTGCCCTCCAGGGCAGGAGAAAACAAGCATGCTCCCTCTTCCATGTGACAGCCCTTGAGATGTTTGAAGATGGCTATCATAACCCAGGTGGCGCTGTGGGTTAAACCACAGAGCCTAGGGCTTGCTGATCAGAAGGTCGGCGGTTTGAATCCCTGCGACGGGGTGAGCTCCCATTGCTCGGTCCCAGCTCCTGCCCACCTAGCAGTTCGAAAGCACGTCAAAGTGCAAGTAGATAAATAGGAACCGCTCTGGCGGGAAGGTAAACAGCGTTTCCGTGCGCTGCTCTGGTTCGCCAGAAGCAGCTTTGTCATGCTGGCCACATGACCTGGAAGCTGTACGCCGGCTCTCAGCCAATAAAGCGAGATGAGCGCCGCAACCCCAGAGTCGGTCACGACTGGACCTAATGGTCAGGGGTCCCTTTACCTTTACCTTTATCATAACTTCAGGATTTATAAACTGGTGTGCACACCAAGAGGTGTGCAGAAATGGAAGAACTGGGGGAAGGAGGGGTTTAGCCCTAGAAAGCATCTTTGGGGTTTTATGTCTGTAAGATTTTGCAGAAAAGGGAGGCTGCTAAAGTGGTTGTATCTGCCGCTTTCTGAGGTTAATGGCTCCAATCAAGTAGGTTAAGTATCTCTTTGTAAGACTAAGGAGCACAGGTGACTGGAATTGCCATAGAAATGGCTAGCTGGGGATGCTGCAAATCTAGAAGGGGGGGGGGCGAAAGGGAGCACAGCTTTCCCCTCTTTTGTGGTTGGAGATTATGTTATCACTGAGTATAAGGGAACATCAGGCAGCCACTAAAACATTTTTGTTAAGGCAACCTTATCCAGACATATAGATGTTGACATACATAAATTTTGTTTTATTGCGACAAGAGTAAGACGAATAATGACTGAGACTTGAGCTTCAATCTCTGACAGAATGTTAATAGGTGGTAAAGATCTATTAATGTAAAATTTTAAAATCTTAAGTTTTAAATTTTAATTTTAAATGTAAGTATCAGTTTTATGAGATGGGTTCTAATTCTGTAATATAACTCAATCTCCAATACTGTATCTGGTTATGGATTGTCATTAACTGTTCTCTGGTCTTTGACCGTAATAAAGATATTTGTCAAAACAAAATAAAAAAATTCTCCTTCCAGTAGCACCTTAGAGACCAACTAAGTTTGTTCTTGGTATGAGCTTTCGTGTGCATGCACACTTCTTCAGATACACTGAAACAGAAGTCACCAGACCCTTCTATATAGTGAGAGGGTGGGGAGGGGTATTACTCAGAGGGGTGGTGGGAGTGGGTGATAGGCTGATAGCTGTGGTAAACCTGTTGACGACTGTTAACGACTGCAATTAGTCTTACAGGAAAAAGCAAGGGGTGAGAAGGTTAAAAATAGCTTTGTCATGTATAATGAGATAAGAATCCAATGTCTTTGTTCAGACCAGGTCTCTCCATGGTTTTAAGCTTGGTAATGAGTTGCAATTCAGCAACTTCTCTTTCCAGTCTATTTCTGAAATTCCTTTTCATATTTGTATTTGACATACAGTATTTTAATCTTTGTTACGATTATTATTATTTTCTTTAAAAAAAAAAAAGTAACAAAGATTCCCCCCCCCCAAACTTCCTTATTTTTTTTTAAAAAACATATTTTTACTGGTTACAGGTAGGTAGCCGTGTTGGTCTGCCGTAGTCAAAACAAAATAAAAAAATTCCTTCCAGTAGCACCTTAGAAACCAACTAGAACAAACTTAGAACAAACTTAGTTGGTTTCTAAGGTGCTACTGGAAGGAATTTTTTTAATTATATTTTTACTGATAATTGTAATATTTCTTGTAAACTCATTAGAGGTTCTAATCCAGGGGTCAACAAACTTTGTCAGCAGGGGGCCGGTCCACTGTCCCACAGACCTTGTGGGGGGCCGGACTATATCTTGGGGGGGGGGAAATGAACGAATTCCTATGCCCCACAAATAACCCAGAGATGCATTTTAAATAAAAGCACACATTCTACTCATGTAAAAACACGCTGATTCCCAGACTGTCCGCGGGCCGGATTTAGAAGGCGATTGGGCCGGATCCGGTCCCCGGGCCTTAGTTTGCCTACCCATGTTCTAATCCCAACAAGTGAGATATACATTTTGCTAAGTAATAAATCAAATCAAATAAACAACGGAAATAGGCAGTCTTGCATGGAGCTGGGATGAGTTCGACTTGCTCGTTGTGCTGAATCTAAAACTATGGCTTTTTGAGAGCCCCTAGAACAAGATCTATTGGAATGTTACTGCTATAATCCTTTCCATCTCATGAATCTCATATATTCATATATTTGTGGGAGGGGTGGGGGAGGAGGGTTATTGTTTTGCTTTTGTTCTTGTTTTTATTATGCATTTTGTGGTTTTGTCTTGTATTCTTATGCTGTGAACCATCCCGAGATCTTCAGATAAAAGGCAGTAAAGGTAAAGGGACCCCTGACCATTAGGTCCAGTCGTGTCCGACTCTAGGGTTGCGGTGCTCATCTCGCTTTATTGGCCGAGAGCAGGCGTACAGCTTCCAGGTCATGTGGCCAGCATGACAAAGCCGCTTCTGGCAAACCAGAGCAGCGCACGGAAACGCCGTTTACCTTCCAGCCAGAGCGGTTCCTATTTATCTACTTGCACTTTGACGTGCTTTCAAACTGCTAGGTTGGCAGGAGCTGGGACCGAGCAACGGGAGCTCACCCCGTCACAGGGATTCGAACCGCCAACCTTCTGATCGGCAAGCCCTAGGCTCTGTGGTTTAACCCACAGCGCCACCTGGGTCCCTAAAAGGCAGTATACAGATTTAATAAATATAATAATAATATATCACAAAGCTGTGGACTGGCATTTCTGAGTCTCTCACTGCTTGGAAACTGGGGTGTGCATAACAGAGACCTTTTGGGGCAGTTGCCTATTGGGCAATGCAGCGCTGCAACAGGCTCCCATGTCCCGCGACTGAATTCCTCCCCAGCTTTGCGAAAAGTTCAGCCTGGCTCTCGCTTATCTTGTTCTCTTTGAACCTTTGTATATTGAATTTGGCACCTGTGTCATTTTTATAAAACTTACTTGCATATTAGATTCACATGAGAGAAAAGCAGAATTGGGTTTTGTTGCCAAATCACAGACACAATCTTTGCTCTTTTGTATTTGGACCTTGTCATGCTCAGCTTGCGTGCACATGCGCGCGCGCACACACACACAGCCTACAAAAAGGATGCCCATTATTTTACAGGGTGGCCTCCATTGCTCATTCAAGGAAGTGAGCTGTGCTTCAATCAGGGACCAGGGTTCATGTGGTACCAACCCTGCCTGCCATCTTTCAATTGCAGAGTGGCTTGATCCACTGGTCAGATGCCAGTCAAACAAAACCATGAAGAGTGTTACCCTGGAGAAAGCAAAACCTGTCTCGGGAGACAATGGAGAAGTGCTTCATTGTCAAACGGTTGGAAGGTTGCAGCGCCTGCTGTAGCTGTAGAGACCGATATGGGAGAGACATGTTTTGTTGCAGCTGGGGCAGATGAAGGTGTGCTGCTGCAGATGCAACATGGCGTTTCTTCTCTCTGCGCTCCTCCCAGCGACCATTCCTCCTCTGGTCACTGCTGTGGATACACGACCTGACTGTCTGTCTCCAGGCACTGCGGCCGTCACGGCGGGGTTGGTGTTGCCAGCCTTCGTGCCATGTTTGCAGACATCTTTGTAATGTAGAGTTGGTCTGTTGATGGGAGCCCAAAGCCAGCTCCCCATAGAGCGTGTCCTTGGGGGAAAGCAAAACAGGGGAGGCGACAATAACCTCAACCCTCACTCATCACAGTCCAGCAGAGGGCTCAGAGTTCCCTTATTCTGAGATCAGGGCTATGGGCATACATGGCATAAATGCCTAGACTCTTTGACATTCTTGCTGAAAGTGCATAGGAGGCCAGGTCAGTGAGCATGATTCCTCCCCCCCCTCCATGCAGTGGGGAGGAGGACATTCATTCCCCACAGAGACAACCCCTGAAGATAAGAAGCCCAAACTTACCCGCAAAAGGACCAGCCTCTCGGGACCCTTAAGCGACACGCCTGGGGACGCAGAGTGTGCTTTAAGGGCTTATTCTACCTGATCCTATCACTGCACTAAAAATAGCATTCAGGTGCCTTCTGAGTCCATGCACAAGAAGGAGGGCAGTCGCAGAGGCCCTGCATGATTATCAGCGTGCAGGAGATTACATGGGAGGCTGGCTAGGGTCAAGCTGTTCTTATTCCCTGCAGGTGGGAGAAGGAATAATAATAATAATAATAATAATAATAATAATAATAATAATAATTTATTATTTATACCCCGCCCATTTGGCTGGGTTTCCCCAGCCAATCTGTGCGGCTTCCAACAGAACATTAAAATACAATAATCTATTAAACATTAAAAGCCTCCCTAAACAGATGTCTTCAGATGTCTTCTAAAGGTCTGGTAGTTGTTGTTCTCTTTGACATCTGAAGGGAAGGCATTCCACAGGGTGGGTGCCACTACCGAGAAGGTCCTCTGCCTGGTTCCCTGTAACTTGGCTTCTCGTAACTTGGCTTCTCGTAGTGAGGGAACCGCCAGAAGGAAGAGCCTACTGGGACAGCGCTCAAGTCAAGGGCCCCCCTTGCCTCCTTTTCTGTACCGTTGCAGCCTGCAGAAACCGTGGACACCTGGCTTTGGGCATCAGAACAGAACAAAGCTGTCAGAAGTGATAGGCCAGGGGGCCGCAAACTTACCAGGCCCCGGACTGGTTCCTCCAGCGCTGATTGCACGGCGGGCTGGAAGGCAGGGGAGCGCGCGCCCATACGCGTGCGCACATGCTATTTCCGGCGCACTTCCGGGTCGGCGGAGCAACGGAAATAGCTTGTGCGCATGTGCACGGGCCTCCTCAGACCCGGAAGAGCACCGGAAATTATGCTTGCGCATGTGCACAAGCTATTTCTGGTGCTCCGCCGACCTGGAAGTGGGCAGCCGCGCCACGCCGGTAAGAGAGGGCGGCAGCAGCGGAGGTTGCCGGGAGCCGGATAAATGAGCCCCTCGGGCCATATCCGGCCCCCGGGCCGTAGTTTGGGGAAGTCTGTGCTAGGCGCTCACCTTACCCCTTCTGTGTTCTGTGAAGACTTTGCACCAGGAAAGCCCCCACAGAGGCACATGGGTTGATGCTCAGCAGGACACCGACTTGTTTGGTTTATTAAAGAAGAAAAAAAGATATAGCATCAGTGTAATTAAGGCAACTGTCTTGATCCCTGGTTGAGAAATGTAAACAGAAAATGAATGATTTATGCAGAACTGGAGCCAGAGCAGAATAGCAAAAGCGGAACGTTGGATTCAAGCCGGTTGGAGTAGCAGGTGTTGCCCAAGTATCACAAAGGGGTGTTGCGTGGGTGTTATGGGCCCACTGGAAGAACAAAGGTGCATGGCTGAAATAGCAGGTGTGTGTATAGTGAAATGCAAAAATGCATATATTAGGGTAAATTATATTGGGCATAAATATGAGTATATTCATGAAATAGCCAATGAGTGCATGAGTGGTCGGATGACTGACAAGCTCTTCTGCAGTTTGTTTTAATGTTTTCCCAAGTCAATTTTTTTTTTAAAAGAAGTGTCTTAAGCATACAAGTCCACTAGTAATCAGCCATTTGCTGCTTTGCACTGACCTGTAATAGATTCCTTGGTGTGCCTAAAGACCGTTTTTGTAGCTTCTGGGCAGAATCTGAAATGCACCCCTTTTCCTTTCTCTATCTCTCAGCGTATCTGTTTTTAACAGAATCCCATGGCTCTTCTGCTGCTCCGTATAAAGGTATTCATCCCCCCCCCCAAATGTGCTATATCTGAAGAAGTGTGCATGCACACGAAAGCTCATACCATAAACAAACTTAGTTGGTCTCTAAGGTGCTACTGGAAGGAATTTTTTTTATTTTTTATTTTGTTTTGACTATGGCAGACCAACACGGCTACCTACTTGTAAATGTGCTATAGTCTCTGGTCAAACGGGTTGATCATGCTTCTAAACTCTGCAAATACTTATTTGATTGGATGGTATTGTGGGACAGAAATCAGGGACAGTGCTTGCGTAAAACTGGCAAAGTATTGCTCCACACACGGTTTCTGGCCTTGCCCACAATTCCATGGCAGAGGCTCTCCGTAGCCCCCCTGGGGGCTGCAAAAAGGTTCAGGCAGGGGAAAGGGAGGGAATGAGGCACAAATCCTCCTGATGCTTTCCGGGGGGGAGGGTCTGGGAAGCTCACTGTATCCCGCAGTGTTGCACAATCCCGTGTCTGCCAATTTGGAAGGCAGAATGGGAGCAATCTGGAAGTGTGCCCCCGCCATGGACGAGCCACCATTACTGACATGATTTGTGGAAGTTTCCTCCTCAATCTGGACAATTGGCGTTAATCAAGAGGTGCTCCCGAAGCGTCATATGCAAATGGGTTGCAATCAATCAGCTGCCAAAAGAACCAGGACTGAAGGTATTTTTATTTTTTGAAGGTATTTGGATGGTTTTCTGAAATTTGAGAATCCCTACCACAGCCGTGAAAGGAAAGGGGGAGGACAAGGTGCTTTGTGCTCTCTGATGATTTTCTAATGGTTATTTTTTCTTCCTATCCTCCTCTACATAATGAGAAAGGTCTGGTTTCCAAAACAGCCACTCAAGAGGCAGTAATGTCGCATCGCTCTTTTATTGAGTCTTGTTAAGCTTCCTTGCAGCAGAGAAAATGTTGTTCTTCTCACATTCACAAGGACGAGGAGGTCAGGGATGGGCGGAGAAAAGGAAGGAAAGACAGAGATCTCTGGCCACCATGTTGTTTAGATTCATGAAAATATCCCACCCCCGCAGGGACTAAAGAATGCACAGCTGAGCTGTGAATGTTTGGGGCTTTTCAAGTGTTGCTTTGGGGATGCTATAAGGCCCAAGATGGGCTCCCTATTCGCTGTCAGTCATTCCCGCCATCCGTGGACTTTGGTCCAAACAGCATGGGAATACTACAAGAGGGGGCTCACTTGGCAAAGCACTCGTGCAAATCACTAACATTTGTACCACAAAGATTCCTCTGGTGCCCTTTGTGTCAATTCACTGCACAACCAGTTGGGTGTTTTTTTTTAATTACCTTTTGTGGTGAGAGATTATAATGACCATCTTTTTCTCTTCCTCCCTTCCCTTCCTCCTCCTAAACCGCTCCTCTCATGCTGTGAGGATGCAGTACCCCATGTTGAATAGCTTTTGGGGAGTCTACAGTTACCCAAACTTTAGGCCTTCTTGGGCTCTGGGGGCAATTTTATCGCAGGCCTTTGGGGCAGCTCGATGCCAGGGATACTTATTGCGCTGTCTCCTGGACACGTAGCCGAGTTTGAAAACCCAACAGGGAATTTAAAGATGTTTGGCCTAGCCAGTGGTTTGCCCAGAGCACCATGTATATCAGGACGGTTGACTTGAGGGGTTTCTGTTGGGCTCTCTGCCCCGGGGGGAACGGGTTCCCCATCTAATTGTTCAGGTTGAATTTCTGGCAGGGAATGGAGAGATACATGTTCGTTTGAAGGAGGGAGAACAACCACACGGCCCACTGTTTCTGGCAGGTCTGGTGGACTCTGGTGCTCATGCGAGTGGTTCCCGTGATGTTTGTGGTGGCGGCGATGGCCATGGCCATGACCATGACCGTGACCGTGACCGTGGCCACGATCGTTGCCGTGTCCGTGATCGTGGCCGTGTCCGCGATCGTTGCCGTGTCCGTGATCGTGACCGTGTCCGTGGCCGCGTCCATGCCCTTTCTGGTGATCGTGTTCTTCACTGCTTTTGTGATCTTTGCGGCGTCCTTCGGGCCCAGGCTTAGGTCGAGGTTGTGGATTCTGATCATCTGTGTCAAGTGGCTAATAGGGAAAAAATATTAGAATTGCTCATTCTGAATCACTTTGCAATTTGCGTTTTCATTTTTATATACGTATGCATTTATTGGGACTTATCTTCCACCCAAAGGGTGGCACTGTAAACCACTGAGCCTCTTGGGCTTGCCGATCGGAAGGTCAGAGGTTCGAATCCCCGTGACGGGGTGAGCTCCTGTTGCTCTGTCCCAGCTCCTGCCAACCTAGCAGTTCGAAAGCACGCCAGTGCAAGTAGATAAATAAGTACTGCTGCAGCAGGAAGGTAAACGGCGTTTCCGTGCGCTCTGGTTTCCGTCACGGTGTTCTGTTGCACCAGAAGCGGTTTGGTCATGCTGGGCACATGACCCAGAAAGTGTGCCAGCCCCACCCCCGCCTGCTCTCCGCCCCCGGTGCCGGGGCATGAAGCTCCGCCACTGTCTGGGGAAACCCAACCAGATGGGCAGGGTATAAATAATAATTATATGCCTGACTGAGCAACATACCTGTGGGGGGTAGAGTTCACACTGCGCGCTGACATACTTCTGATGATCTACCTGGCTGTTTACCACGGAACCTCTGCACAGGCCTGTCTCCTATGGAATAAACCAGATCCGTCCATCAGCAAAGCACGAGCAATAAAAAAAAGCCTGCCTAGACTTTAGGTTCTAATAACTAAAGTGAACATGGGGAACCTTTCCCTCCTTGGAGCAAATGTGATGGAGCTGGGATGGCCAAAGGCATGGGTAGGCAAACTAAGGCCCGGGGGCAGGATTCGGCCCAATCGCCTTTTAAATCCGGCCCGCAGACGGTCCGGGAATCAGCGTGTTTTTACATGAGTAGAATGTGTCCTTTTATTTAAAATGCATCTCTGGGTTATTTGTGGGGCATAGGAATTCATTCATTTCCCTGCCAAAAATATAGTCTGGCCCCCCACAAGGTCTGAGGGACAGTGGACCGGCCCCCTGCTGAAAAAGTTTGCTGACCCCTAGCCAAAGGTCAAGGATGTACTCCCAAACACAATATCTTTCTCTGGCACCCGCAGGTTCCCATTCCCACACCTCGACTGAAATTGGGCTTGGCAGAAGCCTTCTTTACCCAATGAAATCCTAACTTGGGTGCGGGATGCAACTTGGGGGGTGAGGGAGGAGGTTGCAGCTGGGGTGTGGGGAGCTGTGGCATGTGCATGGTTGCCGCAACAGGTTCTCCAGGTTGCAAATGTGCCCATATGCCCAAAAAAGGTTGGCAACCCCTGTCTCAGTTGCGCTTTCACCAGAGATTGAGAGAAAGGGAGGGATAGTGGCAACCATGTGCACAAGTCCAACTGTGTAATAATAATAATAATAATAATAATAATAATAATAATAATAATAATAATGTGCATGCCGCCCTATTCCCACAGTAGAAAGCCTGGTTTGTGTGCGCATCCAGGGCATGAATGGGGACTTTGCTGGAGTTGTCAAGGACAGTTCTTCTTATGCTATCTACTCATGTCCTTGGAGAAGAAGAAAAATGGTGCAAAAATGTTCTCCTTCTGGGTTTCCCAAACTTAAGTCTCCAGCTTTATTTGGACTGCAACTCCCATCATCCCTAGTGTTATGTACTGAGCTGAATCCTAGAACAATAGGATCCAGAATGCAGCAGTCTGATTGGTCTGCAGGAGCCACCCAATCCAGCTCCAGGTGGAAGTGAATCAGCAACCTGATTGGCCTGCAGGAGCAGCCAATCAGGCTTCTGGATGAAGTGAATCCGCAACCTGATTGGCTTACAGGAGTAGCCCAGAAGTAGCCAATCACGCAAGGCCCATTGTGTAAATAATGTATATATAGCAGACGTATTGGGGAAACAGACATTCCTCTTCTTCTTCTTCTTTGCTACTATGAGCTGAATAAAGAGCATGAAATTCACACTCGACTCCGAGTATATTTCACCTAGCTAGCGGGACCAGTGGTCGAGGATGATGGGAATTGTAGTTCCTATAGAGGCAAATTTCAGCACAAAGTGAAAGAATACTCACTGCTGTTTCACGTGGGAGGAATTCGCAATTGGACGTGTCGGGGCCCCCCTTGCTTTTGGAGCAAGATGTCTCCTGGATCGTATATTCCACTGAGTTTGAAGGGCCAATAACCCACTGTGCAAAAGGGCAGAGGCAATGGGTTAGAGCAGTCTGTGTCGTCTGGATGAAGTACAAGCAAGATAGAAGACAACAGCTCTCTCACATTCTTGGTGGCCCTCCGCCTCGCTCCCCAGCAACTGGTGTAATTAGTACTGCATTTATATCCAACTTTTTCCTCCAAGGAGCTGAAGCTCCTTCTCCCCATCTTCATTTTAACCGCACGACAACCCTGTGAAGTAGGTTAGACTGAGAGACGGTGACCCTGTGAGCTTCATGGTTCAGTGGGGCTTTGAAACCCGGGTCTCCTAGGTCCTAACCATGCCATCATGCTGGTATTAGAAAGTATCATGCCCCCAAATATGGAATTTCCAGTTATTTGTGGCTTATAGATAGCAAGAAGGCCTCTAGGCAACGAAGTCAACTATCCTGTGACGAATGGGGGCGTGCGTGATGTAGAAAACCTCCGCTCTAAATGGTGACGCTGCAGTCCTCCATGTATTTGTTAGACTCCAACTCCCATCAGCCAGAGTCAGCATGGCCAAGGATCAGGGATTATGGGAGCTGTAGTCCAGCAGGATCCAGAAGGCCACAGGTTCCCTGCTCCTGCTTTAAGGATGTCCAGTCGCAACCTTACCTGTGACCGTGCTTTGGTGACGTTGAGGAGGGCAAAATAATGAGCATGGTTGCTTTCTAAGTTGAACTTGGCAAGGGTCTCTTCTGCCACCTCCTGGAACTTGGCTTCAGTTGGGTCTCCGGGAACTGGGCAGTCAGGACAAATTTTTGCGATAGCCCTTGATGAAACTATTTAGAAAACGAACAAGCATAGTTGGACTTGCACAGCTAAATGTTACTTTACGCAGGCCAGTACAGCTGAATTAGTGGGCAAGCAGAAGTGGTAAAAGGCCTTTGCTTCTTAATCTTGTTAAATAAAGACACGTCTTTGGTTTGCTCATGGACCTTCCGTTTTATCCAGCATTCTTTCTGGTTTGTTACTTCCTGTATGTTACAATAATGCACGATGCATTGAGCAAATCTTGCTTTTTTAAACAAAAAAACACTCCCATTTCCGTGGCATGATAAAATTGAACCTGCCCCCCAGACCCCAACATAGTTGCATTATCATGCCCAGAACACACCATGCAGTTTGGCATACCATAAGGAAACACTGCTTTGAAATGTCAAACATTTTACTTCGTTTTTAAAATTCTAAGTAGGGATTTCAGTCTTGTGATTCCCCTGCCTACCCAACCACAAGCGGTGCTGCAGTTTTAGTTAGAGTGATCAGTTGTAACACAGGAGGCGAGTTGTGGTTCCTAAATTTATCAGCAATAAACTGCACCTGAAACTCTTTGGAATGTTCAGCTTGTGCTAAATATCACGTCAATGGCTGGAATGAAAATGAGTATATTTATGGGTACAGCTCAGGCCCAGCAGCTGCATCTTCACCAGCATGGACAAATCTTTAACACCGTAATGCAGTGGTTTTTCAACCAATGTGCTGTGGCACCTTGGGGTGCCTTGAATGATGGTCAGGGTTGCCGCGGGCAACACTGGCCTCTGTCCTTCTTTCCTTCCCTGCCTCCTCTGATGCCTTCTTGTGTCTCTGCCTCCTAAAGGCTTGCATAGCTGCTTGTTGCAGGAGCCCTAGCTACAAGCTCCGCAGGTGAATGGTGCCTCTGGGGCTGGCCAGGGATGCTTCCCAGGCCCCTGTGGGGCAGTGTGAGGAGGCGGGCAGCTCAGAGACCAGGAGGCAGCAGCTACGGCTGCCCAGAGGACACCCAAGGATAGGGCAGAGGAGGCTGAGGGAACACTCCATAAGGGAGGGCGTTTGAAAAATGTTGAGAGGCTGCCAGCTCTGCAGGCAAGGGGTGATATGACTGGGCTCCTGTGCCGCAGAAACAATGCAGTTGGTCAAGGGAGCCATGGACTCAAAAAGGTTGAAAACCTCTGCTGTAATGGGAATTTGTGTGGGGGTATGAATTTCCTTACAAACGTTAATTCAAGCAAATGTATAGAAATACATACCTGGGCGTAAAACGCAGTCGTAGTAACGCAGATGAGAAACGTTCCCGTGGGTATCAGCGTAAACTGTTACTTTGCACTGCCCATAGACCTGGAGCAACAGAAAGGTAAGTGATGTTTGTAGAGCTGATTTGTTTTGCCAAACCAGAAGCCTTCACCTTTTGCAGACCAAGGAGTCAGCTTAGCCCCCAACTTGCAATGCAGAATCTTCCCCCTCTTGAAAAATCTGATATTATTTTAATATTATATTATATATTATATTATATTATATTATATTATATTATATTATATTATATTATATTATATTATATTATTTTTAATCTGAGTATCTGAAGAAGTGTGCATGCACACGAAAGCTTATACCTAAAACAAACTTAGTTGGTCTCTAAGGTGCTACTGGAAGGAATTTTTTTATTTTTTATTTTGTTTTGACTATGGCAGACCAACACGGCTACCTACCTGTAAGTGAAATTTCATCCACTTTAATTGCACGGGCCTAAGATTCCTAGTATGCACTTGAATTCCTCCCACAAAATAGTGGCAGTCTGGAGGCATTCCTATCTTAAAAACAAAACTTAGCACATTCAGTCCTTTTCTGAACTTGGCAGATCAAATGCTTACTGTCTCATGGGCACTTCTGAAATTGCAATCCTTCCACTGTTTTCCGCTGAGAACGTGGCACACTGTTTCCAGCACATCCAAGGTGAGAAAATACATAGAGACTTCAGGCGCCTATAGAAGACGAAAGACGATAAGAAGACGAAACCCTTTGCAGCACAAGACAGAGCAGCATTTGAAAAGGCCATCCTGGCTGGCTGCCTTTCACGCAAAACAAATTCTGTAGAACTAAGTAAATTTAACATTAATATCAACAAAGTTATTCTATGTACGTTTTGACTACAGCCTTAGACTTTCGTTCTCCTGGGATTTCAAGGATCACAAGGATCAAAAATGCCTCCAACAGCTGCTTCTTTTGCAACCATTTATTCGAAACCTATAAAGAAAAGGGTCTCACAACTAAACTATGTGTGCAATAAATAATGGCTCTTAGAGTTATTTTTTGGTGTTTTAAAAATGCATTCAGCCAGGTCCTGCTTTCTGAGAGCATTATGCGAATCCCTGTGCTGGTGGTCAACAAAGAAGGTTTAAAGACTCTCTCAAGGCAAACTTTTTAAAATGTAAAGGTAAAGGGACCCCTGACCATTAGGTCCAGTCGTGTCCGACTCTGGGGTTGCGGCACTCATCTCGCTTTATTGGCCAAGAGCCGGTGTACAGCTTCCAAGTCATGTGGCCAGCATGACTAAGCCGCTTCTGGCAAACCAGAGCAGCGCACGGAAACGCCGTTTACCTTCCCGCCTGAGCGGTTCCTATTTATCTACTTGCACTTTGACGTGCTTTCGAACTGCTAGGTGGGCAGGAGCTGGGACCGAGCAACGGGAGCTCACCCCATCGCAGGGATTCGAACTGCCGACCTTCTGATCAGCAAGCCCTAGGCTCTGTGGTTTAACCCACAGCACCACCTGGGTCCCTTTTAAAAATGTAGTATACCGTAAATACCAACAACTGGGAAACACTGGCCTGTGAGCGCTGCAATTGGAGAAAAGCCTTTAGCAAAGGTGTCATGGGCTTTGAAAAAGCACAAACTCAGGACGAAAGGGAGAAAGGTGCTAAGAGGAAGGCACGTTTGGCAAACCCTCACCGTGATCAACTCCTGCCCGGAAACCAATGTCCCCACTGTGGAAGGACGTGTGGATCCAGAATTGGCCTCCACAGTCACTTACGGACCCACTGTTAAAACTATGTTTATGGAAGACAATCTTACTTGGCTACAAGTGATCACCAAAGAAGAAGATATTATAATAGCACCCAGGACTATTGCATCTGCCCCAACACTTGCTTATTCCTCTGCCTCAGTTTCTCCTCTTTTGTTGTTGTTTAGTCATTTAGTCGTGTCCGACTCTTCGTGACCCCATGGACCAGAGCATGAAAGGCACTCCTGTCTTCCACTGCCTCCCGCAGTTTGGTCAGACTCATGTTAGTAGCTTTGAGAACACTGTCCAACCATCTCGTCCTCTTTTAAAATGGAGCAATTCTCAGATAGAATTCAGTAAATGTTATACAGGCTTCAGCTTTCATTCTGCACAACTGAAGCCACGGGGAGGCCGGTGCTGGAACATGCAGGCAGATCTGGGATGGGTTGGAGCAGAAGTTTTAAAGCAGAGGTTGGCTGGCCATCTGTCTAGCTGATATTGCTGTATTCTATGGGGTTGGACTAGATGACCCTTGGGATCCCTTCCAGCTACTCCTGGTTTGGAGTGTTCACTCAATAGATAGGACAATGGCTCCCCCTTATCTCCCCCTCTTTCATCTGATGTTTTTGAAGATGGTTGTCCCCAACTGCTGTGTAGAGAGCAAAGTCAGAACGAGGGTAGCTGCTTACCTGCGGAAGTTGCCGGGCATCAAAGATTCGCTGAAGACCGAGCACGTACCCATTTTTTTCATGTGAATTGATCCAGTCTAGGGCCTGATCTGCAGCTGCTTTGACTACAGAATTATTGCACCCTGGGGAAAGCAGTCCTGACAGTGGTGGTCTTGGTAGCTGTCCTGGACGAGGTGGAAGACCAGCTAAGGAACACAACACCTGTATCCCGACCAGGAAGGAAATTAAAAGGGCCATATTGGCAAGGCCTGGGTACCAGGGAGGGAGAGTCTGCAGCCCCTCTGGAGGAGCAGGCTTTGCAGTACACTCAGGTATCTTTATATACTTTTGAGGTAAGTCACTAATATTTGCTCTTCTTCCTCACTGTGGCCAACACCTTTGAACCTGGACATGCAAACTGCAAACAGTGAGTCAATGATTAGAAGGTTGTGTTGACGGGTTGAAAATGTGATTTTCCAACCAGCTCTGGACCTGTGTCCTTGGATTCAGATTGAAGTCCGCAGAAAACATCTAGCAATAATGATGCCAAACTAACCACTTGTTATATAAATTCTGGGCAGGGGCTGGATACAAGATCTATGGTGCAATCCTTCTCAGGTTTACTGAGAAGCAAGTCACACTGCTTCTGATGAGGATGTTCTGTTACACACCAGAGGCAAGTGTGTATAGGAAGCGAACTTATTACCTAACCAACGCACACTTTACAAGTGTTGGTGCTGACCTTTAAAGCCCTAAACAGCCTCGGCCCAGTATACCTAAAGGAGCGTCTCCACCCCCATCATTCAGCCCGGACAATGAGGTCCAGCTCCGAGGGCCTTCTGGCGGCTCCCTCACTGCGAGAAGTGAGGTTACAGGGAACCAGGCAGAGGGCCTTTTCGGTGGTGGCACCCTCCCTCCCGTCAGATGTCAAGGAAATAAACAGCTATCTGGATTTTAGAAGACATCTGAAGGCAGCCCTTTTTAATTTTTAATGTTTGATGTTTTATCATGTTTTTAATATTCTTTTGGATACCACCCAGAGTGGCTGGGGAAACTCAGTCAGATGGGCAGAGTATTAATAATAATAATAATAATAATAATAATAATAATTTGAATCTCAGTGGGAGATTGTGGCAAGAATGGGAGGAAAACACCGTTTGACACCCCTAAAAGTCGTGTTAACTTATCACTGCTGGACTAGCTAGAACCACAGAATTGTAGAGTTGGAAGGGACCACGAGAGTCATCTCTGATATGTGGGTGTAGTGACCTGGGATCCAGGTAGATGTCATGGCCCAGGAAGTATGTCAGAACCAAGCACACCAATGCTCTCTGTCTTTTGCTGAGACTGCACCCACCATGGGCCTCTCACTACGCCTTATCAGGTCAGTAAAACATGCCAAGAGCTTGCTGGCCTTCCACAGAAGACTGGGGGCTGGCATCGATGCCAGGAGAACAATAAATTCTCTTGACCCAGGCAAGCCTTCATGTAGCAGATAGCAGAAAAAGGCACATTTTGCATGACCGTTGCTTAAAGACACCTGTTGCCATAGCAATTAGGAGTAGGCTGTTCTGACCAGTGAAATTAGTTTTAGGCGCCCACAAGCTGTCCATGCGTTCTGTTATCGAATCATATTGCTGAAAAGGATCATGCACGACGTGACCCCGCATGCAATTGTTATAAAAGTGTCTTGAATTTTGTATTCGGGGTCCAGAATTTGGAGAATTCCTCTGGATGACTTATTCTCGCTGCGGCCCGCAATAAATACGAACTCTTCCCACGACGCTGCCGACTTTATTTGGCTAAATAAAGGACCGGCGTACTTCCAGACCCCCCCTTTGTAGGGTAACAGTCCACCCCACTGCACTGCAGGCATCTTTTGCCCAACATGGGGCTCACAAACCCATGACCCTGAGATCAGGAGGCTCATGCTCTACCCAAATCTTAGGCATTTTTGTTTTGCTTACTCCCAGCCACATGAAAGGCTGGTTACCTTCACTTTAAACCAGCTGAATTCTGCTGAAAACATGTGGCAGTGTTAATAACTAGCAGATCATTTCCTAATGTAAATGTTGGAAATGTGGCCAACAAAAGAGAAAGACCTACGGTGCAATCCTACGCAGGTTTATTTACCCAAATCCTACGTGTGTTTGTTTTACATACTCCCAGGTACATAAAAGTTGTTTACCTGTACCTGATGTTACTTGAGCAGTTATCTGCCCAATTATACAAATGGGCTTGCAGCCTTTGGAACATGGCAGTCTAGAGCTGTAGCCAGAGAACTGGGGCTCTTATTCCCTCCCCTTGAGGGAGGGGGATTTTTCCCTACTGCTGCTGAATATGCCTTGAAAATTGGGTGGACATCTCAACGTGGCTGGTGCTGTCAATTGGTCAAAGAAGGAGCAGCTGCAGGGAGCTCTCTTCCCTCCTTCCCAAAAAAGTACAATCTGTTCCAACTGCTGTTGTGCTGCAGAAATAAGGGGGAAAGGTCACTCTTGCCCCATCTATTGACCAAAGGAACGAGGGCTACCAACTGCAAGAACATCAGGAAAAGACGATCAACCTGGCCATATCAATACCATGTAAGTTCCCCTCCTTGTTCTGGCCTTGAAGCACAGATCTTCTTCCTCTGCCTTTCTGGTCCACTTCCCTTCCGTTGTGTCTGTTTAGGCAAAATAGAGTGGTGCTATAATAATAATAATAATAATAATAATAATAATAATAATAATAATAATAATTTATTTGTACCCCGCCCATCTGGCCGGGTCTCCCCAGCCACTCTGGGCGGCCTCCAACAGATATTAAAATACATTAAAGTATCACAGGTTAAAAACTTCCCTAAACAGCCGCCTTGAGGTATTTTCTGAATGTCAGATAGTTGTTTATCTCTTTGACCTCTGCTGGGAGGGCGTTCCACAGGGTGGGCGCCACTACCGAGAAGGCCCTCTGCCTGGTTCCCTGTAGCTTTGCTTCTCTCAGTGAGGGAACCACCAGAAGGCCCTCGGCGCTGGATCTCAGTGTCCGGGCTGAACGATGGGGGTGGAGACGCTCCTTCAGGTATACAGGACCGAGGCCATTTAGGGCTTTAAAGGTCAGCACCAACACTTTGGATTGTGCTCGGAAACGTACTGGGAGCCAATGTAGATCTCTCAGGACCGGTGTTATGTGGTCCCAGCGGCCACTCCCAGTCACCAGTCTAGCTGCCGCATTCTGGATTAATTGCAGTTTCCGGGTCACCTTCAAAGGTAGCCCCACGTAGAGCGCATTGCAGTAGTCCAAGCGGGAGATAACTAGAGCATGCACCACTCTGGTGAGACAGTCTGCGGGCAGGTAGGGTCTTAGCCTGCGCACCAGATGGAGCTGCTATGACTTCCCTTCATCTGGACACTATACTTCTGTTGCTGTAGCCTAGTATAGCATTAGCCCTTTTTTGCTGCTGCATCACAATGCTTACCCATGTTAAGCTTGTGGTCCGCCAAGACCCTGAGATTCTTTTCACATGTACTGCTGGAAAGCCAGGTGTCCCTCATCTTATATTTGTGCAGCTGGTTCTTCCTGACTAAGTGTGCAACTTTTTATCAAAATTGTTTAAACAAAATGTACCGTATTTTTCGTTCCATAAGACGCACCTGACCTTAAGACGCACCTAGTTTTTAGAGGGGGAAAGGGGGAAAGCCCCATTTTGGGGGGGGGATCAGCTCACAGCTGTGCAGCTTCTTTTGCAAAGGGGGAAAGCCCCCTTTTTTGAGGATCCGCTCAAAGTTGTGCAGCTTCTTTTCAAAGGGGAAAAAGCCCCCTTTTTTGAGGATCAGCTGAAAGTTGTTGAGCTTACTTTGCAAAGGGAAAAAAATCCTGTTTTTATGGGGTTCAACTCACAGTTCTGCAGCTTCTTTAGGAAAGGAAGCCGTTTCTACAGTTTCCAGACAGATAATCTAATCAGCCAGTCACATGTCACTGGGGAAACAAACAGCCTCCGTCTGCAGAACATTCAACAATGGAGGCCTGGGCAAGGGGGCGGGGCCATAAAGGGAGCCACACATTTGCTCCATAAGACGCACAGACATTTCCCCTTACTTTTTAGGAGGAAAAAAGTGAGTCTTATGGAGAAAAAAATACGGTAATTTCTTTCCAAAAATAATAATAGGCAGGATGCAAAGTGTTTCTTTTTGAACTAAACAAATTCAGTTCATAGCATCTTCTGGCAACAGGTGAAATCTTGGGGAGGCATTGCCCATTGGAGAAGACTGCCCTAAATGATGGACTAATGACCCCCCATCTGCATAATAATGTTATAAGGTCGGAGGTCAGTGTGGCTGATACTCGTGGGTTCCTTCCAAACCTGTGATCCTGAATAGCTGAGGTTAGAATGTATAAGAGGAAATGAACCAGTCAAACCAGTTCCTTTGTTAAGGTAAAGGCCTCAGCTGGCTTATTAAGTACCACCATTTACATGTCCAAAGAGGCTGTCCTGTTGCCATAGAGACATATTGGTAGTCCTTTACCCACCTCACCTGGCTGGATGCCATATCATCATCATCATCATCATCATCATCATTATTTTATTATTTAAAATAATAATAAATAAGCCCATCTGGTTGGTGGCTTCCAGCACATATAAAAACATAATCTCCTTGAGATCTGATAGGAAAGCATTCCACAGGGTGGGTGCCACTACCGAGAAGGCCCTCTTCCTGGTTTCCTGTAACTTCACTTCTCGCAGTGAGGGAACCACAAGAAGACCCTCAGAAGCGGACCTCAGTGTCCAGGCTGAATGATGGTGGTGGAGATGCTTGTTCAGGTATAGTGGGCCGAGGCCGTTAAGGTCAGCACCAACACTTTGAATTATTGTGCTTGGAAACAGTGAAGATCCTTTAGGACCAGTGTTCTATGGTTCTGGTGGCTACTCCCAGTTACAGTACCAGTCTAGCTGCGGTAAGAATGGGCGAAGCGGGGCTGTGTGTGAAGAGAGTTTGGGGCTGATGCTGGAAGCTGGGACACAGAGGCTTGTCTTGCTCTCTGCTGGACCCAGAGCTGTGGCTTGGGGCCTTCCTAGAAATCCAACAGGGAGGCAAGACCTGTTGGAGTATTAATGCTGTGAGCCCCTCCATCCTATGCTCAGATTGTATTTATGTGTAAATAAAACCACATACCCTAAAGACACCACAGTCTCATTCCAAGGAAACTTCATTCCAAGTTTCCTGTCGCTTGGAGATTGGGGTACATGCCACAGTATGTTCAAGCCTTTATATCAGGAGAGGGAAACATCTGGCCCACCAGATGTTGCCTAACTGAATCTCCCATCATCCTTGGCAAATGCCACGCTGGCTCAGGGCTGATGGGAGTTTTAGACCAACAGCCCCTGAAGGATTGCAATCAATCCCCCTTCCTGTATGATGACAATAGAGGCGAAACAAAAAGGCGAGGAGGGTTTTGAGTTTCGTGTTTTATTTTGGAAGCACCTTTGTTTCGGTTTGCATGTTGTTAGAATATGAATTTTCTAGCACGGTCTCCATAGTGTAGCACTGCAATTTTGGACACCGGGGAAGGAAAGAACAGCAATTCCTAGAGAATACACCTGATATATCACTGCGGTCCCTTCTGTCCGGTGCTGTGTATATTCCTCCCTTTCGAAAGGAGAAACCCCAAACCACACCTCCTTCTCCACCCAAGAGTGCCATGAATCTGTTAGCTGAATAGTAGAGTATGCAGATTAGCAAATTGTTATGTAAATTGCACAACTGATCCTGCTTCTGCTACCCACCAAGGGGGAGGGACAAGGAATGACACACAGGACAAAAGCCCCGCCCTAATACTGTCCCCTCCTGCCCCTGACTTTTCCACCTGGCACGGACTCCTTGTTTTCCACCTTGCCTTTCCACCAAACGAGGCAGAAACTAAAGATAGCAGGGAAGCTAGAAGATGCAGGATCTGTCGGAACCACCAAAATATGCACAGGTAGAAAGCAGGCAGCCACAATACTCCCAGCCTTCCTCATGACAGGCGTGACTTTTTCTGGGGTGTGTGTGTGTGTGTGAGAGAGAGAGAGGAATTATCACTATTTTGCTGCAAAAACGTCAGTTCAGGCTTGGGAGAATATACAAAGACATTTCATTGACCGGGCGGCTCCCTTAGTTTCTATCCGCTCTCACAAGCAGGCTCTTCTATATCTTAAAGTGGCGGATCTTCCCTGGGCATATGGGGGGCGGGATTCCTGAGATCGGCACAGTAAGGTCCAGTGCTCTCTTGACGACAGGCTTTGCTTCCACGACGGCTGGAGCTTCGGCAGAGTGAGATTCATGGGATGCCTGTGTGTCGTTGTGGGAATGGATGAGGTCAAGGACCCTGCGGCCAGTTCCAGGGGAAGGGATGTTCTTCCCGAGATGATGCATATAATGCTCGATGAAATGGGAACCGCCGACCTGTAAAAGAAAACCATTATGTCCAGTCTGCTGCTGCTAGTCAGAATACAGAACAAAGAAACAAACAAATCTAGATGGGCAACCTAATCCAGCATTTTAAAAATGGCAATGGTTCACTAAAATAAATAAACCAGCCGGTATTTGTGCTGATGAAAGGACCTCTTCCAATGTACAGCAGGTAATTCTGTTGCTTAAGGTGGCCCAGGCGGTCTTTTGGGGTGGGCCCTCTTATCTCCTGCCCCTTCCCCGCCTCTTCAACTAATGCATCTTTCTTGGATTATAGGGCAGCTGAGCACAGTAGTGCTAAATACCAACCCATCACCTACCTTAATTCATAGAATCATAGAATTTTAGAGTTGGAAGGGACCACAAGGGTCAACTAGTCCACCCTCAGTAATGCAGGAATCTTTTGCCCAACATGGGTCTTGAACCCACAAACCTGAGATTGAGAGTCTCATGCTCCACCAACCAAGCTACCAAGGCATGCACAGTTTCATGCAGATTTGTGCCACAGGCCAATGCCCTAAGTACCTAGCAATGCCATGAGTGCTAGGAAAGGGGTGCAGCAGGACTGCAACAGGGGTGGGGGTGGCAGCCTCTTTGGATCTAGGGATGAAGAATCCCTTAATTGCTCTGCAGGGAAGCAGGGAAGTTGGCCTTGGGAGGAGCTGGGTCAGCGTGCTTCTCTGGAAAAGTGGGTGGGTGAAAAGGTAAAGGGAGCCAATCGGGGAAGGCCAAATAACCAGAAACATTTGAAGTCTGGGTGCTACAGGATTTGGTGCAAGAGGAGAAGTGGTTGTGCTTCAAGTCCCAAAGGGCTTTGCTTTCCAAGCTAGCTTCCGTGTACACCATCAGACCCTCCCCAGTGAACCTCAGAGCACGCAACTGGCTGTGAATTCTCTCTGTGTGTGAATTGCTGAAAACCATGTTTAAAATTTGCACCTACCTGGTGATCATATAAAGTACAATCTACGGTGACCTTCTCTGCAGGTGGATTGGGCTCACCATCAAGAACAGGAACAGGAGGCAACTGGATAACGGATGACTTGCAAAACCCATTACGCTTGATAAGGAAGAAGAAAAAGAGAGCAGTTAAGACATCCCCACAGGGACATCTGAAAAGAAAATATTTCATCTCAGCCAGGCAGCATGGTGTAGAAAATTCCACTCATTCCCATCTTCCTCACATAAGCCATCCAAAAAGTGTGGGAAACGATCAACTAGAGTGGCATCTGAAGATGTGAGTAAAACCGCTTTATTTATGTAGGTTTATCTACTGCCTTTCTTCCATCATGGAACTTAATATGGTTTTCATGTTATTCCCAATGAGGTCCCCACCCACCTGCACACAAGTCCCAGACCTGTTGACCTTTACTCCATACTCAAGGACATAATAAAGTTCAGTGGGGTATGAAAGTGTAGTTGGTCTAGCATTCTACATCACTGATGGGGATTTAAATCACTTTCACTTGTGAAAAACAGGCATTTCTAGACCTGAAGTCATTGGACCTTCGAGTTTATATATATGTATTTTTCTATAGAGAGAGAGGGACTTGTAGCCATGGAGGTCAGAAATGTGTGGACTTCATTGTTCAAATGCTTTCTTAAAGGCACAGGGGGCCCGCATTGCAGAAGGGCTGGCAGGCCTCATTTGACTGCAGACGTTACCAGTCCTGGAATCTGCACTAAATTAATTGGGATCCTATCCACTTACCGAATGCTCATCTGTCACCACGTGGCAGTGTTCTTCAGGGTCTTGAGCTTGTTGCCTTGAGCAGTTAGTGGCGGCAATTGCAAACTCCACATGTGTACCGAGAGGCATGTGCTGGGAACGTAATAAAGAACATTTTAGCTGTCTCTCTCAAATGCCAAAACTGAGCAGAAAGAGTCATAAAGAATCTTAATGATATAAATGGACATTTGCAACACTGGGGCACTTTTGTTCAATTTTCACTCCCTCCCTCCCTCCAACCCAGCCTACGAAGCTGCCTTCTAGCAACTCAGACCAGTCCCTCTTTCCAGTGGAGGTTAGGCTCAGGGCAGCTGTGGGGAACCAGCGTTTTTAGTGGAGCTGGTAGCAAATCACTTCACACACACTTCCGTGACCCGTTTCACTTCCTGCTGCTTTGTTCAGGACTCAGTTCAAAGCGCAGGACTGGACTTTTAATCCTCGAGCACCTTGGGACCGGGGTGTCTCAGGAACCACTTCTCTCCAGATGTTCCCCTTCTGAGGCCCTTCTCCAGGTCCCTTCACGGTTGGAGGTAAAGTGAGTGGGCACTGGAAGCAGGGCCTTCTCTGCCATGGCCCCCCACATTTGGACTATCTTCTCAAGAAAGATATGCCTTAACCCTTCACTGCTCACTATTTGCAGCCAGCAAAAATGCTCTTAGTTCGACACTCTTGTTTGGACTATTTGTTTTAGAGGATAAGCTTGCCGTCACAACTTTTTAGTTAATTGGTATGACTGGGTTTTGCTTTTGACCCATTGTGCCCAAACTCCCTCTGCCCTTGCCTGATCAACTGAAACTTGCTGAGGGTCTTCATAATTTGTCTGCCCATTGCGGCGATGGACATGCACTAGGCTAAACGCAATACAATTCAGAATAAGAAGTGATAGAAATGAAATAAAGAATTGATTTAAATATTGAATGCAACGGATATTTTGTCTCCCTCCTCCAACCACAGACAGCGTAGACCGCCAGAATGAAACCTGCACACCTGAATGGACCATTTTGGAGCCAAGAATTGTGTTGCAAAGATTTGAAAGAGCAAAAGTAGAAGGGATAACTGTGTTTAGATCTGTGCATCAGTGCAGTGGTATCTCTGGTTACGAACTTAATTCGTTCCGGAGGTCCGTTCTTAACCTGAAAACGTTCTTAACCTGAAGCACCACTTTAGCTAATGGGGCCTCCCGCTGCCACTGCGCCACCACTACCCAATTTCTGTTTTCATCCTGAAGCAAAGTTCTTAACCCCAGGTAATATTTCTGGGTTAGCAGAGTCTGTAACCTGAAGCGTATGTAACCTGAAGCGTTTAGATCTGTGCATCAGTACTAGAAGTGGAGATCAACTTGCCTCGCTTAAACATGTGGACTGAACAATGTCTTCAAACATCCCCGCTCTCTACTCTCTCTGTAATAAGGCAGCACTGCCAGTGTCCCTGTGTGAATACTTACTGTGATAACCCCTCTTGAAAGCTCAACGAGCTGGTAGTGGGTTCCATCGACATTTTCAGCGTTGAACTTGGCGAGCCCAGAATTAGCTGCCTTCCCCAACTTAGGGTCATCCAGACGTGACAAAGGGGAGCAATCAGGGCAAAGTTTGTGCATATCTTCAACTGAATCTAAGGAAGAAAATGAGAAAAGTACATGGGGTTTTTATTTATTTATTTAAGTGAGTATTGTTTTGTTTTGTTGCTGGCTGCTCCAAAAGGTTTCGGATAGCTGACCAGTTGCTGACATAGGCTGTTGCAGCCATTTTGTGTTGGCATAAACTAAAGAAATGAACATTTAAGGAATTCATTGTATTTTTATTTTGCCCTTCCTCCAAGAACTCACGATGGCCCTGCAAATACTGAGGTCCACCTCCGAGGGTCTTCTGGCGGTTCCCTCACTGCGAGAAGTGAAGTTACAGGGAACCCGGCACAGAGGGCCTTCTCGGTAGTGGAGCACCTTCCCATCAGAGGTCAAAGAGATTAAAAAACTACACAATGTTTCGTGGACATCTGTACCAGGAAGTTGTCACTGTGTTTTTATATTATGTTGGAAGCCACCCAAAGTGGCCAGAGCAACCCAGTCAGATGGGCAGGGTACTACTACTACTACTACTACTACTACTACTATGTTGTTGTGTGTATTTTATGCAAAATTGCGTAGGAAATGTGCGTGTCAGAAGACAATGCTGGGGAATTCTCCTAAGGGTTAAAAAAATAAAAGAAAAACCAATTGGCAAACTCATTTGGAAATGTGGCTAAGTGAACTGAAGACTGGGAGAATGAGACACTGAGAGGAAACAGAAAAAGACCTACAGACCCATTCTAACAGCTGTGTGGTCCCTTCGTGTTTATATCAAGGGCAGGGAGGCTGTGGCTCCTCTCCAGATGTTGATATTTGGCTATTGTCCAGGCTGGGAGGGGGTGATGGGATCTGGAGTCCAACAGTATCTGGAGAGCCACAGGTTCTCCATCCCTGGTTTATGTGCATGATTTTGCCGGGACGTTGGGTCCAGACAAAGATACACAGGTGTTCTGAGGGCCGCAGGACACCCCTGACGGATGTGCGTTGTTTTTAAGAGCGGCATGTGTGGTGACATCCAGTCAAGATCAAGTCCACGTCTCATAGAGCAGGGGTTTAATCTTGTGCTACACAGTCTGAAGGGGGGCGACCCCAGATGTCTCAGGGACAAACAGTACCTGCGAAAGAGTGATGCTGACTAGGGCTGAGAAAAGGTTAACATTGCCCCCCCCATTGTGCTACTGGTTCTCATTGCCCCACTTGCAGCTGCTCTCTCTCTCTCTAACTTAGATTGGGGTGGAGAACCTTCTTCAAGCCAGCGATGCCTTCTGGGAACCCTTCATGAGGCCCCATGGAAGGCAATCGAGAGGCAGGGTATATCCCTAGGCCAGGCAGATTGACTCAAGGGATGTACCGGAGAGAGGTGTGCCCTGGGCAGGGGCGTAGCAAGGGGGCGGGTTGCCCCGGGCAGTGCCCTGGTGGGGGTGACACTCGGGGCGGGCCCCCCGCCCCCCGCGCCTCCAAAGCCGCCCTGGGCTTTTTCTTTTTCTTTTAAAGGCTATTTTCGGCGCTGCTGGGGCGGAGCCGCAGGGGAGGCCAGCGAGGAGGGGTGTCACGCTTGTCGCTGACGTGACACCCCCCCCCTCGCTGGCCGCCCCTGTGGCTCCGCCCCGGCAGCGCCGAAAATAGCCTTCCCCCCTTTTCAGCGGCTTTTTTTGCCGCTGGGCTCCCTGGGCGGAGCCGCGGCATGGAGGCAAGGGGCGGGCCAGCCAGGAGGGGTGTCACCCCCTCCTCGCTGGCCCGCCCCTCTCCTCCATGCCGCGGCTCCGCCCAGGGAGCCCAGCAGCAAAAAAAGCCGCTGAAAGGGGGGGGAAGGAAAACAAAGCAGGCGCTTTCAAGTGCCTCCCTCCCCTCCTTTCAGCGGCTTTTTTCGCCGCGGCATGGAGGCAAGGGGCGGAAGCGTCGCTCTGTGCGCATGCGTGTCGTGACGTCATGTGCACGGAGCGACGCCCCGCCCCCAGGGGTGCCGCTTGGCTTGCCGCCCCCGGCAGCCAAGCAGCTCGCTGCGCTCCTGGCCCTGGGGAGAGTCATGGTAAATGGGGTGAGTTGGAGCATGGGTCATTGACCCCCTATTTCTCAGCCCTGGTGACCGAGGACTGCAAAGCAGCCAAAGAGATTACCTTCAGTAGAGTGACATTTGCTAGACAGCAGCTCTTTGTAGGCTCTATCCACAATGAGTAGTTTGACGTCGCAGTCCCCTTCCACAGCCTAGCGGTTCAAAGGAAGAGGATTATGGGCTGGTTACGATGGGAGCAAAACCCAGTTCCGCAGCATTGTAGATCATTGCACACCTTGTACATACATTGTACACCTACGCTGACCTGTTTGGCAATGTTTTGGACTGCAACATCCATTCGCTGTGTTTGCAAGCTCTAGTCCAAAATATCTGGGGAATGCCTGGTGGGCCAAGGCTCACAAAGTGGGAAAAGATGCTGTTACAGAAATAATGAGATAGATTTGAATTTCTCACTTAGTTTCCATCTTGCACTTTGACCAGTTGAAATAGAACTTGGACGATGTACCATATAATTCAAAGGAGACCACAGATTCAAACACTAAAGCTTTTATGTGTGGCAAATATATAGGTTTGGGGAGGTTGTATTTTTTTAATTTTTTTTTTAGGATGTCTATGTGATCCTGAATACAATCAACTTTCATTGTCAATTCAAATTTTGGCACAATAGGTTATGCAGAGTCAGTGCAGTGGTCTATCTATCTCAGTATTGTGTACAAGGGCAGGCAGTGGCTCTCCAGGGTTTCAGACAAGGAGATGCTGGTAAATTAGGAGTTCTGGGATAGCTCACTTGGTAGAGCATGAGACTCTTCATCTCAGGGTCATAGGTTCGAGCCCCACATTGGGCAAAATATTCCTGCACTGCAGGGGGTTGGATTAGATGACCCCTGTGGCCCCTTCCAACTCTACAATTCTATGACTCTATGAACCTAGAACCCTCAGCATGCAAAACAGCTGCTCCGTCCAGGGGTGTACGAAGTGGGGGGCAGAGGGGTGTTCGTATGGGCTGCCTCTCGCACGGCAAATGTACAGGCTGCCACTCTCTCGTGCCATCCGTGCGGGCTGCCGCACATGCGCAGTCTGTACGGGATGCTGCACATGCGCAGTCCGTATGGGATGCCGCATATGCACAGTCCGTATGGATGCTGTGCGTGCGCCACCAGGCGGTTTGCCCTACCCCTCGGCATCCCACCCTGGGTGTTGCAGAGGGTTCCTCCGCCACTGGCTCCATCACTGAGTCACAGACCTTGAATGTTGGACATCATCACCCACTGAGGTTTGGGAAAGGTTAGGGTAGCTGAATTCCACTGGAATGAATCAGACTAATCTTTAGCGGCTGGGCATCCATTCAATTCTAACTAGGTTGTTCTTGTGGACAACCTAGTACCTGCTGAAATCCTTGCAATGCGTAGTTGAGTAATTGGAATCATAAAGGCACTTCCCATGCTCTCAATCAAGAGACTTGGTTGAGGTTGTATAGCAAGTTATGCTTTAAAATGTTAAGGGACCTTGAGTATGAACGCTTGCTGTATTGACATGCCTTTATTTTTATTGCTATTAATTTGAATAAAGATATGATGCATGCACCCACAAATTCATGCTTAAATTCTCTACAAGGTTAGCAAAAGGTCCAGGAACTCACATGCTGTGTCTGTGGCCTTACAGTACAATTTTCAACAGGTAATGGGTTCGACACATGGCACTCAGTCTCCAATAAGTTCAACTCAAGGAAAGCTACCGCTCCAAATGGCCTCTGTGGAGGAGGAAATGAGAGAAGATGATTAGATTAAAAAAACCAAAAAACTTGCTTACATTTGTTTAACCAGCATACAGCTAAAAGGCCCAAGTCTTCCCCCCTTAACAGATGTGCCAAAACAGAAATTTCTTCAAAATGCTGTGTCATTGACTTTGGTACTTCCTTCCAGCTCTCTTAAAGAGAAGAGGGCAGGATGAAGGGAAAAGGGAAATCTATCAATGTTTCCTGGTTCTGAGAGCTTCTGTAGAGACTTGCTCTGAACTTCTGGCATTATTAAGCTTTCTTGTAAGCCTGGCTCGCTTCTTTCCTGTTCTTGAAGCTTATGTTTAATTTATTTTTTTATTGCATCTTACGCCACCTTTTACTCCAAAGTGCTCAAGGTGGCATATGTGGTTAACCCCCCTCGTTTAATCCCCCCAACAACTGTGCAAGGTAGGTTCGGCTGAGAGGCACTAACTGGCCCAAGGTCGCCCAGTGAGCTTCCTGGCTGAGTGCGGATTGGAGCCCTCAGTATATAAATGCAACAAACAAACAAACAAACAAGTGGATGTTCCTGGAGAGTGGTGAGCACCATGCAGACTTTGAGTGCTGTTCAGCTAAATACAACTACCGGTAATTATACCTGGGGCTTTTTTTCCAGCTGGAACTCAGTTCCGGCACCTCTCAGATGGACACCATTGTCATTATAAGAAAACAAGGCAGGCGTTCATGGTGCGTTCCGGCACCTCTTCAAATGAGTGTGCATGAGTAAATTAGGGCCATTAATTTCAATGGGTCTCCTCTGCATAACACTTTCTGTGAGCCTGTCTCTGCCATTCAGGACATGCACAACTTCAGAATGCAGTAGATGTGCACCTTCCAAATGCAATAGGGACACTCGCTGGACAAAAAGACATTTGGAAGAAGTGTGCATGCACACGAAAGCTCATACCATGAACAAACTTTGTTGGTCTCTAAGGTACTACTGGAAAGAATTTTTTTATTTTTTATTTTGTTTAAACAACTGAGTAAGACGTGCCCATGTGCAATCCACACCAAAACTTCCATTGTCCGTGTAGGTACACTGAACCCCAATAGCTTCTCAGTGGAAGGTTGGTAGTGAAATAAACCAACATCAAATAAACAATTCAAAGTGTTGGTGCTGACTTTTAAAGCCCTAAATGGCCTCGGCTCAGTATACTTGAAGGAGCGTCCCTACCCCACCATTCAGCCTGGACACACGTCCATCGCCCAGGGCCTTCTGGCGGTTCCCTCACTGAAAGAAGTGAGGTTACTATAACTACAGCAAATATATTAATTTCAAATACGACTGGATCCCACCCTTGGAAAGACTTGGTGATAGCCAGATTGAGAAAAAACTATTTTTAAGTAAGAGGCGTTACATGGAATTCATCAGTTAAGTTAAGTTAAGATGGCGATCGTCGAAATGGAGCTTTTGGATTTGAAGCAAGAGGCACGGTGCCAGGGGGGTGGAGGTACGGACTTAAAATGCACACAGTCACAACAGCTTTGGATGTTTTATCTCACTTGCGAAAGTACTCAGCGGTGTGAAGGAAGATAAAAGTACGATGGAAAATAACTGGAAAACGGATGACATCAAGACTACGGAAGGCAAGAGACTTAACATAATGATTAAAATCCTAACTGACTGAAGCAAGGGAAGTCAAAGAAAAAGAATAATTTGGAAATGCATTTGGATATTAATTAAATAATTGGACTATATGGATAAATTGATATGGATAATTGTATGATGTGATTTATATGATTGGAAAATTTAATAAATATGATTTGGCAAAAAAAAGAGAAAGAAGTGAGGTTACAGGGAACCAGGCAGAGGGCCTTCTTGGTAGTGGCGCCCGCCCAGTGGAACGACCTCCCAGCAGATGTTGAGGAGATGAGTAACTATATAACTATTAAAAGACATCTGAAGGCAGCCCGGTATAGGGAAGCTTTTTAATGTGTAATGTTCTATTATGTTTTTATATATCTTGGAAGCAGCCCACAGACCCTCCCAGTGTCCCTATTTTCCAGGGACAGTCCCGGATTTACAGAAGCCACCCCTGTTTCTGATTTGATCCCAGAATGTCCCGCTTTTCCTTAGGACGTCCGTCCCTTTTTTCATTGGAGAAATGTTGGACGGTATGGAGTTATGCAACTCCCGAGCCAAGGAGATAAGTAACTATACAACCTTTAGTAGACACTTGAAGGCAGCCCTGTATAGGGAAGTTTTTAATGTTTAATGTTTTATTATCTATATACTGTATATAAAATCGTTCAAGTTGGATGTTTGTTAACAATCGCCTTTCTCCGTAACCCCTTGATCGATTCCGTTCAAATTTGGACACAACGTTCCATGCCCATCTGGGAGTAATCATATGTACTTACATTGCACAAATACCACACCTTTCCCAGGTAAAAATGTGATTTTGTGCAAAAATTATAGCGCTCTCCAGTGGACGTTAAACAGCACAGCACAACACACGCTTTCTCTTTCATACTGTATCTTACTTTTACATTTCACCAAATCAGCCACAGCAAGGCGTGGTCCAGTCAGCTAGTGTTTTTATATATGTTGGAAGCTGCCCAGTGTGGCTGGGGCAACCCAGTCAGGTGAGTGGGGTGCAAAAAATATGATGATGATGATTATGAAACCTCATAATGAAGGTTTTGTTCTGAAGCAGGGTATCAGACTGGTGCTGCACTGTTGAAGATCTTATATAGCCTTCACTCACACCTCGTGACCTTCTTCCCCACCCGCCATGAAGCACTTACCCGAGGGAGAATCCTGACCGCCTTGATTATGTTTACGCTGTACTTGTACCCATGGTTATTTTTTGCGTTGATGTGTTTCACTGCGAAGTCTGCCATACGCTCTGTCTCAGGGTCATCGCAAGAAGGAAACTCAATCTGAAAGTAGTCAAAGAGTACAGCATTTGCTATGCATCCCAGGATCAGACCCAGGAGCGCTGGAGCTACCAGTGATCTCATGGCTTCACCTGCAGAAGATCTAAGGAGGAGGGTTGTGCTGGAAGGAAGGGTAGAAGGAGCCACAGCAGGGCTCCCATTTATACAAAGATGCAGCACCCGCCTCCCATCAGCGGCACACGAGGAGACCTGCAATATTTGTTCTGGGTCCAAAAAAGTGACTGCAAACAACAGAAAGGGAAAAGTAAATATGTGCAGGACATTGCTTTAAAGGTTTATTAGATAAGGGGGAAATTGCAAAGTGTGCTAGAAAGAAGATGACATGGCTATTTTCTTGACCCAGGCCAGTCTTCATGTAGCAGATAGCAGAAAAAGGCACATTTTGAATGACCGTTGCTTAAAGACACCTGTTGCCATAGCAATTGGGAGTAGGCTGTTCTGACCAGTGAAATTTGTTTTAGGCGCCCACAAGCTGTCCATGCGTTCTGTTATCCAATCATATTGCTGAAAAGGATCATGCACGACGTGACCCCGCATGCAATTGTTATAAAAGTGTCTTGAATTTTGTATTCGGGGTCCAGAATTTGGAGAATTCCTCTGGATGACTTATTCTCGCTGCGGCCCGCAATAAATACGAACTCTTCCCACGACGTTGCCGACTTTATTTGGCTAAATAAAGGACCGGCGTACTTCCAGACCCCCCTTTGTAGGGTAACAGTCCACCCCACTGCAATGCAGGCATCTTTTGCCCAACATGGGGCTCACAAACCCATGACCCTGAGATCAGGAGGCTCATGCTCTACCCAAATCTTAGGCATTTTTGTTTTGCTTACTCCCAGCCACATGAAAGGCTGGTTACCTTCACTTTAAACCAGCTGAATTCTGCTGAAAACATGTGGCAGTGTTAATAACTAGCAGATCATTTCCTAATGTAAATGTTGGAAATGTGGCCAACAAAAGAGAAAGACCTACGGTGCAATCCTACGCAGGTTTATTTACCCAAATCCTACGTGTGTTTGTTTTACATACTCCCAGGTACATAAAAGTTGTTTACCTGTACCTGATGTTACTTGAGCAGTTATCTGCCCAATTATACAAATGGGCTTGCAGCCTTTGGAACATGGCAGTCTAGAGCTGTAGCCAGAGAACTGGGGCTCTTATTCCCTCCCCTTGAGGGAGGGGGATTTTTCCCTACTGCTGCTGAATATGCCTTGAAAATTGGGTGGACATCTCAACGTGGCTGGTGCTGTCAATTGGTCAAAGAAGGAGCAGCTGCAGGGAGCTCTCTTCCCTCCTTCCCAAAAAAGTACAATCTGTTCCAACTGCTGTTGTGCTGCAGAAATAAGGGGGAAAGGTCACTCTTGCCCCATCTATTGACCAAAGGAACGAGGGCTACCAACTGCAAGAACATCAGGAAAAGACGATCAACCTGGCCATATCAATACCATGTAAGTTCCCCTCCTTGTTCTGGCCTTGAAGCACAGATCTTCTTCCTCTGCCTTTCTGGTCCACTTCCCTTCCGTTGTGTCTGTTTAGGCAAAATAGAGTGGTGCTATAATAATAATATAATAATAATAATTTATTATTTGTACCCCGCACATCTGGCCGGGTCCCCCCAGCCACTCTGGGCGGCCTCCAACAGATATTAAAATACATTAAAATATCACAGGTTAAAAACTTCCCTAAACAGGGCTGCCTTGAGGTATTTTCTGAATGTCAGATAGTTATTTATCTCTTTGACATGGGATGGGAGGGTGTTCCACAGGGCGGGCGCCACTACCGAGAAGGCCCTCTGCCTGGTTCCATGTAGCTTTGCTTCTCGCAGTGAGGGAACCGCCAAAAGGCCCTCAGCGCTGGATCTCAGTGTCTGGGCTGAACGATGGGGGTGGAGACGCTCCTTCAGGTATACAGGACTGAGGCTGTTTAGGGCTTTAAAGGTCAGCACCAACACTTTGGATTGTGCTCGAAAACGTACTGGGAGCCAATGTAGTTCTCTCAGGACCGGTGTTATGTGGTCCCGGCGGCCACTCCCAGTCACCAATCTAGCTGCCGCCACATTCTGAATTAATTGCAGGTTCCGGGTCACCTTCAAAGGTAGCCCCACGTAGAGCGCATTGCAGTAGTCCAAGCGGGAGATTACTAGAGCATGCACCACTCTGGCGAGACAGTCTGCGGGCAGGTAGGGTCTCAACCTGCGCACCAGATGGAGCTGCTATGACTTCCCTTCATCTGGACACTATACTTCTGTTGCTGTAGCCTAGTATAGCATTAGCCCTTTTTTGCTGCTGCATCACAATGCTTACCCATGTTAAGCTTGTGGTCCGCCAAGACCCTGAGATTCCTTTCACATGTACTGCTGGAAAGCCAGGTGTCCCTCATCTTATATTTGTGCAGCTGGTTCTTCCTGACTAAGTGTGCAACTTTTTATCAATATTGTTTATACAAAATGTAATTTCTTTCCAAAAATAATAATAGGCAGGATGCAAAGTGTTTCTTTTTGAACTAAACAAATTCAGTTCATAGCATCTTCTGGCAACAGTTAGGTGAAATCTTGGGGAGGCATTGCCCATTGGAGAAGACTGCCCTAAATGATGGACTAATGACCCCCCATCTGCATAATAATGTTATAAGGTCGGAGGTCAGTGTGGCTGATACTCGTGGGTTCCTTCCAAACCTGTGATCCTGAATAGCTGAGGTTAGAATGTATAAGAGGAAATGAACCAGTCAAACCAGTTCCTTTGTTAAGGTAAAGGCCTCAGCTGGCTTATTAAGTACCACCATTTACATGTCCAAAGAGGCTGTCCTGTTGCCATAGAGACATATTGGTAGTCCTTTACCCACCTCACCTGGCTGGATGCCATATCATCATCATCATCATCATTTTATTATTTAAAATAATAATAAATAAGCCCATCTGGTTGGTGGCTTCCAGCACATATAAAAACATAATCTCCTTGAGATCTGATAGGAAAGCATTCCACAGGGTGGGTGCCACTACCGAGAAGGCCCTCTTCCTGGTTTCCTGTAACTTCACTTCTCGCAGTGAGGGAACCGCAAGAAGACCCTCAGAAGTGGACCTCAGTGTCCAGGCTGAATGATGGTGGTGGAGATGCTTGTTCAGGTATAGTGGGCCGAGGCCGTTAAGGTCAGCACCAACACTTTGAATTATTGTGCTTGGAAACAGTGAAGATCCTTTAGGACCAGTGTTCTATGGTTCTGGTGGCTACTCCCAGTTACAGTACCAGTCTAGCTGCGGTAAGAATGGGCGAAGCGGGGCTGTGTGTGAAGAGAGTTTGGGGCTGATGCTGGAAGCTGGGACACAGAGGCTTGTCTTGCTCTCTGCTGGACCCAGAGCTGTGGCTTGGGGCCTTCCTAGAAATCCAACAGGGAGGCAAGACCTGTTGGAGTATTAATGCTGTGAGCCCCTCCATCCTATGCTCAGATTGTATTTATGTGTAAATAAAACCACATACCCTAAAGACACCACAGTCTCTGTTGACCTTCATTCCAAGGAAACTTCATTCCAAGTTTCCTGTCGCTTGGAGATTGGGGTACATGCCACAGTATGTTCAAGCCTTTATATCAGGAGAGGGAAACATCTGGCCCACCAGATGTTGCCTAACTGAATCTCCCATCATCCTTGGCAAATGCCACGCTGGCTCAGGGCTGATGGGAGTTTTAGACCAACAGCCCCTGAAGGATTGCAATCAATCCCCCTTCCTGTATGATGACAATAGAGGCGAAACAAAAAGGCGGGGAGGGTTTTGAGTTTCATGTTTTATTTTGGAAGCACCTTTGTTTCGGTTTGCATGTTGTTAGAATATGCATTTTCCAGCATGGTCTCCGTAGTGTAGCACTGCAATTTTGGACACCGGGGAAGGAAAGAACAGCAATTCCTAGAGAATACACCTGATATATCACTGCGGTCCCTTCTGTCCGGCGCTGTGTATATTCCTCCCTTTCGAAAGGAGAAACCCCAAACCACACCTCCTTCTCCACCCAAGAGTGCCATGAATCTGTTAGCTGAATAGTAGAGTATGCAGATTAGCAAATTGTTATGTAAATTGCACAACTGATCCTGCTTCTGCTACCCACCAAGGGGGAGGGACAAGGAATGACACACAGGACAAAAGCCCCGCTCTAATACTGCGCCTGACTTTTCCACCTGGCACGGACTCCTTGTTTTCCACCTTGCCTCTGTCCAAACGAGGCAGAAACTAAAGATAGCAGGGGAGCTAGAAGATGCAGGATCTGTCGGAAGCACCGAAATCTGCACAGGCTGCCACAATACTCCCAGCCTTTCTCATGACAGGCTTGACTTTTTTGGGTGTGTGTGTGTGAGAGAGAGAGGAATTATCACTATTTTGCTGCAAGAACATGAGTTCAGGCTTGGGAGAATATACAAAGACATTTCATTGACCGGGCGGCTCCCTTAGTTTCTATCCGCTCTCACAAGCAGGCTCTCCTATATCTTAAAGTGGCGGATCCTCCCTGGGCATACGGGTGGCGGAATTTCTAAGTTTGGCACAGTAGGGTCCAGTGCTCTCTTGACGACAGGCTTTGCTTCCACGACGGCTGGAGCTTCGGCAGAGTGAGATTCATGGGATGCCTGTGTGTCGTTGTGGGAATGGATGAGGTCAAGGACCCTGCGGCCAGTTCCAGGGGAAGGGATGTTCTTCCCGAGATGATGCATATAATGCTCGATGAAATAGTACCACTGTATTCCGCTCTGGTCAGACCTCACCTGGAATACTGTGTCCAGTTCTGGGCACCACAGTTCAAGAAGGATATTGACAAGCTGGAACGTGTCCAGAGGAGGGCAACCAAAATGGTCAAAGGCCTGGAAACGATGCCTTATGAGGAACGGCTTAGGGAGCTGGGTATGTTTAGCCTGGAGAAGAGAAGGTTAAGGGGTGATATGATAGCCATGTTCAAATATATAAAAGGATGTCATATAGAGGAGGGAGAAAGGTTGTTTTCTGCTGCTCCAGAGAAGCGGACACGGAGCAATGGATTCAAACTACAAGAAAGAAGATTCCACCTAAACATTAGGAAGAACTTCCTGACAGTAAGAGCTGTTCGACAGTGGAATTTGCTGCCAAGGAGTGTGGTGGAGTCTCCTTCTTTGGAGGTCTTTAAGCAGAGGCTTGACAGCCACCTGTCAGGAATGCTTTGATGGTGTTTCCTGCTTGGCAGGGGGTTGGACTGGATGGCCCTTGTGGTCTCTTCCAACTCTATGATTCTATGATTCTATGATTCTAAATGGGAACCGCCGACCTGTAAAAGAAAACCATTATGTCCAGTCTGCTGCTGCTAGTCAAAATACAGAACAAACAAACAAACAAATCTAGATGGGCAACCTAATCCAGCATTTTAAAAATGGCAATGGTTCACTAAAATAAATAAACCAGCCGGTATTTGTGCTGATGAAAGGACCTCTTCCAATGTACAGCAGGTAATTCTGTTGCTTAAGGTGGCCCAGGCGGTCTTTTGGGGTGGGCCCTCTTATCTCCTGCCCCTTCCCCGCCTTTTCAACTAATGCATCTTTCTTGGATTATAGGGCAGCTGAGCACAGTAGTGCTAAATACCAACCCATCACCTACCTTAATTCATAGAATCATAGAATTTTAGAGTTGGAAGGGACCACAAGGGTCAACTAGTCCACCCTCAGTAATGCAGGAATCTTTTGCCCAACATGGGTCTTGAACCCACAAACCTGAGATTGAGAGTCTCATGCTCCACCAACCAAGCTACCAAGGCATGCACAGTTTCATGCAGATTTGTGCCACAGGCCAATGCCCTAAGTACCTAGCAATGCCATGAGTGCTAGGAAAGGGGTGCAGCAGGACTGCAACAGGGGTGGGGGTGGCAGCCTCTTTGGATCTAGGGATGAAGAATCCCTTAATTGCTCTGCAGGGAAGCAGGGAAGTTGGCCTTGGGAGGAGCTGGGTCAGCATGTTTCTCTGGAAAAGTGGGTGGGTGGAAAGGTAAAGGGAGCCAATCGGGGAAGGCCAAATAACCAGAAACATTTGAAGTCTGGGTGCTACAGGATTTGGTGCAAGAGGAGAAGTGGTTGTGCTTCAAGTCCCAAAGGGCTTTGGTTTCCAAGCTAGCTTCCGTGTACACCATCAGACCCTCCCCAGTGAACCTCAGAGCACGCAACTGCCTGTGAATTCTCTCTGTGTGTGAATTGCTGAAAACCATGTTTATAATTTGCACCTACCTGGTGATCATATAAAGTACAATCTACGGTGACGTCCTCTGCAGGTGGATTGGGCTCACCATCAAGAACAGGAACAGGAGGCAACTGGATAACGGATGCCTTGCAAAACCCATTACGCTTGATAAGGAAGAAGAAAAAGAGAGCAGTTAAGACATCCCCACAGGGACATCTGAAAAGAAAATATTTCATCTCAGCCAGGCAGCATGGTGTAGAAAATTCCACTCATTCCCATCTTCCTCACATAAGCCATCCAAAAAGTGTGGGAAACGA
This sequence comes from Darevskia mixta, assembly GCA_034641385.1. Lineage (NCBI taxonomy): Eukaryota > Metazoa > Chordata > Lepidosauria > Squamata > Lacertidae > Darevskia > Darevskia mixta. The sequence continues at coordinate 3,771,708 of JAWWNH010000091.1, read as the reverse complement.
TCAACTAGAGTGGCATCTGAAGATGTGAGTAAAACCGCTTTATTTATGTAGGTTTATCTACTGCCTTTCTTCCATCATGGAACTTAAGATGGTTTTCATGTTATTCCCAATGAGGTCCCCACCCACCTGCACACAAGTCCCAGACCTGTTGACCTTTACTCCATACTCAAGGACATAATAAAGTTCAGTGGGGTATGAAAGTGTAGTTGGTCTAGCATTCTACATCACTGATGGGGATTTAAATCACTTTCACTTGTGAAAAACAGGCATTTCTAGACCTGAAGTCATTGGACCTTCGAGTTTATATAAGTATTTTTCTATAGAGAGAGAGGGACTTGTAGCCATGGAGGTCAGAAATGTGTGGACTTCATTGTTCAAATGCTTTCTTAAAGGCACAGGGGCCCCGCAATGCAGAAGGGCTGGCAGGCCTCATTTGACTGCAAACGTTACCAGTCCTGGAATCTGCACTAAATTAATTGGGATCCCATCCACTTACCGCATGCTCATCTGTCACCACGTGGCAGTGTTCTTCAGGGTCTTGAGCTTGTTGCCTTGAGCAGTTAGTGGCGGCAATTGCAAACTCCACATGTGTACCGAGAGGCATGTGCTGGGAACGTAATAAAGAACATTTTAGCTGTCTCTCTCAAATGCCAAAACTGAGCAGAAAGAGTCATAAAGAATCTTAATGATATAAATGGACATTTGCAACACTGGGGCACTTTTGTTCAATTTTCACTCCCTCCCTCCCTCCAACCCAGCCTACGAAGCTGCCTTCTAGCAACTCAGACCAGTCCCTCTTTCCAGTGGAGGTTAGGCTCAGGGCAGCTGTGGGGAACCAGCGTTTTTAGTGGAGCTGGTAGCAAATCACTTCACACACACATGCGTGACCCGTTTCACTGCCTGCCGCTTTGTTCAGGACTCAGTTCAAAGCGCTGGACTGGACTTCGAGCGCCTTGGGCACCTTGGGACCAGGGTGTCTCAGGAACTACTTCTCTCCAGATGTTCCCCTTCTGAGGCCCTTCTCCAGGTCCCTTCACGGTTGGAGGTAAAGTGAGTGGGCACTGGAAGCAGGGCCTTCTCTGCCATGGCCCCCCACATTTGGACCATCTTCCCAAGAAAGATATGCCTTAACCCTTCACTGCTCACTATTTGCAGCCAGCAAAAATGCTCTTAGTTCGGCACTCTTGTTTGGACTATTTGTTTTAGAGGATAAGCTTGCCGTCGCTACTTTTTAGTTAATTGGTATGGCTGGGTTTTGCTTTTGACCCATTGTGCCCAAACTCCCTCTGCCCTTGCCTGATCAACTGAAACTTGCTGAGGGTCTTCCTAATTTGTCTGCCCATTGTGGCGATGGACATGCACTAAGCTAAACACAATACAATTCAGAATAAGAAGTGATAAAGATGAAATAAAGAATTGATTTGAATATTGAATGCAAGGGATATTTTGTCTCCCTCCTCCAACCACAGACAGCGTAGACCGCCAGAATGAAACCTGCACACCTGAATGGACCATTTTGGACCCAAGAATTGTGTTGCAAAGATTTGAAAGAGCAAAAGTGGAAGGGATAACTGTGTTTAGATCTGTGCATCAGTGCAGTGGTATCTCTGGTTACGAACTTAATTCGTTCCGGAGGTCCGTTCTTAACCTGAAAACGTTCTTAACCTGAAGCACCACTTTAGCTAATGGGGCCTCCCGCTGCCACTGCGCTGCCACTACCCAATTTCTGTTCTCATCCTGAAGCAAAGTTCTTAACCCCAGGTAATATTTCTGGGTTAGCAGAGTCTGTAACCTGAAGCGTATGTAACCTGAAGCGTTTAGATCTGTGCATCAGTACTAGAAGTGGAGATCAACTTGCCTCGCTTAAACATGTGGACTGAACAATGTCTTCAAACATCCCCGCTCTCTACTCTCTCTGTAATAAGGCAGCACTGCCAGTGTCCCTTTGTGAATACTTACTGTGATAACCCCTCTTGAAAGCTCAACGAGCTGGTAGTGGGCTCCATTGACATTTTCAGCGTTGAACTTGGCGAGCCCAGATTTAGCTGCCTCCCCCACCTTAGGGTCATCCAGACGTGACAAAGGGGAGCAATCAGGGCAGAGTTTGTGCATATCTTCAACTGAATCTAAGGAAGAAAATGAGAAAAGTACATGGTGTTTTAATTAATTTATTTAAGTGAGTATTGTTTTGTTGCTGGCTGCTCCAAAAGGTTTCGGATAGCTGACCAGTTGCTGACATAGGCTGTTGCAGCCATTTTGTGTTGGCATAAACTAAAGAAATGAACATTTAAGGAATTCATTGTATTTTTACTTTGCCCTTCCTCCAAGAACTCACGATGGCCCTGCAAATACTGAGGTCCACCTCCGAGGGCCTTCTGGCGGTTCCCTCACTGCGAGAAGTGAAGTTACAGGGAACCCGGCACAGAGGGCCTTCTCGGTAGTGGAGCACCTTCCCATCAGAGGTCAAAGAGATTAAAAAACTACACAATTTTTCGTGGACATCTATACCAGGAAGTTGTCACTGTGTTTTTATATTATGTTGGAAGCCACCCAAAGTGGCCAGAGCAACCCAGTCAGATGGGCAGGGTACTACTACTACTACTACTACTACTACTACTAATATGTTGTTGTTGTGTGTATTTTATGCAAAATTGCGTAGGAAATGTGCGTGTCAGAAGACAATGCTGGGGAATTCTCCTAAGGGTTAAAAAAATAAAAGAAAAACCAATTGGCAAACTCATTTGGAAATGTGGCTAAGTGAACTGAAGACTGGGAGAATGAGACACTGAGAGGAAACAGAAAAAGACCTACAGACCCATTCTAACAGCTGTGTGGTCCCTTCGTGTTTATATCAAGGGCAGGGAGGCTGTGGCTCCTCTCCAGATGTTGATATTTGGCTATTGTCCAGGCTGGGAGGGGGTGATGGGATCTGGAGTCCAACAGTATCTGGAGAGCCACAGGTTCTCCATCCCTGGTTTATGTGCATGATTTTGCCGGGATGTGGGCTCCAGACAAAGATACACAGGTGTACTGAGGGCCACAGGACACCCCTGACGGATGTGCGTTGTTTTTAAGAGCGGCATGTGTGGTGACATCCAGTCAAGACCAAGTCCACGTCTCATAGAGCAGGGGTTTAATCTTGTGCTATACAGTCTGAAGGGGGGGAACCCCAGATGTCTCAGGGACAAACAGTACCTGCGAAAGAGTGATGCTCACTAGGGCTGAGAAAAGGTTAACACCGCCTCCCACATTGTGCTACTGGTTCTCATTGCCCCACTTGCAGCTGCTCTCTCTCTCTCTAACTTAGATTGGGGTGGAGAACCTTCTTCAAGCCAGCGATGCCTTCTGGGAACCCTTCATGAGGCCCCATGGAAGGCAGTCGAGAGGCAGGGTATATCCCTAGGCCAGGCAGATTGACTCAAGGGATGTGCCCTGGGGAGAGTCATGGTAAATGGGGTGAGTTGGAGCGTGGGTCATTGACCCCCTATTTCTCAGTCCCGGTGACCGAGGACTGCAAAGCAGCCAAAGAGATTACCTTCAGTAGAGTGACATTTGCTAGACAGCACTTTGTAGGCTCCATCCACAATGAGTAGTTTGACGTCGCAGTCCCCTTCCACAGCCTAGCGGTTCAAAGGAAGAGGATTATGGGCTGGTTACGATGGGAGCAAAACCCAGTTCCGCAGCATTGTAGATCATTGCACACCTTGTACATACATTGTACACCTATGCTGACCTGTTTGGCAATGTTTTGGACTGCAACATCCATTCGCTGTGTTTGCAAGCTCTAGTCCAAAATATCTGGGGAATGCCTGGTGGGCCAAGGCTCACAAAGTGGGAAAAGATGCTGTTACAGAAATAATGAGATAGATTTGAATTTCTCACTTAGTTTCCATCTTGCACTTTGACCAGTTGAAATAGAACTTGGACGATGTACCATATAATTCAAAGGAGACCACGGATTCAAACACTAAAGCTTTTATGTGTGGCAAATATTTAGGTTTGGGGAGGTTGTATTTTTTTTTTTAGGATGTCTGTGTGATCCTGAATACAATCAACTTTCACTGTCAATTCAAATTTTGGCACAATAGGTTATGCAGAGTCAGTGCAGTGGTCTATCTATCTCAGTATTGTGTACAAGGGCAGGCAGTGGCTCTCCAGGGTTTCAGACAAGGAGATGCTGGTAAATTAGGAGTTCTGGGATAGCTCACTTGGTAGAGCATGAGACTCTTCATCTCAGGGTCATAGGTTCGAGCCCCACATTGGGCAAAATATTCCTGCACTGCAGGGGGTTGGATTAGATGACCCCTGTGGCCCCTTCCAACTCTACAATTCTATGACTCTATGAACCTAGAACCCTCAGCATGCAAAACAGCTGCTCCATCCAGGGGTGTACGAAGTGGGGGGCAGAGGGGTGTCCGTATGGGCTGCCTCTCGCACGGCAAACGTACAGGCTGCCACTCTCTCGTGCCATCCGTGCGGGCTGCCGCACATGCGCACTCCATATGGGATGCCGCACATGCACACTCCATATTGGATGCCGAACACGCGCAGTCTGTATGGGATGCCACATATGCACAGTCCGTATGGATGCTGTGTGCGCGCCACCAGGCGGTTCGCCCCGCCCCGGGTGCTGGAGAGGGTTCCTCCGCCACTGGCTCCATCACTGAGTCACAGACCTTGAATGTTGGACATCATCACCCACTGAGGTTTGGGAAAGGTTAGGGTAGCTGAATTCCACTGGAATGAATCAGACTAATCTTTAGTGGCTGGTCATCCATTAAATTCTAACTAGGTTGTTCTTGTGGACAACCTAGTACCTGCTGAAATCCTTGCAATGCGTAGTTGAGTAAGTGGAACTTGATTTGATCCATAAAGGCTCTTCCCATGCTCTCAATCAAGTGACTTGGTTGAGGTTAGATAGCTCAGGCAAGTTATGCCTTAAAATGTTAAGGGACCCTGAGTATGAACGCTTGCTGTATTGATATGCCTTTATTTTTATTGCTATTAATTTGAATAAAGATATGATGCATGCACCCAAAAATTCATGCTTAAATTCTCTACAAGGTTAGCAAAAGGTCCAGGAACTCACATGCTGTGTCTGTGGCCTTACGGTACAATTTTCAGCAGGTAAGGGGTTTGACACATGGCACTCAGTCTCCAATAAGTCCAACTCAAGGAAAGCTATCTTTCCAAATGGCCTCTGTGGAGGAGGAAATGAGAGAAGATGATTAGATTAAAAAAACCAAAAAACTTGCTTACATTTGTTTAACCAGCATACAGCTAAAAGGCCCAAGTCTTCCCCCCTTAACAGATGTGCCAAAACAGAAATTTCTTCAAAATGCTATGTCATTGACTTTGGTACTTCCTTCCAGCTCTCTTAAAGAGAAGAGGGCAGGATGAAGGGAAAAGGGAAATCTATCAATGTTTCCTGGTTCTGAGAGCTTCTGTAGAGACTTGCTCTGAACTCCTGGCATTATTAAGCTTTCTTGTAAGCCTGGCTCGCTTCTTTCCTGTTCTTGAGGCTTATGTTTAATTTATGGTGCTGGAGGAGACTCTTGAGAGTCCCATGGACTGCAAGAAGATCAAACGTATCCATTCTTAAAGAAATCAACCCTGAGTGCTCATTAGAAGGACAGATCCTGAAGTTGAGGCTCCAGTACTTTGGCCACCTCATGAGAAGAGAAGACTCCCTAGAAAAGACCCTGATGTTGGGAAAGATTGAGGGCACAAGGAGAAGGGGACGGCAGAGGATGAGATGGTTGGACAGTGTTCTCGAAGCTACTAACATGAGTTTGGCCAAACTGCGAGAGGCAGTGAAGGATAGGCGTGCCTGGCGTGCTCTGGTCCATGGGGTCACGAAGAGTCAGACACGACTGAACGACTGAACAACAACAATGTTTAATTTATTTTTTTATTGCATCTTACGCCACCTTTTACTCCAAAGTGCTCAAGGTGGCATATGTGGTTAACCCCCTCGTTTAATCCCCCCAACAACTGTGCAAGGTAGGTTCGGCTGAGAGGCACTGGCTGGCCCAAGGTCGCCCAGTGAGCTTCCTGGCTGAGTGGGGATTGGAGCCCCCAGTATATAAATGCAACAAACAAACAAACAAACAAACAAACAAACAAACAAACAAACAAACAAACAAGTGGATGTTCCTGGAGAGTGGTGAGCACCATGCAGACTTTGAGTGCTGTTCAGCTAAATACAACTAATTATACCAAGGGCTTTTTTTCCAGATGGAACTCAGTTCCGGCACCTCTCAGATGGACACCATTGCCATTATAAGAAAACAAGGCGGGCGTTCATGGTGCGTTCCGGCACCTCTTCAAATGAGTGTGCATGAGTACATTAGGGCCATTAATTTCAATGGGTCTCCTCTGCATAACTGCCACCCCTTCATTCCCACAACACTTTCTGTGAGCCTGTCTCTGCCATTCAGGACATGCACAACTTCAGAATGCAGTAGATGTGCACCTTCCAAATGCAATAGGGACAAAAAGACATTTGGAAGAAGTGTGCATGCACATGAAAGCTCATACCATGAACAAACTTAGTTGGTCTCTAAGGTGCTACTGGAAAGAATTTTTTTATTTTTTATTTTGTTTTAACAATTGAGTAAGACGTGCCCATGTGCAATCCACACCAAAACTTCCATTGTCCGTGTGGGTACACTGAACCCCAATAGCTTCTCAGTGGAAGGTTGGTAGTGAAATAAACCAACATTGAATAAATAATTCAAAGTGTTGGTGCTGACGTTTAAAGCCCTAAAAGGCCTCGGCCCAGTATTCTTGAAGGAGCGTCCCTACCCCCTCATTCACCCTTGTCACACGTCCATCGCCCAGGGCCTTCTGGCGGTTCCCTCACTGCAAGAAGTGAGGTTACAGGGAACCAGGCAGAGGGCCTTCTTGGTAGTGGCACCTGCCCTGTGGAACGCCCTCCCAGCAGATGTTGAGGAGATGAGTAACTATATAACTATTAAAAGACATCTGAAGGCAGCCCGGCATAGGAAAGCTTTTTAATGTGTAATGTTCTATTATGTTTTTATATATCTTGGAAGCAGCCCACAGACCCTCCCAGTGTCCCTATTTTCCAGGGACAGTCCCGGATTTACAGAAGCCGTCCCGGTTTCTGATTTGATCCCAGAATGTCCCACTTTTCCTTAGGACGTCCGTCCCTTTTTTCATTGGAGAAATGTTGGACGGTATGGAGTTATGCAACTCCCGAGTCAAGGAGATAAGTAACTATACAACCTTTAGTAAACACTTGAAGGCAGCCCTGTATAGGGAAGCTTTTAATGTTTAATGTTTTATTATCTATATACTGTATATAAAATCGTTCAAGTTGGATGTTTGTTAACAATTGCCTTTCTCCGTAACCCCTTGATCGATTCCGTTCAAATTTGGACACAACGTTCCATGCCCATCTGGGAGTGATCATATGTACTTACATTGCACAAATACCACACCTTTCCCAGTTAAAAATGTGATTTTGTGCAAAAATTATAGCGCCCTCCAGTGGACGTTAAACAGCACAGCACAACACACGCTTTCTCTTTCATACTGTATCTTACTTTTACATTTCACCAAATCAGCCACAGCAAGGCGTGGTCCAGTCAGCTAGTGTTTTTATATATGTTGGAAGCTGCCCAGTGTGGCTGGGGCAACCCAGTCAGGTGAGTGGGGTGCAAAAAATATGATGATGATGATTATGAAACCTCATAATGAAGGTTTTGTTCTGAAGCAGGGTATCAGACTGGTGCTGCACAGTTGAAGATCTTACATAACCTTCACTCACACCTCGTGACCTTCTTCCCCACCCTCCATGAAGCACTTACCCGAGGGAGAACTTTGACCGTCTTGATTATGTTTATGGCGTACTTGTACCCATGGTTATTTTTTGCGTTGATGTGGTTCACTGCGAAGTCTGCCATACGCTCTGTCTCAGGGTCATCGCAAGCAGGAAACTCTGTCTGAAGGAAGTCAGGGAGTACAGCTGCATTTGCTATGCATCCCAGGATCAGACCCAGGAGCGCTGGAGCTACCAGTGATCTCATGGCTTCGCCTGCAGAAGATCTAAGGAGGAGGGTTGTGCTGGAAGGAAGGGTAGAAGGAGCCACAGCAGAGCTCCCATTTATACAAAGATGCAGCACCCGCCTCCCATCAGCGGCAAACGAGGAGACCTGCAATATTTGTTCTGGGTCCAAAAAAGCGACTGCAAACAACAGAAAGGGAAAAGTAAATATGTGCAGGGCATTGAGTTAAAAGTTTATTAGATAAGGGGGAAATTGCAAAGTGTGCTAGAAAGAAGATGGCATGGGCCAAAAAATCTCAAAGCGTCATTTTGGTCCCATTTCCTATACACTAAAAGGGCATTATGGGGAATTATGCTGTAGCTCACGGGGGGGGGGGGTGTCCAATGTGGCCTGCTGGGCCATTTCCCCAAACCACACCCACCTGCCCATCAGGTGACATCACTCTTGACATCATCTGATGGGCAGAAGGGTTTGATCCTGCCTTGACTGCACTGGTCTGTTGCCAGCAGGAAACGGGTTCACGCAGCCAAGGTGTAGCTATTTATTATTGTTGTTGTTGTCACAAAATGTCTTTCTTAAAACCATTGAGTAATCTAGGCTTAGTTCACATTGGGAGGGACTTGGTATTCAAGCTGTTGTCCCCCTCAGTCTACCTGAGAAGTTCAGCAGGTGAAAAGGCTAAGCTGGCTGCTGCAGCTCAGCCACATGGCTCTCCGAAGCCACTCTCGAGTTCCTATAAATTTAAGAACTTTCACCACTGTAGCTAAGCCAAGTTTTACTGCCTGTGCAACTTTTTCTTTCATTTTTTTTAATTAAAAAGACTTTATTGAGAAATAAATCAAACATATATACATAATCAAAACATACATACATAATCAAACCATAAAATCATCAGACAAATCTCTACTACATCTTCTTTTATTTTATTCTTTCTTCCCTCCCCCCTCCCACCTGCCTACCCAACTTCCCTCTCCTACCTGCGATCTTATTGTGCTAGTATTAACTTATTCTGCTGTGTTATTTGCGTTCTTTCATTATATTCATTCCTTTCTTATTATTGTTCAATCACCTTGCGATATACAGCTAGTAATGTTTGTTCTTATTTAATTTACTGTTCCAAATTTTCCCATATATATTTCAACACATTCCCATTCTTCATTTATCTTCTGAGTGGAACCTCCTCTCACCGATTCTGTTAATCTTGCCATTATCATGAATTCACAAATTTTTGATCTCCATTCCGATATCTCTGGTATTTCTGATATTTCTGATATTTCTTATTTTTAGGAATATCAACACTACCATGTGGGATTGCCTTGCAGACAACCACAGTGCCTGGAGATGGGCAGTCAAGTTGTGTATCCATAGCAGGGACCAGAGGAGGAATGACCACTGGGAACCAGGCAGAGGGCCTTCTCGGTAGTTGCACCCACCCTGTGGAATGTCCTCCCATCAGATGTCAAGGAGATAAATAACTATCTGACTTTTAGAAGACATTTGAAGGCAGCCCTGTTCAGGGAAGTTTTTAATGTTTGATGTTGTATTGTGTTTTTAATGTTTGAAGCCACCCAGACTGGCTGTGGCAACCCAGTCAGATGGGTGGCATATAAATTCATTATTGTTATTATAATTACTAGTGAATTTAGCCCGTTTAAAACGGGCTCTAGAGGGAGGCGTCCCCTTCCCTCTTGCCTCCCCCCGCGGCCTGTGTGGGCGGGGATGTGGGAGCCCGCCCCGCTCCTCCCTTCCTGCGCGCTCACTCGCCCTCCTCCCCGGGGGCCGGGCCAGGCCTGGCCGAGGATGCGGCGCCACGGCGCGGGCGGGGAAGAAGCACCGGGTGGCAGCGGCGTCTTGGCTCTCAGGGCCCGCCATGGCCCAGGCCAAGATCAGCAGCTGCAGAAGCAGCTGCAGCCTCGCCGAAGCTGCCGCGCCGCCGCCCGTGAAGCCCGCTTGGGGGGCAGGCCCTGATTGCCGCCGCCGGCAGCGAGAGCTAGTGGCGGCCGCCGGCAGCAGCGAGAGCTAGCGGCGGCCGCCGGGATCCGAGGCGCTCCGCGCTGCTTCCCCCGCGCTTTCTGCCTCGCCGCCCCTCCGTAGGAGGAGCAGCGCCAGGGCGAGCTGCCGCCTGGATCCGCTCCTGCCGCCCTGCAATAGCCCGCGTCTCTGGGAGGCCCCAGCGGCCAAGCGCAAATGCCCGTAGGGGGGAGCGCGCGGGGATTGGGCTGTGCGCCCTCCCTGCGAGGGAGACATCCGTGCGAGGCGGCGGCGCTGGCGCAACTGACAACGCGCGTGCGCCGCCGCTGCCTCTCGGACACGCCCCCTCTCCAATCCGTGTGTCAGTGGAGCGCACGCGCAGTTGCGATTTCCTCTGACACACGGAAAAGAGTACGTACGGACAGAGGCTCTTTATTATATAGGATTATTACACCGCTCAGAGATTGTGGGGGCATGCAACAATAGGTAACATTACACAAGGAGGGGAGACCATTCCCCTGATGGGCAAGGGAATCAATCACCCTCAAGGTCAAATGCTTGGTTTCAAATAAGGGTTAATGTGTAAGGTATAAATCAACAAAGCAAGCTTATTGCTTTGAAAATTAGCCAAACCCAACAGTGCTTGATGCGCTGGGTTCATGGTCGGGTGATTGCAATAGAATATTGGAATATATGCTTTCCCTTCATTTTGCAGATTCTACAGTTTTGCACGCCCCCCTTCCCCCTCCTCTTCATGCTGTTTCTACAGGTATTTGCTTTTGCTGGGAACATCATGGCTGTAGTCATGCCCCATCTGTGTGCAGGCAGCAGTCAGAACGGTGGTTCCTTGCACCAAACCCTTTCCCTCTTCATCTCTGTCCAGTTGGCTGCTCTTTCGCTCACTAATGATCCAGGATGCTGATTGTACATTAAGGTTCTTAGGGCTGTTGGTGGACCATCTCCAGGTACGGCTGAAAATGGCCCCCTATCAGAAACCTTGGAGAGCATCTGCTAGTCAAGGAATACTGAGCTAGATGGAGCAACGGCTTGACTCTGTGCAGCCAGGGGCAGATTTACTATAAAACAAACGAAACTTAAGCTCCAGGGGTCCCAATCCCAGAAGGACCCTAGAAGCAACTTCAGTCCACATTGCTTTTTTTAAAAAATGGGTCTAGTAGACCCAATTTGAGTCGCAGAACTCAAATTGATTTTATGTTGTCTATATTTTAACTTGAGAGTCCCATGGACTGCAAGAAGATCAAACCTATCCATTCTTAAAGAAATCAGCCCTGCGTGCTCACTAGAAGGACAGATCCTGAAGTTGAGGCTCCAGTACTTTGGCCACCTCATGAGAAGAGAAGACTCCCTAGAAAAGACCCTGATGTTGGGAAAGGTTGAGGGCACAAGGAGAAGGGGACAACAGAGGATGAGATGGTTGGACAGTGTTCTCGAAGCTACTAACATGAGTTTGGCCAAACTGCAAGAGGCAGTGAAGGATAGGCATGCCTGGCATGCTCTGGTCCATGGGGTCACGAAGAGTCAGACACGACTGAACAACAACAATATTTCAACAATCCCAAAGTCTGAGAGTCAGTAGCTCAGGTGTTGCAAAGGTGGTTGTAAGTAAATCCCATTGAAGAAGATGACCTTGGTTACCCAGAACTCGATGCTGGTTGCAAAGGGCCCCCCTATAACAGTTCAAGCTTTGGGGCTCCAGAAATGTAGGTCCGCCACTGGGTGCAAGGCAACTTCCTAGTTTCCTAAGGCCCTGGCTGGCAAACCAATTGCTTGCAGCAGGAGTGGTGCTTTTCATATGTTCCTCTGCAGGGATGGTCCACTGACCAGGTGAAGGCGAAGTATGGAGGAAGGTCTCTGGCTGATCTAGTGGTCTGGCACACTGTGACATTCCTGGCAAAGGATCCACATACCCAGTGTGGGGCAGTGTGGTGGGGGAAAGCAGGGTTGTGCAGAAGAGGAAGAAGTAACAGGGCTTAGTGAGCAGGGGGAGTCTGTGGCAGAGAAGTCCAGAAGCAGAAGCAGAAGCAGAAGAGGAGGGAGGCCAAGAGGCAGAGATGAGTTCGGCTGGGGAAGAGGCGTGGGTGTCTCCTCATGCTGCTGCAAAAAACTCCCCTTCCCCCTGGTCTCCAAGAACCAGGAGAGGTATGAAGAGCTAGGAGCGGAGTCAGGTGCACTGCTGTAGTCTCAGATTGCTTGGGAAGGACTTGGAATAGGAGGAGATTTAGGCAGCTGTGGGAAGACAGGGAACTTCAACCTCCACAACTGCCTCATAGGGGCAAGACCTACCAAGAAGAGTTGCTGTGTTCATTAGGCATGGCGCCCCTGAGCGGGCCTTGTTTCTTCTAATAAAGAGTTAACTTCCCTTACTCGGTGTGATTTATTGCTGGCTGGCTCGCTGACAACAATACTAAGATAAATGGACCAATGCCCTGATTAAAACAGTTTCCGTGCTCCTGGCTATCATCAAATGGATCTGAAGTACGGTTGGAATGATGAGCAATTTTTGCTGCTCATTGCCGCTGCTGCTGTTGTTTTTTGCAGGGGGCAGGTGGGGAAATCCGGTGCCCTCACCAAAGCATGCTAAAAGGCAGCAGCCAAACCACCAGGACTTCTGCCTTGGCACTGTGGAGGCCCGGGGCTGCTAAATGGGCAGCAACACTTGGCGCGGGTGCAGAATTCTGCAGATGGGTGCAGATTCTTCCCAGGACGAATTGCATGCACCACTGACTGTTGGATCTGCTCTGCACACACCCTTTAGAAGTCTGCTCCTGGTACATATCACCTCCCTTAAATGTTCAGAGCCTTCCATGAAAGCTTCTTTGAGTTATTCTGCATTTGCGACCATTGGACAATCTCAAAAGCAAGTCTGCTATGTTAATAATTCAGATTGCCGGGCTTCTTATCTTGCTGTTAGTTCAGACATTTCTCTCTGAACTTCAGTGAATAAACAAAATAGCCTCCCTCCCCCAACCACCCCCGCTTTCTTATCTTATCTCATTGCCTCGGGTGATAGTTTAACTCAGAGTGTTGGTGGTGGACTCCTGTACAAAATTTTAAGTGGAATGGATTTTTCCACTGAGCTTTGATTTCTGTTGATTGAAGAAGAAGAGTTGGATTGGAGTATATCATGGCTTGCCAATAGGGATGGGGGGGGTAGACATTCAATTTCTGTTTGCATTTAAAAACGAACCTAACTAATTCACATTTTTTTGAAACAATACATGAACCGAAACCTGGGCATCCTTCGAAATGTGCACTTCCTGAATTTTGCAATGCGGTTCCCCAACTAAGTAATGCATACGAAACCCCTTCTGCTAGGGTAAAGAGTGCTTTAAAATGCACATGTGGGTGAAAATGACATAGAAAATGCATTGCATGGGGCGGAAATTGCTTTGCAAAAATGTGTATAAGGCAAAATTGCATACAGGAATGTGATTGTTAGGTGGAATTTGCACTGGGGGATTTTCATGGGAAGGCTTTTTTTTCTTTTAAATTGCATACTGATGGGGAAATGTGGGTAACTGAACTTTAAGTTGGGAAAATAAGAAAGGGGAGAAACTGAAATGGGCAGGTACCTCTGCTTCTCCAGCAGTTTCCTAGGAAGAAACGAAAGGACAAGCCTCTTCAAGTGTTGTTCAAATATATAAAAGGATGTCATATAGAGGAGGGAGAAAAGTTGTTTTCTGCTGCTCCTGAGAAGGGGACACGGAGCAATGGATTCAAACTACAAGAAAGAAGATTCCACCTAAACATCAGAAAGAACTTCCTGACAGTAAGAGCTGTTTGACAGTGGAATTTGCTACCAAGGAGTGTGGTGGAGTCTCCTTCTTTGGAGGTCTTTAAGCAGAGGCTTGACAGCCATCTGTCAAGAATGCTTTGATGGTGTTCCTGCTTGGCAGGGGGTTGGACTGGATGTCCCTTGTGGTCTCTTCCAACTCTATGATTCTATGATTCTAACAGTGGCATCCGTTAATGATTTTGTGTCTTCTGTTGAATTGTCCTTCTTCTGGACTGATTTAAACTGAGGAAGGAGCAGGCATTTGTACTCTTTAAAGATGTGAACGTCTTCCTGGATCGGAACCGTTTGTGCGTTTCACCAGAGACTTTTACCCAGAATAGCCACTTCACCAACCTGGGGCTTTCCAGATGTTTTGGACTACAACTCCCATCAGCTCCAACATCCGGAGCTGATGGGAGTTGTAGTCCAAAACATCTGGACGGCCCCAGGTTGGTGAAGGCTGGGCTAAACAATAGATGCCATCTTTATGAAGCAATAATGCCCACAACATGTTTATAAAAGACAGCTGTAATTCCGGAGGCTACAGAACAACTGGAAAAGCCTCTCTTTCTAAGCTCGCTTCAGGGGTGTCATCCTGACTCCACTTCAGACCTTCTCACACTGACATATCCTCCAAGTGTCCTGATTTTCCAGGGATAGTCGCAGAATTATGAAAGGGGAGCAGAGCGGAGCACAAGGAGACTTGATTATCTTATTTTCTTTTAATGTTCTGTGTCTAATCTTGCCCCTTATGAAAATTGATTTATCAGTGTGTGTTTTTCTTTTTGTAGATCTACCAAAGAATAAAATAAAATAAAATCGGGATTAAGGGATTTTCTCCAGACGATGGAGGGCATGTGTGTTGTGTCCTGTTGGTGTAAGTGGCGGCGGCGTTTGCCCTTCTTCTGATAGGAAATGCTCTGCAGTGGGGGGACAAAAATGGGTGTTGAGGAGGGTCACCTGGGAGTGGGAAATGTCCCTATTTTCATCTGAAGAATGTTGGAAGGTATGCAGTGACAGGGAAAGCCTGAATGGAGGTTCTGAACACGTTCAGGTGAATGCACTTAGAATCATAGAGTTGGAAGGGACCCCGAGGGTCATCTAGTCCAACCCCCTGCAATGCAGGAATCTTAGCTAAAGCTTCCATGGCAGATGGCCATCCAACCTCTGCTTAAAAACCTCCAAGGAAGGAGAGTCCACCACCTCCCGAGCGAGACCCTTCCACTGTTGAACAGCTCTTAGTGTCAGAAAGCTTTTCCATACCTTGAGTCAGGATCTCCTTTCTTATATACCTGAAGGAGCGTCTCCACCCCCACCGTTCAGCCCGGACACTGAGATCCAGCGCCGAGGGCCTTCTGGCGGTTCCCTCACTGCGAGAAGCAAAGCTACAGGGAACCAGGCAGAGGGCCTTCTCGGTGGTGGCACCCGCCCTGTGGAATGCCCTCCCACCAGATGTCAAAGAGAACAACAACTACCAGACTTTTAGAAGACATCTGAAGGCAGCCCTGTTCAGGAAAGCTTTTAATGCTTAATAGATTATTGTCTTTTAATATTCTGTTGGAAGCCACCCAGAGTGGCTGGGGAAACCCAGCCAGATGGGCGGGGTATAAATAAATTATTATTATTATTATTATTATTATTATTATTATTATTATTATTATTAGTGTAACTTAAAGCATATTGGTTTGAGTCCTACCCTCTGGGTCCTTGCTTGGATCGAGAACTCTGCCTCATCAGGGTTCCCATTTGCAAGAAGGTGTCGAAGGATGATCACTTTGCTGCGCTTCATACTTCTCCAAATGTGCTAAATGTTGCCCTGCAGACCTTTGCCAAGAGCAATTGAAACCTCCGGGATGAACACATGCAGCTAATTCAAGTTGTAATACCAATTTCACGCCAGCAGATGGTAGCAGCGCAGTTCCGCTTAATTCGTTTCCGGCGAGGTCTTTGGGGGCCAAGTCTAGATGGGTTTCCCCCTCAGATTTCAGATCCTAACACTGTGTCTGCAACACGGCTGCACAGCAGCACATCTTCCGACTAATAATAATAATAATAATAATAAATTATTTATACCCCGCCCATCTGGCTGGGTTTCCCCAGCCACTCTGGACGGCTTCCAGCAAAATATTAAAATATATGGTGCTGGGAAGCCCAGTTACGCAACCCTGTGACTGGGCGGTTCCCTGCGAATTGCTGTATTTTTTCTTCCTTCCTTCACCAGCTATAGAAGGATTGAGGAGGGTAAATGATAGCAGCATTTTTTAAAAAAACAAAATGAATTTTAGATCTGCCTGCACAGAGTTATAAAAAATTCTCTCAGGCTTGTGTGGCAAAGGAGATCTCAACTTGAAATCCCCCTTGCTGAGATATAAAAGACTATTTCTGGAATGAAGCCGTGGTTTTCTTCTTCTTTTTCAGAGTACATTTTTAATTCCTCATTGCTCCCTGACGCTCCTCACTGTCCCCCCCCCCCAGCTTTAAAGCTTCCATCTGAGGTGACTCTTCCTTGCTGCAAGTACAAGCTCAAGTTGCAAAGAATGGTTTGCTCTGCAACACACTTGCCTGCTCTCCAAGGCGCGCAGCCAACTGTCGGCAGAAACAAATAAAACAGAGTGGTCTGGCGACCTAAACCCATGTGCCGTTCCCCCCCCCCCCGTCCTTCGGCCATTCTCAAAGAAACTGCAAGATGTCTGTGCTCCCTTTTATGCACTGTGCACAGGAAGGTGTGTCATGAGCCCAGGGGAGCCATCTTGGAGGGGCTGGTTGGATCAGGATGAGATATAGGAGGAGCCCAAAGAGTTAAGAGGCTGACAATCCTGGGGAGGGACCTAGTTGGCTGGGACATGTCATGTGCCATGGAGTGGTTGGCATCTTCAGGAAATCCTCTCCCTACCACGACGGGATGCCAAGAAGCAGATAAACAAGAGGAGTTCTTACCAAGTAATTTATTCCATAGATCACAGATAGAGAGATGAAGGAATGCTGCGTTCCTAAAATAATGGCGTTGCTCCAAATGAAGTCCAACCCCTTCTGTTTCTTCTATTCTACGTCACCCTTATGATGGCTAATCTGAGCTTTCTGCCTCTGAGCCTTCTGTTCTACTACCCTTAATGCTCGCCTGGTCCTGGGAGAGCAGGGGTCAAGAATGCACTGCAAAGACACTGAGTCTGTTAGCTGTCTCTCCCCTGGTGTTTTGTCTTCCTGCTGTTGCTCTCCCAATATTTCCCAGCTTCTTTCCTCTTCAGCCTCTGAACTATGACCTTCTGCAAACCACTGTTCTGTCCTCCTGTTCTCAGGAAGGTTCAGGAGAAGATGGGGGGCGGCCCCCAACATTCCTCCTCCGTCCAGCCCCTAATAGTTGGATACAGAGGAATGGTGGAAGGAACCAGCTGGGGAATCCCCAAGGGAAAAAGGTTCAGAACCCAGGGAATGGTGGTGGGACAATGGTGAGTGGTCAGAGGGAAAAGCCTGGGAAGATAAAATGTCGGAAGATGAAGGGTAACAGGGCTTAGTGAGCTGGGAGAGTTGGTGGCAGAGAGGAGTGCAGAAGCAGAAGCAGAAGCAGAAGCAGGAGAGTGGCCAAGAGGCAAAGACAAGTCAGGCTGGCGAAGAGTCACGAGTGTCTCCCTCTCCTGCTGCAACAAGATGCCCTGCCCAGATGTCTCCCAGAACCAGGAGAAGCATGAAAAGGACAGAGGAGAGGTTGGCTTCATGCAGGCGCAGTCTCCAATTGCTTGAGAAAAACCCTGGAGAGGAGGGGACTTTCAGTGTTGGCAACTGACCCTACTGTGCTCAGTAGGCCTGAGCCACAAAACCCACGGCACACTGTGCATGTGAGTAAAACATAAATAAATTGAATCCACGTGTTATAATAATCAGGTTTCAGGGCAAATGGAAATGGCTGAAATTCAGAATGGCATGGAGCGTTCCAATTCATTTATGCATAGCATTTGGATGGCGAGATACAGAAGACATCACAGGCACAGAATTTAAGAAAACCAACAAATGCCTGAAAAAAAACCCAACCCCAATAAAGAGCCTGGCACCAGGTGGAAAAATGTACTGTGCAGGAAGGGAGCATCCTAAATTCTTCCAGGTGAAGGTTCCAGGGGGTGAGTAGCACCACAACTGAAAAGGCATTGCTTGCTAGTTGCTACATACCTGGAACCTCGCCTGTAAAAAAAAGCAGTATGGAAAGCAGAGCCTCATTTGATGACTTCTCCAGGGAGGGTCAGATGGGGAAGAGGTTGCCTTGCCCAACGAAGGATGCAGGGCCTTGGCTTTTCTGCTGAAATCCATTTTTGAGAGCCAACTTTAGTGGGTTGATAATTAAGGGGGCAGAGGAATCAAGCCAGCAAAACGGTTCCCAAGTCCTCGAAAGGCCTATTACTATTACTATTATTTATTGAATTTATATACCACCCTACAACCAAGGGTCTCAGTGTGGTTCACAGAATAAAATCATGATATAAAACCACAAAATACATAATAATAATAATAATAATAATAATAATAATAATAATAATAATAAAACCAATATACCCCCCACCCAAAAACCCCCAAACATTTTATTTTTTAAAAAATATTTTAATTAATTTTCCATTTTTTAACAATATTATAACATCATACCTCATTTTATAAATTTTTAGCTCTGCCGAGCCATCGACTTCCCTCCGTTCCTTCATCTTAAAATGCCACCTAAGTCTTTTGATTACCAGTATTTCGGTTTGTGCATTGTTTGAAGAAATGAGAATTAGGAAGTTTCCCTTAAAACACAAACAAAAATTGAATCTACCCCTATCCACAGCAAAACAGTAAAAGTTTCCTTCTCTTTTGTCCCTATGCCTTTCGGAAATGGCTCTTTTTTAAAAAAAGTTTGAAACATGTGCTCATATTTACTGGAGCAGTGGTGGCCAGAAGATAGACTGGGATCTACTGGGAGATGTATAGGTAGGAGTTTCTGACTCCAAAAAATTGAACAATAGCAAGTTGCATGTAAAAAGAAATAAATAACTCTCTCCCATGGCTGTCCTTGTGCTAATTCCTAATCTCTCAGACTCGACTGTAAATTATTGGTATTGATCGGCTCCCTTTGATCCAGTTTTTGTGCAACTCTGCTGACCAGGTTTAGAGCTTTAAACTCTCTGGTTTCAAGTAGCTCTGATGTATATTTGAACTTGGATATGCAGGTCATCCCTGTGTCTATATGGCTCATGGGGTCATTGGGTCCATTCCCTGAGCCACCAGCATTTTGTATTTGGCCCTGATTTGTGTAACTCAGGGTTCAGGTACAGGGTTGCCAGGGCAGTTGAGGGGTATGGCATGCCAGTGTGGTGTAGTCGTTAAGAGCGAAGGGAAAGGAGAATGTTAGCCGCTTTGAGACTCCTTCGGGTAGTAATAAAGCGGGATATCAAATCCAAACTCTTCTTCTTCTCTTCTTTTAAAAAATAATAGTGATTAAGATTATATATATATTTAAAAATCAGCCATCGTCAGCCACATAATACTGTTCTGCTTTTTCATAATGTCAGCTGTGGTCTGTTGCATTTATTGCGAGCTCAGTTGACGTAATAAATATGGCAAAGCAAGCACCATTAAGCCGGAGGAAGCCTTATTGTGGGCTGATTGATGGAATCATGAAACTGTGATCAGGGGACCCGAAAAGAAATACTCGTGGCTTTTTGTGTGTGAATTATATCAGCACGGCTGTTCTCTAGAGAACTCAGAGTAATTCCTCCATCCCCCAATGGCCTGGAGTCCATTACGGCTGCTAAATGCAGTTGGTCCTTGTTAGGATAGATTCTCTTAAGCCTGTTATCTACCAAACTACAAGGCCCTCTCAGTTTAGGTTCATGGCTCAGTATACCAGGGGTGAGTTGCACGGGTCCATTTAGCATGGCAGGGGGTTGCTTGAGGAGAATCTGAACTGCAGTGTTGTCTGCGGTGAGGAGGACCTCATGGGAAGCTTCTGGACAGTGATCAAGAAAGGGTCGCCATGATCCGGAGTGTGCAGAGAGTGCTTGGGCTGGCAGAAGAATAGATCAAGTCTACACATGCAGCAGAGTCAATATTGCAGAGTGGACTGCATCATTTCAGGCAACAGGACAGTGCGTCAGGGAAGTGGAGATACCGGTTTTGAATATTCTCCCATGTACAAAAGTTTCTGCAAGCAAAAGCCTCTAATACCAGGGTGAAAGTTTCAACCCCAGTCTACTTCCTACGGTGTTTCCCCTATTTTAAGACACCATCTCCCCCCCCTCAAGAAAACGCACTATGGCTTATTTTGAGGGGATGTCTTATTTTTATTACGTAAGCACGCCTTGGCAAGGCCACGCTCGAGTTCTGGGGCTGCGAAGGACGGGACGGGCACGGATCTCTTTGTTTGCTTGCTGGCAGCGGGGGGAGAATCCAAGCTGAGCTTTGAGGAAACGGGCACCAGAGAGACCCACTTTCGCTGGGCGCTCTCTCCTGCTCCTCCTCCTCCGCCTTCCCTCCTCGAAACTCAGCAGAAGCCTTGTTTTCCAAGGGGCCTCTTGGGCGATGCGCGGGGCGGCTCGGGGGATTTCGTCGTGGCAGCGAGCAGGGAAAGCCCGTGCCGCCTTCCCTCTCTGCCACGGCGGCCGCCCCGTGCGCTCTGCGCTGAGCGGAGTTGGGCGAGTGCACCGGCAAAGAGACCTTCGGAGTGCCTTTGTCGCGGCCGCTGCCCCATCCTGTGCGCCCTGCTCTGCAGAGTTCCTGAGCGCTGCTTCTGGGGCTGACTGGTTTTGGTGGCGGGACTGGATGCCCAGCCCCGCCTTTTCCTTGGCACCCTCCAGAACTGCGCCTATCACTATGGCTTATTTTCAGGGTACGGCTTATATTTCGCAAATGTGAAAAAATCCTGCTGTGGCTTATTTTATGACTACGTCTTAAAATAGGGGAAATAGGGTACTGTGCCAAGTTTGTACAGACAGGGAGTTTTGTTTTTAAATGCGGCAGTTGCGCAAAGATTGGATCTCCCATCGGCAGCCTCTGAAGCGGCGCAGTCTCCGCGAGGCCACCTTGGGAGAAGCTTCCCCACTATCAATGTTGATAGCACTGAAGGAAAATTCAGCTGCCAGCCCAGTTGGCTTCTGTGTGTGGAATGGGGAAGGGCGCCATCTTGTCTTTCGCTTCAGGCAGCAGTCTTAGGCCTGCCCCATGACAGACTGTCTGGCATCCGGGCAAGGCAATCGAGGCGGGATAGATGGAGCCTCGGCCGACCCAAATGCCAGCAGGCCTCTCCGGCACCTCAGAGGGAGATGAGAACAGCTGAGATAGGAAGAAATAAACGTCAAGATAAACAGCCTCCCAAGGAGCCAATAAATAAGCTTTATGACTCTTAGAGCAGTTGGAGTTGCTAAAAAAACAACACACTAGAACTTGGCTGGTGAGACTGACTGAGAGACGCAGACTGAATTTTAAAAATAAAATAGATACAACATGTCATATTAATCCGAAGGATAAGGCAGCCGTGATAACTCAGGAGTTATCGCAAAAACGATGAAAGAAAAATGCCAACTGTTAATGTTGCATTTCTTATCAATATCTTTTTCTGTATAAAAAAGTTTTCCCTCAGGAAAACAGCGCGCCTGCCCTGAATGTGTTGTTGCTGGTGCAGATTTAGTACTTGGATTCATATTTTAAAAGTAGAAAGAGACTCTTCATCTTCCATTTGCTCTCTTACCGAGACCTATTCATCAGCCTAATGTGGGTGAGTCAACGCAAAGGAGGAAAAAAAGGGTTATTTATTGTCTCCTTTATTTTTCAATGCATAATTCAAGGCCAGAATATTTTCCCAAAGGCAACACATGTTTACTTTTTAATCAACTGTCCTACGTTTTTTAAATTCCTAAAGGGATGTTGTGTGAGGAAAGAAATACACAAGTTTGGGCATGGCCAGACTTCTGCATCCAAGACACTTGAGTGAAAATGGGTGAAAAACAACGAATATTTAGAGCTCAGCTCTAATATGCAACAGGGGGAAACAGCTACACTAGTTTTATGTCAAATAAGGAGTGGGAAATTTGTTAGACTTCTAGATGCTCTTGGACTACAACTCCCATCATCCCTGGCTACTGGACATGCTTATTGTAGTTAATGAGAGTTGTGTTAAAGATGTAATTTTAAAATGCATAAGATGTGGTGTTTGTATGCATTGAAGTAAAGTAAAATGTATGTAAAAGTTTGCATGTGCGAAGCAGAGAAGTTTGCATTAAGCGAGAGGTTCCACTCTAGGTGAATGCGGAAGGCTGGTGTTTTTCCATTTTGTTGTGTTTGGCTACCTGATGACTCATCACCTGAAAGCCAATCTGCCGAGCTCTCCCAGCAGGAGAGGAAACCTGAGAAGTCAGTGTAGCTCTGCAATGGTGAACAAGCTTACGGTCTCTTTCTGGGACCAGGAAGCGGAAAGTTTACTGAACTGCATAAAAGCCTAAACCGCATTGCTTGCTATGCAATGTGCTACTTTGCATTTTGTTATTGTAATGTTTATATGTAACTAGTTTTAAGACAGCAGGGATTATTCAGTTTGCAACCTAAGGGTTAATTTTATTATCAGGAAGTCAACTAACCAAGAGAGGGTTGGTGGGGGTGTTGTTTTGCAATCTGAAAAAAGTGCATTATGTCTACTGACATAGAATGTGCTCTGATTGGCAGTGTAGTTCTTCAGTTTTTCCTCTGTATGTTTGGATGCATGCCTCCCTGCTATGTACAAGGCCTGAAGTAAGACAGACAAAACTCAAATTATACCTTGATTTTGTTCCATGTTATCAGGGGAGCAGGGAAAGTCAGGCCTTGTCTCTGAGGCAATAATAAGGAATAATAATTTATTGGCCAATTATCAATCATACTTGGAATTTTGCTTCGACTACATTGCAATGTAAAGAAAAACATACCTCATACAAACACTATTCCCCTCACAATACAACAGCACAACAAAGGAACCCCATACCACCAACTGACCTCCCTTCTGCACACAACTACGAATTCAGCAGTTTGATGGCACAAGGGGAAAAAACTATTCCTGTGCCTAGACGTTTTTGTGTATAGAGTCCTGTAACGACGTCCGGATGGAAGTAAATCAAACAGGTGATGACCAGGATGTGAAGGGTCTGCGACAATTCTCTCTGCTCTCTTCCTGGCTCGAACAGCATAAAGTGTCTCTGTTGGAGGCAAACTAACACCAATTACCCTCTCTGCAATTCTTACTGCTCATTGGAGCCTTTTCTTGTCCAGCTTGGAGGCTGTGCCATATCAGACAGTACAGTGGTACCTGGGGTTAAGTACGCTTCAGGTTAAGTACGCTTCAGGTTAAGAACTCCGCTAAGAACAGAAATCGTGCTCTGGCGGCAGCGCGGCAACAGGAGGTCCCATTAGCTAAAGTGGTGCTTCAGGTTAAGTACACTTCAGGTTAAGAACGGACCTCCGGACCAATTAAGTACTTAACCCGAGGTACCACTGTAATAGAATTACAGAGAACAGTTTCAATGGTACCTCTGTAAATTTGGATCAACAATTCTTGGGGCAAATTAAATTTTCTTAGTTGTCGCAAGAAATACAATCTCTGGTGGACCTTTTTAATAATAATATTGATGTTGCCTGACCAATTTAAGTTTTGAGAAATTATAGAGCCCAGGAACTTAAAGGACAATGGCGGCACATCAAGACCCAAACCCCAAGAAGTATCTAGGCAGGCCAGAAGTTATTGACTAGACAGGCATTCTAATGAGTAGCTAGACTTTCCCTGCCTCTGTTTAAAAACGTGGTGGGTAGGTGGGCTAGTTGTTAGAGCAATTTCATGCTCCCGTGCAGTCCCCGATCACAGCTCCTGATCATGGAATCCTGACCCCTGGCCTTGGAGAATCCTGGAGCTCCTTTCCTAAGCTGGTTTTTATCGTAGCCTCATCGCTAGTGCCCAAGGGCACCTGAACTAATTTATGTTTGTCTCCTGTTGCTGAATTTGCACCGTCAGTCTGCTAGACGAAAGCTTGGTTTCTTTACTTATGAGAAAGCGCACCTGTCATTGTTCTCGGATGGGAGCAGAACAAGCAGTGTTTTGGTTTGCACATTGTTTTGAAAAGTGAAAATTAAGTAGGTTCATTTCTGCATTCCTGTACATACAGAAATCACGTTCGCCTTCCGGTGGGTGGCATCATCAAGGGGCTGCGAGGAAGATGAAAATATCCCAGGAGAAGGCCTTGAATGAGATGGAAAGGCAGCCTGATCTGCTTTGGCAATCCCTTCCATCTTGCAAAGGATCTCCTCTGCTTTCCCCTCCTTCGAAGAGTCGCTTTCCCCAACTGGATATTTTTTAAACGAACGAGACCCGAGACTTTCATTAGACTCTCGGGCTCATGGGCATCCATCATTTTACAATCCAAGATCTGCAACTCTTCATCCGGTAGATGCCGTGCGGCTGTTGCCGAGAAAAGAACCCAGCGTCTGCATTAACGCTTTTCAACTTCTGCTTTTCGTCTGGCACAGATGGATGATGCAGAATGAGAGGTTAAAGAGGTGAATGGAGGCAGAAGAAACAGAAATGTAGCAAAGCGCCTGTGTAGCAATCGAGACTAGCGTTCCCCTTCAGAATGGCCACTTCATCTCTCCATTTTATTTGCGGTGCTTCCAGCATCTTCTGCCCCTCCCGTGTGTCAACATTTGTTAACGTTTTGGGCTTATTTGGTATGTTCCTCTTCTCACCACATGACTGCTCCTTCAGCTATGTCTCAGTTGGTGGAAAATTTGGACAAGCAAAAGAAAACAACTTATTCACAAGGTGCGGAGTTAAATGATGGGACTTGCTCCCAAAGGAGGCTGCGATGCGCAACAACCTGGGTGTCTTTAAATAGGATTAGAGGCATTCATAGAAGATAAGGCTGGCTACTCGCCACAATTGGGGCTTGGACCGAACTAGTTTGGTTTAACAAAGTTCGCGGAATTAGTTCAAGAATCTCTGAACTACATTTTTTTTTTAAATGATGCTTTATTGTTTAAAAATCACATACAAAAAAAGGAAAAAAATAATGTACAAAAGAAATGAACATACAAAAAACAAAAAAAATACAGAATAGACATTATACAAAAAGGAATAAAAAGAATACATACTTGGTTTGTGCTTCCAGCCTCTCTATTATTGCGGTATCTTGTAACTATATTATTTATATACCTTATTTTGCTTTTTACTCTCTTTATTTTTATTTGCTTCAAACCCACTTGTAAGTTAAACAATAATATTGGCCCTTTCCACTGCCTTGCCTATATATTCTTTAAATTTTCCCCAATCTTTCTCCATTTTTTGGTCTGTTATTCCTCTGACTTCTCCAATTTTTATCGCCACTTTTTGGTATGTTAATAATTTTAATTGCCAGTCTTCTATACTGGGTACCATAGTGCTCTTCCAATTTTCAGCTATTAAG
This sequence comes from Darevskia mixta, assembly GCA_034641385.1. NCBI lineage: Eukaryota > Metazoa > Chordata > Lepidosauria > Squamata > Lacertidae > Darevskia > Darevskia mixta. The sequence goes on along the minus strand of JAWWNH010000091.1, from coordinate 3,746,473 downwards.
AGCCTCGCTGCCGTCATGGCATGCATTAACATGCATCTGTCTTCTTCCTTGATCTCTTCCCCTAACAGGGGAAGAATCTCTGAAGTGCCATATAGTGGTACCTCTGGTTGCGAACGGGATCCATTCCGGAGGCCCGTTCGCAACCTGAAGTGTGCGCAACCTGAAGCGCCGAATCTGCGCATGCTCGTCGTGCGATTTGGCGCTTCTGCGCATGCGCGAAGCGCGGTTTAGCGCTTCTGCGCATGCTCGCCCTGCCGAACCCGGAAGTAACCCGTTCCGGTACTTCCGGGTTTGGCGGGTTTGTAACCCGTGACGAACGCAACACGGAGTTCATTTTGCGGTTGAACTTTGAGCGGTTTCCGGTTCGTCTTCAAGTTTACTTGCTTACATGTGGTGTGTTTCTCTTTTCATTTCACCTCACACCATCGAAGACAACTCCTAGGGCAACACATACACACACACAATGAAACATTTGAGGGGGCCACCCCCCGCAAGTTAATGGCCAGGGCCATTCAAATGGTGTGTGTGTGCCACATGTGTAATCAATTATGTGGGGTGGAGCCAGGACCGGTGCTAGGGATTTTGGCGCCCTAGGCGAGGGGGCGGGCCACGTGACGCCATTGGGCATGACGTATGGTGCCCCGCCCCCTGCCCGCCGGGCGCCCTGTGCCGCCGCGGTTTTTGTCGCTGGTTGGGGTGGCACCGGGCGGCGGCGGGGGGCGAGGGGCAGGCTGGCCAGCGCCCCCTCCATTTTGGCACCCCCGCTGCCGCGGTTTTCGCCCCAAGCTGCTTGCTCCGCCGCTGGTTGGGGCGGCGGGGGGCAGGCTGGCCAGCGCCCCCTCCATTTTGGCGCCCTAGGCAACTGCCTAGTTCACCTAAATGGACGCGCCGGCCCTGGGTGGAGCTTACCTGACCCACCAAATATTTTATTCAAGTTGGCACCCTTGCCTCACACCGTTACCCTGGCAACCTTCTGTCTGCCCAGGCCCAAGAATTCCTCTCAAATGGGCCATCAACCCCTTTCTCCATGTTAATGCCTCTATCCCAGGTGAGGTTCTGGCTTGGAAAGGAAGCTTAGCCCCTGTTTTTCCACTGGCCTCCAATCTTCCCTTCAGTACTCCAAATAATCAAAATCCTACCATTTATTAATTTCTAGGGTTTAGAGGAGTTCCCCCCCAACTCACAACATGTTGGATCCCTCCGCTACCCTGATGCATCACCTTATTGCGCCTAATGGTAGGACCGGCTCTGCTGGCTGGTGCCCCCACCCCCACATCCTGCACTTTTAAACTGCTCATTATGATGACAGATGTGTGTCTCTGTGGCTTCTGCATTCTGCACTGAGGCCTGCTAAGCTCCCTGGTCCGTTCACACGGTGGTGGAGGCATCTAATGAACGGCCAGTGTGTCTCCCCCGCCACCCGCTGCTGGCAAAACACAGAGGACACAATTAGAGACGGAATCGCCTTATTACCATGATAATCGGCTACAAAATAAAAGTGTTGGAGCAGAAGGTAATGTAATATCCAAGTGTTACGAGTCTCCAATTCAGGGACACTATTAGGAGGAAATGGAATAATCTTCCATTTTTTGAAAAAAAAATGAGGGCAGCTGACTATGAAAGGGAAGGTCATTTGGCTTCTTGCCACAGAGATGAATCGAGGGACATTTACTGCCACTACTTAACATTAATTTAGCTCCTGCCTTGGGCTTGAGAATGCAGGAAACAGAAGCAAGGCAGGGGAAAACGCAACCTTCCCTCGCAGATGGGTAGCTGGTGTATCTGCATAGGCTGCTTTGGCACCCATATTCTTCCTGTGTTCCATCCTCATCTTGTTCTGTTCCTTTTGCATTGTCTCCCTTGCCCAGATACCATCTCCATGCATTTCTCTCGCACAAATAACCTCTCCTTCTATGAACTGTAAGCTTGAGCGTTTTACTCGGGCTTTCCTTTGTTATTAATAGTCATCGAGTTTGCAGGATCATAGAAGGGCAGGGTTGGAAGGGACTACAAAAGTCATCTAGTCCAACCCCCTGCGTCAGGTCCACGTGGTGGTTGCTCATGAGTAAAGACAAAGTCCGTCTTGTCTTTTAACTGCTTTATTAGTGCAAACTATATACAGTGCGGAGCTACCCTAAAACATGACCACCTAGTCCAGTGATGGCTAACCTTGACACTCCAGATGTTTTGGAACTACAACTCCCATCATCCCTAGCTAACAGGACCAGTGGTCAGGGATGATGGGAGTTGTAGTCCCAAAACATCTGGAGTGTCAAGGTTAGCCATCACTGACCTAGTCGCTAGCAGAATCCGGAAGTGCCCCTTTCCAGTTGCGGTGCCAACACCAGAGCTTGGGCACCCTGAAGTGCTGCCTCCTTGGTCCCCTGACCCCTCTGCGCAGAGCGGTCGCCGGAAGCGGTGTCTCCCCCTCAGAGTGAGTCTGCGGGGCGGTGCTGGGTCTCTGTGCAGCATCCTGCATACCCCTCTCCGCCCGACTGCTCATGGCTAGCTCCTCCTCCCCAAGGGAGTAGCTGGAAGACTCGCTGGGAGACGTGTCCATCGACAGAAGAGGCTGAGGCTGCTGGTACCCACTCAGCACCGGACTGGCAGGGGAGGGCAGGTCCCTGACACCCTGCAATGCAGGAATCTTTTGCCCAGTGTGGTGTTCGAACCCGCGACCCTGAGATTAAGAGTCTCATGCTCTACCAACTGAGCTATCCCAGACCTGCATGTCTTCCTAATATGTATTATGCCATGCAGTGGTCAATTGGAGAGGGGGGGATGCTTGCAGCTTAATACTGGGCAGTAAATTGAGTGCTGGCTCCAGATTTATTTTTTTAAAAAATCATGGTGTATTAGATTTCTTACCTGCTGATGGGCATCCATGGGCAGGGGCCCATTCAAGGAACCTGCTTCTATTCACACAGACTTGCTTTATATAATGTATATTGGAAGGTCGGCAGTTCGAATGCCTACGACAGGGTGAGCTCCCGTTGCTCTGTCTCAGCTTCTGCCAACCTAGCAGTTTGAAAGCACACCAGTGCAAGTAGATAAATAGGTACTGCTGTGGCAAGAAGGTAAATGGCGTTTCAGTGCGCTCTGGCTTCCATCACGGTGTTCTGCTGTGCTAGAAGCGGTTTAATCAATCAATAAAATTTATTCGACCGCCAGTCAGAAAGCACATATTATCCATACAAAAGTTAAAACGTCTAAACATCTGGAAAAGCGTGACACTTAGAAACAGCGAGAAGTATATTATATATTTATACCCATGTCAATACAGTCAATTTTGGTCTTGGCGTAATTAAGTTGAAGCTCATGGTGTACGCAATATTCATGGAGTGCTTGTAGCATTCTCCTCAGCCCAATGGGAGTTCTAGTTAGGAGTGCGGCATCATCTGCATACAGAAGAACATTTAGTAGTCGGTCAGCTAATTTAGGCGGGTGGTAAGCAGTGTTTGCCATGTGGGCCACCAGCGAATTAAGATAAAAATTAAACAGGGCTGGGGCCAAGAGACAGCCCTGTCTTACTCCCCTGGAGGTGGTAACGGGGTTAGACACTAGGTCATTGTTGTCTATCCTGACTCGCAGAAATGTGTTCGAGTGCAGGTTAATGATCAGATGGAGAAGGCGACGGTCAATATTTGTAGCAGCCAGTTTTGTCCATAGCTTTTTCCTAGAAATCTGGTCAAAGGCCTGTTTGAAATCAATAAATGCCACGTGCAGAGTTTTTTGGGTTTTGTCTGCATACTTTTCCGCCAGGTGGTTCAATATTAACATTTGGTCCATTGTAGATCTTCCGGGGCGGAAGCCGCCAGAAGCGGTTTAGTCATGCTGGCCACATGACCTGGAAAGTTGTCTGTGGACAAACGCCGGCTCCCTCGGCCTGAAAGCAAGTTGAGCGCCGCATCCCACAGTCGCCATTGACTGGACCTAACCATCCAGAGGTCCTTTACCTTTACCTGTAAGTATTACACCAAGATAATATATGCAAAGGACTTTACATACTCTACAATGTTCTGTGAACCACTCTGAGATCTTATGATGAAGGGCAATGAATGAATGAATGAATGAATGAATGTTATATACATGGTAGCTATTATAATCATAATCATCATTTTCTTCCGACACAGAAGTGCTTTCTGTGCAGCAATTTTATCACCTTTACAGCACCCTCTAATTATTTCCAGCCTACTCCAGCTATACTTCTTTTTGAGGCATTAAAGCATCCTTCTTGGTTTAGGGTACGGTTTCCCAAACTTGGGTCTCCAGCTGTTTTTGGACTACAACTCCCATCCTCTCTAGCTAGCAGGACCAGTGGTTAGGGATGATGGGAACTGTAGTCCCAAAACAGCTGGAGACCCAAGTTTGGGAAACCCTGGTTTTCAACATCCACCAACCCATCACCAGTGATCCAGCTCAACAGCTGTTCCGCAAACAGTAAACCCCTTCCTTCCTTTATTTGGTAAAGCCAGGCACTTCCTTTTCTGGCAGCTCTAATTCCTTTTCAAGGGCAAGGTACGAAGAAAGAAGCAGAAGTCCTCTTGCAGTTCCCACATTTACAGGTATGTAAACTTTGGATCCAAACTACTGGCCTGGTTTAAACATAACCCTTAAAGGTAAAGGGACCCCTGACCATTAGGTCCAGTCGTGACCGACTCTGGGGTTGCGTGCTCATCTCGCATTATTGGCCGAGGGAGCCGGCGTACAGCTTCCAGGTCATGTGGCCAGCATGACTAAGCCGCTTCTGGCGAACCAGAGCAGCGCACGGAAACGCCGTTTACCTTCCCGCTGCAGTGGTACCTATTTATCTACTTGCACTTTGACGTGCTTTCGAACTGCTAGGTTGGCAGGAGCAGGGATTAAGCAACGGGAGCTCACCCCGTCGTGGGGATTCGAACTGCCGACCTTCTGATCTGCAAGCCCTAGGCTCTGTGGTTTAACCCACAGTGCCACCCGCGTCCCATAACATAACATAGCCCTTAGTCCTGGTTTATTAAACCCTGACCGGCAGCTAAACTCTGGCCTCTCTAATACTAACAAACCATGATCTGTAGCTATGGTTTGTTGTTGGCTAACACATCTTGGTTTGTTTATGGCTTGGTGTTGCGTGTGAACACAGTACCCTTCCTTAACCATGGCCATCCTATTCCAGAGGTTGGCTCATCTACAAAGGTACAAGGCAAGAGCTGCTGAAAATCGAAACAAACTTTGAAGAAACAAACCATGGTTTCTTTTGTCATCTGTGGGATGGCTCCTGTTTAACTTGTTTGTAAAACAAACCACAGCTTAGCATTAAGTGCAAGCCAGACCATGGCTTTCCTCTGCGGATTGTTACGAAATGCACCGTCCTTTAACGCGCCCCCACCCCACCCCCAAGGAAAAAAGAAAATAATGCTATGCTATGCCATAACATAACATAACATTACAGCATCTGCAAAAATGGCAGCTGTCCCTTGGAGATGCACGATCCACGCAGTGCATTTCAAACCATCCCCGTAAAATGTTTTGCTACACTAAAGATGGCAGATGCAGTCCTTTAGGGTGAGTTCATATTTCTCTCTCAGCGGTGCGACCATACATCACAGCGTCTCTGTTCATTTGGGTCCCCGCTTTGAGAATGAGTCATCTTCCTCAGAAGCTCTCCGCGGCAAAGAGAGAGAGAAGGAAAGAGGGAGGGAGGGAGGGGGAGAGAAGAGAAGTGAGTTTTATTAACCACCAGAGAATCTACTTTTAGGAGCACACTTTTAATCCCAGGCTCAAGAGCCGGCTATTAATACACTTCAGCAAGGAAGAAACAATTCTCAGAACTGCTGGATGGTGAAGCGATGGCTGCTGTATCTACCCAATCCATGGCAGAGAGAGAGAGAGAGAGAGAGAGAGAGAAGATTTTATCTGGGCGAGAAGCTCAGCGACAGAAGTAGAGAAATGAGAACATTCCTTCCCAGTTAAGGTTGTTTACCCCATCACATACCACCTTCCAAGCTCTTCGAACAATAAGGGCATAGGAAGCTGTCTTATCAAGCCATTAGTCCATCTACCGTAGCTCACGGGTAGGCAAACTAAGGCCCGGGGGCCGGATCCGGCCCAATCGCCTTCTAAATCTGGCTCACAGACGGTCCGGGAATCAGTGTGTTTTTACATTATTTAAAATGCATCTCTGGGTTATTTGTGGGGCATAGGAATTTGTTCACCCCCTCCCAAAATATAGTTCGGCCCCCCACAAGGTCTGAGGGACAGTGGACCGGCCCCCTGCTGCAAAATTTTGCTGACCCCTGATCTAGCTCAATACTGTCTACACCGACTGGTGGCAGCTCTCTGGGGTTTCATACAAGAGTCTTCTTCAGCCCTCTCTACGTGCAAAGCAGATGCTAGTTTATTGGGGATAGGATTTTCTCAAGGCCGGCCCTATCATCAGGCAGAGTGAGGCAGCCATCTCAGGTGGCAAATGCTGTGGGGTGGGCAGTAGAGGCAGCTGTTTTTCCATAGCTCCCTGGCCAAAGCATTCAGTTGAAGGACAGACTGTGTGCGCCACGAAGCCTGGTCTGCCCCTCTAGAACTTGCCTGCTCCCCTCAGGTGCAGTGAAGGAGACTATTCCATTGACTACCCTGACGTAAGAGTTACGGCCAGTCCAGTCAGCTTCCATGCCTGCCATGGGGAGAGTGAAGCGCCATCGTTGCCTCAGGTGGCAAAAGGCCTTGAGGCAGCCCTGGTTTCCTCCTGCTCTCCTTCAGAATTCTCTTAGGCTGGGTAAGATTACTGCTTACTCTGCCTCCAGTGTGGTGTAGTGTAGTGTAGTGTAGTGTAGTGTGGTGTGGTGTGGTGTGGTGTGGTGTGGTGTGGTGTGGTGTGGTGGTTAAGAGCGGTGGACTCGTAATCTGGTGAACCGGGTTCAATTCCCTGCTCCTCCCCATGCAGCTGCTGGGTGACCTTGGGCTAGTCACACTTCTCTGAAGTCTCTCAGCCCCACTCACCTCACAGAGTGTTTGTTGTGGGGGAGGAAGGGAAAGGAGAATGTTAGCCGCTTTGAGACTCCTTTGGGTACTGATAAAGCGGGGTATCAAATCCAAACTCTTCTTCTTCTCCAGCATACTCCCACCTCTAAGACTAAGATACATGGCCAGGAGTAAGTGAGGACTTTGTCCCAATACATGACCCATGCCTCCTATTCGACTTTTAAAGGAATGGGGTAGGGTACATCATTTGTGTGGTTCCTGTCCCAAGAGAGAAGACTGTCTTTGCAATCATGTGCCCCCCTCCCCCGGGATGTGTGTATCTGCTTGTGCCTGTGCTGACAACAATGTGCCCTTGGCAATGAGACTCAAGTCCAACCCTCTGAATTGGTCTGTGAGCATTTAGAAAAGGATGCTGTGATTACTAGGACCCAGCATGGTCTTCTCATAAAGAAGTCATGCCAGACAAAATTCACTTTTTAAAAATAGATTTACAAGCTGGGTGGATCAGGGGAATGCTGTGGACGTAGTATATCTTGATTTCAGTAAGGCTTTTGACAGAATCCCCCATGATTTTCTTGTGGAGAAGCTGGTAACATGTGGGCTGGATGAAGTAACGGTGGATTTGTAGCTGATTGACCGACCGAGTCCCATTGTGCAAATGGAAATTATTTTACTTGCACAGTTATTTAGTGGACTATTGTCCGTAGTGTAAATGGGACCCCATGGACCTCTATGACATCACCTCCTGCGAGGAGCAAGCAGTGTTGAAACACATGACCTGTTCTGAAAGGAATCTCTATGAACTAGCTCCTTTGGCAACAAATTGCCTGTACTTGGCCATAACAGAGCCAGACATGTTTGACCTATTTAGCAGTCTCTTTTTGCAGCCAGAGTCACAGGGTAGCTCAGTCGGTAGAGCATGAGACTCTTAACCTCAGATTCATGGGTTCAAGCTCCATGTTGGGGGAAAGATTCTTGCATTTCAGGGGGTTGGGCTAGATGATCCTTGTGGTCCCTTCCAACTCTATGATTCTATTATCTATACTCTGGTTGGAGGGGACCCCCCAAACCCACTTAGCCCAACCCCAACCTCATCACTAGATATCCTTTTAACAGCTTCGCATTTCCATTTAGATGAGGTTTATTCCCCAGTGCTCCTTCTGCCACTGCCGTGGTTCACCTTGTCTTTGAGATCAGTTTGCAGATACAAAATAACTTCCAAATTCTGTGCTCAAAGGAGAAGGGTGCAGATGCCAGGCAGTTTATGATATTTGGAGAAAAAGAATATCCATAAGCTTGAAAACCGCACGGACGAGGTTAGGATCAGGAATGTTGATTTCCCAAAGAGAATTAGAGTCAGAGAGCTTGACTGGAGCAGACCTGGCCTCTGAGAAGCAGGATCACTGAGATGGTGTGGGGCAGGGCAGCGGTCCTGTGGTTCAGGTGCACCAGCAGGAATACTGGATGGGCTCTGTTGGCATTGCTGCTACGGGCGACCAGGACCATGGTGATGCCTCTTCTCACCAGCCTTTCTTAGTGCTTGGGTATGCCCCAGGGGCGTCTTGCCCATAGAGGCAAGTGGCATGGGGCGTCAGGGTTCTGGAGGGTTCAAGTTCGCGCCAAGTTCTGGAGGGCACCTGGGAAGAGGCGGAGGCTGGACGTGGCACCAGCTCACTGCTCTCGCCCGCCGTGCCGAAGCAGCACCGCGCCTGGAGCCTCCACCTGCCGTGGCCATCGCGGCACGGGCACCAGGAAAGAGGCAGAGGCTGGGTGCAGCGCCCTTGCCCGCCACGCTGAAGCAGCGCCGTGCCCGGAGCCTCCGCCTCTTCCCTGCCGAAGGAGCCGCCCTCCAGCCACTGTCCACCTCCTCCAGCCCCACAAAGCTGCCAGCAATGCTGTAAAAAGGTGAAACCGGTGTGTTTGTGTGGTCTGCTGGAAGGATCTTTGAATGGGGGGGGGGCGGAGGGATCTTTCAACCACGGCACAGGATATCCTTAATACAGCCCTGGTATGCCCAGTGCAGATGTCCTAGCTATCAGGAGAAAGAGGCAGTGTCCCATCCCAAATGACTCCCCAGAGAGCAAGGGATGATGCACTGGTCACTGCAGCATCCTTCCTTTCTTCTTCAGGGCTGGGCATGGGCATGCAGGACCGGTGCTAGCAATTTTGGCGCCCTAGGCGAGGGGGCGGGCCACGTGATGTCATTGTGTATGACGCACGTTGCGGAGCGGTGCTCCGCCCCCTGCCCGGCCGGGCGCCCCGCGCTGCTGCGGTTTTCGCCCGAAGTTCCGCTGGTTGGGGCGGCACCGGGCGGCGAGGGGCAGGCTGGCCAGTGCCCCCTCCATTTTGGCGCCCCCACCGCTGCGGTTTTCGCCCCAAGCTACTTGCTCCACCACTGGTTGGGGTGGCACCGGGCGGGGGCGGGGGGCAGGCTGGCCAGCGCCCCCTCCATTTTGGCGCCCTAGGCAACTGCCTAGTTCGCCTTAATGGGCGCGCCGGCCCTGTGGGCATGTTTCCCTATGCTCATTTTATTACTTTTGGTTTTAAATGCTATATCATCTTTTTCTACAACAAAATGGTGCTTATCCCCAAGTAAATATGTTCAACATCAGGGCAGCAGAAGCAGCCATGATAGTGCTATGATTTGAAGGAGTTTAAAATGCAAACCTGCACATGCTCAGAGTATTATATATTTTTTTCATTTTCTTTCTTTCTTCCTAACATACCAAGGAATGTTGAAGCAGAAGAGAAATGTTAATTGTGCGCTTTGCAACTGAGGCCAGGGTCTCAAACAACCTAGCTGCAGTGCTGTAGTCAGAGAGCCTTTCCTTACCCCAAACACCTGCATGAAATACCTGTGTTCATTACAAAATAAAGGACAGCGTTTGGCATCCTTCCTGCATGTTTACCGGGGCCCTGAGGAGACGCACAGGCAGCTTGAGATCACAGGGAACAACTCTTATCTGATCTTTCCCTGCAAACACTCGATACTAGACAGCCCTTGAAATTTCTCAGTTGTGCTCTGAGGCAAGAATCAAACTGGATACCGCTGGGGTTTCCTTTGTAGAATAATAATGATGCTTTAAAAGGTCAAATGCATATGTGAGAATTCCCCAAGAAAGTCAAGAGTGGCAAAAGATGAATGGCGTTAATCTAACGGCGGAGGAGTAAATCTCCTGTTTCGTGATGTTGATGTTGCTATTGATGCTAGGATAACATTTCATCTGAAAGTTGTTTTATTATCATTTGGGGGTTGTGCTGCTGGGTATTCTTTATTTTTCTTTTTTGCTGTTGTTTGATACGTCTGTTTTTGTGTGTGTCTGTGTGCCTGAAAGATGGAACTGTCCTTAGTGTTTGTACCTTTTCTTTTATGATCCAAATAAAGTACAAGCACAGAGCAAAAGCCGCAAGAGCCCAGAAGGTGGCACTGGAGTCCTGTCTTTCTTCCTCAACTTCTCTGGGAAACTGATCCCAGAGATAGCATGTTATGAATGTTAATTGCTTAGCAGCACAGTGCAAGACCTGTAGAGATCAGGCATCTTCTCCAACTGATCTATCCGCCTGTTTGAGGAGATAATAAAAGGCCCTAACAATAAGCATGTTTCAATGCATCATGCATGCTTTTTAAAAAAATAAGTTTTCTCATCATGCTGCTCAAACATCAGTTTTACTCTCAGTTTCTTAGCCTGCAAATCAGCACAGGATGAAGAGAAGAAGAAGAGTTTGGATTTGATATCCCGCTTTATCACTACCTGAAGGAGTCTCAAAGCAGCTCACATTCTCCTTTCCCTTCCTCCCCCACAACAAACACTCTGTGAGGTGAGTGGGGCTGAGAGACTTCAAAGAAGTGTGACTAGCCCAAGGTCACCCAGCAGCTGCATGTGGAGGAGCGGAGACGCGAACCCAGTTCACCAGATTACGAGTCTACCGCTCTTAACCACTACACCACACTGGCTCTTCCAGTGCTTCCAACGTCTTTGTTGGTGTTTGCTCATTTCTTTGGCTGAGCCTAAAATCCTATAAATTCTCAGCTCTACTTGGGAGTTGCTGGGGAATGAACCTGGGACCTTTTGCACAAAAAAAGAGATGTTCTGCTACTGAGCCAAAGCGATTCTGAGGGTACATGTATAGAATTTCACTGCAGATGTTCATCTTCTACATGTTGAAATAATGCATTCAGGGGGCTATGAAGAACCCCATAACAATGTGTACCATCTTTGGTTCGAATTCATTTTTCTGCGCCCACCTCCCTTTATGTGCTTGTTATTTCAACTCATGGTGCTGTTATTAAAGAGTTGACCAGATATATAATGCCAAGGACAGGGGCTTTCGTTAATCATAAAAAACCTAGATTGTCTCGCTTTTCCCACTGGTAATGTGATGTGTGTGCAATGTATGGAGAACGGCCTTAACTCTCGTGAAGGTTGGACTGGAAGACATCTTTGGGGCATACCTGCAAGTGCCCTGAAAAAAAAAATCCCGGTTCCCCCTGCGAGAGCATGGCGGCCATTTTGGGCACAGTGATTTTGCGATTTCGCACCAAGATCTCGCTCCAAAAAGTGCTTTTTTCGGGGGCGCAATCTCACACAGCACCCCAAACATGTGTGGTACGAACAGATTTTTATTCTGAAAGTGCAGACCCTCCAAGTGTCCCTATTTTCCAGGGATGTCCCTGATTTACAGAAGCCATCCCGGTTTCTGATTTGATCCCGGAATGTCCCGCTTTTCCTTAGGAGCAATGTTGGAGGGTATGGAGTTATCCAACCCCTGAGCCAACTGGAGGCAATCCTGTATAGGGATTTTAAAAAATTTTTTTGGTGTGTTTAAGTCTTTATTATGTTTTTGTATCTGTTGGAAGCTGCCCAGAGTGCTGGGGCAACCCAGTCAGATGTGTGGGGTATAAATAGTAAAATTATCATTATGGAATGGGATGTCCCTATTGTCATTGGAGAAATGTTGGAGGGCATGAAAGTGGGCCCCAGAGGGAAAAAAGTTTGAGCACCGTAGAAAGAGAGGCTGCTAAAGTGGTCAGACCAGTCTCTTTGTTAAGCTAGCATTATATGTTAAGTATCTCTTGCAAAGAGTAGATAGAGCTGACTGGTTTGCCACAGAAACTACAAGACGGAGCTGCTCAAAGAAGCCTTCCCCACCTTGCCTGGGTGGAGGTGATGTCACTGGTGAGTGTAAGGAATCAATAGTCCATATCGTCTGGAGGAGGGGGGGAAACAGAAGCCTGAATGTGTGCTGAATCCAACGGCCTCCCTAGAAACCTAACGGGAGAGCAATATCTGCCGAAGTCCTAATACAGTGAACACTTTCATTTTATGTTCAGCCCATATCTATGAGCACATTAAACCATATATCACAAAGACACCACCGTCTCCAGTGACCTTCATTCCAAGGAAACCACACTCGAGGTAAGTGCCAGCACCCCGAAATCTCTCACCGCTCGGAGATTGGGGGTGTGCATCACAATATGACCTGAAAGATAAGAAATTGCCACGGGGCACAGAGATGCAATGAGCAGAAGGACTCTGATTGCTTGTTAGCAGCCTATGCAGCCTGGACCTTGATAATGAAGTCGCCTCCAATTTCACTCATGAGAGTCACTGATGAGAATTTCCTATGTATTTTGTTATGACTGCAAATCACTTCGGAATGCCTCTGGTTGTATGGAGTGATGTATACAAATAGTGAACTAAGTGACAAAGAATTCTCAGCACCCACCTCGCCTAACTACAATTCCCAGAATTATTATTTTTTTTTGGGGGGGGGAGCTTTGGTACGAGGTTGATATAAAATTGTAGTGCACAAATCAATTTATTTATTAGGAAATGTATATCATACCTCTCCATTCCAAGAACCCCCAACAGATACAAAACGTACAATGAAGCGAAACAAATACAGAGAAACCAAGAGTGCAAAAACAGAGCAACACTAAAGCCACATATTGCATCGAGGAGAAAATGAAAAGCAACTCAAGTACAAGATTAAATAAAACAAGAATGCAGGGGCCGGGAACCTGTGGCCTGCCAGACTCCCAAGTGCTTTCAGCGCCAGCTAGTAGCATGGCCAGTGGTCAGGGATGATGGGAGTTGGTAGTCCAGCAACATCTGGGGAGGGGGCACAGGTTCCCCAACCCTGGCCTAAAGGCTAAAAAGGAGGGAGCTAATCCTTCCACAAGGTTGGTGCCACTATGAAGAAGGCCCTGTCTACATCCTGGGCAATGCTGCAAGTTGAGGGCTGGCAGACTGTCCTTGAAATTCTACTCAATATTGATCCAGAGCAGATTTCAACGTATAGTTAGCAGAGTAAAAACTTAAACACGTTGCAGGATTCCCCCCAAAATAGACCAGGCACAATTAATATTCCATCCAGCAGAGCTTTTCTGCTACTGAAGGCAAATGAGCATAATGGACACAAATCCAATGCATTCAGGATTGGCACTGTCTATAAGAAATCCAGTTGCAGCAGACTTCACTTAAACTTTTGTTGTTGTTGTTGTTTAGTCGTTTAGTCGTGTCCGAATCTTCGTGGCCCCATGGACCAGAGCACACCAGGCACTCCTGTCTTCCACTGCCTCCCGCAGTTTGGTCAGACTCATGTTGGTAGCTTCGAGAACACTGTCCAACCATCTCATCCTCTGTCGTCCCCTTCTCCTTGTGCCCTCAATCTTTCCCAACATCAGGGTCTTTTCCAGGGAGTCTTCACTTCTCATGAGGTGGCCAAATTATTGGAGCCTTACCTCAGGATCTGTCCTTCCAGTGAGCAGTCAGGGCTGATTTCCTTCAGAATGGATAGGTTTGATCTTCTTGCAGTCCATGGGACTCTCAAGAGTCTCCTCCAGCACCATAATTCAAAAGCATCAATTCTTCAGCGATCAGCCTTCTTTATGGTCCAGCTCTCACTTCTGTACATTACTACTGGGGAAACCATAGCTTTAACTATACGGACCTTTGTCGGCAAGGTGATGTCTCTGCTTTTTAAGATGCTGTCTAGGTTTGTCATTGCTTTTCTCCCAAGAAGCAGGCGTCTTCTAATTTCTTGACTGCTGTCACCACCACTTAAACGTACAATAACTTATAATAAGTCTAAACCTTAACACTAAGCATACTATGTACAGAACACCACACCAGAAGGGAAAGAGATAGAAAGTGAAGCTCAGGCTCCTTCTGGCCTATTATTATTGTCAGCATGACCTTGGCAGAAGAGATAACAGAACCAGTTTAAACCAGCTGTACTCAGCTTCCCAGAAGGAATAACCCAAACATCATGAACCTTCTGCTTCCAGAACCTTCTTGAATAGGGAAAGATCTCTACACATCAGATAAATACTTTCTGCACTAATAAATGCAAACTGATAGACTCGTGCTAAAAGATGGTCCTTCAAGTAAGCAGAAAGGTGGGATATAAATGCATTAAATTAATAATAATAATAATAATAATAGTTGCCATGTCCTGGGCCCTGCTAAGCCTGGCACCAGCTCTGCCAGCTTTTTATTTGCACGTTTGCATTTGGATCTGCCGGAGCATTCGAACCCAAGACACACACCATTGAGAGGGGGTCAGTGTTCATTCTTTCAAAGTGTACCCTTGTAGCTTCAAGTCTGTAGCACCAGCCGCTTTGTTTGGGGTGCAAAGGGGGGCAGGCTTCCAAGCTGGCGCTGGATCTGCTGCCATGGTTGCAAGTCCCAACCCTCTCCCTACTTCTGGGCTCCATCCCACAAGGGGACTTTCTTCTTATTATTATTTCTTGTGCAAGACGGCTTTTCTGAATGCTGAAAAAAATCCTAGCATGAACTGTCATCCTGGCAGATGACAGTCATCAAAAGAAAACTGCCTCGTACACCAATCAGGAGGGAACTTGTAACGGATTTTGCCCTGCAAGTGCAGCTGCTTCTCAACTTTTGTCGCCATCATTTTGATTTCTCTGCAAGAGAAGGGGCTGATCCAGCTTCTATTCACCAGTGCTGGCTGAACCTTTTTGGACTCAGGGTTCCTTTTGAGGGCCTTAATTTATTTAGAGGTGCAAACCCGTTCCTGGAATGTATCATTTCGGGCAGCAGTTAGCGTGATCGCATATCATAATGCTCCTTTATCAATAATAATAATAATAATAATAATAATAATAAATTCCTGAGTAGGCTGAAGGCAGCATCCATGGCTGACTGGCCTACCCTTCACTAGCATAGTGCAACAGCTTAAGTCACTTGGACTCTAATAATACCCAGGTAATTTTAATAATAATAATAATAATAATAAAAGTAATTATTAGCATGTTTAGTTGCCTGTTAATCCAGTTCTCCAGGCGACGCAGAGCAATCTAATTAACAAAAAATTAAAACACAAATTAGGTGGCAAAATATCAAGCCAGATTAAATGCACACCATCAGCACGAAAGTAATGACTAATTAGTCGAGATTAATTTAATGATTATTATCTTTAAATGACTAGAGATAAAGGGCTTATCTCTAAATGGTTATTTTGCTTTGTTTTTTTCTTTTAAGAAGTTATATTGATCTTTAAATCCACCGCCGTCCCTCCGCCCCCAGCAATTAATATGCAAATATGGGGGTGGGGTGGAGACCCACCCATCTCCTAGCAACGAGAAACCAACCGCGCACGCGCAATGAGAACGGCCGAACCTTCCTCCCCGCATGCTTCCCCCTCCAACGCATGCGCACTCCTCCTCCCTTTCCCGGACCAAAAGATGGTGGAGCCCAGTGGCTCATTCCTCCTCCTTCTCACTTTCCCTTACCGCCCCTCCCCTTCAGTCCCTTTCCTGCACGCATGCGCAAACAGGACCGGCAAGAAGCAGCTCCTAATCCCCTCCCTCTCACTTCCTCCACCCCCGCCTCTCGATCCGGAAGCTCTCGTCGCGGGAGAGTGACGTGTAGAGGCGCTGGGCCGGCCGCTGCCGTGTAGGTTGTGGGAACCGGACCCACGTGAGGTGTCGCCGTGCGGCTGCCGTCGCCGTCGCGCTCGTGGAGTTGGGAGGGGGGGCGGAAAGAGAGAGGGAGGCGGGTGTTTGGCGGGGGGGGGGAGAGGCCCCTGTTCGCGGCCGGGATGCGCCAAGCGACAAAGGTACGGGCGGCTCAAGGGGCGGGTGGGGGGCGGGGTCCGTGTGTTTTGTTTCCCCTTCTTTTCACGCCCCCCCTCCCCATATTCTCCTCAGAGGTGGGGGGGGTGGCGAGCAGGTTCGCAGGGGGTCGTGCTGAGGGCAGTGCCTGAGGGTGGGGAAGAGGCTATCTGGCCTAGTCAGCCCCCCTGACCTGAGGGGCGGGGAGATGTCGGGGGGCGGCGGCCTCCTGCTGTAAACCTTTCGATTCCTTGCTCATAACGATGGGGTTTTTTTTGCGGCCCCTTTTATTAGTTTGGGAAAAAAAGTGGGCCAGGGAAGGGACATCGACGTGATAAGTTTTTATGCATGGCCGGAGAAAGCTTTCCTTTCTCCCTCCTCCGTCACCGTGCATCTCTCCCCCCCCCCCGTGTGTAAGGGCTTTCTTTTGTCTTCTGACTGCATGCCCTTGGGTCATCACGTTTGTCGTTGCAACCCGCTGCAATGCAGGAGCCTATCTTTTTGCCCAACGTGGGGCTGGATAGCTCCATCAGTAGAGCATGAAGCTTTTGGTCGTGGGTTCGAGCCCCATGTTGGGTAAAAGATTCCTGCGTGGCAAGGGGTTGGACTCGATGACCCTCGGGGTCACTTCCATCTCTTACTATTTTGTGGTTCTCTGATTGTAAGAGTCTCATGCTCTACCAATTGAGATTGTTGTTATTATTACTTTTAATAATAATAATAATAATAAGACCCTGAGGTTATCCAGTCTGAAGATAAAAGAAAGCTCTTCTGCAGCACACACGGGGGCATAGTTAACCCTGGGATTCACTTCTATGGGAGGTAGTGGTGACCCCAACATGGCTTTAAAAGAGGATGAGGCAGAGTCATGATGGGGTGGGATAAGCCTACTAGCCAACCATGGTTGTGTTCTACTTCCCCTTTCAGAGGCAGCATGTCCCTGAATGACATTTGCTGGGAGTCGCAAATGGGGAGAGTTGCTGTTGCAGCTGTGTGATGTCTTCAGGCTTCCCCATAGGGGCATCTGGTTGGCTGCTGGCAGACCAGGATGCTGGGCTAGATGGACCATTAGCCTGATCCAGAAGGGCTCTCGTGTGGGAACTGGCCTTCTTGGGGAGGGCTCAGGCTAGAGTAGAGAGGGTGGGTGCCTTGCTGCAAGGTCATCCTTCGAGAGCAGCCTTTCTCAAATTTGAATCCCCAGATGTTGTTGGACTACAACTCCCATCATCCCTGACTACTGGTCCTGGTTGCTAGGGATGATGGGAGTTATAGTCCAACGTTGGGGGACCCAAGTTTGAGAAAGGATGTTCAAGAGGGTTCAGCACTTCTCTTCTTGCAAAGCAGTTGAGGTTTTCCCATGGGAAGGGGGCTGTTGAGATGTGTCTGGGAATTTGTTGTTGCTAAGCAAGTGGGGTGCATTTCTTTAGTGCTACTCCGGGGACAAAAATGTTTTATGATTTTGCTGGCTCTTCATTAGAGAGAATGGGAACAGTTAAAGGCAGAGCAGCAGCAGAAACTAATCATATGGTGAGAGGGAAAGATGTGGAAGATGGAAAGATGAATATGAAACGAGGGTTGACTATGAGGCAATATGCTTACGTGTGCCTAGACATGCTTATAGGTGAGAATGTGGATTAAGATGCTAAGTCAAAGGATTCACAGGTGTATTCACGTGTATTCAAGCATTTGTGCTTTCATTCAAAGAAATGCTAGAAACCATACCTTTATGCCTAGCTCATAATACTAGTACTTGAGGTTATCAGTAGGATATTCAGGATAGACAATGAATTTTTTCACACAAAATTTTATGAAATTGGGCTGCTACGAGCTACTGTGGTGACTGCTAGTTTAGATGGCTTTAAAGGGGATTAGAAAGCCTTATTTTCCATAAATTATATTTCTGGTTACTGGTTGTGATGGCTGTATGAAGTCACCAGATTCAGAGACACTCTGCCATTGAATACCACCTGTTGGGGAGTGGCAGTGTGAGAGGACTGTTGCCTCCATACCCTACGGTAGTTGTGGACTTCAGATGCATCTAGGTGACTCCCTGGGAAATGGAATGCTAGAACAGTGTTAGAAACTGAGATGTGAAAGCTAGGAGCTAAACGGCACCTTAAACCTAGATTAAGTGCGTAACAATGGAATGTCTAGGCGTGCTTTTTTATAACAAGAATACAAAGCTGAAAATGAACTGCAACTGAAATAATTATGTTCATTTTTCACATGGTCTAGTCTTTCCCCTGCCCACCCCCTGATATTCTTAAGAGGGTCTCTTCTCCAGTCTTCAGAGAGGAGCTGGAAGTGAGGAGGCAGAAAAAGGTCCTCCTCTCCTTCCACTCTGTAGTTTTAATCTGAAATCTTAAGCACAGTACTGCATCCAAAGCTCAGAAACTGCTCACACTAATGAAATTCCCTGTCGTAAAATGTTCCTAGAACAATGGGAGTTTCAAACACACTGCTGGAATACATGGATCTTTCATCCAATCCAGCACAGCTTTTCTTATGTCCAAACTCATTTATCTGGAGTTTGCATCAACAAAAGTTTACTCTGTGTAGAGTTGGAAAGGACCCCAAGGGTCATCTAGTTCAGCCCCCTGCAATGCAGGAACCCTGCCTGCAGCCATCCGTGCATGGGCTCAAACCACCAGATGCACTGCCCCATTGTGCCACAAGTGGCTTGATAATGTCTCTTTGACCATTCCCAGGGTAAAGAGCCTGGTCATAGGTGGGTGGAGCTGGGTTCCTATGAATATGCATGCTGTTTGTACTGAATATACACTAATAACTTCAAGAAGTATTTAAACATGAGCAGAGCAGGGAGCATTTATCTGTTGGCATATGCAATATAAAAACAACAGTCATAATCTCAGTGACCCCTTTGTTCCTTAGTCTTGGTGGAATTCTAGAAAGTGTAGTGAGTTCAGTAGTTATAACCTAATTCATACTGAAGCAATATGCAAATTCTACAGAATATCTGTCACAGTTTCTTCAGAATTGGATAGAAACGCTTGCTATATTTGGCTAAAGTAGCATATATTCAACTCATGTTTGTGTCATAATGCATAATTCCAAAAAGGCCTTACTAATTTTGTAGCTTCTGTTGATGAATTCTAACTTGGCTTACAACATCTCTAAATCCTTGTTGATTCATTAAAAGCTTTTGTTGCTCAACGCAAGGTGTTTAATTGGCTTCATAATCTTTACTTGTGCAAGCTGTTCTATGCCTGGCCAGACTACTTGTCCTTGTTGCCCAATATTGTCTACTCTTGACTGACGGTGGCTGTCCTTGGCATCCAGCAGAGGTCTTTCCATAATATCATATATATATTCTCTCATATATATATGTTACTTCTCTACAGTAATGTAACCTCTGCATTGCTGTGCTTTATTGTTTAAAAATGTTAAGAAGAAGTTACTTGTGACTTCATTATGGGTTACCATTGAGGTCTATGCAGATCAGAGATCTTTTAAGACAATAACAATAATAACAAATATTACCGGTATGAAAAAGTAACTTCAGTTACTGTTTGGTAGCAGTTCTGCATTCTTAAATTTGTGAAGCGTGTATTATAATTCAGATGTGCTTTGTTTATTGATATGTCACAGAAAGCCTGTGAGTATAGGCTTGGGATGTATGGGAAGTATAGAAAATCAATTGAGTGACTTGGGCTGGAAAGGAATGAGACATACAGAGTCCCTGCATTCCAGGATGCCCTAGGCCAATTTATACAGCTTATTGGAGGAGGGAAGAACAAGATTTGGGATCTTGCTAGATTTAAGGTGTTTGGACAGTCTTGGCTCTGCTTTTCTGTATTTCCCTCCTTTTACAGGCCTCATAGTTTCTTATTTGAAAAATCTAAAGGACAAGAGTTATAAAGTTGTTTTGCAGACCATTATCGGTGTTGGTATGAGAACTTAACGCCTTTCAAGTTCATGTGCAGCGATGAACTACATGACAGTGCATCTGTGGTGGAGGTGATGCAGGTGGGAAGAAGACAAAGCTGGTGCAAGTTGTTCTTCCTGACTCCATAATCTGAGGCCTAACATGTAATTACAAGTTAGAATTCATCTGACTTCAGGGATGTGTCTAGTTTACACCATAAAGACTGCTGAAAGAGCCTGGCAAAATGAAACTATTTAGGTGTGAATAACTAGATCTTCAGCAATTTAGAACTTGGGCAGGAGTCCTATACTTTGATGATCATGCTGTTCAAGGTACGGGAGAAAGTTGTGTGAAACTGAGAATGAGAAGGAACAGATTGGGAGAATGGGGATAGTGGCTTCTATTGAGCATATTTGAATGCAGCATTCAAGTGTATTGTATATTTGAGTAAACAAATCTTCTTTTTTTTTGGAAAAAATATACTTTATATAAAATAACCTTTAGTGGTGGGAACTTGGTGCAGAAGGTCAGGAGTGCATAGTGCTTCACCAGCAGAGATTGATTCAGCAAGAAGTGCACTACCAGTTTTGCAAAGTACGTTCACTGAATACCATGAAGATTGCAGAAATTCTCTTGTTGATTCAGTGAACAAAATAACAAAGCAATATGAGGAGTATTCAGTTATTTAGGGTGGGATAATAACATGCAGCACCCCTCTGACCCCAAAATGTTTGTGTGGCTATAGAGTAGTCCTCCCCACCCCGGTTATATTCTGTATGTTAAAACCTCATTCCTCCTCAGTGTGCAGTGTTACATACTTGAATATGTTTTAGTATTTAAATCCATTTTGATCGTTTTTGGATTGAATTGGGATTTCCCTATGGCAATGGTTATTGTAGAGGAAGGATGAAAAAAATTACCCCCCCTGCTGTGCCAGTCAAAAATAATATTTTTTTTCAGTCCGTTTTGTACAAGCAGTCTTATTTGTGCCAAGCGTTGCATGGGAATTATAAGACACCCCCCCCCCCGAAAAATCAGTGCAGTTTTGAAAGGTTTAGTTTACGTTAACCATCATGATTCAAAGCGGTGTCCAAATATATCAGAGCATGGATCTTGGGAAGAATCATGCAAAATTTGGTTAAAAGATGTCCAAGGTGGTAGCAAACAAAATTTCCCCGAATATGTGTTAGATTATGTTGATTATCCTCTCCAGGAAGTTCTGCTGCACGTATACTTGTTTTAATATTTTCTCATTTTCACGATGATTAAACCGCCAGGGATGCCCAACTCCCAATAGACTGCGATCTACTCACAGTATAAAAAACCTGGCAGTGATCTACCCATTTTCGTTGGATGGATCAAAGTTGTTGAGCTTTTTCTGGGAAGCCAAAGTTGTTGAGCTTTTTCTTAGGAAGCAAATGAATGAATAAAACTGAATATATGAATGAATGAAACCGAATGAGCATTGCGATATACACAGAACATAATAAAAAGTCAGTTATATAAAACACAGTTGAGGGTTCTGAATTCACAGTCCGATGGTGGACCTTAATCTGATGATCCACTTTTTTGATAGGAAGCAAAAGTTGCTGAGCTTTTTTTAGGAAACCAAAGTTGTTGAGCTTCTCTTTAGAAGCCAAAGTTGTTGAGCTTTTCTTTGGAAAGGCAAAGTTGTTGAGCTTTTCTTAGGAAGCCAGAGTGGTTGAGCTTTTTTTTTTTTGAAGCAGTAGTTGTTGAGCTTTTTTTATTCTTTTTTTAGTCTTTATTTTTTGGGGAAGGAGATCCCTGAGGGACCAGAGATATACCAGGAACACCCCGCAATCTACCAGTAGATCGTGATCTACCTGTTGGCCGTGCCTGGCTTAAAGTAACAAAAACCGCTGATTAGCAACTGTTTTCTAGTCACATCTTTCCAGTTTGCTCCCTGGCACTGAATAAGTTGTCCACTTCTGCTTTTGGAGTTTGCCTTTGCTGCTTTTGTTACTTGCCAATGATGCGGTCAGCCCTTAAATGTTGGTACTAGAATAAAATGTCTCGTTTGCAAAAATGTCCTGTGCAGCACATACAAATGTCTCCTAAAAACAATCACTGGTGTGATATAGTTTTAACTTTTAAATGTGTAAAATGAATTGCTTTTGTGCAGTTCATGGTGTGTCAACTAGAACTCCTGATGCTCTGCCCTTCTGTGGAAAGTATACAGCATTGAAGCTTTTATTGTCACGAAAGCTTAAAAAAAAAGTGTGGGCAAAACCCTAGGAAGGCTTCAGCAGCCTCTTTGAATGTGCGGAACTTTCCATGCATAAGAATTTTTGCTGCTCACTGTTGTCTGAGCAGTGAAAACAGAGGCTAATGAGTTGAACTTTCTGTTCTGTTTGTGCTGCTATCTTCATGCTTTGTTGCGGTTTTTGATACTGGCATGGGAATGGGGGAAAGAGCAGCAGCAAGCCATTTTAATGTTAATAGTATGTGCATACTCAGAACCTTTCCCCCACCCCCAAAGCAGAGTTAGACAAACCAATGCCGTTTTCCAGATATTGTTCGACTCCAATGCCTATTGTTCTTGGCCATTGGCTATACTGGCTGGACCTGATGGGAGCTGAGAATCTAAAGCAACCAGACAGGCAGTGTTAGAAACTGGGATGGAAAAGCTGTTAACCACATGGCTCCTGGAACCTGGGTTATGGGTGCAAAAACAGAATGGCTAGTTGCGCCCCCCTCCCCAAATGTGACAGCACTTCCTGTTTATTCATTTATTGTAAAGAATTTATTTGGTTCCTTTTGCAATTAGTGGTATTTGGAGGGTTGTAACCAGCCATAGCAAAACAGGTTATACAGAGAGCAAAGTGGGACTTGAGTTTAGGCATATATAGGACAGTAACACTCAGTGAACTTCATGACTGAATAGGGATTTGAACCTGGGTCTTCCAGGTCCTAGTCCTACAGAGTCCAGTGTTAGAAATTCAAGATATACTGTATAAGCTAGGGGCCAAATGGCTCCTTGAACCAACGTTTCAGTCTCCAAAACGGAATGTCTAGTCTTATTTTTCAAATGATGGACAGACTGTGATTGATTCTCAGTTAAACATCTGAATAGTTCAGATGACAGCCTTGAGCTAGGTTAAGAACTTTGAGAACTTAAAGAAGAAAAGTCACTTAATCCAGGGACAGTCCACATATATATATACTGGCCTATTCCTACCTCTTTTTCTTAATGGTGACACAGACTATTCATAACGTAAGAATATTCTTCACAACTGTGAGCAGGGCGGTGGGGTAATTGAAGACAAGCTACACCAATTAGCTATAATTTGTTCACTGCTCCTGCTCAGGGTGCACAGAAAAAGCATTTTGGCGCCTGAAATTCATTCTGATTGTTCAGAAAAAATATAACTGATAGAATTCTACAGGATGGGGTAATAGTGTGTGAAAACAGTCTGAATTCAATGATTTCCAGAAATGCACCTCCAGATGGTGGAGATGCCAGGCTCTTTTGGTTTGCTGCTATAAGAGGGCTACTATCCTACCTGTGTACTGTCTTATGGTTCTTGTTCTCAGTTTGGTTCTGCAGCAATATATAGTCGTGATGCCTATATGCTCCCTCCAAGTTCAGACAGTATGCCTCTGAATACCAGTTGCTGGGGAACAACTGTGAGAGAAGGCAATTTTATCAATGTCCTACTTTTGGTTTTCCCATATGCTTTTGGTTTCTCACTGTGGGAAGCGGGATAGTGAACTAGGCAGGTGTCTGGTCTGATCCAGCATGGCTCTTATATTCTGACACCTAATGCTCCTAATTTTGCCACACCGACTCCTGAAGAGAGGCCCTAGCTTCACTGATTTTTAAGAGCACATGGCAAGTGACGGGTCACATTAAGTTTCATAGCATGGCAACCTTGAAAGGTAGCTTATTTGAGCCTGGAAAAATATACGGTATCTAGCTGAGAGGCAATAAGTTGCTTCTTGTGTATTCAGAAGGATATGTGGGCTGCTGAGCACTACTGCCTTTGCTTTTCCTTCCTTCCTTCTTTCCTTCCTTCCTTCCTTCCTTCCTTCCTTCCTTCCTTCCTTCCTCTTGCTCTCAAGTGTGCAACAGAAGCTATTTTTGATCCTCTCTTGCACTTTCATCAGCAGCTGCACATTTCGGAAAGCACTGGGTACCCTCCAAATGTACTTTTCATCTCACTTCAGAGATGCTTAAAGGATTACTTTTTCACCATTTCTATTCAGTGAGCCACCTGCCTTCCTTCCAATCGAACCTCTTCAGCAAGCAGGCATTGACAGTTCCTGAAAGTATGACTCTCGTGCTTCCTGTAGTCTGTTAAGCTTCCCTCCCTTGTTTTTCCGTTATCTTCCCCTTCCTTCCTTCCTTCACCTTTGTTCTGGCTTTTGTTGTATTGAGCTATGCACTAATCAACATACACTTCTCCTCAAGAAGTCCTCTTTACTGGTTGCCGATTGCTCCTGTGTCTAACTGTAACAGAAGAAGCTTTCATTGTTCATGCTCTAACATTACACATCACCATGGCAGGGGGGTCGGACTGACGGAGACTTGAAGGAAAGGTCTGTAAAGGACCCTGGCAGTATAAAGCCAAGGTAAAATAAAGTGGCCAAGAATGAACAATTTGGGTCACAGTGAAGGGCTTAAGTTTCCACTGTCACATCAAACTACTATCTACTTCCTGGCAGAATTGCTAGTTCTGCTTTTGTCTCCCTTATGGTGGGCAAAAGCGTGACATACTGGTAGTTCTTGGAAGCACAATATTTGTCCAGGTGTTGGCATGTTTGGGGGATCTTTTCCAGGGTGTTATAGAGCCCATTATACATCCTGATCCATCATGTGATGAAGGGGAATTGGAGTAAGTGTTCTAACTGCACCCTGTCACATTGCCCTGAAGTGAAGAGTCATTTCTCCTTGCCCAGGCACCCTGTGCAACTTGGAAGCCTGATCTTTCAGGAGTTCCAAATTTCACAGAGGACGCTACTTGTTTGCTCCCTTTTGCAGACGTTTGCCTCCAATATTTGAAGGGAGACGAGGACTGCAAGGTGAGGCAGAGCTAGCTTGTTGGTGCGCACTCTCCCTTGCACAGATCTAATGTTGCAGGGGTATCAGAACACACAAATAAGGCTCAAATTAAGGAGCAAAGTAAATTGAAGGGGCTAAATGGGATTTCAAGCCTTGCTCACAATGTGTATTTGCAGTCTTATAGTGATTTTATTAAAAAAATATTGCATAAAGTTTATATCTGCAAATTCTAAATACAGTTCTTCAATAAATCAACTTAATAGCTAAACCTATGCACTAATAACTAATTTAAATACAACAATTCTTGTAAATCTTCTTTAGATATACTAATTAATTACTTGAAAAGAATAACACATTGGGGACTGGAGGAATAAGGAGTGGCTCAACAAATTGGGGCGGAAGTCAAAATTTGAACCTTGTCAAGTGTAGCTAGGGTGAAATGGGCATCTTTAACACAGATCAGTAAGCAGGAGAGATCTTGAGTTCTTCTGCATTGCACCGATGGGCAAGGGTGTGGTTGCCTCTGGTCCAATCAAACAGCAAGTTTTTAATGATCAGGAAAGAAGCCATAGTCCCTGGTATATCTCTGCAGTCTTCCTCAAGGAAACTTACCTTGCTGCATGCAAAGAACGGGTTCTGAACAGTTGTGTTGCTGGAGGGCTTTGAATGATGGAACTTTTTAAGTTTTCTGTGGTGTAACTTGTTCCTTTCTTGTGTTTCCTTTGCTGTTGCAGCTGCACTTCGGGATCATAATGCAGCAGAAAAATGAAAGAGCATAGGAGAAAAATACAGCGGAGAAGTCGGTTGCTGGCCGGTTATCGAAAATGGACAGTGGGATTTTGGAGGCTGAAGCAATACTACTTCCAAAGGAACCGTCTTTCTCTACTTAAAGGAGGGAGGCGAGGCACTTGGACATCTGTGAGCCTGAAACAAACTAAGCCCTGCAGAAGCAAGGTTCTTTGGCTCCAGAGGAAGCGGGCTACCGAAGTGTTCCTAAATGCAAACCCCCAGCAAGTTGTACATTTTGAAAACTGCACCTTCCCACAAAACATACACAGAAGCTTTTCTCCTTGGTGCAAAAGTGGAGGACCTGTTACAGTGGCAGAGGAGCTGGGTGGCACATCCTTTCAGAGCGAAGAACTTCTGAATAAATTTTGCAGTTTAACAGTTGACTCGCAGCCTTCTCAAAGCAAGCAGTACAGCACCGAGACCAGCAACACTACCTTCCTGGTAAAAGAGGATGGTCTTGCTCGGAAGGTGGGCGAGAGCAAAAACAGTGGCGTTGAGGTTCTGAACAACTCCAGAAGGAAGTGCTGCCGCCAAGGCCAAGAGCAAAATGGAACTTGTGACCTCCTGACTATTAGGAGGAGGCCTAGATTTAAAAGGTGTACTTTAAAAAACAGATCTCTATTTATGATGTATAAGAAACTTTCTGTGGTCAAGTTTCGGATTAGAATCGCG
The DNA here is from genome assembly GCA_034641385.1 of Darevskia mixta. Classification (NCBI taxonomy): domain Eukaryota; kingdom Metazoa; phylum Chordata; class Lepidosauria; order Squamata; family Lacertidae; genus Darevskia; species Darevskia mixta. Next base: position 3,720,067 of record JAWWNH010000091.1, on the reverse strand, counting down.
AAATCTCGTCCCAGGTTTTGGAGAGGCAAGACGTGCAAGTTGAGCATAAGGAGGCCGAGCTGGGTGGAGAAAGTAAGCAGAGATTGGCAAGAGGACCTCTGCCGAGGAGTCTCTGCCGGTGGTTCTGGGGCCTCGCTTCCCTCTTGGAAACTGAAAAGTAAATCTCCCTGGAACCTGCTCCGCTTGTCAGATATGAACAATCATATGCCAGGACCATTGATTGAGGAGAGTCGAACACACCTGCCCGACGCCTGCCTCACCCAGGGCACACGCTTGCCGTGCAGGGAGCTCCATTACAAGGAACTTGCGCCCAGAGACCAAAATGGCATCGCTGAGCCCTGCGTGCCGGAGTTGCATGGAGCAGCAGCGGCATGTGGAGCTCAGCCTGCTCGCAAGGAGGAAACGCGGAAGGCACCCGCACTGGACAGCTGCCCTGATAGTTTTGTCTCTGTGACGGAGAAAGAAATCTCGGTTTTAGGTCCAGGAGATGGAGGAACGAATCAGTTTACGGGTGCCGGCGAGACAGTGCTGGGGCCCTCCAGGGCGGATTTGGGCACAAACGACGGCTTTGCTAATGGGCCTGCTTCCGTGCAGCTGGCGCAAAATGAGGACAGCGGTCAGATGGAGGTGGAAGGGCCTATAAGCATGGACGTATTTGGCGCAGAGCTCTTAGATCACCCGTACTGTAAAAGCCCTCACGATGAGCCTCTGAGAGGAAGCACAGGACAGAAATCAGGGACCCAAAAGGGTGGGAAAAGAAGCAGCCAGAGAGCTTCTTGCGTCAGTGACGAGCAGTTGGCTGTGTGGCTTTGTGGTATATACCAACACTCTCTTAATGCTTATTGCTGGTTTTGTTTATTTATGCTATGAATCTGGGTGCTGACCCTGCAGATTATAATGACATTTTATGCACTATTGTACTTCTTGCTATATTTATTGTGGGTTTGAGATTAGGATGTTGCACACAGAGCAGTTCAGCTGGCCTGTCCTTGTCATTCTTATGATCCTCCAAGCCACGTACTGTGGCTTTTGCAGGAATGCAGTGAAGCTCTGGCTTTTGCTTACCTGCCTGGGATTGCAAGAGCCGCAGTCTTAGTACCTGATGGACCTTAGTAATGGCTGCTGGGCTGTTTTAAGCTTGATGGGTTACAGATCGTACAGGCCTGCCCTTTGATAGCGCAGTTGCATGATAAACCAGTGGGTTGCAATAACAGTGCATCGGTGGTGGTGTTTCATTTGATGGGCTCATTATGGGACGAAATTAAGACTGGCACAATTGGGGGTTGGAGCCAAAATCAAGAGGCAGTTTAACTCTTCAGAATGCTCTGTCTGCTTCTTGTGGCCCCAGATACTTAGGAGAACCCAGACTGGAGGCTTAATCTCAATACATGCTAGAGTTGCCCGTCTTCCATATTGAAATAAGAATCTGAGTGCTTAATGAGATGGGTAATGAAAGGAGTGAAGCTACTTGCTGACTGTGAGCTCAGTAGATCTGTATCCCTTGTACTCACCTCTTGGCAGCCCAGTGTAGATTGGGCTGTTGGTGTGTCCTAAGTGGTATCCATCTGGCACAGGCCAATTCCATTCTGGAATGCAGGGGTGATCGAGTCCCTGGCTTGTAGCAATTCCTGCTAGAAATGTTCCATGATGTCGGTGGTTACTTGGCATGTACAATGGGTTTAAAAATATTTTTCCTTGTCACAATGTAAGTAGAGGGTGCCCACAATTTTGAAACGGATTTGGTGTGCATTCCCATGACTCTCTTCTCTGAACATCTAATTGATTTGGGTTGACGGCAGTCAGGGCCGGTATAGCACCTGTCCTGCATTCAGACGCTGGAAGGTTCATTTTTGCACTTCTGTAGGCTTCTTCCCCTCCCTGCAATTATCCCCAACTGGTCTTTCAAAATTTAAGATGTTAAGTTTCGAGAAACGCAGTCTCATTGCTGCCATCTAAAGGGCTGCGTATTCCACATTTATTTTTTGTCCATCTCTGCCTCAGCGTAACGGTATGCAAACAGAACCGCAATTTCATCCAGATGTTAGGGGTACATATCTCTTCTCCCAAGCCATGTAAATTGATGATGTGCTGATTGGAAACTCTTTCATCTGCCTAGAAATGCTATACGCCAAAGGTGCAATTAATTAAGCACTACAGCTGTGTGACACCCCCCCCCCCCCAGCAAATTCATTTCACTTAGGTTGCAGGAAGTCCCATATCTGGGCAGAGATTGTAGCATGCTTCTCTTTTGGGTTGGATTTAGGATGATAAGTACTCCGCTTATCAGGTTTATTTTAGGCAAGCCCTAGAAACCATTTTATGCTTCTTGATCTCTAGGAGGGACTAGGGTGGGGGTTAAGCCCTTCATGAGCACATTCTCGCTCTCCCTCACAGTACTACAGAGACACAGTGGCTCTATGTCCAGGCTCATTTGAACAGGGGTCCAAGTCTGGGACTTGTTATTGCGTCATTGTCAACCTTGTACGTGAACTTTGTACTGTTCCCATTCTGACTTGAAAATGGGTCATAGAAACTCAGCCATAGAAATAAGTAATCTGATTCCTATGCAACTGCTGCTCCTATGCATACTTTTTCTTCTTCAAAAAAACCTCTCTCTATTTATAAGGATTCCTAGATGAAGTAATGAAGAAATACGGCAGTCTAATTCCACTCTGTGAAAAGGATGTTATGGGAAGATTAAAGGAAGTCTTTAATGAAGATTTCTCCTATAGGTTAGTAGCTCTCTCTTAATTCTTAGCTCTGCTGATTCATGTTCCGGATTCCACTGGCTCCCTACGGTTATGCACAGCTGCATGTCAAATGTGCTGGGATAACTTCGCATTGTCTTATCTCTTTCTCGGCTGCCTGTTCCAGAAAGCCATTCATCACCAAGGAAATCATGAAGTATCAGACGAGGCATCCCAAATCTTCCACTTGCAATTTCCGGGTCTTCTATAACAAGCACATGCTGGATATGGATGATTTGACAACGTTGGATGGTCAGAACTGGCTAAACGACCAGGTGAGAGCAATTGCAGGTTCTGCTGCTTAAAATGGTGCTTTCAGTCACATCTTCATGGTACTGATGCCTTGCTTCCAGGTTGAAGGGATGTTGGGTTTTCTTTGGTGCAGGGTGCAAAACATTAACCGGCTTCTAAACTGTCTTCATGGATCTTGGCCTTATTGTGGGCAATGAGTTCTAGAGTTTAGAAAATTCAAGGGTTATCCAGTAGAAGCCTCTGCAATGCGAGAATTCCCTGATCTTCAGTAATGTCTGATAAAACGCCCATTCAAGGTCATATTTTTTTTTTAAAAAACCCTTTTATTTAAACATATTTATTCAAAAGTCTCTCCTACCCAGTTGGCATACTGCTGGAAGGGTGTGTGATTTGGTAGGGAAGGAACCACTCAAGTCACTACTAATATAATTGATTGGTGCATGTTTGTGTGTGTACATACGTTCAGGGGTGTTCCTAGGTTCATATTTGTCACCAGAGGTTCAGATGATCTCTCCAGTGAGGAGCACCTATTATCAGCTTACATTGATATACCAATAACCCCTTTCCTGAACAGGGTTGGCTTGACCACTGTCATGTGTGCATTAGTTGACCTTATGACTGGTTGCTCCTATATTATGGAATGCCCTTCCATGGGGGAGATAAGCCAATGGATCTCTGAGTTGAGTATGAGGAAGTTAAGACAGGATAACCTCTCAGCTTCGTTGGAGTTCATCCTAGTACACCTTGTTATAGAATTGCCCCCTTAATCTGGTTCTGGGTTCAAATTGGTTAGATTGCTATGGTATAAGTAAATGGCTTGATTTGTACAGGACTAGACTGTCTAATTAGAATTGGAATGCTAGGTTTGAAACATATAATCCAGGCTAGGATTAGTGCATCCTTCAAAATCTGCATTCTTACTTAGCGGAATGAGAAAATGAAGCTTGCAGAGATGGTTGACTGCAACTGTAGAATAAGACAAAATTGTAAAGCAAATAACCATGACGTCTTCCCTCTCATACTTGTCTGCTACATTCAGTGGTGATTCGCATCGCTGCCTAAAAATGAGATTTGAAAATTCTCTTAAGACAAGATGTGAGCATGGAACTTGCTCTGTCTGTCGGTCTAGGGGAAAAAAATATTTACATCCTTACACCCTATCTTGTGTGGTCAGATCTAGATTCCTATTATACCAAATGCTTTTGCATATTTGTGGAAATCTGTATACAATGTAAAATAGTAGCCTCTTTCTGGATTGGGAAGAGAATTTCTGCTTCACAAAGGACTCTGCCCATCTGCTGCATATCAAGCCAGTAAGTAATGTGTCCAGCCTTTGAAATGGTGCCTGACATCTCCACCGTCTGGAGGTGCTTGCCTGGGGATCCTTGGATCTTGACTATTTTCACACACTAGCAATACATCCTGTAAAACTTTACCCATTATATTTTATCTGCACAATCAGAATGAATTTCAGAAACCAAAAACTTGTATTGAAAAATACGACTTTTGAGCTGTCTGGCCCAAAAATGGCAACTAGGCGTTTTGTGTGTGTGTGTGTGTGTGTGTGTGTGTGTGTGTGTGTGTTTTGCAACTGTAATCCTGGTTTAAGGAGGCATTTGGTGCCTAGCTTATATATTTGAGTTTCTAACACTGCATGTGTCAAATCTGCTGCAATACACCCACAAAGCCATTTCCCTAAATGCCAGGGTGTAACTGCAGGTCAAAAAGTGTCCCTTAATCTCCTTGGATGCATACAAATATGTTAATCTTCAGATGAGCTACCTGACGTTATGAAGAAAGGCTCAATTAGCTCACAGTTTTCTCTATGAGCTTCATAGAGGTAAAGCTGTGCATATTATATCTGATCATTCTAAGAATTACTGTGCAACTTTAAGAATTGGTGTGTGGGTTTGCTTTATTTGTTGGTCCCCCCCCCCCCCCGGCTGCTCTTGTGTTGTGCAGTTTAGATTGTAAGCCTGTAAGTAAGTTTGTACTAATCATATGTAAGCCACTCTGGGAGCTCTTCTGCTTGAAAAGCACAGTAAAAATGTTTGAGATAAAATAAATGAAGGACATAGCAGCATTGTAAACTTATTCCTGAACACATTGTCCATGTGAATGTAATTGGAGGAAGAAGGACCTTCTCTGCCGTAGAGAACAGAGCCATGTTTCCCTTCTTTTTGGTGGAAAAATGTTGGGAGTACACTGGTACGAAAGAGCAGAAACCACACCTCTTGCAAGATGGAGTGAGCTGCCATTTGGGGCAGTCTTCGTTTTAAATCTGACACTGTGGGTGGGTGGGATTCCAGTCTTCACGGTTGCAATCCTGTATGTGTGGGGGCAGTAGCTGCTGCAATCCCAGAAGCTGAAAAGGTGGCAGAATAAACCTCCAGAGAATTAAGACTTTCAGTCTCCAGCATAGCTCATTGCTACTAGCAAAAACAGAGTAAATTAATTCATTCTAAATCGTTCAGGTTGCAGAATTCAGCTTTCTTTGTTGTTGGATTGTGCAGAATTTATTTTTAATGTACAGTATATGTATCCTGGCTTCTAGCAATACATTCAGAGAATGACCAGATACATTGAAGAAGAAGTAGAAGAGTTTGGATTTGATATCCCGCTTTATCACTACCCGAAGGAGTCTCAAAGCGGCTAACATTCTCCTTTCCCTTCCTCCCCCACAACAAACACTCTTTGAGGTGAGTGGGGCTGAGAGACTTCAAAGAAGTGTGACTAGCCCAAGGTTACCCAGCAGCTGCGTGTGGAGGAGCGGAGACACAAACCCGGTTCGCCAGATTACGAGTCCACCGCTCTTAACCACTACACCACACTGTGCAATTCACAAATATAATGTTGTGATTTTCCTTCCTAATAAAGTTTAAGCTTTCTTCTTCTTTAAACTCTTTCAGATTATCAACATGTATGGCGAACTAATAATGGACGCAGTCCCTGACAAGGTGAATTTCTTTTACTTGGTTCTGTATTATGCAACAGTAGCTCAATTGAATAGGAAAAAAAGGTGGCTTAAAAGTATTAGTCCTAAGGGGAAATGGAGAGGGGCAATTATGGGGGCAGTTATTCCTAACTTTGTGCAGGGGGAGGGAGTAGCCAATCCTTTAATCTGCTGGCTGTCTATTTACATATGAACTCCGCTCTAGAGCACTCACTGGCTATGTGTTGTTATTCGTCAATTATTATTTAATTTATATATTGCTTACATGCCAACATTTCATGTAAGCGTTTTCCAACTGTAAATCAACACATAACCAAGAGACACAATAACAAATCCACTGGAGCATTAAAACATCCTTAATTAAAATATGCAATAAAACATGCATAACAAAACAGTTAAAACAATAAAATCGGACCTTCAGAATCACACAGCATGAGCTGAAGCTCCCCTCCTTCACTAGGTTTTTACTGTGGTATAAAAATGCTCTTAATAAAATAAACCTTCCTTAGTTGGGGGGCAGCAGATCTTGGCTTGCATTCAGCTGGAGTTCATTGTGCTAGAACTGGGGGCTTTGAATGTGATCAGTCATCGACCTCTTCTGCCTTTTGTAGGTTCATTTCTTCAACAGCTTTTTTCATAGACAGCTGGTAACCAAAGGATATAACGGAGTAAAACGATGGACTAAAAAGGTAGGCTTCTGTGTGCTCTGAAAGCCCTTAACAGCTGAGAAATACTGAACTATTTCGAAGAATGAATTTGAAATGAACACCCTGTTTATTAAAGGAACAGGGCAGGTGTATTGCTAAATTATTGGGCTGGGTTCAAGGTTCTTGTATTAATTTCCAAGTCCTTAATTTGGGTCTGGGATATCATAAGGACCATCTGATTCCTTATATTTCGTCCCAGTCAGCTTGTCCTCACTGACTCAAATGCATGGCTCATAATTATTAGACACATTGCATTCATTGTAGTGGATGTGAGCCTGTGGAGCTCCTTCCCAGCTGAGATTAGACAGGCGCCCTCCTTGCAGAACTTCAGGCACATGACTGAGACTTCCTTATTCCAGCAGGCATTTTAAAGTAGTGTTTGGTTTCATTATGAGTTTTTATTGTTTTCTTTTTAAATTCAACTTTGTTTTTTTAAAATGTGCATAACTTAGAAGGGCTTAGCATTAAATGGCATGTAAATGTCTTAAATAAAAGTAAGTGAGTGTCTTTGGCTGCTTAAGATAGATCTGAGAGGCTGTAGTTTCCTGGTAAAATGCAGGTTTTGCATGAAAGACGGTCCCAGGCTCGGCTACAGAATATACATAGCCACGGACCAAAAGCAGAAGCAAGGAAAGCATCTTTGTTTGGGAATCTTAAGCAGCATCGCGCACAGCTGGGGAATTACCCTCTGGCATCACTGACCTAGTGGAAATACCCTTCCAAGCCCCAAATAGTAAACTTGATAGTGCAGAATAAACCCACCCAGGGAGTCTTTGCCAGATAGAATGTTCCTCTCTAATATGGGGGATGGAAAAACCTCTGGGTAACAGGAAAGGCTTCCTATATCCAACTGAGTTGACTGATTAAAATAGTTAGAGAGGTGTGTGTGTGAAAGTAAGAAAGAAAGAAAGAAAGAAAGAAAGAAAGAAAGAAAGGAAGGAAGGAAGGAAAAAGAAAGAGGGTCTAGCAAGCTTCAGGATAGGAAAAGATGGCCTCCTTAGAATATACAGCCTTGGCTTTTGTTCCTCAACCTACAGAAAGCTCAGCAACTCAGCACTATGAATTATATATGGAGCCATGTAGCAAAGTGTTTGGGCTGAAGTACTCCAGAGCATTCTAGGTGTTTGCTTAAATCACAACTGAACACTGAAATGGGCTTTGTTTGCAGAGAGGCTTAAAGTAGACTTGAGATGTTTATTAAATGTTTATTTAAGGCGCATCCTTAAATCTTGGAAATACTTCAGAGTGAATAAAATCAGGTTCCTTCTATTGATCGATCAAGAAGCTTTTTATTTTATTTATGTAAAAATACTGTGTTTCTCGAGAAATAACTTACATTCAGGTTAATATTAGCAAAGCTAGCCCTGCCGTTAAGCTATAAAGCTAATCAATGCCCCTACCAGATACGTTGAGACTTTTCTATGCGAATGAAGAAGCATGTTGATCATTTCCCAAATATCCTATGTACTTGGTCACTTGGAGAACGGAGTTCGCTATCCTTATGTAGCCAAAATGGCACCATCTATGTGCAAAATGAAATACTGCCAGGCTTTAGGAAACTTAAGGCTTGCAGACGTATGTCGCCTTTAGGACTTAAAGTGGAGGAGAGACTCCAAAACATCCAGCAAGAACTGAGCTTGTTTGGCTTGTGTTTGCAATACTGACTGTTGCAGGGGGAGGAAACCGAGGCGGAGGCATGAAAAAGGAGTGCAGCTGGTTGGCACAATGAACGAGAGCATTCTGCACTCCAACATTTTTTGTTGGTGGGGCCCACTTCTGGAATGTCTTGCCCACCTTCGAAACATAGGGTTGGTATCCAATGTTTCCCCCAAATCAAAGTCACTTAGTGGTAAACTTGTTCCGCTCGCGGAATGTTTTATTCCAGCGGGACGTTGTTGCGCAAGAGGAACGCACCAGCAGGTTGCTGGTAATTTCGTTGCACGGTCTTGTGCAGCGAGTTGCACAATCCTCTGCAACGGGTTTCTGCTATTGCAGTTGTTGCATTGGTGTCCTCTGCTCAACATTAAAATTCGCCTTTGTGCTAGTCGACAGAGAACATTAGATACGGCCCATGGGCACTGTATATTGACTGTGAAGACAGAGTTGCTCTAACCTGCCCAGTGACTCTGAGGCCTTCCTTCAGCCTGTTCATAGAATTGTAGAGCCGGAAATGACAGTGAGGGTCATCCAGTCCAAACCCCTGCAATGCAGGAATCTTTTGCCCAGTGTGGGGCTCGAACCCACAGCCCTGAGGTTAAGAGCCTCATGCTCTACCAGCTGAGCTATCCCAGCCTTTGATCACGAGCACTTCCTGTTTGTTTTGCCGCTTTGTTTCTGTGAGGGCAGGGCTGGGTCAACCAAGGCAGAGTGAAGCAGAAAGAAGCAGTGCTGGAAGCAATAGGCAAAGTTTTAGATAAGAGCACAGCTTCCTACATTCCTATCCTTAGCCTCCTAACTGATACGGCTTCTTGCTGATAAGAGAGACTCTCTATGGCAGCCTTTCTCAACCTTGGGTCCCCAGATGTTTTTGGCCTACAACTCCCATGATCCTTAGGTAGCAGGACCAGTGGTCAGGGATGATAGGAGTTGTAGGCCAAAAATATCTGGGGACCCAAGGTTGAGAAAAGCTGCTCTATGGGGATATTTTAAAAGCATGCCCTCTGTAGGTAAAAATTGAATGTGTTCAAAACTCTATATAGAGTGCAGCAGGTGTAAATGAAATTGTTTTTAGTTGATAACATGGGTCAATTGGTCACTTTGTAAGAAGCACATGAATTATCAGATGGACTGTTGATTGAATCAATTATTTAAGTCAGCCTTTATTTTTATTTTTCGTTGACTTGAAATTGTCTTGTTTTTGAAACCTTTGCCACCCTCTGATGCTGTCACAATTTTGTTCCTAAACTCTGAGGTTCAGCTATCTGTCATACTTCTGCTTTGGCAAAAATGTGATCTCCCCAGTAGCTACTGAGTGTGATCTCTTCCATCCCTGCTCCTTTTCTTTCTTTCTTGTCTTTCTTTTTTGAGATAGAAAGTCAATCCTCTTTTGTAAGGATTCATTTAAAACGGGGCCTCATAAATTGAAATGTGCTGTTCTGCTTCTTGGAATGGGAAGCTAAATTGGATTTTGTTACTTAGCTTGCATACTAGATCTCTGCTTTTGTTTTGCTCATGCCTTGTGCAGCATTTCGAAGTCTGCAGCAAACATCTGTTTCACCTGACTGAATTTTAATTAAACTTGGGGTGCATTCGCTTTCCATCTTTTGCCCCAGAATAAGAGTATCTGATTTTTGACGCTTGTGATAAGATTGCTCTCACTTCCTCCTCAAAACAAATGCTAATTCTCACCATGACTACAAGGAGCTAGTATATAAGAGTGGCTAAGGTTAAACTATGCACCAGCAAGCCCCCAGTTCAAATCTCACCTCAAGCCTCCTCTTTTCAGCTTGTGTTCCCCACCTGCGATATGGCAGTGATACTGACCTACCTTGCAGGGTGATTGTAAGGACTTCACCAAGATAATGCGTGCAAACAGCTGCAAGCGCTCTCTGCAAATGTTAAATATTACTCCCGCCTTACATTTTAGCGTAATCCTCTGAGGTGGGTCGAGCAAAGAGAGAAATGGTTCACCCAGGTTTAGAACTGAGACTTCCTACATCCAAGCCCAGTATTTTATAGTCGCGGGACCTTAGTAGTTTGTACCTGGTTTTTCCACTTCCCACACCTTTTTGTTGGAATGGGTGTCTTAATTGGTTGCTGGGGAAAGCACCTCCATTGCTTTGAACTGAAGCAGTTTCTCTTAAGCAAAAGCAGCAACGTGGCAACTTTCCTCTGCCATTCACTAGTTGGCATCTTGGGTATTGGGCGACTACTTCATGGGATATTATGTGCTTGGTAGGGGCCTTTCTGCTGCTCCCACCACATGAGCAAGGGTGCCTGCCCTGATAAATTCCTTGTTTCAGGCTTCTCTCTTCAGAAACCTCCTTGCAATAGCTGAGAACACTAGGAGTGTACCTAATTCTTTGCCTTACACAATTGGGCATTCTTGCCGGTGTGTGCACACCAGGTACAATGGGACGCGCATCCCTTTCTGTAGAAGTGTGCTCCTTATTTTGCATAAAACCATAACTTGGACAGTTGGGTCCTATTCATCCCTACCATGTTCCTTACCAGTTTTGCTGGCAGCATCAAGTATTAAACGCATGCAGCCTGCCTTGCAGAAATGTTTGTCCTATCCATTAAGCTGCCATCCTCATCACTCGCCCAAGGCTGTTTCCACCTCTCTATATGCCTTCGACATCTTCACTCGTAGGCTAGATGCAGAATGCAGAGCTCCTTCGTTGTCTTTGGGCTGCTGCTGCGTGTGTTCACGTGCGGAAGGCTGTCTCTTAGGAATGCTAATTTCATGCTTAAAACCCAATGCCATCTCATAGCACACTTGTAAAAAAAATATTGATTTTGAATAATTCAGCATGAAGAGATGTAAAGCAGTAACGGCTGCGCTTCTTAAAAATAAATAAATTGAAGCATCTGTTTAAATAAGCAAATGGCATCAAATAAATTGCATCTGAGGAGGAAAACGGAACCCAAAGTGAATGCCTATAAGCTCTAAGGCTTAATCTACATAAAGGAGCAAATTCGAAGCAGTAGAATGCACTTTATATCGCGGGGTGGGGGGTGAGAGTCATATTTTTCCAGTACTCCTTGCAAGAAGAAAACCAACAGAGCAGAAAGTGGGCTGAGTGAGAACCTTTCTGTGTTGGGAGTGTTTTATGCGGGGAGCATTGAAAATGCCATTTTCTTCGACCTGTAGCCTTTATAGTGTGTAGATCAGGACTCATCTAGTGGTAGGAATGGAGCTGGCTTGCGAGGGTTGGGAGGAAGAACATTTCACCTCTGCTTGTCCCACAAATACTTCGAGCAGACTTGGAAACAAGATCTTGCCTGTTGGTAGTGCTCTGTGCAGTTACGATATCACCAGAAGGGCCTTAGCCCATGGACCAGCCTTTATGCCCCTATCAGAGCTGCTGAGCGGGTCAGACTCCTGCTGAAAGCGGTGGGGCTTGCATTCGCTGCCAAACTTAGAACACTGGATTGCAAAGAAATAATTGGGTGTGTTCTCATGCATGTATACTCTTACCTGTGTGGCTGCTGCTTGGGCTGCATGTGGCTGATATGCAGGCATGTCTGTGGGGGTAAGGACCTCTTGGAGGAACCTGTGGGGTGAGATGCTGTTGGATTGAAACTCCCATCACCCCTAACAGTGGGCCATGCTGGCTAAGAGAGATGGGAAGGGGAGGCCAATAGTAGCTGGGGGACGACGACCACATGTTTCTATGGATGCTGAAATTGTAGTCAAAGGGCACTTGAAGCGGCTGTTGCCTTTGTCTTTGGTTCAGCCCTTCCAGGTGGGGCAAGAGAGCTTGCTTCCACTTGGAAAGTCTTGCCTAGTTCAACGTCTGTGTAGTGCTTGCCTGGTAACCATTGCTGCCTCCAAGGCTCTAGTGGGTTTTGTTTTGTTTTGTTTTTTTAATTTGGCTTTGTCAGAAACCACAATGTGCCACCACTTCCTGATTTTTTATCACATTTTGTATGCTCTCTTTCCTCTAAGGAGCTGAGGGATGGTTGTTTTGTCACAGTTTATGACCCTATAAAGTTAGATATGGTAACTGACTGAAGACTGCACAGTGAGTGGCCATTTGAACCTGGGTCTCCCTGTTCCAAGTCTGACAAGACAATGGCCTTCCAAGCCTACAATGAGTAGAGTCAATGACTGTAACTCAAGAGTAATGCAACTTACATGCTTTTACACCTGACAGCAGAACATTTTAATTTGGTGTGTCATATGCAAGAGAAATCGTTGTAGTTGCTGCTGCTTCACTGGCTCCCTGTTTTTTTATTTCATAGTATAGGGGAAGGAAGAATGTGTCTTATGAGAAATAGGCTGCTCCACCCGCTTGCATTTCAGTGACTTAAATACACATAGGGTGAAACATTTTCAGGCTGTTCACTTCCTACGATGGTTTGGGATCATTCTGTCTTGAGCTTTGTCATTATAACTGAATTGCATTCGACTTTGTATTTTGTGTTGATGGGTGCTCTCTTCCCCTTCACTAGGTGGACCTCTTCAAAAAGACGCTCTTGTTAATTCCTATTCATCTGGAAGTCCACTGGTCCCTAATTACTGTGAATCTCCCTAACCGAATTATTTCGTTTTACGACTCTCAAGGCATTCACTTTAAGTTCTGTGTCGAGGTAAGAGCAACTTGTTATAGCTGTTCTACTAAACAGCGTCAGCCTTAGAAAAAGCACTTAGCCCCCCCCAATCCTTTCACAGGGCTCTGATTTTTTCGGTAACCCTTTGAAGCTTCTAATCTACACATTTCAGGACTCTTTGGCCCAAAAGAGAGAGCACTGTCAGTGTGGAAACTGGCCCAGATGTAGTTCAGAAGTTGTTGTGCGAATTAGACCTTGATCTTCAGGCAAGTGATAAGACATACCAGTCTCAAGGATCCCAGGCCAGGTGCTATATTGTTTGTTAGCGTTTCCTTGTCTTGAAGCTTATCTTGGTTCTGCCAAAACCCTTTTTGTTCTTGCAACTCTGCCACAAACCCTAGGAGTTTATATAATTTTAAGACTGCTTCTCTAGCAATACATTTCGTGCATACCCCACATTTGCGAAAGCAGCAGTTCCTAGCCACTGTATCTGAATTACAGTATTTTCCTGCGTATAAGACTACTTTTTAACCCAGGAAAATCTTCTCAAAAGTCGGGGGTCGTCTTATACGCTGGGTCGTATTTCTTATACGGCGAGTATATCCCAAACTCTATATTTTAACTGGAAAAGTTGGGGGTCGTCTTATACGCCCAGTCGTCTTATATGCCGGAAAATACGGTAATCCTAAATAGCTTCCAAATAGTTTATGCCCTTTATCAATCCCACTTCTACCCCGCTCCCTTGTGTAAAGATCTCAAGGCCCTGTGTGTGCTGTTTATTTCATTTTTACCTTTTGCATTGGGCCTGCTAGGTGTTCTCATGAGCTTGGGGTCTCCCAGCTTCACACGATGGGCAATTGCAGAATTAATCCCAGTCTCCTCTAGTCCAGGCAGAAAACCCTCTTCACTATATCCACAGGTATCCTCTGCAGGGAAGCACTCAGTTAGGAAGTTTTCATAGCAGTATTCAAATGGCCCTTATTCATGTTTTCTCTCTCCCCCCCTTTAAAGAACATACGCAAATACTTGCTGACAGAAGCTAGAGAGAAGAACCACCCCGATTTCCTTCAGGATTGGCAGACTGCTGTTACAAAGGTAAGGACCACCTGTGTGGTTTTTAGAAAGATGGCTTTGTGGAGTAAGATGAAACACGCAATGTCCACCGGAAGTCAGAAATCTCCACCTTTCCCCAGGAAGCCCAGAGAGCATTTGCTACAAAAACTCTCAACATGTGACGTGCTACCACCAAACTAAGAATCCAGGGACGGGGAGCCTGTAGCCCTCCAGATTCTCCGGGACTACAACTCTCATCAGCTCCACCTTGGTGTGGTCGATGCTCAGGAATTATGGGAAATGGAGTCCAGGGACATCTGGAAGGCACAGCGAGCATAAGAAGAGCCTGCTGGATCAGCCAGGAACCTGTCTGGTCCAGCATCCTGGTCTCATAGTGGCCAACCTTTAGGACTCCTGAGCAGCACCTGAGTGCAAAACACTCTCCCTCCTGCATTTTCCAGCAACTAGTATTCAGAAGCATTGCTGCCTCTGACAGGGGAGGCAGGACATAACCATCAGGGCTGGCAGCCAATGGGAAGCAACAAGGATGCTATGCAGTGTTTGGGTGGGGTGGGGTTTGGTTTGCCACAAGCTCTACCTGCGCTGCAACGATGCCTCTTGCTTCTGCGCAAGAATGGGTAGGGATTCCCAGGGATTCAGCCGCAGCCAAACTAGTTGCCTCTGTTTTCAATCAGGCGGTACCTATATAATTCTGGTGAAGTAAATGAAACCGTGAAATGGGAAAAAAAATTCTGTGGTGGAGGTGGAATGGGGAAATTAGAGTTGGGCAGTATTTTATGTTCAAGACAGCTGTGGGTTCATGGCTTTGCTAGGATGGAGTTAGCAGATTGTAGGCAACGGCGCGTTGCATGATCAAAAGAAGCACATATTATCGCGAGGTGGCTGGGGGGGGGCTGCTGCAGTGAATGGCAGTGGGGTTTAAAAGTGGTGGAAGTGACTCCCCCCCCCCCCCCCCGAGCTACCAAGACATCCACGCTACTCCAATACGACAGCCGCTTGCAACCAGATGTAGTCTGGCAGTGATAAAAGGGAACAACCTGTGTGAAGTGCAAACGAGGGAATTTGTGACTTGCATAACCATATCCTGTAATAGTTCTGAAGAGATAAAATGGGTCATTGAGCATTAAGCTGTCTCCCAATGGCTTCCTGGTACAATGAGGCATCTTGAGGCTTTATTACTGCATGAGGAAGTTCTCTCACTTCTCCACACACACCCCCCCCCCACCAAAAAGTGACTTTCTGCAGCCCTGGGGGCGGGGAGGTAGTTTGAGGTCTAGGACATAACCTAACCTCTGGAGTATCTGGTGATTTTTATGTCTGGAGAATCTGGAAGATGTGCTGGTAAAGCTGGAGTGTTTCAAAGTCAGGTTGGCTTTGTTGTAATTGCTGCAGGGAGCAGGAGATTCAGGACCTATCCTTGCATTGTGCTTTTCAAGTGCACACCTAACAATAATAAGAGATGCAACTGTGCCACCTGCCTTTTTAAATATACATTTTGAATATTATTGTACCTAAAACTCCACCGTTCAAAAATAAAGTTTTGACAGGCCCTGCCTCCCCATGCTTACAATCTAAAGACTGTTTGCACCATGGAGGAAATAAAAGGAGAACCTATTTAATTTCATATTACTT
The DNA here is from genome assembly GCA_034641385.1 of Darevskia mixta. Taxonomy (NCBI): domain Eukaryota; kingdom Metazoa; phylum Chordata; class Lepidosauria; order Squamata; family Lacertidae; genus Darevskia; species Darevskia mixta. The sequence continues at coordinate 3,704,486 of JAWWNH010000091.1, read as the reverse complement.
TGTAAGCTACTTTGGTAGGATTCATATCCTGAAAGATGGGATATAAATAATTGTTGTATATTTGCGGTGGTGGATAGCTGTCCTACTTGGCCCAGCAGACGTATTGCCAAAGTCCTCCTTAAGAAACCCAGTTCTCTCCTTCCTTGTACACTTCAGCTCCTTATGAAACAGGCCTCCAGGATTCACCGGGGGAAGCTTGCGTGGACGTAGCAATTTTGGGGAGGGGTGGATGGGATAATGGCACACACCAACCAGACCTGCGGAGGGGACCTTGGATGCAGCCAGGCGGACTAGTTGCCGGGGCTTACAGGCACTGGCCTGGGGTGCCAAAGCGTAGTAAAAACAGGGGGCTGTAGAATGGTCATTTGCTTGCAAAAACAGACTTGTCACTTCATGCGTTATGCCAATGTTTATCAAACTTGAGTCCCCAGCTGTTGTTGGGACTACAACTCCCATCGTCCCTAGCGAGCGGGACCAGTGGTCAGGGATGATGGGAGTTGTAGTCCAGCAATAGCTGAGGACAACAACTTTGAGAAACACTGGCATAATGTATGAAGCAGCCATCGAGCAGCCCCACTAAGACCCAGCCAGAACTTACTTTCCTTCTTTCCAACGCTAGAAAGTGCTTGTGGCCGTGTTGCTGAGGATTAGGCCCATGGTGTTGAGCTGCTTTCTGGGTCTCTCTGAGCACCTGCTGCAGATTACGCTGAAACACACTGACTTGGTGCTCACAGAACCGATGAGTAAAAAATGTGTCCTGTACCAAGCCTTCAAGTTACTAGCATTAATATGCAGGCTAATCACTCTAAAGGACTTCCATTTGCCATAGCTTTATGCCTTTGTAGCTTTCTAAAGCTGTTAAGGAGGTGAGATGCAGAAATCTCTCTCCCCCCCCCCCCAATGAAGCCTAGAGACAAATGCTTCTCTGATCTGGCACATTTGGGCTTCTGCGAGCACCACCAGTGTGCAAGCACGAAACAAATTCCTGTGTAAAGCAGATAGCAATGTTCAAATATTTACTCAAAATAATTGAGGAGAAACTATCCTGCTGAGGTCATTAAAAATCCGGGGCTGGGTTGGGAGATGTAATTTTGTTTTCTATTATAAAATGCGTATTTGTGTTAAATTACTTGGCCCGATCCATGCAAGGATCTGAGCGCCTCTTTGAGTATAGAGTACATGGGCTGTGTGACACAGCCTGGTCTGTCATGACCTCTTGGCTTTGATTTACTTCAGAGGACCATCCCCTAAAATAAGCTACTCTCTTTTTTTAAACAAGGATGGGGAACCTGAGGCCCTTATACCCGGCCAGAATGGCCAGTGGTCAGAGATGGTTGCAGGTTCCCCATCCCTGAACTGTTAGAACTGTTTCCCTCCCTGCAAAGTGGAAAATAAGAAATGTTTTGCTGTTGAATTACAACTGGTTGATGTGGATATAGACTTCATCCCAAAAGGCCCTGGGATGAATCCACCCTTGCTCTGGGACCACAGGGATTTCCGCTCTTCTTGTGTGTGTCCCACGCATCCCCATCTGCTCCAGAAGTTTGGGGGAACTTCCAGGACATATTTAGGGAGCAAGAGCAGAAGAGGGGGCGTTCTTTGTGCTGACAGGACAAGGGAGTTAGTGCTACGTTGGGTTTCACTCTCTGAGTCTACAGATGCCGTTGCTCCTGCAAAAACATTCCTTCCCTGGCACAGTGTAGAAGTGATGAAGTGTTTGCTCTCTCTATCTCTCTCCACATTGCTGCTAGGAGTCACTCCTCTTTGCTGGCTCCAGACGAGAACAAAGTAGGGAGAGTTGAGATGTGAGAAAACAGGGCAGAAAAGTATGAGAGTGGTTGCTCAGCAACCGCTGGGTACCCCTTGCTTGCTGCTACCGGATCACCCTGCAAGCAGCCAAAGAGCGCATGTGGTTATCTGCCTGTCCTGGAACAGGTGTCCCACAAGCCCAATTGGCAAAGGGCTCATGCCAGGAAGAGGAGTACCGTATTTTCCGGCATATAAGACGACTGGGCGTATAAGACGACCCCCAACTTTTCCAGTTAAAATATAGAGTTTGGGATATACTCGCCGTATAAGAAATACGACCCAGCGTATAAGACGACCCCCGACTTTTGAGAAGATTTTCCTGGGTTAAAAAGTAGTCTTATACACAGGAAAATACTGTATATAAGAAATGTGGCTTCTGGATCAGCCGAAGGCCCATCTAGTCATAGACTTGTAGAGCTGGAAGGGACCACGAGGGTCATTTATTCCAACTCCCTGCAATGCAGGAATCTTTTGCTCAACGTGGGGCTCGAACCCACGATCCTAAGATTAGGAGTCTCATGCTTTACCAACTGAGCTATCCCAGCATTCAGGTCCAGCGCTCTGTTCTCTCAGTGGCCAATTGGATGCCTGCAGGAAGCCTGCAAGCGGGACCCGGGTGCGGCAGCTCTCTTCCCACCTGTGCACCCAGGGTCCTTTCTCTTTCGGCAGGCGTGGCTAGGAAATGTGGAGGCTGCTCTCCCAGCTTCCATTTGGAGGGGAGTCTTGAATGGGGAATCATTCAATGGATGTTTGAAATTTGTTTGCCTTCCCCCCCCCCCCCTCTTCCCCTTCTAGTGCATTCCACAACAGAAAAACGACAGTGACTGTGGAGTTTTTGTGCTCCAGGTAAGGATGCAATCATTTTTTTTTTTTTTGTATTTTATTCTTGTGTGGGCTTCCTCCCTCTTTAGAATCTTCCTTGTAATAATTTTCGGTTCTGGTTCCTAAGCCTCTCTCTCTCATTTCTCCCCCCCTCCCTCCGCAGTACTGCAAGTGCCTCGCCTTAGACCAGCCTTTTCAGTTCTCCCAGGAAGACATGCCGCGGGTGCGAAAAAGGATTTACAAGGAGCTCTGCGAATGCCGGCTAATAGACTAATAAAAAGGAAGAGGAGGAAAGAGAGAAGCTACTCCTTTCGGCATTTTTGAAGAGCCCGGGCTGGTGTTTTGTGTACTTGAATTTTCTGAGAAACTTCCATGGATTTCAAAACGAGTCTTGGCGGAGCAGTGTGGCCAACACAATTACCTCAAACATTTTTTTTCTGACATGCTCCTTAACCAGCGGACCTGCCACAAAATATTCCCGATGTCAGTCGTTGGTTCCCTCCCCCCCCCCTTTTCTTTTCGTTTTCTAATGTTCTTTCCTGTATTTAATATTTATTATCTTAAAACGCATGCGCATAGGCAAAGCATGCGACTAAACGAGAAGTATAAAACTGTAGAATTGGTGCACCTTTTGAAACGTAGCTAGAAACAGAAGAGAATAATACAGGTTAAAACTTTTTTGTCTGAAAACATAAAAAATGCATGTTCCATTTCCCCCCTCTCTGATGCAATAATGCTTTGAATGTACAAAGAAACCCCATGCCATAACGAGAGCAGTTACAACATTTCTTCTAAAAAAACAGCAACCTGAGACTATTCCTCCTTCAGCCTTTTTTTTTTAAAGCTCTAAATTCCCATTATAAGGGATGTGTTGGAAACTGGCCTATATATTTGATTTGTGGAAGTCCAGTAAAGTTTTGAGTCATTGCAACTTCGGGGGGGGGGGGGAGAGAAAATCTACTAGATGGCTACTAGATCACCCTACAGTTCAAAAGCAATCCCTTGTACACGAGACTCTTTAGTACTAATAAAAGATGGAGATGCTAGTTCGGTTGGATTTGGTGGTGTTGCTCCTACGCTTGCTCTGGAAACGTCTTCTTCTTTTTTTTAATACGGTCCTATTCTCAGGGTGATTTGTAGGCCACATCTGAGCCCTCTGAGCCTCTCTGCCTTCCTTTACTTCTCCCCCCCCCCGCCCCCAAACTCCCTTTTCTTGTTCTTGTGTTTGTTGTGGTGACGGTGTCGGTGACAGGGTCAAGAGGACAACAGCTCTTTTATCTATCTGTAAGTTTTCTTGCTTCTTGGGGCTTGTCCTGCAGGGAGTCTTAGATTCACCCCGTGTGCGTCAGTGTAGTCCTGCCCCCTTTTTTCGGCGTGGCCCGCCTTGTCCCCAGGCTTAGGACCAGTGTGATCACTTTTCCCGAGGCTGAATTCTCTCCTCGTGTGTGTGTGTGCGTGTGCGTGCGTGCCAGGAATAAAACTTTTAAATGTGGATAAAGTTACTTTGCGTACTTGAAGAATGTGTGATCTTCTGTTCAAGCTTTCTGAGAAAGAAAGGCCAAGAGTTTTGGATGGGAGTGGGTGGGCTGCAGTATGCTAGAGTACCTACACTGTGTGAAATTCCCACCATCCTCTTGGGCAAAGTCTGTATGCGTATCCTGAGGTCTAGTAACTTGGTTTCTAACTTGGTTTCTATATATATATATTGCGCTTGAATGGAAGCTGAATATGTGGGGACCCTTCGACCAGCCACAGAATCCCACGATTTCCACATTTACCTGGCGCAGCCTAGAGACATTCCAGATTCTGAGAACCCATGCTGTGAACTTTCCTGGGAAATTGCTGATTTGAAGATGGATACTGTTAGCAGTTCAAATAAGAGGAGTGGCATTCAGAGCTTCCATTCATTTAGGGGGGCGCACTTTCTCCCTGGTCCTGAATGGGGTAACTGTGCCCCTGAAGGACCAGGTGCGCAGCCTGGGAGTCATTTTGGACTCACCGCTGTCCATGGAGGCGCAGGTTAATTCTGTGTCCAGGGCGGCTGTCTACCAGCTCCATCTGGTACGCAGGCTGAGACCCTACCTGCCTGCAGACTGTCTTGCCAGAGTGGTGCATGCTCTAGTTATCTCCCGCTTGGACTACTGCAATGTGCTCTACGTGGGGCTACCTTTGAAGGTGACCTGGAAACTGCAATTAATCCAGAATGCGGCAGCTAGACTGGTGACTGGGAGTGGCCGCCGGGACCACATAACACCGGTCCTGAGAGATCTACATTGGCTCCCAGTACGTTTCCGAGCACAATTCAAAGTGTTGGTGCTGACCCTTAAAGCCCTAAACGGCCTCGGTCCTGTATACCTGAAGGAGCGTCTCCACCCCCACCGTTCAGCCTGGACACTGAGATCCTGCGCCGAGGGCCTTCTGGCGGTTCCCTCACTGCGAGAAGCAAAGCTACAGGGAACCAGGCAGAGGGCCTTCTCGGTAGTGGCGCCCGCCCTGTGGAACGCCCTCCCATCAGAGGTCAAAGCAATCAACAACTACATAACATTTAGGAAATACCTGAAGGCAGCCTTGTTTAGGGAAGTTTTTAATCTGTAACATGTTAATGTGTTGTTTTTTAATATTTGCTGGAAGCCGCCCAGAGTGGCTGGGGAGACCCAGCCAGATGGGCGGGGTACAAATAATAAATTATTATTATTATTATTATTATTATTATTATTATTATTATTAATTATATACCACCACTTTATTTACTGAGAAATCCCTGCATGTTTCCCCCCCGTCAGAACCTCATAGAATCATAAAAATGGAAAGTGTCCCAAGGGTCAGATAGTCCTACAATTCACTTTTCCTATTGTAATAAAAGTGGCTTTCCCCCCATTGCTCCTAAGTTGGAACAGGTTTTTCAGAAATAATACAGGTGAAACGTGAAAAATTAGAATATAGTGGAAAAGTCTATTTATGTAAGCAACTGTTTTCATTAGATACTGGAGTTTAATATATGAGATAGACTCATGCAAAGCTAAAGATAAAATAGCTACCTCAAAAAGCTATTTTATCTATATGAGATAGACATGCAAAGCGAGATATGTCAAGCCTTTGTTTGTTATAATTGTGATGATTATGGCGTACAGCTGATGAAAACCCCAAAGTTGAAATTGTTAAGTTGGGGTTCTCATCAGCTGTACGCCATAATAATCACAATTATAACAAACAAAGGCTTGACATATCTCGCTTGGCATGTCATGAGTCTATCTCATATATTAGTTTCACCTTTTAAGTTGAATTACTGAAAGAAATGACCCTTTCCACGATATTCTAATTTTTCGAGTTTCACCTGTAATAATAATAATAATAATAATAATAATAATAATAATAATAATAATAGCAGATTCTGGCACCAGTTCTTAAAAGTTAGCAGCTGGCGTGGTCATGTCTCAGTCATCGCCAAATGGAGCTGGTCTCTCAGCAGAGCTGATGGAGTGGCCCTGCTGCTTCTCCTGCAACAGCCTGATGGAACAGTTGCTTGCCAAGTGACTGCTGAAGGAGGCAGGAGCCTGATGGATTACGTAGTGCTTTTGCTCTGGGAGTGGCCACCTCCCTGCTGCAGTGGCCTCTCTAATTCCATCACGTTTATTGGACTGCTACGCTTGTTCTGCCAACCAGGATGGCTATACAGTCTAGGCATATTTCTGTTGTTGTTGCCATCCCATCTCAACTCTGGCTCCAGTGAGCAGTAATGCAATTTAGTTTCTTGGCGCTCTGTACAAATGCAGTCGCCAGCGGTGCAGTGCACAAAGTCCTGGAGATGTAAGAATCTATTCCAGAGGCATGTGCAAAGACTCTCTCCTATCCCCTTAGTAAAGCTCATGTAGCAGATTTTTTAAAACTAGCTTTAACTTGCCACCTGCTGGAGTGCCCACTAAATTAAATGCGCAAGGCTTGCAGACCTTTATTTTGCAAGTTTTCGTTCCGACACTGCCTTCAAGCAATTCATCATGTATGCCTTCTAGTAACATCCTTGTCTTTATTGCATTCATAACTTTTCCATTCCCCCCCCCCTTTATATATATAAAAAAACCTGCCTTGGAGAGGAAATTGTGCGCCGTTGTTAAATATTTCTTATGGGGGGGTGAGTGCTAAGAAATCAGGAGATTAAAATACAAAACCATAAAGAGGCAGCTTGTCAGCCCCTTTGCCAGGCACAATAATTGCTATTTATGTGTAATGGCTATCGGCGGTAAAAGAGACAACTCAACGTTTGCACTGAAGATTAATGGGTTTTGCAAGCAGCCGTCTAGAAGAATCCTGGCCTTGCATGTTGTCCCCTGAATTTGTAGTGCTACAGGTTTGTTTTTTTAAAAAAATATCCCTTTGAGATTAGAGGCGAACACTTGTTTTTCCTGATGAACAGTCTTGGCATATTCCCTTTGAAATGCAGCCGTTGCCTAGTCCACACATGTTTGCAGGACTTAAAAGACTTCATGATAAAAAGTTAGTGGCTTCTTTTTTAAACACTTTTCATCAAATCCTTCCTCCAAGAAGCTTGAAAGTTATACAAATGGCATGTCCTGGTCTTTCCCCGCAACCTCTTTTATACTTGGCAGTGCTTTGAAGTAGGCGATGTTGAGCAAAAATGATGGGTCCCGGTCTCTTGGCACACTTTATGGCCATGTGTGGATTTGAATTACGGGCCTTCCTACCTGTCATTGCGCGATCTATCCATTACACACACTTCCTGGGTATTCAGTACTTGAAGAAGGTCATCAGTATATCTTCTCACATGACCGAAAAAAAGGCTTTTAGCTACTCATCCTCGGCTTGCTGTTCCAAAGTTCTTTAAACATTTCTAACTCTCGTTCAAAACTATTCCTTTGTCTCGCTTCCCCCTCTGCCAGACCCATGAGATTCCGATGATTTTGCTCAAAATTGCCAGTTCTTGAACTAAAATTGCAGCATTCCGTTAGTTTTGCATATATTAAGATCATTCCTGCCAAAATCACGTGAAACTAGAGTGTCTCCCAGTCTTTAGGGGGCTGCGTCTTTCAGGTAAGTTTAATAGAAATGTTTTTTGGGGCGTTTCAATACGTTTCTTTATATTAGATATGATTTCCTGTCAGTGCTTTTCTGCTTCATGGCAATTCCACCAGCAGTGAGTGGAATCTGATCTTAATTCCCCCGCTTTCCAATAGCTGTCATTACTGGTGTTAAAAATTCTAGCTATTCTGAGTTAGGTTAGGATACCAGGTGTTCATAAGTTCAATGAACGTACTGCATAATTGTTAATGTTAGCCCCAATGTATATGCTGGTATCTGGTATTTCAGTCATTACTTCCCATTTTGTAGCATTATTACATTTATCATCATCATCATCATCATTTATATCCCACCTTTCCTCCACGGAATTCAAGGTGGCATACATGGTTCTTCGCTCCTCCCTATTTTATTCCCACAACAACCCTGTGAGGTAGGTTAAGCTGAGAGGCAGAGACTGCCCCAAAGTTGCCCAGTGAACTTCAATGCTAAGTTGCAGATTTTGCACCCTCGCCTCCCATATAATTTCCAAAAGTGGTTGTTGTTTTTAAAGAATAGAATAGATTAAACCCCCAACTGCCTTGATCCTTTGCTGAGTTCCCAACCAGCTATTTAAGAAATATCTTAATTTGAAAATATTCATGTCACAAATTCTGCGTCCCTCAGCGTATTGGGCTTCACTTGCTTATTTGAAATTCAAGCAGCGGTTGTCTCAGTTCCTGCTTTCTGCCTGTTAGAAACTTGGCCTATAATACCATCTTTATTAAACTGCAGAAAGAATAAAATAGAGGCACTTAGGGAGTTTGGTGGGCATAATTTGGCTTTAAATTTGTCTCTTCCAGGAAAAAAACCGCTGGTAGATCCCTTCTTTAAGTTTCTCATTACAATGGTACCTCTAAGTTGCGGACTTAATCCGTTTCAGGGTGCCATTCGCACCCCGAAAAGTCCGCCACTAGAGCACCTCTGCGCATGTGCGTGGCGCGATCAAGCGCTTCTGCACATGCGCAAAGCACTCAGATTGCTTTTGCGCATGCGCGAAGCACGCAGATCACTTCTGCACATGCGCGTATGGCGAACCTGGAAGTAAACACTTCCGAGTTGTCCGTGTTCGTAAGCCGAAAGTCCGTAACGAGAGCGGAACGCAACTAGAGGTACCACTGTACCATTGAAACTGGAATTCTTACAAAGCATTTTTTGAGTTATTTTATATAATCTTGTCCTGGTTCATAGCACCAGTCGTGAACCGATTAGCTTATTTTACTTTATTTGAATAGGGTATTGGAGGACATCTACTGTCCATTTTGCTCTCTGGCTCTAATGACCTTAAAGTAGCTTCTTCCAGTTTGATTATTAGTATAATCAGTATACAGTACAGCAATGCTCTCTAGTGGTTAGAGTATCAGGGTAGGATTATGCAGGAGGTGCAAATAGCTATCTGGCTATTACAAACATCTACCACTGGATCAAGTTCATTAATTTTGTTGAACGAATTAAACTTGTTTTAATTGGCTTTTGAACAAATGTGCAATTAATTATGTTAGTGGGTTGTGCAAACCCACTGTTCTGAATAATGCTTTTTTCTGTAGTAGTGGGCTTTGGGGAAGAGTTTATGGAACCAAGGGAGTGGCGCCCTGAAAAAGTTTGGGAACCATTGTGTTGAGCGTGTTGCACCAGAGTAAGATTCAAATCCTGCCTCAAGCACGTAAAGGTAAAGACCCTGGATGGTTAAGTCCAGTCAAACGTAACGGGTACAGCACCCACTGGGTGGCATTGGGCTAACGCAATATCTCAAACCTTCCTCACAGGGTTCTTGGGAGGATAAAACGGTGATGGAGAGAGCCATGTATGCCACCTTTAGCTCTTTGGAGAACAGGTGGGCTATAAATGCGTTAATTAGATAATCTAATCATCTAATTATTAGGTAATAATACTTGCATGCAAACATACACATTGCCGAAGAGGTCTTAAAGGTAAAGGTAAAGGGACCCCTGACCATTAGGTCCAGTCGCGGACGACTATGGAGTTGCGGCGCTCATCTCGCTTTACTGGCCAAGGGAGCCGGCGTACAGCTTCCGGGTCATGTGGCCAGCATGACTAAGCCGCTTCTGGCGAACCAAAGCAGCACCCGGAAATGCCGTTTACCTTCCCGCTGGAGTGGTACCTATTTATCTACTTGCACTTTGACGTGCTAGGTTGGCAGGAGCAGGGACCGAGCAACGGGAGCTCACCCCGTCGCGGGGATTTGAACCGCCGACCTTCTGATCAGCAAGCCCTAGGCTCTGTGGTTTAACCCACAGCGCCAAGAGGTCTTGGGCCTAAGCAATTCAGGTACAGTTGCACATAAGTTCTGTCCTAAGAATATTGCAATATTTAGCTGAAATTGTGGAAATCGAGAACTGAAGCAGAAGTTAAGTTCATTGGGCTGCCTCCCTAATGTTTCATTGAGGGGTCACTGACCCACCTGGAAATGACGCCTCAGACTTCTGCCGGCACACACAGCGTTGAATGTGGGGTTGGTACGACCATGAGCACAAATAATCAATGAAGTAAGGTCATCTGGAGGGCGTTGTGCATCATCTTTGGAATAGGCTGCTGAACTGGGTCTTTCTGCCAGTCTTTCCCCCTGATGGGTCTGAATACCTTGTTTATAGGCACTGCTTCGCTTTACCCCTTTTTCGTCACTCGGAGCAGTTTGGACAGCCTCACACAGGGGAAATCACGGCTGAGTTTTGATCAGTCGGCTCAAGACTTTCAGAATTCCCCAAGCAGTGTGTCTGCAGTTACTCCAAAGGCGTTGGCTTCCATCGTTTGCAAGAGCAAACTGTTGCCATTAACATCCTGACCTCCCAAATTTGGTGAAATATAATCTGGTGCCCTCTCAGTCTTGCGTGTTCTTTTACTGGTGATGGGGGGTGCATGGGATTTCTCGTCTTATCAAAGCACAGACCCCAGAAATGGGTAGGCTGTGAATTTATTTTAGAGCACAATGCTAACAGTACTGCTGGTAACGTCCACCAACAATTTCATACTCAGGTGCTGCAAGAAACCAGGAGATTGCCCCAAGACTTCCAAAAGTACCATTTTACCTTCTATAATTTGAGGAATGAGCATTCCTACAGTTGGGGTTTGTAACAAATTGATGGTTTTTGTTTTTTTTAAAAAAAATGGAAGATCATGTTGTCACCTTTGAAAATGGCACTTCTCCGGAATGGACTTATGCCGAAGAGGATAAATGGACTATTGCCAGCTAAGCTGTACTTTGAATAGATCTATTAAAATCAATGGACCCAAGTCCATTGACTTTAATGGTTCTGCGTATGCCTAACATCAAATCTCAGGCAATGTATCCATGTCTATATTAGAACAAGGGTTAGTCTGTGCTTTCACAACTCTTCTCTTTTGGGATGTGAGATGGGGAAGACTAATCTAGCATTATTTTTTTAATCTATAGCCTACATACTATTGTTTGGGCCCAGCACTGTGGTATTACATGGAAATCTGCTGGAAATACGTACTATTTTGAAATAGGTACTGTTTTTTAAATGGAACATAGCAGATACACAGCAGATAAAACTAAAAAGGATATCTAGAACCGAAGTCAGCAGGCAAATTTCTGTTGCTAAATAATTTTTAAAAATGGTTCAATTTTGCAAGGTTCCAAGTAACACAAAGGAGGGTTGCATGATCCGGTGCATTAGAAAAAGACTATTTCTCCATATATTACTTTGTAGGTGGTGCTGTGGGTTAAACCACAGAGCCTTGGACTTGCCAATCAGAAGGTCGGCGGTTCGAATCCCCGCGACAGGGTGAGCTCCCGTTGCTCGGTCCCAGCTCCTACCAACCTAACAGTTTGAAAGCACATCAATTGCAAGTAGATAAATAGGTACCGCTCCAGCGGGAAGGTAAACGGCGTTTCCGTGTGCTGCTCTGGTCTGCCAGAAGCGGCTTAGTCATGCTGGCCACATGACCTGGAAGCTGTATGCTGGCTCCCTCGGCCAATAATGCAAGATGAGCGCGCAACCCCAGAGTCGGTCACGACTGGACCTAATGGTCAGGGGTACCTTTACCTTTACCTTTTATCTTCTTATACTTTGTCCCAGATGTCAGTTATCCACATTCCCCCCCCCCCCCCAGTTTTGACAAATAATAATTCTGGCAGCATTCAAGGGATATTGTATTAATTCCCTCTCGGTTGGGTTGTTTTCTTTAATATATCAAAATAGCAAAATTAGAAGATCCTTGGGTAAAGTATATCCCGTTACTACTTCACCCCCCATTATCACATCTTCCCCAAACTTTCTGGTTTTAAGACACGTCCAAAACATGGGAAATCTAGCTCGTTGAAATGAATCTCAGTTAGGCAAGAGGAAGAACAAAGCAACTCGACGCATTTCTGCAAGTTTTAATGTGTAAGCAGTTTCAAGTGGCCCTTCTCTACTTCTTACGGCCTGATCCATGCTACATATCACCGGTGTGATACGTGAGTGCTTTGTCCAGCTGGGAAGCGGGTTGGAAGAGCCTGGCTTGTAAACAAGTGTCAACTGCGCAATGATTGAATCTTCCTCGCAGAGGGATGTGCTACCGGGGATGAAATCCGAAGAACTGTATGGGAGGCTGGGTGTTTGTGTTTAAGGCCGGCCTCTCGAACTCGTGACCTGCCATGTCGGGTCTGCTAGGTACTGAAGCACTGCTATATACACACACAAACACACACACACTGGTCCTCCTCACCCCCAGTTCTGGGCAAATTGCCACAGGACTGCACTTTGTAACACACAAATTGGGCCTCTGACTTGTGATCCTCCTCTTTAAGGTACAAATATATCACCAGCTGCTTTGAATTCTCAGTACATGCAACGTTTTCCAATCTCGCTCTTTAAAACTCAAAATGACTGGAAGGGGAAATGTTTTAAAACAACAACACAACACCCCTCCCGCCCCCCAAAAACCCCACACCACGTAAAGGTAAAGGGACCCCTGACCATTAGGTCCAGTCGTGTCCGACTCTGGGGTTGCAGTGCTCATTTCGCTTTATTGGCCGAGAGCCAGCGTACAGCTTCCGGGTCATGTGGCCAGCATGACTAAGCCGCTTCTGGTGAACCAGAGCAGCGCACAGAAACGCTGTTTACCTTCCCGCCGGAGCGGTACCTATCTTTCTACTTGCACTTTGACGTGCTTTCGAACTGCTAGGTGGGCAGGAGCTGGGACCGAGCAACGGGAGCTCATCCCATCGCAGGGATTTGAACCGCCGACCTTCTGATCAGCAAGCCCTAGGCTCTGTGGTTTAACCCACAGCGCCCCCTGGGTCACCGCGCCACCTGGGTCCACAGTGCCACCTGGGTCTTAAGACACCCCACTTAAGACAGATGCAAATTCAGTTTTTCATATTTAAAGTGGAAGGGTGGCAAGGCCTGGTAGAGAAAACTGTGACTTTAAAAAATTGCATCCATTTCTTGCAAGCCAAGCTGTCCAAATAATTTGAGGTCTTGCTTCCTTCTATGCAAGAGGAGAGAGTGTTTTTTTTGGGGGGGGGGGAATCAAGATCTTATCTGTTCTGTTTCTAGTCTATCTGGGAAAGAAATCAAATGGCGTTTTCCTGGAAAAGCAGCAGGCCTGCAGATAATACATATTCATTGAGACACCATTTGATCTTGGCACATTTTTTCTCCTCTTTCCCCCTCTGGTGAGCTATATTTTATATAATCATAATGCTATTTCTTTCTCTTTCTTTCTTTCTTTCTTTTAAATGAGTGGATTTGCAGAACATCTTGATTTGCTGAGCTGTGGCAATTCTTTGGTTGCTGAAATCAAGTATTTATTTATTTGGGTTAAAGAATAGCCAGCAAGTGGTCCGGTGGGGTAGATCTACCTCAAAAAGCTATTTTATGTCCTTCCCTAAAAGTGAGGTGTTAAGAATTCCTTCACTGCTAAGGAAGAAAATGTTTCTCCCCCAAAAAAGTTCTTGTGCGAGACGGAATGACCCTCTCTCTGTCCATACAAGACTTGGGAAGACAATAGATTTTAAGAGCATTTGCTGTGGTTATTTTTTTAATGTAAAAAAACCCCCTACCTTTCATAACGATAGCAACGTTATAACACAGGTAAATAAATCACCTTTTGTTGTTCAATAATGGGACTTGTGCTTTTGGCATGCTATTCTGTGTACATAGGCTCATTTAGTTGTTTATAACAATAGTCACTTGGATGTGTTTGGAGCCAGAAATATTTCTGCCTAAAATAAAAAAACATACAGGAAGTGGGAAGTCTGCATTGCAAGGGGTTAAACTATATGGCTCCCAGGACCCTTCCAGTTTTATAATTCTGTGCAACAGTACTCTTTCCCACCTGTGATTCTCAGTGACTGGCCTTTGAAGGTGCCATGGTTTCGTAGCCATTGATAGCCTTATCCTCCACGAATCTGTCTATTCCTCTTGTAAAAGCATTCTGAACTGCTCTCTGTCACAGGTTCCCCCTGCTCACTAAACCCTGTTGCCCCTTCAGCATCCATCACCTCCTTCCAATCTTCCCCCTTGTGACCTCTCCTCAGTGTCCCGCCACCAATCCCTGGGGCTCTGAGCCTTCCTCCTCTGGGATTTCCCTTGGGGGGGGGGTTTCCCCCCTGACTGTTGCCTCCCACCTCTTGTGGTCCATCCTGGTCACCGTCTCTTTGAGCTCTTGCCATCGGGACGGAGATACAGGACGATGACGACAAGAACAAGCCGTCTTAGGAACAGCTTCTTCTCCAGAGCAATCTCGGCCTTGAATGGGAAGCCTGGACTTTGAAAGTCATCTAATCTTACCTGTTATGTTGTATCATACTGTATGGTTTTAATCAGCGTTTTTGTAGTTGTTTTGTTTTGTTTTTGCGTGGAGTGCCCTATCTGGGTGGAAGGAGCAGCCAAGTAATTTTGTTGTCCCCGAAGGGGACAATGACAATAAAATATATTCTATTCTATTCTATTCTATTCTATTCTATTCTATTCTATTCTATTCTCTCTGACACAGTGGTTCTCCAGGCAAGGAATATTTCCCATCCCTAGCTGGAGATGCCATGGGGGACAGAACTTGGGACCTTCTGCACACAAGGCAGACACTCAGCCACTGGGCTAAGGCCTCCCACTAAGCTGCGACCCTCCAGATGCTGATGGACTGCAACTCCCATCATCCCTGGGCATTGGTACCCAGGCTGGAGTTGATGGCAGTAGAAAGACATAGGGAAGTCCACTTGCCCCTGGTCCCTACACTGCAGGATCTCTGTCGGTGGCTTTTACTTATTCACACCGAGTGCCCTGAATGAGAAGGACTTAGAATCCTAGAATCCTAGAGTTGGAAGGGACCCGAGGGTCATCTAGTCCAACCCCCTGCCATGCAGGAATCTCAGCTAAAGCATCTCTGACAGATGGCCATCCAACCTCTGCTTTAAAATCTCCAAGGAAGGAGAGCCCACCACCTCCCGGGGGAGACCGTTCCACCGTTGAACAGCTCTTACTGTCAGAAAGTTTTCCCCAAAGTTTAGTCAGAATCTCCTTTCTTGTAACTGGAAGCCATTGCCTCGAGTCCGACCCTCCAGAGCAGGAGAAAACAAGCATGTTCCCTCTTCCATGTAACAGCTCTTAAGATACGTGAAGAAGGCTATCACACACACAGAAGGAAGGAGGACAGCTCAGCCATAGACCACCAGCTTTGCAAGGTCAATCCCCATCATGACCAGGTGGGGCTGGGCGTGTTCCTTCTCTGAAATCTGGAGAGCAACCCCTGGCCAGTGTAGACCAGATCTGCAGAGCTCTGGTCTTCCAGATGTTGCAGACTACTACTGCTTTATGGAAGTGAGTCATGGGCAACTTCCAACTGCCAGGAGCGACGGCTCAATGCCTTCCACATGCTCTGTGTCAGAACGAAACGCCATGGTGGCATCTGCAGTAGTACAGTCGGGCACCTTCTTCTGCCCCAGCTGCAACAAAACTGCAGGATCTGTCGGTGGTTTTTACTCATTCACACCGAGAAGGACTTAGAATCCTAGAATCGTAGAGTTGGAAGGGACCAGAGGGTCATCTAGTCCAACCCCCTGTAATGCAGGAATCTCAGCTAA
Source organism: Darevskia mixta (assembly GCA_034641385.1). Lineage (NCBI taxonomy): Eukaryota > Metazoa > Chordata > Lepidosauria > Squamata > Lacertidae > Darevskia > Darevskia mixta. Next base: position 3,688,735 of record JAWWNH010000091.1, on the reverse strand, counting down.
AGCATCCCTGACAGATGGCCATCCAACCTCTGCTTACAAACCTCCAAGGAAGGAGGGTCCACCACATTCCAAAGGAGACCATTCCACTGTTGAACAGCTCTCACCGTTCCTGATGTTTCGTTGGACGCCCCTTGTAACTTGAAGCCATTGGTTTGTTTTCTACCTTCCAGAGCAGGAGAAAACAAGATTGTTCCCTTAAGAACTCAAAACGGCAGCTCATAAACAAAGTGAGAGTCACGGAAGATCTCGCTGAATTCTTGTCACACGTATTGCTGCATTTCACTTTCAGAGACACCTTTGGGGCTTCTGGGTGTTTTTTTTTGGGGGGGGGGAGGGAAGCTGTGTTCTCTCCTTTTAGAAATGTTTAAATATGGTGTGACCAAACGGGGTCTGTGTGATGGAAAGCATATGGGTTAGGCCACCAGATGTCGCCCAAGTGCTACAAAAAAAGCATTTGAGTGAGATTCTGGGATGTGGTATTTGTCAAATGGCTAATTAACAGCAAAATCTTCTGATGTTTGTAACCTGTCATATTAGCAGCCAGTATGTTCACTCCTGAAACCTGAAATATGCAAGTCTGTTTTTAAAAGCCTCTTACCATCTGTCAAATCCACCAAACAGGCCTTTGTCTTAAATACACAAAAAGCGTACTTGATTTTTTTTGGCGGGGGAGGGAAAGAGGGGGGTGGTGGAAAACTATTTCAGAGTTGTGCTTCCTGCATTATTAACTGCCCCCCACCCTACTGACAAGGACTCCCTATTGCATTCATTCTCAGTCAGATTCTTTCATGCAAACCCCTGTCTGGAATAAGCCAGGCTTTGTGTAGCCTGTGATTCTTTATGTTCACAATTTTGTAGAACCCAGCACTGCAATTAGTTCAGCTCCTTATAAAAAATAGCAATAATAAAATGAAACCAAGTTTCTAGTCCATATGACACTGCACAAGGGTTTGAAAATGTGTGGAGACAGTGCCTGGTAAAATGTCAGAGGAACAGGCGGTACAGTCAGAAATAGATCCAGTGTTCTTCGTAGCTTAGAATCATAGAGTTGGAAGGGACTCCAAGGGTCATTTAGTTCAACTCCTTGCAATGCAGGAATAGGCAGATGGTCCATATGGGGATCAAACCGGCAACCTTGGCGTCATCATCAGCATTCTCTATCTAACTGAACTAACTTCTTGCTCCTCTTTAGGGGAAGGGTCAGTACCCCACTGGTACATCATTGGGTCAGTGCCTTGCATTTCCAGTTTTGAAAATCCTTGAGGATAAAGACATTGTTGGTTTTTACAATGCCCTTTCCTCCTATCGATGTAGAAAATTGTGAGTCCATAGAATCATAGAGTTGGAAGAGACCACAAGGTCCAACCCCCTGCCAAGCAGGAACACAATCAAAGCATTCTTGACAAGTGGCTGTCAAGCCTCTGCTTAAAGACCTCCAAAGAAGGAGACTCCACCACACTCCTTGGCAGCAAATTCCACTGTCGAACAGCTCTTACTGTCAGGAAGTTCTTTCTAATGTTTAGGTGGAATCTTCTTTCTTGTAGTTTGAATCCATTGCTCCGTGTCCGCTTCTCTGGAGCAGCAGAAAACAACCTTTCTCCCTCTTCTATATGACATCCTTTTATATATTTGAACACGGCTATCATATCACCCCTTAACCTTCTCTTCTCCAGGCTAAACATACCCAGCTCCCTAAGCCGTTCCTCATAAGGCATCGTTTCCAGGCCTTTGACCATTTTGGTTGCCCTCCTCTGGACACGTCCCAGCTTGTCAGTATTCTTCTTGAACTGTGGTGCCCATAACTGGACACCACAGGGTCCCAGGAGTCCCAGGGTTTCTTCCTCGCTGTCCAACGCAGCTCTGGAGCAGCCCCCCCCAACGTGGTGACCGCCAGATGCTTTTAACCATCACAGAATTGTAGAGTCAGACGGGACCCCAAGCGTCATCTCGTCCAACCCCCTGGAATGCACATCGGCCCCCAACCACCATGGCCAGCGGTCCCGGGTGATCACAATTGTAGTTCAACAAAGAGATGGGTGGGCACCAGTTCACTGTGAGCATTAAACGCCCGTTTGCAGACAGTAAACTCAGTCCTTTACAGCAGAATGCAGCAGAAGCAACTGTGGTTGGAATAGTAACATCAAAGGTTTTATTTATAAAGCAAATAACAAAACAGCAAGACAACTCTCACATCCATCTTCTTCAGCAGAAGAGCAGAGAGAGAGAGAGGAGACATTTAAATAGTTCCCATACTCATACATCAATTAAGTAATTAAAGGCAACCCGCAACATTATGCAATGTAAGAATGAGACATTACAATACTGACAATCACTTGGTCCTGATCTAGCCATCAAAGTTGACCCAAGTGCTGCTGAAGGAAATGGCATCCCTCTGATGCTTTAAAACACAAAAACTAAAAACTAAACCAGACATATTGCTCAATGCACTTACCTCCCACTTGGTCGTTCATGCCAAAGCATCTTCTCCACTCATTAGCATTTGCGCATCTTTACCTGTGTCGTTACAAGACCCTCCCCTGTGTTGAAAAAAAAGTGTTGAGGTGTTTCGCCACCATGCTGGAGCACTCTAGAGTTGCACGCCTCCAGCAGGTGCGAGAAATAGGTCTCTGTGTGGGCTGATGCACATGCATCGAGTTCCTCCATGTGAGCCTGATCAGAGGATGCAAAGCTATTTCACACACCTGGTTAGTGCAGAAGACTTTTCCCTGTGGGTGGCAGAAGGAGGCAAGACTGGGGTGTGCTGATATGGCGTGGGGCAAGCCCCTCACTTTTTCCTTCAATGTATGTGTGGTTGTTATCAGTTTGCCACTACCTCCCCGTTGTGCTATGCATTTCCCCGTCCCTTCCAGGAGCAGGAATTGGTGACGTGTGTTTTGTACTGCTATCCTGACCAAGGTGGGTGTCAGGGACATGGCTGAATCGAACGCCTGGAAAGAGTCTGATGGAGATGAAGGAATGCCAGTACAGAGGGAGCCCAGAGCCTAGACTCTGGAGACAAGGGATTGCAGCCACAGACAGAGCAGGAATGGGTTAGTTTGCCCCCCCCCCATCAACAGTTCCCAGACTCAGATAGAGCAGCAGATTCGGAGAGCTCGCAGGCAGAGGGAGGGGAGGAGATAGATGACATTGAGGGGGTTGCTATGCAACCAGGAGGGAGGCTACGTTTAGAGGGACCTTTGTTTGAAAGCTGGGGGGGGGGGAATTCAACCACCTTCTCCCCGAACCAGAAGAGCTGAAAGGGTTAAAATGCAACGGAAGTACAAGAGAGGAAGGATGGGACTTTGGCACCCTTCATGCTGCGAAAGGGGCAGAGACTCAGAGTGACAGGGGTCAGAAAACTTTTTCAGCAGGGGGCCGGTCCACTGTCCCTCAGATCTTATGGGGGGCTGGACTATATTTTGAACAACAACAACAACAAAATGAATTCCTATGCCCCACAAATAACCCAGAGATGCATTTTAAATAAAAGCACACATTCTACTCATGTAAAAACATGCTGATTCCCGGACCATCTGTGGGCTGGATTTAGAAGGCGATTAGGCCGGATCCAGCCCCCAGGCCTTAGTTTGTCTACCCATGGACCAACTCATAGCTAAGTGTGGCAGGCTCAGAGCCACACTGGGTGCTAATTGTAAATAAACATACCATAAAACTGCCAGAGACTCATTAATTCTTATCGGGGCTTGCTTGCCTGCCTGAGATCATTACAGCGAGTGTCCCCTAAAGCAGGGCATTAGCAGTGGTTCGTGAGCTTCACTTAGGGGGGTCTGCAGTGCATCCATAAAGATACAGCTCAAAACCAAACAATGTCTAGCACGGCACGTTACAACTGCTGCAATGGGCAGAAAAACCACAAAGAGGTCTGCCCAGGGGTCAGCAGCTTTTGAGTGGTCCATGGGGAGGAACCACGGTCCTCAATGTTACAGAGAAAGAACTAAAATAGAGGACTAGGGCTGACCCTACCACTTGGCAGGCTGTAGTAGTCCTATCGGGCGGCAGAGGCTGGTCCATTAGGGCAAATGGGGTGCTGCCCCACTAACCTAAACTGGTTTCCACTTGCAGCTGGTCCAGGGGGTTGCATTGGCTGCCAGTGTCCTCCTGAGTGCCAGCATTGCCTCTTGCAGAACTCAACACAGAAGAAGATGAGGACGGAACCAGAATTAGTTGGCCCCACCTGCCATTGGCTATAGTCTGGGCTCCCTGCCTTCTGTCTTCCAGTCCCAGTGGTCACCAGTCACCCCAGTTTGTTGTAGTATTTTTACTGCTAGGGAGTAGGAGAGGTGCTGCACAAGGCATCAGAATTGCATGACCAGTGCTGGGTGCTATGCTCCTAAATTTGGTGGGGAATCCAGCATCATTTCCTCTGCCTCAGGTGGCAAAATGTCTTAAGCTGGGCTGGCATTCTTGTTCCTCTTCATGCCAAGAAAGACTTGCATTGCTGCCCTTAATGGCCAGACCTAAGCAGTCATGAAGTCTTGTTAATTTGCTTTGGCACATGTATTTTAATTGAAATATTATCATGGTTTTATCAGGTTATAATTGGCTTTTAAAGTCTTTTTTGCCCATCTTAAGTCCTTGCAAAGGGATAGGTTAGAAGCAGGAATGAATAAAATAATTAGAGCTAATTCACATGCTTGGCTTACACGATAAGACTCAATTGCCTGTAACTCTTACACTGCTTGTAACTTTATTTTGCAATGCAGATTTTTTTCCTGGCATGTTTCCCCCCTTCCAAAGTGTGCATTGCAAAGTAAGATCCAGAGATAAATTATTAGGGCAGATAGAGTCACAAGTTGTTCAGCTGCTATCCTAGACTTGCTGTTACAGACTGATGATCACATCACCTGGTTGCCTAATGAAAGGGGACACGGCAGGTTGTGATGGAAATTTCCTAGGTTTTGTAATAATCCACGAACGGTGTCTCCAGTGTGCTTGCTCGAAGTTCAAAAGAAGTGCAGGGTGTTCATGACTACTACAGTAGAACCTCGACTTACGAGTAACTTGACTTACGTATTTTTCGAGTTACGAATGGAAGAAAGCCATTCGTAAGCCGGGCGCTTATGAATTTTTCGACTTCCGAATCGGAAGTCAAGGTTCTACTGTATTTCCGGTAGGGAAGAGAAGGCGGGACTTCGCTCGAGCGGCCATTTTGGTTGCGAGCGGAGCCCGGAGCGGCTGGAGGTGGGCGGCTCCGCTGCTTGCAGCAGCGCCGCAGCCGCTTCTTCTCCTTCGCTCCCCTTCCTTCTCTCCCCCCTTTCCCCGCGCTTTTTATTTTTGCACGCCATGGCGCCGCTTTTTATTTTTCCTCGCCATGGCGGCGCGGCTTTTTTTCCGCGTCATGGCGGCGCGGCTTTCGGCATGGCTTTTTTCCCTTGCCATGACGGCGCGGCTTTTTTTGCGCGCCATGGCGGTGGCGATGGCGGTGAGCACCCCTCAGAGCTGCCTGCAAAAAATGGAAGAGCTGCGGGAGCCTGGCCATCCACATCGAAAAGGTAAGTGGCCGAGACACCCTCGATTTCTCTTCCCATAGGAGCGCATTAATCCGTTTTTAATGCATTCCTATGGGAAATCGCTTTTTCGACTTACGAATTTTTCGACTTCCGAATGTGCATTCGGAACGCATTAAATTCGTAAGTCGAGGTTCCACTGTAGCTATAGTAGCTAACTGCAACTTCCATATACTGGAGTATTCATGGCCCTCAAGAGTTACCTTGTATCAGCATCTGAGTTGCTTTGTGCTCTGCGTCAGTTGCATCTATCTGTATTTTGGGTTCCAAGTTGCACAGCATAAAATGAAGCTCTGTTCTCGAATGGGGAATCTAAAATTGGCTACAACTCCCTGCTTTTTAGCCAAAGTGGATGAAATTTGCAGGTGCAGGATCCCCTCAAGAATAATGGATTAAGCCTACCAAATTACAAATACTCTGGGAACTTTTTGTGGGGAAAATAAAATTTAATTTCCCTCCATAATCCCTTACGTGTGTGAGAGAGAGCAGGGGGTTGTCTCTTTATGATCCCAAAATAAATAAGAGTCGGATGAGAGTTGTGTATTGTTGCTTGAACATTTATTTTTTATTATAAACCAGCAGCTTCACACAAGCCTCTCTTTCCTGGTTCATGTTTGAGTCCTCCTAAATTTCTCTTAAGAGCTAATAGAGAGGGAGACAAAGACACCTCACTAGGAAGGGCATTCCTCAAAGCAGGGAGCCACCACCGAGAATGTCCTGTCATGGGTCACTGCCAATTGGGTAGCAAGAGGAAATGCCTCACCCAAAAAGTGGCATGGATTTACATGAAATTTGCATACGTAAATGTGTAACCATAGATAAACATTTAGAAAGAATGCATGTACAGTCGTTGAACGGAAGTTGAACGGAATCCATTCTGGAAGTCTGTTTGGCTTCCAAAACGTTCGGAAACCAAGGCATGGCTTCTGATTGGCTGCAGGAAGCTCCTGCAGCCAATCAGAAGATGTGGAACCCATGTCGGAAGTTCAGGTTCCAAAGAACGTTTGCAAACTGGAACACTCACTTCTGGGTTTGTGGCGTCTGGGAGCCCAAACATTCAACTCGCAAGGCGTTTGACTTCCGAGGTACGACTGTAATTTATATAGAAATGCAATACATATATACCATCATAGTGGAGGAGGCTGTTAACTGTTGATGGGACACTTCAAGGCCCACCACCTGTTTTCCTGCCTTCTGGTTCTTTATCTTTAAAGCAAACTTGGATTGGAGAGCCCTCAAGGGGAGGATGCCTTCAAATAGACGGCTTCATAGCCAGCATAGCTGGAAACAGGATTCTGCCCTGGGTGGATATTTCGTCTGTTCCACCAGGACTGCTCTTAAATATTAACCAGTTAATTATGGTTATATCATATTTTCCTTCCTTGTTCAGAGCCCTGGCAGCTCACAGCATGCAAAAACGCAACTGTAAAAGCAAAATTAAAACCGCCTTCTAATATGCAACAATCAAAGCATAAAACAACCAGCGCTAACAGTTATATCGATAGGGTGACTCTCTACTGCACCCTGAAAGCCTGCAAAACCAATCAGATCCTGGGGTGATGCCTGGTCATGTCCCGATCAAGATCGAGTCATTGCTCCCTGCAAATTATTTACAGCAGTGGTGGTCAACCTAAAGTCCTCAGTCTGATTTCAAAAGGCCTCTGCCATCAATCAGCTCAGACGTCTGGAGAGAACAATCTTTCCCTCTCCTGACAGCCCTTTGGGTGAGTGGGGAGAAAACGGGGTGTCAGAAAGGAACAGAAAGGAAAAGTATGTATTGTAAAGAGAGAGAAGGGGGTGGCATCCCCACTCCTGGCTCTCACCCACCCTACTAGGAGGCAGCCCCCCACAGACTAGCCTTGGGGAAATGTGGCCCTCAACAGAACTGAGATTAGTTACCCCTCTTTTACAGAGATGGATTAGCTCATCCTCACAAATTAGGTCCAAACGGACTTTGGCTTTGGTTTCTGAAAGTTGGATATTACATATACAGTAGGCTGTGTTTGGACTAGTGAGTCTTGGCTTAAGAAATTGGGCTGTGCATGAGATTCTTTGTGTGGGTCAGGAAGCTGTCAGGAGTCCCAGGTTCCCAGCTTGATAATACAGTAAGCGCAGGTAATTAAAAAGGAGGATTTATTGCAAAAACAAACAGATAGCTCCAGACGGCTGTGACAAAGCCTCCGGCATCATTACTCAAGTTGACCCTTCTGAAGACTTCTTCCTATGTTGACGGAAGATATTGAACTTTCGCCCCTTACGTCTCTTGTTTTGCTTCCTATCTAGCAGCCCTCCCATTCGCCGACTCCTCAGACTTATTGGATTAGCCCCCCCTTCTTGCTCTGACAAACTGTCTCTTTTCCTGTTCGCGCCTGTCTGAACTGCTGTTCAGCCTGTGTCAGATCTAACTCTCTCTGTTCTGCAGCAGGCTGTTAAGTTACACTAGGAGCTGGCTCATTCCTGACAGAAGCCGTAGTTACCTATAGCTTCCTGTTGCATCCAAACCAGGTGAGATACTATGGTTAATACTTCCAAACAAACCAGGATATATGATTTAAAGCTGCCCACGGATTCTAGCTGATTAGGAAGCCATTTTTTTATTTTAAGCAACCTATATGAAACCAGCCAAACCATAGTTCATATTTTGCATGTAATGGTTTAGCTTTGGTTCCCTGACTTGCTTTCCAGCTTCTGCAAAGGGAGGATCAAACCACCTCAACTAGGTCATAGTCAGCTTGATCCAATGGCCAGTTCAGGAAGGACGGAAGGAAACAGGAAACAGAAAGAAAGGAAAACGGAAGGGGCAAATGAAGGAATGGGAAGGAAAGAAGGATACAGCCTAGGATTGTTGGTATGGCTATGTTAGTTCATGCTCCTTTTTAGTAATATATTAACAGTTGTATCAAACTAAATCAGACTCTGAGTCGATCCATTGAAATTAATGGCCTTAATGTTATTCATGCCCATTAATCTCCATGGGTCATCGTATGACAAATGTTGGCTACAACTCTTTGTTACTGTTCTGAAATGTCTTGGTTTGGAAATTGTATTAGGTTTTTATTTGTTTGGGCATATTCTTTTTAATCTGCTTTCGGGAAACGTTTTATTTGAAAAGCAGTCTGCCGTTTTAAAAATAAATAGATAAGTACTGAGTAGTGGCGGTTGTCGGCATCCGTCTGTCTACAAAGTGAGCGGTGGTGCTCAATAAATGTCCTGTACAGCTAGCGTTGGCTCTCAAGGGTGTGAATTCTCCCTAAGAACAGAAGCCCACCCCAAGCAAAAGTGAAAGGGCTTTGCCCACTGCCCCAATTTTTTTGAAACCCAACATAAGGGAGCCGCAGTGAATGACCAACTGGAGGGGAGAAAAGGCAGGAGGAGATGGATGGAGGAGGAATTAATTTTCAGTTTGCATTGAAAGGTGAACCTACCAACTCACACTTTCTCATATGGTATGTGTACCAAAACACAGCAGGCCCTTCGAAATTTGCACTCCTCTGAATTTTGCAATGTTGTTCTCCGGCCAAGTAAGGTGTACAAAAATGCACACACTAGCGTGCATAAAAATACATATAGCGGTGAGAACAAAATGCAAAAAGGCATTTTGGGAAAATGTGCCTTGCCAAAATGTGTATATCAGGCAAGATTGCATGTAAAAAATGCACATTCACGCACCCACCCGCCCACAATGCTAATGAATTTTTATGAGGACGTTTAAAAAAATGGCAAACTGATGTGGAAATGTGCAGAACTAAAGTTAGGATTCGGGGAAAAAGAGAGAAACTGAAATTGACAGATTTGCCCATCCTTTCCAACCACCAGGATTTGCTCTGCCGGTGCCCAAAATTGTGCTACCCCAGATCAGAAGGTTAATGTGCTCTTTATAATAGGGGGAGAAGATCACTTGCCTAACCTTACTGGTTTGCTCTGAGCTCTTGGAGGTGCAGGTCCTCTACTGTGCTCCTTTTGTGTCGTCCCCCACTCCAGCCGTCCCCCAATATTTGTGTTCCCGTTCCCCCAATATTTGTTGGACTTCAGCTCCCATGACCATCCATGACCCTTCTCCATGCTGGCTGGTGCTGACGAGGAGATTGGAGTCCAACAACATCAGGAGAACCATAGGACTCCTATCTCTGCCCTAGCTCCTACTCCACCCTGGTGCTCTCCAGATGTTCTGGAACTGTAGCTTGCAACCGCCTTAGCCAACAGTTCAGAACCTCTGGAAGTCACCAGGTTGGTGATGCCTACAGGATAGGCTGGATAGGCTTTGCTCAAGCTTCCCATGTTCATTCTGAAGAGACAGGAGGAGAGCGTCAAAGTGCCTCTGGCTGTATTTTGTGATGCACGGAATGTAGGAAGCAGCTGAAAGGCATAATGGAAGACAGGGGACGGTGAGGGTGATGTTGCAGACCAGCCCTTTGGGAACAGAATTAAGTCCTCTGACGGCCAGTTGCTGGTTCCTGAATGACTTCTTCTGCACACCTTCCAGAAACAGAGGCAGACAGATGCCCCCACAGTGGATGGCGGGTGCGAGAACGTGGCCCGAGCTTTTGCGAGGCGGTCCTGCATTCTCTCAACAAAGCAAAAGGAGGGGGGGGGAATCTCTCAGATACTGTGTCGCGTTTGAAAGCCACCTGTCATGTCTTAAATTAGTAAATATGCCCCAAATGTTCTGTTGAAGGTGAAGCGAAATATGAGACTTACACAAAACACATTTTCCTGTAAATTATTCATCCGGTAAAACATCTTTGAACTCTCCAGCATGAGTGTAACTGACAAGTGTAGGAAAGGGGATTAAGGGGGATGGTTCTCAGCTTGGCACTTATGCAAATTGTATTCACATTCCCCCCCTTGCATGCACCCCCACCAACACAGAGCTTATATATGGGCAGTTCTGAAAAGCCTCTCCTTTTATCTCTCTCTCCCTGCCTGATTAAACCCCCTCCATTCAGATTCCCCAGAAATACGTGGCTGCAGTCCTGCAGTTCCTCCCCTGGTGGCGCTGTTCCCTCGCTTGAACTCTGCTTCCCTTGCATGGGGGGGGGGGTTGAGTGCTAAAACTACTGCCACATAGTGGACAGCGAATGAACTGCAGACCGGGGAGGGCTCCTTACTTATTTGTGTGTGGGGGGGGTATGTGCATGTCTTTAGATCATCTGCACTCCTCCTGGTGCGACTTTGAACACATTCTTTGGCTTGCCAGCAAATGACACCTTCTTATCTCAGGTACCAGGGAATTAGAGATGCTTTGTTATCAGGAGAGAGGGAGGGGGTGGGATTGCAAACTCCGAGACATATCCATGCTGCAAAAATAGCAAATTCGCTTTCAAACATTCCCCGAGTCCTCCCCCACTCTCCTGGCCATCTCTCCCAGGGAAGGGGATTCAAAAAAAAGAGAGAAAGGGGAAATAGTTAAGAGGAAGGGCACATTCATTGCATGCTGGAGCTGCTGGGTTAAACTCCTGGCATCTCCAATTAAATGAGGAGTAGCTGGTGCTGGGGAGGTGTGTCGCAGTGACATCACCGGCCCAGATAGACCAATGGCCAGATTGGTCAAAACCTCCGCCCTGCATTTTCCTATCGCCTCGAGAGCACACACATTTCTGTTTCGTTTTGCATTTGCAGACTCAAAATCTGTGCATGTCAGAAAAGCAAATGCAAAAAAAACCCCACCTGTTTACACAGGTAAAGGTAAAGGGACCCCTGACCATTAGGTCCAGTCGTGACCGACTCTGGGGTTGCGGCGCTCATCTCGCATTATTGGCCGAGGGAGCCGGCGTACAGCTTCCGGGTCATGTGGCCAGCATGACTAAGCCGCTTCTGGCGAACCAGAGCAGCGCACGGAAACGCCGTTTACCTTCCCGCCGGAGCGGTACCTATTTATCTACTTGCACTTTGACGTGCTTTCAAACTGCTAGGTTGGCAGGAGCAGGGACCGAGCAACGGGAGCTCACCCCGTCACGGGGATTCGAACCGCCGACCTTCTGATTGGCAATCCCAAGAGGCTCAGTGGTTTAGAACACAGCGCCACCTGCGTCCGTTTACACAGAGGGATATCAATAAAAAGAAATATTTCACCCAGCTTTGTTTGATTTTTACTAAACACACAAATGAGGGAGCAGAGGTTCCAAATACACCAGCGGGGGATGCAGGTTTATGGAACTCTTAAAAGATTTGGCATGGAAGATCTTGGGATCTCCGTGTTGCACGCACTGCAGAACTTGTAAACAGAAGAATCAGGCTAAACGCTGGCTTTTGTTCTACACCTTACACACCTCTGATGTAAAGTACTGTAGGGGGGACCAGGGAGGAGAGAAGGGAGCCAACAGATAACGTGACACTTGGTTCAGAGCTTCCACACCTCTAATATAGAGTACTGTATAAATCTTTTAAAGAACATCACCCTGCATGATGATGGAGGAATAGGCTTGCCTGCACGATTCAGGGGCCTCTGAAAAGGCATCTCTGCACACAGGAACACTTTGCTCCCTCTTGCTGCAGAGGCAGCTGCAATATTGTCCTCAAGCACTGCATTTTATGTAGGAAAAAAAAGGGCAGAATTCAACAATACCTTTAATGTGGGAGTTTAACCTCCCCTGGTGAGCAGGCAAGGGTCTGTAAGTGCTAGAACTGAATGGAAGCCCTAGGAAAGTTCAGCCTGAATCCCATAGCCCTGCCTTCCCAGGCCTGGGTTGTTTCTTGGTCACAGGAGAGTGTGACGCGACCTTGGGGGAATTGGCTTGTACATAAATAGATTATGGCAACAAGTGCTTTATGGCAAACAGCTGTGATAGCAATAAAGATGAGTGTGCCTGGAATCAAAGTGAAACTGGAGTGGGTTTAGCAGGAGGACACGGGTCCCGTGAATAGCATTTTAAGGCCAATCACCTTGAAATGAAAGGCACTAGCTTTTTCCTTCTGTAAACAGCAAAATGAAACAAAATGGAGAGACGGGAGTCCTTTTACGCAAGGCTGGAGTTTGTCAAGATTTCAGAGCATCTGTTCCTGGGGGCTTCTAAGGACCTGGGCACGTCTGCGATTCAGTGGGAACACTAGATAAAAATGTAAAATGCAGTCGCTAACAATTGTTCGCCCGTTAAGAAGAGAAGGAGAGCACACAACGCCTGGAGAGTCCTCCTTCCCTCTTTGGTTTTGATCAGTGGGATGGGGCTGCCTTGTGGCCATTAGGAATGGCTGCCAGCAAACTCAGAGGTAAAGGAATATAAAAACAGACCCTCCAAGCGTTCCTATTTTCCAGGGACAGTCCCGGATTTACAGAAGCCACCCCTGTTTCTGATTTGATCCCAGAATGTCCCAGTTTTCCTTAAAGGTAAAGGGACCCCTGACTGTTAGGTCCAGTTGCGGACGACTCTGGGGTTATGGCGCTCATCTTGCTTTATTGGCTGAGGGAGCCGGCGTACAGGTCATGTGGCCAGCATGACTAAGCTGCTTCTGGCAAACCAGAGTAGCACATGGAAATGGCGTTTACCTTCCTGCAGAAGCGGTACCTATTTATCTACTTGCACTTCGTGCTTTTGAACTGCTAGGTTGGCAGGAGCTGGGACAGAGCAATGGGAGCTCACACCGTTGTGGGTGATTCGAACTGCCAACCTTCTGATCGGCAAGCCCTAGGCTCTGTGGTTTAACCCACAGCGCCACCCGCATCCCCAGTTTTCCTTAGGACGTCCCTATTTTCGTTGGAGAAATGTTGGTGTGTATGAAGTTATGCAATCCCCGAACCAAGGAGATAAGTAACTAGACAACCTTTAGAAGACATAGGGGCATTTTAAAACGTTCAATCATGTTTTTATATATGTTGGAAGCTGCCCAAAGTGGCTGGGGCAACCCAGTCAGATGGGTTCCTCTTTTTGTCGGAGAAATGTTGGAGGGTATGTAAAAGTGAAAACTGGGGGTTGAGAGAAAAGATAACAAAAGCTCAAGAACATAACAGTTCAATTTAGAAGTGGGCAGCATGTCTAGGCCTTTCAGGACCAGCTCAGGACATTACGCTGCCTGAAATGCTGGACGATATGGTGCCCTCTCCCATACCATAATCTAGCTTCGGGTGTGCAAGGCAGGCCATGAGGCATACAGCTCTGTACCCTCCTCCATTGCTGGAATGCAACGGCAGTGGCGTTGTCACAGCCCTGGGATTGGACCCTCCTCCTTCAAGGGGTGAGATGGAGGACTCTGAGGCCACATTCATGACATACATTTAAAGTGCTGCAACACCACTGGGAGCTGTAGTTTGTTAAGGGTGCTGTGAGTTCTCAGGGGATCGCCAATCCCCACCCAGAGCTACAATTCTCAGAATGGTTTAACAATCCATCCCTGTTCCCAGGGAACTGTGGGAACTGTAGTTCTGTCATCTGGGAAGCAGAATGCATGACTTGATAGTGAATAATAATAATAATAATAATAATAATTTATTATTTGTACCCCGCCCATCTGGCTGGGTCCCCCCAGCCACTCTGGGCGGCCTCCAACAGATATTAAAATACATTAAAATATCACAGGTTAAAAAATTCCCTAAACAGGGCTGCCTTGAGGTATTTTCTGAATGTCAGATAGTTGTTTATTTCTTTGACCTCTGCTGGGAGGGCGTTCCACAGGGCGGGCGCCACTACCGAAAAGGCCCTCTGCCTGGTTCCCTGTAGCTTTGCTTCTCGCAGTAAGGGAACCGCCAGAAGGCCCTCGGCGCTGGATCTCAGTGTCTGGGCTGAACGATGGGGATGGAGACGCTCCTTCAGGTATACAGGACTGAGGCCGTTTATTATTATTATTATTATTATTATTATTATTATTATTATTATTATTATTATTAATAACCCCATCTGGCGGGGTTTCCCCAGCCACTCAGGGCGGCTTCCAACAAAAGATTAAAATACAATAATTCATCAAATATTAAAAACTTCCCTAAACAGGGAAATCTGATCCTGCAGGGCCCTTCTTCTTAAGAGTAACTGCCCATGTTCAAAACATGGTTCTGTCCATGCCCACTGGGAGTTAGAGTCTAACATCATCTTGAGAGCCACAGGGTCCCCACTTGGAAAAGGGTGGGAGGCAACCCCCCCCCCCAATAAATTACAGCATTTCTGTATGTTTTCGCTGTGCCCACTAAAACCCTATGATTTTCAGAGATGAAGAACAGGGTGTATGTGCCCTTTTCCCTCTTCCTAATGCTGGCAAAATCATTATTATTATTAAATGCAAATTAAGAGAATGGCAAACATTTTCTCAGTTTGCGTCGTTTTAGAAGGCTGTGTAATGCAGTTTATATCGGGGTGGATTTTGATTTGCTTCCCTGCAGAATTTGCAGGGCTGGTCCCACCACCACTGCCTAATAGTGTGAGGCAGCCATTCTAGACAGCAGGTTGTGGAGGGCAGCAGTGACCACCCCGCTGGCGGTTTCTCTTGGGTCCCCAGTCATTCCTCTCTTGGAGAATACAGCTGTGTGTGTGCCACGTGGCATGTACAACAGTAGCCTGCTGCTGCCCTCGGGTGTGCTGGAAGACACTGTCCCGTTGCTGGCATTAAAACAATTCCCTTTGCCTCAGGCAGCAAGATGTCTCAGACACTCTCCAAGAATTTGGATGGTTTGTAGAGAACAAGCAGACCTGCCTTGAACATTTGAGATTGTGCCACTGACTATAGATCCAGGGCATTCCCCAGACTGTCAGTATTTTTTCAGGAAGGATTCAAGAGCAGTGTTTTTTTTCTGGGGGGATGCAGGGGTACACATACCCCTAAACATTTTGTGAATCTAACGAGAGAAGAAACTAAACATTTAATTTATTTTAGTTTCTTCTCTAGCACGGTGAATCGCCAGTCCCGTTGCTACCCCCGATGGCGGCCTCATTTCCTGTCACGGTGTTTCCTGAGTCTCAGATGGAAGCGAGCGTTTAATGTGTGAAGTAGGAGTAGAAATCTAGCACTGTGATTGGTCAGTTTCATTGTTACCACCTCCAATGGCGGCTTCCTTTCCTTTCCTGGTGTTTCCTGAGTCTCAGACGGAAGCGAGCGTTTAATGTGTGAAGCAGTGTGGATGTGGGGTATTTCCCCCGATTTGAACTATAAAACGGTGATGTTCTTGAGTCAAAATGAGAGTATCCCTAAACATTTTTTAAAGAAAAAAAGCACTGATCAAGAGCAAAATCCGGGTGCAATATTGTGCACATTTGGCTTTGTAGTTAGGGACTTGAAAGGTATCTGGATGAACTGGAAATAAAGGGGACAAGTTAGCTTTCATTTCAGTTTGGGGTGAGTTGCTGGAATAGAAAAACTTCAAGTACTTGTCTTTGGAATTTCTTACAATGCAACCATTGGTGACGTCGGTGGGATGGCTCTTTTACCTTTATTTTGGTTTGCTCAGTTAAATGGATTAAAGCACTTTGCCAACCTACCACAACAAATGCACTTTAAAAAAGGGGGGGGGAGAGAAATAACCTTTTTGCTGGGCAATGCATCGAAAAGAGTGAGATGAACAAATTATTCGTAGGAAGACATGCAAACACCTCGCAGTCGAATCAGAATGAATGCAGGATGAGCTCTCGTCATCATATAACCTCACTGCAAACGAATCAGGACAAATACAGACCTAATCTAACCTCCGTGTAAGCTTTGTGCAAGCGAATCGAGGCAAGTGATCAATAAATAGGTTATCTGGTGGAGGTCTCAGAGCGTTGTCCTTTGATTCCTTTGCCAAAGTCCTTAAGAGTCTGCTTTCTCTCTGAAGTAATAATAAAATCAGCAGCTTCAGTTCTCAGGCTCTTCTAGGAGATTTCGGGTCTGGCTTCCACGTCCTGAACGAGGGCCCAGCAGATTTCCCGGTCCTCCTCCCGACTGCGGCTTCTGATCAGGATGTCAAGGAGAGGCTGCTCAATCGTGCTCTGCAGCTGCGTCGGCCTGAAATAAAGGGTTTGTCTGGTAGTCATTCCAGCAGCTGTTTGTTATCCCCGTACCACTCAAGGGTATCTTGACATAAAAAGCAGGCATGGCAACACAAGCGGAGCAGTGACAATAAACAGAATGGCTTGATAAAGAACAAACCGCGCCAGCTAAAGGCAGCTTGGCTTTGTTTAGATAAAACAAAGCGACAAAAATCAGTAAGTTTTGCCATGCGGTTCTCAGCAGAAATGAAAGCACGGAGGTGGGGGGAGGTGGGTACCCGGCGGGTGGATGGAGACTTCGCCGTAGCTATCGGAGCCATGGTCTCTTTCTGACTCTGGTTTTTCAGCTCTTGGAGACAGCTCTTGAAATGATGTCATGCTCCGTCTAGGCCTGCAAGTGCCCGTCACCCATCACCTGGGATGGCTGAAAGTGTTTTTCTTTCTTTTGCTCTGGGTGGCCGAGATATTTCGGAAAGTTGAGGCTTTCAGCCCCTTCCTTTAACAAAAAAAATGGGGAAAGGAAATAAAGAAAGCCAAGCAGAATTTTCTGGTCTTCCTGGTTGCTGCCGTTCCTAAACCTAGGCTAGGAGAAGGGTGTCTTCTCCATCCTAGGAGCCCATGGGGCAATTGCTACAGCGGTCCAGAGGAGCTGAAGTTCGAAGTGCAGCAAGGAAGAAGCAAAGGAAGGCATTCAGGCTCCTTGGATTTAAGCGGTCACGAAGCATGTTCTCCAACTTTGAGAAGTTGCAGAACCGAGCGGCTTGGCGGAGGGAGGTAACAAACCCAGTTATGGTTTCCCCGGGGGCTTGCCGCTTTGCGTAGAAGGCATTTCGACGCGCCACCACCGAGGGCTGTGGCGAGAAGTGCCCCTTCAACCATTCCATTATTGTTTTGTAAGGAACGGTAGCGACATCGTCAGGTGCAAGGAGAGCCTGGGCGATTTCGAACTTCTCCTCTCCACAGACGCTGAAGAATATTGCCCTCTTCTTGGCGTCGTTGGTGACCCCTTTAGCTTCTAGAAGGAAGGTGAAACGGCTGGTGTACCCTTCCCAGTCTCCTGATGCTGGTTTGAACGGCGAGAAGCTGTTGTCGGTTGCCATTCTGAGTTCCTTGGGTCCCGGAGCTGAAGCCTGGATACACGGTGCGAGGCAGCGGTGCGGCAGGTGGCGGTGCTGCGGTGCTGTGTGTGGCGGTCAACTCAGCGGGATCCCACCTTCGTCGCCAGTGAAATATACTCGGAGTCGAGTGTGGATTTCATGCTCTTTATTCAGCACAGAGTAGCGAGGAATGAAAGTTTTCCCAGAACATCTGCTTTATATACATTATTTACACAATGGGCCCCACGTGATTGGCTAATTCCAGGATACTCCTGTAGGCCAATCCGGTTGTGGATTCACTTCCACCTGGAGCTGGATTGGGTGGCTCCTGCGGACCAATCAGACTGCTGCATTCTGGATCCTATTGTTCTAGGACCAATCAGACTGCTGCATTCTGAATCCTATTGTTCTAGGACCAATCAGACTGCTGCATTTTGGATGCTATTCAACTCAGTACATAACACCAGGCTTGCTCCCTGCATGCCATGGGAGCCAACCTTCATGCCTTTCTTTGCCTGAAAGAGCCTCTGAGGTCTGAGCATAAGGCCAGGCCTTGGTATCAAGCCCTCATGCAAGAAGTCCTTGACAAGCGGCCAACCCCCTTTGCAAACTACACTTCCCAGGGTTCTTTGAGGGAAGCCATGATGGTTAGGTGGTCTGATGGTGCTTTGGAATGTGTAGTACAGATGTGGCCCCAAACCACTCAGCCCTTCTATGCATATCTCTATGATCTAGGACAGTGTTTTCCAACCTCCTCGGGGCAACGGCACACCTGCCCCACGAAAAAAATCTCGCGGCACACCACCACCACATGCACCCCGACCCGGGGGGCAGGGTGTCCGCGCGCCCTGGCGGGAGGGAGGGGAAGGACCCAGGCGGGCGAAAATGGAGCAGGAGATCGGCGGGCCAGGCGCCCGCCCCCCCTCCAGCGCCCAGCCCCCCGGCAGCACCTCCACCCGGCCCCGAGCGAGCCCGGTGGCACCGGCACCTCCCGCCCGTCCCCGACCGCGACCGGGGCGGCAGAGGCAGCGGGCGAAGCGCCCGGCAGCCCCGCGAAGGCGGCGGTCGGCGCGGGAAGCCCGGACCGACCCGGAAGACCAGGGCGGCAGAGGCAGCGGGCGAAGCGCCCGGCAGCCCCGCGAAGGCGGCGGTCGGCGCGGGAAGCCCGGACCGACCCGGAAGCACAGCAGCCGGTGTCTTCCCGCGGCACAGGAGCCGGTGGCTTGCGGCACACTCCTGTGCCGCGGCACACCGGTTGGGAAACGCTGATCTAGGAGGACCCGAAGGCGAGGCACTTGCATTTAGGTTTGCGCAGAATTCAGTAATGGTTAATAGACCCTTTCCGTATAATTACCACTAAGTGGACAAGTTTATATTACGTCTCAGACAGGGTGGCAGACCTGCTAACGACGGGAGTAAATGGAAAAGAGCAACGGAGTATATCGAAAGCATCAGATAATGTACATGCATTCTGCTTTATAAGAAAACCTGACAGGGATGGAGCCATTTCCCTCCTTGATTATCTGATAGACTTAAGACTCCTATATAGCTGTCCAGATCTACTCAAAGGTTCGTTAGGAACTTTTCTCCCCTCCCCCGCACTCCGCGCCCTCCTCCCATGGAAGCAATTAAATGGCAAAATTGTCATAACACGATGGTTTGAAGATCGATGGTCGCCGTCTACTGTTGTTAATGGAGAGTGTTCAATCACTAAATCTTAAGCTAAAGTTGTCTTCACATCCACCGAAACACAGAACAGCTGCAGAGGGACGTTAACCAAGTATTTATTGCT
Source organism: Darevskia mixta (assembly GCA_034641385.1). Taxonomy (NCBI): domain Eukaryota; kingdom Metazoa; phylum Chordata; class Lepidosauria; order Squamata; family Lacertidae; genus Darevskia; species Darevskia mixta. The sequence continues at coordinate 3,669,435 of JAWWNH010000091.1, read as the reverse complement.
TAATACCTCCTTCTCAGGAGGACTCCAGCTCAAAATCACTTTATTGTATGGAAGTTGTTCTTGTCAATAAAATAATATGCCGCCCGAGGGCCACCAGAACCAACGGGGGGGGGGGAGAGATTTGGGAGGACGGATAAATCAAGTGGAGTTGGATAAGTCAATAGGGTGAAGTCCCCCACCCTGCAAAAAAATCCAAGAAAACAAGGAGCCAACATTTAGTGGACGCTCTCATAGATGGGGAAAGGCCACAGATGCTAGAACACCTGTTTGGCATGCAGAAGGTCCCAGATTCAACCCCTGGCATCTCCAGGGAGGGCTGGGAATGTGTGTTGCCTGAAACCCTGGAGAGACACCTGCCCATCAACATGGACCACCAGTCCTCAACTGTGATGGCCTAAGATTCGGACTCAGAAGCTGAACCTGAGGGATCCCAGCCTGCACAGGATCCCCCGCCTCCAGAACCAGCAGAGCCGGGGCTAGGGATTGAGTCTGAAGGGGCCTCACCTGTGCTGGGTCCTCAGGTGCAGGCATCTGCTGAGTCTGCTCTGGCTCCTGATGGGATGGAGGACCCATTGCCTGCAGGTGCTCCACTCCCAGCCCAGTCAGGGGAAGCTGAGGTTGCCTCTGGGTCCGGTAACCCTCCAGCCTCTCCTGAGCTGCAGAGGCGAAGGGCAGAGAGGCGAAGGGAACTGAGTTCCCGCAGGAGGAGTGCTCGCCTCCAAGCCAGGAGAGGCGAGTCCCCAGAGGATTGGGGCCGCCCTATGCCTCGGGGCAGATAAAAGCCGGCCAGCCCCAGCCCTGAGTTGCAGGAGCAACATTGTTGGTTGCCAGTTCCTGCTTGAAACCTGTCCTGCTTTCCTGCATGAACTCCTGACCCGCCCTGGTTCCCTGCTTGCCTACCTGTTCCTGACTTTGCCTGACTCCCTGCCCTGCACCCAGCTTCAGTTACTATGGACTGCCTCTACGTTGCACCTCTGACCACGGACCGGACTTGGACCTCGCCTCTCGGGTAACCCACGGGACCAGCACATCAACCTTTCAAGACCCCAGCCCACCTTTAACACAAACATGCATATGGCGACCCCTATTTTTTCTACCATGTGTTTGTATGGTGATACTGCTGTGGTTGTGATCCATCTTAGTTAACCTTAGACCCACCAATTGAAGACCAGTAGTGTCTTCTTATGAACTTGCTGCATCAAAGGACCACACTTTTGCTATGCACAACTCAGCTGGCAGAAGACCTGAGCTATGTTGTAGAAACAGACCCTCCGAGTGTCCCTATTTTCCAGGAATAGTCCCGGATTTACAGAAGCTGTCCCAGTTTCTCATTTGATTCTTGAATGTCCAGCTTTTCCTTAGGACATCTCTCATTTCATGGAATAAAAGTTGGGGTGTGTGGGAGAATGGTTAAATGTGTCTTGCTAGCATTAGTTTTTTTCCATGGCAGCATACTGAGCCTTAACTGGCTGATAACTAACTTTGAGTGTTCACTGCTCGTAATACTGAATGTTTTCCTTTGAACACGTGATGAAGGTATTGGTTGCAAATCTCCATCTTGGAAGGGTGGTGGCTGTAGACTTTGTCCCCAGGTTTAGGGGGGGAGTAAGTATGTGTAAATGAGCCTCTCTGAGTGTGAATAGAGCTCCAGGCAAATTGGAGGCTGGAAGGAGAGAGAGAGAGTGCTTTGCTTCTAGGTCTGTTTGGAATTATATTTTATTTCTTATAAGATGCTGAGCCTGTGCTGGACAAGCACAAAATATTGTATGGAATTATTTGGATATACCTTTGATGTTTTTGTTCTGCTTTGAAGAAAGTTCTGCAAGTAAAGTTTTGAATGATATCTAATGGGTTTAGACCATGTTTTATTCCAAAAGGAGTCAGTTTTCATGCATCTCGTTTGTTCCTGCTGCACAATATTGATAGCTGCAATATTAGATTCCTCTCTATGAGTGAGCACAAATAGCTCTGGTTATAGGACGAAGAACAGGCTCCTGAGCCCTACATTCCTGTTTTGCAATGTGGCATACTCTTCAAGGGCTGTGGCCTGGTTGCTGAGGCACTATGGACATTGCTTGGCCGTTATGCTGCTCTTTGTGCGCGAGTCGCACTTTTGCATGTGGCAAGGACTGCTCTGAATCCATCGAGGCCTCTCTGCCGAAACCCCAACCATGGCTATGATGGCTATTAAAAGCAGGACTCTTCTCCCACGCCCCCAGGCCCATTGCACCCTCTTTTACATACTTTAGCAAGATGGACTGGGGATGTTTTAGTTACAGGTAGATAGCCGTGTTGGTCTGTCATAGTCAAAACAAAATTTAAAAATTCCTTCCAGTAGCACCTTAGAGACCAACCAAGTTTGTTCTTGGTATGAGCTTTCGTGTACATGTATCTGAAAGCTCATACCAAGAACAAACTTAGTTGGTCTCTAAGGTGCTACTGGAAGGAATTTTTAAATTTTGTTTTGGGGATGTTTTAGAACTTGTGGTTCTAGCATTTATTTGTCTTATTTATCAAAGTATTTATATGCTGCCCTCTCATAAAATATCAGTGTGGTGCACAGTACTATGAAAACAGAAACAGCCATAAAAGCAGTACATTTATCCAGTGTGTCAGAGCACTTTTGACCACAGGACAGTCTTATTCTTTGAAGGGCTGTCAGAGGACACTTATTGATCTTGAAAGAGCCCTCAGTTTGAAGGGTTGTCTGGTCCCAGTCCAGTTTGAAGATAAAGAGCCCTAAGAAGGGAGGGGATGGGTGTGCTTGAAGTTTCCCATCAACATTTGGCATCTGCGCTGCAAACTGAGCAGACCCATACACTGGTTCCCTGTATTAGAATCAGAATCGTAGAATTGGAAGGGACCCCCGAGGGTCATCTAGTCCAACCCCCTGCAATGCAGGAATCTAAAACTAAAGCATCCCTGGCAGATGGCCACCCAACCTCTACTTAAAAACCTCCAAGGAAGGAGAGCCCTCCAACTATTGAGGGAATCTGTTCCGCTGTTTAGCTCTGACCCCCCCATAAAAAAATGGCATGCCAAGGGGGAAGCTAGGTTGCTTAGAGCCTTTCTAGGCAGGAATCCATCTACTTGACATGCTAGTCTTCTGTCTGCAGAGAATTCAGGAGCATTTGGGGCTAGCCTCCACCTATAGTCTGAGGTGGTACAGTCCAGGCACAGGTATACCATATTAGTGAGAATTATGCCTTTGGGGAGGGAGTGAAGGCTAGAGCCCTTTGACTCCTACCATCTATCCTGGCTTGCTAGCAACTACTTTTCCATAGCACTTTGCTGCTAGATTGGCAAGTGCAGGGAGTGGGGAGCAGCCTTCTGCAGAGAGACAGATTTGGCCCAGGGGCCTCTAGCTGCTGAACACTCCTGCAGAACTATTTGCGTTTGCGTTTCAGCTGGGAAGGAACGCGGTCTCTAAAAACCAAAATAAACTTCAATTTAAAAGCATGGGGGGGGGGAAACTAAGCAAAAAAAGAGGGGGGAGGAAACAAACAAATAAACAGAAAACCCTCAGAAAAGCTTCCGTTCCCCAGCCCTTTCCCAGCTTTTCAAGGCTGCGTTATTTGTTCCCATTTTTCAAGTGAATTTGTTTCCTTTGACCTTTATGCATTTCCTCTTTGTAGCAGCTCAAACATGCTTAGTGGGAAAAATGCCGCCACAAATGAGAAACATATTGGGAAGGCAATACAGGAAACAAAACATAAAACATGGAGTTATGTACACAGGAGGTGTTTCTCCGCCACAACCACATATTTTCTACACCTGGGTGTATTTTATTTTATTTTATTTTAAAAATGCATATCCTGCCTTCTGGCATGTAACGCGGGTTCCCAAGGTGACCTTCAGATGATTAAAATGCACAATAGAATCAAGGAGGGAGGGGGGGGGGAGAGAAAGAAAGGAAGAAAAGATAACAGCAAAGCCAACAAGGATAACATGACAACAGAGCAATACAAAGCAAATGTTGCTCTGTTGGCCCATAAGAAAAATAACCCAGCTCAGTAAAGCCGAAACGTCACAAGATTGGGGCAAGCTTTCCAGAACTCCTCATCGGTCAAGGTGTTGGATGAAGGCAGCGATGTGGAGACAAGGGAAAAGGGCAAAAGAACAATTGTGTCTCCAGAGTACAGTCTTATTCAACATCTTTATCAATGACTTGGATGATGGGCTCGAGGGCATCCTGATCAAGTTTGCAGATGACACCAAATTGGGAGGGGTGGCTAATACCCCAGAGGACAGGATCACACTTCAAAATGACCTTAACAGATTAGAGAACTGGGCCAAGGCAAACAGGATGAACTTTAACAGGGAGAAATGTAAAGTACTACACTTGGGCAAAAAAATTGAAAGGCACAAATACAGGATGGGTGACACCTGGCTTGAGAGCAGTACAAGTGAAAAGGATCTAGGAGTCTTGGTAGACCACAAACTTGACATGAGTCAACAGTGTGATGCAGCAGCTAAAAAAAGCCAATGCAATATTGCAGTACAATACTGAGTAGGATGGACCCATGTTCTGTCTTCCTGCTTGGCACCTTCATTTTAATTCTGCTCCCATTTGCAGGGAAGCGAGGCCTCAGCAGTGCTTGGAGACTGGCGTGGAAGCCAAAAAGGGGGCAGCAAACTGCTTGCAAATAATTGCCCTTGCAGTCTGCAATTCTTGCTTAACGGTACCCAGCCGAGGCCAGAAATCATGGCGGGAGCTGGGAGCCGGGAGTCATTTGTGAGCCAGACAAAAAAAAAGAGAGGCGAGTCTCTCTGCATGGGGGGAAAAACTGTTTGTGCACCATAACTCACCACCTCAGGTAGAGTCACCAGTCACAGCTGGTTTGGCATCTTTAAATTCTTCCTGCCTTGGCGGTGGGGCCACCCACGCCAGCACCAGCTGAGGGATATCTTAACCGGTATATACTTTGGCAGTTCGCTTTCGCCTGGGAGTAGCCGGCTGTGCCAGCGCACAGCGTGAAATAGGTCTCCTTGCCGTGATTTACATTGCCGCGTAGTAGCTGCTTGCAAAGTAGTTCGAATAAATTGCTGGCTGTTAAAAGGACGAAACGGCAATGGGAAGTCTCCAGCAGGGCCGCTTCCGGCTTTCTCATTTCGTTTTCAGAATTGTTGCAGATTAATTGCATTAGTTTGAATTAACCGGTTCTTCGTTTAGAGCTGCAACAGGAGAGGATAGAGGCCAAGAAACAGAGATAAGTCTGGCTGGGGAACTGAAACAACTGTCTCCCACATTTGCTGTGACACGTTCCTTCCCCCCTGGTCTCCTCAGAACAGAAGAGGCATGAAAAGGACAGAGGAGGTTAGCATCATGGAGGCGCAGTCTCAGATTACTTGGGAAAACCCTAGAGAGGAGGGGACTTAGGTGAGACCTTCATTCTCAGCAACTGTTCCATGGGGGCAAGACCTGCCAGTGATGAGTTGCTGTGCTCATTAGGCCTGACACTTCTGTGCAGATCCCAATCCAGCCCACAGAGACGGTCTGGGAATCAGCATGTTTTTACATGAGTAGAATGTGTCCTTTTATTTAAAATGCATCTCTGGGTTATTTGTGGGGCATAGGAATTCGTTCACCCCCCCCCCCCAATATAGTCCGGCCCACCACATGGTCTGAGATACGGTGGACTGGCCCATGGCTGAAAAAGGTTGCTGACCCCTGAACTTGATGCACCAAGGATCTGACGTAGAGAGAGGCAACTTCATATGTCCCCAGAAAGCTCATGCATTTCCCCTCCTGCCACATTGGCTTGACATTGTCAGGCAGATGTTTAACAGGTGAAGAATTCTCTGGCATGGAGATGCAGTGATGAGCTAAGCGATTCCCCACGGAATGGCTGCTAGTCATGCAAATATAAACCACAGGGGTCTTACATGGAAAAAAACAACTTTTTAAAAAGTATTTCTGAATGTCTTTTCTTTTGTTTTTCTGGCTGATTTTGAGAGAGGCTTGGATGCTTAGCTGCAATACTTTCAGGTAACTTGTGGTCGAGCCGAGGTAACTGTCAGACAGAATCGCATAGTAATGGATAAACAGCCGAGATGGGGCAGCCGGGCCGAGCTATTTCATACTGAGCTATGTCAAGGGGGACCCATCAAAACCAGCCACGAGAAACTTCCTCCGCAGCCCGAGGCCGCCGGTGGCTGAGAACAAAATGGTTTACCATCCCTCTTTTCATGGTCCTGCAGGCAGAAAGGCTCTCCAGTTTAACAATGTCAGCTGGCCTGGTGTCAAGAGGTGTGAGGTTGCCTTTAAATACGGTGCAGCAACAGAATGGCGGAGAGGAGAATACTCGCCCCAGGACGGTCGTTTCCTTCTGTGGAATGAAAATCTTCCAGAAGGAGCGTCTGAAGTCCATATAGTGAGACGTGCTAATGTTTGCCATGGGACTTGTGCATTAACAGATACAGGTGTGGAAACGCAATGGTTCGGCCTCTTTCTTGCCTAGCTTTCCTACCTCCTGGGTAGAAATGTTTAAATTTCTGGAAATTTTGAAGCCTCTCACACTCTCTCCTCTCCCCCCACCCACCCACCTCTCTCTCTCTCTCTCTCTCTCTCTCTCTCTCTCTCTCTCTCTCTCCAGTCATACCTCCTGTTGGGTACGCTCCGTGTTGCGTACGTTCGAGTTGCGGACCTCCGCGACCCGGAGGTCCTCCCTGGGGCATGAGCGGGTGCGCAGAAGCATTCTGCGCAGTTCGCGCATGCGCAGAAGCGCAAAAAACCGCAAACTTCCGGGTTTTGGGTTTCCCCCCCCCCGCGTTCATGTTACGCATGCCCGGGTTATGCAGCTCGACCCCGGAATGGATCGCGTGCGTAACCCGGGGTTCCACTGTATATATATATATATCTGGGGTAAATTGATACACACACATAATACTTAATCGAACCTAAAGGTTTATTACTTTATTTAAGTAGAATCAGTTAGCATCCAGAACATAAAATAATACCATTAGTCAAATGATGAAATAAAAACCTGTAAAGTTTTTTTTAAAAAAATAAATAAATCACAAAATAATTATGAACAGCTCGTTTTAGGGGGGCCAGAGTGGGGCATTCCTGAAGGTCTATTTCCCAACATATTTTGCTGAGTCATAGGAACATGGGACATTGATTTATACCGAGTCAGACTACTGGACCATCTTGCCACCAGGCTGGGCGCTAGCCTGTGGCACTCCAGATGTTGCTAATCTACAAGTCCCATCAGCCCTGGCCAGCATGGCTGAGGATTAGGAAAGTTGGGAGTTGTAGGCCAAAAACATCTCGAAGGCCATTGCCCACTCCTTGTTTACATGGACTGGCAATGGCTCTCTGCGATCTCCAATATGGGATCTTACCCTTCGCCACTGGCGTCGCAAGGGGGAGCAGAGGGGGCAGTACGCCCCGGGTTCCAGGGGAGGAGGGGGTGACACTTGGGCAGGCCCCGCCCTGCACAGGGCCCGCCCGCCGGCGCCGCCGCTGATCCCGCGGCACCCTTGTGAGCCGCCGCGCCAAAGGCAGCAGCGGCGAGGCACCCCCCGAGCCGGCGATCGTGTGGGGCGGCTTGTGGGGGTGCCGCCGCTGCTGCTTTTGGCGCGGCGCCTCTTAAGGGCACCGCGGGAGCAGCAGTGGCCCGGCGACGGAGTGCGCACGGCGACGGAGTACGTCACGACGCCCCGCCCCCAGGGGAAGCCTCCGTTCGCCGCCCCGGGTGGCGAGGAGGCTTCCTCCGCCCCTGCCCTTCGCTCCTTGGAGGTGCCAGGGATGGAATCTGGGGCCCTTTGCATGTGCAAAAAAAAAAAATGTGTTATCTGTGTTATCTCCAAACAGATTTAAAATATTTGTCCATCTAGCCCAGTGAATTCTACTCTGGCGGGCAGTAAATATCAATGGTCGCAGGCAACGATCTTCCTTGGATTTGTTATTTCAGATCCTTTGGCATTTTGGGAGGATGCCTGATTAGTTAGGCATAGACGAGTGGCTATTGGTAGCTACTAGTCAGAAGGGGACATGAATGGCGCTGTGGTCTAAACCACCGAGCCTCTTGGGCTTGCCGATCATAAGGTTGGCGGTTCAAATGGGGTGAGCTCCCATTGCTCTGTCCCATCTCCTTCCATCCTAACCGTTCAAAAGCATACCAATGCAAGTAGATAAATAGATGCCTCTGTGAAAGGAAGGTAAATGGCATTTCTGTGCGCTCTGGCTTCCATCACGGTGTTCCGTTGCGCCAGAAGCGGTTTAGTCCTGTTGGCCACATGACCTGGAAGAGCTGTCTGAGGCCAAACATCAGCTCCCTTGGCCTGAAGTGAGATGAACGCCGCACCCTATACAGTGGTACCTCTGGTTAAGTACTTAATTCGTTCCGGAGGTCCGTTCTTAACCTGAAACTGTTCTTAACCTGAAGCACCACTTTAGCTAATGGGGCATCCCACTGCCGCTGCCCCACCAGAGCACAATTTCTGTTCTTATCCTGAAGCAAAGTTCTTAACCTGAAGTATTATTTCTGGGTTAGCGGAGTTCTTAACCTGAAGCGTATGTAACCTGAAGCATATGTACCAGTAACCTGAGGTACCACTGTAGTCAAATTCGACTGGACTTAACCGTCCAGGGGTCCTTTACCTTTACTAGCTAAAGTGGGTATGTTTTTTCCTCCATTGTCGAAAGCAGCATGCTCCTGAATACCGTGTTTCTCCTAAAATAAGACACCGTCTTATATTTTCCCCCCTCAAAAAAACACAGTATGGCTTATTTTCGGGGGATGTCTTATTTTAACCGCTCCACATCAGTACGCTGCATAGCCACGCCTATCTAGGCTGTCTTAAGGGAGAGGCGCCGCGTCACTATGTCTTATTTTCAGGGTATGGCTTATATTTCACAAATGCGTAGAAATCCTGCTACGGCTTATTTTATGGCTACGTCTTATTTTAGGAGAAACACGGTACCAGCTTCTGGGAGCTGCAAGCAGAGAGAGTTCCGTTGTGGTACCCAGGTCCTGCTTTCAGGCTTCACATGGCCACCTGGCTGGCTACCATGAAAGCAGAATGCTCAGAGTTGCCACATGTCCTCTTTTTCATGGGTATGTAAAATGAGAGCTGTCATAGCGAACCATAGTTAAAAATAGAAGTCGGCTGGGCGAAAGATGTGGGACATAATATACAAATGACAGATTGGGAGAGTCTATGGAAAACAGATCTGAAATTTATGGCATGTTCTTCACTGAAAGAAAATCATATGAAAATAAATGTACAGGTGGTATTTAGCCACGGTAAAATTAGCAAAAATGTACAGAACAAGTACGAATATATGTTGGAAATGTAAAGAAGAAGAAGTTTGGGACAAACAGAAGAAGACGACTTCACCCCGGTATGGCTTCCCTTCATCACACACGCAGTCCAAAAAGACAACGACAAAAATCTACCGGCAGCATACAAATCAATATGGCTGGCCTGATCAAAAACACTCACCACCCCACTCACACAGGAAACCAAAGACCACCACAGCCAACCACAAATGAACGAACAATCACACCTTATGCCAATCCCGATCTCTCTCACCACCAAAGGAGCACAAGTGAACAACAGAGAACCTACACAAACGACGCTGACACCAAACCCTACATATATTAAGAAAAGTAGAAACATCGTCACCCCACCCTACCCATCTCTCCACCCCGCCCACCTCTCTCCCCTTTTCTTCCTAATGTCTCAACAAATGAAACTGATGTGTAAAAATGCTACATGAAAAAATATGAGAGACATTGCATATACCTTTGTAAAACAAGAAAATCCTTAATTAAAAAAAAAGACAAAAAGAAACCGTGCATATAGTTAAGAGTTTGTGGGCACCAGACAGCTATAACTTCCTGGATTCGGTAAGTGTTAGAATTTAATTAAGGCTTGGGATGTTAAACTGGGTGCCAGGCACCTAATCCCTGGACCAAGCAAGTGTTAAAAGCTAATCGAACCAAGCTAGTGTCCTATGTTCAAGTGATTGCCTGGGTGATGGGCCATTGAGAGGAGAAAGGGAAGGCGATGAGCCATTAAGAAAGCAAAGAAGAGGGGGCTTTGTGTGAGATGCCAGTTGGGTGGGAGGTGGGGCCCCTCCTTCAACTCACAGATAGTGAGAAGGACGAAAGTCAGAGTTTAGAGTTGAAAGGGTGCGTGATGTGACCTAGAAGCAAAGTTACAGTCTGGAAAGCCAGAGAGGTAGAACACGGTTTGATTTCTGTTTAGATCCAAGGCTGTAGATATGGGAAAAGCAAGACCCTCTTGGGATGTTGATGCTGTGAAGCCTTTCATCATAGCTTCAGATTGTATATGTGTGTGAATAAACCATATATCCTAAATGCACCACAGTCTTCCTCATTCCCAAAACGAAACGTGAACCCTGTTTATCTGGAACCCTGTGACTCTTGCACCACTCAGAGATTGGGTTGGCGTGCAACAATACATTAAAACCAGGAAAGAAAGAAAAAGTACATTAAAGCAGCCCACTCACCCCAAAAGGCCGCAGATAGTTAAAAGCCAAAGGCCGGGTTAAAAAGGAATGTTTTTGCCTGGAGCCTGAAGATGTGTGACGATGACATCAGGTCATCTTCCCTGGGGAGAGCATTCCACAAACAGGGAGCCACTGCAGAAAAGGCCTGTTTTTGGGTTGCCAGCCTCTGGACCTGTCTTGGAGGAGGCACATGAAGAAGGCCATCAGGTGATGATTGCAGGGTCTGGATTGGTTCATATGAGGAGAGGTGGTCCTTGAGGTCCCCTGAGATGCAGGGGATCAACCTTCTGCAATCAAAGCAGATGCTACAGACCTCTAGAAAAGTCCTGCTGGCCATTTAACTATGCTCTACATAGACTTTATTCTTACATGTACACATGGAGGTTTTTAAGCAGAGGTTGGGTGCCAATCTGTCCTGGATGCTACAGTTGAGATTCCTGCATTGCAGGGGGTTGGTCTAGATGACCCTCAGGGTCCCTTCCAACTCCACAGCTTTATGGTCTAGCCACATATCCATTTTTAGACTTAGGCCATATGCACACCAGGTCTTTGGAGAGAATGCATATGATTCCCCCCTCTCCCTTATCGATCTCTCAAATCGCTTTCCATAGCGATGCCTTTTTATGGGCTTGGATTACAATTAGAAAATGTCAGAGCCTCGTTATCATTTAATTAGAGTCACATTTCAGCAAGCAGAAGAAAACCGGGGCGGGCGGGCGGGGGTGGGGTGAGGGGTTGGAGAGAGAGGAAATGTCCGAACTCTGCCTTTGTGTGGTGAAATGAGGAGAAAGTGGTGATTTGAAACAGCTGCGAGCGATGGCAAGCGTCCCAATTCCGGGGCCTACGAGTCCCGAAGTCAGACTGCAATAAAAAGGGAGGGCTTTCCGAGAGAGCCGGGCCAAGCCCCTGGCTGCAATCAGCCAGAACTGCTCCCCGATCGGCTTGGCGATGCTCGAAACGGCGAGAGAGTCCAGTAAAAACAAGCAGGCTGTCAAGGCATCCTTCCAACAGCTGAGGGGGTTAAGGCAGCAAACACAACACAAACCAAAATAAACAGAGCCTCACCCTGTCAAGAGGTCTTTATCACTCTTCGGGGAGAGAGAGAGAGGCAGGCAGGCATTTGAAAAATGTTTTTTAGCTTTTTCGGGACGATGTTTATTTTTTTAAGCCTTTCAAAAAAGTTTCACAGGGAGCTGCGGGGTTGCCCTGCACCCTCATCCTCCGTCGCACAGAGATGGTCCTCTGCTGCTTTGGGAAAAGGCCTCTTATGGCTCCCCTGCAAACTTCATGGACCCCATCCTTTAGGAGACGTTAATTAGGACACACGGTGATTCAGGGACGAGGGCCTGTTGACTCGGGAAATGAGCTCCACCAGATTTGATGGGACTTGGTCTCCTAACAAGGCATTCAGGCATGCAGCCAGCAACAACTTCCACCCGGTCTCTGTCTTAGGGTTTACAAATTCTTCTGGCCCTCTCTCATAATGTGCTGTGGCTTATTCCGTGTCCTCTCAAGCTGCTTCACGACGTGTGTTTTATTTATTTATTTGATTTACTAGTTGTAGTTAGCCCGTTCAATAACGGGCGCTAGAGGAGAAGGAGGCAGGAGGAGGCAGAACAGCGGCCGCTGGGGGGGTGGAGAGGGGCTCCCTCCCCCTTCTTCGTTTTCCCCGGGGGCGGCTGTAGTGGCGGCGGTAGCGGCGGCGAGGATGGGGCGGCCCTCTGCGTCCATGCGAGGCAGCGGCGCTGGCGCAACTGACAACGCACGTGCGCCGCCGCTGCCTCGCAGACACGCCCCCCTCCCCGCCCGCTCCAATCCCTGCGTCCGTGTGGGACACGGACATGCGCAGTAGCGCAATTCCGTGACACACGGAACGGACGCAGGGACACAGCCACTTTATTATATAGGATATCTCGCCCGAAGAAGAAGAGTTTGGATTTGATATCCCGCTTTATCACTACCCGAAGGAGACTCAAAGCGGCTCACATTCTCCTTTCCCTTCCTCCCCCCAAACAAACACTCTGTGAGGTGAGTGGGGCTGAGAGACTTCAGAGAAGTGTGACTAGCCCAAGGTCACCCAGCAGCTGCGTGTGGAGGAGCGGAGACTCGAACCCAGTTCACCAGATTATGAGACTACCACTCTTAACCACTACACCACACTGGCTCTGTGTGAAGGAGCCCAGGGTGGCAGACACCAGCTCTAATTTTTTAAAAAAAGGTAAACCTAAACCAGTATGCAAAAACATTCCCTTTATCTACTGCCGGGGACATCACAAAAGTTCATGTTAGGGTGTTAAAAAAGCAAAAGCACCTTATACTGAGTGCGTTGTGTTGCAGAAGCTCTCCATAGTTTAAGAGAGCAAGTCTTTCCCGGCCCCTCCTAGAGATCATAGAACCATAGAATTGGAAGGGACCCCCAAGGGTCATCTAGTCCAACCCCCTGCAATGCAGGGGTCTCAGGTAAACATCCCTGACAGATGGCCATCCAACCTCTGTTTAAAAACCTCCAAGGAAGGAGAGTCCACAGGAAGAAGAACCGCCTACCACCTTGCGAGGGAGACCATTCCCCTGTCGAACAGCTCTTACTATCAGAAAGTTCTTCCAGATGTTCAGTCAGAATTTCCTTTATTGTCACTTGAAGCCATTGGTTCGAGTCCTACCCTCAAGAGCAGGATTGGGAATTAGCCATTGGGGATCAAACCAGCAGCCTTTTACAAGCATAGTGGATGCCCTCTTGCTGAGCTACAACAACAACAACAACAACAACAACAACAACAAAAATTTATTTACACCCCGCCCATCTGGCTGGGTTTGCCCAGCCACTTTGGGCAGCTCCCAACAGAATATTAAAGGTAAAGGTAAAGGGACCCCTGACCGTTAGGTCCAGTTGCAGACGACTCTGGGGTTGCGGCGCTCATCTCGCTTTATTGGCCGAGGGAGCCAGCGTACAGCTTCCAGGTCATTTGGCCATCATGACAAAGCTGCTTCTGGTGAACCAGAGCAGCGCACGGAAACGCCGTTTACCTTCCCGCTGCAGCGGTACCTATTTATCTACTTGCACTTTGACGTGCTTTCAAACTGCGAGGTTGGCAGGAGCAGGGACTGAGCAACAAGAGCTCACCCCGTCATGGGAATTCAAACCGCCAACCTTCTGATCGACAAGCCCTAGGCTCTGTGCTTTAGACCACAGCGCCACCCGCGTCCCAACAGAATTTTAGAAATATGATAAAACATCAAACATTAAAAACTTCCCTAAACAGGGCTGCCTTCAGGTGTCTTCTAAAAGTCAGATTATTCTTTATAGCCCAGGACATTGCAAAAAAAAAAAAAAAAAAGTTGTTTACTCATCTTGGGTGCACATAAAAATATAAAAAAGTGAAAATAATGTTTCTCCTCATTTTTACAGCCCCAGGTGAGAGGCTAGAACTGTTTTGAGGGTCCTTTTTAAAGCAGGAGGGCTTGAAAGTCACCAGCCTTTCCCTTTGGCTCCCCAGCCTAGCAGAAACTATCTACGTTTTCCCACCATGTCCTGGAAGAAGACTGCATCATGGCACAGCTCCATCCTGGGATGTCAGGGGACAACAAAAATGGTGGCCACTGGTCCAAGGGAGGCTGCAAGAGTGCCAGCGAGTATCGCCCCCCCCCCCCGCCCCAATATTCGCCTCTCCCCAGAAGAGGGGAGGAAGCTTTGCCCCGTTGTTTCCTAGAGGAACATCTTTTCCTGAACATCCAGCCCAGCAATAAAAATTATGGTCTTGGCCCTTGCTTATCTGGAGACGGTTCCCAAAGCAAACAACGTCTTCACCCAACACATAATTAACTTGTGAAATTTGCTGTTGCGAGATGAAGTGATGGGTCCGGGCTGCTGGGTTTCCCACCCACCTGCGATGGTTCGATAATTGCAATATGGCGTGTGGTTTAGCATGGAAGGGCAGTGACTCATCATGACATCGGGAGTGCCGTGGGGGAGGTTCGGAGAGAAATTTTGAATGGTTTCCAGCCTGACAGCCTTGCTCCAACCCCAAATGTCTTCTCCATCTCACTGCTTGTGAGATTAACTTTCCTAAAAAGAATCTTAAAGGCAGAGGATGCTAAATACCACCTCGGTGGGGAGTTGAGATTACTATGACCTTGGTTACTTGTAAAGTAGAGGGCCTTGTGGAGTCTAGGAAATTCAGACAGCCCACCTATGCTAAAATGTATGCCTATAATTTTAGGGATGGGTGGATTCTGTCAGTTTGGGTTTCCCTTGTTCTCACATTCTTCCAGTCTTAAATTTTACTTCTTCACATTTCTGTGGCAATTTGCGATTTTTGTGGGGTTTTTTTTAAAAAAATAACAATTCTCAAGAAAACTCATCAGCGTTTTGAGTTCACATTTCTCCCAATAAACACATTTTGGTATGCAGTTTTGACTGTTAGGCTCATTTGTGGACAGTTTTCCCTAAGATAATGCATTCTTTTCTGGTTAATTTCACCAATGTATGCAAGCTTTATCCTAGTGCGTACGCCAGGCATCCCCAAACTGCGGCCCTCCAGATGTTTTGGCCTACAACTCCCATGATCCCTAGCTAACAGGACCAGTAGTCAGGGATGATGGGAATTGTAGTCCAAAACATCTGGAGGGCCGAAGTTTGGGAATGCCTGGCGTACACTTTTGTTGCATGTTCCTTGGCTGCAAAATTCAGGGAAGTGCAAATTTCGATGAATGGCTGTGTCAGTTTACATCCTGTTTTGGAAATGGCAAATTTGGTATGTTTGACTGTAAAGGTGAATGTAAGTAAGTTCTCCCCACCCAATGTTTGTATATTTGCATTTCTGTGATGGTTTCTAACACGCCCCCATGTATAAGACACCCCCTATTTTTGGGGACTCCAAATTAAGAAATTGGGGAGAAATGCCCAGAGTTGTTGAGCTTTTTTTAGGGGGAGCAAACACCGATAGCACACCCAATAACCGCGGGAGCAACATATAACATGTCCCCCCCAATGTACTACCCATTTATAAGACAAGCCCAAGAGTTCAACATAACATTTTAATTTTAAAAACCTGGTCTTATACATGGAAATATATGGTAAATTTGACTGACTGGTAGTCACTGGTAACAGAATGGCTGGCCGGAGGTGTGTTTTCTTAAATGTGATTTTATATTCTTCATTGAAAAATAAAAGGTACAAAATTACAAGTGCACAGAGTGAGGTAAGATACAAAAAAGAAGAAGGAAACAAGAAATATTACCCATGTAGAAAACAAAATAAAACAAAGCTCCAGTCATGAGTCAGAGACAGAACTGAGTCACCTGCCCCCAAGATGAAACAAGAGTTTCCTTTGCTTAGATATCGCTCCCAAATGGGCAAAGATAATAGCCCGGCCTTACCCCAAGACTATGAGTTTCAGAAGACAGAAAGTGGGGTGGTTGCGAGAAATTGTCTAGTCTTCTTTTAAAGCCATCTAGGTTGGCGACTGCGACGAACCTCCTTGTTTCTCTCTCTCTGAAGAAAGTTCATCTCGAAACCAGCTCCCTCTCACTTTAAGGGTTTATTATTAATGAGAGTCTGTATCCAGCTTACGTGGCCTGGTATCCTTAATGCTCTGGGCTATTTAGGTGAACCACCTTTTGCCTACAGTGCCGCCCTCAGCTCAGCTTCCCACTGTATCGATTTGCCTCACACTTCTGGCAACTTAATGGCACTCCAGGTTTTCACCTTCTAACCCCTCTCTGTGTGACTCTGAGACACAAACTAACACCTTCTTTCCTTTTCTCAGGTAAGTTTTGCCCCCTTCCCGAGTACACACCTCTGTGAGCTTTGATACCCGGCTGGACTAACAATGACGATTCCTCTATGGCACAAAAAGAACTGAACTTTATTTCTTAGAGAACATAGTTGAGTTAAAGATTCATGCGTTCACAATCTTCTTCACAGTAACACATGCGCTCTTTCACTACGCAGGCTGAGACCCTACCTGCCCGCAGACTGTCTCGCCAGAGTTGTGCATGCTCTAGTTGTCTCCCGCCTGGACTACTGCAATGCGCTCTACGTGGGGCTACCTTTGAAGGTGACCCGGAAACTACAACTAATCCAGAATGCGGCAGCTAGACTGGTGACTGGGAGCGGCTGCTGAGACCACATAACACCGGTCTTGAAAGACCTACATTGGCTCCCAGTACGTTTCCGAGCACAATTCAAAGTGTTGGTGCTGACCTTTAAAGCCCCAAATGGCTTCGGTCCAGTATACCTGAAGGAGCGTCTCCACCCCCATCGTTCTGCCTGGACACTGAGGTCCAGCGCTGAGGGCCTTCTGGCGGTTCCCTCACTACGAGAAGCCAAGTTACAGGGAACCAGGCAGAGGGCCTTCTCGGTAGTGGCACCCGCCCTGTGGAACGCCCTCTCCTTCAGATGTCAAGGAGATAAATAACTATCTGACTTTTAGAAGACATCTGAAGGCAGCCCTGTTCAGGGAGGCTTTTAATGTTTAATAGATTATTGTATTTTAATGTTCTTTTGGAAGCCGCCCAGAGTGGCTGGGGAGACCCAGCCAGATGGGCGGGGTATAAATAATAAATTATTATTAATTATTATTATTATTATTATTATTATTATTATTATTATTATTATTATTCACTTTATAGTTTCACGACAAAACTAAACCTCACCTATACCACCACTATCACGGGTTGCCAGCAAGAAGGACATGGTTATTCGTCACCTCTGACAAACGATTAGCGAAATGACCGTCACAGAAATTTAAGAAAGGTCTTCTGAGGAACATAGTCAACGTTGGAACGTGCTCCTAAAAGGACAAAATAAAAAAATAAAAAAAATTCCTTCCAGTAGCACACTTAGAGACCAACTAAATTTGTTCTTGGTATGAGCCTTTAGTGTGCATGCACACTTCTTCAGATACCTTCAGATATCTTTTTATTTTGTTTTGACACAAAATAAAAAAATATCTGAAGGTATCTGAAGAAGTGTGCATGCACACGAAAGCTCATACAAGAACAAAATTTAGTTGGTCTCTAAGGTGCTACTGGAAGGAATTTTTTTATTTTTTTATTTTGTCCTTTAGGAGCAAGTTCCATCGATTGACTATGTTCCTCAAAGACCTTTCTTAAATTTCTGTGACGTCATTTCGCTAATCTTTGTCAGGGTGACAATAACCAGTCCATTCTTGCTGGCAACCCGGACCCGCCATTTTATGAAACCGGTAAAATCCCGGCACTGATCCTTGAGAGGAAACTGGCCACCCCTCTTGTAGACGAGGAATGCCGAGTCTCTGAGGCTTACGCCCGTTCTCAAGCCACTCCATCATGGCTCCCACACAGAGCAATTAATGCTATTGCAAGATCAGCGAAGCAGCGCCCCCCTGGTACTTTCACACCATAAATAAGAAAATAATTAAACATTAGAAAACACTTATCGACCGTATCACGCTCCGCGTATCCGCAAAAAAAAAGAATGACGGCGGAAAAAGGGCTATGAAAACATTAGCCGACGAATCGTGAGCTGATTTCTCTGCGCTTAACAGCATGGAGAAATTTTTTGCTCCGTGAGTAAAACTTTATTTTCGCTGCCAAGAGCTACAAAAGGCTCCATTACCAGCACTGCATGAGGAGTTCGGAACGGAGCAGCTTCTGAGGCAATTTAGGCTCACGTGTCACTTTGGTAATAAAGCAGGAGGGAGCAGGGCCTCATTCCAAGGAAGCCGGAGGGTTGTCTGGTACCTCAGCAGGTCTAGAGACCATTTCTGAGCGTAATGCACCTTTGCTTCTCTTTCCTGCCCCTTTCCACGCTGCTCTTCTCTGAGAGGATGCAGGCATTTTATGCACCAAAGTTTAGGAACTGGCATCCTCGGGCACGGGTCGTAGCTTTGTGATCAGCTTTCCAGATGTCAGGAGTTTGGGTCTGGAGACGACAGCCTGTTTCTCAAAGCTGAGGAACAATTGGCACTTTGTGAGGCACTTTGTGACGGACCTTCATTAAGGGGCACTGTGTGGTACGAAACCAGCGGGAGGAATTCCATTTTTTTAAATTCCATTTCCTTGGCCTCGCGCCGTGGTTTTTGCTGGTCGCTTCAACTTCTGCTCAGTTTCATTTGTGTTTCCTTCCCTTAATAGCTCATCACAGTGGTGGGCAAGCCTGCAGGCCCCGAGATGTTGCTGGCCGCTGTAATGTTCCCTGTTGAATGATGAGCCCGTTGGAGAAGTTAAACAAGAAATACTTTTTATTAAAGGGCTTTGAACAGCAGGTCTTCTGTCCTTCAGCTGCTTTCTCGCTCTGGCTTCTAGCTCTGCTTCCTGCTTGGACCCGGCCTCCTAAACTAGATACGGGAGGTGCCATAAAAGGCACAATCACATTAACTTTACAGATGCCAACTCTCACCAGCCCCAGCTGGCATAGCCAATGGTCAGGGATGATGGGATTTGTAGTCTAGCAGCATCTGGAGGATCACAGATTTCACACCCCAGCTTTGATTTATGCCCTGAATAGAATAGAGTCATACAGTTGGAAGCAACCTGAGGATCATCTGGTTCCCCAAACTTGGGTCTCCAGCTGTTTTTGGACTACTGTTCCCATCATCCCTGACCACTGGTCCTGCTGGCTAGGGATGATGGGAGTTGTAGTGCAGCAACAGCTGGAGACCCAAGTTTGGGAAACCCTGATTCTAGTCCAACCCTCTGAAATGCAGGAAATATGCAACTGTCCCTTATGCAGCCATTTCCCAGGATGTGACCGCTCAGCTTCTAGGTATAATGCCACTTTAACTGTACAGGACAGATGGGGCCTGGAACAGGACTCCATAAGAGGACTGACTAGTGCAGAACAAAGTGGACCTATTGCTTCCCAATAACTTGGAAGTGATGGTTCTGTTACTGCAAAGTAAAACTTGTGTTGGCCTTTTTATTTGCAGCCACATAACAAACTCTGGTTCACGTTCAGTTTGTGACAGAGTACAATCCTGAGATCTGTTTTACAGGAACTGTTGTTAAGTCAGATGTTTCCCATCCTATATCTGTGCATTCCATTCCCACCACCACCACCTAAATGCAAAACTTTACATTTGTCTCTGTTGAATTTGATTTTGTCAGTTTCCACCCAGTTTCCCATTCTACCTAGGCAAAGGTAAAGGGACCCGTGACCATTAGGTCCAGGCGTGACCGACTCTGGGGTTGCGGTGCTCATCTCGCATTAATGGCAGAGGGAGCCAGCGTACAGATTCCAGTTCATGTGGCCAGCATGACTAAGCCGCTTCTGGCGAACCAGAGCAGCGAACGGAAATGCCGCTTACCTTCCCGCTGGAGTGGTACCTATTTATCTACTTGCACTTTGACGCACTTTCAAACTGCTAGGTTGGCAGGAGCAGGGACCGAGCAACGGGAGCTCACCCCGTCGCGGGGATTCGAACTGCTGACCTTCTGATCGGCAAGCCCTAAGCTCTATGGTTTAACCCACATTGCCACCCGCGTCCCTAGGTCTACCTAGGTTGCTTTAAATTTAATTATGCTCTTCCAAGGTGTTTGCGATCCATCGCAGTTTTGTGCCATTTGCAAATTTGATAAAGGTTCCCTCCACCCCTTTATCCAAGTCTTGATATTTTTTTTTTGGAAGAGTAAATAAGCCCCACAATCAGAAGTTTGACAAGGAGCCACCAGCGAGCATTTGTGTCCAGTTTTGCACCAGCTGTGAATCCCGCTGTCAGGACTATGTTCTAGCCTGTAGGAATGCACTCTTAATTCCCCTTTCTCCTCCTCCCTGCAATTGCCCTCCACCAAACACAGCGGCTGCGAAAGTATCAGGCCGAATTCTATTTCATTAAAATATCAGCCGTGATTTCATGGGGCTTTATTTTAATCAGTGGGTCAAACAACAAGGTCAGGGGTAAGGAGAACCCAAATTGCCCTCTTTGGGGTTTGCAAAATTTGGCCTGTTGCGCAGTGTGGTGGAAATATGAACAGACAATGTTCCATTTTCTCACATACTTCCCAGATGGAGAGAATTGCGCACTGGCCATCTTCAGTGGCCAATAAATTCTGCTGCAAATCTCTTCGATTTACCAGAGTTATTTGTGCATGACGCTCTGCAAGTTACTATTCCCCAACCCACAGTGCAGCCTTGGAAGCAGGGGGAAAGTTCAGGTTGCTAAGCGATACACGCGTGCGAGTGACCTCATCGCCTCGCTCGGGGCTGGCTGGGTTGATGACACCGGAGAGAAAGTGTTTATAGCAGCTGGTCATCTTTTTACCCAGAATCCTTCAGAGGTTGTCCTGCCTGCTTTCCGAGATAACATGATGCAGTTTCTGAGATGCACCTCTTTACCTGGTGCATATTTTTAGGATCTATGTCCTTTTTGTGATTGCAAGTTGTTTTTAAATTGTTTCGAATATTGTGTCTGCCCTTAGCATGAAGGGTGGGTAATTCATCATCATCATCATGATGATTTGTTGTTGTTGTTTAGTTGTTTAGTTGTGTCTGACTCTTCGTGACCCCATGGACCAGAGCATGCCAGGCACTCCTGTCTTCCACTGCCTCCCACAGTTTGGTCAGGCTCATGTTGGTAGCTTCGAGAACACTGTCCCACCATCTCATCCTCTGTCATCCCCTTCTCCTTGTGCCCTCCATCTTTCCCAACATCAGGGTCTTTTCCAGGGAGTCTTCACTTCTCATGAGGTGGCCAAAGTATTGGAGCCTCAGCTTCAGGATCTGTCCTTCCAGTGAGCACTCAGGGCTGATTTCCTTCAGAATGGATAGGTTTGATCTTCTTGCAGTCCATGGAACTCTCAAGAGTCTCCTCCAGCACCATAATTCAAAAGCATCAATTATTCGGCGATCAGCCTTCTTTATGGTCCAGCTCTCACTTCCGTACATTACTACTGGGAAAACCATAGCTTTAACTATACGGACCTTTGTCGGCAAGGTGATGTCTCTGCTTTTTTCATCATGATAACCATCTTCAAATATCTCAAGGGCTGTCACATATGGAAGATAGAGCAAGCTTCTCTTCTCCTGCTCTGGAGGGTAGGACTCGAACCAGTTGCTTCAAGTTACAAGGAAGGAGATTCCGACTAAACTTCAGGAGGAACTTTCTGGCAGTAAGAGCTGTTCGACAGTGGAACAGACTTCCTCGGAATGTTTTCAATAGAGGTTGGATGGTCATCTGTCATGGATGCTTCAGTTGAGATTCCTGCATTGCAGGGGGTTGGACTAGATGACCCCCGTGGTCCCTTCAACTCCACAATTCTATGATTCTATGCCACAACAGTGATGGGTTTCTTTTTGCAAATCTGCCTGAGCTCTTCATTTTAAATCCATGTAGGCTTGCTGGAACCTTTGACAAAGGTGGGCTTTGGCTGAACCCAACATATGGCTAGGAAAATGCAGGGTGTTAATGGACAGAGACTGCTGTCGACTGGTCTAAAAATAACAGCTGATGCTTAAGTGTGAAAGCAAACTCACTGCACTCATGGACAAGCTTAACTAGTTTATCCTGCAGTTGGAAATCTGAAATTCATACCCCACAGCTCTCGTTAAATGTCCACAAATTTCACATAGGATTCCAATACATAATAATTTTTTTCTTTTGGCATTCAAAACGAAAGAGGTAACTTTTAAAACAGGCTGAGGTGGGTTGTATGTCATCCAGCAATGCAAACTATTGATAGCCCCACAAAGAACCGATTTCATTCATTGCACCTGCCAAACCCGTTTTCCAGAGATGAAATGGGAAGATAGTATACATTGTCAAACAGGGAACAATCTTTCACAAACCACCTGGGGGGGAAAACCCTCTTTCTCCAGCCAAGTTTATAAGACTGATACAAGTTTATCAAGTTATGCATGGCATGAAGAAAGTGGATAGAGATTTCCTCCTCCACCACCAACTTCCTTTCTCATAGCACTAGAACTTGTGGACATCCATTGAAGCTGTGTGCTTGAAGATACAGGGCAGACCAATTTAAATACTTTCCAACACATTGGTTAAAACAGTGGAATTTTCTCCCACAAGATGTCCATGGCTTGGATGGCTTTAAAAGTGGGTTCAACAGATTCATGGAGGATGCAGCCATTAATCAATCAATCAATCAATCAATCAATCACTTTATTTCAGCTTTAAGCTCATAAGAACAACAGAACTAGAACAAATACACAGTGCAATTTGATTAAAAAAATTAGAACCAGTAAAACTTAAAAGAGTACAAATTAGAAATAGATACTATAAGGAATTTTCAGCTTCCAAACAGCAGTCCATTACGACGTTTATATGTCAAAATGGAAGTTAAAAATTTCGCCATTTGCAAAGTTACATGCTGATCTGTATCTTGCAATAAAAAGGCCAGGCGAAAATCTGCCGGGTGCCCAGGCAATTTGTGGATTAATGGTAACAGTAAGTTCTTCCGGACAACACAATATAAAGGACATATAAATACTATATGGTGAAGTGTTTCGATCGATCTATTATCACAGGAACATAAAACCGAGACTTGGCCCCTAGAAAATCTATGAAAAAGGGAATTCGAGGGGAAAACATTAAAACGTGCTTTGATAAAGGCAAAACGATGACTGGCAATAGAAAGGGATGATAGGTAAGATGGCACATGAGTTGGAGAAATAACTCCCAACTGACGCGGGGGAGGATGCAGCCATCTTGATGGCTACTAGCCATGTTGACTCTGTTTCCCCTCAATCCTTGGAGGGCGTATGGCCCACGCAGGCCCTTTTCCCCAGACTTATCTGGTTGACCACTGTGAGAACAGAATGCTGAACTAGAGAGGCGACAGAGTAGGCTGGGGACTGGGGCGGGCACACCTGTCCATTCCAGCTTCTCTCATTTTTAAAATCTGACATTTTTTATTTTATTCATGGAAATCCACCAGCATTTTGGTATACATCTCTCCCAGCATACACATTATTTTATGCAGCTTCGGCTAATAATAACATTTTCACAAGCAGTCCTGCCTAATGCAATGCATGTGTTTTTTATGCACAACGCTGCTGGATATATGCTGACATTTCTGGGTTGGAGAGCTTCATTGCGAAATTCACAGCGGTGTCAACATAGGAGGATGGTTGCAGTTTTAGATCATGCATTGTTTCAGGAAGTTGGGCAAATTAGGTAGGTTTGTATCAATCTGGTGAACCGGGTTCGCATCCCCGCTCCTCCACATGCAGCTGCTGGGTGACCTTGGGCTAGTCACACTTCTCTGAAGTCTCTCACCCTCACTCACCTCACAGAGTGTTTGTTGTGGGGGAGGAAGGGAAAGGAGAATGTTAGCCACTTTGAGACTCCTTCGGGTAGTGATAAAGCGGGATATCAAATCCAAACTGCTCCTCCTCCACCTCCTCCTCCTCCTCTTCTTCTTCTTCAAGATGCTAACTGAACTGATTCCTGGTGTATGGGGTGTTAGGGGACAGGTAATGCCTCTGGTAGGGACGCAGGTGGCGCTGTGGGTTAAACCACAGAGCCTAGGGCTTGCTGATCAGAAGGTCGGCGGTTCGAATCCCCGCGACGGGGTGAGCTGCCGTTGCTCAGTCCCTGCTTCTGCCAACCTAGCAGTTTGAAAGCACGTCAAAGTGCAAGTAGATAAATCGGTACCGCTGCAGCGGGATGGTAAACGGCGTTTCCGTGCGCTGCTCTGGTTCGCCAGAAGCGGCTTTGTCATGCTGGCCACATGACCTGGAAGCTGTATGCCGGCTCCCTTGGCCAATAATGCGAGTTGAGCGCCGCATCCCCAGAGTCGGTCACGACTGGACCTAATGGTCAGGGGTCCCTTTACCTTTACCTAGTGCCTCTGGTGGGGGACATGCCATGCTCCTTCTGAGGTAGTTTGTCCGCCGTTGGTCCCCACCCTCCACTCAGTTCTCACCTGTGGCTCTTATTTACTGTCAGCATGTGCCAGTGATCACACCCCTGGTAACGATTCAACTGGCCGGCTAAACCAGCTGAGGGTAGCCGATGGGTCTCAAACCCTCAGTGAGTTAGGGAATTCTCCTTCAGGCGAGGACACTCTCCAGAGAATTGAGTGGATGAGACTAATAGCTGGTCCAATGGTCAAGAAGGAAGTTTCTGCGTGTGTGGTAGAGGGAAGTGAGGGGCAGATGGGGCTCATCAACCTGGTAAGGCAGCCCATCTAGGAGAAGGAAAACTCTGATCCTAAACCTCCACTGCCTTGTGGAATATCTTCGGGAGAATAAAACTCTAAGGAGTAAACCTTAAACAAATGTGGAGTGGAGTCCCTAACATAGCTGTCAACTTTCGGATTTGAAAATAAGGGATGCCGCGAAGGCAGTACAATGGCACCAAGTAGCCTCGCCACCCTGCGCTCCAGACGCTGCGCACGAACGGGTGAGCGAAAGAGCGAGTGTGTAGACGGCAGGCAGGCTGGCTGGCTGGTTGGGCGTGAGGGTCTGGCTGCACAAGGCATGCAAGCTCCGCCCCCAGTCGGTCTCAGACTCCTTATTGGCAGCCGAGCAACGCAGCTGAGGAGCCTCCCTGGCCGGCAGGGAGGGAGAGGAGCTGCTTCCTTTGAAATCCGGGAAATTTAAGGGATATCAACAATCCAGGATAGCAGCGGGAAACGGCATTGGAATAAGGGAGTTTCCCGCAAAAAAGGGGAGGGTTGACAGCTATGGTCCCTAAGGCTGTTGGTTGGCGCCTTGTGTGCCTCCTTCCGGCAATTCCTGCAGCCCAGCTGGTGCTCTGCTTTCCTTTGGACCCCATCAGTGAGGCTAAAAGGGGAGTCTTGTCGGCTGGGCAGCTCAGGACCTCCAGACACGCTGCGCAGGCTTGCACCCCAGGGAGGTCACTTGTGTGCTGCTAACACAGCAGTTTGACTTCACCCCTGGAGGCGTACTCCATTGTATCTCAAGACAGACGGATGCCAACTGTGGACACAGCAGGGCAGGTTTCTTCCCACCTCCCTAGACTGTCTTTAAGTCTGATTTATCATTCCACTCCCAGCTACTCAGATTTCAACAGACCCAACCCACAAAAATTTAAAGCCTCCTGAGGACTAGGAACTTGCGTTTTAGAAGAAGGTGGAGAACACTGAGAGTCTCAGAGGTCTCCGTTGTATTCTTAACAACCAGACTGCACATCTGGATGATGTCATCAGGGGAGTGTGGAGTGTGCAAAAAACAACAACAACCCCTGGGTAGGATGTGGGAGGAGGTCCAAAACGAACCTTTTGCCAAGTTCTGCCCGTGAATTATTGAGCCTTGCTTTAGCAGGAGGCAGTTAACTCCATCCCAATTGCATCCTTTGTATATATCAAAACTGAATATCTAGTTAAACAAATGGGTTCCTTTGCTGTGACTAAACCAATCTGCATGTGTTCTTCCTCCCACCATTGATTTATTTAGAGGAAGCCCAGTCCTCAGAGGCTCTTTTTCTCCGTTAGCATGCCTGTGTGTATTATTTGCCCCCCTCCACTCAATTGATTAAAAGTCAGCACTCAGAGACTCTGTGAGCAAAGGCATCTCACAAGGGGAGCATTTGCATTTGAAAGGGAAGGGAGGCCGGGCTGTTCTCCTGGAGTAAGAGGCTCATTAACAATAGCAGAAATACTTTGAACCATAACCTCCCTTCATTACTTAAGCTCGGAGCATGGCCCCCTGCGCCCGACGGAGCGATCAGGTGGGTGTGGCGGCAGACCGTGGCTGCAAATTGCCTGATGCTCAAGCAGTTTCCCCTTTCCTGTTTGTAAACTTTGCACAAATCAGTTTCCTGGGCTGAGAAATGGCCAGTCTTGCCCTTTGCCCTGGTATGAGTGGGAAGGCAATTTGTTTGTACTGGCCAGGGGTCAGCAGTCTTTTTCAGCCGTGGGCCGGTCCACCATCCGTCAGACCATGTGGTGGGCCGGACTATATTTTTTGGGGGGGAAATGAACGAATTCCTATGCCCCACAAATAACCCAGAGATGCATTTTAAATAAAAGGGCACATTCTACTCATGTAAAAACATGATGATTCCCGGACCGTCCGTGGCCAGATTAAGAAGGCAAATGGGCCACATCTGGCCCATGGGCCTTAGGTTGCCTACCCCTGGTACTGGCAATAACAGGTGAAAATATCACCGTGGGCGAAGAGTGAAAGAACATAAGAAGAGCCTGCTGGATCGCACCAATTACCCATCTAGTCCAGCATCCTGTTCTTACAGTGGCTAACCAGATGCTTGTGGGAAACCAGCAAACAGGATCCGAGCACAAGAGCAACTCTCCCCTCCTACGGTTTCCAGAAGCTGGTATTCAGAAGCATCTCCCTCCCTCATGGCTAGTAGCCCTTGATAATCTTCTCCTCTGTGAATTTGTTTAATAATAATAATAATAATAATAATAATAATAATAATAATGTATCACATTTGTATACCGCCCTTCATCAGAAGATCTCAGGGCCAGTACTTTTTTTCAAAAACAAAAAAGCCGCCAGAACTCACTAGGAAGTTGTTACTTTAAGTCATCTGAACAGATGCTGGTTTAACAACAGCTGCATTCACTGCCTACAAAGGTGCTAAAAGCTACAGCAAGCTTGTCTCCCAAGCTGGTTTGGGGGTCACCCCTGGTTCTGGTGCAGGTCAAATAAATGCGCCTCCTACCTCCCTTGGTCTCTTAGAGTCAGGTAGATGGCTAGGGCAGCTTGGAAGGGCCCTTGTGCAAATGCGCACATGTGCAATGATAGAGGCTTGGCTGGGAAGCTGAAAGCACGCCAACGCTATATGGGAAATGCAAATTGGGTCTGCTCCGTAGCTTGACCGATTGCATCCAGGAGTGGCCAGGAGCTAGGTGGAATCCTAGATCTAAAAATGTGTCGACTCGCACATGCTGGTCAGTTTCCATTTTGACTTCCATTTTGGGCTTCTCGGAAGCATGCAAAAGCAAGAAGGTGGGGTGAATGTTGGCCTGCAATGGCGCCCACCTGAGCATAGCTGTCAACCCTCCCTTTTTTTGGGAAACTCCCTTATTCCAATGCTGTTTCCCGCTGCTATCCTGGATTGTTGATATCCCTTAAATTTCCCAGATTTCAAAGGAAGCAGCTCCTCTCCCTCCCTGCCGGCCAGGGAGGCTCCTCAGCTGCGTTGCTCGGCTGCCAATGAGGAGTCTGAGACCGACTGGGGGCGGAGCTTGCATGCCTTGTGCATCCAGACCCTCACGCCCAACCAGACAGCCAGCCTGCCTGCCGTCTACGCACCTGCTCTTTTGCTCACCCGTTCGCACGCAGCCTCTGGAGCGCAGGGTGGCGAGGCTACTTGGTGCCATTGCCCCGCCCTTGCGGCATCCTTTATTTTCAAATACAAAAGTTTGGGGAAATCCCTTATTTTCAAATCTGAAAGTTGACAGCTATGCAACTGAGAGGTGCCGAAACTGCACTCCTGCTGAAAAAAAGCACTGCTCAGGGCAGTTCACAGCATAAAATGCAGCGCGAAACAGACCACTTAGGTTGATGGCTATCGCTGTCTCCTGTGGGAGCCGAGTCCATCGTTTAACTAAGAGGATGGGGTTTGTGCACCATTAATAGCTGTGTAGCGGAAAGGATTTCACCTTGTCCTCCAAGTTACATTCGCTCAAATCCCCTCCCCACCAACTGTTAAAACTGCAGGAGCCCCAGTGCTAACCTGGCCATCCTAACCCTAATAATATATTCCAAAATTACAGTTCAGAAAGTATCTACGTGGACCACTTGAGTGTTATAGCCGTTGACCCTTCATCTGATTTCTGCAACAGCCAGATCAAAATGTGGGGCTGTGTGTACAGATGCATGTACGCACAGCTGTTCCCCTTTTGCACTGCTTATGAGCCACTTTGGAGTGTGTGTCCCTTCTCGTGTGGAGCCTGCTTTTGCAAACTTTTGTAGAGGGAAGCGGATGGGGGAGGGGGAACGCAGCCAAAGCCTTATTTCCATATCCCTTCCAGATGGCCAAGATGCCACAGGAACAAGGAACTGGGCTCCTTCGCACAGCACATCCGCAGGCGAAACTCTCCACCCCAGGGAGGCTGCTTAGTCCGACGCTGTGGACTGGGTTTGAAACCAGAACCAACTTTATTGTTTCTTGAATAAAACCGGAGTCACGGCTGCAGCATGGACTAAGGCTGTGATGTTAAGGGATGCTCTGAAAGTTGGGATATGGATCTCGGAGATCACAAAATTGTAGAGCTGGAAGCCCTCTTAGCCTCATGGCCTCTTAGCCTCATGTCCCGCTTGCAGGCTTCTCACACGCGTTTGGTGGGCCACTGTGAGAAGAAGATGCTGGACTAGACAGGGGCGTAGCAAGGGGGCGGGGGGCGGGCCGCCCCGGGTGCCACCCTTGGGAGGGTGACAAATTGGGTGCTTTTTTTTTTTTAAAAAATTTTTTTATAATTTTTTTAAGGCTATTTTCGGCAATGCTGGGGTGGAGCCGCAGGGGCGGCCAGCGAGGAGCGGTGTCCCCCCCCCCGCTGGCCGCCCCTGCGGCTTCACCCCGGCAACGCCGAAAATAGCCCCCCCCTCCAGCGGCTTTTCCCGCCGCTGGCTGGCTTGCGGAGCCGGGGCAGGGAGAGGGGCAGGGCGAGCCAGCGAGGAGGGGTGACACCCCTCCTCGCTGGCCCGCCCCTCTCCCTGCCCCGACTTGCGCTCCGCCGAAGGGGTGCAGGCAGCGAGGAGGAGGCGGCGGAGGGGTGTCACCCCATTGCTGCTCGCCTCGGCTCTCCCCTCGCCACTGCAGGCGGCGGGAGAGGCGAGCAGCGATGGGGTGACACGCACCCCTCCGCCGCCGCCTCCTCGCTGCCCACCCCGGCAGCGGGGAGAAATGCGCTTTAAAAAAGAGCAAAGCCAGGGCAAGCTTGCCTTGGCTTTTTCTCTTTTTTAAAGCGCTCCCCCCCCCCCGCTGCAGGGGCGGAGCCGCAGTGACGTTGCGTCGTGACGTCATGACGCGACGTCACGACGCCCCGCCCCCAGGGGGGTGCCTCCTCGGCTCGCCGCCCTGGGTAGCGAGGAGGCTTCCTACGCCCCTGGGACTAGATCATAGAAGGGACCCTGAGAGTCCAATCTAGTCCAAGCCCCCTGCATCGCAGGAATTTCAACATGCAGTTCCCCATCCTATATGAAACCACACCAGACCCTGCTTAGCTTTGCAAATGTGCTAGCAATTTTATTGCCGTATCACTCAGCCCAGGGACCCCCAAGGATCACCTAGTTCTTTGTCCCACAACTGATTAATTTAGAGGAGCCAGGGAACTTTGTCACTTCAAGGGCCACATGCCAGTGGTAAAGGTAAAGGTAAAGGGACCCCTGACCATTAGGTCCAGTCATGACTGACTCTGGGGTTGCAGCGCTCATCTCGCTTTATTGGCCGAGAGCTGGCGTACAGCTTCCGGTCATGTGGCCAGCATGACTAAGCCGCTTCTGGCGAACCAGAGCAGTGCACGGAAACGCCGTGTACCTTCCCGCTGCAGCGGTACCTATTTATCTACTTGCACTTTGACATGCTTTCGAACTGCTAGGTTGGAAGAAGCAGGGACCAAGCAATGGGAGCTCATCCCGTCACGGGGATTCGAACCGCCAACCTTCTGATCAGCAAGCCCTAGGCTCTGTGGTTTAACCCACAGCGCCACCCGCATCCCAATGCCAGTGGTAGGTGGGGCTAAAAGTAAAAATGAACCAAGCAATAAGTGTGAGTTTTAATTTTGCACAGCAGGCAGGTTTATTCACTCACACACCTTTCCAAACTCTGTCAGGTAA
Organism: Darevskia mixta; assembly: GCA_034641385.1. Classification (NCBI taxonomy): domain Eukaryota; kingdom Metazoa; phylum Chordata; class Lepidosauria; order Squamata; family Lacertidae; genus Darevskia; species Darevskia mixta. The sequence goes on along the minus strand of JAWWNH010000091.1, from coordinate 3,639,244 downwards.
GCAGGATTCATGGCCAGAGTTCAAGGACATGGTTCAGCCAGGCAAAAACCCTTCAGGAAGATACAAAGCTGGGCTGGTGAGGGGTGTGGCCTGGGGAAAGGGGTGTGGCTGGAGAGAGGGGGTGTGGCCTGGGGACAGTCGCTAAGGGGCTGCATTTGCCTTCTGGGCCTTTGGCTTCCTAATCCCCTGCCTGCACACTAGGGTGGACTCTACACACATTTTAAAAACGTTGTGAAAATGCTTTTTTAAAAAAAGTTTTGAAAAATGCATTGAATTTGCTATAGCTCACAGTCGCCATCTAGTGCCAGATTTGTATATTGCACTTTACAACACATTCAAAATGTTTTATTTGCAGCTGTATTGCTGAGTCAGTCCTAGGCTAGCTTCTGCACATACTTGCACATCCCTCTCTATCCTCCCTGGAAAGGTGAAATTCACACTTGTTGACGGGAATGTGGCCCTCAGGCTGAGCACAATTCAAAGTGTTGGAGCTGACCTTTAAACCCCTAAATGGCCTCGGTCCTGTATACCTGAAGGAGAGTCTCCACCCCCATTGTTCAGCCCGGACACTGAGATCCAGCGCCGAGGGCCTTCTGGCAGTTCCCTCACTGTGAGAAGTGAGATTACTGGGAAACAGGCAGAGGGCCTTCTTGGTAGTGGCACCCGCCCTGTGGAACGCCCTCCCACCAGATGTCAAGGAAATAAACAACTACACAACTTTTAGAAGACATCTGAAGGCCCTTCAGGGAAGTTTTTAATGTTTGATGTTTTATCGTGCTTTAATATTTTGTTGGGAGCTGTCCAGAGTGGCAGGGGCAACCCAGTCAGATGGGTGGCATAACAATAACAATAACACTAACAATAACAATAATAATGCTTCTTGACCCCTGCCCTAGCAATGGAGTCCATGTTTCCTATTCTGCAACAGAGGCTTGAAACAGCTCTCTGCAGCAGTCAGGCTATCCTGCACACAGGCTAATTTCTTTCTTTCTTTCTTTCTTTCTTTCTTTCTTTCTTTCTTTCTTTCTCTCTCTCTCTCTCTCTCTCTCTCTCTCTCTCTCTCTCTCTCCTCCTTCCTTCCTTCCTTCCTTCGTTCCTTCGTTCAGTCCTTCCTTTTGATGCAAAGGAGGCAATCAGCTGGGATTCTTTGGCAGCTGTCAAAGGTTTCGCTTTGATGGTGCCATGTCTCTCCCCTCCTCCCTCCCGTTAGAGAGGAATTCTTGCTTCTGTCAGCATATATGTGTGTGTGTATGTGTGTGTGTGTGTGTATACACACACACACACACACACACACATATATATATATCGCCAGCAGAAGATGAATTCGTTGGCACAGCCTTCTTGCCGTCCGCATATCCTCAGTTCATGTGCTACATTTTACATAAAGCAAAACTTGGTAAGAGGAAAAACACACCCTGCAGTTCTTCAAAGCTAATGCGCAGTAAATATATTCCGACACTGACAGGTATTTCTTCTTAAATTGCCACTTGCGCGTATGTACGTGTGTGCAACCAGGATTTGCTTAAAAAGCATTATTCCTTCCCTGAGCAAATGCAGGAGGTTGCCTGCGCTACGGTCCTAAGAAAATAAAAATTTAAAACAAGCCCTTAAAAACAAACAGTTCTCTCTCTCTCGCCCCCCCCCCCCGCCCATTAAACACAGGCAGTTTTGAAGAACCTTCTCTGGAAAGAAGCAAACAGGGCTGTCAAAAAGGCAGTGGATGTTTTCCTGCCAAAAATACCAGGTGGAATATTTGTCCCCCCCCCACCTTATTGTTTTAAACATTCCAGGTGGAATCTCTGGTAGTTTGTTAACATTGCCTGACCTGAACTACAAGCCTCCCTGCAGCTTCGCAAGCAGGAAGGGGGGGTCTCCCTCGTGTGGAAGGTGGGGGTTGAAAAAGCCCCCCCCAAAAAACTCCCCAGAGCATCTCTTGATGCCGACCCCTCGTTGCTTTTCTTTCCCTCCGCCGCCACTCCCTTTCCGGCATGACGGAGAAGGAACGGGAATAATTGAGAGGCTGAATAAAAAATGCCGAGAGGTTTTATATTTCTGCCAGGCTGAAACGGAAATAATTCAGTAAGCTGGAAGCCCAAGCCTTCCATTTGCATCGTAAAATATATGCCTATATATATATATAAATATACAGACTTTGTCTTTTGCTGCATTTTCTTCCAGGCTGCAATATTTTCTGCCTTGGCTTATTTCAGCTCTGTTTTGGTACTTTGCAGTTGTCGTAAAAGGCTGCATTTTCTAAGTTAGTTGATTAAGCCGGAACGGTCATTGCTGTTGCTGCTGCTGTTATATATTTATTTATACGCCGCCTTTTCCCGTGACAGATAAAAACTAAGAACAGCTAAGAATGTAAGGGGGGGGGGAACCAATCATTTAAAAACAATTAAGCATTGATAGAATTATATTTAAAAATCTATTAAAAGCATATAAATAATTGAAACAGCATGGCTCCAGCCCCCTCATTAAAGGGAGTCCATTCCTAAAAGTCCATTTCTACCTTGATGGCAGAAAGTGAGGAGGAATTAAAGAACCTTTTAATGAGGGTGAAAGAGGAGAGCGCAAAATATGGTCTGAAGCTCAAATCAAAAAAACTAAGATCATGGCCACTGGTCCCATCACCTCCTGGCAAATAGAAGGGGAAGAAATGGAGGCAGTGAGAGATTTCACTTTCTTGGGTTCCATGATCACTGCAGATGGTGACAGCAGTCATGAAATTAAAAGACGCCTGCTTCTTGGGAGAAAAGCAATGACAAACCTAGACAGCATCTTAAAAGGCAGAGACATCACCTTGCCGACAAAGGTCCGTATAGTTAAAGCTATGGTTTTCCCAGTAGTAATGTATGAAAATGAGAGCTGGACCATCAAGAAGGCTGATCGCTGAAGAATTGATGCTTTTGAATTATGGTGCTGGAGGAGACTCTTGAGAGTCCCATGGACTGCAAGAAGATCAAACCTATCCATTCTGAAGGAAATCAGCCCTGAGTGCTCACTGGAAGGACAGATCCTGAAGCTGAGGCTCCAATACTTTGGCCACCTCATGAGAAGAGAAGACTCCCTGGAAAAGACCCTGATTTGGGGAAAGATTGAGGGCACAAGGAGAAGGGGACGACAGAGGATGAGATGGTTGGACAGTGTTCTCGAAGCTACCAACATGAGTTTGGCCAAACTGCGAGAGGCAGTGAAGGATAGGCGTGCCTGGCGTGCTCTGGTCCATGGGGTCATGAAGAGTCGGACACGACTGAACGACTGAACAACAACAATTCCTAAAAGCCTGTTGGAACAAGAAGGTTTTCACCTGCCAATGAAAGGACAAAGAGGAAGCTAGTCTAGCTTCTCCAGGAAGGGAGTTCCAGAGTTTGGGAGGAACCACCACCAAGAAGGCCCTTTCCCTCTTCTGTACCAAGCATGCCTGTGAGGGTGGCAGGATTGAGAGAAGGGCCTTGCCTGAAGATCTCCGAACCTGGGCAGTTTCATTTGATGGAATAAGGTCTTTCAGGTAGCTTTCACCTGGCCAGGAGTCTCGCTGCAGCTCCTTGAGCCAGTTAAAGTTTCTGAGCACTTTTCAGAGGCAGCCCTGCATAGAGTGTGTTGTAGAATCATAGAATCATAGAGTTGGAAGAGACCACAAGGGTCATCCAGTCCAACCCCCTGCCAAGCAGGAACACCATCAAAGCATTCTTGACAGATGGCTGTCAAGCCTCTGCTTAAAGACCTCCAAAGAAGGAGACTCCACCACACTCCTTGGCAGCAAATTCCACTGTCGAACAGCTCTTACTGTCAAGAAATTCTTCCTAATGTTTAGGTGGAATCTTCTTTCTTGTAGTTTGAATCCATTGCTCCGTGTCCGCTTCTCTGGAGCAGCAGAAAACAACCTTTCTCCCTCCTCTATATGACATCCTTTTTAGTAATCCAGTACAGTAATTGGCATTTGGAGAGTGGTCTGGATTGTTCGCTCTTTGAGCATTGAGTCTGGGCAGGTAAGAAAGGAGGAGACAAACATTAGGTGTACCAAGGAATTTTTGGGTTGAGGGCACCCTTGAGGGATCTGCATTGTGCCTGGTGGAATTGCAGGGATGTGTGTGACATGTTCATTTTGGGTGAAGGCTGGACAGTGGGGCCCAAATGAGCATGCTGGGTCCATATGTACAAGGTTCATCTAGCAAAGAGGGAGTAATTTCCTCTCCATCCTTTGCTAGAGAGCCATGAACTAGAGGGAACTCAGTTCTGGCACCTCTCAAGTGGGCACCATAGCCATTCTAAGAGAACGAGGGAGGTGTTTGTGGCGAGTTCCAGCACCTCTTTTTCTAGAAAAATAGCAGTGGCTCATATCCCACGTTCAAGGAGATCTGGGAGGATGGTTCCCTGCCAGAATCAGTTGAAACCCCCCCCCCTTCCGAATTTGGTTGCTCTGCTTAATTTGAGTTGCAGTTCCTCCAATCCAGGCTTCCTCAAACTCGGCCCTCCAGTTGTTTTTGGCCTACAACTCCCATGATCCCTAGCTAGCAGGACCAGTGGTCAGGGATGATGGGAATTGTAGTCTCAAAAACATCTGAAGGGCCGAGTTTGAGGAAGCCCGCTCCAATCCGTTATATTAATAAATACTGTATAACCATTCTGCCAGTTCCATGCACCTTCTCTGCAGGCTCGTGTGGGGAGAAACGGTGTGATGGGGCGGCCTCCTTCTTTGTCCTGCCTTTGCTCATATTGTTTGAGGCAGGCTGCTAAAGCAGCAAAACACCAGGTGACAGCAACAGCAATATATAAAAGAAGCAACGGCAATAAAAGTCCATGGTAAAACAGCTTGAAACGTCATAAAACCCAGAGTTAAAACAGAATGATTGTGTGTAATTATGGCTTCCAAAACAGAGATGGAGGATCTGTGGTCCTGCAATTCCAATTCCATCACCCTCAGTCAGTCGGGACAAAGTGCAGGAACATCCCAAGAGCCCCAACCCTACTCTAAAAGGGCCAAAGCCCACCCTAAGTATCCTTTTGCAGAAGTTTCCGCTGCAGTTCCCTTTGTACTGCTGAAGAGGCAAGCAGCTTTTAAGCTTTGTCAGTGGCTTGCCTCTATAGCACATAGTGAAAACATCTAAGAGGTTTCTGGCATTTCCAGTGGGTGTTTTGCATCTTGGGGTTTGTGGGGTGTTAGGAGGTGCTTAGTATCTCTGGTAGGGGAAACGTCCTGGGGCAGTTTGTCCACCTGCACTCAGCTCTCACCTGTGGCTCCTAGAAGTTGTCAGCACATGACAGCAGCTGCATGTGGAGGAGAGGAGACGTGAACCCGGTTCCCCAGATTATGAGTCTACCGCTCTTAACCACTACACCACACTAGCTCTCTGGGGAGAGGGAAGTGAGGGGCAGATGGGGCTCATCAACCTGGGAAGGCGGCCCATCTAGGAGTTGGAAAACTCTGGTCCTAAACCACTGCCTTGTGAGATATCTTCAGCAGAAGAAAAGGCTAAGGAGCAAACCCTATGCAAATCCAGAGTGATGTCCCTTAGATGGTTGGATGGCAACTTTGGGAGGGAGAGAACTGCCACCGTGAGCAACTTGGAGGAAAGGTGGGGTATAAATGAAATGAATAGTTTTCCCCTCTCCCCAGAGCTGCAATTCCTAGTACTCTTAACAAACTACAGTTCCCAGAATTTGGGGGGCTGCTTTGATTGCATAGTATGCATGCAGCCTCAATGTGACGCTGTTCAGGAAAAAAGCAGACACGCTCATTGATTCATGGGTTAAATGAGAGCTCTTAATTAATGACCAGTTTTTAATTCCGATAGTGTTCCCTTTAATTGAAGCGACAACTCTTTTCTTCCGGGGATTGAGGACCTTCATAAAACATTTATGATGAAGCAGCACAGAATGCGAGCAAATGGTTTAGCTGTCTATCATTCTCCGTTCCTTCCACCTCCAGTTTGGCAGGACAAGGAATTGCAGAGGAGTTAGTTGCTTAAAGCCACCTATTGTGCTAACTTGGGGCGCTTCCTAGGCGACCTGTTTATTAAGCTTTCGCCCTGATTTATTTGCAAGGGGATTAGACAACGCTGGCTATTTAATGGGCATTCCTTCAGATTTATTTGCAGTGAGGATTTTTCAGGGAAGCAGCATTTGTTGTGCAAAGACTCCCGGTCTACTATACCAGGGGCGGCCAACTCCCAAGAGACTGCGATCTACTCACAGAGTTAAAAACTGGCAGTGATCTACCCCCTTTTGGGGGGTTCAGGTCAAAGTTGTTGAGCTTTTCTTAGGGGAGCCAAAGTTGTTGAGCTTCTTTGAGCTAGTGATCTACCAGTGATCTACCACAGACATCCAGTGATCTACCGGTAGATCACGATCTACCTGTTGGACATGCCTGTACTATACAGTAACTGCACAACCTGAATTTGCCAGCCTGTGATTGAATCCCATCTGAAAACAGTCCGGTTTTCATCCCTATTCCCACTGATAAGAACGTGGAAAGGGATGTTTTAGGATGTGGTAGAGATGGAATTAATTGGAGCGGGTGGGTGGGTTGCAAGCTTTACAACAGATCCTATTAGCTCCAGTGAGATGTTTCTTCCAAGTGGGATTGCTTCTCCAAATTGGCTTAGTAGGTCAACCAACTAAACTGTTAGCTGATTGATTTGTGGGGTCTGCTTTTACTTTATTTATTCTTAAAGCACTTGAAAAATAATAATGGTCAGTCTTAATATAAAGGCACAGGAGGCAGTTTTATGAGGCCCATTGTTAAGTAATGAAGGTAAACTTCAATTTATTGGGGAGCGAGATTTCAGGCTGCCCTTATATTTGTTGGGGCTGTTTTGGTTCTGGTGAACTTCTCATGAAACATCTTCTTTTCTTTCCTTTTTAAATAATGTTTTTATTTATTTTCGTGGCACAGGAGCTAAGAGGGCAACGAAGAAATATTAAGGATATTTGAGAAAAAGGAATGGTAACTTTTATGTATTAAATTGTAAGTTTTCAGCCTCTTCTTTCTGTCCCTCGAAAAGGTAGTTGTGTCAAACTTTTGGCAACGTGCAAATGAATGTAAATTGAACCATTAATTAATTAGGGGAAAGGAAGTTGATTAATCAGCTATAAGCTCTTCAATCAGTGGACAGCTCTCCAATTGTGTCTCCATACAAAATTCCACATTCAAATTCACATTCTCTTAATTATAATGTTGTTTTGGGGCATTCCATGTGAAGGATTTTGTGTGTGTGGTTGAGAGGGGAGAGGTTAGCTGGGCAAAAACTTCCCACACCTGTTCTCAAGACTGAAGTTGCTTCTAAGGCATCCTTTGAAGATAAATGTCAAAAAGGATCATCCGGAACTGTTTGTGAATTTGGACTAATACGTTCTGAAAAATCTGTCAATATCTGAAATGGTGCCCAGTTGCCCTTTAGCTGCAATGGCCTCTAAATGGTTTAGATTTAGGGAGCTGTTTCAGATCACAGCATCCACGTGGCACATTCATGCGCAGCTCAGCCTCCTCCAACCGGAGGCTGATTGGAGTTGTGGTCCAAAACATCTGGGGAGCTCCAGGTTGGAGAACGCTGGATCAGTGGAAGACATTACATGCCTCTATGCCCTGTGCGGCTCCCCACCCATCTCCTTCGACGCAGCAGTGCCCACCCAGGTGTGAACACAGCTATTCTTACATGCCGATCATGGATTGAGAAATCAGATGAATGTCTTTGCCATGCCACCTTTTAAAAGCAGAAAACAGCAGCTGGATAGCTCAGTTGGTTAGAGTGTGGTGCTGATAATGTCGCGGTTGCAGGTTCAATCCCTGTATGAGGATGCGTATTCTTGCATTGCATGGGTTCAACTAGTTGAACCTCGGGGTCCCTTCCAAATCTATGGTTCACAATCACAGTTCCATGGGGAGGTGCCTGAAGAACAATGACGGCAACATGATGGTCCGTTTAAGAGGAGTCTTGGGCCTGGGCAGACAGAACATCGCCAGGGTAAGTGGGTGCGATGTGACTGGAAAAGTGAGTCTTTAGCAAGGTGTGCTGGGAAGAAGAAGGGAAAGAACTCCATCTTGGGCTGGCTGGCTGAAGTCTGGCAGGGAAAGATGCCTTGGGACTCACCTCTACAGCTGCAACTATCATGTTGTAAGTGTGTTATACAAATGTGACGCTAGATGGTGATTGTGAGCTTATGGCAAATTCAATATATTTTTTAAAAATGCTTTTTAAAAAAAGCATTTTCACAGTGGTTTTTTAAAATATGTGTCTAGATTCCACCTTGGTCTCAAGTGCTGTACTGCTGTGGGGAACAGGCCCCTCTTGAGATCCCAGCCTGCTTTTGAGTCACCGATTGTTTTCATCTCAGCCAGCACGTCCTCATTCCACTCAATGTAGGCCAGAAATGTCTCCCCGAAAGCAATTATCCTTTGGGCAAGCCTTTCGGAGCCATCCTGCGAAGGCAGCGCAATGACACAGTTTCCTGGAGCGAGACACTCCCTGGGAGGAGCAAAGGACCCCCTGAGCGCTCGCTTCCTGGATATGTGGGGGAGCGCAGCGTTGCCGCGGCAACCTAAGTCCGGGTTCCTCATTAGCAACATTTGGGCCTGGCGCTGAATGAAAGGGAAGATTCCTTTTCTAGTGTCACCTTCCTGGAGAAAGCTGTTGAGAGCGTTCTTGTGAGATGCTTTCAGATGCTTCATCAGACAAGGCATCCTGTTCACCTGCAATCTGCCGTGCCGCCAAAGAAAAAGGAAATCATTTCGGGGAGCTGTCGGTAGGAATCCGGCGAAAAGAACGAGAGATAGAATCATAGAATCATAGAATCATAGAGTTGGAAGAGACCACAAGGGCCATCCAGTCCAACCCCCTGCCAAGCAGGAAACACCATCAAAGCATTCCTGACAGGTGGCTGTCAAGCCTCTGCTTAAAGACCTCCAAAGAAGGAGACTCCACCACCCTCCTTGGCAGCAAATTCCACTGTCGAACAGCTCTTACTGTCAAGAAATTCTTCCTAATGTTTAGGTGGAATCTTCTTTCTTGTAGTTTGAATCCATTGCTCCGTGTCCGCTTCTCTGGAGCAGCAGAAAACAACCTTTCTCCCTCCTCTATATGACATCCTTTTATATATTTGAACATGGCTATCATATCACCCCTTAACCTTCTCTTCTCCAGGCTAAACATACCCAGCTCCCTAAGCCGTTCCTCATAAGGCATCGTTTCCAGGCCTTTGACCATTTTGGTTGCCCTCCTCTGGACACGTTCCAGCTTGTCAATATCCTTCTTGAACTGTGGTGCCCAGAACTGGACACAGTATTCCAGGTGAGGTCTGACCAGAGCGGAATACAGTGGTACTATTACTTCCCTTGATCTAGATGCTATACTCCTATTGATGCAGCCCAGAATTGCATTGGCTTTTTTAGCTGCTGCATCACACTGTTGACTCATGTCAAGTTTGTGGTCTACCAAGACTCCTAGATCCTTTTCACTTGTACTGCTCTCAAGCCAGGTGTCACCCATCCTGTATTTGTGCCTTTCATTTTTTTTGCCCAAGTGTAGTACTTTACATTTCTCCCTGTTAAAATTCATCCTGTTTGCCTTGGCCCAGTTCTCTAATCTGTTAAGGTCATTTTGAAGTGTGATCCTGTCCTCTGGGGTATTAGCCACCCCTCCCAATTTGGTGTCAATTTTGGTATTACTTATGCATTAGAATTTCCCGGCCCTGAGCCCAGGGATTTTCGTTTATTTATTTATATTTTTGTGCGGCCCCTTTTGTTTCCCTGGGCCCCAATTATATCCTCCGGCATTGTCGGAATCTGTTGCCACCGACCCCACCGTGAGAAACTTTCGTTTTTTCGAAGGCAACTTTCTCGGCAGCCCAGGAGCTTCTGAGGGTGTGAAACCGAATTCGGCATTAGCAAGATTACTGAGAGAACAAGATGGTGTAACTTTAGAGTTAGGAGCAATACATCCCAGTCACACGCCTCTCTGCCTGCTCCCTTAAAATGAGAGGGATTGCTTTTGGTGCACGATAATAACAAAGAAACAGCCTAGTGGCCTGCGGCCAGTGGACTAGGGGGACTGGACTAGTCCCCTAAATGTTCCCGACAAATTGGAGTATTAAAATATTGAAATATTGTTCATCTTCAAGACATATATCATCACTCTGTGTGTGTGTGTGTGTGTGTGTGTGTGTGTGTGTGTGTGTGTGTAAAGGAGGATGCAGAACAGGACAGAGGAGGAGGCGTGGTAACAGGGTTGGGCTGTGTGTAAGGGGAAGTTGAGGAAAGGAAGGAGGGTGGAGGGGAAAGGGGGGTAAAGATGGAAATGAGGGTGCCAAGGGGGTACAGAAAAAGAGAGAGAAGGGGGCATAACTGGGTGGAAGGTAAAAAGGGTGCTTAGTACAGTGGTACCTTGGGTTACAAACACCTCGGGTTACAAACACTTTGGGTTACAGACTCCATTAACCTGGAAGTAGTACCTCAGGTTAAGAACTTTACCTCAGGATGAGAACAGAAATCGCGGGCCGGCAGCGTGGCGGCAGTGGAAGGCCCCATTAGCTAAAGTGGTACCTTAGGTTAAGGACTTTACCTCAGGATGAGAACAGAAATCGCACCGCGGCAGCGGGAGGCCCCATTAGCTAAAGTGGTACCTCAGGTTAAGGACTTTACCTCAGGATGAGAACAGAAATCGCACCACACCAGTGGGAGGCCCCATTAGCTAAAGTGGTACCTCAGGTTAAGAAAGGTTTCAGGTTAAGAACGGACCTCCGGAACGAATGAAGTTCGTAACCAGAGGTACCACTGTAGTTGCAATGTGTGGGAAGAGGAAGATGCAGGCGGTTACCATGGTCTGTGTGCAAGGAGGGAATTGCACAAATGGAGCTTTGCAACACTAGGCTGCTTCTTGCACCAAACACTTGGACTTGCCTTGAGTTGCTCACGCATGGTCTTTTGATTTTTTAAAATAAGAAACCCAATTAATCATATGTGTGCGCACACGGGACCCACGAGTCATGCTGTGTTAAATTCCTGCTGCGTTATATTTATGTTGAGCCTTAGTGAGGTCACTTCGGCGCTGCTGACGCAGCAGTTTGCCTTCACCCCCGGAGACGCACTCCATTGTCTCTTGAGACAGACGGATGCCAACAGCAACAGCAGCATATTTATAAGTATTGAAACAGAAGCATTTTAAAACCATTCTAGGCATGTATGTCTCTGTTTCTATGTGCTGTTTGCTTTCGGAATCATGGAGTCAATAGGCATCCGATACAATATATAGAATGATGCATTTTTATAATGCATATAGTATTTGAGAACTGGGGGCGTTTTTACCAGAACTGGGGGGGGGGATCTACTTGCTTTTCATCGAGATCAAGGAGTGAGATGGAATTAGAAAAAATCTGTGTTTTCAGAAAATTTCAGAATTTTCAGGAAATGCCATCCCTATATCCATGTTGCCGGCCCTCGTTTCGCATTGTGGTGTTACAATGAATGGTGACTAATAGCAAACTGCTTTAAGTTTTATAGAAGAAGAAGAGTTTGGATTTGATATCCCGCTTTATCACTACCTGAAGGAGTCTCAAAGCGGCTAACATTCTCCTTTCCCTTCCTCCTTTCCCCAGCCAGTGTGGTGTAGTGGTTAAGAGCGGTAGACTCGTAATCTGGGGAACCGGGTTCGCGTCTCCGCTCCTCCACATGCAGCTGCTGGGTGACCTTGGGCTAGTCACACTTCTCTGAAGTCTCTCAGCCCCACTCATCTCACAGAGTGTTTGTTGTGGGGGAGGAAGGGAAAGGAGAATGTTAGCCGCTTTGAGACTCCTTCGGGTAGTGATAAAGCGGGATATCAAATCCAAACTCTTCTTCTTCTTCCTCCCCCACAACAAACACTCTGTGAGTTGAGTGGGGCTGAGAGACTTCAGAGAAGTGTGACTAGCCCAAGCAGCTGCATGTGGAGGAGCGGAGACATGAACCCGGTTCACCAGATTACGAGTCTACCACTCTTAACCACTACACCACACTGGCTCTCATATAGGTAAATGAAACATTTGTATTCAGAGGCATTTTGCCTCTGCATACAGGATTTGGGAGACAAATGATGGAGAGGGCTTTGGGGACTTGCTCGAGGGCTTCCTGGAGGCACTTGGCTGGAACAGGATCCTGGACTCAGTGATCCCTTGTCTGATCTCCTTATGCCCTTAGATCTGTTCAGAGTCTTTCTGTGCCTTTGACATTGCTAAGCAAAGGGATTCTACCAGTCGAGCACAAAGCAGTGGCTGTTGTATCATCCTATAAAACAGGGGGGAAAGTTATCAGGAACAGATGGAAATCCTATGGTTTTTTATTTTTTAGTGCGAGCCATAAAATGACATCTGGAAACAGATGGCGGACTATCTACCAGCCTTTGCCCAAACAGCGAAACGTCCTGGGTTCCCTCGCATTGTGCCCAAAGCTTTCTGCCATAAAACTGAGTGGTGATAAAGCTTCAGATGCGATCAAGGTTGGCAGGACATGGAAGCTGCCGATTCTGCAGACAAGGGCTGGTTGGCAGGATCCCCACTACCATAGATTAATGAAGGCTGGGGGTGAGAATTCGAAGCAGATTTCAAAGCTGCAGAGCACCCCGACGCAAATGGTTGTCAACACAACCGAAGCCAGCGTCCTGCCCTCAGTCCTGCTTGCACCCACTTATACTTCTCTCCTATTGCCTCTTACTTGCCTTTTCTATAAGCAAAACACTCCATATTCCTTGCCTTGGTATAGTTCTGTCCTGCTGGGTGTGACCCTCAGTCAGTCTCTCAGTGTGTTAGTAGTTTTTGCTTGATTCCGCAAAAGCTGCTGCTTGCCTTCTATCACTGTGCCATTGAGAGCGTGCTCACGTATGACTTATGTGTGTGGTATGGAAGCTGTACTACCCAGGACAGGATGGGGTTGTGCAGAGTTGTTAAGGCAGCAGAGAGCATTGTTGGCTGCTCGCTCTCCACCTTAGAGCAGATTTATGCCACGAGGTGCCACAGAAAGGCACTGGACATAGTAAAAGATCCATCGCATCCTGGTCACCGTCTCTTTGAGCTCTTGCTGTCGGGACGGAGATACAGGACGATGAGGACAAGAACAAGTTGTCTTAGGAACAGCTTCTTCTCCAGAGCGATCTCGGCCTTGAATGGGAAGCCTGGACTTTGAAAGTCATCTAATCTTACCTGTTATGGTGCATCATACTGTATGGTTTTAATCAGTGTTTTTGTAGTTGTTTTGTTTTTGCGTGGAGTGCCCTATCTGGGTGGATGGAGCAGCCGAGTAATTTCGTTGTCCCCGAAGGGGACAATGACAATAAAATATATTCTATTCTAGTCTATATTCTATTCTATTCTAGCTGTGTTTTACACATTTTCAAGCCTAATTGCTGGCTGCGGCAGGCAATGTCTCTCTGTGTGTGCTTGTGGTGCTTGTGCATGCATGTCTGGTTGTGGTAATGGTGTTGTGCCCACAACAGATTTTCTGGCTTGCAAATGTGCCCACAAGCCTCCAGGGGTTGGTGACCCCGCCTTACTTGGCATTACTTATCTTGTAATGCTTTCACCATGCTCGCATTCACAGTCGAGGCAGTTAAAGAGCCGCTGTGTGTGTGTTTGTGTGTGTGTGTGTGCATGCCACCCATTAGGATACATGGTTGGAATTTGAACCCACACCCGACGAGTACGGAGCTATGGTTTCCCTGGATCAGTTAACACAGAGCTGACGTGCCGTCTGCTTTTATGATGCTGTTGACTTGGTAGAATGTTTGTTAATTGAGATGTTCCAGTGTCATCTCTCTGCCCTGTCAACGTTGGTGACAGATGAGTTTATCACAGGGAAGGATGAGAAGCTATCGTCGAGCTATTGGACAATCATTAATATTGACTCTGGAAAGGAAAGGGAAGTGGCATGCGGCCGTGAGGGAGATCAATTACTAGTAAATCTTTTGTGGGAGCTTGCTGAAACAACAGTGCTCTGCTGGCAATAAGGAGAGCTTCCTTGGGGAACACCTTCCCGAGGACCATGAGGAGGTCCTTGGCCAAACTGCCTTGCTGCGATTGCCTTTTACACAACTACTTTGCAAGGCATTGCATTGCGATGGTGCTGCCTGTGGGGCAACCTTCGATGGGGGGAAGATTAGAAAATCGTTCAAAATTAAACATTAATTCAGATGGTGAAATGCAATAACATCTGAGGAGTCATCCAAAGAAGGAGACTCCACCACACTCCTTGGCAGCAAATTCCACTGTCAAACAGCTCTTACTGTCAGGAAGTTCTTTCTAATGTTTAGGTGGAATCTTCTTTCTTGTAGTTTGAATCCATTGCTCCGTGTCCTCTTCTCAGGAGCAGCAGAAAACAACTTTTCTCCTTCCTCTATATGACATCATTTTATATATTTGAACATGGCTATCATATCACCCCTTAACTTTCTCTTCTCCAGGCTAAACATACCCAGCTCCCTAAGCCGTTCCTCATAAGGCATCATTTCCAGGCCTTTGACCATTTTGGTTGCCCTCCTCTGGACACGTTCCAGCTTGTCAGTATCCTTCTTGAACTGTGATGCCCAGAACTGGACACAGTATTCCAGGTGAGGTCTGACCAGAGCGGAATACAATGGTACTATTACTTCCCTTGATCTAGATGCTATACTCCTATTGATGCAGCCCAGAATTGCATTGGCTTTTTTAGCTGCTGCATCACACTGTTGACTCATGTCAAGTTTGTGGTCTACCAAGACTCCTAGATCCTTTTCACATGCACTGCTCTCAAGCCAGGTGTCACCCATCCTGTATTTGTGCCTTTCATTTTTTTTTTGCCCAAGTGCAGTACTTTACATTTCTCCCTGTTAAAATTCATCTTGTTTGCTTTGGCCCAATTCTCTAATCTGTTAAGGTTAACTCTGCTGATTTTGTTGAACTTGTAAACACAAGCTGGGATAGGATATCTTAAACAATATATCCTACACCCCTAAACATTCCTACAGGAAGATGTAGGTGGCTGCATTGTGGAGAACAAAGGACACTTGGAAACAAGTCCGTTTTGGGGACTCCGGTCCAACCACAACACCAAGCCTGCAGCCTGGAAGCTTACGAAATCTTCCTTTTCCAATTTCCGGTGCTTTTCACCAGGACTGAAGTGTTTTCTTCCTTACCCTTTTAAATGCTGTGCAAAACCTTGATTTCCAAAAGAAACCCATTTTTGCTTTTACACTGCAATAGTTTACATTCACTTTTCCATCTCCGCTGCCTACGCAGGCTGGTTTTAGGCCACGCTTACGAGGCTTGATCCTGAGATAACATTGTGGTTCCTTTCATAAGCAGATTAGAAAGCCTTCCACTGGGGTCGTCTACTGGGGTTTTGTGGTGACTTTTTAAAAATAAAAAACCCTCTTAAAAACAAAACCTTTTGGGTTAGAGAAACAGACGCTAAAGAAACAAGTCTGCTTGCCCCCAAGCCTACTGCAAATTCAGATTGCCGAGGCCCCCACAAAATAGCTTCCTTAGATATTATCAGCCATGAGCGGGGGAATGTGAGGCATGAGATGTTGGAGCGTGGCCACAGCTCAGTGGTGAAGCACCTGCTTTTCATGCAGAACTCTCCACATTCTCCCGGAGAGTGTCACTTGTTTGAAGGATTGAGTGACAGGTGATGCAAATGGACTCTGCACTGTGAACCAGTGTGACTACCACAAAACAGTTGCAGGGAAGGTCAGTTCCCTTGCAGATGACTACAGCGCCTGGAGACAGACAGTTAGGTCATATGTCCACAGCAGTGATCAGAGGAGGAATGACCGCTGGGAGGAGCGCAGAGAGAAGAAATGCCATGGTGCATCTGCAGCAGCAAAACCGGAAGCCTTCATGTGCCCCAGCTGCAACAAAACATGTCTCTCCTGTATTGGTCTCTACAGCCACAGCAGGCGCTGTAACTCTCTAACCGTTTGACTTCATCCACACTTCTCCACTGTCTCCCGAGGCAGACAGATTCCACCAACAACAAATACCTGAGGGAGCGTCTCCACCCCATCATTCAGCCGGACATAAAGGTCCACTTCTGAGCGTCTTCTGGAAGTACCTTCACTGAGGGAAGTGAAGTTACAGGGAACCAGGCAGAGGGCCTTCTCGGTAGTGGCGCCCTCCCTGTGGAACGCCCTCCCATCAGATGTCAAGGAGATAAAGAACTACACAAATTATAGAAGACATCTGAAGGCATCCCTGTATCAGGAAGTTTTTAACGTTTGACATTTTATTATTTTTTTGTATTTTGCTAGAAGCCACCCAGTGTGGCTGGGGAAACTCAGCCAGATATGGGGGTATATTATTATTATTATTATTATTATTATTATTATTATTATTATTATTAACATTGAATCATAGAGTTGGGACCCCATGGATTTTCTAGCCCTTGTTAAGAATAGTGTTTATATGGAGAAGCACGTGACTGTAAATATTATGTTTTAATTCATCTATAACTATAAGTTTCTGCAAGCAAAGTTTTTGAATGTTAAAGTCTGGACGTTGGTTTAATTTCCAAAGAAGGATGTCAGTCACATATATGATTTGAGCTTCTTAGCTGCATTTTCGCTACCCTTACTTCAAAAGTTCAACCTGCTCCAATGCAGGAATATGCACCAATACAGAGATCAAACCCATGACCTTGGCGTTACCAGCACCACACTGTGACCAACTGAGCTGACTGGCAAGGCTAACAAAGTTTGCAGTGAGGTGGCATCACAACAACGTTTGCTTTCAATAACTGCACAACTTGTTAATTACGTTGTTTTAATGTGTGTTTTACATTTGACTTCCTTTGGTAACGTTTTCGTTTGAAATGTTCAAGATAATATTTTTGGTTAACTTTGCTGCGTTAAGCTTGCATTCTGCAGTTGACCTCCTTTGTAATGTTTTGTTATGAAATCTTTAAGATAACTTCTTGGTTTTCTGGTTAATTACATTGCTTTGACTGCATATACTTTATATACTTTGACTTTCTTCAGTCTTTTATTTGACATTTCACTGTGCTGTAAACAATTTTGAGAATATAAATATAAAACTGTATAGAAATTAAATTATTATTTATTAATAATAAATAGCACCCTGGACACAGGGGTTGGTGTTTGGGTAGGGTTGCCAAATGTCTGGAATTTCCGGATTGCTGCAGTTGGAAGCAGTGTCCAGGTGGAAATCACTAAAATGTCTGGGAAAATCTGGGCATATGGCAACGCATGTCAGCAGTGTCATATTTGGCAATTTTCCTTAAAAATTGCTCAGAAACATCTTCTTCTTCTTCTTCTTCTTCTTCTTCTTCTTCTTCTTCTTCTTCTTCTTCTTCTTCTTCTTCTTCTTCTTCTTCTTGAATTCGTCAAACTAACTCAACAACTTTTCTGTCCAGATTTTCACTGTTTGAAATATGACAATCCGAAGGGGAAGACTCATGTTTACTGCAATCACGTCAGTTGCCAACCACAGTGAGCTGTTGTGTGTAAAGGTAAAGGTAAAGGGACCCCTGACTGTTAGGTCCAGTCGCGGACGACTCTGGGGTTGTGGCGCTCATCTCGCATTATTGGCCGAGGGAGCTGGCGTACAGCTTCCGGGTCATGTGGCCCGCATGACTAAGCCGCTTCTGGTGAGCCAGAGCAGTGCACGGAAATGCTGTTTTCCTTCCCGCTGCAGTGGTACCTATTTATCTACTTGCACTTTGACGTGCTTTCGAACTGCTAGCTTGGCAGGAGCAGGGACTGAGCAACGGGAGCGCACCCCATCGCGGGGATTCGAACCGCCGACCTTCTGATCGGCAACCCCTGGACTCTGTGGTTTAACCCACAGCGCCACCCGCGTCCCACCGCTGTTGTGTGTCAAAAGTGCAAAATGGTAGCACTTTATTTCTTGAAAGTTGCCTCTCTCCTTCCATTGCCCTTGGAAGCCCCTCCCGATGGAAAATCTTACTGCTTGCTGTGGTGAGGAGCACCGATTCAGAGACGAAATCATAATTAATTTTTAACACCATCTCAGCAGATTTTGGTCTCTTGATAACTAAGTAAATGTAACCTTTGGCTAGTCTGCCCCTTGGATGGTTTCCCGGGTCCCATGCTAATTTTAAGATGATTCATCAGGCTTCCATGGAGAGCTGTTTAGTTCCCTGCATTAAACAGTTGCCTCTCATTGTAAAGGCGCCATCTCCCCTTTCTCGCATCTCAGCAATAAGCATCTGTTGAGGCTCGTCAACCTGAAAGATTTCAAACAAACTCCGTGCACCGTTCTCCCACGTTGAGGAGGCGACGTCTACATTGCAATGCACTATTTCAGGATTTTGATGAGGTGAAGAATCGGGGAGCGACTGGCAAGTTGCTAGGAGACGTCCTGGAATATTCATGAACATCCCAGTGGCTGGGAGAATGAAGCCGCCAGCAATGGAATGTCTGCAAACAGTCCAAATTCTGTGAGATAAGATCAGTTTGGCATTGGAAACAGCCCCCTTTCCAGAGAGAGAGAGGGGGGGGGGACGAAGGAGATTTTGATTCCATTTGCGTTTGAAGCCGAACGTATCAGATTTGCACTTTGCAAAACGACGCGAGAAATGAAACACCTCCACCCTCCAAAATCCACACTCATCAAAACGTTGCGATGCAGTTCCCCAAACAAACGAACTGGCACATATTAGGGCGAAATGTGCATGGAAATGAATATAGTGAAAACAACATACTGAAGTATTATATTATGAGAAATCGCTTGCAAAAATTAATCGAAACTGCATCCATTTTAAATTAAAATTTATTAAGAGAGGAGGGTGGAGAATTTAAATTAAAAGAGTATTCCGCTCTGGTCAGACCTCACCTGGAATACTGTGTCCAGTTCTGGGCACCACAGTTCAAGAAGGATACTGACAAGCTGGAACGTGTCCAGAGGAGGGCAACCAAAATGGTCAAAGGCCTGGAAACGATGCCTTATGAGGAACGGCTTAGGGAGCTGGGTATGTTTAGCCTGGAGAAGAGAAGGTTAAGGGGTGATATGATAGCCATGTTCAAATATATAAAAGGATGTCATATAGAGCAAGGAGAAAAGTTGTTTTCTGCTGCTCCAGAGAAGAGGACATGGAGCAATGGATTCAAACTACAAGAAAGAAGATTCCACCTAAACATTAGGAAGAATTTCCTGACAGTAAGAGCTGTTCGACAGTGGAATTTGCTGCCAAGGAGTGTGGTGGAGTCTCCTTCTTTGGAGGTCTTTAAGCAGAGGCTTGACAGCCACCTGTCAGGAATGCTTTGATGGTGTTTCCTGCTTGGCAGGGGGTTGGACTGGATGGCCCTTGTGGTCTCTTCCAACTCTATGATTCTATGATTCTATGATTCTACGATCTGTCATAGGTGCCCTATCCATTCAATGCTCAACCAGCCTTTTTTCTATCCCTGCCCCCCTCCCCTTGCTTAGCATTGAGCCTGAATAAGAGTTCTATGGAACTCAAAAGCTTGCTCACATTTTAGCTGGCCCAAGGGAAGCCATTTCCCTGCTAAAGATTTTGGAAAATATGTGGTAGGCAACTGTGTATTGAGAGCGAAGCCTGAGAGAAGATGCAGAGTTTGGTTGGCCTAATTTTAATTAGAAAAATTAGGAAGAAGATAATAATTCAGGAGGGGAGATTTCTCTTGTGCTTGGGACCTGCTTGCCAATTTCCCAACGGCATCTGTTGGAGGGGGTTGGACGGGCATAATAACATTATTTGCATACCGGGGGGAAACATTTCAGAGAATTGAAGAATGAAAGAAAATGGTCGCAGCAAATACCAACTGCATTTGCCTGCCTGATTTCTCCTTGAGGTGACAAGCTGCCTAGTGGTAGTGCCAGCCCTGTTTCTGGTCAGAACAGTTTCTTGTCCTCCTCCTCCTCCTCCTCCATTAACCTTGGGCTACTGCTGCCTAGTTTGACCAAGATGGTGGATCTTATGTATACAATGCTAAAAGTGATAGCTTGGTTTTAGAATTCATCAGGCTGGAACGAGATGTTTGCTTAGATCCACGACAACGCTCTCGGAATGGCAGAAGTAGAAGCACAGATTAAAATGGAATGTTTAATGTTGAGGAGGGAGTGATTACTTAGTGTAATTAACAGTAATGGGGCAGAATGAAACTGGGGGAGAAGGACGATTATAACTGATGGGAACCAGAAAGGAGGAGAAAGACTTAAAAAGGAAACTTCTCAGGCTTTGGAGAACAGAAGCAGGCCTGTCCACTTCCAGCCCTTAGTACCACAAGCAAACTATCTATCTAATCTATCTATCTATCTATCTATCTATCTATCTATCTATCTATCTATCTATATCTATATCTATCTATCTATCTATCTATCTATCTATCTATCTATCTATCTATCTATCTATCTATATCTATCTATCTATCTATCTATCCATCCATCCATCTATCTATCTATCTATCTATCTATCTATCTATCTATCTATCTATCTATCATCTCTCTCTCTCTCTCTCTCTCTCTCTCTCTCTCTCTATCTCTCTATATCTCTATCTATCTCTATCTATCTCTATCTATCTCTATCTATCGATCTATCTCTATCTATCGATCTATCTATCGATCTATCTATCGATCTATCTATCGATCATCTATCTATCTATCTATCATCTATCTATATCATCTATCTATTGTTCACAGTGGGACAGTGTAGAGTAGTGGTTAGGGTGCTGGGCTAGGACTTGGGAGACCTGGCTTCAAATCCCAGCCATGGGTGCTTTGGGACCAGCTGCTATCTCTCAACCTACCTCACAGGGTTGTTATGAGGGCCAAATTGAGAGAGGGGTAGAGGTGTGTGTATTGAACTCTTTGGGGGGAAAGGAGGGATATAAATGCAACAACATATAAGATATAAATAAATAAGTTCGACAGATTGGAAAAGATGAGAAGCAACAGTGAAAGTTAGTAGGCGCATCAAACTGCGGAGCGTTGCGTGACATTGTATTTTAATATTAATGCTGTGTTTTCATTGTTGTAACCCACCCTGGGACCTTAGGGCAAAGGCCGGGTAATAAATTGTAGTAATGATAATAATAATAAGTGTCACCTCAACCCCAAGGGACAAGGAGAGTTGTCCAGAAAGTTGCCCTATAACACGACATAAAGGTTTCAATCTGCCCTCGCAAAGGCTCAGGACACTGACAGTATCAGTTTAAACCGGTAGGTTCGGAGGGGAATTATTTTAATGAATACATTTCCTCTCAATTGTAGGTGAATAGCAGGATCTCATTAGAATGAGAAAGCAATTAGAGCTAATAAAGATGAACTGTGGAGAGCCGGGTGCATGTGGAATAGCAAGCAGCGAACAAAGAGCCCGGAAAGGGGGCTGACTCTGAGGCAGATAAATGAGCTGAGGATGAAAGCAGGGGGCTGCCGTGTTCTCCAACGGAGAGACACGCTTCCTCCTCATCTTCCCTCGACTGGTGTTGCACCTGATCGCAGCAGGGGAAGCGACACATGGATTCAATCACAGAGGTCAATGGGACGCCGCGTGTCTCTTCCCCCTCACACCTTGAAGATTTGAGGCCGTGCGCCAGCCTCTGCATCAGTGCTGCTGGCCATGCCGTCTGCAGAGCTAGACGGGGCAGAGGATTGCTCAAGAGCTGGGGGCGGGCTCAGGGGCAGAGGAAGCCGCCTCGCTACCTGGGGCGGCGAACGGAGGCACCCCTGGGGGCGGGGCAGCATGACGTTGCGTCATGACGTAACGTCACGATGGACCGCATGTGCAAAATGCCGCACATGCGCACTCCGCCACCAGGCCGCCGCTCCTGTGGCGACTTTGCGAGCCGCTGCGCGAAAAGCAGCAAGGGCGGGGCAGCCCCACGCGCCGCCGATCGCGCGGGGGCAGCCCCATAGCAGCGCCGGTGGGCGGGCCCCAGGCGGGCCGCAGGGTGGAGCGGCCTCGCTCCGTGGCTTGGTCAGGGCCCACCGGTGGGGCGGGATGGGGCGGGGCCGGCCCAAGTGTCACCCCCTCCCCTGGAACCCGGGGTGCCCCGCACCCCCACACCCCCTCGCGACGCCACTGGGCGGGCTGAGCAAATAGATGGCTCCTGGGGAAATGGGAAGGGCTTCAGGAGAAGATAAAGGGCGAGGAATCCCACTAAGCAGTGCCAAGCCGGCATGAGGAGAGAGGGTCTTTCCTCCAATGCTGGGGTGAGGAACCTCAAACCCTTGGAACCCTGCCCAGGCTAGTCACCCTCTCCTCAGGCCACACCCCTCTCCTCAGGCCACACCCCTTCTGGCCTTGCTCCTTACCCCCCTCGAGTGTTTTACCCTGCCTAGAATGTGTCCTCAAACTCTGATAATGCCTCATGCTTGCCTGGGAGAGGGAACCTCAGGTCTGGGAGTTAAATCCAGCCCTCTAAACCCCTTGGCACTCTCCCCACACCAAACCCCCTCTTATCAGGCAGGGCCGGCCCAAGGCATTGTGCTGCCTGAAGCAAAGGGCAATAAGTTGCCTCCTCCCAGCCCCATTGCACATACAGAAGCCCAGCGGACCATTTGTATTTTGACATCCTCCACTGCTCCCCAAGGGCAGTGATCTACTTTAGTCAGTCAGGTTGTTTAGCGCACATGCAAAGAGCTCCCTCCACTCAGTGCCCATCAATATTTGCTGCCTGAGGCAGCTGCCTCACTCTGCCTTGTTTTAGGACCAGCCTTGTTCCCAAAAATGTTCATAACCTTTATGTATATATAAGTTGAATTTATATCCGGCCTTTCCTCCCAAAAAGGTGTCTGGGGTAGTTAATAACAAGCCGGTGTTCTTCAAGTTTGAGTCCCCATTGGACTACGACTCCCATCACCCCTGAAAATTAGCTAAGCTGGTTGTGGATGATGGGAGTTGTAGTCCAACAATATATGAGGACACGAGGTAGAATAATACCAGGCTAAGGCTAAGAGAAAGACACTTCTTCAAGGATTTGGGTATGATGATGGGTCTAAAAATTGTTTGGTAGCAAGACCTAGCGGTTCCAATCGAAGAAAATATTTGGAACAATATGTGGAGTAACCCTCCCTTGAAAAATATTTCTTTCAAAACCAGAGAAACCATGTTAAAGGTGATTTATCACTGGTATTGTACACTAGCAAAATTGAGCCCCATTGATAAAACACTCTCCAGCACTTGTGTGGGGGGTAAGTTCTTCCACACATGGTGGTAGTGCCCTGTTGTACAATCATTTTTCAAAAATTTCTGCTATGGCACTGCAAATTATTCTAATGGACCCAGGCTGGGCTCTTTTATTCATAGTCCCAAAAACTAAAAACTACATGTAATATAAATTACATGCCATTAATCCTTTTTTAAATTAGGAGCCGCCCGATGAGAAATTGTGTACCATTGTAGATACCACAAGTAATTCTCCTTTAAAGGCTGGTGAACCAAAGTTTGGGGGTTGACTGTAGAGGAAAAGTTAATGGAACCCCCCCACCCATACATTTGAGGGGAGTAAAACTGAAAAGTACATTTGATGATACATGGTACCCTCTCATATGGCATAACTTACATGACCCAACCACAGGGTCAGATTCTTCCACCTGCTTCTCAAAAATCTCAGTGGCTGGATATGATTCTCAATCACTCTTGGTTGCCAGCTTGAAAATTATAGCTGCTGAAACAAAAACAGCACATGAGGCTTATAATGTGCTATTCATTTTTACTGTGAATATGTAAAACGGTTTCCAACTTTTGTTGTAATGCTAGAGTTTGTGGGTAGACAGCGAGTCTGTGTTTTGTTTCGGTTAGTGTACTGTGTTTGTTCCTGTTTGTTTTTATATTTTATTTGTTTGTACACATTGGGGAAAAAATCAATATTTTTTTTGGGGGGGGGAGTATCCTAAAAAGGGGGAGGGTCTGCCTTTTCTCATTATTAAATTCCAGATTAAATGAAGTAATAGTACCTTTATTGGTCAGATCCCACCTGGAATACTGTGTCCAGTTCTGGGGACCACAGTTTAAGAAGGATATTGACAAACTGGGAGGTGTGCAGAGGAGGGCAACCAAGATGATCAGAGGTCTGGAAACCAAGCCTTATGAGGAATGATTAAGGTAGCTGGGTATGTTTAGCCTGAAAAAGAGGAAAATGAGAGGAGATAAGATAGCCATGTTCAACTATCTGATGGTCAAGATCTGAACCAATTGATTCAAAGGCCAAGAAAGGACATTTTGACCAAACATTAGGAATGACTTTCTGACAGTAACCTCAGATGGAGGACTACCTCAGAAGATGGTTGGTTCTCCTTCCTTGGAGGTTTCTAAACAGAGGTTGAATGGCCATCTGCCTGGGATTCTTTAGCTGTGATTCCTATATTGCACTTCCCAAACTCCATAAAGCAGGCATAGGCAAACTCGGCCCTCCAGATGTTTTGAGACTATAATTCCCATCATCCCTGACCACTAGTCCTGTTAGCTAGGGATGATGGCAGTTGTAGTCCCAAAACATCTGGAGGGCAGAGTTTGCCTATGCCTGGCATCATAGTGTCTTTCTTTCTTTCTTTCTTTCTTTCTTTCTTTCTTTCTTTCTTTCTTTCTTTCTTTCTTTCTTTCTTTCTTTCTTTCTTTCTTTCTGTGGATTTGTTGTGTGCTAGGGTGACAGAACCTTTTATTAGGCTTTAAATGCACAAATCTAGAGTTCCCAGTATGCGCATGAATCCATCCCTCTAAATACTGACAGCCTGGAGTAGCCCCAGGCCACATCCCTTCTTTTTGCAATGGTGAAACCAATGGCTGTTCCAGCTGGGCCCACACGTACAGGCCAACCCTCTGCCCCTGTTCTTTCAAATGTTCAAAGCAGAGACTTTGGTGCAGTTTTCACACAATGGAAAGAGGAAAATGCAAACCAAACACGGCTGGTGTTACTGAATGACCTTGTAGTTCATAAAAAGGGCAGCTCAGCGGTTGCCTCCCGCTACCCCCACTCCAGGTTTATAAGTCAGAACCATCCCTCTGTTGGACGTTGAGTAATTTACACTTTACAAGGAGTACCGTGATGTATTTACACACCGGGCCTGCTAGGAAATTGGGTAAGCAGACAATTATCCAAAGACAGAGTTGGTTTTGGCAGAGTTATTAGTCAATTAGCACATTTTTTTGGGTCTTCCAAGCTCTTCAGTGAATTGGAGACAGATTTCCAAGGTATGGCAAGCGAAGCACAGAGAACACTCTGCGCTCGCCCAGCTTCTGAGAGCAGCTTCCAGGCTTCCTTCGCTCTCGTTATGAGAAGGCAATTACGGCCATTGTTTTGGGCAAATTAGTGCCTGATGTCGATGGAGGAGAGGTCTGATTCCGTTCACACGTAAAGGCAATGTTTAGCTTGGAAAAGAGGAGACTGTGAGAGGAGCCATCTTCAAATATCTCAAGGGCTGTTATGCGGAAGAAGGAGCAAGCTTGTTTTCTCTGGAACGTAGGACTTGAAGCAAGAAAGGAGAGACTGACGAAACATCAGGAAGAACTTTCTGACAGTAAGAGCTGTTCAGTGGAGCAGTGGATTGCCATCTGTCAGGGATTCTTTAATTGAGATTCCTGCATAGCAGGGACTAGATGACCCTCCAGGTCCTTTCTAACTCTACAATTCTATGGTTTCCTCCACCCGTCCCCTGCCAGGCATGAGTCTCTTCACCCCTACCTAAGACTCTGGCCTTCCGAAAAAGCCCACTGCTCTCCTTTTCAGTGAAAGTCACTCTTCCAGGTCTCTGACAGCAAATCACCCTGTGGCATCTTGGCAGGGGAAATTGCTTCAGGATCCAAAGAAGCCTGGCACGGGGACTCTGCAATATGACCCTCCCCTGGCAGAGAGGCTGATTGGAAAGTGGCAAGAGCAGAGCAGTCAATCACACAGAGATATATAGCAGACAGACCCGTCCGTGCAAGGGAATTCTGGGCTCAGAAGGCACATCACACTGATGAATTAACAGAGTTCTTGCACAGCTCTATCATGACACACCAGTCTCTCTAGGCACACAGGCTACAGATCAGTGCCTGACCAGGCAGCTGTAGGGGCACCAGAAGCTGCATTTGATAAAGGCCATTGGTCCAGTTAGCACAGTATTGTGTACACTGACTAGAATCATAAAATCATAGAGTTGGAAGGGACCTTGAGGGTCATCTAGTCCAACGCCCTGCAAGGCAGGAATCTCAACTCAAGCAGCCATGACAGATGGCTGTCCAACCTCTGATTAAAAACTTCCAAGGAAGGAGAGGCTACCCTCTTCCAAGGGAGTTTGTTCCATTGTTGAACAGCTCTATCAGAAAGTTCTTCCTGATGTTTACTCGGGATCTACCTTCTTATAATTTGGATCTGGGTCCTCCCCTCTGGAGCAGGTGAAAACAAACTTGTTCCCTCTTCCATGTGACAGCCCTTGAGATACTTTTAAGACAGCTGTCATATCTCCTCTCAGACTCCTCTTTCCCAGGCTAAACATTCCCAGCTCCTTCAACCGTTCCTCATAAGGCTCGGTTTCCAGACCCTTGATCATCTGGGTCACCCTCCTTTGCACACCTTCCAGCTTGCCAATATCCATCTTAAACTGTGGTGTCCAGAACTGGACACAGGACTCCAGGTGTGGTCTGACCAAGGCAGAATAGAGTGGGAATATGACTTCCATTGACCTGGACACTGTTGATGCAGCTCTCCAGGATTTCAGAGATCTCTGAGACATTCCTAGAATCCCTGCTTTGGAGATGCCACAGATTGAACCTGGGGCCTTCAGATGCTCTACTGCTGATCCACAGCCCTTCCCCTCTTTATCCCTTGTTGCAAGGTAGGTTTCCCTGCTGCTCAAGTGCATTTTCTTCCCACAATCCTTTTTTGTTTTTTTGCAGGCTTTGTGACCTAAGGCGTTTACAGCACCCTTCTCCCCTCCAGGCTCACTACCTCATAAACAGAGCGACTTTTGTTATTTTGCTACTCTGGTCACCACCTGGGATGTTTCTACAGGATGAGATATCTCAGGGGTTGGGGGAGTGGAGCAGACAGTTTCTGGCCAGCACATGCTGTCTGGGGCCTCCAAGGAAACGACAAAAGCAGGAATGCTATAAACAGAGGTGGGAAGTCCAGCCTTGCATTTCATACCCCATAAAAAACAGAGCTTCTTTCGTGCCGCGCCCAAAGTCCTTATCACAAGTAGAGTCTGGTGAAAGAGGGTTGGGCATTTGATGTTTCGAAGATGTCCATCATCCCCCAACGTATTCTAGACGCAGCCCCTTGGACTCGTCAGACTTGTCCGATGTAATCTAATCTAATCTAACCTAAAGTAAAGCAACTCCAGACCGTCGGCATATTGTGGAAAAGATAGAAGTGGACACTGCAAAATTTAGGTTTATGCAATTAAAGTGGATTAAATGTAGAGATGGGTGACTCTGTCAATTTCTCAGTTTCTCATTCTTCCAATCTCAAATTCAGTTTTCTGCCTTTCCACATCAGTTTGCAGATTTTTTAAAGTCCTCATGAAAATTCATCAGCATTTGGTGCAAATTTCTCCTGATACACATATTTTTTTTTTGCAAAGCAATTTATCCTAATATGCTGAATTTCTGTGTGTTATTTTCATGAGCATATGCATTTTTATGCACACGTAAGCCTAGCATTATTTTATTTTATTTTGTATATATTACTCATCCAGAGAACTGCATTTCAAAATTCAGAGAAGGATGAATGTCAAAGGACAGGTGTGTTTCAGTATTGTTTCGGAATGTGAAAATTAGGTACATTCACCTTTCAATGTGAATGGAATCAAATTCCACTCCCCATCTCTAGTTAAAGCATATTGTTGCCCTGGAGCAACAAATCCACTTGAAAAGAAACAACAGGCTTTTTGCAGTTAGGAAAGTGATGACGAAACACATTGAAAAGTGTTGATCGAACATACAATTAATGGCAAGACTTATAAACACCCTGCAAGTGAATCAGGCTGAATGCAGGCTGAATGTGAAGTGTGTGCATAAGCTCCGTGTAAACAAATAAGAACAAATGCTCTATATAGAGCAGATATAGTCTGACCTCCATGGACTCAGCTACACTAGTCAAAATACAGTATTTTAAATGCGCCATAAACATGTGACACCATATAGCAAGGGTATGATAACCATGACAGCTTTCGAGTGACCTTAGAAGACGTAGAAGTTGGATATAAGTGGCAAGGGTGCAGAAAGATAAAAGAATGTATTAGAAAGGAGGTTAAAAGAGGAATAATAACAAGGAAGACATTCACTTTTAGTACTTGATTATGCTTTTGGGTTAGACAGGAAGTCTGTGTATCCAATGTTGTATGTTTTCTTTTTGTACGTGTGTGTGAGTGGTGGGTGTGTAGGGGTGAGGGAGTAAATATTTTTTTACCTTTTCAATAAGAATGAAAATATTAATATGTACATATACAGAAATAGGAATAACAAAAAATAACACAAATAGACAAATATTGTGGTACGCAAATTGTCTTTATTCAACTGTACTTAATTTTATTTTGTAAAAATTGTGATATGACAACCTATGTAATTGTTTTTTTTCTTTCTGTTTAATATAAAAATATGCAATAAAAATAAAATTTAAAAAAAAACATGTGACACCAGATGGCACTGTAGAGCACAAAAATTGTCTATGCAATTTTACATAGAGTTTTTTCTTTGGTTATAACAATTTAGTTTATGACTTATTTATAGCGTTTTTTCCCTCTGTGTGTAGATCCACTCCGTGTAAGCTTTGTGCAAGCAAATCAGGTGAGTCCTCAATCGGATGAATGCTCAAAAATAGTCAACTGGATAAATTAAATCTAATTTATCTAAAACATTTTCTCCTTGCCTATTGGTGGCAGTATCAAGCCTAGGTACCTCCGATTTTCTATGAAATGTTGCAGTGTGCAACAGAAGGGCAGCAGTAGTGAAGAGAGCAGGGAGCTGAACTTTCCTACCCGAAATAGCTTTTAAAGCCATTTATCATACAATGGTGTGTTTTTTGGTCATGGCGCTCCAACAGGAGACAAATGGTGCAGTGGATCGGGGTGGGGAGAGCAGATCCCCGCCAAACAGAATGATGATAGGCTGCGCCCAGTTGGGATGGGCTTCCTGCCAGTCTCAGCTATGTCCAGCTGCACAAGGGAGTTTTGAGTCCAATTTCCCAGGAAGTCCCCCCTTCCAGCCCACCTCCAGGCCAGCTCCAGGGGAGAAAAATAAAACAAACAGCGAGGGGAGTTTTTGAGCTTGCTTTCCCAAAGCCCCCAACAACAATTCTTACGGAAGCTTGTGAACTATTATTAGAACAGAAACTGTTGCTTGGCAAAGGGTTTCAGTGAGAAATTCCAGAGAACCGTCTTTAAAAATCAATGAAGCCAAATGTCGGAATATAAAGAAGTTTATTATGGGGTGAAAAGGAGGAAGAGGGAAAGCAAGCATCACACGCCACAACTGGCTTGTAGGCAGAATGAGTAAAGCCAATCAGAGTTAACTCGTTACAGGTTGCCTGCCTGGGTGGAGTCTTGGGTTTCAGAGCATGTGCAGAGTTCCCAGCAGAAGAGATGCTCTGAGAGAGAGAGAGAGAGAGAGAGAGACTCTTGATCAGATGCTTCCAGCAAGACCAAGACTGAGAGTAAAGCCTTGCACATTTATGGGAACCTGAGACCACCAAGGGCTGGTCCTTTTTCTCGGAGAAGATGGTTGTTTGGCCCATAGGCAAAACAAATCCTGTTGCTGGCGTCTGTTTGTCCAATCAGAAAAGTAGGAACAGGCAGGGTTGTTGTTGTTTTTAGCAGGAACTCGGGGGAACGGAGTTCCCTTACCTTAATTAAATAATTAATTTGGGGGCCGGGGGACTGGAATGGATATAAACCCAATGCTGCCCAGTTTGGATAAGCTGAGCTATTGCTTAGGTAAAGGGACCCCTGTCCATTAGGTCCAGGCGTGACCGACTCTGGGGTTGCGGCGCTCATCTCGCTTTACTGGCCGAGGGAGCCGGCGTACAGCTTCCAGGTCATGTGGCCAGCATGACTAAGCCGCTTCTGGTGAACCAGAGCAGCGCACGGAAACGCCGTTTACCTTCCCGCCGGAGCGGTACCTATTTATCTACTTGCACTTTGAGGTGCTTTCAAACTGCTAGGTGGGCAGGAGCAGGGACTGAGCAACGGGAGCTCACCCCGTTGTGGGGATTCGAGCCGCCGACCCTCTGATCGGCAAGCCCTAGGCTCTGTGGTTTAACCCACAGCGCCACCCGCATCCCGAGCTATTGCTTAGAAGGGTTTAATTGATGGGTGCCTATGCGGAGACAATGCAATAGATAGCTCTCCATTCAAGGTTAAATGTAAGAACCTCAGACCCAAATGGGACCCTCCAAGGCTCTCTGTTTGGACCAGTTTGGACTCTCCCACAGGCTCTCCCTGGCATGTGCAGTGGGAGGTTGGCTGGGGAAGACTGCTAGTCTCTGTGGACAATATTGAGATAGATAAACCATTTGATCTGACTCCTGGTCCCCCCCATTGCTGGCCTCCTCCATCCTGCCTGCTTTAGAACACCATTAACAATTTCAGGGAACTTTCCCCCAATGTTTATTTCTTCCCACTTTGTTCTGAAAAAAGCGACGCTGGAACGAGTTCAGCTGAAGTCTGTAGGACATGCATCTCTACATTTTCCAGCACTCCCGCTCCACGGCAGCCAATAGTCTGTTCCATCACCCTGATATTCGCCAGATCCTTAAAGCGGCTCACTTAAGAGAGGGTGGCTGTTGGGGTGGTTGAAGAAGAAAAGAGTATGAAAACTGCTTTGGTGCCTTTTCTCCCCTAAAAAAAAGCATAAAAAAGGACCTGCAAACAACGAAAAAGGCGTATCTGGAAGACATACAAAAGTATAGTAAGATTTATGTAGGCTGGAGAGATGACAGCCTTTGCGAAACAAAAGGTCTGGGGTCAATAACTTGAGCAGACCGAAAGATACAGACCCACCCACCTTAGAGAGCTATCTGGATTCTCTGGCAAGCAGCAGAAAGCTGGGAAGTGTGATTTCCT
Source organism: Darevskia mixta (assembly GCA_034641385.1). NCBI lineage: Eukaryota > Metazoa > Chordata > Lepidosauria > Squamata > Lacertidae > Darevskia > Darevskia mixta. The sequence continues at coordinate 3,608,263 of JAWWNH010000091.1, read as the reverse complement.
GTCTAATCTAAGCCTGCATCTGCGCCAGCTGTTTTTCTCAGATTATGTCCCTACAAGGCATGCTGTGCAGACTTGCCTTTGCTTCACCCCAGGTGGTGTTCCTATTTAGGGATTCACGTCTTAATTTTTGTGGTGTGAAACAAGCTGGATCCATCCGTCCACTTTCTCTCGTTGTGCCAAAAGGTGAGTTAGTTGCACGTGTGAATGGAGCACACGCTGGAAGAAACACGGCACACGCTGAACTCCCATATCACAACAAATACTTTTCCAGGGATCTGGCTCGCACACATGGTGCTGAGCAGCATCAAGTGATGACTAATCAATGGGCGGCAAAATCCAGTTATTTCCTCCCTATTTTAATCCCGCAACAACCCTTTGAGGTAGGGCAAGAGACTGTGACTGGCCCAAGACCCTCCCTGAGCGCCAGGGCTGAGTGGGGATTCGAATCCCTCGTCTCCCAGGTCCTAGTCCAATGCTCTGACCAGTGGCAACCTAGGCTGGTTATTGGACGGCGAGTCCATCCATAATACGAACCCCAAAGTGCTGTTTCAATCTAGTAATAAGGTAAAGGTACCCCTGACCATTAGGCCCAGTCACGAACGACTCTGGGGTTGCGGTGCTCATCTCGCTTTATTGGCTGAGGGAGCCGGCGTACAGCTTCTGGGTCATGTGTGTCCAGCACAAGTTCAGCATCTTACAAAATATGAAACAATCCAAACAGACCCATAAGCAAAGGTTTCTCTCAACTCTCCCTCCAGTCTGCTTTCCAGCCTCCAGGCTGTTTGCTCTCCCTTCAGGAAAGCCATTTACATGCATTGTTCTCTCTGTAGTGCTCACAGAGAAACTCCATTTGCATCCTCACTCCATTAAGTTTGGGAGACAAACACAACTCCTTTCAAAATGGAGATGGCAGCCCAATACCTCTCACACAATCCCAGGTTTGCAACCCTCACATGTTAGCTACCAGAGAACAACAATCCGTTCATCATTAACTCTGCAAGATGCTCAGAGTCCTTTAGAACAACTCTTGTGGAAAAACCCCAGTGTTAGCAATATAGGTAAAGGTAAAAGTACCCCTGACCATTACCAGTAGGTCCAGTCAACATGACTCTGTGGTTGCAGCGCTCATGTCGCTCTATAGGCTGAGGGAGCCAGCGTTTGTCCGCAGACAGCTTCTAGGTCATGTGGCCAGCATGACAAAGCCGCTTCTGGCGAACCAGAGCAGCGCACGGAAACGCCGCTTACCTTCCCACCGGAGCAGTACATATTTATCTACTTGCACTTTGACGTGCTTTCGAACTGCTAGGTTGGCAGGAGCAGGTACCGAGCAACGGGAGCTCATCCCATCACGGGGATTTGAACCGCTGACCTTCTGACCCGGAAGCTGTACGCCGGCTCCCTCGGCCAGTAAAGCAAGATGAGCACCGCAACCCCAGAGTCGTCCATGACTGGACTGGTCAGGGGTCCCTTTACCTTTACCTTTACTGCTAGTCATAGAATCATAGAGTTGGAACAGACAACGAGGGTCACCTAGTCCAACCCCCTGCAATGCAGGAAACCTTTGCCCACTGTGGGGCTGTAACCCACAACCCTGAGATTAAGAGTGGACCACACTAAGCCAGACGGACCAAGAGCCTGACTTGGTATAAGTGTCCTATGTTATTGAAGTCAGACGTCACCTGTTCCTTTCAATGCAATGGCTGCAGATCCAGGTTTGAACAGACAACCTGCTGTCTCCTAGTGGGTTCGTAGCTCAGTTGAATTTTGAACCGTGGACTCTGCAAGTCCAGGCTTCTCTCCAGAACCAGTTTGCTACGCTAATTCCTCCGATTTATTTAATTTAATTCTGTGGTGTGTGTGTTTTTTTAACTTGCTTGTTGGAGCTGCCAAAAGCGCTGATACCACCCAGAAGACATCTTACAACACCAATTGTTTTGCCCGAACTTTCCCCGTTGAAGTGTGAAGGCTTTCTGTAGCGCTTCCAAGAAGAGTTTCTGGGACGTGGACTCATTTTGGTTCAGTATGTGAAGAAAGAGGGGAAATATTTCTCTCCCCCCCCCTTCACATTTCTCCACAGAAAGCCAAAAACTTCATTCTTTAATGAATGAGAGAATACATCAGTCAATCAGCCAGTGGAAGGGATGTGTACATTTCAAGAACACTGCAACGGCGACCAAAGGCAACCCTCCCCCCAACATTGCCTGGATTTCTTCTCAATGATGTAACCACAGATTGAGGGTGGTGTAGTGGTTTGTGCGTTGAACTAGGGCCTGGGAGACCAGGGTTCAAATCCCACTCAGCCATGAAGCTGAGTCACGGTCTTCCACCCTAACCTACCTCATAGGCTTGTTGTGAAGATAAACTGGGGAGGGAAGATTCATGTATGCTGGTTTGAGATCTGTGAAGGAAAGGTGGTGTGTATGTTATTTATAGGCACACTTTACCTCAGTGTACACATTAGAGAACTGCATTGCAAAATTCAGAGACGTGCGAATGACAAAGGATGTCTGTGTTTCAGCTGGGATATTGTTTTGGGAAGTGCAAATTAGGTAGATTTGGCTTTAAATATGATCTGAGTTCAATTTATCCCCCACTCCCTTAAGTGGAGTGGGCAAATATCCATCGCTCCCTCGCCCCAATCAAAGAATAACTGCCACTCCTTCGGAGCCGCTCCTACCGATGTTTGAGCAAAAGGGTTTTGGGTCTAGCCCAGCAAGTTCCTGGAGGGGAAAAAAGAAAAATGTAAATTGCAAAAGGGAAAATGATAAGGACCGCGGGGAGCTTTTTTTGCAACTTAAGATCTGCTTATAACCATTTCTACTCTGCATTACTTTTCCTGTGACCTCCCCCTGGCTTTGTAAAATAACTTGACACTCCTCCTGCAAAATAAATACATTTCTGGGAAATCAGATGTATGTAGAAAGGGGCTATTTCCATGGAAATGTTAACTTCTGATGTGACTCAGACATCCTACACCAAGCTTGCACAGATGAAAATCTCACACAACCCACCCAGGATATTTTTTGAAAGCAAAGAAAATAACACACACAAAAGCTTCAGATGCTGTCAGCAAAATCTTTGGACATTGAGCTTATACTCGATTGGACAAACTTGATCTGCTTCTGTTGTACCTTCAGAAAACTCTCTCCTACCTTTCTCTTTTTGAAGGGAAGGAACAGCAAATGCTAGAAGACAGCATCTGACGATAAGGCTCACTATCTAAGCCCCTCTGCACTTCAGACAGCAGAGCCATGGCCAAGCTACAGTATTATGGATACCCATAGCTCCCTTGCCTGCCTAGCTCATGTTAGACATGCCATAGCATCGAAAGGCTACATTGGGCCAGCGGCTTTTGTAGACCAGAGGCATCCTGTTCTCACAGTGGCCAAGCAAATGCCTCTGGGCACCTTTCCAGAGCGGTCCTGGGCAATGGATGCAACTCTTATTGTCATCTAGCCAGCTACAGTCCAACCAAGCAGAAGTCAGGGATTTCGATGCATGCATCTTTCCATCCAGGCAAGCTGGAGGTGTTGCTGCGGTCCAAAGTCACTGTGCACAGGAATGTGTGACGCTGTACTTATTTCTATGGTTTATCTCTGCAGCAGAAGTATAAAGGTTGACATAACTTTAAGACAACATGAGATTCTCCATCATGAACCTTGCTTGACCTTAGGACAAGCCTTCCAAAGCAGCTACTCTATTCTGAACTTAAAAATGGAAAGCGTAATGCCGGGGGTCAACAGGAGAAGCTTAAAGACTCTCTCAAGGCAAATCTTTAAAAATGTAGTATAAACACCGGCAACTGGGAAACATTGGCCTACGAGCGCTCCAATTGGAGAACAGCCTTTACCAAAGGTGTCATGGGATTTGAAGATGCTCAAACTCAAGACGAAAGGGAGAAAGGTGCTAAGAGGAAGGCACGCTTGGCAAACCCTCATCATGATCAACTCCCACCCGGAAACCTATGTCCCCACTGTGGAAGGATGTGTGGATCCAGAATTGGCCTCCACAGTCACTTATGGACTCAATGTTAAGACAGTGTTCCTGGAAGACAATCTTACTCGGCTACAAGTGATCGCCAAAGAAGAAGGTACCAGCCTCAACTCAAAACGTGTCGTGGAGGCATTTCGGGAAGACATCCTGAGCTCCCCACACCTTGGTCAACACATACAAGTCTTTTTGTTGTTCAGTCGTTCAGTCGTGTCCGACTCTTCGTGACCCCATGGACCAGAGCACACCAGGCACGTCTATCCTTCACTGCCTCTCGCAGTTTGGCCAAAACATGCAAGTCTAGTTGTTGGCAAAGTCTATTCAAGCTCCTGAATGGGGTCCATCAAGGTAATGGTGGGGTAATGATAAGGCAGAGAGCAGACAAAGGAATGTTCATTTCAAAGCCTCTCTGTTCCCTGGAGGGGAAGGGGTTAGCAATGCTGCTCTAGGTATGGAACTCTGTTGTTGTATAGTCTTAAATCCCATTTTTGGTGACTACAACTTTGCTAGCTGCTTCTTATAGCACAGATGGATGAGTGAAGCTGTGATTATCACATGGAGAAATCATAACTTTTGGCTTGCATCGTGGAATTTGGCCTATCAATCAGATTCTTCAGCATCTGGACTTTTTTTTCTTTCTTCAGACACAGCTGTATGGGATATGTTAGAAATAAGGCCACATTTTTATTCTGTGAATTGGCCCACAACCAAGGTTCCTCGCCAATTTTACTCCAAAATGAAAAATGGAAGATGAAGAAGGAATCTTTTCAGAAGTAAAATGGACAATAAGGACTCAGCTATACTGCTGCAAAGAAAACATTTTAAATGTGTTGCAAAGTGCAATATACAAATATGACACTAGATGGCGATGGTGAACTATGACAAATTCAATATATTTTTCAAAAAAAAATTTTTTTTAAAGCATTTTCACAGTGTTTTTTTTAATATGTCTGTAGATTCCACCCAAGACTGGGCTTAAGAAATGATTCAAAAGCAGATGTTCATCACTTGATGTTCACCACACATCCAGTGGTGTCTTTTGTCTGCAGTGAATGTACCATCACAGATCTAATGCCATGGATGGAACTTTCCATAACAGCTGCTGTCAACTCAAATGAGGTGGCAGATTCCTGAGCTGAAGAATGGACTGTATTACTTCCGGGGTGGGCATATTTTTGAATGAGCCACACATCTATTTTTGCAATTAGAAAAGCAAGCATGCCAGCCCATATTGGATGTGCTAGCTTTCTAGCAAGGTCTGGATGGTAATCAAGATCCAGTATTCCTACACACACACACACACACACACACACACACAATTTTCCCTGTGCATAGGTAAAGGTAAAGGGACCCCTGACCATTAGGTCCAGTCATGTCCAACTCTGGGGTTGCGGCGCTCATCTCACATTATTGGCAGAGGGAGCCGGCGTACAGCTTCCGGGTCATGTGGCCAGCATGACTAAGCCGCTTCTGGCGAACCAGAGCAGCGCACGGAAACGCCGTTTACCTTCCCGCCGGAGCGGTTCCTATTTATCTACTTGCACTTTGACGTGCTTTCGAACTGCTAGGTGGGCAGGAGCTGGGACCGAGCAACGGGAGCTCACCCCGTCGCGGGGATTTGAACCGCCAACCTTCTGATCAGCAAGCCCTGGGCTCTGTGGTTTAACCCACAGCGCCACCTGGGCCCCTTAAGCGTTGATTTTAAGCGTTGGCTACGTAAGAAAACTTTTTCTGCCAGGGAAAGGATGACATGGTGGGCTTAATTTAGGTCCACAAGCCAGAGGTTACTCAACAGGGAGTTACTTACAGGGAGGTTGTATGTGTTTAATGCAAGGGGATGTTAAAAATGTGACCCCCCCCACCTGAAGTCCAAAACAGTACTGTCCATTCTACGACCTCAGGGCTCTGCCACCTCAATCCCACCTCGTTCTGCTGCTATGTGTAAACCCAAACTCAGCTGCCAGTCGTAAGGTGATGGAGATGGAAGGGAAAACTGATCTACCGGTATGAGCTGCCTCCTCTCCTGGGACATTAACTGTTATATCTGGGGCTGTTGGCACGAGTAGGACAAAGGCATTCTACACACAAGCCTCTACTCTGGGTCTTAAGTGATTTGTGCACTCACGTTGTTTGCCTAGGGATAGTGCCCTGTTTTCCTCCCCCTTTGGTGCAAAGAAAATAAATGTGATTTTACGATGTGGTAGGGCAACAGCTCCTGCCAGTACATCTGCAGCAGGAACATGAGGCATCCACAGAGCGGGGAGGGTGGTGGGGGTTAGCCCCCCTCCCTGCAAAACAGCTGGAATACAAGATCCTCTGCGCTCTCGTATCCATTTCCAAGTGCCGGAGAGCTATAAAACAAATCCGTGAGAGTTACAGGGAAGAGCAACCAGGAATAATTAAGAGTCTGAAGGGGCAGATTTACAAGGAAAGATTTAGCCGGCAGAGTACGTGTGGTGTAGCGAAAGGATGACAAATGGCCTCAGAACCGATGAACAGCCTAAGCGCGAGAGACAAATTATTTGGGGTGCCACATCAGAGATCGAATGGAGGCAATTAAAGAGGAAATGTTATTAAGGAAATGTAATTAAGATAAATATCAAGGTAGCCGCCTGGGCTCTTCTGTCAGAAGTTCATCTCTCTAGGGCAGGGGGAGTCAAAGTGTTTCCTCCCAGGTGTTCTTGGGGCTCCAACTTGCATCAGCCCCAGCTAGCCTGGCTAGTGGTCAGCAATGTTGCATATGTTAAATATTGCGCAGTTTGAAGCGACTGGAAGCTAAGAACTGACTGGCTCCTTTGGAAATGAAGCGTTTTTCCAGACCCATGGGAATATTCAAACTTTACTGGCAGAACTTTCTTCAAAACAGAATTAAAACATAAAAAATATGTTCAAGCACAAGTTCAGCATCTTACAAAATATGAAACAACCCAAACAGACCCATAAGCAAAGGTTTCTCTCCCTCTCCCTCCAGTGTGCTTTCCAGCCTCCAGGCTGTTTGCTCTCCCTTCAGGAAAGCCATTTACATGCATTGTTCTCTCTGTAGTGCTCACAGAGAAACTCCATTTGCATCCTCACTCCATTAAATTTGGGAGACAAACACAACTCCTTTCAAAATGGAGATGGCAGCCCAATACCTCTCACACGATCCCAGGTTTACAACCCTCACATGTTAGCTACCAGAGAACAACAATCCGTTCATCGTTAACTCTGCAAGATGCTCAGAGTCCTTTAGAACAACTCTTGTGGAAAAACCCCAGTGTTAGCAATATAGGTAAAGGTAAAGGTACCCCTGACCATTACCGGTAGGTCCAGTCAACATGACTCTGTGGTTGCAGCGCTCATCTCGCTTTATTGGCCGAGGGAGCCGGCATACAGCTTCCGAGTCATGTGGCCAGCATGACTAAGGTTTCGCTTCTGGCAAAACCAGAGCAGCGCACGGAAACGCCGTTTACCTTCCCACCATAGCAGTACCTATTTATCTACTTGCACTGGTATGCCTTCAAACTGCTAGGTTGGCAGGAGCTGGGACAGAGCAATAGGAGCTCACCCCATCGCGGGGATTCAATCCACCGACCTTCTGATCGGCAAGCCCTAAATATACATTTAGCCATTTCCCATTTTAAACCTTCATTAATACACACACACACACACACACACACACACACACACACATTTCATTTCTGTGTGAATTAAACCATTATGCTTGACAAGGAATGATCCAACAATATCTGCTGACTGATCCCTGCTCCAAGGAAATTATGCTTAAGTGTTCTGGTGGCCAGTTGTGCAGAAGGTCCCCATAGCCTTGTACTTTGGTCAGGAGCGATAGCTAAGATGTTAAGAAGAGCCTGCAGGATCAGGCCAATGGCCCACCTAGTCCAGCATTCTGTTCTCACAGTGGCCAACCAGATGCCTGTGGAAAACCTGCACACAGGAACTGGGCCCAAGAGCAACTCTCCCCTCCTGTGGCTTCCAGCAACTAGCATTCAGAAGCATTGCTACCTCCAACTGTGGAGACAGAGCATAGCCATCATGGCTAGTAGCCATGGGTACTCCAAATTCCTGCCTAGCATCAAGAGTGTGGCTGTCGCTAACCTGAACTTCCAGCTAACGACGAGTTAGCTACTGAGAAGCTAACACATGGTTATAGTCGTTGGGACATCATTCTTGGCTATGTGGGTTTCTTGCTAATGGAGGCAGTTAGTTGATCAGTGGGATCTGAGCATGATGCGCCATGGTCAGAGCATCAGACCAGGATTGGGGAGACCCCTAGTCGAATCTTCACCCGGCTGTGAAGCACACTCAGTGACCTCCAACTAGACATTTGAACCTACCTTGAAGAGTTCTTGGGTTCACGTGAAGATAGAAGGGTGTGAGCCACAGAGAATCATGTACAATTGGTGGGAGGAAAGGTGGGGCACAAATATGATGGATCAGCTGCAATGCTAGCCATGCCTGCTCTGAAGTAAGTCCCACTAGGTTTTCTCGATAGTGGGAAGACAACTTTTGAGGAAAGCTTGATGGACCACCAGAGTCTTTTTAGTGGTGGCTCCTTGATTATGGAACTCCCTCTCTAGGGGGGCCTGTCTGGCACTCTCTCTCCTCTCCTCTACATCAAGCACCAAGGGCTGCTCAAGTCAATGTTAGTTGTGTGATACATAATAAAAGTAGGCATTAGGGAATCTGTAAATTGTATGGATGCGTTACTGCAAAAAAATGTGGTTGGTTTGCTTAACATTTAAGGCGAAAGCTAGACTACATTACTGGATTTAAGTGCATTGTCCCTTTAACATAAATAAAACTGGAACATATAAATAAAACTGGAACATATGTATAAGAAAAAGAGAGGGGAAAATGCTTAAATAAACCTAACCCCCATGTTCCTGTTTGAGGGTTTTTTTGTTTTTTAAAAAATCCTGTTTCTGCATGTTATTATTTTGTTGGTTTTAATTTTAATTGCATTTACTGGAGGTTTTGTGTGTGCATTTTATGATTTTATGGGTTGTTAGCCAACTTGTGCAACTTTTAAAGGTGGAAGGGCATGGTATAAATGCCTTAAATAATAAACACATGCTTTAAAAAACAAAAGTATGAAGATATTTCTAATGGCTCTTTTAAAGTCTGAAAAGTAGATTTGAAGCGTTTTCCAGGCTGCGTCTTCTCCAGAAATCCTAATCTCTACCGTCTTGCGTCTTAGCATGTTTCCTCTTTCATCTTGACAGCCAGATAATCTTTAGCCAAGGAGATCTGGTAAATGTCACTCTTGTTATTTTGTGATCCAGCAGCTCAGCTCGCGCAATGTTTATCAGACTTATGTCACTACCCAATATCTCTGTTTCGAAAGTATCGGTGTTGCAGTGCTTTGTAAGGCTGCTTTGAACGCAACGGAAGATAGCAAAGAAGCCGGAGATTAAGTTTCAAAGGTATTAGTGATGTAGATCAAACATAATATCGATCACCCATCCTAGGTGTGGTGAAGCTTTTTGCTGGCCTGAAAACCCCACCCACCCTTGGCTTTGGGCATCCCTCTGGGGCTTCCATGACAGCTGCCAGTGTGTCCGAAAGTGGTTATGCCCCTGTACACTCTTGGATGCATACCATACACGATTAGTGGGGAGGGGAAAACATTTGGGACTTTCCTGATGCTTGATCCAGAAGCTGCAGTTGGTACAGAGTGCTGCAGCCCGATTGCTGACAGGAGCGAGTCCTTGTCAGCACTTAACACCTGTGCTCAGTTATCTGCAGTAGCTGCCGTTTTCCCAACCGACCAAGTTCAAGTTGTTACTATTAGTAAATAAATCCCGTGGCAACTTGGGGTCGGTTGACCTACGAGATCGCATTGCCCCGCATGTGCCCACACGGCCGCTTTGATTGGCAGAAGCGGCACCGCCACAGGTGTCCCATAATACCTGCCCCACGTTTGTAAGAATTTGGTCATTTAGTGCAGCAGCACGGAAACCTCGGAACTCCCTGCCGATTGAGATCAAGCAGTGCTCTCTTTTCAGCGCTTGCTAAAACATTTTGTGTTGAGGTGATTTTAATCTCTTTTAGGATTTTAACTTTTGTATGTTTTAAGGTATGGTTGTATTCCCCCCCCCCTGATTTTATTGTTTTATCTTCTTGTAAGCCACTTTGGGAGGGACGCGGGTGGCGCTGTGGGTTAAACCACAGAGCCTAGGGCTTGCCGATCAGAAGGTCGACGGTTCGAATCCCCGCGATGGGGTGAGCTCCCGTTGCTCGGTCCCTGCTCCTGCCCACCTAGCAGTTCGAAAGCATTTCAAAGTGCAAGTAGATAAATAGGTACCGCTGCAGTGGGAAGGTAAATGGCGTTTCCGTGTGCTGCTCTGGTTCACCAGAAGCGGCTTAGTCCTGCTGGCCACATGACCCGGAAGCTGTACGCCGGCTCCCTCGGCCAGTAAAGCGAGATGAGCGCCGCAACCCCAGAGTCGGTCACGACTGGACCTAATGGTCAGGGGTCCCTTTACCTTTACCTAAGCCACTTTGAGGTTTTTTGGTTTTGTTTTGTTTTGTTTTTACAATCAAGCAGTGTATAAATTCTATGAAATGAATGAATGAATCTGTATCTCCATCATATCTCTAAGGCTGGGCATATCGTAATATATCAGGGTGCTATGCAACATTTAAACATTATTATTATTATTTTTTTAAAAAATCATTCAAAGCACCCCAGATCATCATTAAAGGGACCGGCGAATTTAAACAGGTCTTCAAAAGATTCCTGAAAGTACTTGGTAAGTTTGGGGGAAGGGGGTTAAGTGTGAATTTGAAAAAGCGTAAGAACATAGGAAGAGGCCTGCTGGATTAGGCCAATGACCCACCTAGCCCAGTATCCTGCTCTCACAGTGGCCACCCAGATGCCCCAATTTGAAGCCCGCAAGCAGGACCTGGGCACAGCAGGTCTCTCCTCACCTGTGATTCCCAGTAACTGGTATTCAGTGTCAGGGTGCCTCCAACAGCGAAGGTGGAACGTCGTCCTCATGGTCTAAGGCTACACCCAATGACTAGCCCAAAGGGACGTGGCCCCACCAACATCCAGATGAATGGGCATCCAAGAAGCTAATGCTGACAGGCGTCCGGCGGAGAAGAATATCTAACCAATCTGGAAAATCCAGAGTCTTTGATTTGGATAATATGTGTCCTATTGTATTTTCATATCATTATTATTTAAACTAGAGTGACTGGTAACTATGTGAAGGTTTCTTTCAAAATAAAGAATCCCCTGGGACTAATACAGATGTGTCAAGGCTGATTGTTATTGCACATGTCGGATATGTTGAAGAGTTGGATAAGGAAGGTCATTGTATTCTCATGGAGAGGACGGCTTGTATGATTAATGACCGGCCCTTGAATTCTCCCAAGGAGAGATGGAAGGAGGAGATACAGTCTCCAGTGCTCCAGGGGGACGCGAGGCCAATGGATGCTTGTGTTGTCCACCCCTGCCCCACCCCCCTCTCCCCTCTCTCTAAGTCCACCAGAGCTGAGGAAGGCTTTTGTCGTGCACCGCACTGGCACACCCTGCCGGAGAAATATATTGGAAGTTGTGTAGGACTGGCCATTGCTGTGTGGACATCCTGCTCTTTTGCCACGGCATTAGTGGAAGAACAGACTTTGAAACACACAATCTGCCCGCCCTGTTTCAGATATTAATATTGCACGGCTTAAAGTGACTGGATGCATAAAAACTGACTTCTTTTGGAAATAAAACAGTGTCAAGGCCTGTAAGTTGAATTCAAAACTTTACTTGCAGAACTTTCTTCAAAACAGAACAAAACCCAGTAAATGATACACCCAAAGAGTTGTTGTTGTTGTTGTTGTTGTTGTTGTTGTTGTTGTTAACAACAACAACAACAACAACAACAACAAGGTATATGCTGCCCATCTAACTAGGATATCTCAGCCCCCCTGGGTGGCTTCCAGCAAATTAAAACATCAAACACAGTAAAACGTCAACGTGAAAAACTTCCCTATGCAGGGCTGCCTTCAGATGTCTTCTAAAAGTCAGATAGTTGTTTATTTCCATGACATCTGACAGGAGGGCATTCCAAAGGAAGGGCACAACTACCAAGAAGGCCCTCTGCCTGCTTCCCTGTAACCTCACTTCTTGCAATGAGCCTCAGCATCTTCTTAGAAATAAAATATCTTATAATCAGAGCTAACAAATATAGCTCTCTCTCAGACACACACAGGCTCCATTCACCTGCATTCCTGCCCCTAAAGCTTTTGAGCTCCTGGAGAGGCATCTTACTCCCACAGAGCCTGGGAGCAAAGACTAAAGGCAACTGCCTTTCAAAATGGAGATTTGCAACCAAATACCTTTGGCACTTGGTCTAAGGTTAAACACTCACATGTTAGCTAGCAGAAAACAACAATAGTTAATTATCAACCATGAAGGTGAGCATAATGAAGCCCATAGAAAATCCCCATGTTAAAGCCTTCAGTAATACACATTCAGGCACTCTCCATTTCAGTATCAATCAAACAATTATACTTCGCATGCCCACCATTGGCATATGGCCCTTGAGAGGTTGCCCATGAGTGAATGTGGCTCTCGGGCTGAAAAGGCTCCTTCCCCCACGGCTGTGTTAAAACAACGCCAAAGGTAGTTTGCCATACAGTCCAAATAAAATCACCACACCACACTCCCTGCCAAGGCATCTTGAGAGCCATTCACGGATCATGTTTGGATGTGTGTGTGATACAGTTACCTCAATATAGAAAACAACTTTAGTTATTCTTTAGTTATGCTGAAACCATTCTGACTTAAGTGCACTTTTCTGGGCAGTGGCGTAGCATGGGGGCAGGACTGAGGGGGCCCATGGCTCTGGGTGCACTTTTTTGAGGGGGCTTGACCAGGAGCCCCCCAAACAGGCTCCCTCATTGGAGCCGAGCTCTGTCACGTGAGGCAGCTGCAGCGACAACTTCCTTGCGTGATGGCCCAATGCCGCCTGCTGCAGCTCCATTCCCGGGTCAAGCCTGACCCAGGGGCAGCAAATTCCACAGGAGGAAAACTTGCCTGCCCCAATGCAGAAATTCCAAGAGTGGCGAACCTCAGGTCCAGCGGCCAAATGTGGCCCTCCAGGATCCCCTATGTGGCCCTCAGGCCTTTCTCTAGGCCATGTCCCCTCCCCAAACACCTTTCCCTGGTTCTGCTCCGAATCCTTCATACATACCGTACTTTTCCATGTATAAGACAAGTTTTTTTCCTTTAAAAATCATGCTAAAAAGTGGGGGTCGTCTTATACATGGGTAGTGCATAGGGTGGACGTTTGATTGGTTGCTGCTGAGGCTGCCAGCAGCTATTGTGCGTGTTATTGGTTGCTGCATCAATGGGTGGTGTTGATTGGCTGACGCTCTGGGAGGTGGATTTAGCGATGGGAGGTGGATTTAGCGACGCACGCGAGTGAGCTCAACAATTCTGTGACATCTCCCCCCATTTTCTTAAATTTGAGTCCCCCAAAATAGGGGTTGTCTTACACATGGGGTCATCTTATAGACAGAAAAGTATGGTACTTTTTCTAGCTGGAAGACTATGTGTGAGTAGATGCCTCTGATTTTTGTGTAGTTGCAATGTAGCTTACAGAGGTAAAGACTGTATCTTTCTCTCCACCCTGAGCTCTTTTGCCACCCCGGCATGCGGCCCTCAGAAGGTTACACATGAGAGTATGTGGTCCTTGGACTGGAAAAGGTTCCTCACACCAGGTCTTAGCATCTCTGACCAACTGCTGTATCCACACACCGACACATATGCAAAGTGAAGCAATGCATGCCTGGCTGCAGGTTAGCTCCTGTTTCTCTGTTGGTGTGCCTCCTTGAAGCCGGCTGATGGCCTAAAAGGCAATACACAAACAAACAAACAAACAAACAAAAGTGTTCGCTTTGTTAGCCTTTGGCTAATTTTGTCACTACAACAGACTCTCCTAGTGTCCCTATTTTTCAGAGACAGTCCCAAATTTACACAAGCCGTCCCGGTTTCTGATTTGATTATGCAATGTCTCGCTTTGCCTTAAAGGTAAAAGCAAAGGGACCCCTGACCATTAGGTCCAGTCGCGGACGACTCTGGGGTTGCGGCACTCATCTCGCTTTATTGGCCAAGGGATCCGGTGTACAGCTTCCGGGTCATGTGGCCAGCAGGACTAAGCTGCTTCTGGAGAACCAGAGCAGCGCACGGAAACGCTGTTTACCTTCCCACCAGAGCGGTTCCTATTTATCTACTTGCAATTTGAAGTGCTTTTGAACTGCTAGGTTGGCAGGAGCAGGGACTGAACAACGGGAGCTCACCCGTTGTTAAACCCACAGTGCCACCCGTGTCCGTGGTTGCTTTGCCTTAGGACGTCCCTATTTTCATCGGAGAAATGTTGGAGAGTATGCAGATTTGTGACCTCAGATTTGAGCCAAGGAGATAAGTGACTATGCAACCTTTAGAAGACATCTGAAGGCAGCCCTGTATAGGGAAGTTTTTTAAAAAATGTTTAATGTTTTACTGTGCTTTTATATATGTCAGATGGGCAGGGTAATTAATAATAATAATAATAATAATAATAATAATAATAGAATAAGACGTCCTTATTTTCATCAGAGAAATGTTGGAGGGTATGTAGCGATGGAGGGGGAGGGAAAAAATCTGGCAGAGGCCCTTTTTCCTTTTATGCAAATGGGTTCCAGTCTAAAAGTTTTTGCCACAGCAAATTACGCTTGGTTTGTGGTAAATAAGAGCTGACTCTTCCAGGAAAGGTTTGTCTGTCTTGGGCAAAAGGCCCATTTGTCATTGCTCCGCAGCTCCAAGCTGCCTGCCCTTGCGGGGCGAGGTGTCTCAGGGCTCCAGTGAGCAGGCACCCTTTGAAAGGACAAGGTCTTACCCCGAAAGAAAAATGGGTCGAGGAAGATGTCATTAAAGCTAATGAGAGCCCGGACAGCTGCAGCTCATTAGGGCCTTGCCTGAGGGCCAATTGTAACAGAGACCTTTAAATATACATCATAGTCAAATAAACAACATCTCATTCGATCAGCAAAGCTCGTATCGGTCCCTGCAGAAGGCTTCCTTGTAAACCTGCCTGCCATTTTTGCTGAGAAATGACCGGGAGAGGCGACGGCGTTGCAAGGAAGGTTCAGCTCAGCCTAAGGATCGGGGTGCGATGGGGAAGCACGGTTACGCTGGAGCCATTCCTTAGCCCTGGCCAGGATTCTAGGAGACCCGGGTTCTTCTGCTAAAGTTGGGGCCAGCCCTAGAAATTATGCTGCCTGAGGCAAAGGCAAGGTAGGGCTCTCCCCATTCAACAACAGAAGTTGAATCTTACATTGATGACAGGGTAGCATTTTCCACCACACTTGGCTAGCTGAGGAGGAGTGCGGCACACAAAGCTCTGTGCTTTCCCACTCTCAGCTGTCTGTCCCGCCAGCCTCTGCCGCCTGAGGCAGCTGCCTCACTCTTCCTAATGCTAGGGCCGGCCTTGACTGGACTAACAGGCTAAATGACGGCCAAGAGGAAGAACCAGGGAATAAAGGCACAAAGGTAAGAAGGCATAGTTTCCCCTTCCGCTCTGTATTAATTGCACGCAGCAGTGCTTCCATTCCATTCTTCCGTCATTTCCCGAGATAGACAGATGCCAACAATTCATAGATTTCATAAAATAGTAGAGTTGGAAGGGACCCTGAGGGTCATCAGGTCCAACCCCCCCTGCAATGCAGGAATCCTGCCCACAGCCTCCTTGCGTGGCCACCAACCTTCTGGCTAGCAGCCAGATGCACTGAGCCATTATATCACTTTAAACAGCTGCGGCTTTATCTAAAGCATTCTGGGAACTGTAGTTTGTTAAGGGTGCTGAGAGTTGGTAAGAGACCCCTATTCCCCTGCCAGAGTTACAATTCCCAGAGTGGTTTAATTAGATGTCAGGGATCTGCCCACCCCTGCCAGTCCAGCTCTGAGCATTTATAGAGAGCAGCAACCTGTGTTAACAACAGATTCATCTTCGAGTGAAACCGGCAGTCCTGTCTCGGGGGAGGAGCAGTTAGTGGCTGGGAGCCAGGGAGTGCCAGGTGTCCAGGGAGTTAGTGGGAGACCTGGCACCACCCAGCAGACTCAATCGGAGGGGGAAGCATCAGTTTCGGCGCATATATCACGTAGGAGGAGGAGGCGGCAATTTAGGATGCCAAAACTTTGGTGTTGGCGCCAAAACAGGAGGGAGGCACTTCCAGATTCTGCTAGTGATTGAGCAGACATGATAAGACTGAGCTCTGCACTGTAAATAGCTTGGCACTGAATAAAAAGACTTAAAGACAAATGGCTTGGGCATTTCTATTGAACAACTGATAAGAGAACCTGACATTATCAATACCTTTTCACAGAGATCTCTTTGGTTCATGTTGGCGTGGTTTGTTATCGAAGGGACCGCCTCTCCTGGTATGTCCCACAGAGGACCCTAAGGTCCACAAATAGTAATAGCTTAAGGGTCCCGGGCCCTAAAGAAGCCAAATTATCCTCCACCAGGGACAGGGCCTTTTCAGTGATGGCTCCGACCTGGTTGAATGCTCTGTCCCACGAGACTAGAGCCCTGCAGGACTTGATCTCCTTCCGCAGGGCCTGTAAGACAGAGCTATTCCACCTGGCCTTCAATTTAGTCTGATCCTTCATTCCTTTTTCCCTTCCCTTTTTCTATGAAGAAACCCTTCTGAGATTTAAATTCTTTAAATTTAAACATTTAAACTCTTTCCTAGTCTCCTTGCTGGCCCTAGCAGGACTAACTTGGCCCAAAACATCTGCTTTATATACATTATTTACACAATGGGCCCCACGTGATTGGCTAATTCCAGGATACTCCTGTAGGCCAATCAGGTTGCGGATTCACTTCCACCTGGAGCTGGATTGGGTGGCTCCGGCGGACCAATCAGACTGCTGCATTCTGGATCCTATTGTTCTAGGACCAATCAGACTGCTGCATTCTGAATCCTATTGTTCTAGGACCAATCAGACTGCTGCATTTTGGATCCTATTCAACTCAGTACATAACATTCCTCAATTGCCATTTGCTGAAGCACTCAGCCCTTATGACTCAGATCTTCTTCTGCAAGAGCTGCATGGCTGTTTGGGATTATAAGGCCGGGGTATGTAAACAGCCCCCCAAGGCAGAGGGAACGAGAGGTAGTTTTCACAGGATGGAATAAATGGCATTTCGAATAAAGTTTTGCCTTAGGCAGGAGCTTATACGATGTTTTCTTTGTGCTAATAAGTAAGCGTCCTGAAGAAAGGGACAAGTCGGTGCAGGGAGGCAGAGTGTGTGGGCTGGCCTGAGCCCAGGATATAGATTTTGCTGTGACCCCTCCGAGGGTTTTGGAACTTAAAAGGCTTTGCTGAGTGTTTGCATTAAAGCAAAACACTTTTTGGAAGGAATGGGGCGCAGCCAAGATGGCACTGCCAATACCCCAAGAAAGAAACCTTAAAGTACAGCCCATGGGTCATCTTGCTGTGTTGGAATAGATGGTTACAGCTGTTGGCAGGTCAAGGAGGTGTTGCTGCCTGGTGAGCAAAATGGTGCCCACCTCCCTTTCCACGTACAGAAGCCAACTAGACTGTGTCCAGCTCTAGGCCACGTTCAGACCACACATTTAAAGGATTATGATGCCACTTTAAACAGTCATGGCCTTCCCCCAAGGCATCCTGGGAACTGTAGTTTGTTAAGGGCACTGAGGGTTCTTAGGAGATGCTTTTTCCCATTCCAGAACTACAAACTGGACCTTGTTTGGTCTCACGGTCGGAAACCAAACACTTCCATGGTGCATATGACCGCTCCTTGGATCCAAGGATCCAGGCTCCCAGAACTTCCAAGTGTCCCTATTTTCCAGGGACAGTCCTGGATTTACAGAAGCCATTCTGTTTTCTGACTTAAACCTGGAATGTCCTGCTTTTCCTTAGGACAGTGATGGCTAACCTTGACACTCCAGATGTTTTGGAACTACAACTCCCATCATCCCTGACCACTGGTCCTGTTAGCTAGGGATGATGGGAGTTGTAGTTCCAAAACATCTGGAGTGTCAAGGTTAGCCACCACTGCCTTAGGACATCCCTATTTTCATCAGATAAATGTTGGAGGGTATGCGACCCCTGAGCCAAGGAGATAAGTAACTATGCAACCTTCAGAAGACATCTGAAGACATCTGAAAGCACAGGGAAGCTTTTTTTAAATGTTTAATTTATTATTATTATTTTTATATGTTGGAAACCACCCAGAGTGGCTGGGGCAACCCAGTCAGATGGGTGGGGTATAATTATTATTATTATTATTATTATTATTATTATTATTATTATTCAACAGGACTTCCCTATTGTCATCAGAGAAATGTTGGAGGGTATGGGCTCCTTGTTCTCAAACTGCACCTGATCCAAGGCCTGGTGAAATGTTGGGGCCTCCCTGTCATCTTCTGATGAGAAATCCTTGGGCTGAGCGATGACAAACCAGCAGTTGAACAGTTAAATCTTACTTCAACACTGGTGATGGCAGAGTGTCCTCCGCTGCAAATGACTAGCTTAGGAGGAGCTGGGCAGCTCACCTGGGACACACCTGCACTGTCTTCCAGTAGGGGGCTCAGGAATAATGGCTTTGGCAGGGCTGCCATTTCCCCTACATTTCCAAGCATCTGCTGTCTGAAGCAGTTGTGTCGCCTTGTCCAGCACTAGGGCTGGCCCCCTGGTGTCTTGGAAACAAGCTGATTTCCTCCTAGCAGCTCTGCTATGGGAAAGTTTGGTGGGGTGAGCAGTGGCTGATGAGGGCCAAATCTAGTGCCAAAGAATCAAATCCAAAGAAAGCCCAATCTAAAATGAAAGCCAGCTAAATATATGTAATAATAAGCTCTTACAGAACAAAACTGGAAATGGCTGGTTAGGACAAAAGCCAAGGAACAGGAACATGGAGACTGGGAGACAATTCAAGTCTAAATTTAAAGCTTGCATGTTCCCCACCACCACCCATGGCTAATAGTAGCTTCTTGGGATGAGGCAGCCTGCATTGGGGACCAGACCCCTGCATGGGATGAATGTGTTGGGCTCCTCTCCTTCCACTGTGCTGAGGTCCCACTTCAAACAGGGTGGCCCCAAGGCCGCTTTAACAAAATGATGTTGAGAGTTCCCAAAACGAAGCTGCATCTTAATACGTAGTATGGTCCTAAAACAAAACCATTAACCACTTGTCTAATATGGTAAAAGGTAAAGGACCCCTTCGAAGGGACGCGGGTTGCCGATCAGAAGGTCGGCGGTTCGAATCCCCGTGACGGGATGAGCTCCCGTTGCTCGGTCTCTGCTCCTGCCAACCTAGCAGTTCGAAAGCACGTCAAAGTGCAAGTAGATAAATAGGTACCACTCCGACGGGAGGGTAAACGACATTTCCGTGCGCTGCTCTGGTTCGCCAGAAGCGGCTTAGTCATGCTGACCACATGACCCGGAAGCTGTACGCCGGCTCCCTCGGCCAGTAAAGCGAGATGAGCACCGCAACCCCAGAGTCGTCCGCGACTGGACCTAACGGTCAGGGGTCCCTTTACCTTTAAAGGACCCCTTTATGGTGTTATCCCCCTTACTCACTTTTTCTTGCTGTTCTGCAGCTGTGCCCTGCGAAAACCCTGAATTGAGTAAAATCTCTCTTCAAATTCTCTGTGTTTCTGATAAGTTCTGATTCAGCGAGCAAGATCGGATTTTGCAAGGCACAGCTGCTGAACAACAAGGAAAAGTGAGTAAGGGGGATCTGGGGAAATTTCCTCAGACCTGGGGAAATTAATCGTTACACAGTCCCATCAAATTATGTCTGAAGCCAGTGTGTATAAGCCCTTTGTCCCAACTTGTGGGCTTCCCTCAAGGAGACCTGGGAATTGTAGGTTTGTAAGAAAACAGTCACCCGGTTCCTGGGCTTGGGAACGAGGACCCCGATAAACAGATCTGAAACTGTTTTAAATTTGTAGTGTAGATCCGGTCTTTGTTTCTAGATTCAGAGTGAGGATTGGTCCTCCTCACAGAAACTAGGGTGGTTTTGGCACGGGCTGCAAAACCCCACAGGCCTACCAAATGCAATTTATGAGGAGGGATTTTAAGCTTGGCATTAATAAGTTAAATGTTCCCTCTCACTTCCTCAGCTGTGCACCTTTAAGGCATTAAAGGAGAGGGGGGTGGAGAAGGAAAACATCCAATCTTTTTTGAAGTGTTTGCCATGAAACTAATTGTTCCATCATTTTATAGTTTTTCAGCCACCTGATGAAAAATTGGAACAGTCAAGAGGCAAGGAAACATTGCTTTATAGTCTCCAGTCATGAAGCAATTTGGCAGCGAGAGGAGGGCCCTGAATTCCTGAACAGTGGAAACAACAAGGGAGGGCATCTTTCTCCAGTAAAGTCTTCGGACAGAAGGGGTAATGGAGCAACAATAAGCCATTATCTTTTTTTTTGGTTTGTTCTGTAATTCTAATAGCTGCATGTTGACAACATCTTTGAAAGCCCTCTTCTGCATCCCATTAATACTGGGAAGCGGAGTCGCCTGTAGCAAGAGAAACATAAGAACATAAGGAGAGCTCTGCTGGATCCGGCAAATGGCCCATCGAGTCCAGCATCCTGTTCTCACAGTGGCCAACCAGATGCCTGTGGGAGACTTGCAAACAGACCCAAGCACGGAATGGCATTCTTGCCTCCAGTGGTTTCCAGGAACTGGCATTCAGGACTGCATACCCTCCAACATTTCTTCAATGGAAAGAGGGACACCCTATTCCAGTGATGGCTAACCTTGACACTCCAGATGTTTTGGGACTACAACTCCCATCATCCCTGACCACTGATCCTGTTAGTTAGGGATGATGGGAGTTGTAGTTCCAAAACATCTGGAGTGTCAAGGTTAGCCATCACTGCCCTATTCTATAACAATAATAATTTTTCTATTTATACTCCACCCATCTGGCTGGATTGCCCCAGCCACTCTGGGTGGCTTCCATCATATATAAAAACATAATAAAACATTATTATTTTTTTTAAAAAAACTTCCTTATACAGGGCTGCCTTCAGATGGCTCAAGGTCGGATAACTTCATACCCTCCAACAATTCTCTGATGAAAATAGGGAGGTCCTAAGGAAAAACGGAACATTCTGGGATCAAATCAGAAACGGGATGGCTTCTGTAAATCCGGGACTGTCCTTGGAAAATAGGGACATTTGGAGTTTCTGTGCAGGGTTAACATAGTCATCATGGTGAGCAGCCACTGATTGTCTTCTCCTCCATGAATTTGCCCAGTCCTCTTTCAAAGCCATCCATGCTGGTTCCCATCACAGCCTCCTGTGGGAGTGAAGTCCATAGTTCAACTACAGGGAGAACAATTCTATCCACTATCTCTATGCCATTTCTAAGTGGGAAAATGGACTACCTGTAGGAGTGTGACCTGGGTCCCCTGCTGCAAGACAGATGACAATTAGGCTTATCTGATGCAAAGGGGGAGAGTGTTTTGGTACATTTTGGAGCCTCCCAGACTTTTGGGATGTGAAGGAGAAACTTCACCCTGCCTCCACTTTAAAAAGAAAAAGCAATCGATAAGATAATGTGGTGTTTGGATCGGGGTCTTCTAGGTGTTGGCACCATGGTTAGGAAGAGAGGAAGCTGCCTTTTACTGAGTCAAACCCTTCAGTCAGACAGCTGAATACTGTCTATGCAGACTCCAGAATTTCATGCAGAGGTCTCTGGCAGTCCTACCTAGAGGCACCTGGGATTGAACCCATGACTTTCTGGATTCAAATCAGATGTTGTACCACTGTGCTATGACCTAGTTGCAGATACACCTTCCTTTGAGAAGCCTACCAGGATGCAACATTGGTTTAGGGATGTTTGACAAAACCCCTTCTTTGTTTTCTCAGGCACTGTTATCTAAATTTGGCTGACGTGAGATATCTCCTCCATCTCTGCTTGTTTTCTCATTTATTGTGCTTTCTTGTGCTTGCCTGGAATATTGCTGTAGCTGCTCATGACTTTGAGTATTATTATTATTTAATCGCGAGGCAATTAGAATAGAATAGAATAGAATATTTTTATTGTCATTGTCCCCTTCGGGGACAACGAAATTATTTGGCTGCTCCATCCACCCAGATAGGGCACTCCACTCAAAAACAAAACAACTACAAAAACACTGATTAAAACCATACACACTGATTAAAACCATACACACTAATTAAAACATAACTGGTAAGAGTAGATGACTTCAAAGTCCAGGCTTCCCATTCAAGGCTGCGATTGCTCTGGAGAAGAAGCTGTTTCTAAGACGGCTTGTTCTTGTTGTCATCGTCCTGTATCTCCGTCCCGATGGCAAAAGTTCAAATAGACGGTGACCAGGATGCGATGGATCTTTCACTATGTCCAGTGCCTTTCTGTGGCACCTCATGGCATAAATCTGCTCTAAGGTGGAGAGCGAGCAGCCAACAATGCTCTCTGCTGCCTTAACAACTCTGTCCAACCCCATCCTGTCCTTAATAGTACAGCTTCCGTACCACACACATAAGCCATAAGTGAGCACGCTCTCAATGGCACAGTGATAGAAGGCAAGCAGCAGCTTCTGTGGAAGATGGTTTTTCCTTAAAACTCTCAGGAAGTACAGTCTCTGCTGCGCCTTCTTCACAAGCCCCCTTATGTTTGCACTCCAGGACAGATCCTCCTGTATTTCAATGCCCAGAAATCTGAACATTGTTACCCTCTCCACACAGATTCCATCAATCAAAAGTGGTTGGACATCGTTCTTCTTTCTCCTGAAGTCCACCACAAGCTCCTTTGTTTTCTTTGTATTTATGAGCAAGTTTTAAAATAAGTTTTAAAAGACAAAAGAGCAACCTTTTATTTATACGGCATCTCTCTTGTCAGCTAAGGCTCGGGGTGCTTTAGAAAATACAATAAATTGCAATTAACGCTGCAGGTGCTACATGATCCAGTAAACTACAACAACACATAATAATGTGAAAACATTAGAAAAAGGGAGTGCAAGGAAAGTAAAGGAAGATGAACACAACAGGTTTCTTCACACATGACCCTAAAATCACTTTTGAGCTTTTCTTATTGACTTTGGTGCCGTGTGTTAATGTTGTGAAGAAAGGAAAAACAGCAAAAATGCCATGTTTAAGCTGAACATCTAGTTCCAGTCAATACAGGAGGTGGTATTAAGAGGAGTAGTAGTAATATATTTATGATTATTAAATTTATTACCCACCCTCCACCAGCCCCAGGGACCATGGTGGGTTACAGCACTTTAAATTCAGTATTAAAAACAGTTAAAACAAATTACTGTCTCACTGCTTTGGCCACCCTCTGTTATGACCTTTGTCAGGAGAGAGACAGGGAAAATGTGTTCCTGTTAATTCTCCTTAACCTCTCTGCGGCTTTCAATACCATTGACCATAGGGGAACAAAACAACCTCCCATGGGAACCATAAAGTCCCACACACCCCATGCAGGGTCAGACACACCCCAGAGTCCCACACACCCCAACCCAGTTTCTCATGAGTTTTCTTCCTCTGTGCATGAGACTTCCATTTATCTGCCTCTTTCTCGGGGTGCTTCAGAATTTCTTGAGAATTCAGGTTAACGCAGGATTTTTGAGCTTTACCTCGCTGTTGCGAGGTACCCAAAGATGGGTGGCTGTGTTTTTCTTTCTTTCGAGCAAACATTTATCCGGTGGCCCTGCAGCCTCCTCGGCTGCCTGCACTTCCTGTTGTGAAAAAAAGCCCACATGGGAGGAGTTACCTCATGAAGTCTTCCCTTGGGTGCAGTCATCATCATTATCATTATCATCATCATCATCATCATCATTTATTATTTATACCCTGCCCATCTGGCTGGGTTTCCCCAGCCACCCTGGGCGGCCTTCAACAGAACATTAAAATACAGTAATCTATTAAACTTTAAAAGCCTCCCTAAACAGGGCTGCCTTCAGATGTCTTCTAAAGGTCTGGTAGTTGTTGTTCTCTTTGACATCTGAAGGGAGGGCGTTCCACAGGGCGGGCGCCACTACCGAGAAGGCCCTCTGCCTGGTTCCCTGTAACTTGGCTTCTCGTAGTGAGGGAACCGCCAGAAGGCCCTCGGAGCTGGACCTCAGTGTCCGGGCTGAACGATGGGGGTGGAGACGCTCCTTCAGGTATACTGGACCGAAGCCATTTAGGGCTCTGCAGGAAGACTGCAGAGTGTAGACCGGCGGCGAGATGGTTTGCAGAACAAAAGGAAGGGCGCTTGCAATCACACCGTGGCCACTTCAGAAGTATGGCAAGTGTGCTTTAATTTTTGCATTGTATCTTTGTAAACCGCTTAGAGACTATTGTAGTTAAGTGGTCTATAAATTGTTTAAATAAATAAATAAATAAGTAAACAACAGCAACAACAACCCTTGCACCCTGTTCAAGGAAAGCTCACCAATTTTCTTCTCCCCTTTGATGATTTCCAAATCCATTAATTTTTTTCTCACTAACCGGTGGAGAAATGGACTGAGGGCGGGGAGGGCAGGAAGGGGACAAATGCTCAACACAAAGCATTATTAGAAAGTGCGGGTTCCTTCAGCCCCCGCACCTCTCATTTTACATTTTGAGCACTGCCTTTGCCCCCATTGCTCTCTCTCTCTCTCTCTCTCTCTCTCTCTCTCTCTCTCTCTCTCTCTCTCTCTCTCTCCCTCTCTCTCTCTCTCTAGCATTGCTTGCAGAAATAGAGGCAGAGAGCTCTTTGCATGTTTTTTTGATTAATGCAATTAACAAAATTAAAGTTTTAGGGGAGGGGGGTGAAGAGGCTTTTCATTTTCCTTTTATTTGATTAGATATATTCCCACCGCGCGGCCCACGCAAATGAAACCCAGACTCCGCTCCATTGTTCTGAAGTCCTCTGAGAGTGTGTTACCTTTCAATCTCACACACTAATGCGTTTATAGTTAAATCGCTCCCCCCATATACTCTCTCTCTCTCTCTCTCTCTCTCTCTCTCTCTCTCTCACGCACACACACACACACACACACACACACACATGGGCACACCCCCACTTCCACAACGCTGAACCTTCTCCCCTCCGGCGGTTGCAGGAAAGATCCCGGAGTCTTGATTAAAGCAGAAGTTCCCCCTGTTCAATAAAAGCTCACATTCCTTAGTGGTGGTGGAGGCATGAATACAGGCAGGGTGGAAATTGGCATATGGACGTCCAGAATCTTCAAGAAGCTTTGCATGTGTGTGTTGGGAGGCGGAGTGTCCAGATTTCCTTATGGGCCAGGTGGGCAGGACTCACTACACCAGTGTGATGTAGTGGTTAAGAGCGGTAGACTCGTAATCTGGTGAACCGGGTTCGCTTCTCCACTCCTCCACATGCAGCTGCTGGTGTGACCTTGGGCTAGTCACACTTCTTTGAAGTCTCTCAGCCCCCCTCACCTCACAGAGTGTTTGTTGTGGGGGAGGAAGGGAAAGGAGATTGTTAGCCGCTTTGAGACTCCTTCGGGTAGTGATAAAGCGGGATATCCAATCCAAACTCTTCTTCTTCTTCTTTCCTTGCATTTCAAGCACAGACACATAGGAAGCTGCCCACTCCTGATCCAGAACATTGATCCATCCAGCTTAACACTGTTCATACTCGTTGGCACCAGGTCTCCAGGGTTTCAGGCAGGGAGCATCACCAGCCCAAGCCGGACATGCCAAGGACTGAACGCAAAGCTTGTGACTTGACTCCATAGCTTTCTTTCTAGGGGGGCTGCAGACCCCTTCAAAAAAACAAAAGCTCAGAGTATGGGCCCATGCCTGGGGGCACCAAAGAAGACCTTTGTGGGTGCTGTGGCGATGCCTGCTCTACCCAGTGGCGGGGGGTTGGTGCCAGGGACACTGAGATGCTCTGAGGAAGCGATCTACTCTCGGGCAGTATTCAGAACTGCTCTGCAGACCATCTGCTGCCACAAACTCAGGGGCCATTGCTTGGCAATACAGAAATATTATGCCAGGTGGTACGGATAGAAGGTTACCCAATGCCACCACCTCCGTTGACACTGCACCGGCCAAGGTCCATCTTAACTCTTTCTGCTGTGACTGCTTTAAACCCATTTCTCAAGAAAGAGGTTGTATTGTTTTCCAAAGAAAACTCTCTCTGTTGGCTGCAGAGCAGCTGTGGCAGAGAAGGCACCATGTGGCCATCACTGTGGCCCCCACAAGCACAGCTGGGCAATGCCCTGGTGGGGTATGTTTGTTGAGGGCAGGGGTCTATTGCAGGGCTGCCATTTGTCCGGAATTGCCCAGACATAGCTGGGATTCATCCGTCGAAAATGGCATCTGGGCGAAATTTTTGAAAAGTGAGGGAAATGTCCAGGAAAACCCGGGCATATTATGCCAGCCCATATTGGAAATGTTGATTTTCTAGCTATTTTCCTAAAACTTCACTTTTTTTGCGGGGGGAGATTTTGCAACATAAGATCAACAGCTTTGGCTAAAAGAAAACACACACACACACACACACACACACACACACACACACACACACAAACTCTCAACAGCTTTTGTGTCTGGATTTTCACTTTTTGAAATATGGCAACCCTACTCTATTGGCACCATTCCAAAGGCTTCCCAAAGCTTGCAGGCGTCCGAATGGCTACTGTGAGAACAGGATACTGGTCTAGATGGGTCATTGGTCTGATCCTGCAGCCTATTCTTATGTTCTTAGGTCTGGTCCTGGTGGTGGGGCTAACCTGTGCACCATCATCACTCCCCACTCTCCATATAGCATGTTTGCAGGCTACCTTTCCATAGTTCAAACCATGCTCAAGGCAACTTCAGAAAAATATATATATATGAAAAAATTCATCATTACAGCACAACCAAAGTAGAAATGCACAGTAAATAAAACATCAAAAAATACACAACCAAATCGAAAATTTTCACATAAATCATAATAAGATCTAAAATAAATGTACAAAACTTAGTATCAATACTAGCAACGAAACCTCCTAGCCAATCCCCATAGCTGTCAACCCTCCCTTTTTTTGGCGGGAAACTCCCTTATTCCAATGCCATTTCCCGCTGCTATCCCGGATTATTGATATCCCTTAAATTTCCCGGATTTCAAAGGAAGCAGCTCCTCTCCCTCCCTGCCGGCCAGGGAGGCTCCTCAGCTGCGTTGCTCGGCTGCCAATAAGGAGTCTGAGACCGACTGGGGGCGGAGCTTGCATGCCTTGTGCAGCCAGACCCTCACGCCCAACCAGACAGCCAGCCTGCCTGCCGTCTACGCGCTAGCTCTTTTGCTCACCCGTTCGTGCGCAGCCTCTGGAGCGCAGGGTGCGAGGCTACTTGGTGCCATTGCACCGCCCTCGCGGCATCCCTTATTTTCAAATCCGAAAGTTTGAAAAAATCCCTTATTTTCAAATCCGAAAGTTGACAGTACTGCCAATACCCCAGCCCAAGAGTGCACACAGGGGAAGATTGTCTGGACCTATGCATCTCTCCAGGAGTAGGCAGTGCATTGACATCAGAGTATTTGCTTCTAGGTAAGTGTTTATTAGGACTGCAGCCCGAAATTATGATTTTTTGCATGTGTGTAAAACTTAGAAGCCTGGCAACTGCCTAGTGCTTAGGGAATGATGCGGTCAGGGCTCTCACTGGGCCTGGCCTCCCCCTTCCCTATAAGGCGTGCACTCGATAACCTTTCCAAACCTCTAATATAACTGTGGGGATGTTGACCGAGATACGATGATGAAAGAGGTCAAAAGCAAGTTGCAAACGTGCCCATTTTAAATTAAGTTTGCTGCCACCATCCGGGGAAAGCAACACCGCAAAGCGTTTTGCTAGGCCTGATTTTAATTTGGATATGATCAGAGCACCGCCAGCCAGCCTGGATTCAAAAAAGCCTTTGAGGGCAGAGGTGATCGGAACATCTGTGGAAAGCAAGGAATAAAGTCTGCTGGAAGCATGTGCAAAAGTCAGAAAAACTCAGGATCTTGTTCGGTTTCAACTTCTGCCTCAAGGAAACCGCAAAGTCCTCGTTTGATCTCTAGCAGAACATGCAGAACATGCAGTTAGGAAACAGAGGTAGCTTACACCAAGGAGAAGCCCCACCACCGCTGTTGTGAGGTTGGATGCCAAAGATCTGAACTGCAAGCTCAAAGTGGAACAGACACGGGGGCCAGCCCACAGCATCATGGCCAAAATTCCCCCATGGTCTTATACTTGTGGATTGCGTTCACTAGACTCTTTCAGTCTGGGGATAACGAATGCATTAGGAGGGGGACGTGGCAGGCTCTATCCCAGGGGTCAGCAACCTTTTTCAGCCGTGGGCCGGTCCACCGTCCCTCAGACCATGTGGTGGGCCGGACTATATTTTTTGGGGGGGAAATGAACGAATTCCTATGCCTCACAAATAACCCAGAGATGCATTTTAAATAAAAGCACACATTCTACTCATGTAAAAAACACCAGGCAGGCCCCACAAATAACCCAGAGAAGCATTTTAAATAAAAGGACACATTCTACTCATGTAAAAACACGCTGATTCCCAGACCGTCCTTGGGCCGGATTGAGAAGGTGATTGGGCCACATCCATGGGTCTTAGGTTGCCTAAAAGGTAAAGGGACCCCTGAGCATTAGGTCCAGTCACGGACAACTCTGGGGTTGCGGCGCTCATCTCGCTTTACTGGCCGAGGGAGCCGGCGTACAGCTTCTGGGTCATGTGGCCAGCATGACTAAGCCGCTTCTGGTGAACCAGAGCAGCGCACAGAAACGCCGTTTACCTTCCCGCCAGAGCGGTACCTATTTATCTACTTGCACTTTGACGTGCTTTCGAACTGCTAGGTTGGCAGGAGCAGGGACCAAGCAATGGCAGCTCACCCCATCGCACAGATTCTAACCGCCAACCTTCCAATTGGCAAGCCCTAGGCTCTGTGGTTTAACCCACAGCGCCACCTGCGTCCCTTAGGTTTCCTACCCCTGCTCTATCCAGATCATCTCATGTGCATTAGAAAGAAACCCTAACCCTAACCCTAACCCAAAGAGAGCAATTGCAGGACTGCATAGGAGGAAACCTTTGCATGGATCATGGTATGTGTTGGGTGTTTCTTTGGATGTCCATAGAATTGTAGAGTTGGAAGGGACCATGAGGGTCAACTAGTTCAACCCCCTGAAGAGGCACAGCATGGGGGGGGGACTACTGGGACGATTGCCCCAGGTGCAAATTGTTTAAGGGGTGCTCCTCTGCACCCGGAAGTGCCCCCCCCGTCCTGCCCACCCACCTCACCTGAGGAGCACACAGAGCAGGAGCTGGGAGAGAACGGGTCCTTGCATCCCTCGGCCACATGGCATCCTCTGCCGGTGGGGGAGGTGGGAGAACGACGAGACTTGTGGCAGTACATGCATTTCCTGCCGCTGCTCTGCAACTGTACCTGGCCAGCAGCACCAGCAGCATCGCATGGTGGCACCAGTTAGGGGGTTTAATACTTGCCTTAGGAAATGCAATACTTTCCTTGCCCTGGGCACTGGCAACCCATGCTACACCACTGGCCCCCTGCAATGCAGGAATCTTTTGCCTAACGTGGGGCTCTAACCCACAACCCTGAGATTAAGAGTCTCATGCCTCCTCTTCTCACCGTGGCTGAACAGATGCCTATGGGAAGTACGCAAGCAGGAACACAGCGCAACAGCCCCCTCCCCACTTGCAATGCCCAACAGTGAAGGCAGAGTATTAGTATTAGTATTTACCCGCCCTTGACCTTAAGGTTCCACAACGCAGGTTACATCTATCTAAAATACATTTTCAAAACTTAAAAGTAAAAGATAGACACGCAAAAAAATAGAGTAGGTCCAGAAGGATCTACTCTAAATAGAGTAGGTCCAGAAGGATCAAATGGAGCAAACAGCACACAGACCTAGTGGTGGGAGGAAAAAATCCTTAAGTAGGAGACTAGGGGGAATGATCAATGGTTTTCAATGTCTGTATACAAATGCACAGAGCATGGGAAATAAACAAGATGAACTTGAGCTCTTGATACAGCAAACTAAATACGACATAATAGGCATCACTGAAACCTGGTGGGATGAGTCTCATGATTGGAATGTAGTAATAGAGGGATACAATCTATTTCAGAGAAATAGACCAAACAGGAAAGGAGGAGGAGTGGCATTATATGTCAGGGATGTGTATACCTGTGAAGAGATCCATGATTTAAAACTTCAAAGCCAAATTGAGAGTATCTGGGTCAAAATTAAGGGAGAGAAAAATAACAGTGATCTCATTGTGGGAGTTTACTATAGATCCCCGAGCCAAACTGAGGACATAGATGATGCCTTCCTGGAACAGATGACCAAGCATTCAAAAGGAAATGAGATAGTAGTAATGGGGGATTTCAACTATCCTGATATTTGTTGGATGTCAAACTCAGCCAAGAGCATAAGGTCGAACAGATTCCTCACTGGCCTTGCAGACAACTTCATTGTCCAGAAAGTGGTAGAAGCAACAAGAGGATCAGCCATTTTAGATCTGGTCCTAACCAATAGTGATGACCTGGTTAGTGGGGTAGAAGTGGCAGGATCATTAGGTGGGAGTGATCATGCTCTTCTGGAGTTTATTATACATCAGAAAGGAGCAACCAAGCATACTAAGACTCAAATTCTAGACTTTAAGAAAGCCGACTTCAGAAAACTTAGGGAAATGCTGGATGTGATCCCATGGTCAGTAATACTAAAAGGGATGGGAGTTCATGATGGATGGGAGTTTGTTAAAAGGGAGATATTAAAAGCACAACTTCAAGCAGTACCAATGCGACGAAAACATGGAAGGTGCCTAAAGAAGCCAGGGTGGCTATCTAAAGAACTTTTAACTGAGTTAAGATTTAAAAGGGATATGTACAAGAAATGGAAAAAGGGGGAAACCACCAGAGAGGAATTCAAACAAATAGCCAGCACATGTAGAGACAAAGTCAGAAAAGCTAAAGCACAGAATGAACTCAGGCTTGCTAGAGAGGTTAAAAGCAATAAAAAGAGTTTTTATGGGTATGTCCGTAGCAAAAGGAAGAACAAGGAAACAGTGGGGTCACTTAGAGGAGAAGATGGTGAAATGCGAACAGGGGACGCAGAAAGGGCAGAACTCCTCAATACCTTCTTTGCCTCAGTCTTCTCCAAAAAAGAAAACAATGCCCGACCTGAAGAATATGGAGCAGATGATTCAGCAGGGGAAACACAGCCCAGAATAAGTAAGGAGGTAGTACAAGAACACTTGGCTAGTTTAGATGTATTCAAGTCTCCAGGGCCAGATGAACTACATCCCAGAGTATTAAAAGAACTGGCAGAGGTGATTTCAGAACCACTGGCAGTAATCTTTGAGAATTCCTGGAAAACAGGTGAAGTCCCAGCAGACTGGAGGAGGGCAAATGTTGTCCCTATCTTCAAAAAGGGGAAAAGAGAGGACCCAAACAATTACCGCCCAGTCAGCCTGACATCAATACCAGGAAAGATTCTAGAGCAGATCATTAAGCAAACGGTCTGTGAGCACCTAGAAAGGAACGCTGTGATCACTAAAAGTCAGCATGGGTTTCTGAAAAATAAGTCATGTCAGACTAATCTGATCTCATTTTTTGACAGAATTACAAGCCTGGTAGACGAAGGGAACACTGTGGATGTAGCCTATCTTGATTTCAGCAAGGCCTTTGACAAGGTGCCCCATGATATTCTTGTAAAGAAGCTGGTAAAATGCGGGCTAGACAATGCTACCATTCAGTGGATTTGTAACTGGCTGACTGACCGAACCCAAAGGGTGCTCATCAATGGCTCCTCTTCATCCTGGAGAGAAGTGACTAGTGGGGTGCCACAGGGTTCTGTCTTGGGCCCAGTCTTATTCAACATCTTTATCAATGACTTGGATGATGGGCTTGAGGGCATCCTGATCAAGTTTGCAGATGACACCAAATTGGGAGGGGTGGCTAATACCCCAGAGGACAGGATCACACTTCAAAATGACCTTAACAGATTAGAGAACTGGGCCAAGGCAAACAGGATGAATTTTAACAGGGAGAAATGTAAAGTACTACACTTGGGCAAAAAAAATGAAAGGCACAAATACAGGATGGGTGATACCTGGCTTGAGAGCAGTACAAGTGAAAAGGATCTAGGAGTCTTGGTAGACCACAAACTTGACATGAGTCAACAGTGTGATGCAGCAGCTAAAAAAGCCAATGCAATTCTGGGCTGCATCAATAGGAGTATAGCATCTAGATCAAGGGAAGTAATAGTACCACTGTATTCCGCTCTGGTCAGACCCCACCTGGAATACTGTGTCCAATTCTGGGCACCACAGTTCAAGAAGGATACTGACAAGCTGGAACGTGTCCAGAGGAGGGCAACCAAAATGGTCAAAGGCCTGGAAACGATGCCTTATGAGGAACGGCTTAGGGAGCTGGGTATGTTTAGCCTGGAGAAGAGAAGGTTAAGGGGTGATATGATAGCCATGTTCAAATATATAAAAGGATGTCATATAGAGGAGGGAGAAAGGTTGTTTTCTGCTGCTCCAGAGAAGCGGACACGGAGCAATGGATTCAAACTACAAGAAAGAAGATTCCACCTAAACATTAGGAAGAACTTCCTGACAGTAAGAGCTGTTCGACAGTGGAATTTGCTGCCAAGGAGTGTGGTGGAGTCTCCTTCTTTGGAGGTCTTTAAGCAGAGGCTTGACAGCCACCTGTCAGGAATGCTTTGATGGTGTTTCCTGCTTGGCAGGGGGTTGGACTGGATGGCCCTTGTGGTCTCTTCCAACTCTATGATTCTGTGATTCTGTGATTCTGTGAGGATCCCCAAGGTAGGGTTGCCATATTTCACTGACTGCAGCGGGATCCCTCGAGCGGAGGGATGCCTCTGCCGCCGGAGCCATGGCTCCCAGCGGCGTGGGAGGGAGGAGCAGCCCGAAATTGGGCTGCTCCGCCTTCCCCCGCTGCCCCAGACCCCCCCACACGCTGGCGGCTGTTTTGGCAGCGGCATGGGGGGGGAGAGGAAGAGCAGCAAAAGCGGAGCGTGCTGGCGGCAGCTTCGGCGGTGGCATGGGGGCTGCTCTTCCTCCCCCCCACGCCGCCAGCGTGCTTGCTACCGGGCTCCCCCTGCCTCCCCCGCCCCCTTCGCCAGTGTCAGAAGGGGCGATGGAGGCAGGGGGAGCCCGGTAGCATCGCTACAGCATCGCTACCGGGCTCCCCCTGCCTCCCCCGCCCCCTTCGCCGGTGTCAGAAGGGGGCGGTGGAGGCAGGGGGAGCCCGGTAGCATCGCTACCGGGCTCGCTACCGGGCTCCCCCTTCCTCCCCCGCCCCCTTCGCCGGACTGGTCCCTCCGCCGCCACTGCCTCCTCCGCTCGCAAGAGCAGGCAGAGCAGCCGCGTTTGGGAGAGGCGCTGAGCCCAGTCCCTCCCAGTCCCTCGCTGCTGCCTCTACCGCTCCCACTCCAGCACCCTCCTCCCAGCCTTTTAGAGGAGGAAAACCAGAAAAAATATTTTTTCTGGTTTTCCTCCTCTAAAAACGAGGTGCGCCTTATGGTCCGGTGCGCCCTATGGAGTGAAAAATACAGTAATGAATATCCACTTGCTTTTTGTGCTGATTTGGAGGATTAGACCCAATCTGGCCTCTTTCTGGTCTTATCCTGCCACACCAG
This sequence comes from Darevskia mixta, assembly GCA_034641385.1. Taxonomy (NCBI): domain Eukaryota; kingdom Metazoa; phylum Chordata; class Lepidosauria; order Squamata; family Lacertidae; genus Darevskia; species Darevskia mixta. The sequence continues at coordinate 3,574,642 of JAWWNH010000091.1, read as the reverse complement.
TCTCTGCATTTCTTCCTCCCTCCCTCCCTCCTTAAAACTCTGCAACTCTGCAAAATGCTGATTCTTCCTATTTCCTTTTAACCGTTCTGCTAACTACTACTTATACCAGGCTATACTTTTCCTTCCCAGAGGTTAAGCAATTCCTTATTTCAGCATAAAAATGTACACATTTTCACAGCACTTGAAGGAAGCGGGGAGGAGAGAGGGAGGGGAAGAAAGGAAATATATAGGCGACTTCATAAACAGCCATTTTTCAAAAAAAATTAAGCGATTACTGATCCTGGAAAAAAAAAAGCTTCGTGCCACTGGCTGGATTTTTCACAGCAGTTTTCCTATTAAAGAGCGAGGGGGGGGGGGAGCCGCCGCCTTAATTATGGTCTGAAATGAAAGTGAAAGTTAAGGACAGTGGCAAATGTCTTGCCGGCGCTAAGTACATAACCTTAACTGCCGCGAACGCTATCATTAGGAAAATCACATTTTATAGCCACAATAAAACTGTTTGGGATACTGTATGTTTTAAGCGAGGGTAAAAAACGCATTCCTAGGTTCCCTCTTGGCTCTCTGCCATGTTCGCTTCAAGTGCTCCATAAATAATAATAATCATGCTCATGATCACTCCGGCCCTTTCGGCGCATGAATCTCCATTAGCCTGCACAAGCTGTGAGCCGCATTGGCGTGACACTTTCTTCCCCTGCCGCTTCTTGCTTCCAGAGGCGGGGCGAGGCATCCGCCAAGGGTACATCTGGCGCCACCGCGGCCGGCGAGCAGCGCCAGCCCACAGTAGAGAGCGGCATGGGCAGCGCACCCTCCAAGTGTCCCTATTTTCCATCTCGGCTTCTGATTAGATCCCAGAACGTCCCTATTCCCCCGGCCAGGGCTGCAGCTGCTGAACTCAGGGAGGAGGATAGCCGCCGCTGGTCCCAAGCAATCGCGCTGCTGCTGGCCTCCATCCTTGGCAGCTTGTAGCGGCTCCTGGAGAGCAGGCGGGGAGGAGGAGAGGCTGCCACCACCAAGGCCCAGCCCCACGCAATGGGCTGGCTCTGAGGGGCAGGCAGAGGGCAGGGAGAAAGGGGGAACGCAGCGCAAGGAGTCTGGATTATTATTTTTTTAAGTGCTTTGTGTGTCAGCGTCTAATCTTGCCACTTTCTCAAATATATTTACTGGTGTGTGCTTTTCTTTTTGTCTTCTCCTTCTCCTTCTCCTTCTCCTTCTCCTTCTCCTTCTCCTTCTCCTTCTCCTTCTCCTTCTCCTTCTCCTTCTCCTTCTGAGAGCCAGTGTGCTGTAGTGGTTAAGAGTGGTAGACTCATAATCTGGTGAACCGGGTTCGCATCTCCGCTCCTCCACATGCAGCTGCTGGGTGACCTTGGGCTAGTCCCACTTCTCTGAAGTCTCTCAGCCCCACTCACCTGTTTGTTGTGGGGGAGGAGGGGAAAGGAGAATGTGAGCCGCTTTGAGACTCCTTCGGGTAGTGATAAAGCAGGATATCAAATCCAAACTCTTCTTCTTCTTCCCTACACCTGCAGGACTCAGGGCAGTTCATAGGATAAAACCAGAATGTAAAACCACAAAGTACATACTGCATTTTTCCGTGCATAAGACAATTTTTATTATTATTTTAGAATGTTATAAATTGGGGGTTGTCTTATACACGGATATTGCAGAGGAGGACGGGTGATTGGTGGCAGCCGTGAGCAGGAGATTGTCATCGGCGATTGGGTGGGTGACTGGTGGCTGCGGCAAGGCCTGCTGGCGATTGGCTGCTGCTGCGGCAATTGGGCGAGCGATTGGCGGCTGCCGGTGGCGAGCGCGAAGACGACTGGTGGTTTTGGCGAGGCGTGCGATTGGCAGTGGCGGTCAGGCGGGTGTGCAATTGTCAGCTCAACAACTCTGGGCAATCTCTCCCCCCCACACACATTTCCTTAATTTGGTGTCCCAAAAAATAGGGGTCATCTTATACACCGGGGGGGGGGGCGTGTTATACATGGAAAAATATGGTAATCAAAATAAAAAACAACGACAACCCAATAACCTTCCTCCCCAATGCATTTTAAAAGGGCCCAGGGTGTCAATCAAATCAACCAAAGACCTGGTTAAAGAGGAATGTTTTTGCCTGGTGCTGACCAGGCTTTTTTTGTACATCTACCAAAGAATAAAATAAAATAAAATTGGGGTCACAGGGTTTTCTCGGGACAGTGGAGGGTGTGTGTTCTGTGTCCCATTGGTGTAGGTGGTGTAGGCACTTGGCCCTTCTTCTGATAGGAAATTCGGGGGGGAGCAGGCCAAAATGGGGGGTCAAGGAGGGTCAGTTTTGGGGAAATGTCCCTATTTTCATCTGAGGAATGTTGGAGGGTATGGTATGGGTAGGGTAACAGCATGACTCCCTTGGCGTGACTCTGAGAGAGGCATGAAACAGACAATGCAGATATTGGCTTTTGTTAAATTAACTAGCAAAATGGCCTGTGGGTACGAAGGTTTGTGCATTGCAAGGATTCTGGGTGTCAGAGTGGACATTTGCGTTGTGCTAACCACGAGGGCCAAAGGGCAGACAGTTTTATATAAAATATACCCGTTAATAGGCATGGATGTCACTGGGCACCTACCAGAAGCTGGTTAGAGTGTGGTGCCGTGAACACCAAGTTTGCAGGTTCGATCCCCGTACGGGATAGCCGCATATTCCTGCATTGCAGGGGGTTGGACTAGATGATCCTCAGGGTCCCTTCCAACTCTGTGATTTAAAGTCTTCTCAAGTCTAAGAAATGACAAGTGAGCAGGCAGCAGTGCCTCAGAGTTAACACATAGTTAACCTATGGAACTCACTTCTGCAGGAGGCAGGGAGGACCACCAACCTGAGAGGATTGGAGAAATTAATGGAGGAGAGGGCTATCGGTGGCTCCTAGCTTAGGGCTATGCTCTGCTGCCACAGCCAGAGGCAGCAATGCTTCCGAGTACCACTTGCTGGAAACCTGAAATATACTCGGAGTCAAGTGTGAATTTCATGCTCTTTATTCAGCTCATAGTAGCAAGAAGAAGAAGAAGAATGTCTGTTTCCCCAAAACCTCTGCTATATATACATTATTTACACAATGGACCATGCGTGATTGGCTACTTCTGGGCTGCTCCTGTAGGCCAATCAGGTTGCGGATTCACTTCCTCCAGAAGCCTGATTGGCTGCTCCTGCGGGCCAATCAGGTTGCTGACTCACTTCATCCAGGAGCCTGACTGGCTGCTCCTGCAGGCCAATCAGGTTGCTGATTCACTTCCACCTGGAGCTGGATTGGGTGGCTCCTGTGGACCAATCAGACTGCTGCCTTGTGGATCCTATTGTTCTAGGTTTCAGCTCAGTACATAACAAAAGCGTAGGAAGGGACAGCGCTCTTTTATTTGAATCCTGCTTGCTGGTTTTGCTCAGCCACTGTGAGAACAGGATGCTGGAGGAGATAACCAGCAGGGCTCTTCTTATAGAGTCATAGAATTGTGGAGTCGGAAGGGACCACGAGGATCATCTAGTCCAAAACCCTGAAATGCAGGGATCTTTTGCGCAACGTGGGGCTCGAACCCACGACCCTGAGATTAAAAGTCTCATGCTCCCAGGACCGGTGCCAGGGTTTCTGGTGCCCTAGGCGAGGGGGCATGGCACCGTACGTCATGCGCAATGATGTGCGGTGCCCCGCCCCCTGCACACCGGGCACCCCGCGCCGCCGCGATTTTCGCCGCTGGTTGGGGCGGCACCGGGCGGTGGCGGGGGGCGAGGGGCAGGCTGGCCAGCGCCCCCTCCATTTTGGCGCCCTAGGCAACCACCTAGTTTGCCTAAATGGAAGCACCGGGCCTGCATGCTCCACTGACTGAGCTGCCCCGCTTCTTATTGCTATTCGGGATGCAGAGATCCCTGCTCAAAGTCGGGAAATTCTAAGCTGCTTTTAAATAACCAAGCAGAGCCTTTTCAGCCTTGCCAATAATCTGGGCTCTTGAATCTGGCATTCCCCATTGCCAGCTCCTTCCACTCCTCAGACTGCAGTCAGCATGCCTAGAAGGGAAATCTCCCCCCTCGCCTGATGCTTAGTGCAGTTCCAGCCTCTGTAAACAGCCTTCAGCAGCGGGGCATCCTTTTTTTGCCATGAAGGTTGTTTTTTTTTACTTTTTAATATGGATGATTTGTTTAGGTTTTCTGATTCTTGGACAACCGTGTGGAAAATCCCCAACTTGCATTGTTGGCTTCCTATTCCCCTTTCCCAATCTCGCTCTCTAAGGGCCCCACCCAGAGCAAGGAGGAGGGAGGCAGGGAATGGGAGACGGGATTGTTCCATGGGAATTCCACCTCGGAAGCACTTGCCCTAAATCGCCTGTAGGGGGCGGCGTAGCCATATGCAACCCGCAGGCATTCCCCGATCACAGAGGCTCGAATGAGGTCATGCAACCAGCCTTTTCCTCCTCTCCTTTTTTGTTAAAAAAATAAATTTAAAAAAAGCAATCCGGCTAAATGTTGCTTTAGGAAAATATTTTATTAATAAGAAAAACAGCAAAGAGAGAGAAACATTGCTAATAAATCCCTAAAGCTTCAGCATTGGCTGCATGTTTCCTCCAAATAGATACCGAGCAAATCTACCTGATTCTTTGTAAAAACACTTAATTGCAAACATCCGTGGAGGAAGGGTACAGAAAGGAGTGGGTTATCTCTTGGATTCCCAGGTATGCTGTTCATTGCATCCAGCTGCAAGGTTGACACTCGAGGAAAGCTGCACCTGAAACAGCGTGTGCAGAGAGCCAGGGCATTCTTTGGAATTATTATTATTATTATTATTATTATTATTATTATTATTATTATTATTATTTATACCCTGCCCATCTGTGGCCCTGGAATCTGTGCCACAGGGCAGCTTCAATAGCTGAAGAGGCAAGCCTACTTTGGGAGCTGAACTGCAGCTTGCCTCTTTGAAAGCAGGAGCAGTGAATGCCTCCATTTGCAGGCTGTTTGTATAAAGTTCCTGGCATCCCCATGCCTTGTCCTCAGGAATCTGCCCACGTCCTTTGCAGGGCCGATAGCTAGCACCTGTCTGAGCCCCCTTTAAAAAACTGGGTTTGGGGGTGTAGGTGGGGGCTGCTGAGCACTGGTCAGCTAGACAGTCACCATTGGACATAATGTCACCTCAGAGAGTGAATTGATTATATTGCTGGTTGTTTTACTGATTTACTTGGTAAGGGCAGCGTTGGAGCCCGCACCCCCCCAAAGGTGGAGTACACATTTGTAAACAAATAAACAACATTTTGAAACTCTGCATTCCAGGCTTGTTATCCTTTAATTGCTTGGGTGGGTGCAAGGGTAGTGCTGGAGCAGAGTGATTTATGGCGATTCTGCTCCAAGTCTTCTACGTGCAGACACTTGTCCTCTTGCCACAGAGATTGATGGCGATTCCAACTCCAGCAGGAAAGCTGGAAGGCTGCTGTGCTGCTGTGGATTTCAAAAATAAAATAAAATTTTAAAAATCCCAGTGAATCTCTGTTTGACCTAAAATGGTTCATTTTGAGACAAACATCACCCCATTTTCGGATCAAAAATGGGTGCAGTACCACTATTTGAATCTTTAATACTTTATCCTGGAGTCGCTCAGTTGGTAGAGCATGAGACTCTTAATCTCAGAGCTGTGGGTTCGAGCCCCACATTGGGCAAAAGATTGCAGAGGGTTGGATTAGATGACCCTCATTGTCCCTTTCAATTCTACAGTTCTATGTTTCTATGGACTGCAAGAAGATCAAACCTATCCATTCTGAAGGAAATCAGCCCTGAGTGCTCACTGGAAGGACAGATCCTGAAGCTGAGGCTCCAGTACTTTGGCCACCTCATGAGAAGAGAAGACTCCCTGGAAAAGACCCTGATGTTGGGAAAGATGGAGGGCACAAGGAGAAGGGGACAACAGAGGGCGAGATGGGACAGTGTTCTCGAAGCCACCAACATGAGTCTGACCAAACTGCGGGAGGCAGTGGAAGACAGGAGTGCCTGGCGTGCTCTGGTCCATGGGGTCACGAAGAGTCAGACACGACTAAACGACTAAACAACAACAAATGTTTCTATGAATGGACAAATCTGTTGATTTCAATTTCTCTCTGTTTCTTGCTTTTTAGACCTTAAATTTAGACCTCCCCCCATTTCTGTAAAACTTCATGAATTATTTTTTAAAAACCCAACACACATTCATTTAAAATTTGTATGTTTGCATGCGGGTCTCTGCTTTTATGTGTGCTTTTAAATGCAATTTATCCATTTCTGCAAGTTGCTTTCACTAATTTTGCATTTTCTCTATTCACTAATGCAGGCACCCCCAAACTCGGCCCTCCAGATGTTTTGGGACTACAACTCCCATCATCCCTGACCACTGGTCCTGTTAGCTAGGGATCATGGGAGTTGTAGTCCCAAAACATCTGGAGGGCCGGGTTTGGGGATGCCTGCACTAATGCATACTTTTTCCTATGCGTTGCAGGAGGTTACACTTTATGACCTCTGTAACCCCTTCCAACTCCACAATTCTATAATTCATTGAAGAATTGCACCACAAAATTCGGGGGTGGGCGTGGGAAATGAGAAAATTCATTTCAATTTGTGAATTGGTCTGTGAAGTACAAATTGGGTAGGTTTGTATTAAAACGTGAATCCAACCAATTTCCCTATCACAAAGAAACAAAGTAGCCCTCTGGATTTGCAAGCAGAGGGAGGAGACAAGAGAATAAATATTGCTGGTGTAATAGGAGTTTCATGCTTTATAAGGGTAGGCCCCTAACATAACCATCATGCCATATCTATTGCTATGATTGAATATTAGAGAACACCCCATTTCCGTGCAGATATGGTTTTAGGGTACCTATTGGTCTTGCACAGTTATCATTCAGGTCTCTAATTTAGGCATGGGTACGTGGGTAGAGCTGTGGTCTAAACCACAGAGCCTAGGGCTTGCTGATCAGAAGGTCGGCGGTTCGAATCCCCGCGACGGGGTGAGCTCCCGTTGCTCGGTCCCTGCTCCTGCCAACCTAGAAGTTTGAAAGCATGTCAAAGTGCAAGTAGATCAATAGGTACCGCTCCGGCGGGAAGGTAAATGGCGTTTCCGTGCGCTGCTCTGGTTCGCCAGAAGCGGCTTAGTCATGCTGGCCACATGACCTGGAAGCTGTCTGCGGACAAACGCCAGCTCCCTCGGCCTATAGAGCGAGATGAGTGCCGCAACCCCAGAGTCGTCCGCGACTGGACCTAATGTTCAGGGGTACCTTTACTTTTACTCATCAAAACAAATACAAACAGCAGTTTCGCTATTTCTACCAAATGCCTACCCAGGGACAAAACACGTGCAGCCCTGGACAGCTCCTGACTGTTAACAGGAATTCACAAACTGCTCTGGGTTCTGCATGATCATTTTGCCTTTTTCTGATGTTCTGATGACTGTTAATGCCACGAGGAATGAAGACACTCTCATGCAGACCTCAGTACTTGGTGTGTGTGTGTGTGTGTGTGTGTGTGTGTGTGTGTGTGGAACTGGCTGAACTCTAATATTCTCATAAAACCAGCCTGTCCGTTCTGCCAGGACAGTAGGAATATACGGTATTTTTCCTGCGAGGAGGCGGTCCCCTAAATCTCTTGCATCTTTATTTAGAATCGGTGGCTGCTTCCCACTGCTGGAGACAGGAGACTGGGCTGGTTAGACACCTCAGTCTGGCCTGATAGGGGGAAAAAACACCCATGCCTTGCAAAATTTCTCCATGTTATTTTTAATTAGATCCAGATACTGTCAAACTCTCTCCCCCCCCACCCCCTGCAGTCCGTCGCCCCACAACCCCAACAAAAGCCTTTGTCATTAATCCTCTCGACACACAGCCTGACCACAAGCACCGAGTATTGGAAATCATTTGCTTGGGACCTGGCTGTTCTCCAGAGCGAGGGGGAATGAATGCTGACTCACAAGAGAGCCAGTCTGGCTGAGATAACGCTGCTGTTGCTGCTGCTCCTTCTGCAGAGCCAACAATCTCCGAGGAATGCAGACCTAGGGGGAAACTAGACCTTGCCAGTTGCCGGTTGTGGAAGAAGCCGCAGGACCTGGGAGACGAGATGGAGCCCTCCAAGCTAGGCTCTGAGAGGAAGGATGGAGGCTCCGTAAGGATACGGAAGAGGTGCTTTGTGGAACCCTGTCAAGCTCAGGGCAAAGCTGGCAGGGTCTGGAATTGATGCACATAGAGATGCACTATAAGCTCAGTTAACTAGCCAGGCTAGAGGCCTTGTGCCTTATCTTGTGCTAGGAGCAGCTTTACTCCCAAGGTTGTAAACAACATTCTTAAGTGTCTACATTAGACAAGAGAGAGTCCTTTGTTCGCTTGCCTAATGAATAGGTAATGAAGGAAAGGCCATACATGGTATAATTAGTATTGTGTTGTAACTTTAGATTGGAGGAAGTTTATGCATATGTAGAGATATCACCTTGCCGACAAAGGTCCGTATAGTTAAAGCTATGGTTTTCCCAGTAGTGATGTATGGAAGGGAGAGCTGGACCATAAAAAGGCTGATCGCCGGAGAATTTATGCTTTTGAATTATGGTGCTGGGGGAGACTCTTGAGAGTCCCATGAACTGCAAGAAGATCAAACCTATCCGTTCTGAAGGAAATCAGCCCGGAGTGCTCATTAGAAGGACAGATCCTGAAGTTGAGGCTCCAGTACTTTGGCCACCTCATGAGAAGAGAAGTCTCCCTGGAAAAGACCCTGATGTTGGGAAAGATGGAGGGCACAAGGAGAAGGGGACGACAGAGGACAAGATGGTTGGGCAGTGTTCTCGAAGCTACTAACATGAGTTTGGCCAAACTGCAAGAGGCAGTGAAGGACAGGCGTGCCTGGCGTGCTCTGGTCCATGGGGTCATGAAGTGTCAGACATGACTAAACAACTAAACAACAACAACAATTGCTTTAACAGATAACAGCTATGTATAGAAAACAAGCCCCACCCTTTTGGGGCTTTGCTCAGCTTTTGGAGAGTGATGCCACTGAGCCTTTATTGCTAGCAATAAACACCCTTTGTTTTCTCACAGCCACATGGAGATTTCCTTAGCCTCGAACATTAATTTTGCTACAGAATGAGGTAGGTTAGAGACCCGGAAGACCCGGGTTCAAATCTCGACTCACTCGTGAAACACATTGGGTGACCTTGGACCAGGGAGTGTCTATCCCATTCCACTTTTAATTTGTATTCCGCCTTTCCATATTACTATACCCAAGGCGGTTTACAGCAACGAAACATACAACAAAGAACACATACCTTGTAATAATCTGATCCAATACAAAAAGTCGTAATTATTATTATTATTATTTATCAATTTTATATACCACCCGTCATTGGAAGATCTTAGGGCAGGTCATGGAATAAAATACAAGATGGAACACGAGTACAGTAAATGATTAAATCAAGACAACGAAACAATAAAACAAAACATTGAAATTATTATATCAAATAAAGTAATAATCAACAATCTATTAGAATAGTACACCATAAAATTAACTCTCAATACATCAGCAAATAATTAAACAGAAATTCACTCTTAACAATGACAATAAATAATGGCTAAACTGTGATAAATAAAAATAACTGCATGTCACAATGAGAGTTCTCAAGAGAGCTGACGTTGCGGGGTGGGCAAGGAAGTCACTTCCTGGTTTTGGGGGCGGGGCTTTTGGCCACAGGTTTGCTGACCCATGCTGTTGCTGGGTCAATTTGCATGTTGCAAAGTTTGATGGACAGCCCAGCGTCCTTTAAATTGGATCCCCGCCGAGTGAGGTAAGCACTCTGGCTGGAGCTCTTGGATCTCCCAACCCCCCCTCCCTGGTATAGGATGGTTTTTGACATTGCTGTGCCTGTCACGGGGTCGTCTCGGTTGTAGAGGCCTGGTAGGAATTTTGTCCAAGTGGCACAATTGGCTCTTGTCACTTGGTTTTTGCCTACTATACAGCAAATAGTCACAACTTGTACGGTTGGCGGTTAGGCATTGGTTCAGTGGTATGGGTGGGCAAGGCCCTCCCAGATGTGATGTCAGAGTTGGGAATTCCGTTAAAGGAAGCCAGGGGCTCCACGTTGCTAGTCCGGGCCCATTGGGTTGCAGGGCCCATGCAGGAGCCCCTGTGGACCCCTGGGGAGGGGGAGGCGCTGATTTCACCAGCCTCCCTTAACTCTCCCCAGCTAATGGTTTCCCTCCGCTGACAAGTGGTCAGCTCTGTCCAGCGGGACAGATAGTCTTGCTGACTAGGGTCAGTGCCGTCCAGGAGGACGGTTGGAACCAATGCCTACGCAACCACTCACGTGATTTGTATTCAATAAAGTTGTGGCCAAATTGTTTCCCACAAACCCAAACCAAAATTGATGTTTCCAGTGTGAGTTAATTGGTGGGAGTGACTGGGTGCCCTACACACGCAATGCATAAAACATTACCCATCATAACATACAAAACCATGTAAAAGGATCTAATTGAGAAACATGGACATACAACATTTAAAATTATTTTTAAATAATTTATTTAAAAAATAAATATATTTATTAAAAAAAATAATTGGCCTAACGAACCTCTTGGCCTAACCCACTTCACAAGGGTTGTTGTGGGAGATAAAGGAGGAGGAGCCTACAGGCCACCTTGAGCTCCTTTGAGGAAAGGCAGAGTGTGAAAATAATAAATGAATAAAATAGAGGATGTGTTTCCCTTTGTTGTTATTATTTATGGATCATTACATTTATATCCCCCCATTCGTCAAAGGAGCTCAGAGCACTGCACATGGTTACACCCATTTCATCCCCATAACAACCTTTTGAGGTAGGCTAGTCTGGGACAAGAGAGAATGGCTGGCCCAGTGAGCTTCATGGCAGAATGGGGAGATAAGGTTGGATGGCCATCAGTCATGGATGCTTTAGTTTAGATTCCTGCATGGCAGCGGGTTGGACTAGATGATGACCCCTGGGGTACCTTTGAACTCTCCAGTCCTACGACTCTAAGAAGAACCAGGCTTGCTGGATCAGGCCAGAGGCCCATTTGTCCAACATCCTGTTCTTCCAGTGGCCAACCAGAGGCTTAATGGTTGCAAGCAGGGCCTGAGTGAGACAGTGCAACAGAGATTTGAACTGTGGTCTTCCATGTCCTAGCCCAATGTTCTAACCACTACACCACCCTGGCTCTCATAGCCCGTCTGCCTCCCCCATGCGTGCCAAAGAATGAACCCGTGAGCCAGGAAATGGGTTGCAAAATAAAATAGGTAGCCGGAAACATCTTGAAGCAGAGAATGGGATCAGAAAAAAGGATCTGTTGTAGCGTGGGGTTAATGATTCCAGCAAGTGATTTCAGCTCTCTGACATAGCAGGCAGGAGACAGCTTCTTCATGTAGCAATTCTTTATTCAGGCAAAACAAGACTGAGGGAACTGAGGGTAGGGAAGCTACATTTATAGGGACAGAGGACTGGCTAGGAAAAGATACATTTTGGAGGGAACAATCTCAAGCAATCACACAGCTGCTTTTTGGTGGAAACCAATAAGACTGAGGATCCAAATGCAGCAACTTGAATGCACCAATAGTAACTGTTCCTTCTGGGACAGGAAGGCAGTTACTTTACTCTAATGTGATTACAGACAATAGTAATACAGATATGATAACACTTTGAATCAATACACAACAGGACCATTGTGGAGAAGGAAGGCAAAGGATGCAGGCCGAGAAAAGGGCTGAGTTGAGACTGGAACAAGGGAATCAGAGGCGAATTGGGGGTCCTTCCATTGCCACGTTTAATCTCATGGGCATCAGTGCTGTGTGATTCTTTCGCCCGCTGCTTGATAACACTGGAAGTTGGAAATCCCACATTGCAGCTCCTTTCTACACCAGTGTTGGTTCCGTTCCTGATGTGCAATAATAATGATTTGGTTTTTATTATTATTATTATTATTTCATAAAACGTATATACTCTCTGTTGTCTCTCGAGACAGACAGATGCCAATGACAACATCCCAGGTTCTGGACATAGTCCTCCTCCTCCTGACAACCCTGATGAGGTGGGTTAGACTGCGAATCTGTCTCCTCTTGATGTGTTTGTTCACCCACCCCAACCTACAGAAAAATAAATATTTAAGTCCCCCACCCCCACTTATGCAAGAATATTAAAAAGCATTCCATTCTTACTGAGGATTGTTGCTGCTAATGCTGATGAGTTCCAATTCTTGGAGTAATTGTGTTCTTGGGTTGTGGTTTTTATTTTTGCAACCCCCCCCCCAAAAAAAACTTGGTTAGATGCCACGAAGTAGGTGGCAATGCCTTAACCATATGCGTGTTGTACAGGCCACAAGGACCTCTTCCATCCTTATCAAGGGGAGTGCTAACCTTCTCTCCTTTCATACAACACAACACGCAAACTGCTGCGCTCTCTTTATATACCACAGGAAACCATACTTTTTCCAGGTCATGGTGAGCCAATTAGCTGTCTGCCTCCCCCCCCAATACTTTAAGTTTTTACCATCTGCCTTTTCCACTGACACCAATAAATAAACACACCCTACGCATTTCATTCAACATCTTAGAAGCACTTCCTAAAAGGGAAAAAATCTGCACGATTTAAAAATACAGCTGCTTCCTGAACTTGACGCCCTAATATATGCATGCTTTTAACCAATCGGAAGTCAAGACTCTAGAAAGCTATTCGAATTCAGGAGCAGGTTAACTCCGTCCCTTTCTTGTCTTTTAAAAAAATATGCGCGAGGGTTATTTAGAGCCTAGTCCTTCTTTATGTTGAGATTCAGAACAGGTTTATTTAAATACTAGAGTATTTAAAAGTAGAAAAACCGGGAGTGGAGGGGAAGAAGGATGAATCTTCGATTCCGAAACGGAGGATAGATTTACTCGCCATGTTAACACGGAGTAAAGACGCCTGCGTGCCTTTTTCTCTTTCCCGCTTCCAAAATGGAGACCGCAATGCTCCTGAAACAGCCGAGAGCTGAAGTTGCGAGTTCGAATCTCCCCCCGCCCAATTTTTTCATTTGGAATATATATTTCATTGCTTTTTAACTGAGAAACTGAGAAGCGACCTGTTCTGAAAAGGAAACGTGCTGTGTTTGGTATATAATTCTGGGTTAAGTAAGGTCCATGGGACCTTTTACCCAGTGCTTTAGGGATACTCTCACTTTGACTCAAGAAAATCACCATTTTATAGTTCAAATCGGGGAAAAATAAATACAGTAAATGGACAAAAGTAGAAAGATTCACAAAATGTTTAGGGGTATGCGTACCCTTGCGTACCCACGGAAAAAAGCACTGCTTTTAGCACTCTGAAGCGGACATACAAAAACCAAGCCTGGTTCTGCTCAAAGAATTTATTCTGTTCCACCAAAGTAGATGGAGAAACCTACTTCCCGAATGGTAGTGTATTCTCCCAGGAAAGGAAAAGTCTCCTGTTTTGTGTGCAAACTTTTCTCTAACCAAACCACCTCAATTACAGCTTTAGCTTCTACTGGATTCAACCACTGGAATCACACTTACCTTGTTCAAACCCAGGGAAAATCTTTAAAATCATATGAGCTCAGTGCTAACAAGACTTAGCAAGGAAGGAGGCCAAATGCTCACATCAAAACTCAGAGAGCAAATCAAATCAGCCACAGCGGATGCTCTCCAGTGGTTTGACTTTACCCCCAAAGGTGCAATCTGCAATGTCCCCCGGGGACAGACAGATGCCAACAACAAAATTTATACGCCGCTTGGTTGTCAAAAAACAACAACCCCTCAAAGCAGTTTACAAAGAGAATAAAACAATAAAATTATCCGTAAAAAACAAAACAAAACCCCTCTTAAAAATATTCAGAAAGTAAAATCAGCAATAAACTAAAACCAAATTAAAGCACATTCTACATGTCTGGGTAGGCTTGTCTAATAAAAAATGCACTGGAAAGAGTAGAATGAAAGTACCTGCCCCATGGTAGGGATGTTTCCAGTTTACCCCACCCCCCACTCCCACTCCCACCCCAATCCCTTGCCCCTGGAAACCTTGCAAGTGGCTGCAGGGGCACTTAGCTATATCATGGAAGGACTAAAGTTAAACTGTGACGCTCCCTTGTTATTTTTGCTATTGGAAGCTGCATGTTGCTTAAGTAAAAGGTAAAGGGGCCCCTGACCATTAGGTCCAGTCGTGACCGACTCTGGGGTTGCGGCGCTCATCTCACTTTACTGGCCGAGGGAGCCGGCGTACAGCTTCCGGGTCATGTGGCCGGCATGACTAAGCCGCTTCTGGTGAACCAGAGCAGCGCACGGAAACGCCGTTTACCTTCCCGTCGGAGTGGTACCTATTTATCTACTTGCACTTTGACGTGCTTTCGAACTGCTAGGTGGGCAGGAGCAGGGACCGAGCAATGGCAGCTCACCCCGTCGCGGGGATTCGAACCGCCGACCTTCTGATCAGCAAGCTCTAGGCTCAGTGGTTTAACCCTTAAGTAATCTTATTCTAAACAAAACAAAATAAAAAAAATTCCTTCCAGTAGCACCTTAGAGACCAACTAAGTTTGTTCTTGGTATGAGCTTTTGTGTGCATGCACACTTCTTCAGATACACTGCGTATCTGAAGAAGTGTGCATGCACACGAAAGCTCATACCAAGAACAAACTTAGTTGGTCTCTAAGGTGCTACTGGAAGGAATTTTTTTTATTTTGTTTTGTTTTGACTATGACAGACCAACACGGATATCTACCTTTAACTAATCTTATTCTATTTATAGACTGAAATGTGGGGGGGGGGGGTTGGTGCATTGCCTATATTTGCCATTGTTTTTGCTATGTTGTTATGAAATCGTTACTATGTTACTATGCTATTTTGAAATTGTTTTCGTAGCGCCTTCCTGTTTTCTTCGTCGTGAGCCGCTTTGAGCATGATTTGTGTGTTTGTGTTTGTGTGTGTGTGTGTAAAAGCAGCCTACAAATAAAATGAATGAATGGCGTCAATCGTCAGGGAGTTCCAAAGTGTAGCCACACAAAAACGTCAGTTTCTTACAACAGCAGAATGGGTATTTTGTGGCTCCTGTAACAGCACCTTTTCTACCTCTCGAAGCAGCTGAGTGGGTATATCATCTCTTCCAGAAGCCTTGCGTACTGCTTTTGGCTGGAAGATTCTACGTGCAGGATACCACAGAGGGATGAGGCTATGGAAAACTGAGACAACCACTGCAAGCAAAATAGACCCCAATACAGCGAAGCTCAGCATTGGCTAAATGGGAAAGGATGCAGCTCCGGGGAATGTCTCGATAAGTATGCTTGCAGACCAGCTTTGAACATCTCCCAGTGCCCATCCAAGCACTGGGAGGTATTTTCGACTGAAATAACTCTTTGCGCCAAAGTGGGCTCGGGGAGGGTTTTGTTTTTTTTGTTTTTGGCCCTGATTGTATTTGCTTTGGCACATTCCACTGGCCGTATCATGTCAGTAACGTGAATGGAATTGACTCTGGGAATGCGAACGCTCCCAGGAACAATGTTGTTTCATGCCAAAGGAGGAGAGAAATGTCAGATTTTATGACACCTTGCCTCACTATCTCTCCCCAAACTCTGGGGTGGGGGGGGGTGGGGGGTTCACGCCACAATGAAATTCCCAAATAGCTTGGGTTCTTTTGTTTCCAAAATGATCAAGGGGGTGGAGCGACTCGATGACATGAAGAAAGGCTGCAGTGTTTGGGGCTTTTTACTTAGAGAAAGATGAGTAAAAGGCCACACGATAGAAGTTTATAATATTATGCAGGGAATGGGGAAAGTGGCTAGAGAAAGGATTCTCTCTCTCTCTTTTTAAAATATCATTTTTATTAATTTTTCAAAATAATTTTTACAATAATAACAATCACATAGTTTTACACTTCTTATACCTTCTTGGCTTTTTGTAGCCTTGACTTCCTTCAGACCTTCCTTATGACTTTCTAATAGCTATACCTTACATTTATATTTCTTATTTCGTCCGTTGTTTTATTATATCTCTCTCTACCTTAATTACTATAAGTTCATATTAACAACAGCATTTCTTCCTTGATCTACAAAACCTCTTGTAGTCCTACTAACGTATTCAATTGAGTACTTTCCTTTAAATAGTCTGTAAATTTAGTCCAGTTTTTGACGAACTTCTGGTCCTGCTGTTCTCGGATTCTCCCCGTCATTTTGTCCAATTCTGCATAGTCTAGTAGTTTCATTTTCCATTCCTCTACTGTCGGTGGGATTTTCTCTTTCCCTCCTAATACTAGAACTCGTGGACCTCCAATGAAGCTGAATCCTGGAAGGTTCAGCGCAGGTAAAACAAAAGCACCTTTTCCATGCAGTGCAGAGTTAAAACTACGGAACTCACTGCCACAGGAAACAGTGATGGTCACCAACTTCAGTGGCTTTAAAAGAGGATTAGAGAAATCCATGGAGGAGGAGAGGGCGATCAGTGGCTCCTAACCAGAATGGCTCTGCTCTGCCTCTACAGCTTCTGAGACAGCAATGCTTCTGAATACCACATGCTGGAAGCCACAGAAGGGGAGAGTTGCTCTTGTGCTTGAATCCTGCTTGCTGGTTTTGCATCTGGGGCCATAGCTGTCAACTTTCGGATTTGAAAATAAGGGATTTTTTCAAACTTTCGGATTTGAAAATAAGGGATGCTGCGAGGGCGGTGCAATCGCCACCCTGCGCTCCAGAGGCTGCGCGCGAACGGGTGAGCGAAAGAGCAAGCGCGTAGACGGCAGGCAGGCTGTCTGTCTGGTTGGGCGTGAGGGTCTGGCTGCACAAGGCGTGCAAGCTCCGCCCCCAGTCGGTCTCAGACTCCTTATTGGCAGCCGAGCAACGCAGCTGAGGAGCCTCCCTGGCCGGCAGGGAGGGAGAGGAGCTGCTTCCTTTGAAATCTGGGAAATTTAAGGGATATCAACAATCCGGGATAGCAGCGGGAAACAGCATTGGAATAAGGGAGTTTCCCGCAAAAAAAGGGAGGGTTGACAGCTATGTCTGGGGCATCTGGTTGACCACTGTCACAACAGGATGCTGGACTAGATGGGCCATTGCCCTGATCCTGTAGGCTCTTCTTATGTTCTTAGTAATGCTGCCTACGATGGGCTACCACTTCATGCCTGCTTTATGGAGGATGGTCTTCTGTTTCAAGGTGTCTTGTATCCTGTCCATGTGGGCCCTATGAAAGGAGAACAGGAAGGGCCTTGGAAATTGCCATCTCCCCCACTGTAGTGAGATGTACTCCTAACAACTCTCACCACACTTAACAGACTACAGTTCCCAGGATGCTTTGGGGGGAAGCCATGACTATTTAAAACGATACAAGACTGCCTTTAATGCACTGAGCAGGCGGGGGCCTCTATCCCAGGCATAGGCAAACTCCGGCCCTCCAGCTGTTTTGAGACTACAATTCCCATCATCCCTGACCACTGGTCCTGTTAGCTAGGGATGGTGGGAATTGTAGTTCTAAAACATCTGAAGGGCCGGAGTTTGCCTATGCCTGCTCTATCCCATCTCCTGCAAAGGATCAGAGTGTGATGATGCATAGAAGACTGGGGTGGGGGGCACATGTCCCCAACTGCCTCTGGAAAGGGTTTCCTGCATTGCAGGGGGTTGGACTAGATGATCCTCAGGGTCCCTTCCAGTTCTATGATTCTATCTATGAGACCAAGGGAGGCAGGAAAAGAAGACATCAAGTTCTACTCTTGTGCCAACTTTGTCTGCCCTCCCCAGCCCACCCGACCCTGCTGCACCCAGCTGCCTTGTAGGAATGATTCTGGTGCCTTTTATATCTTGATTATTGCTGTTATTGGTTTTTTAATGTATTTTAATGTCGCTTGTAAGCCACGACGGAAGGATTTGTCTCCTGAAAGGCAGGCTATAAATAACAGTAATAATACGTAGCAGTAATAATAATTAATAATCATAGCCATAAGCTCAATGTGATGAATGTCCTTTACAAGTAGCAAACTTCATTTCTTCTAATTTTTAATTTTCAAGTGAATGGACAGGATAACCCGCAACTGTTCATCTTCTTGTAGAAGACAACAACTATTTTCTTTTTATAAAAAAAAATATTTTATCGCCTGGGCCATGCAATGCAGCAATTCTTATGAAGCTTTAATTGACTTTCAGTCATTCCAAGAAGACACACTGGTAAATAACAGCCATTCATCAAGGTATTATGTGCCCGTAATTAAAAATTAGGAGGTAATTTCTTCCAAAAGTGGAATCGTTCCAAAAACCTACCATGCAACTGACACCATTATTTTTTCTACCAGTGACCCAAAACATTACTTGAAGTATTTCTCTCCACCCTGCTCAGTACTCTTGTTCTCATCCCTGCCTCCTGCAAACTTGTTGGCCTCAATGTCTCCCCTCCCCTGCTCAACCCCCATCTAATTTATTTCCATTGTTAATTTTAATGAGTGAGGTTTTATTATAAACATTTGTGTGTGTGTGTGCGTGTCTGTGTTGTAGAAATGGTTTTCATTAGAGTGTGCGCACCCTCAAGCATCTCAAATGCAGAAGGGGAGATTTGGAAAATAAAATGTTATTACTGTTGTTATTATCTTAAATCAACCCCTCCAGCTAAATCCAGCCAAGCAAATCCATAGTCAGAGTCTCTGTGAATCCACCGCCATGACAAAGGAGAAGAAACCCTCAGCTTTCTGCAACGGGAAAACCGAGATTCTGCAACTGGGGTGTGTTATTGTGCATTGCAAATCTCTCTCCTATTTGCCCCCCCAAAAAAACATTAGCCCTAGTCCAAATGACGCCCTGCTTTTATTTTGCAAGTAAGCATAAAGGTAAAGGGACCCCTGACCATTAGGTCCAGTCGCGGACGACTCTGGGGTTGCGGTGCTCATCTCGCTTTGTTGGCCGAGGGAGCCAGCGTACAGCTTCCGGGTCATGTGGCCAGCATGACAAAGCCGCTTCTGGCGAACCAGAGCAGCGCACGGAAATGCCGTTTACCTTCCCGCTGGAGCGGTACCTATTTATCTACTTGCACTTTGACGTGCTTTTGAACTGCTAGGTTGGCAGGAGCAAGGACCGAGCAACGGGAGCTCACCCCGCCGCAGGGATTCAAACTGCTGACCTTCTGATCGGCAAGCCCTAGGCTCTGTGGTTTAACCCACAGCGCCACCTGCGTTAAGAATAAGGTGGATACAAATCCCCCAAATGAGAAATAATCCAGTACCTCTGGTGGGGAACACATCGTGCTCCTTCTGTTTGTCCGCCTTTGGCCCCCCACCCTGCTCTCAGCTCTCACCTGTGGCCCCTAGAAGCTGCCAGCATGCAAAAGCATCCATACCCCAGGAAATTGCTTCAATTGGCCAGCTAAGCCAAGTGAGGGGAGCAGATGGGTCTCAAACCCTTAGTGAGTCAGGGCCTTCCCCTGCACGAAAAAGACAGCCTCTGGTGGATTGAGTGGACAAGAACAAGAGTGGGTCCAATGGCCGAGAAGGTGGTTTCTGCACATGCTATAGAGGGAAATGACGGGCAGATGGGGCTCGTCCACCTGGGATGGTAGGCCATATAGGAGAAGGAAAACTCTGATCCCAGACCTCTGCTGCCTTGTGGGATATCTTCAGGAGAAGAAAAGGTTAAGGAGTAAACACTGCACAGATCCAGAGTGGTGTCCCCAAGATGGTTGGATGGTGCCCTGCAGGAGTTGTCCTTCTGGCAACTCCTGCAGCCAAGCTGGTGCCAAATGTATGGTTCTGCTTTTCTTTGGACAACCTCAGCAAGGATGATTGGGCAACCCAGCACCTCCATACACACTGCCCAGGCTTGCACCCCGGGGAGGTCACTTGAAGAAGAAGAAGAAGAGTTTGGATTTGATATCCCACTTTATCACTCCCC
Source organism: Darevskia mixta (assembly GCA_034641385.1). NCBI lineage: Eukaryota > Metazoa > Chordata > Lepidosauria > Squamata > Lacertidae > Darevskia > Darevskia mixta. The sequence continues at coordinate 3,554,794 of JAWWNH010000091.1, read as the reverse complement.
TTCAGGAGTCTCAAAGCGGCTCACATTCTCCTTTCCCTTCCTCCCCCACAACAAGCACTCTGTGAGGTGAGTGGGGCTGAGAGACTTCAGAGAAGTGTGACTAGCCCAAGGTCACCCAGCAGCTGCATGTGGAGGAGCGGAGATGCGAACCCGGTTCACCAGATTACGAGTCTACTGCTCTTAACCACTACACCACACTTGAGTGCTTCCAACGCAGCGGTTTGTCTTCACCCCCAGAGGCCCACCCCATTGTCTCTCGAGACAGACAGATGCCAGCAACAATTGTGCGAAGAAGTAGCATGACCTCAGATCCTTTAAGTGGTGTTTACAGGTCCGGAGCTGCATTGGTCACTGCATTACAGGGGGTTGGACTAGATGACCCTTGGGGTCCCTTCTAACTCACCGGTTCTAGGATTCTAGGACTCAACCCAGCACCTTCTGCACTCAAGCTATGAGCTCTACCACTGCGCTACGAGTCCACTTCTAGCAATTTTGGGCCCGACTTTGGCAATGCCATTTCCCTCCCCACCTCCCCTCTGCCCCCACGACACAAGGCACCTATGCACTCATCCAGAATCACATCTCTCTTTTCTTCCTTGGCCATATTGCATTGCAGGCTTCTGTCTCTGACAATTTGCCGTGCATCAACGCCCTAGGAGTTCTGAAGTGTTGCTGTTTTGCACCTTCCTCCCTGCGGAAGGCAGCCCAGGCTTTCTCTTCCCAGTGTCCAAGGAGCCCTTCAGGGAAAGCCTTCCAAATCTCTGCCTCCCCGTTACACGACCCCCTTCCCCTTTTCCCATTCATTCCCCCTGGAGACTTGTTTAATGCTCGTGAGAGCCTGTTGTGAATAACAAAGAAGGGAGGCAGAAACGGTTTCTTTGGGTCACTGCTTTTATATATAAACATTATTTTGCTCATTCCTGATGGTTTCTGAGCCAGGGATTTTAAAGGGATTGCTGCCCCTCTCTCTCCCTTTCCCTTCGGCTATTACTCCCTGGAATACACAGACTGACATTTTGCGAGTAGCGATCTTCACAGTCTCCTGCTTTTGTATCCCTGATTAATTAACGTAGAATAAATGCCATTCTCCGGTTCTGTCTTAATAACGGCTTGGCATACATATGGAAGAAAGGTTCGGATGGGGACTGTCACTTACCCGCAACCATCAAACTGAGCTTCCAGGGGTGCTTGGGACATTCTGACTATGAGAGGGGAGTGCAAATGACCTAAAATATATAAAAGCCATGCAGATGTTGAGATGGAAGAGGATTTGGATGGTGGGCAGGGTAGGAACTCTGGCCAGCACCAGATTTAGAGTAGTGCAGGCTGCACTGAGCCGAGAGGGTGAAAAAACTGAGAAGATCCATCATTGAGAAGATTAATTTTGGGGGCACCAGATTTTGGCCTTGCTCAGGGCTCCATGCCACCAAAGATTACCCAAGTCCACCCCTGGTTGCATTGCTTGTCTAAGTTCACTCTGTGGTTGGGGAGGGGGCAAAGGCTGCAGTAAACGTTTCCAGTTCAGCCCTGCATCAGCTCATCCCAAACCACCTGGACCACCCAGTCATTGCCCAGGAGCTTGTTCATGCGAGCAGCCGCTGTCTCCACTGGCTGGAACAGCCACACCAACAACAGTGTCTAAAGCACAAAGAGTGGATATTTTCCATTGTTGTCTGTTCAGACTGAAATACAGCTACAGTACTTGTTGTTGTTGTTCAGTCGTTCAGTCGTGTCCGACTCTTCGTGACCCCATGGACCAGAGCACGCCAGGCATGCCTATCCTTCACTGCCTCTCGCAGTTTGGCCAAACTCATGTTAGTAGCTTCGAGAACACTGTCCAACCATCTCATCCTCTGTCGTCCCCTTCTCCTTGTGCCCTCAACCTTTCCCAACATCAGAGTCTTCTCTTCTCATGAGGTGGCCAAAGTACTAGTTAAAGCTAAAGGTCCGTATAGTTAAAGCTATGGTTTTCCCAGTAGTGATGTATGGAAATGAGAGCTGGACCATCAAGAAGGCTGATCGCCGAAGAATTGATGCTTTTGAATTATGGTGCTGGAGGAGACTCTTGAGAGTCCCATGGACTGCAAGAAGATCAAACCTATCCATTCTGAAGGAAATCAGCCCTGACTGCTCACTGGAAGGACAGATCCTGAAGCTGAGGCTCCAATACTTTGGTCACCTCATGAGAAGAGAAGAGTCCCTGGAAAAGACCCTGATGTTGGGAAAGATTGAGGGCACAAGGAGAAGGGGATGACAGAGGACGAGATGGCTGGGCGGTGTTCTCGAAGCTACCAACATGAGTCTGACCAAATTGCGGGAGGCAGTGGAAGACAGGAGTGCCTGTCGTGCTCTGGTCCATGGGGTCACAAAGAGTCGGACACGACTAAATGACTCAACAACAACAACTATTTTTAAAATGCACTTCTCCAAATTTTGCAATAAAGTTACACAATTAAAAGTTCAGTGATGGCCAGTCAGTAGGGATGAACGAGGCTGTGCCCCAGCAACCTTAGTCAGTCCTCAGTGTGCTTCCCTACTTAACAACCAGTCATAGAATCATAGAATTGGAAGGTACCTTGAGGATCATCTAGTCCAGGCACCCCCAAACTGCGGCCCTCCAGATGTTTTGGCCTACAACTCCCATGATCCCTAGCTAACAGGACCAGTGGTCAGGGATGATGGGAATTGTAGTCCAAAACATCTGGAGGGCTGAAGTTTGGGGGTGCCTGATGTAGTCCAACCCCCTGCAATTGCAGGAATACGCAGATGTCCCATACAGGGATCGAACCTGTAACCTTGGTATTATCAGCACCACACTCTAACCAACTGAGCCATCCTGTCAGCGGGGTGGTGCTTCCTGCCAGCTTCTTCCTTCTCTTCGCCCTTCTAGAACTCACCAAAGACGAGGGTGTAGAATTACCTGGCTTTGACTCTCTGGCTCCCCCTGCTGTTGGCCTCCTTGTCTTCTGCCCTGCCAGACCCAACGGGTGTCACACGCTGCTGCTGCAAAAAATGTGTTTGTTGGAAGAAATAATGCACGTTTGTGAAAATAACGTGCCAAATGCATTGAACAGAAAAATGTTTCTCTTCAGCCAGGTGTTTGACTGATTAGCATTTTATGGCTTTTTAAATGTGTTTGTGGGTTTGTGTGGGGAAAGAGTTACTGGTTAGTTTTATTGGCGTTTTGTTGTTGTTATTGGTTTGTTGTTGTTACCATGTAGATTATGCACAATTTTATACAAAAACGTGTACATCAGGAGAAATGTGCAGTAAAAGACTGACATATTTTCATGAGGACTAGACAGATAGACAGGAAAAAAGAGAACCTGAGAGAAAACAAAACTGTCCATCTCTATTCACAACCTCTGTTTAGTACCCTCACATTCTACAACCACCAAGGAAGAGTCGGTGACTGTAAATTGTACAGCTGGGCATGAAGACTGGCAACACCAACCCTGCCGTGTAGGAATCCCTTGCAAATGACCGCAGTCAGGTTGTCCATCCATGGCAGTGACCAGAGGAGGAATGGTCGCTGGGAGGAGCACAGAGAGAAGAAACGCCATGGTGCATCTGCAGCAGCACGCCTTCATCTGCCCCAGCTGCAACAAAACATGTCACTCCTGTGTCAGTGTCTACAGCCACAGCAGGCACTGCAAGCTTCCAACAGTTTGACTTCACCCCTAAAGGCGCACTTCTCCATTGTCTTCTAAGACAGACTGATGCCAACTGACAGCAGGTGAGGATATGCCCAGCCCATCTCATGCTACCTGGACCTGGCTACTAGGAGGTCACATGAATCGAGGGCTATTCTTTTTGGTGGTCTTGGAACCCCCAAGGAACAACAGCTGGAACAGCCACAGCAGGAGGCAGCAGGGCTAGCCAACGTGATGGGGCCCCCCAGACGCTGATGAAATCCAGCTCAAGCCAGCATGGCCAATGACCAGGGGTCAAGGGAGTTGAGAGCGCAACATGGCCTAAATCAGTGTTTCCCAAACTTGGTTCTCCAGCTGTTTTTGGACTACAACTCCCATCATCCCTAGCGAGGAGGACCAGTGGTCAGGGATGGTAGGAACTGTAGTCCAAAAAAAGCTGGAGACCCCAATTTGGGGGGAAACTGGTCGAGAGGGTCGTGGATCCTTCACTCCTGTCCTAGAGTATGCTTAGCAAGAGTGTAGTAGAGGAGGAGCCCATACCTTGGTGACACAGCGCCTGTTCCTCATGAGGAATGGTGCAGGTGCAATCCCCCAAAGGATCACGCACAATATGAGCAGCAGGAATGATGAAGCTGAATCCCTCTCCAGATGCGGGAGATTTCTTAGCTGCGCTTCCTGTACTGCAGGGGGTTGGACTAGATGACCCTTAGTGTCCCTTCCAACCCTCCAATTCTATGATTCCCAGATTCGAGCTAATTTCCTCTTTGTATTTGTGTTGCTTAAGTAAACGAAAATAAAAATCCGCAAAGAAAGGTGTGTGGGAAAGAAAACTGTGTTTTCTTTTTCTCTCTCTATTTCTCCGTTTTTGTGTTTAGTTTCTTTCACCTGACTGTATTATGAAAAAGTCTCAATGAAATCTTTATGAAAAAGAAAGGAAGGAAAGAAAACACAAGCTTTGGCCACTCTTTAACCACCCCGAAATCCGTGAAGACAATTTAAATTAATTCTGCGTCAATATGACATTAATCTGGGTTTGCTGATCCACGCGAAACTCCTCCCCCCCCGCCCCCAATTTCTGCCTGTGTCCTGAGCTTTGTGGCAAGGAGTAACACAAGGAACCGTTTTTGCCAAGAAGTATAGATTTATTTCCCCCCGAAACCCTTATCTGCAGAGGACACTGGAGTTTATAAAAGACACACACAACCCGAACCCCTATAAAGCCAACTCACCGAGCCCTGCTGCCCTCCAGCTTTACAACCGAGGGAGACGGCAGATGGGAAGGAGAGGAAATCATTTTCTTTTTTATGGAGGGGTTTTAACGAGGCTGCCTTCCTTTTGTCCCCTTCCCCAAAGTCGCAGGAAATAACTGGCTGACAAGTCTAATCCTTCCTTGGCTCAGGGCCTGCTGCTCCTGCTTCCAGAAGGGAGACGCACCTTGTCCTCCCACCCAGTGCCTAGGTAGGGTTTGGAAGGAGGGGAAAGGCATGTCTCCGCCGAGATGGACTCTCCCCCTACACATCCTGCTCTGACACGAGTTTTAATGGCATGAGAGCGAACGGGTTCCCCCCAGAGAGCCCTGACTCCAAAGGGAAGAAAGAAGAAAATATATGAGCTGTGGAACTTTGGGAACAGAGAGGGGAAAGGATGATATTTTATTGGAAGATTCAAAAAGGAAAGGGGGGGCTTTAAAAAGCAGACAGAATACAACAAGGGGCTTCCCGTGAACTGAGGGTGATACCCAGGGGAAAGGCTCCATGATTGGAGGGGAGGGAGGACTTGGAAAAATGGCTTCTGGTGCCCCCCCCCCCAAATGGACAGCAGCAATAGCAATACAATAATCGGTGGCAGGTGGGACCCAGGTGACGCTGTGGGTTAAACCACAGAGCCTAGGGCTTGCCGATCAGAAGGTCGGCGGTTCGAATCCCTGCGGCGGGGTGAGCTCCCGTTGCTCAGTCCCAGCTCCTGCCCACCTAGCAGTTCGAAAGCACGTCAAAGTGCAAGTAGATAAATAGGTACCACTCCGGCGGGGAGGTAAACGGCGTTTCCGTGCGCTGCTCTGGTTCGCCAGAAGCGGCTTTGTCATGCTGGCCACATGACCCGGAAGCTGTACGCCGGCTCTTGGCCAATAAAGCGAGATGAGCGCCGCAACCCCAGAGTTGGACACGACTAGACCTAATGGTCAGGGGTCCCTTTACCTTTACCTAATCGGTGGCAGGCAGCTGGGTTCGTCTGCAATAGAGGCAAATTTGGAGGAAATTGAAATGGCAGACAGACCTAGTCACCCCAGAACTGAGAGCCAGTGTGGTGTAGTGGTTAAGAGCGGTAGACTCGTAATCTGGGGAACCGGGTTCGTGTCTCCGCTCCTCCACATGCAACTGCTGGGTGACCTTGGGCTAGTCACACTTCTCTGAAGTCTCTCAGCCCCACTCACCCCACAGAGTGTTTGTTGTGGGGGAGGAAGGGAAAGGAGAATGTGAGCCACTTTGAGACTCCTTCGGGGAGTGATAAAGCGGGAGATCAAATCCAAACTCTTCTTATTATTATTCAAGCGCCAGGAGAGGGGCAGGATGGGTGTTAGAGGTGGCCCCTGGTTTCTGTGCCCAGTTAACGAAATGTACTTTATGTGGGGCTGACCTGACGCTGCAGCTAGCGCAGGAAGCTGGGGCCAAACTGGATTGGCAGGTGTCATAGAAATTCTGCAAAGCCCGGTGCCACTATGTCAGAGTGCGGCCTGAGCACAGAACTGGTAGGAACCAGTTTTGGAGGAACCTAACGCTGACAGTTAGAGAGAAGAAGAACCCCGGATAAGGTACAAGGATGTACAGTAAAAAAAAGAGAGAGAGAGAGAGAGAAAGGTTGAGCAAGCGTCTCTAAGGACTGTGGCTGCATGAAAGATGGTGAGCAGAAGTGGGCTGGGGAGAGAATGAAACAGCCAAGATGGTGTGTTTTTCCTATATAGTTTGCCTTCTAATAGAGAACTCTTGCAGACGCCCTGGACTCTGCCCTGCAATGTGTCACTGAACAAAGCCTGGCCAGTTGGGAACTTGGTGTGAGTCCCCGTATTGAAACCCCAGAAGGATTTCCCCCTCACATTGGGCGGAAGGCAAGAGATGTAAGTAAGAAGGCAGTCGGGGGTGGGGGGGGTGGGCTGACAGCAGCAGAATGAGGTTTGCCCCCCCCCAATCTTCTCTAATAGCCCAGCCTCCCCTGAGCCACACTGATTTGCTCCTGGGTTAGGTTCAAGGACCCAGGTGGCGCTGTGGGTTAAACCACAGAGCCTAGGGCTTGCTGATCAGAAGGTCAGCGGTTCGAATCCCTGCGACGGGGTGAGCTCCCGTTGCTCGGTCCCTGCTCCTGCCAACCTAGCAGTTCGAAAGCACGTCAAAGTGCAAGTAGATAAATAGGTACCGCTCCGGTGGGAAGGTAAACGGTGTTTCCGTGCGCTGCTCTGGTTCGCCAGAAGCGGCTTTGTCATGCTGGCCACATGACCCGGAAGCTGTACGCCGGCTCCCTCGGCCAATAAAGCGAGATGAGCGCCGCAACCCCAGAGTCGGACACGACTGGACCTAATGGTCAGGGGTCCCTTTACCTTTACCTAGGTTCAAGGTGCCTGTGTTATTGTCAAGGCTGCCAAAGTCCCTTAAAGGACCACCTGATTTCTTACGCTCCACTCCAAACTCTAAGGTCTCTTGATCTGCACAACCCTATACCCTGGCTGGCCTTACCAGGGTCTGAGCTCTAGTGCGGCAAGCCCTGACCTGTGGGACTCCTTGCCAAAGGAGCAGGAACTGCCCCTGCACATGTCTTCTAAAAACCATGCTATTCTGACAGGCCTTCCAAACCTGAGAGTCCCTGCCAAACCAGCTTTTATGGATGTTTCCTTAGTGCTTTTATTGTGTTTTTTCCAGTTCTGGCATTATATATATATATATATATATATATATATATATATATATATATGCAGTTTATAAATATTTAAATGATGGATAGATACATAAATAAATAAATAAGAGCTCAGGTGCCCTGGCAGCTGCCCCAAAGTTCTGCCTTGATGCCATTCTGGCGATACCTCTCTCTGAGGTATATAGCATACAGGTGTCAAAGTTATGGGTGACGTCTCTCTCAGAAGACTAAGAGAAGTTGTCTCATAGGTTAATTTGTTTCACTTAGACAAACACATACAGGTTTTTTTTTTGGGGGGGGGGGGTAAACAGGATGCTTAAAATTGTCATTGCTGCTGCCAGCCTTGCTCGTGATTGGAATGCATTAATGCCTCCGGGGACCAGAATGCTCATTTGCAAGACAAATCTTCCTTGGTTTTCTCTTCCGCACAAACAATGCTCAGAGGTTAATATAAAGAGCGCAAGAGCGGCTTTGAGCAGATTTAAGCCTTGCATGCGGAAAATGCTCCTCTAAATCTGGTGACAAAGTAACTTCTATGTGGAAACTGATGTGGGACAGAGCTGGGAAGGAACACTGATCCTGCAATCTTTTCGGTGCCTGGTTAAAACTTTTTTCATTTTATTTTAGGATAGCCCAGGCATTGCTAGGTTGCTGAATGGCTTTATTCCTTTCAGGCTGATTTTACTGTTTGCTTGTATTGGTTTGCACCCTGCTAGGGCGGTGCAGCACTGTTTCCATTCCACTTCAGGTCATATTCCACCGAAAAAAATACTTTATTTGTCTTGCTGTGGCAAGATTATGCAAGTTACATAACCCATCTTGAGCCAATGGCTTCAAGTTACAAGAAAGGAGATTCTGACTAAACATCAGGAGGAACCTTCTGGTGCTAAGAGCTATGGAATGGACTCTCTCAGAAAGTGGTGGAGTCTCCTTCCTTGGAAGTTTTTAAGCAGAGGTTGGAAGGTCATCTGCCATGGATTGTTGTTGTTGTTCAGTCGTTCAGTCGTGTCCGACTCTTCGTGACCCCATGGACCAGAGCACGCCAGGCACGCCTATCCTTCACTGCCTCTCGCAGTTTGGCCAAACTCATGTTAGTAGCTTCGAGAACACTGTCCAACCATCTCATCCTCTGCCGTCCCCTTTTCCTTGTGCCCTCAATCTTTCCCAACATCAGGGTCTTTTCTAGGGAGTCTTCTCTTCTCATGAGGTGGCCAAAGTACTGGAGCCTCAACTTCAGGATCTGTCCTTCTTATGTGCACTCAGGGCTGATGCCTTAAAGATAAAAGTAAAGGTAAAGGTAAAGGTAAAGGATGTCTTAGTGTCAGGGTGCTGTCAGCGGCTTGTGGCTCGTTTCCCAGGAAAGTGTAAAGACAAAAAGTTTCTTACAGTCCCTTTTTATTTCAACTTTACAGAAAGAGGCTATAGAACCCAGCCTCTTAGATAACAGCGTCCCAAGTGAATATCCACCCTCCGTCTCTCCCACTTCCACATTCTTCATCATCATCACCTCCTCTATGGGTGCCACTAAGTGCCCTCTGTCTTCGAGTACTTTGGATGGCCATCTTGTTATGGATGCATATTCCTGCAATAGGGGGTTGGACTAGATGACCTTCGGGGGTCTCTTCCAACTATACCATTCTGTGATTCTATAACTGCAAAAATTACGTTGTCATCGCACCATTCCAGAAAGTTCATTTCAATGCAGAGGAATCGCAATGCAAATGCAGGGGACAAGAACATGCAACAACAACAGCAAATATCAATCATTTTTTCTGGATTGATTTCCATTCTGGGCATGAGATGAATAATTGAACATTGCCAATTTCTACTCCCGTTTTGATATTTTTCAAAATTCTCTGGCATGCCGGTGTCAGGAGGGTAGCTCTGCAGCATCGCCTCAGTGCTCTGGCAGCTCCTGATTCAAAGCCAGCTGTGAACTGGTTGGGTGGTCATAATGCCATTATACAAATCTATGGGGGGACCACACTTGGAATACTGTGTACAATTCAGGCCACCTCATTTTAAGATATATATATATTGTAGAGCTGGAAAAGGTGCAGAAAAGGGCAAGCAGAATGATCAAGGGGCTGAGCAAATTCCCTATGAGGAAAGGCTGCCACTTTTGGGACTTCTTAAAAAAGGTAAAGGTACCCCTGACCGTTGGGATGCGGGTGGCGCTGTGGGTTAAACCACAGAGCCTAGGGCTTGCCGATCAGAAGGTCAGCGGTTCGAATCCCCGCGACGGGGTGAGCTCCCGTTGTTCGGTCCCTGCTCCTGCCCACCCTAGCAGTTCGAAAGCACATCAAAGTGCAAGTAGATAAATAGGTACCGCTGCAGCAGAAGGTAAATGGCGTTTCCGTGCGCTGCTCTGGTTCGCCAGTAATGCTGGCCACATGACCTGGAAGCTTTACGCCGGCTCCCCTTGGCCAATAATGCGAGATGAGCACCACAACCCCAGAGTTGGTCACGACTGGATCTAATGGTCAGGGATCCCTTTACCTTTACCTCTGACCGTTAGGTCCAGTCACGGACGACTCTGGGGTTGCGGTACTCATCTCGCTCTATAGGCCGAGGGTGCCAGCATTTGTCCGCAGACAGCTTCCAGGTCATGTGGCCAGCATGACTAAGTCGCTTCTGGTGAACCAGAGCAGCGCACGGAAACGCCGTTTACCTTCCCGACGGAGCAGTACCTATTTATCTACTTGCACTTTGACGTGCTTTCGAACTGCTAGGTGGGCAGGAGCAGGGACCAAACAACGGGAGCTCACCCCGTCGCAAGTAAGAAGCGACACGACTGAAGTTCATAAGTGGAGTGGTGAAAGTGGTTCTGTTTTCTGAATGGTAGCTTTCCTTTAATGTTCTCTGTTTTTATGGTAAATATATTTTTTTTTATGGTAAATATTTATTTCAGGATTGTAAAGGCATCCTGGGCAAAAACCAAAGCACAAATCATTTGATAAATAAAAGAGCGTATAACCCGTGAGAATGAAATAGCTGCTCATAATCCCAGATGTGTGCAAGGTGGTTGCGGTAGTTCTGTGGGGAGGAAAAGGCTCTCTGCCCATTCCCTTTACAGAACTCCTTTTCAAATCCCTTGCTCTGCTCCAAGGTGCGGTTCCCTCGCTTTGAATGACCCAGGCTTTGAATGCCAGTGCTGGTGAATGCCATAGCTCATAGAGCCCCGGCTGCAAAGCGTTAACAAGTCCTCTCATACAGAATAAAAGAGAACACCCTGGGCTTTTTCCTCTGTAGGATTCTTGATCAGTAATGCTTGAACGAGGTTATTCAGAGTTCATGACCCAGATTGATAACCAGCAAATACATGGTTAGCATATGACAGTAGTTATAGTTTAGTATCTGCCTTCTACTTCCATTGGCCTGGTTTTTCTTTCTTTCTTTCTTTCTTTCTTTCTTTCTTTCTTTCTTTCTTTCTTTCTTTCTTTCTTTCTTTCTTTCTCCCAAGGCACTAGGAAAATCCAGACATGCATAAAATGATTTTTTCCCCTGTTTTCAGTGAACAAAATAGTTTGCACTGTATAATCCCGTGTTCTTCCATGTGTAGCTTTAATTATTATTATTTATTTATTTGCAATAAAGTAAAATAACTCTATGCTGGTGGTGAGCAGCGTAAGATCAACAATAAAATTACATTAATAAAACAAGTACAAATACACCGCAAATCTATAGATCAGCTTCATGCATCATGTCAGTACTGTAGGTGCCTGACTGATGTCCATTGATTTGGAGGAGACCCAAAATATCATCCAAGCCAGTCCTAAAATCCTATAATAAGATATATTAGCTATAGTCTTTCTCATTTTTTGCTGTAAGTGATGGCTAGTTGGCTGCCCCTTTGAAAGGATACCATACCATATTAGGTAACAGCACCACCATAGCAAAGGAGTGATTCAACTAATGGGTCAACTCAGCGGAAGCCCTGCACAAGAACTGCCGCTTCCAGGGCCATCTTACCCATAGGTGCTAGGGGTGCGGGGCACCTGGGTACCGGGCTCTCAGGGGCGCCAGGCTGAGAGTCCGGGACCCCAGAGTTGAGTCCAGGGAAGAGCCCGCTTGTTGGTCAGAGCGCCATGGCGGGCTCTTCTGCTGCGATCGGCTCTGCACGGCAAGTTCAGGGGCGACTGAGCCAGCGAGACGCTAAGGCGGCTGGCTGGCTCCGCCCTCCTGCACGCCTGGGACTTGGCAACCTGGATGGGGGCGCCGGGTGGATCTGTGCACCCTGGCGTCGCATATGCTTAAGACAGCCCTGGCCGCTTCTGCAATGGGGCTTTCTCCACTCTCTTCCACCCATATACCCCCATGAAATTGGCTCTGTGGGGTTGGGAGAAGCCCCAGAACACTGCATAGGGAGGGTGGAACGATCAGCTCAGCGCAATGTTGAATTCCTCTCAAGGAGTCTACAGCAAAAGGTTTTAAATCATAGTCCCAGATCAACACTCTGCCCTCTGGGGGCCTGGTTTTTTTGAGAGGAGAGAGTGCAGACATTGGACTCTTTCCAATGGACTTATGGAGATGTGTGGTATCCCTGTCCCTTCCGTCTCCGACTTCCGCCACAACAACAGCAGCAAGGTCAGTATGGATGCGAGATGCCCCCACCTTCGTCATCAACAGGAGGTGGCTTTGCAGGCGTCACGACTGACCTGCCTGCTGGGCTGGAATTCAGCCCGACCTGTCAGAGGCTTTCCCGCCCGCATCATCCTCAGGTCGACCAATCAGGTCGGTCTGGGGGCATGTCCTGCTGCCGTTTAAGCAGGAAGCGGGTGGGAAATCCTCCCTTCTTCGCCCCGCTCCCCAGCTGTTAGGTTTACCCACCATCCCACCCTTACTCTTAGTCCTTTGACCTTGCTATGGACTTCGGTTGGTTGCCTTGGTTGGCTGAGGAGCCTGGTAGTTCTTTTTCCCGTTCGGATTAGCCATTCGGGTTTTTTCACCTACCTCATAGCAAATCGTCACAACTTTGGTTTGGCGGTTAGGCAATGGAAGAATTCGTCATAGAACTGAGGAGGGGAGGTAGCGCCATCACCTGCCCCTATCTTGAAGGGTATTCCGGTAAACGGATTCCGGGGGCGTGGCCATGTCCGAAGCCTAGGGAGGTTCGGGCCCAAGGCACGCCCCAACGGTGATCACAGGGGGAGTTCCATTCGATGTACATCAATGGGGCTACTCACTGGGGATTAACCCTTCCCAGACTTCCAACACACGGGTTGGGGTCGGATATAGCCGGTTAGGGTCCAATGCCTAAGCCAATACCGCTCTACATCCGTAACCAATAAAGTTGTGGCCTTCATGCCCATTAAAATTCATATAATGTGTCTGTGTCATTACTTCAAGGGGAGGGAGGGACATAGCCATGCAAATTTGCTTTTTGCAAATTGGTTACGGTGGCTCCTTGAGGTGCTGTTTCGTGCTGGTACCCAACGGGCCTTTGCCGCTCTAGAGAGAGCACATCACAGGGGTGGCAGAGAAGTTAGCCTTCTTTGCCACTACTGAATTAGATCTCGAATGGCTTCTGAACTGTGTTCGGTTGGATTTGCTGCAAGATCTCTGCCATTTTTGTTCTAGGCATTGACCAAGGCTTGCTTTCACCCCCTCTGAATTCTGAGGGGCTGATTTGGCTCTGAGATTTAGCCAAGGACATAACGTTGATAGCCTGAGTCATCCTCTCGTCCCAAGTGGAATTCGTAGCTGGGCATGAGTCCATCCAACACTCCTCTCATTCTGAAGGATGTTTTCATTTTGCCCAGTTTCGGACGGTTTTCTGTGAGCAATTTATTCATCAAGTATAAATGGGATAGTTCCCCTCTTCCTTTCCTCCTCCATTCTTAGCTGTCAGGCCTGTCTGCGTGGTATGTCAGAGTGAGGTGTGCTGGGGAGAAGCAAATGCAAAATCTGTGCCAAGGAACCCAAATGTCATGAAAAGAATAATTCAGATTCAGCCAGAGTATAGCACTAAAAAGGCAAAAAAGAAGCTGCCCGGAAAGGCCAGAGCACCATTCAACAAAATCTCTGTGAAACAGCTGGCTCACACATAGAATTGCAGAGTTGGAAAGGGTCCCAACGGTCATCTAGTCCAACCCCCTGCAATGCAGGAATCTCAACTAAAGAATCCTTGACCAGATGACCTCAGTTTGAAAACCTCCAAGGAAAGAGAGTTCACCACCTTCTGAGGGAACAGAAGTTCCCTCAGTTCCCACCAGAAAGTTGTTCCTTATGTTGAGTCAGAATCTCCTTTCTTGTAAATTGAATCCATTGGTTCAGGTCCCACCTTCCAGAGCAGGATAAAACAAGCTTGTTCCATCTCCCATGTGACAACCCTTTAGATATTTGAAGATGGCTCTCATATCTCCTCTCAGTCTCCTCTTCTCCAGGCTAAACATAGCCAGCTCTTTCAACCATTCCTCATCAGGCTTGGTTTCCAGACCCTGGATCATCTTGGTCGACCTTCTCTGCACACCTTCCTGCTTAGAATCATAGAGTTGGAAGAGACCACAAGGGCCATCCAGTCCAACCCCCTGCCAAGCAGGAAACAATATCTTTGTTTGCCAATATCTTTCTTAAATTGTGGTGTCCAGAACTGGACACAGTACTTCAGGTAGGCTGAATCTCTCAAATGTAAAACAATACATGCAAGGGCAAAAACAAATAATAATCTTGATTTCAAATATATGCTCACGTGGTCTGAACTGGTGGTGACTGACCAGGAATGAGACCTTGGGGTCACAGTGGATAGCTCAGTGAATATGCTGATCCAGTGTGCGGCAACTGTGAGATAGGCAAATTCCATGCTGGGGATCATTAGGAAAGGAATTTAAAATAAAACTGCTGATATCAGAATGCCATTCCACAAAACTATGGTGTGACTCTACTTGGAATATTGCACATAGTTTTGGTTGCCTCATCACTAAAAGGGTATTTGAATCTCTAAAAGGGTATTGTGTTTGAATCTGGCATTCCTGAGGGATTGTCCCAGTTCGACTGCAACTTTGGCCTGCTTCAAAATCCCTCGGATGCTACACCCTGGAAGGAACTTACAAATTCACCTCAAAAGGTAGTCCACCGATGCCTTGCAGTTTAATGTGTAAATTGCCTCCGTCAAAAAGGATTGTGTCTGAGTTAATGTGAAGTGATAAGTTTGCTTGGCTGTGATGGCCCAAGACATTTCTCAGCCTGAAGTCATCGTCAGGTGGCAAACATCATATTGAGGCTTACGCACTTCTTCTTTAACATTAAAGGAGAAAAAATGGAAGGAGAAAATGTGGAGAGGGGAAGAAACGAGATCAAAGGAGAAGGAGATTTTAGAATTAATAGGAAAGTGGGTTTGGCAAAACTTCATTACTTCCCTTGGAGTTGTTTTACTGTTCTTATCTTGCATGTCCCTAAAACAGCCTTGGGAGGAAAGTTACATGAAGAAGTGGGAACTTTCCTAAAGCCAGCTGATAAGCCAGAGCTGGATGAAAGCCTTTCCCATCCAAACCCATGATCTCCTACACCACAAATCTATTTATCTATCTCCACAAATTAAAGCAGCGGTTTTCAAGCATTTTATTTTCCGGGAACTCTTTAGAAATGGTCTCCGCTGCCAGAGAACCTCTAACTATCTGCTACACAATTTTGTTGTGCACCACAGGGGATTTGTGGGCGGAATGTCTGACGGCACACTTGGTTCATGCAAGGCCCAAACAAAGCCTGTTGGGCCTCCCCGTTGCCTCCTCTTGATTGGACAGTGTGCTGTGAGGTCACATCTGCATCATACACTTAAAATGATATTATGTGACATTTCAGTAGTCATGGCTCCTCCCAAAGAATCCTGGGAGTTGTAGTTCGTTAAGAGAGCTGAGAGTTGTTAGGACAGCCTTAACAAACTACAGTTCCCAGGAGTCTTTTTTTTGGAGGGGGGGAGCCATGATTCTATAATAATGTTTTAAATGTATGAAGTGGATGTGGCCTAGAAATGCCCGCTGCTGGGGAAAACATTTGGTAATATGGAAGCTGTTTTTAGGGGAAGCTTGCCAGCCATTGCTCGTCTCACTGAGGAACCCCTACTAATGCAACATGAAAAACCTCCAAATTAAAGTGTATATTTCCATACCCTCCCACACGACAACAGCAAAATTTGGGACGCAGTCTTCCGGGATGCCAACTTCCCACATCTTTATTTTGAGAGAATGACAGCCATTTTGGATGCCATGATCTCGTGCAATTTTGCTCCATGATTCCCCCCCAAGCACTTTTGGGGGGCACGGCACCCCAAAATGCATGGTTTGGGGTGCCATGCAAGATCACAGCCCCCCAAAAGTGGGGTTTTTTTTGGTTGGGGGAGGAAGTGGCATGAGATCATGGCATCCAAAATGGCTGCCGTTCTCTCACGAGAAAAAACAGGATGTCCTAGTTTTTCGGGGACACTCGCGAAGTATCTATTTCTTTGTTCCTCATGACCCCTTTCTCAGAGTTACTTGCACTCAGTGTAATTGCCCTTTCCTTTTTGAAGTGTGGAAAATTAAAAACGGAAGGGGGGGGGGAAGAGCTTCAGATATCCGCAGGCCATCCCCATGTCCCTTCCCCCACTTCTCAAACACACTTAGCTGTTGCTTACTCGAGCTTGACAGATTCAGTTCTTTTAATCTTAGAAATCAATCCCTCCAGCTCTTTAATCTGTTCCCTTTCCTTCCCCCACTCTTGCCCCTCTGCCCCATCCACCATTTCCTCCTCCTCTCCACATTGAATTTTCTCCAATTTGTTGACATTTTCTTGGTACCAAGATGCCCGCAATTTAACAGAGTGTTGCAGGTGCAGCCTCATAAGGGCCTTTGAGAGACTCGCAGCCTCTCGCTGAGGGAGTATTGCGTTCCTGCTCCACCAGCCGACATGGCTCCTCATTCGCTGCCCCCAAATTGCATCGGCTGGCTCTTTTCAGAACGGCCATATTGCCTGTTTGTTCTGTCTGGGTTCCAGGGCTCTGGCGAGTTACGCCGAAGCCCAATTTCTCCTGCTCCTCGCCTAATTATGACAAACATACTGTACATCTCACAAACGCTTGCCCGAGGATGGGTCTGCCAAAAAAGAGAGAGACAAAAAAATATATAGATATATCCTCCCTAATTTTGGAAGTCTTTCTCTCCCACCCACAATTCTCCCTCACTCTCTTTTGTTTAAAAAAATACAACACAGGGAAATGTGCGAGGAGAAACATGGTTGATTCGCACTGTTCTAATTAGAATTGTTTCTGTCTTGCAAGAGGGATTGGAGGTTATTATTTATGAATACGAGTCAGTTTGGAGGGGGAGAAAAAAATTTCCAAGCGCCATCTGTTTGCGAGAGAACAGGAAGAATTTCAATGTGCTTCAGACCTCGAAGAGTAATGTTTGTGTAACAGGCTCATAAAATCAATTTCTAATAGTTACAGGTGCCCCCCTAGGAATTTAAATAGTCTGTTAACTAAGTTATTCCATCTGCCGGGGAAGTATATTAAGAGCACAATGCAGATAGTGGCAAAACTCCTTTGCATCCTACATACCTATGACAAAGAGCAGAAGACACTGGACATACAAAAATAACCCCACATGCACAAGGTGCATTAAGGCATGCTTAAAGATGTGGTAGCAGGTGCCCCATGCGTAAGCTGTTTATTTTATGTCCAGGCAGAAATGCCACCTGCACATGCCCTAAGGAAATGCACAGCCATGGCTGAGATAAGGGGAATAAATTTTGTTATTATGCCTGCAACACTTCTCAGTGAACAAGAAAGAATCCTCTATCTTAGGATTCACATCTCCTTTATATTCACACAGAAACCTTATAATGCTGGTTGGGGCTAAACTGAGAGAGAAAGGGAAGAGTGTGAGAGAGACTGGGAACGTGGTAGACTCTTAGAATCATAGAATTGTAGAGTTGGAAGGGACCCCAAGGGTCATCTAGTCCAACCCCTTGCAATGCAGGAATCTCAGCTAAAGTGGCCATGACAGATGACCACCCAACCTCTTCTTAAAAACCTCCAACGAAGAAGAATCCACAACCTCCTGAGGGAGTTTGTTCCACGGATGAACAGCTCTTACTGTCAGAAAGTTCTTCCTGATGTTTAGTTGGAATCTCCTTTCTTGTAATTTGAGGACGTTGGTTCAAGTCCTACCCTCCAGAGCAGGAGAAAACAAGCTTTCTTCCATGTGACAACCCTTTAGATATTTGAAGATGACTGTCATATCTCCTCTTTTCCAGGCTAAACATATCCTGTTCCTTCAACCGTTCCTCATCAGGCTTGGTTTCCAGACCCTTGATCATCTTGGTCGCCCTCCTCTGCACACCTTCCAGCTTGTCAATACCCTTCTTAAATTGTGGCACCCAGAACTGGATACAATATTGCAGATGTGGTCTGACGAAGGCAGAGTAGAGTTTTTTTTCACTGGAGGTTCTTAAACAGATGGCCATCTGTCATGGTTGATTCTTTAGATGTGATTCCTGCATTGCACAGAGTTCGACCAGATGACCCTTGGGGTACCTTTGCAACTCTACAATTCTATGGTTCTAGGGACTTGCTACAGCTACCCAGTGGATTTGATGGTTGGAGAGGGATTTGCAAAAGGACCTTTTCAGCTTCCAACACACCGTCGATGTCTCCACGAGGCCAACTGGCGCAAACAATGTCATCTGTTGGTTGAGTGGGTCTGTGCAATGCGATTCTGTCTTTGTGTGCCTGGCTCCACTCACATTTATCATGACACCATCCTGTCCATTTCTGGCAGTTCCACCATGGCGTATTTAATTTTGGTGGAAAGTCAAAGACTGGGCATGTGCCAAAGCCGTCTCGTAACCTACCTTACTCCATGCCTGGCTCTGCACGGGTGGAGACACTTAGTCCCATTGTGCCAACATGGATGAATAAGCTGTTCCTGTAATAGAAGTTCTCCAACTTCATGCTACTTTCCTGCAGACATCTCTACCCTCTTGTTATGTACTGAGCTGAATCCTAGAACAATAGGATCCAAAATGCAGCAGTCTGATTGGTCTTAGAACAATAGGATCCAGAATGCAGCAGTCTGATTGGTCCGCAGGAGCCACCCAATCCAGCTCCAGGTGGAAGTGAATCAGCGACCTGATTGGGCTGCAAGAGCAGTCAATCAGGCTCCTGGATGAAGTGAATCCACAACCTGATTGGCCTACAGGAGTAGCCCGGAATTAGCCAATCACGTGGGGCCCAGTGTGTAAATAATGTATATATAGCAGACGTTTTGGGGAAAGATTCATTCCTTGCTACTATGAGCTGAATAAAGAGCATGAAATTCACACTGGACTCCGAGTATATTTCACCTCTTTTGCAACCCTGTTTATAATTTTTGCAAACATGTAAACGGCAAGTTCCCCGCCCGCAAACCTAAATAAACAAAATAAACAACACAACAAGGATTTAAAGCAAAGGAATTCTCTGGGAAGAGGGACTGATTGTTAATCAGTGCTGGGAATTGTAGCTCAGTGAGGGGTATAAGGGTCTCCTAACAATGCTAAGCGCTCTTAATAAACTACAGTTCCCAGCAGGAGTGCCAACATGGCCCCTCAACTGTGGGTTCCCGGGGCTGTGGATGCCATGCAGTGTGCATGGCCCTGACACCGAAATTTGTGGGTGCCTGGTCCCTTCCTGGAGAATTTTGTGGGTGCTAGGCCCCAGGGAGTTTGCACTTACGGTTCCCCGGATTCTTCGAACGTGGTGCTGATAACGTCACGGTCACAAGTTTGATCCCCACCTGGAACAGGTGCATTGCGGGATGGGGGTTGAACTAGATGATCCTCAGGGTCCCTTCCAACTCTAGAATTCTATGATTCTATGATTTTAAGGCTATGACTGTTATAAGTGCTATGATACTGTTGTCAAGGTATAGGGGCCTAGATTCGCTGGAGGGTGGTGGCAGAGGTTCGTAGCTGAAAATGGGCAGGGAGGGGAGAGACTTGTGGAAGTTGGCTGTGTTATATGGTTCCACTAGGGGGCGCCGTTGCAAAATGCTGCTCCATCAGCACCACTGTCACCTGCATGCCCTCATTTCCTGTCGCCCATTGGTAGCGCAAACACCAGCCACTAGTGTGCATGCAAACAAACATCTGTCTGTCCAAATGCGACAGCTTAGCTGACTTGTTGGGTTTTTTTTCCAGCGGATGTGCTTAAGGGAGTAATTTTGGCAGGGTTGATAAATGACGAGCAGCGAGTGTGGAAAGAGATCGGAAAAGCAGGTGGAAGGGGGGGGCGGGGGGTGTCTCCTGACAATCAGGTTGGCCTACGGTCACACTTGACCTTTTTTGCCCGGCTGGGGAGAGAACCGCTCACGATAATTCAGGGCTTCTTTGGGAATCCTGCCTTTCGGAGCTGAAATTTCTCTTTCTTTCCCTTCATCCAGGCCTCAACTTGCACCACGCTTGCTAGAAATGTTGGAGGGTAGGGAATTATGCGACCCCCGGGCCAAGGAGATAAGGAACGATGCAACCCTACCTTAGAGTGCAAACCTCAAGGCAAAAAGAGAGAAAAGAATCTTAGTACAACCATATGATGTTGTTGTTGTTGTTGTTTAGTTGTTTAGTCGTGTCCGACTCTTCGTGACCCCATGGACCAGAGCACGCCAGGCACTCCTGTCTTCCACTGCCTCCTGCAGTTTGGTCCAACCATCTCTGTTGTCCCCTTCACCTTGTGGCCTCCATCTTTCCCAACATCAGGGTCTTTTCCAGGGAGTCTTCTCTTCTCATGAGGTGGCCCAAGCCTCAGCTTCAGGATCTGTCCTTCCCGTGAGCACTCAGGGCTGATCTCCTTCAGAATGGATAGGTTTGATCTTCTTGCAGTCCATGGGACAACCATATGTAGCCATGCTAATATTGGGTGGGGTTTGGTGGTTGGGTTTGGTTTTGATATTTTGCAATGCGCCGGCCATGCACTTTTGGCACATGGATACTCACGCAAAGGAACTGCCACAGCAGAAACAGCAGAAGGGCTGCTCTCAGTCAAATGGGAATTCAGGAAAAGTCGGAGGCCTGGTCCAGACCCTGGCCTTCTCTTACTCTTCCTAGCCTCGCCTTAGCATTAAACGGCAAATACAAGACAGAGATTTTGTGTTTATCTATAGAAGTTAGCTCCACGATGCTAGGAGAGGTGTTTCTGTAGGGTGGGAGAAGGAGGCCCTCCAGAGTTGAGTTGCGTGGCAAGTTCCTGACCCCCCCCCCCAGGTAGAAATAAAGACACGTGACTCAATTATTTAAGGTTAATGGGCTGAAAAAGGCCACAACTTTATTGGTTGATGAGCGGTATTGGCTTAGGCATTGGATCTAACCGACTATAGCTGACTCCAGCCCATATGCTGGGAGTCCGGGAAGGGTTGACCACCAGTAGGGGGAGTCCTGCTGATGCAGATCAACTACCAGTAGGAACACCCTGGGGTCACGGATAGGGGGCGTGCCTTAGGCCCTAACCTCCCTAGGCTTCGGACAGGGCCACCCCCCCTCGGAATCCTTTAACGGAATACCCTTCAAATGTGGGGCAGGTGATGGTGCTACCTCCCCTCTTTCCATCTACAGAACTATTCCAATGCCTAACCGCCACTCGAGCCAAAAGGCTCGCTGCCTATGTGTTTATCTATAGAAGAAGAAGAAGAGTTTGGATTTGATATCCCGCTTTATCACTACCCTAAAGAGTCTCAAAGCGGCTAACAATCTCCTTTCCCTTCCTCCCCCACAACAAACACTCTGTGAGGTGAGTGGGGCTGAGAGACTTCAGAGAAGTGGGACTAGCCCAAGGTCACCCAGCAGCTACATGTGGAGGAGCGGGGATGCAAACCCGGTTCCCCAGATTACGAGTCCACCGCTCTTAACCACTACACCACGCTGGCTCCACGAAGTTAGAAGTTAGCTCCACAATTTCTGTAGGATGGGAGAAGGAGGCCCTCCAGAGTTGAGTTCATAGTCCTTGAATTCGTCCTGGCCCCCGCGTAGTTATTTGTGGTCCTTCTTCCCCTCTTTTTTTATGACTCTGTTGTTCCAGTAATTACTGACAGCCTTGATCCAACTATTTACGCTTTGTGAGAACATCAACACGCCGTCTCTTTCGTTTGCTTTTGTTTTACTGTGTCCTAGTTTTGGAGCTCAGATCTGGGAATAATACCCCGAGCCCCTCCGAGAATATTTGCTTCCCTTTTGTTCCTTGCCCGTTGTCCTGAGGCAGTGTCTCAAATAAGCTGGAGATTTGGAGTCGGGGTTTGTGTGTGTTGGTGGGAGACGGAGCGGCTCTTGGCTTTTGTTTAGTTTAGGTGTTTTTTATCTATTTATTTCCATTGCACTGCTTTCCCACTCAAAAGTCTTGCTCTCCTCTGCTTCTGGCAAAGGGCTAAGAGGATGCTGGCAATCCATATAAAGAATGGATCGCTCAGGCTTCCAGGCTGCCAAATTGCCCTTTCTTGTGAACGTCCTGATGCGTATCAAAGAGTTGGGAAGCAATTGATGGATTGCTCTTGTCTCTGGCCCTTCTGGCATTGCAGCATCGATGTGGCAGGAAGCGAGATGACGTTGCACCTCCAAAATCAGGAATGACACGGGGCACGATAACCTGGTGTTGACACTGCTCATAGTCGGCGCAGACCCAATTCAGATAGTGCTGGAGCGATGCTTATTTCTACTCCTCCGCTCCTAGGCTCCTCTAAAGACATTTGACTAATGGAAACGTGGTGTATGGTGTCAGTCCCAGGGATGAGCAGATTCTCCTTCCAAGGTTGTTCTGGGGTTTTACAGCGTTCTGCATTACACTCTTGAGTTTCATTTTCAGCAGGAGAATTTCTAAAATGAATTCCTGAGCAGCTTTCAGTTTTGTGTTTGTTACAAAGCAACGGAAGCAAGAGAAGGCTCTATGCTTCATGCATGGTGAGATGTGCGTTATTTCTATAGACTCCTAGAATTGTAGAGTTGGAAGGGACCACAAGGGTCATCCGGTCCAACCTCTATAAAGAAGCATTTGACTGTTTCTCTGGCACCGAGAAAACACATGACCAGGTCTTGTGGGGGTGACTTTTTCAATCACACCTAGAATTGCCTTAACATGTTTTTGCTAATGAGATATTTGAAGTAATGTGGGAGTGTTCTTTATGAAATGAAATGTCTGGGTGAAGCCATCATTTAGTAGGTAGAGGGAGAGTACAGCTTTAGGACATTTTCCAGAGCAGGAGTGATGGCATCAAAAGTTGGAGAGTGCCATTCGGTTTGTGAAATGAATGTGGTGATAAGGAGGCTTTCAAGTTGGTTTGCTAAATATTGGCATAGAGCAGGCATGTCCAACAGGTAGATCGTGATCTACCGGTAGATCACTGGATGTCTGTGGTAGATCACGGGTAGATCATTAGCTCCCCCCCCAAAGAAGCTGAACAACTGTGGCTCCCCTAAAAAAGCTCAACATTTCACCTCCTCCCTGAAAAAAACAACTTTGACCCAAAGCCCCCCCAAATGGGCCTTTCTCCTTCCTAAAAAAGCTCAACAACTTTGACCTGAACCCCCCGAAAGGGGGTAGATCACTGCCAGTTTTTAACTCTGTGAGTAGATCGTAGTCTCTTGGGAGTTGGCCACCCCGGCATAGAGAAAGACAGAGAATAATGAGGCAGAGGCTAATTCTTCCCTTTTCTTTGATGGGGTTCCTACTTCACACTGGTACCATAAAAATTATGTGAAACTCCTTGTGTTTCTAATTAAAAGCAAATGGCTGCATTTCAGCTGGATGAAGATCTTTTGTTAAAGCTCAGTGTGTTTTACAAGTTGAACCTCTGCAGTCAGAATTAAGCACCACTGCTGTTATGCATTCTGTCTATCCATCTATCATGGGCCAAGACAGCTGCCTCCTTGCATGGCTACAGGGGTTGCCATCTGCAGAGGTCTCCATCTGCGAAATGTGAACTGCAATTGGTAGTTCCTGCCATGGTGAAAACTCAGCGAATCCCAAAAAGAAATCTCTCTGGGACAGTCCCCTCCCCCCCCCCCCGACAGCAACTATGCTGGCCTGAGCACCAATGTGCCTGGCATGCACATGCACACATGTGCGAACCGGAAGGATCTCCCAGCATGTGGCATGCAGCTCGAAAGCAAAGACATGTGGAGTCACTCGGGGGTTTCCATTTCCTTGTTTTGACATTGGGGTAGAGCTCCGTCTGCCTGCACAGACATCTGTTTCTCCTTCCTTGCCATGTCCGCAGGCATCGGGGCCACATGAAGAGGACGGCGGAGCCCCCAGAGGGTGGGCGGCAGGCATTGCTAATCGCAGGCCCACAGGCCGCCACCGCCGCTGCTGCTGCTGCTCCGGAGGGTGCCCTGCGTCCAGCTGGCCTTGCCATAACAAGCGCAGGGATCCATTTTGAGGCAGGCGCCCGAGCTGGCAGGAAGCCTCACCTCTAATGACACTCTGCTCCTCAGGTTTCACTTCAAAGCCTCCTTGCAGCTGCTCCAGCCCTTGGAGTCAGGAGAGAGAAAGAGAGAGAGAGAAAGAAAAAGTGAGGCTGTGACTTCATGAGAAAGGGGGGAATGGAGCAGGACAAGAATCCACCATTTACCTTTCCCCTGAGGAACTTGCAATGCCACCAGAAACAAGAATGTGCAGAAGTATGACAAATCTGTGTTGTAGCACCAACTTTCTAGAACTCCCTTCTTCTCCTTCTCCTTCTCCTTCTCCTCCTCCTCCTCCTCCTCCTCCTCCTTCTTCGCATTTATACCCCACCTTTCCTTGCAAGGAGCTCGGGGGGGGGGCGTACTTCTTTCTTCCCCTCCGTGTTTAATCCTCACAACAACCCTGTGAGGTAGGGCAGGCTGAGAGGCAATGGTTGGCCCCAGGTCGCCCTGTGAATTTTGTGGCTGAGTGGGGATTTGAACATAGCTGTCAACTTTCGGATTTGAAAATAAGGGATTTTTTCAAACTTTCGGATTTGAAAATAAGGGATGCCATGAGGGCGGTGCAATGGCACCAAGTAGCCTCACCACCCAGCGCTCCAGAGGCTGCGCGCGAACGGGTGAGCGAAAGAGCGAGCGCATAGACGGCAGGCAGGCTGTCTGTCTGGTTGGGCGTGAGGGTCTGGCTGCACAAGGCATGCAAGCTCCGCCCCCAGTCGGTCTCAGGCTCCTTATTGGCAGCCGAGCAACGCAGCTGAGGAGCCTCCCTGGCCGGCAGGGAGGGAGAGGAGCTGCTTCCTTTGAAATCCGGGAAATTTAAGGGATATCAACAATCCGGGATAGCAGCGGGAAACGGCATTGGAATAAGGGAGTTTCCCGCAAAAAAGGGGAGGGTTGACAGCTATGGATTTGAACCCTGCTCTCCTAAGTGCTAACCACTACACCAGGGGTCAGCAAGGTTTACCTCGCCTGGGCTGGTTCACTTCAGCGGAGATCCCTCTGTGGGCCGGATTGTGTGTGTGCATGAGTGCACGTGTCCATGATTTATGGTGTCTGCGTCTGCGCAGACGCGATTTCCGGCGCTGCGGAAGCGAGTGCCCGTGCCGTGCTGCGCCGGTTTAGCGCAGCACGTGGGGACTCGCCGAGCAGGAGGCTCGATTCGGGGGAGGCTTGTGGGCCGGTTAAACGTCCCCTGTGGGCCGCTTGTGGCCCATGGGCCTTAGGTTGCTGACCCCTGCACTACACCATACTGCCTCTCTGCTTTCACTGCATTGTTTTCAACGCATGCTGAAAACTTTTTCCGTTTTCAGACATATAATTTTACTGTGCGTATTTATTTTTTAAAACTATTGATTTTAACCTTTATTTGGATCATTCTATTATAGCTGCTTGCTTTTAAAGTCTCTTGACTTTATGAATATTATGAATATTTGATGTTGCTTTAAAAAACAACAACACTCAGGTTCCCCCCACCCTTTTCTAAAAATAAATAAAAAAGCATTATATTAGTTTTGATGATTAATAAATAAACATTGTCAAAATTCTACGCTTGCAGTTTGAGATGAGGATCTCTGGGTGCAACACTGACGTCTGAGAGTTCAATCGAGCAACTCAAAACTGATGTGAGTTTACTCAGAAGTAAGTTGTACAGTGTTCACCTTGGACCATATTTCAATAGCAAAGCCTTATAAAATTAGACCGCCGCACCAGCTAGAATATTGGTTTTATCAGTATTACGAGTCATATTATTTCAGAATGTAGCAAACAACTATAAGAGAACAGCTCAAACGCTCATACAGCCATACTTCCTGTGAATATTTCCTGGTGTTTAAGAGAAATACGATACGAGATTCAAGAGCGAAGGTTTTTTTTCCCTTTTGGATGAAATTCAAGTCTTGTCATAACAGTTGGAATGAGATTCTTCCCCTTTTCCCAAACACATTTCAAAGGCTGCAAACTATCTCAAAATGAAACATTCCCCGATAACTTAAAATTGAAACATTAAAAGCAAACGCACACCCGAAAATACACAGAAGATCTTGGTCCGAAATAAGAAATTCCACTGGCTGAATACTGAGGTGAGGGCTGTAATTCTAGAAACACCACTTGCTTTATGATCTTAGCTGGAGGTCGTAACAGACAATCAGTGAAATCTGCAACCATAAACAATACATGGGAGATTACGAATGAATGTAAAGAAAAAGAAAAGAAATCAGCATAATAGACTACAGTGCAGGGATTAACAAACTTCCCTCTAAGTTCTGCAGCTGCTACTGGGAGCTAAGCAGCCGCATGCGCTCCTGTCTTCTCCTGTCAGCTCAGCAAAAGCTCAAGTTTAATAAGAAACAAGTGGGACCAGCAACAAATTGTTCAGTGTATCCTTGGGGCTTTGGGTGGGTGTTCGAGATCCTGGGAGGGCGACGCTCCATTTATTTAGCCCAACAGGGAAGCCCCCATGACCTGCTCCTTAACAGGAGTGTTCTTGCCGAGCGTTTATTAGTTTCTTTTATTGATTTCATAAAATTTGGACGCCGCTCAGTTGCTGAAAAACCTCATAGCAGTTTGCGTGTTGAGGTCACCAAGCCACCCCCCAAATAATTCACACTTCAGACATAAATTTTTGTTTGGGTTTTTGGCATCTTTTAGGCCACAACTTTATTGAAATACAAATCACGTGAGTGGTTGCGTAGGCATTGGTTCTGACTAGCTGTCCGACGGGACAGAGCTGACCACGTGTCAGCGAAGGGAAACCAAACCGGAGAGAGTTAACGGAGACTGGGGGCTTAGACCTCCCTCTCCCCAGGGGTCCCTAGGGGCTCATGCGTGGCCCTGCAACGTGACCGGGTTTGGACAAAAGCATATTGAGCCCCTGGATTCCTTTAATGGAATTCCCACCACACCATCATCATTCGGAGGGCGACCGCCCATCCACCAATGAACCAATGCCTAACCGCCAACCTTACAAGTTGTGACTAATTGCTATGTAGTAGGCGAAAACCAAATGGCCCAGCCAATCAGCCAGATGGAAAAATTCCTACTAGGCCCCTGCCCCAACAGCAGACGACCCCATGACAGGCAACAGCAAGGTCAACGCAAAGGCCTATACCGGGGGGGGGGACAGGAGATCCGAAGCACGCAGCAAAGAGGACTATCATATGGCGTGCTGAGCAATATATAGGACGCTGGGCTGTCCATCAAAAATTGCTACATGCAATTTACCCCAGCAACTCACCTGGTCCACTCCCAACTGTGGCCATTTGCCCACTCCTCTCCCCGAGCTACCGGAGGGAGGAGGAGGGGGTGACTTTCCTGCCCCCACCACAACACGTGCTCTCCCTATAGGAGAACTCGCTTTGCAAAGCAGAAGAAAAAAAATGAAATCGCTGCTAATAAAAATGAGGAATTGTTGAAGACACACAGGAAGTTAAAATAACAAAGCTCACATTGACTTTAGAAAGCTCTGGGGAGGCTTGCATAAACCCAAAGTGTATTTTAGCAGCTTCCGAGAAGAGCACAGTGAAGGCACCTGCTGGATCTCAAGAGGCGGGGAGTTCCAAAGTTTAGGCGCTGCCAAACTTTGAGTTCTTACAGATCTGGAACGGGTATTGTGTAGCACCTGTAGCAGTGCCGATTCTGCCAGTCAAAGGGGTTCAGTGAGTGTGTGTGGCGTAAGGCAATGTCGCAGGTAACCTGGTCCCAAGTTGTAAAGGGTTCTCTTTACTAGCCTGCCAGCCAGCCAGGACTTCCTTTTGGATGCTATAAGCTGTTACTGCAGGGATAGGGAAATGCCTTTAGTGTGAGGGCCACATTCCTGCATGGGAAACCTTTCAGGGGCCACATATCAGCATCGGACATTGCTGGGGGGGGGAATTGGGTGGAGCAACAGATCTGCTCTTTGCCTCTGTACAGTAGATGATATTTGAGAATCCAGATGGTTCTACACATACCCATCTCTCAATCCAGGCAAACGAGGCAGCTGAAGGACTCACACTGAGAGCCAGTGTGGTGTAGTGGTTAAGAGCGGTAGACTCGTAATCTGGGGAACCGGGTTCGCGTCTCCGCTCCTCCACATGCAGCTGCTGGGTGACCTTGGGCTAGTCACACTTCTTTGAAGTCTCTCAGCCCCACTCACCTCACAGAGTGTTTGTTGTGGGGGAGGAGGGGAAAGGAGAATGTGAGCCTCTTTGAGACTCCTTCGGGTAGTGATAAAGCGGGATATCAAATCCAAACTCTTCTTCTTCTCCTTCTCACTCTGGCCAGGCAAAAGCACCTGAGGAGAGAGGCATGAAAGGATGCATTTTGTCCCCTGGGCTGAGGTTCCCCACTTCTGAGGGAGGGGCTCAAACAGGCTCTTAGCCCCTTGCTTTTCCATTTTTGTTTTCTGGAGGAGGAGGAGGAGGAGAAGAAGAAGAAGAAGAAGAAGAAGAAGAAGAAGAAGAAGAAGAAGAAGAAGAAGAAGAAGAACTCTTCCAGATCAATGGACAGGCCGGACAAAATCCCTTCCCTAGCACCCAGTCGCAACACTTATGAATGTTTTTCAGGCCAACATCTGTACCACAATTATAACCGAAAGCGGAGATTCTGAGCTCAGAAAGAGGTGCTTTCATGCAACCGGGAGCGAAGGGGCTCTGAGCTCTCCTTGTTTCGGTAAACAGTCGCAGCCACATAACAGCCGGTTTCCAAAGTCAAATGCATGGCTGCACTTTCTCCCGCCGAGGATGTGGTGGAGACTGTGAAATGGGAAAGGATGAAACAAATTTTGGGCCAGAGTGGGGGGCAAAATTCCGCTTTTGCAGATGGAAAAAAAATTCACTCCTGCTGTGAAAAAGTAGAGAGAGCCAGGGTTACCCCCACCCTGCATTTCATGATCTGGCTTGTGTGCTGTGTTCAGACCGTTGGACTATCTAGCCCCAAATTGTCTGCTCTGGCTGGCAGAGGTTCTCCTAAGTCTTGGGCAGAGATCATGCTCTGCCCAGTGACCCTAAATTCCTTAACACCAGGCCAGGGCTGGCCCATCCTGTTTCTCTGCCTGAGCTGAAACAGAAAGGTGCTTGCTACCTGTTACTCCTTTTCCATCCTAGCCTGGCTTACAGGGTTGTTGTGAAGAAGGTAAAGAACCTCACAAGTCACCCTGAGTTCCTGTGGGCGGGGGGAAGTGTGGGACGTAAATGTAATTCCTCAACAGGTAGGGATATCGAAGATCAAACTTGCTACCTCAGACAAGTGCTCTGCGATTGAAAATCAGGTGGCATCTAAGGTGGTGCGGGTGGCGCTGTGGTCTAAACCACTGAACCTAGGGCTTGCCGATCAGAAGGTCGGCAGTTCGAATCCCTGTGACGGGGCGAGCTCCCGTTGCTCGGTCCCTGCTCCCACCAACCTAGCAGTTCGAAAGCACGAAGTGCAAGTAGATAAATAGGTACCGCTCTGGCGGGAAGGTAAACGGCGTTTCCGTGCGCTGCTCTGGTTTGCCAGAAGCGGCTTAGTCATGCTGGCCACATGACCCGGAAGCTGTACGCCGGCTCCCTTGGCCAATAAAGCGAGATGAGCGCTGCAACCCCAGAGTCGTTCGTGACTGGACCTAATGGTCAGAGGTCCCTATACTTTACCTAAGGTCCTGGCAGTGATGGTGTCATTGATTGGAGGGTAGTTTTTGTTGGCTTTGATTCCGTTCGATAATTGCTTCTTTATTTCAACTCTTGTTTTATATATCTCACTTCACACACAATTGTATGGTACTTCGGACTTCAGCAGAGGCATGATTAGTAAAGTGTAGGAAGTCTGCATAGGTAGATAGATGTTGCGTTGCCACATATCAGCTTCAACTGGCCTTTCTGTCCATCATAGGAGCCTAGGAAGCTGCCTTAGATCAAATCAGACCATTGGTCTATCTAGGTCTGTATCGTCCGCACTGACTGGCAGCAGCTCTCTAGGGTTTCAGACATTCCCAACTTTACCTGGAGAGGCCAGGTAAAGGGATTGAACCCTGGGACCTTCTGCATGCAAAGCCGCCACTGAGCTATGTCCCTTCCCCATCCCTGCATATTATGCCATCTCCTTCTACTTCTGCTGTCACCCAAATCGCAGCAGCAACATGCAAATTGATGCTGATGTCTGCATGGGTAGAATTATATTTTTTTCTTTATAGAAGCAAAAAAGGGGGGAAGGTGGGAGAATCTGGAGCGTTGCCAAGGCATGCTCAGTGTTGTCAAATATTTTGGCAAGCATTGCTTCTAATTTGGTCTAAAACATCTTTACTATGAAGGAAAACAGCAGCAGGCTAGGCAACAAGCTTGGCTTCGTGCACAGGAGAGGAGAAATCTGTTCCTTAAAGCATCTGGATAATACTTGAAGCCCTGAGCTGGGCATGCTCTGTGCAATGGGAGAGGAGGCCCCCACCCTTAGCTCGCCACGCTGTGCCTGGCCTGCACTTAAAAAAAAAAAAAGTGTTAAAATAATTTTATTAATATTATTTTATTATACTTTTTGTAGCCAAGACATCAAACAAGCTTGCTTGTCAAGAAGAAGAAAAAAGGAAGCATGTGAAGCAGAAAGAGAAAAGGAAATGAAAAGTTGGGGAAAAAATAACTCTAAAGTATGGTGAATAGACTAAAAGAAAAAAATAAGCATTCTAAAAATGTAACAATGTTCTATTTAACATGAAAATTTTTACATTAAAAAT
Source organism: Darevskia mixta (assembly GCA_034641385.1). Taxonomy (NCBI): domain Eukaryota; kingdom Metazoa; phylum Chordata; class Lepidosauria; order Squamata; family Lacertidae; genus Darevskia; species Darevskia mixta. The sequence goes on along the minus strand of JAWWNH010000091.1, from coordinate 3,524,161 downwards.
GTAAAAGCAATAAATTTGTTTTCTTTATTATTATGTGTTCAGTTTCTCTAATCCAGTGCTTTTTTCTGGGGGTACACAGGGGTACGCATACCCCTAAACATTTTGTGAATCTAAGTTTGGCTTCATTGAGGGGCAGTATTTCAATTTGAGTAGGAAAATGAGAGTACCGCTAAATATTTTTTAAGAAAAAAAAGCACTGCTCTAATCTATAGGTTTGCCAGGTTCTCCTTAACCAATCATAGAATCATAGAACTGTAGTTGAAGGGACCCCAAGGGCCATCTAGTCCAACCCCCTGCAGTTATGGGGTTGTCTTAATTTTCTCATTTTCGTGCAATATGCAGTTTTGCTGTTGCAAGCAGTGTCACTTGCCAGCTGTAAATCAGGTATCATGGACTTCAGTATGACGTATCAAAAGGAGAGTTTTTCTAGGGTTTCTTGGAAGATCGTACGGAGCCTGTACTTGGTTTGCATGACATTCAGTACTTCTGTCCAGAAAGGTGCTTACATTCATGATGCGCAAGAGGATGCAAAGATGCTCAGTGTCCTCTGGTCAGTCCACCTGCTATGGAGCAAAGCGCCTTGAGCGGAAAGGCCAGGGAAGGAAGAGACTGCAGGTGTGGTGGATGGACAAATCTTCCTCTGCATGACCCTTGACCTTTGCTGCTCCCATCTGATCTGGGGTCCAAACTGGCAGCGCTGTGTGGCATTGGGAAGCCAGATCAGCAACACTGCCCAGCCCATGCCACTCTGCCTACTGCTACTCCCCTCTCCCTCAGGCCAAGGGCCCATCTAGTCCAGCATCCTGTTCTCACAGTGGGCCGACAGACTCCTGTGGGAAACCTGCAAGCAGGACATGAGCGCATCAGCACTCCGATCGGAAGGTCGGCAGTTCGAATCCCCGTGACGGGGTGAGCTCCCGTTGCTCTGTCCCAGCTCCTGCCCACCTAGCAGTTCAAAAGCACATCAAAGTGCAAGTAGATAAATAGGTACCACTCCGGCGGGAAGGTAAACGGCGTTTCCGTGTGCTGCTCTGGTTCGCCAGAAGCGGCTTAGTCATGCTGGCCACATGACCTGGAAGCTGTACGCCGGCTCCCTGGCCAATAAAGCGAGATGAGCGCCACAACCCTAGAGTCGTCCGCGACTGAACCTAACGGTCAGGGGTCCCTTTACCGTTTACTCCTCTGACAGTGGAAGTGGAACATAAGCCAATGTGGTTAGTAGCCATTGATGGCGTTCTCCTCTGTGAACTCGACCAATCGTCTTCCAGCGCCATCCAAGTTGACCATCGCTCCCTCCAGGGGAAGTGAGTTCCATAGTTTAACTAGGCCAGGCATCCCCAAACTTCAGCCCTCCAGATGTTTTGGACTACAATTCCCATCATCCCTGACCACTGGTCCTCTTAGCTAGGGATCATGGGAGTTGTAGGCCAAAACATCTGGAGGGCCGCAGTTTGGGGATGCCTGAACTAGGCGCTGCATGAAGAAGTTCTTTCTTTTGTCTGTCCCAAATCTTCAAACGTTCAGCTTTGCTGGGTGTCCCCTCAGTAACCGGCGGCAATGCTTTGCATTGGGAAGTCAGCTAAGCAACACCACCTCTCCTGAGTTGCCACGCCATCCGCTGCTGTGCATGCTCTCTTGAAAAGAAAGTTCTAGTAAGATTGCAAGGCCTCTCCATCTCTTCAGCCTGCCGCTGGACCACCCTGCCTTCTGACAGCCCAGAGCTGCCGTCCATGAGTAATTCTCCAATTTGTGTTCGAAGAACTATAAAACAAGATGCAGGTCTGGAGATCTTGTCAATCATTGTCTGTATTTCTCCCCCCTCCTTTTTTTTGGGAGAGCTTCACTGCTGCTTATAAAGTGCCACAGGATGGTTAACTTGTATTCTGTACACATAGACTTGCACGTCTTCACAGGTTTATGTTTCAATAATCCCTTCAATTTTATTGTTACTTGGGCTCCTGTGTGCAGGGCCGGCGCGTCCATTTAGGCGAACTAGGCAATTGCCTAGGGCGCCCAAATGGAGGGGGCGCTGGCCAGCCTGCCCCCGCCCCCCGCCCAGTGCCGCCCCAACCAGCGGCAGAGCAAGCAGGTTGGGGCGAAAACAGCGGCGGCGAGGGCGCCAAAATGGAGGGGGCGCTGGCCAGCCTGCCGCCCACCGCCGCCCCCCAACCAGCGGCGGAGCAAGCAAACTGCAGCGGCGGGGGGCGCCTGGCTGGGCAGGGGGCGGGGCAGGGGTGCGTCATACACAATGACGTCACGTGGCCCGCCCCCTCGCCTAGGGCGCCAAAATTGCCAGCACCGGTCCTGCCTGTGTGTATTTACGTTTTGGGACTGCCCCCTCCCGCTAAAGCAGTGTTTCCCAAACTTGGGTTTCCAGCTGTTTTCAGACTACAGTCCCCATCATCACTGACCACAGGTCCTGCTAGCTAGGGATGATGGGAGTTTTAGCCCAAAAATAGCTGGAGACCCAAGTTTGGGGAACTTTGATGCATTGGTCCATCTAGCTGCGTATTGTCTGCACTGACTAGCAGAAGCTCTCCAGGGTTTACCTAGCTCTACCTGGAGATGCCTGGGATTGAACCTGAGACCTTTTGAACACAGAGCAGATGCCCTACCACTGAGCCACAACCCTTCCCCAAAGAGATCACTGAGTCGGGGAGTCCCTTTCTCCTCTGCTCAGACTCTTTGCCACTATACTAGCACAATCCTTATCAAGCAAGCAAGCCATCAATTGCCCAAGTGGGAAAAGCAACATTAGGACGCAGTATGTTTCCCATACATTTTTTTAATAAGAGCTTTGTTTAATGTGCTTTTTAAGCAGCCGGAAACGAGGGCAACCGGCGTCAGAAACCGCACCGCTCCGTCGCATGGTGGGAAACTGGTAGCCGCCAATTCCACCATGTGCTGTAACAAGACGTTACGTGTCAGCGTATAAATCACGGTCCCAACCAGGAAAACTGAGTCTGGATCTGTCGTCTCCTAAGGCAGATATATATCCTTCCCTTTGTAAAGGAATTAAAGGAAACTAATCTGATGAAGTGCTAGGAGAGACTTGCCCAAGGTCGTGCGCAGCGAGACGGCAGCCAAACGCGGCAACAAAACCCAAGATTTCCTGCCTTCCTCGGTCCCGTGCCTTCCCCACGCATCCATCTCCCCGAACCCTCGGCGTCCTGGGGATAGTTGATCGTTCCGCACAGATGTGGGGATACGGCTTTTGAAATGCTGCATATGGGAGTCATTTAACACAGAAGCCTGCAAGCGATAAAAACAAGAAAACCAAAACTTTTCCAGGGACAACATTCCTTACGAGAGGGAGAGACCGCCGAGATGCTGGAGGGGGAGCCGCGAAGGAGCGGCTGGGTGGAATGCAGAACTAAAAAGGTAGCCGTCTTCCTTCATCGGGTGTCACACCAAATGCAGAGGGACAGGGATGCGCCCAGTTTTATGGTCTTCCTTTCCCATAGCAAATTGTGATTGATGAATGCAGGGGTCGGTGTCTAGGGAGCTGTTGTTCAGGTGGTCCTGCCTAGCGGTGGGGAGCGAGGCGAAGTGGCTGCTGGGAACTGCAGGGATCTGTGGGCAGCTGCCCCATGTGGTCTGCTGCTGAGCTGTCAAGTAATCCCCAGGCCTGCACCAGGCGCAGGCAATGTACCTCCCTCCAGATGCTGCTCCAGACTTCATCTCCCAGCAGTCCCAGCCAGCAGCACGGATAATGGGAGTTGTAGTCTAACAACTCCACCAAATACACATAAGAAGAGCCTGCTGGATCAGGCCAGTGGCTCATCTGGTCCAGCATCTTGTTCTCATAGTGGCCAACCAGACGCTCATGGCAAACCTGAGCTTCTTCTAAAGTCGATGTGAGCTTTGTTACAGCTCCGGCGGGAAGGTAAACGGCGTTTCCGTGTGCTGCTCTGGTTCACCAGAAGCGGCTTAGTCATGCTGGCCACATGACCCGGAAGCTGTACGCCAGCTCCCTCGGCCAATAAAGCAAGATGAGCGCCGCAACCCCAGTGTCGTCCGCGACTGGACCTAATGGTCAGGGGTCCCTTTACCTAATCCTTTCTTAAAGCCATCTAAGCCAATTGTGTTGGCTATCCCTGCCCTAGATTGAATCTGCCTACCCAGGCTGGCTATTGATCCTCCTGGACATCAAGAAATATACCGTATTTGTATTTTTAGGCACACTTTCACGTAACAGCCAAATGTTTGTATGCATCACAAGATCCAGAGGAGCACACATTTCGAAAGATAGCCATGCTTCAATTCACATGTCTTTTTGGGAAGCGTGAAGTAATCAGTCGTGTGTTAAAATGCAAACAGAGACCAACGTTTGAACCTTCCATGATTCTGTAGCAGCTCGCTCAGATTGCTTCCCATCTCAGTCTGGATTCCGGGAAGTGGACTTGACATTGACCTCGTTATCACTCCCTCAAATACAGGGGTTCCCAAGCTTATTTTCCCACAGACCACTTGACAATTGCCCAGGGCCTCAGTGGACCACTTAACAATTTTTCTGCCTGTCGTAGCATCAGTAACAGGCTGCGCTAGCTGCTGTATGATTCTTAATTGCATTCTTAATGGCTTCTTTTGTTTCTTATAATGTATTTTATTGTATTGGAATCTGAATTGCATACAATTCAAACTGAAGGGGGGCTTTACACCCGGGCTGTGGGCCACCAGAATGAAGTTTGTGGGCCACAGTTTGGGACCCCCTGCTCTAATAGCAAAGTTGTGGGGGTGAGAGAGCCCCCCGGACCACTGAGAAACAAGGAGGAGCTATCAGCATGTTTGGGCAGACCCCAAGGTTTTCAGAAGTACGAGAAACCTTCTGAAAAGCAACTAAGGGGTGCAATCACCCAGCGTGCAAGGTGCAGGGTTAGTTGTCACAGAAGGCTGAATGCTAGAGAAACACCTCCAGCCTTGACAAACGGTGGTCATGGGGAGAGACATGCCCTACATAATAAGAGCCTGCTGGATCAGGCCAATGGCCCATCTTGTCCAGCATTCTGCTCTCACAGTGGCCAGCCAGATGCCTGTTGGAAACTGGCAAGCAGGATTCGAACCCAAGAGCTTTCTCCCAGTAACTGGTACGCAGAGACATTTTTGCATCTGACTGTGGAGGTGGAACACAGCCATCATGGCTAGTGGTTGTTGATAGCCGTCCCCTCCGTGAATTTGCCTAATCGTCATTTATAGAAATAGAATAGAAATAGAAATACTTTATTGTCATTGTACCATATGTTTAGAGTGAGATTAAACAAGCCCCCTCCCCCCACAATCTCTCAGTCCTTGTCACACTCTGTGTGCTGTCGTACTACCACCAACCCCTAACGTCAGCTGCAATGTTGCTGTCTTTCATTCAGCAGCCTCACGGCCCACGGGTAGAAACTGTTCTTTAACCTGTTGGTGCGGCTTATCATGTTTCTATATCTCCTGCCCTCGGGCAGGAGATTAAAAAGGTGCTGGCCAGGGTGTGAGTCATCCCTGAGAATGTTCCTCGCTCTTCTGAGGCAACTGTCTCTCGCGATAACATCTAGCGGACTCAGGGGACAGCCCACGATATCCTGTGCTGCCTTCACCACCCTCTGTAGGGACTCTCTGTCCATGGCTGTCAAGCCAGCATACCACACCGTAATGCAGAATGAGAGAACACTTTCTATCGTGGACCGATAGAAGGAAATCATCAGTTGCTGTTCAACTTTGTTCTTTCGCAAGACCCTTAGGAAATCAAGTCTCTGTTTGGCCTTCCTAACCACCTGGGCTGTATTGACCTTCCAAGTTAGGTCTTCACTAAGATGGACTCCCAGGTATTTAAAGGAAGAGACTCTCTCCACACAGCCCCCCCTGATGTACAATGGGGCTAGTTCCCCTCTCTTCCTCCGAAAGTCCAACACCATCTCCTTTGTCTTGCCAATGCTTAGGTGCAGATTGTTCTCAGAGCACCATGTGGATACCTTTTGAACCCCCCCCCCGTACGCAGATTCATTTAATGCCACGCAAGTGGTGGGCATCACTGTCTCCTGAGCAAGTGAGTTCCATAGTTTAACTATGCGCTCTGTTAAGAAGTAACGCTGGTGGCAGGGGCGGAGAAAGCCTCCTCGGTACCCGGGGCGGCGACCGGAGGAGGCACCCCTGGGGGCGGGGCGTCGTGACGTCGCGTTGTGACATCACGACGCAACGTCACTGCGGCTCCGCCCCGGCAGGGGGGGGAGCGCTTTAAAAAAGAGCTTTTCTCTTTTTTAAAGCACTTTTCTCTTTTTTAAAGCGCTTTCCCCCGCCCGCAGGGGCGAGGGGAGAGGCAGGCAGCGATGGGGTGACACCCCTCCGCCGCCTCCTCCTCGCTGCCCGCCCTGGCAGCGGGGAGAAAGGCGCTTTAAAAAAGAGCAAAGCCGAGGCAAGCAGCCTGCTTGCCTCGGCTTTTCTCTTTTTTAAAGCGCTTTCCCCCTGCTGCCGGGCGCCGGGCAGGGAGAGGGGCGGGCCAGCGAGGAGGGGTGTCACCCCTCCTCGCTGGCCCACCCCACCCCGCCCCGCCCCGCCCCTCTCCATGCCCTGGCTCCGCAAGCCAGCGCCAGCGGCGGGAAAAGCTGCTGGAAGGGGGGGGGGCTATTTTCAGCGCTGCCGGGGTGGAGACGCAGGGGCGGCCAGCGAGGGGGGGTGACACCACTCCTCGCTGGCCGCCCCTGCGGCTCCACCCCGGCATTGCCGAAAATAGCCTTAAAAAAAAAAAAAATTTTTTTTTTTTAAAAAAAATGCCCAGATTGTCACCCTCCCCCAGGTTGGTACCCGGGGCGGACCACCCCCCCACCCCCTTGCTACGCCCCTGGCTGGTGGGAAACACTGAATGGGAGCATTCTTGGAAGGAGAGATGATAGATGCACTGCGGCATTTTCCCATTTTCAAGCTGCCCTTTGGAATGCAAGCGTTTCTGCAACCACACCGTAGTTTTAAAGCACCGTTGTACCACCTGAAACAATCATGGCTTCCCCCAAAGAATTCTGGGAAGTGTAGTTTGTTATGGGCACTGGGTGTTGCTAGGCACCCCACTCTGCTGCACAGAGCTATGCTCTCCAGAGTGGTTTAAGAACGAATCCCTCTTCCCATAGTATTCTGAGAACTGTAGCTCTATGAGAGAATGGGGTGTGTGTGTCTCCTAACAAACTACAGTGCCCAGGATTCCTTTGGGGTGGGAAAGCCATAACGGTTTAAAGTGGTACCCCAGTGTTTTAAATGTATGGTGTGGAGCTGGTCTATCTATAACCTGGAGAGGATTTTGCCATTTGCTTGTGGCCCAGGCCCCCCAAACTGCTGTCCCAGCCTGGCATGGCCTCCCCAATTTGCATCAGAGGAGAAAGGCGTAAAGCCAGAGGCTCTTCTTTCCCACAGATGATTGCATCGGAGGAATCTGCCTGACATCTCGCCTCCCTCAGCTGGAATTGTAATTCTCCCTGTCAGACTCTCTTGCCCTCAGAGACCTCGGGGCATGTGCTTAATTGCCAGAGGAAAGTGTTGATTTAGTTGTCTGTATGTATTTATACAAGGCACATCGCGGGGCGTGTTTGGCACAATTATTGGCGCGCGGGTTTCCATTGGCTTGCATCAACTGTTAAAGAGGTCTCGGGGGGTCCCTCAGAAAGTGTGAGATTAAAGTGAGAACCGAGCATCCTTGGGCTTATTACAAGCGTTTGATTTTAAAAATAAAAAATAAAAAGAGGACCTGAGAGGAGAATAATGCCGAGGCTGATGGGAAGCATTATCCTTGACTTAGGTGGCGCATGTGGGAATTTGGAAGGCCGGGAGGGGAGGGGTGGGGTTGGGGGAAATATCTGGAATAAGCATTGAGAGGAAGCAAGGAAAGCTTTTCTGCGGACTTTGGAGAGCTTTGACTCTTCTGTTCGTAATTTACACAGTTATTACCGTGTCTGCTTGTCTTCAGAGGGCCCAGAGGACTCTACGGGGCCATATAAAAGATAAATAATAACAATAAGGGCTTGTGTGGCGAAATAAAATATTACCTGACAGTAATATTCAAGGAGTTGGGCTAGGGGGCCACACTGGGGGCCACCTGGTCTTTCTTTCTTTCTTTCTTTCTTTCTTTCTTTCTTTCTTTCTTTCTTTCTTTCTTTCTTTCTTTCTTTCTTTCCGGAGAACAAGCAGGCGTGAACCGAGGGGGCCTGCTCAAATCTAATTCCAGATGGGCAGAGGCATTTGCGTGTGCGCCTGAACTGAACAAATTGGATAAAGTGTGGGAGCATAACCTGAGCTTTCCTGGAATTGGGATAGAGGGCTGGGGAAAGGGTTGGGGAGGTGTGGAAGTCGAGGTGGATGCCTCAGGTCTTTGCAGGGTTGGCCTGGAGACTGAAGGTTTTGCTGTCACCTGCAGCTGCTGCAGCCGGTGCCAAACCCAGTGACCCAGAGCTTGCAGCCCCATGGGGAGATCTGTGTGTGTGTGTGTGTGTGTGTGTGTGTGTGTGTGTGTGTGTTGGGGTGGGGGGAGAAGTGGTTCATTTAGTACCCAGTGATTAGGAGGGCTGAAGTTGGTAGGGATGTAGAGACATGTTAGGAGACGACCTATTTATCAGATATTTTTTCCTTCCTTCCTCATGTTTGTGAGTTCAGCAGAGTGCTATCCCTTTGCAGTTTAAAAGAGAAATTTAGATAGTGAAATCCAGGATGCCTTAAGGCAGACTGGTTATTCTTCATATTTCCCCCTCCTTTCCTGGTCCCTGCTATAATAATAATAATAATAATAATAATAATAATAATAATAATAATAATAATATAAGAGAGCCAGTGTGGTGTAGTGGTTAAGAGCGGTGGACTCGTAATCTGGTGAACCGGGTTCGCTTCCCCGCTCCTCCACATGCAGCTGCTGGGTGACCTTGGGCTAGTCACACTTCTCTGAAGTCTCTCAGCCCCACTCACCTCACAGAGTGTTTGTTGTGGGGGAGGAAGGGAAAGGAGAATGTTAGCCGCTTTGAGACTCCTTAGGGTAGTGATAAAGCGGGATATCAAATCCAAACTCTAATAATAATAATAATAATAATAATAATAATAATAATAATAATTTATACCCCACCCATCTGGCTGGGTTTCCCCAGCTGCTCTGGGTGGCTCCCAACAGAATTAAAAATACAATAAAACACCAAACATTAAAAACCAGGGAACCAGCGAGAGGGCCTTCTCGGTAGTGGCACCCGACCTGTGGAATGCCGTCCCATCAGATGTCAAGGAGAGGAGTAACTTTATAACCTTTAAAAGACATCTGAAGGCAGCCTTGTATGGCAGTGCCATCACAACCTGGTTTGCCTGTGACTAATGATGCTGCTGAATTTCAGAATCGGGGAGTGGATGTGCCCCCTCCCCTGCCCACACTTTAAAAATAGTGCACTTTTAATGACCTAAGCCCAAATGCCTTTGAAATTTGGCAGGCTTCTAGTTGGGATGCGGAGGATTTCGTTTGGTCTGCATTTCTAAGCCAGCTGGCCTAATTCACAACTCCTGGGCTAATGCATGGATCAGAATGTAATTGCCCTTTGGATTTCACACTTCCCTGAATTTTGCAAAACAATAATTGGCTCAAAATATGTACCCCGATGTGTGAATTAAAAGAAAGAAAGAAACATCTGGCATAATTTACAATAATACACATTTAGAGATATATTTAAATATCCGTTTGAATACTTAAATATTATTTTATGTGATTTTTTGAAAAGAGATGACTGATTAATGAGAAAATGGGACTGAAGCAATTTATGAATTGACACACTCATATGAAATTGATATGAAACAGACTGGAAACAGACTGACCCCGCATTGCAGAGGGTTGGACTAGATGACCCTCTGGGTCCCTTCCAACTCTACAATTCTATTTTTCCATTATTCTATATATTCATCATTTCTAGAGGCAGGCGTAGGTACACACTCCAAATTCACTGCCCCCTTTGTGACCCTTTTATTTCAGCTATTTCTGTGGGCGGAAGGGGATGCGGGGGAGAGTTTACATATCTTTGAGGGTGGGGGGGTTTACCAGGAGCTGTGGTGAGAGTCTTAAATCCTTATCAACAGAAACCCCCCAGCACAAAAAGATCCTTGGGAGCTGTAGTTTGCAAGGGCTTATGGGCCCTTAATATGGAACTGAAGCCCTAGCAAACTACAGTATACAGAATAAGGTTAGTAAGGAAGAATAAGGTAGAGGCCAGGTCTTTCAGAGATTTTAGAGAGCTCTTATTGTTGTTGTTTAGTCATTTAGTCGTGTCTGACTCTTCGTGACCCCATGGACCAGAGCACACCAGGCACTCCTGTCTTCCACTGCCTCCCACAGTTTGGTCAGACTCATGTTGGTAGCTTCGAGAACACTGTCCAACCATCTCGTCCTCTGTTGTCCCCTTCTCCTTGTGCCCTCCATCTTTCCCAACATCAGGGTCTTTCCCAGGGAGTCTTCTCTTCTCATGAGGTGGCCAAAGTATTGGAGCCTCAGCTTCAGGATCTGTCCTTCCAGTGAGCACTCAGGGCTGATTTCCTTCAGAATGGAGAGGTTTGATCTTCTTGCAGTCCATGGGGCTCTCAAGAGTCTCCTCCAGCACCATAATTCAAAAGCATCAATTCTTCGGCGATCAGCCTTCTTTAGAACAGCTCTTAGGAACAGCTAAAAAAAAAAAAAGACCAATGGCTTCAAATTACAAGAAATGACTAAACATAGGAAGAACCTTCTGAACTTTTCTCTCTCCCCCCCCTGCTTCAAAGGGTAGGACTCGAACCAATGACTTCAAGTTACGAGAAAGGAGATTCCGACTCAACATCAGGAAGAATTTTCTGACATCTGAAGGTATCTGAAGAAGTGTGCATGCACACGAAAGCTCATACCAAGAACAAACTTAGTTGGTCTCTAAGGTGCTACTGGAAGGATTTTTTTAATTTTTATTTTGTTTTGACTACGGCAGACCAACACGGCTACCTACCTGTAACTACAATTTTCTGACAGTAAGAGCTGTTCAACAGTGGAACAGACCCTCTTGGGAGGTTAAGGGCTCTCCCTCCTTGGAGGTTTTTAAGCAAAGGTTGGGTAGCCATCTGCCATGGATGCTTGAGCTGAGATTCCTGCATTGCAGGGGGTTGGGCTAGATGACCCTCAGGGTCCCTTCCAACTCTACCATTCCATGATTCTATCAAGCCCATTCTGAATGGAGGCGGGTTGGCGTTTGCCTGTCTCTACCTATGGAGAACAATTAGTAGCTGGCCCTTAGGTGTCACTTACAGGCCAGTGCCCACCTTCGCCAGGAGCAATGCCACAGGCGTGGTATGAGCTTAGCCTAGCACATTCCCCAGTCTCCTTTATGTTAGGCTGGCCTCACACACCAGTAATAAATCAAAGCTGGCCATAACATTGCTCATAAAAAGGATATGTGTGTGTGTGTGTGTGTGTGTGTGTAAACACACACACACATAACAAATTGCACCCTAAGCAGTGCATGGAACTCCTGTTTCCTTGACTCAGACACATTGGGAATGACAGCGTGTCCAATTGTGGTTTTGCAGTGGAATGTTATATCGGGGCTCCAAATAGCCCCTTAGTTGTGCGGTGTCAGCCACGGGAATTTGTTGCAGAGCCAGCACGGCTGCTTCTGCAGCCAGCGATGGGTGAATATCTGCGGTAGGCTGACAAGGGGGTGGGGGATGAATTCAGAGTCTTGCAAGCTGTCGATTATACCTGGCAGCCCCGGCTAGGCCGTGGCCTGAGAAGGAAGGAGCAAAGAGGACAAGGAGCTGGTGGTCGAGGGGGGGGGGGGAATCATACAAGCTGCATGAGGCCGAGATGATGGTGGGATGGTGGAGCCATTGCTTGGTGGAGCATTGCCCCCAAAGAGGAAATAACCAGGGGAAAAAGAGGGCAATGGTTGACATAAACTTTGCATGTGCTATATCTTCCTATATACATAAAAATCTAAGGCTGTCGTCATGCTCTGCAGTTTGTGTGATAACCAGCAGGGGGCTGCACCAACTCCAGCATGAGGAGAGCGAGTAAGCAGGATTAGCGGCAGGCAACCCAGGGAACCAGTTTAATAAGGGGGGGGGGGTGTTTCACAGAGTGACTTGCTAAACTGCCCTGTGAAGTGTCTCTGCCCCCTCCTTTAAATGTGGCTGCAGCAAGGTTTTATGGAGCAGGGAGAGCATATCATGGAGTGTTTGAACAACGCACCCTGTGAAGCACCTCCTGCCTTCCTTTAAAAGAGGAGACTGAGAGGAGATCTGAGAGCCATCTTCAGATATCTCAAGGGCTGTCGCATGAAGATGGAGCAAGCTTGTTTCTTCTTGCTCCAAAGGGTAGGACTCGAACCAATGGCTTCAATTTACGAGAAAGGAGATTCCAACTCAACACCAGGAACAATTTTCTGACAGTAAGAGCTGTTCATCAGTGAAACGGACCCCCTCAGGAGGTTGAGGACTCTCCTTCCTTGGAGCTTTTAAAGCAGAGATTGGATGGCCATCTGCCATGAATGCTTTAGTTGAGATTCATTGCAGGGGGTTGGACTAGATGACCTATGATTCCTCTTGTATATTATATTGCTGTCACCTGCCTTGGGATTTTATGGAGAAGGGCAGGTAAGAAACCCAGCCAGATGGGCGGGGTATAAATAATAAATTATTATTATTATTATTATTATTACTACAGTGGGACCTCGACTTACGAAGATAATGCGTTCCAACGCGATCTTTCGTGGTCGAAAACACTCGTAAGTCGAGTCCCCATAGGGATGCATTGAGCAAAAAAAATTCGTAAGTCGAAGAAATCCTATTCAAAAATTCGTAAGTCGAAAAAATCCTATTCAAAGCGGCCGTGACTTCCTTTCGCAAGTCGAAAAATTCGGTTGCGGCGGCCATTTTTTTCCTTCCGGAAGTCATTCGGAAGTCGAAAAACACGTAAGTCGGGTCACTCGTAAGTCGAGGTCCCACTGTACTAATAATAATTTTTTAAAATTTATTTATACTCCGCTCTTCCCAGCCAAGACCGGGCTCAGAGCGGCTAACACCCATAAAATCACAACAAAACATACAAAACAATCAATTAAAATGCAGGTTAAAATATGATTTAAAGTTTAAAATGCAGCCTCATTTTTAAGTAGCCCACCAATCAAACCATAAAGGAATGAAACATCAGGGTTAAACTGAAACCAACCCAAAGGCCAGGCGGAACAGCTCCGTCTTGCAGGCCCTGTGGAAAGATGCCAAATCTCTTCTGACAGACCGTTCCACCAAGTCGGGGCCAGTACTGAGAAGGCCCTGGCCCTAGTTGCGGCCAGCCTAGCATCCTTATGGCTCGGGACCTCCAAAATGTTATTATTTGAGGACCTTAAGGTCCTACATGGGGCATACCAGGAGAGGCGGTCCCTTAGGTACTACTACTTATAATAATAGCAAGGTTGGCCCCAGATTGAAGGGTATGGGGGCAAGATGCCCTTGCCCTAAGGGGGCCCACATCCTTGCCACTCTCACCAGCACCATCCGCTTGCCCTCTATCTGACCACAAGCTGCACCCCTCCCTGGAAGGAGAGGGCAGAGTGAGCGCATTCTGGTTTCGCCAGTTGTTATAGAATTGGAAGGGATCCCAAGGGTCATCTAGTCCAATCCCCTGCAATGCAGGAATCTTAGCTAAAGCAGCCATGGCAGAGGCATCCTGTTGCTTCCATAGGAACTGCATGGGACTTTGCCTAGAGAGTTAGATGGCTGGCATTATCTGTGCTCAGGCCTCGGTGGGCCCTCTTCAGGCGCACATGGGAACAGGGATGTGTACAGCATCAGCCCCTGGGGGCAGCTGGGCTGGCAGTAGGAAGACTCCAAATCAAATCAAATCAAGTTTATTATTATGGTCACAGACCAGTACCAACCCACATACAGTATCAAGAAAATAATAAAACACGATAGGGACAATACTGTACAGATATAGCAACAATTAAAAATGTATAAAAAATTAAAACGTAGTCACTAAAATGTAACCTAAATCATTATCATTTGAGGCCTTAATCATTATGATACCGGTAACACCGCTTGTTCCCTAAGTTTGATGGCAATCGAACAGAATTTGGCTACTCTTAACGTGATCTCAGGATCCTTGTCCTCTACCAGGGATTTTAGACATTGAAGTTCGGATTCATTTGGAGATTTTTGCATAGTAGGGGTAATGAATACCGAACGTATCTCCCCATAGAAATGGCAGCGTAACAAGGCATGAGAGACAGTTTCTACCTCCATCAAGCCGCAGGGGCAGACTCGTTCCGCGTATGGTTTACCCTCGAATCTTCCCTGCAATAAGGCAGATGGCAGCACATTGAATCTAGCGAGGGTAAATGACCGTCTGTATTTAGGTATTTGTAAGTAAGAGCTGAACCATAAAGAAGGCTGATCGCCGAAGAATTGATGCTCTTGAATTATGGTGCTGGAGGAGACTATTGAGAGTCCCATGGACTGCAAGAAGATCAAACCTATCCATTCTTAAAGAAATCAGCCCTGAGTGCTCACTAGAAGGACAGATCCTGAGGTTAAGGCTCCAGTACTTTGGCCACCTCATGAGAAGAGAAGATTCCCTAGAAAAGACCCTGATATTGGGAAACATGGCGGGCACAAGGAGAAGGGGACGACAGAAGATGAGATGGTTGGACAGTGTTCTCGAAGCTACTAACATGAGTTTGGCCAAACTGCGAGAGGCAGTGAAGGATAGGCGTGCCTGGCGTGCTCTGGTCCATGGGGTCACAAAGAGTCGGACACGACTGAACGACTGAACAACAACAACAACAACAATTTTGATAAATAATTTGCTGGGATATAGGAAGACTCCAATGTGGCCAGCCCTGCCTGGCACCCTGCCTTTGACTGGGCATCGGAGCAGCGCTCTCTGCCTGCCATTACTGGCCCTCGCCTCCAGCTCCGGCAGCTGACCCCACCAGGGAGTTTGGGTTGGAAAAAACAAGACATTCAATACCTAGGTTTGGATATGGCCCTAGCCTGGCCCTGACGGGTGGATTGTCAGCGGCAGGACTCAGCGCGTCCAATTTTCTTTTGCAAGCCTAATGTGCCATGAGTGGCGCTCGGGCTGCTCCCCAGCCCCTCCGACTGGCAGAGCCCAGTGCAGCTAAACCAGTCCAAGGCTGCATTTTATGTGCCATGTTGATGTATGGCTCTTCGGGGCCAGCTTGGAGAGAGTCAATAAAATGTCAATAGCTGTTTTAGAGGAATTATTAACTGTATACAACACGGCACTTCAGGGTCATCCAATGAAAATGATTGGCAGTCAGTTCAGGGTTACCAAGAGGAGCGCCGCGATGTTCCTCTGCCCTTCCCCACTGACCAGCCAATGTGAATAAATTATGCAAAATAAATTGATGGAGAATTATTATTCTTTTAAGTACAGAGCCCATGCACAGCTATGAATACGGTATGAGGGCTGAGGAAAAACAGCACCCCAAAATTATGCTATTTGTGGGTGTTGAAACTGGGAGGGGGCATTTTGCTGAATGGGCAAGGGATGGAGGCCAAATTCTGCAAAAAAAAATTCTTAGAAAATTCTCCTCTGAGAAATTTCAGCTCATTCAGTGTCAAATGTTCGTGAAAGTTGGTGGATGAAGGAAGCTGCAGGATAAAGGAGGAGGGCTGGAAGGCACAATGAAGAACAAACTGACTCTTTCCTTTAATACATCTGAAATATTCTTAAGTAATATTAAAACTGGATCCACCCAGAATTTACCGATGGCGAAATTGGGAAGGCCATTTTACTGGTTATTCTTCAACTGCTCAGGAGGAGCTCAAAATAAAAGGAAGAGAAAAATTGCCATAAACATTCTCTGCAAAAGAAAAAGGAAATTCTGCTCTGAGAAATTCCAGCCCAACCCAACGCAATATTCTGGAGCTGTTTTGTGGCGCAGTAGGATGAGACAGCAGGAGTCAGAAGTGGCTTGCTGGGTGGGGAGAGGTGGCAGAGATGTTGGTGCAGTGCAAACACACAGCCAGGAGTGGCAGATTGGCTCTGTGGGCGCATTTGCACCCAGCCAACTTTCCTACCACCTCAGAACCCCACTCTCCCTCCGGGTAAGCAGCAGTGACTCACCCGGTGGGAAGCTGGCATATCATCTCTGCCTCACTGGGCAACCTTTCCTCGGAGCAACGATGCAAACGATGGCCAGTTACACATTGCTCAAAAGGGAGGAAGTAGATTTGCTAAACATTTGGCTGTGTCGAATTAAGTGTCAATGTAGAAATCGTGTGTATGACTTATACAGAAATACCTCTCACCATTGTGACCGAGCATAGCTGTCAACCCTCCCTTTTTTTGCGGGAAACTCCCTTATTCCAATGCCGTTTCCCGCTGCTATCCCAGATTGTTGATATCCCTTAAATTTCCTGGATTTCAAAGGAAGCAGCTCCTCTCCCTCCCTGCCGGCCAGGGAGGCTCCTCAGCTGCATTGCTCGGCTGCCAATAAGGAGTCTGAGACCGACTGGGGGCAGAGCTTGCATGCCTTGTGCAGCCAGACCCTCATGCCCAACCAGACAGCCTCTGGAGCGCAGGGTGGCGAGGCTACTTGGTGCCATTGCACCGCCCTCGCGTCATCCCTTATTTTCAAATCCGAAAGTTTGGAAAAATCCCTTATTTTCAAATCCGAAAGTTGACAGCTATGTGACCGAGGGATCTGCATGCCTTCTCTGTCTGCTGTCCAGGTGCTGCTGTCTGTTGATGGCCATCTTCAAGGTCCCTGCAGCTCTTCATTCTTCATCTTCAAAGTGGACCTTCAAACAGAGGCTTTCCTTACTGCAAAGTAGGACACACAACCCACTTAGCGATGCTCTGCATCCTTGGAGGTGGCCTCAGGGCCAAGCGATGGCTGACCTGCTTGGCGATGAGCTTTGCTACACCTTTAGAACTCGTGATTCTCCTGCCGTCATTTCCACCGACAGCAAAACAGGTCTCTTTTCAGACTGGCTGTCTCCGGCAGCCTCTCTGTTTTGTCCATATTTTCTTTTTAGGGCAGAGCAGGAGCTGTGAAGGGGATCCCTGCTGCTGTTGCCGCTCTTGCGTGAGATTCCTGTGTGCTCCAGAAACCAATGCGAGCTGGAACAGTCTGAAAAAGTGTTTCCCCTCCTCTGCCTCGGCCACACAAGTCGAGGGCTTGAGAGCCCCGAATAAAACCTGCCGAAAGATGTGCTGTAACCACAGGCAAATGGAGATCTTGTCCGAGCTGGGAAGCGAGGGTGGGGTGGGGGGCAGATTGCCCTGTAGATCTGGCCAAGCAACCTGGCTTTGCCTTCCTCCTCAGGAAGCGAGTCTGGGCACTCAAGGAAATTCACAGAGTGACCTATTGATGTGAGGCCCATGCCTGGCCCTACCATGAGGCACAGTGAGGATGCTGCCTCAGGCAGCAAATGCTGAAAGCCAGGGGGGTGAACAGAGCTGTGTGTGCCACGTGGCCTGCCTGGTGCCCCCTAAGCCAGACTGTTGGCCCCAGGAGCAATGGGGGACACCTCCTCATTGCCAGTGGCAAAGTAAGATTCATCTGGTTGCTTTTGTTCATGAAAAGACAGAAGGCGCCATCTTGGCCTTTGCCTCAGGCAACAAAATGTACTCGGCCAGTCCTGGGGAGGCCTGAAGTCATAGACATGGAGAAGAGTGCCAAAAAGTGTCTTGACTCTGAAACCAGACTCTTTCACCTGAAACCAGAAGGCACTTTCTCTGAGTGTTGTTTTATTTATTTATTGCATTTATATTCCACCTTATTTCTGGTCTTTGACTGCAATCAGTCAATTCATTCATTCATATATCCCACCTTTCCTCCAAGGAGTTTGAACCATCTCCCCCATCTCATTTAATCCCCAGAATAACCAAACTAAGGGGTTAGGCTCAGGGCCGTCTTAAGGATATCTGGCGCCGTGGTTCAAAGATCCCTGCAGCGCCCCCCCCCCCCGTTTCACCTTTTTACAGTGCTGCCGGCAGCTTTGCGGGGCTGGAGGAGGCGGGCAGTGGCTGGAGGGCGGTTCCTCCGGTGCGGAAGAGGCGGAGGCTCCAGGCGCGGCGCTGCTTCAGCACGGCGGGCGAGGGCGCCGCGCCGCGCCCAACCTCTGCCTCTTCCCTGGTGCCCGTGCCGTGGTGGTCACGGCAGGCGGAGGCTCCGGGCGCAGCGCTGCTTTGGCACGGCAGGCGAGGGCAGTGAGCTGATGCCGGGAGGTGCTGCATCCAGCCTCCGTCTCTTCCCAGGCGCCCTCAAGAACTTGGAGCCCTGGCACCCTGCGCCACTTGCCTCTATGGGCAAGACGCCCCTGGTTAGGCTGAGAGGCAGTGACTGGCCCAAGGTCACCCAGTGAGCTTCATGGCCCAACACTCTAACCATTACACCACACTGCCTCTCTGTGTGGCGAAGGGAGACTTTTGACAGGCTGTGAAACAACACCAAAGAAGAACAATCCAGCAGCATATAAATGTTGATATCTAACGAAATATATAAAGGGAAGCTCCATCTCTCGTACTCCGCCTTCACAAAAATGCAAGTTATCAGTGGATGCTGCAGTCTTCAAAGGGTGCAGATGTATCTGCGAACCTAGCTGTGGATTTTAGAGCGAACAAAGACTTCCAGTGTCGAGGCAAGGTGGGGAATGTTGTTCGGTAGAAAAACACAAGATGTCTGTTGCTCTTTCAAAGGGCTGAGCTGGATTATCCCCTGAGATCTGCACCCCCATCTACACACATACCTGGTAGATAAAGAACTGGGTAGCTGTGTTGATCCAGCAGAACATAAGACATGGAGTCGGCGCAGTAATAGCCCGAATGTTATCTGTTCGACTGCAGCCGTGGGATTTGTGGGTTTACTTCTAAATGCATTTCGTAACACCTTACTACATGAGAGAACGGAAAGGGATTCCGGTGGTTGAGAGGTGAGCGTCTGATGCGTTCTGCCAGGGCAGGTATGAAAGAAGGAACAGGCCGAGGCCCCACAGGTGTTTGGCCACCGTTGGGTGATGTTGGCGCACCAGACCTGCCCAACAAACAGGCTTGAAAGCACCACAAAGTAGTTAGCAACCGTAATTCTGGGCTTGCCAGGGAAAGCAGTTGCATTTCATCTCTGTATTGGCAGAAGCTGCAGATTGGATTAAATACCATCAGGTGCGGGGAAGGGAGGAGAGAGGACATCCAAACGAAGTAACCCTATATTTTCACTCCTCAAGGAAGGCAGCAAGAGCATAGAGCCTATAGCAGACAGCAGGGGCGTAGCATGCCGCTTGGCTGCCGGGGGCGGCAAGCCAAGCGGCACCCCTGGGGGCGGGGCGTCGCTCCGTGCGCATGACAGCACGACGCGCATGCGCACGGAGTGACGCCTCCGTCCCTTGCCTCCATGCTGCTGCGAAAAAAGCCACTGAAAGGGGGGGAAGGAAGAGAAAGCAGGCGCTTTCAACAAGAAGAACATACGTTTAAAGAAGATTGGAAAATGTTTATTGAATATATGGGTGAAAATTGTGTACATTTTAAAACGCTGACAGCCTCAAGATAACTTCAACAGTGTGGATAAGTTTTGATGGATGTAATAATGGAACACTGAATGGTTTAGCTTATGTAAAATATGCAGGGATTTATGGTATGTAAATTGATCCACGGAAAGAGAAGAAGGGAAGTAATTGGTTTAAGGTTGTTTAAATGAATATTTTAAAACGTAAAATAGAAAAACTTAATAAAAATTATACAGAAACAAAAAGAAAGATGTCTGCAAATGTGACATGAAGGCTGGCAACATCAACCCTTGCAGACGACCGCAGTGCCTGGAGACAGACAGACAGGCTGTGCATCCATAGCAGTGACCAGAGGAGGAATGACTGCCGGGAAGAGTGCAGAGAGAAGTAATACCATGGTACACCTGTAGCTGTAAAACCGGATGCCTTCCTCTGCCCCAGCTGCAACAAAACATATCTCTCCTGTATGGGTCTCTACAGCCACAGCAGGCGCTGCAACTCTGCAACAGTTTGACTTCATCCCCAAAGGTGCACCCCACTGTCTCCCGAGACAGATGGATGTCAACAACACCACTTCTTCATTCAGCCCGTGGGAGTTGGCTGCCCCATGGCTCCGACCCCCATGTTGGGAAACTGTAGGTCCGCCTTGCATCACAAACCATGTAATCTGCCCATCTCTGGAAGCAATTTGGCACTGGGGACATGGCTATTAATTTAAACCTATTACAGAAATCCGAACCAAGCTGCGTATAAATCTTCTGACCATCTCTTTAGATTTCATTCTCTGTTGTTTACACTTCCTTATTCTTTAAAAAAAATTTTTTTTTTAAGTTGCAGTTTACTGATTCCCAAAGTCGGGGATATTTGGAGGGCTGGGACTCTATTCTCTCTTGTGGGATATGGATGGCCGAGACTTCTACTGTTCCACGAGTATCACCTTTCAGAGCTACCGAGAGCGAGAGACAGATGATGTTGGGTTTCAGGTACAGCCATCAAAGGTTGGAGGTTCAATCGAGTTTGACATCATCTTCCACCGAAATCAACCTGAAGGCAAAGTGGTTTGGTTTTGATTATCAGCCCTCGGGGCTGTGCCTAACCTATATCGGAGCTGCCGCTGCTACTTTACCTGGATTGCAGAAACCACAGCTGGTAATTATAACGATAAGTGCTTACAGATTTCCTAACAACAAAGATAATTTGTTTTCTCCATGCCTTGTTAGAAGGGGAATTTTGTTCTGGTAACTGGGTGGTTTATGAATCAGGCAATGGCCTTTCACCTCTCGTGTCCCCGACTTGACTGCCGCCCCCGCAAATGCGATGATTAGACACTGATCTGACAAGAAGGGGTCTTGCGGAGGCTTTGAGGTAGGGGGCTGTTGTGTTCTCAGTTGCCACTATCCAATTTTGCGGGCAAACAGACGTGTAACCAAAGACTGCTGTTGGAACTGCCTCAGGAGCTCCAGAAAGTACCTCTTGCCAAGGATGGGCTGAGAGGGAAAGAGAGAGAGAGAGAGAGAGAGAGAGAGAGAGAGAGAGAGAGAGAGAGACCCTCCATTGCTTCTCCAGGTATTCTTCTTCTTCTTCTTCTTCTTCTTCTTCTTCTTCTTCTTCTTCTTCTTCTTCTTATTATTTACATTTATTTACGAGTTTTTTCTTCCAGGGCGCTCAAGGTGGTGTACATGGTTCTCCTCCTTTCCACTTTCCATTTCAGTTTCACAACAACCCTGTGAGGTAGGTTAGGCCAGTGGCGGACCTACATTTTGTGGACACTGAAGCTTGAACTGTCACAGGGACCCCTTTGCAACCAGCAGAAAGGTCTAGGTAACCACTGTTACCTTCTTCAACGGGGTTGTTCCATGACAGATCACCACACCTTGGCAACATCTGTGCTACCGACTCTCAAACTTTGGGATTGCTGAAATGTATACAGCAAAACAAATTAATCAATTTGGGTCTACTGGACTCGAAAAATGTAAGCAATGGGGACTAAAACCACTTCTGTGGCCCCTGTGGGATATGGGGCCCTGGAGCTGAAACTTCATTAGTTTCACAGTGGATCTGCCCCTGGGTTAGACCAAGGGATGGTCACCCAGTGAGCTTCATAGCTGAGTGGGGATTCGAACCCTGCTCTCCCAAGGTCATAGTCCAACACTCTAACCATTATGCCATGCTGGCTCTCTGTGTGGTGATGGCAGACTTCTAACAGGCCATGGAACAACACTGAAGAAGAACAAGCGCTCTTTGAGTGCTATCAAAATGCGGCAAACGCCCGTTTCTCTTGCCCAACAGCCAGACAGGTGCTCAGGTGACCTGGCTACCATCTCCCTCATTGGGGCCAGTATTTCCCAATGTGCATCTGGACCTATAAATCACCGCAACCAGCTCTTCTGCAAATCATGTCCTCTTTTGCCCTCTGCTTCTGGCACTGCAAAAGGGACTACCCTGTTCCTCTAATGCTGTCTGTATAGGGCTGCCTCCGAAGACAGTCTGTTTGGCCAGAGACGAGAGCAAGAGAAAAGGCATGCCTATATGCTGCAAAGCCAGCGATACCTCTATCGTGCTACTCTCTTCAAAAACTATTACACATGATCTCCAAAATAACTCCAAGGCAACTGCAGAAAGCGTCCAGGCCTTCCACAGCCAGCAGCCTCAATTATGAAGATTTGGAGCTGGAATCTGACACGGCAAGCAACTTAGCAAATATTTCCATCTGCACACACAAGCTATCATGTAGTTTTTGTTTGGGCTCCCAGTATGTTTCCCAGTATGCTCCCAGTACGTTTCCGAGCACCATTCAAAGTGTTGGTGCTGACCTTTAAAGCCCTAAACGGCCTTGGTCCTGTATACCTGAAGGAGCATCTCCACCCCCACCGTTCAGCCCGGACACTGAGATCCAGCACCGAGGGCCTTCTGGCGGTTCCCTCACTGCGAGAAGCAAAGCTACAGGGAACCAGGCAGAGGGCCTTCTCGGTAGTGGCGCCCGCCCTGTGGAACGCCCTCCCAGCAGAGGTTAAAGAGATAAACAACTATCTGACATTCAGAAAATACCTCAAGGCAGCCCTATTTAGGGAAGCTTTTAACCTGTGATATTTTAATGTATTTTGTGTTTGTTGGAAGCCGCCCAGAGTGGCTGGGGAGACCCAGCCAGATGGGCAGGGTACAAATAAAAAATTATTATTATTATTATTATTATTATTATTAGGCTATTGCACTCTTGCTTGGGTTGCCGAAAAGTAAAAACCAGGACACCCCAAAAGTTGTGGAGCTTTATTTTAGGAAGACCCCCCAAATGAGCAGCCCTAACTATTGGACTATTTGGACTGCATTTTCTCCATGGAGCCCAAGGTGGGAAGCATGCCTCCCTGTTTTAAACTCACAACAACCTTGTCAGGGAGGCTAGGCTGAGCCCTGGCCCAAGAGCTTTGTGGCTGAGTGGGGATTTGAACCCTGGTCTCTCCCCAGGTCTCCGTCTGATGCTCTAACCGCTACACCGCACTGCCTACCCTCCTTGGTCAAAGCTGGGCCAAGAAGCAGAGGACCAGAGGGGAAGCAGTTCTGGCTTGGAAATGGTTATTTTACGAACTCAAGCTGTCTCCGACTCTTTTCTTTTCAACTCCCTGGAGCTCTAGCAGAGAAGCCAGCAAGATTGTCTGCTAAGTGGCTGCTGGTATAGAAGTATAGGCCTCCCCCCCCCCCCAGCCCGCACAGGCTGGTCCTCCAGAAACAGCAGCTGTCTTTCCGATTGAAGGTGACCCTGCATTCAGACTGCTAGTGGGAGGAAGAAAAGGCTTGTTGGCTATTGATCTCAGACAATTGGAGACTTTCCCTGTCAGCTGCAGCCCCACGTGTGCATTAAGGCAGGAGGGCTTGCCCCTAGATTAGAGCAGCTGGTGCTATTTGAAGTTCTCCCCGGTGCCGTTGGGAAGGGAGCTTCTCTGCAAGAGTCTTTGGCTGGATCCAGGAGGACTGGAATGAAGCATTTACCTGCCCAAATGCTTGGGTGAAGAGCACAGGAATCTGGAGCTGCCAGGGGTGTTTCCCCCCTCCCTTCAACAGATTCAGCACTGACGGCCTTCTGGCGGTTCCTTCGCTGCGAGAAGCCAAGTTACAGGGAACCAGGCAGAGGGCCTTCTCGGTAGTGGCACCCGCCCTGTGGAACGCCCTTCCACCAGATGTCAAAGAGAAAAACAACTACCAGACCTTTTAGACATCTGAAGGCAGCCCTGTTTAGGGGAGCTTTTAATGTTTAACAGACTATTGTATTTTAATATTTTGTTGGAAGCCGCCCAGAGTGGCTGGGGAAACCCAGCCAGATGGGCGGGGTATAAATAATAATAATAATAATAATAATAATAATAATAATAATAATAATTCTCTCACTCTTTGGCTCATAGAAGCCACCCAAAATGGGTGGGGGCAGAGGCTGGCAAACTATCGATGCAGAGGACCCTCTCTGGGCATCGGCTGACGTAAAGTTTTCACGTGCGATCCTTACCATCTATACTTGGAAACAATTTCTATTGGAATTAGTAGGTCACATTCCCAAATTAGCAGGGGTTACGTCCACGCATGAAGTTGTCCTAGCAATTTTGCAAGATTTTTTCACGGTGATGCCTTACTTTTCTCCGAGTCTGGACAAGATTGCATCTGTAAATACTGCTAAGCAACTAGAATGATTTAAGTATCTTCTTGTGAACCGCCCTGAGATCCTTTGATGGAGGGCAGTATATAAATCTAATAAA
The DNA here is from genome assembly GCA_034641385.1 of Darevskia mixta. Classification (NCBI taxonomy): domain Eukaryota; kingdom Metazoa; phylum Chordata; class Lepidosauria; order Squamata; family Lacertidae; genus Darevskia; species Darevskia mixta. The sequence continues at coordinate 3,499,940 of JAWWNH010000091.1, read as the reverse complement.
TAATAATATATAACATGCTTCAGAGAGGAGCTTTGCTCAGCCCTACCAAAACCACGGGAGAGGAGAGTGTAATAATAATAATAATAATAATAATAATAATAATAATAATAGTAATTTATTTATACCCCACCCATCTGGCTGGGTTTCTCCAGCCACTCCGGGTGGTTCCCAACAGAATATTAAAACACAATGAAACATGAAACATTAAAAACTGCCCTAAACAGGACTGTCTTCAGATGTCTTCTAAAAGTCAGATAGTTTTTTATTTCCTTGACATCTGCTGGGAGGGCGTTCCACAGGGCGGGTGCCACTACTGAGAAGGCCCTCTGCCTGGTTCCCTGTAACCTCACTTCTCGCAGGGAGGGAACCACCAGAAGGCCCTCGGCACTGGACCTCAGGGTCCGGACTGAACGATAGGGGTGGAGACGCTCCTTCAGGTATACTGGGCCAAGGCCGTTTAGGGCTTTAAAGGTCAGCACCAACACTTTGAATTGTGCTCGGAAATGTACTGAGAGCCAATGTAGTTCTTTCAGGACGGGTGTTACATGCTCTCAGAGGCCACTCCCAGTCACTAGTCTGACTGCCACATTCTAGATTAGTTGCAGTTTCCGGGTCACCTTCAAAGGTAGCCCCATGTAGGACGCATTGCAGTAGTCCAAGTGGGAGATAACCAGAGCATGCACCACTCTAGCGAGACAGTCCGCGGGCAGATAGGGTCTCATCCTGCATACCAGATGAAGCTGGTAGACAGCTGCCCTGGACACAGAATTGACCTGCACCTCCATGGACAGCTGTGAGTCCAAAATGACTCCCAGGCTGCGCACCTGGTCCTTCAGGGGCACAGTTACCCCATTCAGGACCAGGGAGTTCTCCACACCCACCCGCCCCCTGTACCCCAGAAACAGTACTTCTGTCTTGTCAGGATTCAACCTCAATCTGTTAGCCACCATCCATCCTCCAACCGCCTCCAGACACTTGTGCTCAGATCCTGCTTGCAGGTTCCCCACAGGCATCTGTTTGACCACTGTGAGAACAGGATGCTGGACTAGGTGGGCCATTGACCTGATCCAGGAAATCCTTCTGATATTTTTACCTGGAGACACCTGGGATCGAACCTAGGACTTCCTGTATCAAAGGCAAGTGCTCTGTCAGTGAGCCGTGGCCCATGTCCTGGGTTCCTTCAGGCTCCCTGCCTCCTTTCACCTTCCATTTCCCATTGTGTCTGCTTCAAGCGATGCTTTGCTACAGACGGACTAATGAGATGAAAGAGCATCCAAGTGCTTCTCCTCCTGCCTGTCACACACACACACACACACACACACACACACAAGCTCCCAGGCATCTTTCGGACACGGTTTGTTGCTAGCACATCATGCAAGCAGAACTAGGCGTATTGATTGTGATACACAGGACAGATAAAGGGAGGCTGATGAGAATAAGCCCTATAGTACCACAACTGCACACAATGCTTGGGTGAACTAACGGGGCCGGGTAATAGCAATAGATGTCTGCCGTCCGCTAGCAGTGCACCAGGGTATTGTATCTTGTCAACATACATGACTTCACGCAGCCTTTTTCCAAAGCATTATTCTCAATTTCCCTTTCAGTTTGGTGTAGCCTGGTAATTAACAGTGGACATTAATTAATGGGCAATCAGGGCAACAGGCCAGCTTGGCACTTCCTTGGACATTTAGCTCCTGAGATGTTCAAACCCAGCAAGGAGGGAGGAAGCTGCAGAAACAGATTCCCCATCTGAGGGTACACTGGCTGGCTGGCTGGGAGTGAGATAAGTTGGAGAGATATGGACAGAGTTTGGACTATTTTTATGTTCTCATAACGCCAAGATGGTCTGCACATGAATCATGACACATGTGAATACAGATACCATGGGTCTCCAGGGCTGTTTTCTCCAAAAAGGATGCTGCAGCACAGTCCAATCTGTTTTCTCCTGCTCTGGAGGGTAGGACTCGAACCCATGGCTTCATGTGACAAGAAAGGTGATTCCGACTAAACATCAGGAAAAACTTTCTGACAGGAAGAGCTGGTCGACAGGGGATTCTCCTTCCTTGGAGGCTTTAAAGCAGAGGTTGGATGGCCATCTGTCATGGATGCTTTAGCGGAGTTTCCTGCATTGCAGGGGGATGGACTAGATGACCCTTGGGGTCCCTTCCAACTCTATGATTCTACTCAGAAGTAAGTCCTATTGAATGTGATGGCTCTCCCTCCCAGGTAAGTGGGGTTAGGTAAGGCTGCAACCCTCTGCACACTCATGTAGGAGTAAGTCGCACTGTTGTTAGGGCCTGGGCAGAGGAGGAATGGTGGAGACTGCCTCCCAGCTTGACCCTTCCAAGGAGAAGGAAGCACCCGGGGGGGGGAGAGACAGCTGATGGACACAGTGTCTTTAGAAAGCATTCCAGACCCTCCATCTCTCAGAACCCGGCAAGCCTTGAAAGTAGGAGAGCAAAGAGCTCAAAGACAGAGGGCACTTAGCAGCACCCGTAGATTGATGAATGAGGAGGTGGGAGAGATTGGTGTGTGTGTGTGTGTGTGTGTGTGTGTGTGTGTGTGGAGATTCACTCGGGACAATGCCATTATCCAAGAGGCTGGGTTCTATAGCCTCTCTCTGTAAATACTGAATATAAAGCAGATGGTAAGAAACATTCCCTTGTCTTTGTATGTTCCTGGCAACAAGCCGGGAGTCACTGGCAGCAGCCTGACAACTGTGGGATTTGCTTCCAAGGAGATATGCACTGCGACCCTTTAGAAGCCTGGCTAGGACTTCTCGCTATTCCCAGTCACCTTCCCCGCAGTAAAGAACTGAGCCATATGCTTTCTTCAGCACCCTCTTCCTTGGGCACATGAGCCCTTCACGCTGAAGGAGGTGGTGGTATCCAGAGGTGCCCAAGTGGGTGGTGAGGAAGGGCCACACACACCCATCCTGAGACAGTGTGGTGCTCCAACCCATCAGAGTGAGCATCACTGGGCTCCACAGATAATGTCCTCTTATATGCCCTAGGCTGGGTTTTGGAGATATACCCTGCAGCACATGAGCTTTGCATCCCAAAAGAGATTCCAACTAAACATTAGGAAGAAATTTACGATGGTAAAGGCTGTTCAACAGTGGAATGAACAACCTTGGAAGGTGGTGGAGGTTCTTAAACAGAGGTTGGGTGGTCATCTCTCAGGGATTCTTCAGCTGTGATTCCTGCCCTGCAGCGGGTTGGACTGAATGACCCTTGGGGTCCCTTCCAACAGTCCTATGATTCTATGGTTCAACCCCTGGCACCTCCAGCTAATGGATCTCACACAGGAAGGCTAGGAAAGTCCTCTGGGTGAGAAGCTGGAGAGCTACAGTGAGCTGGATTGGACAGATCTGAGCTAGATGAGTCAATGGCTTGTCTCCATAAAAGGCAGTGTCCTGTACTGACGGCTCTGTTCTTTAATATTTAAAGGTTGACACATGTCAAATGAGTGTTGGCTCTAAAAGGCACATACTCGTTCGCTCTTGAGCAGGCTGTTGTCAAGAGTGCTGCCAGGCGGCCTGCAGTTCAGTCTGTCTTCCTTGGATCTGCTTTCTGCATGCACAGCGTCGCTTCAAGTCCCATTCTGGTTGCATTTTTTACCTTATTCTTAAAAAACAAAAACCCACCACAACACTAGCAAACCTCCATCGTACTCAAAATGCATTGCTTAATTTTTATTTCTTTCGTCCAACCTTACGAAGTGCTAGGCACCTCCAACAGTGATATTTCAAAATTGCTCCATGTCAAGGCCTGGGAAACGACGACACAAGGAAACGGCATGTTTTCCTTTTTTTTAAAAAAATAAAATTGCAAAATTCAGATTGCCCGGAATTAGCGGAATGCTTCCTTCAATCACGTTCAGGCCCCGGCGTAGCACGGAAAGTGTCGGCGCAGACAGAAAACATTTTGAAATGTTGTGATCGGATAAAGAACAGGCTCTTGCCATCTTAATTATAGCTTTTTATTATTTACAAACAGACTTGAGCCTTGGGCAGGAGGAGGAGGAGGGAGGCTGTAGCTGGCAGGCGTTTGCTAACAGGCGAAGAGAAGCAGTTAGGGAGTTCATTAAAAAGGCTGGCTGCATTGTGAGCAGGAATAAAATACGCACAGAGCCTGCATTCTCTCTCTCTCTCTCTCTCTCTCTCTCTCTCTCTCTCTCTCTCTCTCTCCAGGCATTGGAAAAGACAATTTGGCTGACAATAATGCGATGAAATCTGTAACAATGGCACCGGCACAACATTGTCTGTTAGCTATGAAAGACATTATCTTAAAACCAGAGGATGATTTGGTTAATAACTTTTCACTCTCTCCTTCCTTTCTTTCCTTCCTTCCTTCCTTCCTTCCTTCCTTCCTTCCTTCCTTCCTTCCTTCCTTCCTTCCTTCCCTCCCTCCCTCCCTCCCTCCCTCCTTCCTTCCTTCCTTCCTTCCTTCCTTCCTTCCTTCCTTCCTTCCTTCCTTCCTTCCTTCCTTCCTTCCTTCTCCAGCTGGTGGACAATTCTTCTGCCTGGCCTTTGCAACCTCTGTTTGCTTCAGAGAAACAATGGATGGAGCCTTTTAACAATCTTTTTGCAAAGGTGCCTCTTGAGCTGATATTCCAGGGACAGGCCCGCCAGTGTGGGCAGGGCTCATTCCAAAGCAGCGCCTGCCTCCCCCACCCCAATAAAACCCACCCCAATTCTCCGCCATCCAAATATTGAAGCTATTCATCTCTCGCGGCACGCAATCCCTGGCTATAGGCTGGCTAAAAGCACTTCCAGCCGCTTCAGACTCTGTTGTTGGATATTGCACAGGAAGATATATTCCGGCGTGGCTTTGAATAAAGAGCTGCTAATCAGTACATTAGTTTCCGTTATCCCTCATCAACAATCGGGCAGCCGATGCTTAGACTGCAGTGATAATGCCTATGGGAACAGAAGAGCATTTGCAGTGCATTCCAAGGGAGCAGGAGGAAGCAGTTATGTCGTGGATGGGGGACTTTCTCCAGTTCAAGGTCCACATTCCCTTCTCTGAAGCCTTCCAGGGGCCAAACATCAGTGGTGGGTGGAGACAGAGGCAAGAGTGGGTGGAGCAATGGACATAATCACCACCACCACCACCACCATCATCATCATTATTATTATTTCAGTTTATATACCGCCCTCTATGTCAGGACTAGGGGATGCGGGTGGCGCTGTGGGTTAAACCACAGAGTCTAGGGCTTGCCGATCAGAAGGTCGGTGGTTCGAATCCCTGCGACGGGGTGAGCTCCCGTTGCTCAGTCCCTGCTCCTGCCAACCTAGCAGTTCGAAAGCACATCAAAGTGCAAGTAGATAAATAGGTACCACTGCAGCGGGAAGGTAAACCGTGTTTCCGTGCGCTGCTCTGGTTTGCCAGAAGCGGCTTAGTCATGCTGGCCACATGACCTGGAAGCTGTACGCCAGCTCCCTCAGCCTATAGAGCGAGATGAGCGCCGCAACCCCAGAGTCGTCCGCGACTGGACCGAATGGTCAGGGGTGCCTTTACCTTTATGTCAGGACTGGGTGTCCGGAGCAAGTCAGCAATAAATCACACGGCGTCAGTGAAATTAACTCTTTATTCCAGGAAACAAGGTCTGCCTTGGTAGCTCAGTCACTAGAGCATGACACTCTTAATCTCAGGGTTGTGGGTTCAAGTCCCATGTTGCACAAAAGATTCCTGCATTGCAGGGGGTTGGACTAGATAACACTTGTGGTCCCTTCCAACTCCACTGTTCTATGCTTCTATGATTCTATTATTCAGGAGGCTAGGCTTAGGGAGAGGGACCCAGGTGGCGCTGTGGGTTAAACCACAGAGCCTAGGGCTTGCCGATCAGAAGGTCGGTGGTTCGAATCCCTGCGACGGGGTGAGCTCCCGTTGCTCGGTCCCAGCTCCTGCCCACCTAGCAGTTCGAAAGCACGTCAAAAGTGCAAGTAGATAAATAGGAACCGTTGTAGCGGGAAGGTAAACGGCGTTTCCGTGCGCTGATCTGGTTCGCCAGAAGCTGCTTTGTCATGCTGGCCACATGACCCGGAAGCTGTACGCCGGCTCTCGGCCAATAAAGCGAGATGAGCGCCGCAACCCCAGAGTCGGACACGACTGGACCTAATGGTCAGGGGTCCCTTTACCTTTACCTTTAAGCTTAAGGAGCACAGCAACTCTACCTGGTAGATCTTGCCCCTACGAGGCAATTGTGGGAACTGAAGTTGCCAAGGTCTCCTCCTCTCCTAGGACCTTCCCAAGCAATCTGAGACTTTGTCATCATGCACGTTACTTGGCTGCAGAACTGCATTGCAAAACTGAGCAAAATGTAACTTTCAAACTTGATTGTGCTTCAGGTTTCCAAAAATGCAAATTTGGTAAGCTGCCCTTTAAATATGAATGGAATCAAATTCCCCCCCCCCATCCCCTAGCTCCCCGGGAGCCGAAGTTCCTCCAATCCCAAGTAATGCGTACAGAAGTGCAAAAAAGTAGGGTAAAGTGTTGGATGAAAGTACAGAAAAATGGAAACAACATGGAAATTGCTTTGCAAAAATGCATACAAAAATGTGTACATTATGAGAAATTCTCACTGATGTGGAAATGTGTTGAATGGATTGGAAAAGTGAGAAACCTGATGTTGACAGATCTGCCCAGCCCTTTGTGGAATGCAGTGTGTACCTATCAGAACATCTGTACATGCCCTTGAGCCATGAGCACGAATAACCTTTAAAAAGAAAGAAAGAAAAAAATGTATTTTCAGAAGCGGAGCGTCTGCATACACAGACTAGCAGAAGATCAACAGGCACTTTCTTCATAGAATCATAGAATCCTAGAGTTGGAAGAGACCACAAGGGCCATCCAGTCCAACCCCCTGCCAAGCAGGAACACCATCAAAGCATTCTTGACAGATGGCTGTCAAGCCTCTGCTTAAAGACCTCCAAAGAAGGAGACTCCACCACACTCCTTGGCAGCAAATTCCACTGTCGAACAGCTCTTACTGTCAGGAAGTTCTTTCTAATGTTTAGGTGGTCTTCTTTCTTGTAGTTTGAATCCATTGCTCCGTGTCCGCTTCTCAGGAGCAGCAGAAAACAACTTTTCTCCTTCCTCTATATGACATCCTTTTATATATTTGAACATGGCTATCATATCACCCCTTAACCTTCTCTTCTCCAGGCTAAACATACCCAGCTCCCTAAGCCGTTCCTCATAAGGCATCGTTTCCAGGCCTTTGACCATTTTGGTTGCCCTCCTCTGGACACGTTCCAGCTTGTCAGTATCCTTCTTGAACTTGTCAGTATCCTTCATTTCAGCTTCAGTTTAGACATTTTGAAGGATGCATACCGTCCCCTTCCAAGTCCACCAGCTTTGCAACATGTTCCCCACCTCCTCACCCCTGGAAGCCCAACTGCAGTAACACTTCTCTTTCCGATTATGAATTCTGTTTTGGCAGGAGCTTTGAAGAGATTCCACCAAAGGGTGTGGGCTTTCAAACAGAGACTTTCAAGATCCATGGATGACTAGGAGAGCTTGCAATTTCCACCATGATTAGCCTCGCTGAGACCAGCAGAAACTGTGTTGTTTTCTTAGGCAGGATTAAAAAAAGAAAAGAAAAAAAAAGACTGTAAATTTATTATTCCTCTTGTTCAGATGGCCTTTCCCCACCAAGGAGTCATTCTTGTTGATTCAGACACGGGTGACTCAGATCCAGCAGGGCCCACCTTGGATTCTGCCTGCTCTCTTTCCTCTCCCACCTCCTTCTCCTCTAGAGGAAAATGGTTCACAGTTATGAATGGTAATACAATAAACTCATGCATGGCTCTCGTGGGAAAATGCTGGGGATGAAAATGGCCGCCCTACGGAGCGGTCAGTTTAAACAATACAGATTGGGAAATAATGGCCTAGCATGAGCTGCAGGGCAGGAATGGGGTGGATTAATTACTGAATAGGGAACGGATTGCTCCAGGAGCTCAGTTAGGGACCTGTGAGCACTGTGGACAGCCGCTTTGTATTCTGTTTAGAATAAAGGCAAGGAAATAGGAAACTTTTCCTAGACTGAAAACCAAAGATGCGATGAATATATTTGCGATTTTCACATTCAGGAGCAGAAACCCCATAGTGGTGCCCACTGATTAAGGGAGCCACGAGGGCCGTGAGGTAAGATGAGGCAACTGCCTCAGGTGGCAGCATCACCAGGGGCACCAGATCCTCATGCCCCCTCCTTTGTTCCTGGTGCAGATAGTGCTCATCTCGCTTTATTGGCCGAGGGAGCCAGTGTACAGCTTCTGGGTCATGTGGCCAGCATGACTAAGCCGCTTCTGGCGAACTAGAGCAGCACACGGAAACGCCGTTTACCTTCCCGCTGCAGCGGTACCTATTTATCTACTTGCACTTTGACGTGCTTTTGAACTGCTAGGTTGGCAGGAGCAGGGTCCAAGCAATGGGATCTCACCCTGTCGTGGGGATTCAAACCGCCGACCTTCTGATCGGCAAGCCCTAGGCTCTGTGGTTTAACCCACAATGCCACCTGCATCCCTGAGTAAGTTAAATCAGCATAAAGCCATGCCAGATCCAAACCATGTTCAGGAATGGGGCTGAGACTGGCAGAGGAAAAGCAAGCATTTAAAACAATGTTCTCTGCAGGGTTGCCATGCCAAATAGGCTTAGGATTCAGCCTTTCTGGTCCCATGATGCTCCCAGAACACCTCTTTTGAGAAGCTTACAGAAGACTCTGCTCAGAAGGCTGAGCTCTGGCTAAGCAAGTTACGCTTGTGTGTATCTTCAGCTGAGCCAGGGCTGGAGACCTAATGCCGGCAAAGCCAGAGAACTGCTGCTTCTTAACCTGGCAGATCTTCTTGCCCTTTGAGGGTCCTGAATAAAGCAACAGGTTTCCAAACTGTGTTCATGGAAAGCAAAGAGAAAAGGTTTCCAAGTGCCCTTTTTTGCTGTTGTTTCTGTAGACGAGCACCAGATATTGCGGGGAACAGAAGCAAGCTGGTCAGGTTTTTGATGGGCAGCAAGCCAGTCACCCCTCCGTATGGGGAACAAGGCATCCTGGGATGAGAGCAGACATGCAAACGAACCGCGAGGGGAGTTTCATAGATGAATCTGCATGATTCCCCGCCCATTTGGGCAGGACATGGAGGCAACTGGAGCAGACGTTTGGGTGCATGAGAGCAATACATGTCAGGATGCCGCAACATGAAGCCACTTGCTGAAACATGGTGATTCTAAAGGAGGGTCCCATTGGGGAGGAGATGGAAGAAGAAGAAGAAGAGTTTGGATTTGATATCCCACTTTATCACTACCCGAAGGAGTCTCAAAGCGGCTAACATTCTCCTTTCCCTTCCTCCCCCACAACAAACACTCAGTGAGGTGAGTGAGGCTTAGAGACTTCAAAGAAGTGTGACTAGCCCAAGGTCACCCAGCAGCTGCATGTGGAGGAGCGGGGACGCGAACCCGGTTCCCCAGATTATGAGACTACCACTCTTAACCACTACACCACACTGGCTCTCTGGAGGATTGGGCTGGTTATTGTAGAGGCTAGGAGAGTGAGCAGAGCATGGGAAGCAGGTTTAGGGGCTCTAATTCCACCTGAAAGCTATTCGCCGAGAACTTTCAGCTCAGCACTAATTTATTTTTAAATTTCCTCTTTCCCCTCTTCTCCCTGGTGTTCTGGTCAGGAATCTTGTCAGACAGCTGGTGTTATGCTAACTTAAATAGTTTACTAAAAAGGAAAAGGAAACCATCTCACTCCAGATCAGGCATAAATTGCATGAACATACAGTGAACTTCCAGAGAGAAACATCTCTGGAAGACATTAGGTTAGATCAGGCAGGAACCTACAGGAGAGCGTTTATGTCGGAATCATGTTGACGTAAGTGGTGTTAATTTAAGCTGCAGAGGCCACACTTTATTTTAGGAGAGTTGCAAAGAAGAGGATCAAGGTTGAAGCAGGTGGAAATGGTGTGGAGCTGAGAGTGGCTTCCCTTAAAGTCTTGTGCCACCTTAAAGCTTAACAAAATTTTATTATGGCATAAGCTTTGGGGCACTAGAGTCTCCTTCATCAGATGCCACCATCCTATGCTTATTCAAACCCAAATTATAATAGATCAGCATTTGCCAAGCTGGTGCTCTCCAGATACTTTGGACTACAGCTCCCATCAGCCCTCAGCAGCAGAGCTGGCTGGCGATGGCGGGAGCTGTAGTCTGAAACATCTGGAAAATGCCAGCTTGGCGAAGGCTGTAGTACATGTATGGCCACTTAGCTTTATAAGGTTGTACCAGCCACAACAGAAGTAAGCATATGACTTTCATTTATTCTGATCTGTTAATTCTCTTATTTGGCTACATGCCCACCCCACCATTGATGGATAACTCAGTAAATGGCAGGCACTCAACTCTGTGTGTTTGTGAGAGGTGAAATGCTTCTAACCACATTATAATGCAAGAGCCTAGATGTGGCGAACATGTGATTATCCGGCAGTGCTGACTGCGACTGAGTCACCCAGTCTAACCCTTGTTCGGAAATTCCCCGACAAGACAGGTTGTGTCAACAGACTCCATATGTGCATGATCTGATCATAAAGGTCTATGGCATCTAGTCTTCTCGGGTTCCTGCACTTTGCTGGACTTCTGCAGGGGAGAATGGCTGGGCTCCTGTATCCAGAAGCATCAATTGTGTCAGGACCAGCAGGCTTCTTACTATTGTCACTTCATCCTTAGATGGGTTAAAAGAGAAGGAACGAATGCTGCTGACCTAAGTTGACCTATCCTCCAGAAAGTTTGCTGCCAAGAACATAAGAAGATCAGGTCCGGATCAGGTCAAAGGCCTATCTAGTCAAGCATCCTGGTCTCACAAAGACCTGTGATAGCACAGCCACTGCATTTGCCTAGTGAGGGCAAAGAGACAAACTTCTGTTGTGTGTGCTCTGGTGACCTCTAGGTTTAGTTACTGCAATGTATTATACATGGGGCTGCCCTTGAAGATGGTTCAGAACCTTCAACTGGTGCAGAATTCAGCAGCCAGGTTGTTCACCTGGGCAAGACAGTTTGAGCAAATAACACTGATCCTGGTCCAACTGCACTCGCTGTGCTGGTCCCGTGGGTTACCCGAAAGGCAAGGTCCAAGTCCGGTCCGTGGTCAGAGGTGCAACATAGAGGCAGTCCGTAGTCACTGAAGCTGGGTGCAGGGCAGGGAGTCAGGCAAAGTCAGGAACAGGTAGGCAAGCAGGGAACCAGGGCGGGTCAGGAGCTCAGGCAGGAAAGCAGGACAGGTCTCAAGCAGGAACACTGGCAGGAACTGACAACCAACAATGTTGCTCCTGCAACTTGGGGCTGGGGCTGGCCGGCTTTTATCTGCCCCGAGGCAGAGGGCGGCCCCGATCCTCTGGTGACTCGCCTCTCCTGGCTTGGAGGCGAGCACTCCTCCTGCGGGAACTCAGCTCCCTTCGCCTCTCTGCCCTGAGCCTCTGCGGCTCAGGAGAGGCTGGAGGGTTACCGGACCCAGAGGCAACCTCAGCTTCCCCTGACAGGGCTGGGTGTGGAGCACCTGCAGGCAATGGGTCCTCCATCCCATCAGGAGCCAGAGCAGACTCAGCAGATGCCTGCACCTGAGGATCCAGCACAGGTGAGGACCCTTCAGACTCATGCCCTAGCCCCGGTTCTGCTGATTCTGGAGGCGGGGAATCCTGTGCAGGCTGGGATCCCTCAGGTTCAGCATCTGAGTCTGAATCCCAGGCCATCACACTCGCTGCCAATTAGTTTCTGGGCTCAATGCAAAGTGTTGGTCTTCAACTACAAAGCCTTATGTGGCTCAGGAGCGAGAGCCAGTGTGGTGTAGTGGTTAAGAGTGGTGGACTTGTAATCTGGTGAACTGGGTTCGATTCCCCGCTCCTCCACATGCAGCTGCTGGGTGACCTTGGGCTAGTCACACTTCTCTGAAGTCTCTCAGCCTCACTCACCTCACAGAGTGTTTGTTGTGGGGGAGGAAGGGAAAAGGGGATTGTTAGCCGCTTTGAGACTCCTTAGGGTAGTGATAAAGCGGGATATCAAATCCAAACTCTTCTTCTTCTTCTTCTTCTTCTTCTTCTTCTTCTTCTTCTTCTTCTTCTTCTTCTTCAGGACCCCAATACCTCAAGGACCACCTCTCCCTATACCAGTGTTTCTCAACCAGTGTGCCTCCAGATGTTTTGGGACTACAACTCCCATCATCCCTCGCTAGCAATACCAGTGGTCAGGGATGATGGGAATTGTAGTCCCAAAACATCTGGAGGCACACTGGTTGAGAAACACTGCCCTATACAAACCAACCTGGACCCTGCAGTCATAACCTGAGGCCCTTTCCCATGTGCCTCCTCCACAAGAGTTCCGGAAAGTGGCAACATGAGAACGGGCCTTTTCAGTGCTGGCTCCCTGTTTGTGGAATACTCTCCCAAGGGAGGCTCTCTTGGCACCATCATGATATATCTTTAGGTGCCAGGCAAAAGATTTCCTGCATAACCAGGCCTTTTGCTGAAGGATCACACCTGAAGTTGCCACGAGAAAGAGTCCCTTGCTTTGGTACAGCTGTTACAGCAGATCTTCCAAAGCACGACATTAAAAAGGGAATCAGGTGCTCTTGGATGGCGAACAGATGTGTAAATGCTGTAATCCCAGGCCATTTGCACCAGGACATCAAAAGCTCGGAGTGCAAATGTTTTCTGCAGACTCCCCTTTCAACGAGTTGTAAGTTAGCAGGAGAAAGTAGGAAGCCCCATTCTAAGTCACTGGCTCACAACTTGGTATAAAATAAAGAAATGGAGGCAGTCCTTTTTAGGCACCCATTTAACGCTTTATTTCGCTCAAAGTTTGAGCAACGCTGGAAAACGGCCCGTCGCTTTTGGACAGTCACTCGCTGTTTAAACATTCTTATCAAGTTTTATTTCTTCTTTTATCAAAGGGTTTTCTTTTCTTTTCTTCTTCTTTTTTTGCATTGTTCTGAAAAGATTTCTTTTTTTCCCATTCGTAGTTTATCTATAATTCAGTACATTTTTACACTTCGGTTATAATTGAGTTTTCCATGCCACAGTGACTCAAACAATAACTATTAATATTCAGCAGTCTATAGCGATAAAGATTTCCATTTAGTGCCTTCTTTAATTTTTTTTATATAAAAAAAATCTGTGTGGATATATGGCACATTATCTTGCACAGTTAATACTAAATTTATTCATATTTATGCTCCATTTTCCCACATAGTAATCTTAAAAGAATGAGCACCTATCTTTTCCCTCCTTCATAAATGGACATCTGATTCTAGTGACTATTCTTAACAATGCAATTATCTGAGGACACAAATCGGTGGCGTTTTGAATGGTGATTTGTAGCGAGATGCTAATTTCTCCATCTTGGAAGACGTTTGAGCCTCCAGTGGGTTTCAAAGCCACGATCTCATAGGTTAGCCTTGTGACTCATTTAATTTTCACGATGTTTTCTGAATGTGCATAAGTTGCAAAGCCATTTATCTCAGTGCCCTGGGGAAACCTCCCTAGGACAAGGATAAGGGAACCAAGAAAACCAGATTTTTACAGACATACATAATCCAACACAGAATGAACCGTATTTAATCCCACTGAAACGAACAGACTTCAACTCTGTGCTGAACTGCAGCCTAAGTACGTAGCATGTTTCATCCAAGGTAGGGCTGCAGGAAGGATTTCCATTCCACACTGTATTCATCACAAGCAGCAAGGCTTCCGTTCTGCTGCAGTTCATCTTCCACCAAAAATTACATAATTCGTCCCACTGGCCGCTGTGGTGAAATTATCTAATTTACATAATTAATTATGCAAATAACATTGCCATTATTATTCCACCCCACTCAGAGGAAATACAGTGGAAATGGGTGTGTGTGGATGTAGTATCATTTGTGGACTGAAAGAAACAACAACAGCGAATATCTGCCGGATTGATTCCGGATGTAGGATTAATAAGCAGACATCTCTGCTCCCGTTTCTGCTGGAATTCACCAACATCCCTACTCCAGAGTAAGTATGCCCCCCCATCTCACCAAGTTTCAGGGGTGCGTGGCATTCTGGCAGTGGTGGAAATGGGGGTGGGGTATGGTGGGGGTGGGCATAGCATAGCAGTGGAGAACAGAAGGGGCAACACATTCCTGTTTCATCTCAGGTGGCAAAATGGGATGGGCCGCCTCTGGTTCTAAACTTCATGAGGAATTGCAATTGACTTTTCACCTTTTGTGGTGGGATAGCACTCAGGGGTACACTTTGCCTACAGTGGCCCTGAAGTGCCTCAGAAACCCACAATACACGAAAAGCTATTTGCTCTCCCTGCTCCATTCCTGTTTGCATTGTCTCAGCCTGTCCCACGAAGAAAGCGCCCCCTTGAACATGCCTGCAAACTCTATGCAAACCTCTTGGAGATCCTATCATCACAATCTGCCCTCGGTTTCTGAGATATTTTAGTAAAGGAGGCGAAATCGAATACCCTGGCTGGTGGCGGATAAGCAAAAAGAAGGTGAAAGCAAGGAGCTGGGGTGAATTTTACAAGCCAAGAGAGTGAATTTACTAGCTACCGGACATTGTGGCTATGCTAGACCTCCACTGTTGTAAGAAGGAGACCTCTGCAGATCAGTTGCTGGGAATGGCAGGGGAGTAGAGAGCTGTTACACTGAGGTCCGGCTTGTTTCTGGTTGGCCACCAGAACAGGATGCAGGACTAGATGGGCCTTAGGTCTGATCCAGAAACCAAGCCCTTCTTATATGTCTCCTGCAAACATTGAATCTCATGCCTGGACAGCTCCCATCCTCTTTATCTAGGAATATCTGGAAGCCAACCTGTGGTTACTTCCAGTGAAATGAGCTGGAAGGGAGAGTTGGAACTCCCGTCTCGAGCTGATGGGAGCTGCTCCTATTTATCTGCCTGCCCGAGCACAGAAGACATGGGCAGTGACAGGAGCGTGGAAGCGTCACCTGGTGCCTGTCTGAAGAAGAGGTTAATGCTTCCATTCATCTCCTGAAGAGGCAGGCAATGCATCAGAGCCGGCAGCAGCCTCCATCACGGCGGCAGGCGCCCGTCTTGGTATTAATTGTGACGCGCGACCACCGAGCCCCGGCCTGTAATTATGAAAAATGCCCTCGGCACGAGGAAAGCAGCAGGTTCGTTAGCTGCTCTCCGCTGGTTCAGAAACAATGACTTTCCCAGGCAGATCTTTCTCAGGATCCGAGAACGTGGAGGTGGTGGGGGAGCCAGACTGATTTCACAGCCAGCCACCCACAAAGCCTGCTTGTTCCCGGCGGTGCCTTAGCCTCCGCTTCACGGCTAGTTAAGGGCTAGCTGGGTTAAATGAGCTACCCATTAATCTTGGCCCTGCCGAAGCAGGAGCTGTGGGACACACACGCGGCAGATGATTTATCATCGCCTTGGGTTGGTGCCCCTGGTCTCCTCCTTCGTTTCCAGAGCAGCTGCCAGAGTTTACCCAGATCCGGCAAGCCACTTGCTGGAACTTGGGAATGGACGCATGAGTGAGGAGGTCAGCCATCCAGCAGTCGTTTTGGGAAGCAGGACCCATTTCCTATCTGGTGTGGCGGCTTTTGTTTTTCTTGGGTCCTCTTTAGGGCAGAAGAATTGTCCCACAGGCTTTGGGAGCACAAAGCAGACCTGGAATGAAGTCGGAGAGCATCTCCGGTCAATACAAATATGTATAAGATCAGAAGATCCTGGCTGCTGGATCAGGTCAATGGTGCTGTTCTCACAGTGTGGCCAACCAGATACCCCCAGGCCCACAAGCAGGAGCTGAGCTCAACAGCATGGAGGAGCAGCAAGATGCAAATCATTAGATCTGGAGGTGAAGGAGGTGGGTGCAAAGGAGATGGCCATGTTGGTGGTGGCCCCGGGACAATGGAACGCCTTGGCTAAGGATGTTTGCCAGGCCCCACCATTGCTTACTCAAGAACACAAGAGAAACAGAAGAACCTGCTGGATCAACCCAAAGGGCTGTCTAGTCCAGCATCCTGTTCTCACAGTGGCCAACCAGGTGCCCGTGGGTAGCCTGCGAGCAGGAACTGAGCACAATAGGACTCTTCTCAGTTGTGATTCTGAGCAACTGATATTCCAACAAGAAGAAAAGGTCAAGGAGAAAACCCTACACAAATCCGGAGTGGAATCCCTAAGGCAGTTGGATGCCGTCTTCTATACCTGCTTCCGGAAACTCTTACAGCCAAGCTGGTGCCAAACGTCTTGCTCTGCTTTCCTTTGGACCACCTCAGTGAGGCCAAGAGGAGGTGAGGCCAAGAGGAGATCTTGCCACCTGGGCAGCTTAGGACTTCCCTATACACCACAAAGGCTCACACTCTAGAGAGCTCACTACTTTATTCCCTATGGTGCATTCTTCCATTGTCTCTCGAGACAGATGCCAACCATGCCTACCTCTGGCATTAGAGGGAGAACACAGCCGTCAGGGTCAGTGGACATTGAGGTATCTAGTCTACCTTTTGCTTGACTATACCCAAGGCAGAAGATGCCCTGACAGAGCAAACCAGGCCCTCTTTGCACTGGGATGCTAGTGGGTTGGGTTGGGTGGCGGCATCCATCTGGCACCCCTGCCAGTCTCCATCAGCCGCCATCTGAATCACTGCACTGCTGGCCAAAGTGTTACCAGCAGGATGCTTAAGAGCAGTGGGCAGTGGAAAGCCCCAAAATAGGGCTTTCTGGGGTTGGGCTGAGTTGACCAGGATGGCATCAGGCCTGATTGTGCCAATCTGCCTAGCCCCTGGCTTTCACACTAGCTGTCACAGATGAGTAAAGTTCTGTCAAGGAGTTTAGGATTGCTCCCTAAGCCATATTTTATTCTACTCCTCTTGAGGTTAGGAGGAATTTACTCAGAGGTGTGGTTTGCATAACTGGTCAAAAGAATAGTTGGCTGTGGATTAATGGGGAGGGGAGAATGTTGGTTTATTGAGACTTGAAATAAAATCCTTTATGTGATACTCTAAATTGGGGATTGAAAAATAAAATAGTAAAGATCTTTCTTTCTTTCTTTCTTTCTTTCTTTCTTTCTTTCTTTCTTTCTTCCCTTCCTTCCTTCCTTCCTTCCTTCCTTCCTTCCTCAGACATCTGGGAGCAGCTTACCATAAAATCTAACATTATGACACACCACAATTCAAAACAGTGCAGAACTACCATAAAACAAAACCCATCACTACTGAGCTGGCAATAAAAAGAGTTAGAAATGACAACTGCATATAGTCAATGATTCCCAGCCAAGCAGTTAGCACAAGCAACTGGCTTCACCCAAAGACATTCCTGAAATGGAGTAATTCCCTCTGTGTTCATGGGGAATCATGCCCAGATAAGTATCCAGCTCTAGTCCTGGCTGGGAGGAAGCCCTGTGAATGCAATGGGACTTGATTCTATGTAAACATGCAGTAGGACTGCATTGCGGATCAGTTAAGAATGCAAATAGTCCGCCCACTTCAGCTGGTAGTCAGCCCTATGGGAAAGAATTACAGTGGTGCCAATCATGAATTATAATTAAGGGTTGGAGATTTTATTTCCAAGAAGCAAGACGCCTTAGGGTAGCCTTCACCAACCTGATGCGCTACAGGTGTTTTGAACTACAACTCCCAGTTGTCCCAGCCAGCACTTCAGGCTTCGGGTATGCAAGGGAGTTCCCTGAAGGGCATCCCCCCAAACAGAGTAAGATGGGGGGCAGTTCATAGAATTGTAGAGTTGGAAGGGACCCCAAGGGTCATCTAGTCCAACTCCCTGCAATGCAGGAATCTCAGCTAAAGCATCCATGGCAGATGGCCATCCAACCTCTGCTAAAAATCCTCCAAGGAAGGAGAGCCGAGGGAGACTGTTCCACTGTTGAACAGCTCCTTCCTTCCTTCCTTCCTTCTATCACTAGTTACCTGCGAATTGATACATAGAACCATAGCATTGTGTAGAGTTGGAAGAGATCCATAGGGTCATGTAATCCAACCGATATGGTCTGCCAGTTCCAACGTTGCCTGCGCCTGTTCCCTTCCACACCTGAAGAGGGCGTTGAGGCCTAAGCACACACAGTCCACATTAGCTCACCAAGGCAGGTCCCAGGCTTAAACTCTGAGGTTGTTGGGCTTCCTGGTGTGTGGATCCAGGGATGCTCCCATAGAAGATTGGGGTAAACCAGTCTTTCTCAAAGACTGTGACACGCCACATTGGTGTGGCAGGAGAGGATGGCAAGTGTGGCAGGAAGATTCAAGGAAAATCCAAGAAACATTCAAACATTTCATTGTAGTATAGTATCTATATGACAAACCTAGACAGCATCTTAAAAAGCAGATACATCACCTTGCCGACAAAGGTTTGTATAAACAAAATAAAATAAAAAAATTCCTTCCAGTAGCACCTTAGAGACCAACTAAGTTTGTTCTTGGTATGAGCTTTCGTGTGCATGCACACTTCTTCAGATACACTGAAAAAGGTTTGTATAGTTAAAGCTATGGCTTTCCCAGTAGTAATGTACGGAGGTGAGAGCTGGACCATAAAGAAGGCTGATTGCCGAAGAATTGATGCTTTTGAATTATGGGGCTGGAGGAGACTCTTGAGAGTCCCATGGACTGCATTCTTAAGGAAATCAGCCCTGAGTGCTCACTGGAAGGACAGATCCTGAAGTTGAGGCTCCAATACTTTGGCCACCTCATGAGAAGAGAAGACTCCCTGGAAAAGACCCTGATGTTGGGAAAGATGGAGGGCACAAGGAGAAGGGGATGACAGAGGACGAGATGGTTGGACAGTGTTCTCAAAGCTACCAACATGAGTCTGACCAAACTGCGGGAGGCAGTGGAAGACAGGAGTGCCTGGCGTGCTCTGGTCCATGGGGTCACAAAGAGTCGGACACGACTAAACGACTAAACAACAACAACAAATAGTATCTGTGTGTGTGTGTGTGTGTATAGTAAAATATGGATAGATACCTTTTCAAAATGTTGTGTTCTATGTTATAAATCAAGCACCACTGGGTGCCATTTCTTTTTGTTTTCCAATCCATTTCTTATCAATAATTTTTTTGGGGTGTGGCACGAGCAAATTTTTATTCTGAAAGTGTGGCTCAGAGAAAAATGTTTCAGGACCACTGGTGTAAACTTCTTTAAAAAGAAAGACTTAGAGATGCGCAACAAAACGTAATGTGTGACTCCATTTGATGTGGCTAAACAAAGATCTAGGTTTGCAACAACTGCTGGTTCGTTCCTTATCAGCCCTAATAACTTGGCGCGAGCCCTCTGGTTTTTGTGTAATGAACCATTTCCCTCTTTCTAATGTTCCTCTTGGCCTCTGATCAGAAGGAAACACTATTGGCCTCTTGTTAGTAGGCCTGCTGCTATCTGCAACTGGGAGGTGAATGAGTAAACACAGCAGCATTTAGCGGCTCTCCTTTTTATATGAAAATGATAATAGGCGAGATCTACTGATAATTTCTCTCCTCTGCAAAATTGCACCTGTAGCTCAATGCATGGAAGGTAATTAGAGAGGAATGGAGCCGGCGGCAAGAAGTGGGATGGGTGAGATGCTCCATGAACCATCGCTATGGAAAAGTAATAACAATTTAGATTCCATTTAGATACAAGTGGCTACAAGTCATGTTTCAATACCGAATCAATTGACACAGACAAATGATTTAATATGGGAAGTATTTGTGGGAAGCAGAGTAGCGGGTCACGACTGCCAGAGAGAGAGAGAGAGAGAGAGAGAGAGAGAGAGAGAGAGAGAGAGAGAGATGCAAGTGAGGTGGGGCAAACGGAAGAGGAGAATTCAGGAGGAATTTAGGGTGCGCACTGCTCGCAGGAGGCAGGACAAATGGGTCTGGTTGCAGCTCACTGCATTATGGGATGGTTTACAGGTAGATGCACTATTGATTGGGGAAGTCGAGTCATTTTAGAACCACAACAGTGGAAAGATTTATCTCGCGCAGAACGGAATCTAACGTACAAAACACCAGCCGATGAGTGTTGGCTTATCTGTAACAGGAAGGAAAGCCAGATCAGACTTGGGTGTGATTGTGTTAGTTTGACGGATTATAATGCTAGTGTTCCTGTCCTGATTTCTAATGCTCCTTTTGCAATTCAGGTTCTTGTCGTGTTATGGAACCGTGGCTTCTTGACCGATATACGGTACCTCCACACCGTGCTAAATTGCGCTCATACCGGTTGGGTGTGGCTGAATGTACTGGACATGCTGCTACTTCATCACCCTTCCTGCGCATGCACGATTCTGTTAATAATATTAATATAATAATAATTTATTATTTATACCCCAACCATCTGGCTGGGTTTCCCCAGCCACTCTGGGCGGCTCCCAACAGAATATTGAAAACATGAGAAAACATCAAACATTAGAAACTTCCCTAAACAGGGCTGCCTTCAGATGTCTTCTAAAAGTCAGATAGTTGTTTATTTCCTTGACATCTGATGGGAGGGCGTTCCACAGAGAGGGTGCCACTACCCAGAAGGCCCTCTGCCTGTTTCCTCCCCAATTCACTGTGCAAAATGGCAGAATGCTGCCCCAAATCTTGTTACGTGTGCAAGACTCCTGCGTTTTTTTTTACCAGGGCTGCAAGCAGGTTTTTCTTTCCTGGAAGCAATTAACATGGATATGAGTGCTAAACCTCCACTAGATTTCCAGAAGCGGCTTTTACGTCCTGTGAAAAATAAAATAAAATATGGAAATTATCAGGTAAGGGAACACCAGGAAAACAGAACTGCGGCCTGAATGCAGCCTGGCTTTCAGGAGATTATTGGTCCCGCCGGCGGCTGCTACTGCTGCCTTTGCAAGGCCCTGAGAGAGAGATGTTCAAGCAGAGAACCAAGGAAGTTCTCGGTAGCTCTTGCTAGGGTGTCCATTTAAGCCTCACCCCCAAATACATCACCAAATAAAGTGCAGAGGGGAGTGACATAAATTTGCACATGCCAATTTATAATAATAATAATAATAATAATAATAATAATAATAATAATAATAATAATAATTTATTATTTATACCCCAGCCACTCTGGGCGGCTTCCAACAGAACATTAAAATACAATAATCAATCAAACATTAAAAGCTTCCCTAAACATTTATATGTATATATTTACATGTATATATGTATATTTATATGTATATATGCAAATTTAGCAGAAGTGACAATAATTTCTCCCTCCTTAGGGTTCTTTAAGCTTCTTCTTTCTTCTTTGGCGATCACTTGTAGCCGAGTAAGATTGTCTTCCATGAACACAGTTTTAACAATGAGTCCGTAAGTGACTGTGGAGGCCAGTTCTGGGTCCACACATCCTTCCACAGTGGGGACATTGGTTTCCAGGCGGGAGTTGATCACGGTGAAGGTTTGCCAAGCGTGCCTTCCTCTTAGCACGTTTCTCCCTTGCGTCCTGAGTTCGAGTGTCTTCAAAGCCCATGACACCTTTGGTAAAGGCTGTTCTCCAGTTGGAGCGCTCACAGGCCAGTGTTTTCCAGTTGTCGGTGTGTATACTACATTTTTTTTAAGATTTGCCTTGAGAGAGTCTTTAAACCTCTTTTGTTGGCCGCTAGCATTACACTTTCCATTCTTAAATTGGGAATAGAGTAGTTGCTTTGGAATACGATCATCAGGCATCCGCACAACATGACCAGTCCAACGAAGCTGATGTTGAAGAATCATTGCTTTGGCACTGGGGATATTTGCTTCTTCTAGTACACTGACATTAATTCGTGGGACCAGATAGCCCTACAACTAGAGGACTGTACTCTGAAAGTAGGACACCTGGCCACCCTCACATTCATAAGGGAGGCCTTTGGAGCCCCTTCGAGGCTCAGGGGGGCAGTTGTTTTCTAAGTTATTCCAGGGAACAGGTTTATTTTTATTTCATCTATTACATTTATATTCCAACTTTCCTCTGAGGAGCTCGAAAAAAATGGTGGTAAATGGATATAGAAATGTGCAAACTGGAAGACCGTCGAGGGGAAGGATAGAGAAAACGAACTTGACACATTTGCCCATCCCTACTCCAAAGTGACACGCGGGTGGCGCTGTGGGTTAAACCACAGAGCCTAGGGCTTGCCGATCAGAAGGTCGGCGGTTCAAAACCCTGCAACGGGGTGAGCTCCCGTTGCTCGGTCCCAGCTCCTGCCCACCTAGTAGTTCGAAAGCACATCAAAGTGCAAGTAGGTAAATAGGTACCGCTCCGGCAGGAAGGTAAATGGCATTTCCGTGCGCTGCTCTGGTTCGCCAGAAGCGGCTTAGTCATGCTGGCCACATGACCCGGAAGCTGTACTCTGGCTCCCTCAGCCAATAAAGCGAGATGAGCGCCACAACCCTAGAGTCGTCCGCGACTGGACCTAATGGTCAGGGGTTCCGTTTACCTTTACTCCAAAGTAAGTCCCACTGAATTTAGTGGAGTTTACCTTGAGGTAAAGATGACATCTGTGCAGAGCAATCCTACGCATGTAGGGCTGGGTGGCTAGTCTTTGTCTTGTTTGTTTTGGTTCATGGAACTGGGATGGATAGCTATATTGAGTGTGAGTTTGTGTGTGTGTGTGTGTGTGTGTGTGTGTGTGTGTGAGAGAGAGAGAGAGAGAGAGAGAGAGAGAGAGAGAGAGAGAGACTGTGAGATCCTTTCTGAGATAAAGCAATAAGTAGCCTGTCTCAGCCAAACATCTCCCACAGCTGTATAAATACACGTAACCCGCTATCACCTCACCAGCGAGTGAGATCGGGGACACCACCAAATGCTTTTGCTGTCATTAGTTAATTGAGCCACTGATGTTAAGAAAAGGTTATGTCTTTCTCTCGATAGTTTTCCTTGTTAAAGCTCTGACACAGGTTTGTTACCATAATGGTAATGAAGTCCTGCCTGGGGAATCTCAGCAGATTTTCCCAAGGGTGTTTTCTCTTTACTTTACTTTGCTCTCTCTCTCTCTCTTCCTCCCCTCCCTTCTCTTTTCTTCCTTGAAAACTGCCCTGGTGCAGCTCCCTTTTTGAACCCCGGCATAATGAAATGGATACCGTCTCCCCTCCAACTGCCCTGCTTAGGACCTGATCTCCGTGTCTTAAGAGAGCAGGAGGACCACCAGCAACGCAGACCCAGCGCGGCCTCTGAGACCTCCAAGACAAATAACTAAAGTCAACACTAGGGCAAGAGCAGCGCGGAAAGGAAGGGACCCAATGGCAAGGCTGTCCATGCTCCCTGGCGAAAAGTGCCTGCGTGCCTCGCCACCCTGCTTCGAACTCCGCTCCAGAAGCCACATTATCTGTCCCAAAAATTGCGTGGAATCGTTGAATGCATGTGTGCTAATCCCAGGGCTCCACCAAATGACCAGTTTATTGAGCATTCGCCCTGATTCGCTCACACAAAAGTCACAACAGAATGATCTGCCAATTTTGCTTCTCTCCATTTCTCAATTTTTCCAGTCTTGAATTCAGTTCTTAACCTTTTGCAGCCATTTTCATTCATTAAGAAAAAAATAATCTCATGGAAATCCATCAGCAGTTTAGTATGATTGTCTCCAAACAAAACACATTTGTCCATGCTGTTTTGACTAATATACCCATTTTTGCAGGCAATTTTTCCCAATACAAGGCCTTTTGGGGTTAATTTATTTTATAAAATTTATATACCACTTGATTGCAGGAAAACCTCATTCTTATGCACATTTCCCCGTAATAAACTGCTTTGAGGGTGTGTGTGTGTGTATTTTACAGGCAAGTGATATATAAATTTCACGAAATAAATAAAAAAAGTGCATTTTTAATCAACATTGATTGGTTGGAGAATTGCATTGCAAAATTCAAGTAAGTGCAAATTTCAAAGGCTGGCTTTGCTTAGTTTCATGCATTATTTCTGAAAGCGAATATTTGGTAGATGCAGCTTTGAATATGTGCTGAATTGGATTTCTCCTCCAATTCTCCTCCTCTTCTCCCCTTTCTTTCTCAGGAGGGAGATTACTGAGCATTGCTCTGGTTTGTTTTTGAGGAGGTTATGCAACAACGAACATTCAGCCGAATGGCACAGCTGACCCAGCTGTCTGGGGCAGGTGGATATGTTTTGGTGAAACCCATGCCTGGGCACATTTGGCCCACAGGTAGGAGGGGACCCACTCCTGTGCCAGGGCAACAGAGTGCTTTAATCCCTTTTAGTTGTGCAAAACTAGATTTCCTGGTATGCACTTGATCCCCATGGAAAATATGGAGCCTAGAGACACTTTCATCACAGGAAGTTGCCTTATACAAAGTCAGACAATTGTTTCCATCTAGTTCATAGAATAATAGAATCATAGAATTGTAGAATTGGAAGGGACCTCAAGGGCTATCTAGTCCAACCCCCTGCAATGCAGGAATCGCAACTAAAGAATCCACGACAGATGGCCATCCAACCTCTGCTTAAAAACCTCCAAGGAAGGAGAATCCACCACCTCCCGAGAGAGACTGTTCCACTGTCAAACAGCTCTTCCTGTCAGAAAGTTTTTCCTGATGTTTAGTCGGAATCACCTTTCTTGTCACATGAAGCCTTGGGTTCGAGTCCTACCCTCCAGAGCAGGCGAAAACAGATAGGACCATGCTGCAGCATCCTTTTTGGAGAAAACAGCCCTGGAGACCCATGGTATCTGTATTCACATGTGTCATGATACATGTGCAGACCAACTTGGCGTTATGAGAACATCAAAAGAGTCCAAACCCTGTGCATATCTCTCCAACTTATCTCACTCCCAGTCAGCCAGCCAGTGTACCCTCAGATGGGGAATCTGTTTCTGCAGGTTCCTCCCTCCTTGCTGGGTTTGAACATCTCAGGAGCTAAATGTCCAAGGAAGTGCCAAGCTGGTCTGTTGCCCTGATTGCCACAAGGAAGTACTGAGGGAGAGGATGTGTTCAAACTGACTGACAGCGACTCTCTAGGGTTTCTGGCAGGGGAAATTCCTCCCTTTACCTGGAGATGCCGGGTTGAACCTGGGTCCATGTTCATTTATTTAGCAGCATTTTGTGATGGCCTGGGATTCAGACTCAGATGCTGAACCTGAGGGATCCCAGACTGCACAGGATTCCCCGCCTCCAGAATCAGCAGGGCTTGAGTCTGAAGGGTCCTCACCTGTGCTGGATCCTCAGGTGCAGGCATCTGCTGAGTCTGCTCTGGCTCCTGATGGGATGGAGGACCCATTGCCTGCAGGTGCTCCACTCCCAGCCCCGTTAGGGGAAGCTTCAAGCGATTGAGATGTCAGGTGCTGAGCAGCAAAGCAGCAGGGCCAAAACAATCTTAAAATTAGAGAAATATGTCTCGGTTCTCATTCTTTCTTCATCTCCCTGCAGTTGCGTTGAACCAAGTGCCACGGGAAGTCAGCAAAAGAAATTTCGCCTCGCTTCCCAGAGGCAAAAATCAAGGGCTGGTCCTTCTCCAAGCGGGATTCTGGGGCCCTAAACTTCCCGGCACCTTGGGACAGCTCCTGTTGCTGTTGCTTTCATCCCTGGGTAATTGGAGAGCGCCTGGAGTATTTCTGCCTCGCCCTACTGAGCGCAGTGTCAGTGGGGAAGGAGGTGAGCCGTTCATGTGGGTTTCCTAGGATGAGATTTCGGGGGATAACCACCGACCCAAAAAGAATTATGTAGCTTACGGTGGGATGGTGCCAATTCCTGAGCTCTCAAATTCCTAGGTTTACTTGGATAACCATAAGCCACTTTTCCTATCCAAGATGTTTAGATAAGCATTTCCCAGTCTTAACATGGCTCATTGGAAGATACAAGGGATGTTCATTCTTGCGGTTTAGAAAAGGCTCGAGATGTTGGCATGAGGAAACAGGGCTGACTCCAAAGCAAGCTCTGAAGGGGGCAGAGAAAACACAGGTGTCGCAGCCGCACTGTGCGGACCTCATGGTGTGGGTGGATCAGGGAAAGTGTGCTTGAAGCCCTATAAAGTGGGGTTTTCCAGGGCCAAAGTATACACAGACTTTATGACATAATTTGTCATAGTTGTTTTTTGTTTAGCAGAAAGCTGGCACGAGTGTGGTGACTATGGGCAGGTTAGGGCTATTTTTATCTATCTATCAATTTATATTTCTATCTCACATTTTCCCCTAATGAGCTCCACGTGGCATGCATGGTTCTCCCTGTCTCCATTTCGTCTTCACAACAACCTTGTGGGGTAGGTCAAACTGAGAGGTCCTTACAGATCCTCCAATGAAAATAGAGAGATCCCCGCCAACATTTCTCTGATGAAAATAGGGATGTCCTAAGGAAAAGTGGGACATTCCGGGATCAAATCAGAAACTGGGACGCCTTCCGTAAATCTGGGACTGTCCCTGGAAAACGGGATCTGTCGGGCCATAGCTGTCAACCTTTCCCTTTTCTCGCGTGGAATCCTATTCGGAATAAGGGAATTTCCCTTTAAAAAAGGGAAAGGTTGATAGCTATGTGTCAGGCTCATGGCTGAGTGGGGATTTGAACCTTGATCTCCTAGGCCAGTGATGGCTAACCTTGACACCCCAGATGTTTTGGGACTACAACTCCCATCATCCCTGACCACTAGTCCTGTTAGCTAGGGATGATGGGAGTTGTAGTTCCAAAACATCTGGAGTGTCAAGGTTAGCCATCACTGTCCTAGGCTCTGGTCTGACACTCTAGCCACCACACTGGCTCTCACTACCTTTAACCCCCTTTGTCCCTGTTGTGGGACAGGATAATTACAGTAGAAAGACTAATAGCGAAGGATTAACATTGGACAGAAGCCCTGTTCAGGCATTCAAGGGATGCATGAAGGCATCAAGGGCATAGGGGATGGGGGGGGGTGCGCATGCTGCCCCATCCCCTCTGCCCCAATCTTCCCACGTTGAGCAGGAAGGTCTGGAGGAGGAATTGCAAGGCCGTTTGGTTGCAGGTGCTTAGAAGTCTCCCTGCGCCATTCCGCAGAGGTTCCTCATCAAAGGGAGGCTTCGGAGCATGCTTAGAACAAGGGTGGAGCAAGGGGGCAGGAAGCTCTTTTCTTCCTCTGCAGTTCTGCTAGCTGCAAAACTATAGCTGGCTGAGAACAGAGATCAAGGGGGTTTTCAAGAGAGAAGCTGCACATGGGTCAAGAGTTGTATGCTTCAAGAGTTACTTCGGAAGTCAACCGATATTCTTACTCGCTGTTAGCAAGCAAGCCACATTCATGGGAGAATTTCTATGCTAGGATCCCTGTGCCAACTCAGCCTGGGTGACTTTGGGCCAGGCCACTGCTGCTCAGCCTAGCCTACCTCACAGGGTTGGTGTGCAGATAAAATGGGGGAGGGGAGAGAGAGAGAATCATGGACACCTCCTTGAGATCCTTGGAGGAAAAGTGGGGGTATCAATGTGACACTGACAATAGATAAATAAAAATCAAATCCATGCGCACAACTAGAGCATTAGTGTAGACCTAAGGCATCATGTCTCACATTTCTGCATATACAGGGTGAATATAAGGACACAGAAAGTTGCCGTGTGCTGAGTCAGACCTCTGGTCCATCTAACTCAGCATCATTGACACGGACTGGCAGCAGCTCCTCTCCACAATTTCAGGCAGGTTTTCCTTCCAGTCCCATCTGCAGATGTCATATGTGTGGCTCTTCGGCTGCGCAAATTATTCATTTATTGCATTGATATCCCATCTCTCATCCCAATGAGCTTAAGGTGACATGCATGGCTCTTCCCACCCTCATTCAATCCCCACAACAACCCTGTGAGGTAGGTTAGGCTGAGAGGTGGTAACTGGACTGAAGTCACCCAGTGAGCTTCATGGCCGAGTGGGGATTTGAACCCTGGCCTCCCAGGTCCTAGTCCGACACTCTAACCTTTACACCACGCTGGCTCTGTTGGGTAGTGGCAGAGCAGGGGGATGACATGGGCAGTGGCAGCTGCGAGGATTTGCTACCACTCCTCCTCTGGGTCCGGCCCTCGGCCCGCCATGCTCCGCTCACTGGGTAGCAGAGTTTCAGAAAAACCCAAAGCAGGCAACTCTCCTTGCTACCTTGCACCAGTGGCCCCTTCCTGACCCACTCAGAGCCCATCCAGATCCCTCTCTCCCTCTATTGCAGCTGTTATCCACCTGGGAGTTGGCCAGATTCCTGAGAGGTAAATCATGTCACCGTAACACGCCCCCCCTCATTAATTAGGAAAGCGAGCTTCTGATTTGCTGCCAGTGTTTCAGTTTGGTCATTCCTCCCTCCTCCTCCTCCCTCCTCCTCCTCCTCCTCCTCCTGCCCCCCTTGCCCCCACATCTCAGCTCTGCAGTGTGTCTTAAATGGAGTCATTCCCTGGAGTTGTTTGAAGAAGGAACCAAGATCTCGTGTGTCTCGTTCTCTCTCCCACACAAGGGAGGCGATTGGGGCTTGGGTCCCTGGAGCCCTGCTTCGTTGGGTGGGTGGGTGGCATTCCCTTCTCCCACTGGACCACGAGAGAGAGAGAGGGAGGGAGGGAGATGCAGAGAGGCTCTGGGCGCTGATGCAGGCTCCTTCTTCAGAGAGGGCAGTTTATTGGGCAACACCTGGAATGTATTAGGCCTGGGATACAGCGTCAAGTCCTCGCCGCCTGCAGGCAGCTGAAGTATAAATAGCGGCATAGGGTTTGTTTTGACTACTTTAAATTGTGCAGGTTTCATGCCCTGAGAATTGGGAGTTCGGAGCTGCTGCTAACGTAATAATCCCCCCTCCTCCTCCCTTTCGCCATCAGGAATCTGCACTTCGTTCTCTTCTGAATTCCCGGCCTTTTCTTTGTTTGACTCTTTCTCCCCCATCTGTTTATCAAAAGCCTCCTCCTTCTGGGAACACCACAAAGAGGGGGCTGAGATGTTATTTCAGCTTTGAAAATGAAAAGGGGTTGAGTGGGGGGGTGTGGAGGGAAAGAAGCAGAGCTTCGTAGGGAAAGGGGAGGGCAGAAGGGGTAGGATCAAAAGTGTTCAACCGGTCGGACCATACATGGTCCTATGTCCAGTTCTGGGCACCACAATTTAAGAAGGATACTGACAAGCTGGAACGTGAGCAGAGGAAGATGATCTGGGAACTAAGCCTTATGAGGAATGGTTGAAGGCGTTGGGTATGCTTAGCCTGGAGAAGTGGAGACGGAGAGGAGATAGGATAGCCATCTTCAAATATTGAAACGGTTGTCTCATGGAAGATGGAGCAAGCTTGTCTTCTCCTGCTCTGGAGGGTAGGACCCGAACCAATGGATTCAAGTTACAAGAAAGGAGATACTGACTCAACATCAGGAAGAACTGTTTGAATGCGTTGCTCAACAGTGGATAGGACTCCCTTGGAAGGTGGTGGACTCTCCTTCCCTGGAGGTTTATAAACAGAGTTTGGATGGCCACCTGCCAGAGATTCTTGAGTTGAGATTTCTCCAATGCGGTGGGTTGGACAAGATGAACCTTAGAGTCCCTTCCAACAAGATGATTCTATGAAACACACAATCTTGCTCCATTAGGGTGTGTGAGGGAGTGTCCAAGTGATCCAAGATTCTTTGATTCTTACCTTGGGATGGGCTCTCAGAATCACTACTGCCGCCGCCGCCACATCTGGACAACAGCTGTTATGCCCATCACCACCAGAGACATGCACTGAAGACATTCACCCATTGCTCTTTGCATCTCTACAGCAGTATCTTGGGTAATAGGAGGCGCTAGTGTAAGGTTACCAGAATTTTTTCAGTGAATCCGGGGACACTTTTCAACTTCCTACTAAATAGATGGATTTTGTCAGGGGGCCGATGTGTAAATCCGGGGACCGTCCCCGGGAAACGGGGATGTCTGGTAACCTTACGATAGTGGTCTCCTTCCACTCCTGTTCGTGATGTAGATATCCACTCGTCCCTTCTTCCCTGGTGAGCAAATGCGCCATTTTTGCAGTTCTCCTCAAGTGCCGAAAGGTCTGGGGCCTTACCTGGTGCCTAGGCATAAGAGAGCCAATGGAAGGAAGGAGCCAATTTGGAATCAGTTTCCCCATGGCTGGCACCCGGTGCGAAGAATTCCCAGCCTCCTCTTGCACATGGATCTGGAAACACACAGAGGAATGATTTTGCTTTCTGAAAGAATCCAGCGCTATAGCCTTGGGGAGCCCACCCCCCTCAAAACCTAACGGGGGAGCAAAAGCTACTGTAGTGTTAATGCTGTGACTCCTTTCAACTTAGGGTCAGCTTGTGTATATGTGTAAACAAAGCCATATATCACGAAAACATCACTGTCTCCAGTGAGAAGCAATTCCAAGATATGTGCTGAAATCTCTCACCACCGAGATTGGGGGGCATGTAGCAATATGTTGATCTGTAAGAAGAAGAAGAAGAAGAGTTTGGATTTGATATCCCGCCTTATCACTACCCTAAGGAGTCTCAAAGCGGCTAACATTCTCCTTTCCCTTCCTCCCCCACAACAAACACTCTGTGAGGTGAGTGGGGCTGAGAGACTTCAGAGAAGTGTGACTAGCCCAAGGTCACCCAGCAGCTGCATGTGGAGGAGCGGGGACGCGAACCCGGTTCACCAGATTACGAGTCTACCGCTCTTAACCACTACACCACACTGTAAGGAACCAATGAGATCCGTATTGCACACACACACACACCACACACACCACACACACACACACACACACACACACACACCATGTGTAATTCACACAGCGAGGGGCAAATAGCCATAAATGAAGCTTGCTTTATGTTTGTTTGCTTTCAAGAAGGTGTTTTCGTCTGTGGAGTTCTGCATGCTAGATCTTAGTCGTTTGGGAAGGAGTTTCATGTGAGGTGCTGCCTATGGCATCTCCTGACAGGCTCACAGGATGAAATCTTGGATGGGTCCAGGCAGCTGGGAGAGCAGAGTAAAAATGAATAGCCCGGCATTTTAGAAAATGCAAGTAAATATGATGGTGAGTCATAGCTATGTTTATTGAGGGAGGTCCCCAATGGGGGTGTACGACAGAGAGGGAGAGG
Organism: Darevskia mixta; assembly: GCA_034641385.1. Taxonomy (NCBI): domain Eukaryota; kingdom Metazoa; phylum Chordata; class Lepidosauria; order Squamata; family Lacertidae; genus Darevskia; species Darevskia mixta. The sequence continues at coordinate 3,469,017 of JAWWNH010000091.1, read as the reverse complement.
GAGAGGGAGAAGCGGGGCTGAAATAAAATGGTTTGCTTTTTTGGTGCATGATTATTATCAACATTTTCAAGCTGATGCACAAACTTTGGAGGGAGACCAGATTGATTCCCCCTTCCTTTGCGAGAAATCCATCTCCATTTGCCTTGCTAAAGCTTTGTGAATCTGCAGGATAAACTTACATCCATTTTACACCATCTCACAGCTTCCCCCAAAGAATTTATGTGAATTGAACATCGGTTAAGATTTCAGGTGTCTAATTCGTCAATTCTGGTTTCTCATTTTCCCAGTCTGTACCACTATTGGATTTGACCCGTTGTTTTAGATATGCAATAGTTTGAACTGGGTTGTCTCCAATACTAATCCTACTCGGAGTAGACCCATTGAAGGTATTGGGACACAACTAACTTAGGTATATTATTTTCCATGAGTCTGCTCTAAGTTGGGTTAACCGTTGTTTTTAAATCCAGGCTTGCTCCAGAAGTCGCTGGACTACAACTCCCATCCTCCCTGACCACTGGCCAAGCTACCTGGGCAGATGGGAGCTGGAGTCCCTACAGCTTTTTGAGGGCCACAGCTTCCCCTGCCCTACATCCATGCCTGATCAGGTCAAAGTGCTTTGAGAAGGAGAGCAGAAACGGTCAATGAGAAGGAGGATAATAACTCTAGTGGAGTTGCATGTCCAGGAGAACCAGTTAAAAACCTGCATTTTGGTCTGCTTTATTTTGAAAGCAATGAATTAAAGCAGCAGGGGGAGAAATCTGGAAAGGAGGAAGAACCAGATCCCCACTTTGTTGCCATCCGACGGCTGCTGAAGGTTTTATTACATGGCTGTTGATGTTCAGGTAGGAACTTTGCAGAGCCGAGGCAAGCTGAGCTGCAGAGGAAACCGGGCATAAGTCTCCGTGTTTGCCTAGAATTTCCTCTGAGCAAGGAAACCTCTCTAGCTCCTTGGAGAGCCATTTCCAAGAATTCAGCACTGGTCTTAATGCTCCTTTTCCTTTTTATCCGGTTTAGAAGGCATAATTGAATGAAACCAGCCTTGATGTTAACTCTGTCTGCGTAGAGCTCTGAGTGTCCCCAGATGGCCAGAGAGTCTGAAGGCAGGAATATGAGCAGCTCCCACATATTACCAGGCCTTCCCTGGGGCAAGAACGGCCACTTTTTATGCCACCATTGCATTTGCCGTTTGCTCCACTGGTGTCGTACTGGTATTTCCTGAAGTGGGAGGAGGAGGGACCTGTAGCCCTCCAGATGTTGTCATCATTCCTCCCCATTGGCCATGCTGGCTGGGGTGGGTGCGAGTTGGCATCCAACATCTGGAGGGTCACAGATGCCCCACTGCTGCTCTAGCCCCTGCAACATCCAGATGTTCTCTAGATGTTCTGGACTAAAGCTTCATCGGCCCCAGCCAACAACTGTAGCTGAGAACATCTGGAGGTTACCAGCTTGGGGAAGACTGCCCTACAGATGAAGGGGGACTTTGCTAAAGCCTCTGTTGCTGTTTATATTGAAGAAAGGGGGAAACATCATAGAAATTAAGGGTCTCAAGCTCTACCAACTGAGATCAAAGTAACTCTGGCTGTGTTTTGTGATGTGCCCCAAGTAGGTAGTAGCTGAGGTGCATAATGTGTGTGACTTAATAGGATTGAGGGTCATGTTGCAGGTTAGCTGGGGAACTCTCACCCTAAGTGTATGTTTATGCACACATGTCTCCACATTTCACTTGCTTACTGTCTGTAGGAACTTGCCATATACAAGCATTGCCTCCCTGAAGTGCTTTCTGTATGCTCCAGACTACAACTCCTATAAGAACATAAGAACTTAACAGCCTGGGCTCAGAGAATGCAAGTCAAGCTACCTTCAAAATACAAGAGAGACCTGGAACATGAAGGTGCATGACTGAGTAGCAGGTAAAGGTAGAAAGGTAAATAAAGTAAAGGAATCCTGGGTGGTTAAGTCCAGTCAAAGGCGATGTCCAGTCCCTTGCAATGCAGGAATCTCAGCTAAAGCGCCCATGACCGATGGCCATCCAACCTCTGCTCAGAAACCTCCAAGGAAGGAGAGTCTGCCACCTCCTGAAGGAGACTGTTCCACTGTCAAACAGCTCTTACTGCCAGAAAGTTCTCCCTGGTGTTTACTTGGACTCTCCTTTCTTGTAATTTGAAGCCGTTGGTTGCCTTGTTCTCCATGAATTTGCCCAGCCCTCTTTTGAAGCCATCCACGCTGCTGGCCATCACTGCTTCCTGTGGCAGTGAGTTCCACAGTTTAACTGTGCTTTCTTTTCTCTGCCCCACATCTCCCAACATCCAGCTTCACTGAATGTCCCTAGTTCTGGTTCACTTTCCCCACGCCAGGCATCATTTTTATAAACTTCTATAATCTCCTATGCGACTTTTCCCTGAACAAAAAGCTCCCAAATGCTGCTTCCTTTCCTTACAGATGCTCCGGGGTCTCAAAGCTGGAGATTTCCCCAAGCCCTACACTGGATTTGCCAATGCCTCTTGCCTGAAACACTGGAGAGGCACTGCCAGTCAGAAAAAGCAATATTTAGCTAGGTGGACTAACAGTTTTATTCTGTATAAGGCAGCTTCCGGTGTTCTTATGCCCCCCCCCAGCCTTTCATCTGTTGTTTCCCTATGTCATTGTAGGCTCCTCAGGGCAGGGACCTTTCCTCCAGAACTCTTCAAACCATGAACCATGGGATTGCGGCGCTCATCTTGCTTCAGGCCGAGGGAGCCAGCGTTTGTCCACAGATAGATTTCCGGGTCACGTGGCCAGCATGACTAAACCGCTTCTGGTGCAATGGAACACCGTGAGCGAACGGAAACGCCATTTATCTTCCCGCCATAGCGGTACCTATTTATCTACCTGCACTGGCATGCTTTCAAACGGCTAGGTTGGCAGGAGCTGGGACAGAGCAATGGGAGCTCACTCCGTCACCAACCTTCTGATCAGCAAGCCCAAGAGGCTCAGTGGTTTAGACCACAGTGCCACTGCGACTCAGGAGGAGCTAGTTCCTCATAAGCCGCCATCCATGGTAGGGTGACATTCCTGTTTCACCTCAGGCAGAAAATGGGACTCACACACCCTGCTCGGCTTCCCCTCTCTTGTTTACTGCACCCTGTGCAATTTGACTTCAGACTGTGAGGTGAATCTGCTCTCTGGATCCCACCCCCGTAATTGGACTCTGACTCCTGACATGCTTATCCTCCGAAACAGCATGTGTGCATTTGTGATTGGGGGGGGGGAGAGCAGATGCGTGTTGACATGTGCCCATCCCATGCACATGGATGGAGGCGCACCTCTCCACGTGCCCACAGATTGCCTGCGTGCCACTTTCCCTTCCACCTCTCCCACACAACCCAGATAATCAGCGTTGCTGAATGCGTTCCGGCTGCAGCAATTCTATAATAAGGACAGCCGGATCCATTGGGAGATTAATTATCCCAGAAAACTGTTCTGGTCAGTTCACTCGCCGTCCCTGCTTCAGAGAATCCGCTGCATGGCAAACGAGCGCAATCCCTCAGCAGGTAGAAGAGACCCTTCAGCAACGTCTGCCAGGGATGCTTGAGGAATTTGATCTCCGAGAATCCCAATGCTAATGCATTTCAAAACGTGTATTCTGGGGGGGGGGGGAGAGACACGATAGCAACCAATATTTTGAGATAAAAACAATGTTGTTGTTTCTTAAGGTACATATCGGAATGGAAAATTTCATGCAGAGATAGATGACTTTGTTTAACTCTGCAGATTTATGTGGAAATAGAATGGGACAGGGTAATAAATTAACACATGTGAAAATGATGTGGGTTCGAAGCAGGCTCACTCATTCCAACCCTCATGTGCAAGGGGGCAGGTGTGTGTTTGTGTGTATGTGTGTGTGTGTGTGTGTGTGTGTGTGTGTGTGTAGACTGTGATAACTAGGATTGTATAAATCTGTCTGCTTTGATTTCTCACAGCTTCTCATTTCCCCCCAATCTTATTTATTTAGCAAAATGTATATACTGCTTGCTGGCAATACTATGAGAAATATTAAAATTACCAATAAAAAACCCCCACAGTTTAAAACTTTAAAAAGATAATTAACAGTAAAGAGATTAATGCACATCAACGTTGATGTGCCTGGCTGGGCTTGTCAAAAATGTTTTAAGCAGATGCCAAAAAGAGTTCATTGAAGGTGCCTGCCTCATTTCAATAGGCAAGGAGTTCCAGAGTTCAGGAGCTGCCACACTAAAAGATTGATTTCTTACAAGTGTGGAATGGGTATTTGTAGCATGTGTAACAGTGCTAGTTCTGCAGATCGAAGCGGTTGAGTGGGCACATATGGGATAAAGCAATCCTGCAAATAAACTGGTCTCAAACCATTAAGGGCTTTACATACCAGTGGTATAATAATTTCAGCTTACGCCTTTTTCACATCAGCCTGCAAACCTTTTTTTAATTTTTTTTTTAAAACATGCCCTCATGGAAATTCAAACACATGGTTGTATTCATGTCCTCTGATCTTTGCATTTTTGCACGCAGTTTCCCTTAATCAAAAGCACTTTTGTATGTTGTTTTCATTTTTGTGTACACTTTCCCCTGATAATAACTTTTTGGGGATGCGATTCTTTGTTCTTGAAAGATGGCATCACAAAAATCAGAGAAGTGTGAATTTCGAAGGACGGCTGTGATCCGGTTCGTGACATGTAAGAAGAGTAGAAGAAGAAGAGTTTGGATTTGATATCCTGCTTTATCACTACCCGAAGGAGTCTCAAAGTGGCTAACATTCTCCTTTCCCTTCCTCCCCCCACAACAAACACTCTGTGAGGTGAGTGGGGCTGAGAGACTTCAGAGAAGTGTGACTAGCCCAAGGTCACCCAGCAGCTGCATGGGGAGGAGCGGAGACGCGAACCTGGTTCACCAGATTACAAGTCTACCGCTCTTAACCACTACACCACACTGGCTCTCTGTATTGATTCGAGAAATGTGAACCACAATTCCTTGAGTGTCTTCACCATCAGTCCTAGGGGAGTCTGGGAACTGTAGTTCTGTGAGCCTAATAGGAGTCTCCTAACAACTTTCAGTACCCTTAACAGCTTACGGTTCCCAGGATTCCTTTGGGTGGGTGGGGAGCCATGACTGCTTAAAGTGGTATAATACTGCTTTAAATGTACAGCGCAGATGGGGGTCTTATAAGCAGTCTTTGGCAAGTTCATCCAAAACCCTGCATCCCTCCCAGGAGAATTTCACTGACTTTTTCTCTCCCGTTTTTTGATAATTTCCAAATGCAATGGTTTTTCTCATTAATTGTTGGGAAAGGGTCTGGTGGGGAAAGACAGGAGACATTTTTGGCACAGCCCTAGCACAAACGATCCTTTCCGGGTGCCAAAAAGATGTGGGTCCACAAGGATTGCACCTGTTCATCACCCCCCCCCCATAAAACAACAGTGAAACAACCTCAGGGAGAGGTATGGATTTTCCCAGCAGGCTCCTTGTATTGCTGTAGCGTTGGGGGTGGGGTGGGGCTGAAATGAGTCAAGGATTTGATGTCATAATTGTGGCTGCTCCTCCCCGCAGAGAAGATTCATCCGAGTCGAACCCCACTGCAAGCATTCAGCGTAAAGCCAATTCAGAGCTTTGCTTGAGCCAGTTTGGCGGATCAAGCAGAGAGTCTTGAAAACATTACAGGTGTTGATGTTGAACAGAAGTTGTACTGTAAATCCCCCCCCCATTTTTTCTTTTTAACCCCCCCCGTACAATTTTGTAAGTCTTTACATTTGCATAATGTGTTCTCAGTGGTGGGAATGAACCACTTCAGCTGAACAAAGTTCACGGAATCAGTTTGAAAAATCTCCGAACGACTCCTGAAAGCCGTTCCCATAATCGGCGAGTGAGCTGAACGTGAATTGAGGTTGTTTTGGGAGCAGAAGGTTGGACCACTTCTAGTTTATCTTTGAGTTCGTTCTCTTACATGCTTCCTGCCACCCCCACCCCCAATGCTTTAGTACTCTTTGGGCCTTTAAAGTCAGTGTGGTGTAGTGGTTAGAGCGTTGGACTGGGACTTGGGAAACCATGGTTCAAATCCCCACTCAGCCATGAAGCTCACTGGGTGACCTTGGGCTGGTTACTGCCTCTCTCACCCTAACCTACCTCACAGGTGTGTATCTGAAGAAGTGTGCATGCACACGAAAGTTCATACCAAGAACAAACTTAGTTGGTCTCTAAGGTGCTACTGGAAGGAATTTTTTTAATTTTGTTTCGACTACCTCACAGGGTTGGTGTGGGGATTAGATGAGGAAGGGTAGAACCACATACACCAGCTTGAGCTCTTTGGAGAGAAGGGTGGCGTATAAATGCAACAAACAAACAAACAAACAAATACTACAATTGGTGGGGAACATAAATTAAATTATTTGCATCCCACTCTAAATTCCCCTGTGCTTTCCTCTTTAACACATGCCATGGGCCTTCTCCACCTGGTATGCTTCTTATCATAGCAAACATGCTCACCCTTTGACTTAGTCACATTGTGTATGGCAATCCCATGTACTTTGCATAATGCTTTTGGGTAGATATAAAAAGGCAACAAGATCTATGCAGCAAACCCTGAACACCTTAATCTCTAGACTACAGTTCAGCTCCCCCTCTGCCTTCTAAGTTTTTGCTTGTCATTGTCCATGCGCTTCCAAGCTACCTTCTTGGTCATGAGGACTAGAAAATTGAGTTATTGGGGGGGGGGAATGCATTTCTGTGCTTGCATGCTGCTGCAACACAGGATGAACATGGCCTCCTAGCCTGTTGCATGTCGAGGTCCCCAAACCACCCCTCAAATAAATCACACTTCAGACAGAAATTTAAGTTTAAGGTTTTTGGCATGATTTTGGCCACAACTTTATTAAAATACAAAATATGTGAGTGGTTGCTTAGGCATTGGTTCCGACTATCTGTCCCGCTGGGGACAGAACTGACATTTGTCAGTAAAGGGAAAAACACTTTGGGGAGAGAATGGGAGCCGGGGGTCTGACCCTTGCCTCTCCCCAAATCCTCCCAGGGGCTCTTGCGTGGCCCTGGCCCCTGACTGGGGAATATGGACAAAAGCATGGTGAGTCCCTGGATTCCTTTAACGGAATTCCCTGCGCAGCAGCAGCATTGGAGGGGCAGACCACAGCCAACCCTGACCCCTCCACCAACCAATTTAATAACATAACCAATGCCTAACCGTCAACCTTACAAGTTGTGACTAATTGCTATGCAGTAGGTGAAAACCAGATGGTACCAGCCAATCAGGCAAATGGAAAAAAATCCTACCAGGCCCCTGCCCCAAAAGCAGATGACCCCATGACAGGCATAGCAAGGTCAACGCAGAGGCCTAAAAATAGGGAAGGGAGGGCGGGAGATCCGATGCACTCAGCAAAGAGCAATAACACGTTACGAACCAAACAATATATAGTCACTGGGCTGTCCATCAACAAATGACACCCAGGACCCAATCACCATCTATACTATCCCGCCCAGCAACAGGGGGGTGACTTGTTGGCCCCCACCACAACACGTGCTCTCCATGAAGGAGAACCCGCTCTGCTATATACCCAGCAAGCAAATTCTCCTTCTCCGACAGCTGAAGGATAGTCCATTGGAACAGTCACATCCATCAGACAGGTCTTGCGCCTAGCAAGAGATTCACAGCAGGCACCAGGCTGCGTTCTTGGCCAATGGTTCACACACTCAATCTTGCCTCTTTTCAAGTGGCTCCCCATTAAATCATCTCGTGGGCTGCTGCTGCTGTGTGCTTTAAAAGGAAACCGTGCCCCGGACACAGGGACCTGGCAAGCTTGAACTCCTCTCCTCGTTATTGACACATCATTATGTCCTTCCACAGTTGCAGAGCTGGACAACATCTCTTCCTTTCAGAGGCCATCCCTGAGGCCTGTGCAGCTCAGAGGCAGAGAGAAGAGGGTGAACAAGCAATGCCTTAATGGATTAGGCCCGGGAATGGAAACTCTCATTTGTAACTTTTCCAGTTCCTTCCCCCTCCAGCAGTTTTTTTTATTATTGGCAGACCCACTGCTATCCTCTTCAAAAGGTCACAATCTGCTCTCTGGGCAGGATTCTTTGAACAGGCCAAAATTCAACAGGTGAAACATGGCCCAAAGATGCACTCCTCCCCCCCTTTTTTTAACACCTTACATAATTCCTTCCTCCTCTGAAGCTGTTAAAAGCACAGAGACCTTTAGGGGGGAAGACGTTTCAGGAAAAAATATATGGCAGTACTTGTGGTCGGAGGGGAAGTGAAGCTACAGTATCACCTTGCATTAATTTATTTGAGAATTGTTATAACATTCTAGCTCGCTAGAGCTTAGTGCAAGAAAAATATATTCTAAAGTTGACTCTTGTTGCTGGTCATGTAAATATATTAAAAGAGATCTATCTATACCTACCTACCTACCTACCTACCTACCTATCTATCCACTGAAATAAAACTTAAAATTTTCAAGTTCAGGTTTCAGAAATAGATTTTGTACCATTGTTTCAGAATTAGCCCAAGGCACTTACGGTATGATTGCACTAACTCTTGCAAGGGGAGGGGCCCCCTCTTTAAATATTCTCTACCTCCCCTACCATCATGACATTTTTGTTTTAAAATACAGTGCAGCAAAGAGTTGCTTTTTTAATAATAAAAAACCCCATGCTTTAGAAAAGGCAGGGAAGGTGGGATGAAGCCTAAGAGAGAAAATGGATTTAACCCCTTGTTTTCCTTATATTGGTCCTGACGTTGATTCATCATGCTTTATAACCCCAAGAGATTTTTTTTAAAAAATGACACACAGGAGATTCTCAAAATCAAATCTAGCACAGGACCAGAAGTTTAGGAGATGGCTAATCCCTTCACAGAGCGACAGTTCCCAGAGTGGTTGTGCGACGAACCCTTCTTCTCAGGGAACTCTGGGAAATGTTGTTTTGTGAGAGGAGTAGGGCTCTCCTAACAGCTCTCTGCACCCTTAACAAACTACACTTCCCAGGATTCTTTGGGGAAGTCATGACTGGTTAAAGTGGTACAGCCACACGCAGAGGTGGTCTTATATGTGGCTGTAATTGGAGAGTACCCAAACATGCATTGTTTCCTCCACATGGTGATCTCTATAATATGCTGCAGAGGTGGGGAACTAGCTCACCTGCCAGCCACCTGACATTACGGTGCTGTTTCGAATCAAAGGCAATGAACAATGCAAGTCCAGTCGATCAGCTGATTGCCAGCACTTGCCACGTGCTGTGCATGGGACTCTGATCACCAGTGTCTGCAAACGCCTTCTTGGCTGTGTCTTTACCTGCTCCACACAACATCATATACAATGTCAGGTGTAGAGCAGGTGGACATGGCTTGGCCCCAAAAATCTTTGCAGGCCTAATAGGGAGATTTGGCAGGTGTTATGAACTGGCTGGATGCAAAGGAATGGTGGGAGGCACCAGCTGGGGAACCCCCAAGGGAAGTAGGGATTGGGATGACGATGAGTGGTCAGAAGGAGAAGAGGGAGAAGACTGGGGGAAGGAGGTGTCAGAAGCAGAAGAGGTAACAGGGTTTAGTGAGCAGGGGAAGTCTGTGGCAGAGAGAAGAATGAGGGAGGCGAAGAAGCAGAGATGAGTCGGGCTGCTGAAGAAGCAAGAGTGTCTCCCCTTCCTGCTGGTTTCCCAGAACCAGAAGAGGTATGAAGAGAGAGGAGGAAAGGCAGGCATACTGGCAGAGTCTCAGATTGCTTGGCAAGGACCCAGGAGAAGAAGGGACTTCATAGGGGCAAGATCTACCAGGATGAGTTGCTGTGCTCACTAGGCCTGGCCTCCTGAATCAACCTTGTTTCCTTGAATGAATAGTTAATTTCACTGACGCCGTGTGATTTATTGCCGACCTACCCCTAACAGCAGACTTCATTTGCCCACGGACCGGAAGGCCCCCACCCTTGATGTAAGACTTTCACTCCTCACCCCCACCCCACCCCTCATAATAATGGGCATCTTGATGTGGTGTGTGATAAAGCTCAGGACAAGATGTGGAATTAGGAACCGCACCAGTCAATGTCGACAGACCACTAGGGTGGTGGAGGAGGAATCAGCTGGCGGAGGCAGATAAGCATGCCTTGCATAACCTCTGACAAGCAGGAACATGGTCAATGTCATCCATCCCACAGAGGAGATAGATGGAGAGGCTGTGCAAGTGGCCGGGCATCAGCTCACGCCAGCAGATGGATCTTGATAGGCTCAATTAAGACACCACATTGGATTAGCGGGGCTTCCCTCTCCTGTCCGCTTTGTGGCTTCCACATGGATCTAGCCAAGGAGTCCTGCAGCTGCTTCCAAGGGCAGGAGGGGGACGAGGATGAGACGGCACAGAGCCCGTCCAGATGGGGGATCCAGAGAGAAGCCAAACTTTTCGGGAGACGGCATGAGCTGTATTTTCTGCTGGTTGTTATTACATAAGCTATCAATAAAGCCAAACCTCAGGAAGGAAAAGGGAGTAGGTTAGGGCTGTAAATCAGAAGGGAACAAACCGGTGTGCTCGATCCATCTGGGGAAAGGTGGGAAGTTCATCTGCTAACAGCTCGTGTGTGTGTGTGTGTGTGTGTGTGTGTGTGTGTGTGTAGGAGTCTTGTCGAAAACCTATGCACATTCTTGCCTCTTTCCACTCACTTGAAATAAGTTTGCCTTATTAAACATCCAATACCTATGAGTCACAGGCAAGAGGCAGATGGCGGCTTTTTCAGGGACCTAGAGACAGCCTGAAAGAGGAGTGCTGCTGCTCATGGTACGCATGTTCCCTGCAATTTTTCCTGTGGTCCAACAGGAAACGATGTGGCCTGGAAACGATGCCTTATGAGGAACGGCTTAGGGAGCTGGGTATGTTTAGCCTGGAGAAGAGAAGGTTAAGGGGTGATATGATAGCCATGTTCAAATATATAAAAGGATGTCATATAGAGGAGGGAGAAAGGTTGTTTTCTGCTGCTCCAGAGAAGCGGACACGGAGCAATGGATTCAAACTACAAGAAAGAAGATTCCACCTAAACATTAGAAAGAACTTCCTGACAGTAAGAGCTCTTTGACAGTGGAATTTGCTGCCAAGGAGTGTGGTGGAGTCTCCTTCTTTGGAGGTCTTTAAGCAGAGGCTTGACAGCCACCTGTCAGGAATGCTTTGATGGTGTTTCCTGCTTGACAGGGGGTTGGACTGGATGGCCCTTGGGGTCTCTTCCAACTCTATGATATGATTCTATGAAGTTTGGGAGGGCTTTGAATAGCTTTGAAGAAACCTGCGTGACCCTTTTGACCAGAGGTGGCAGCAGGATGAAAGAAACTTCTACAGAGATGCCATAGGTCAGTGGTGGCTAACCTTGACACTCCAGATGTTTTGGAACTACAACTCCCATCATCCCTGACCACTGGTCCTGTTAGCTAGGGATGATGGGAGTTGTAGTTCCAAAACATCTGGAGTGTCAAGGTTAGCCATCACTGCCATAGGTAGTGATGCCCTACTCAAACCGCTTTCAAGTCTCTGGGGAAAGACCATCATTTTCTGAGAGAGATGAAAAGCGCTGGTCTACATACGTGCTCTGGGTGGACCATCGCGAGAGCTCCGATGAAGAGCAGCCGGCAGAGAGAAACAGAGAAGAGAAACAGGGAGGGAACTTGATTGGGAAGCAATCAGGGTATTACTTTCTCTCGTGGTTAGGGCTGTACCCAATTAAAGAAATCTCAGTCAATTAATCATGTGAGTTTTTTAGCTGGTTAATCAATCAGTTAAATGTGCATATTTAATTGCAAAAACAATTGTTCCAAAGGGGGGAAAAGAAGGCTTCCTTTTGTTTTTAGCAGGCATCATTTCAAAAGAGGTTTCCCCCTCCCTGTGTGCAAGAAATGACGGAGGCGGGGAGATGCCCCTTTAAGAAAGGGATTCCTACCTGTAGATTTTATAAGGGCTTGTGTTCAAAAGCAATCCCATTATTTCTTTCTTTCTTTCTTTCTTTCTTTCTTTCTTTCTTTCTTTCTTTCTTTTTTTTTTTTGAAAAACAAACAAACCCTGCTGCCCAATCTTTTTTAATGAATCGGAAGTTTTTAAGCCATCATGTCTAACCGATTAATTGATTAAAACAGCCTTACTCTTGATGGTTCTGTGCCCCATTAGATCTTCTTTAAAAAATCAGGCGGCAGCGGTGCAGAGCATTAAGGGTCAATTTGTGCAGCTGTTTTCACTAGAGGTGGACCAGCTCCCTTCAGCTCACGATGGATTGGACTGCAAATTAACTGAGCTATTCCCAATCCGAACCCCACAGCCCCCACTGAAATACCTCAGTTTATGTATCTGAGTCAGCTTTTTTTTTTATTTCAGCAAAGATTGCTGCTGGTGCAACAGGACTCATCTCGTCCTCCTCTCCCCACATGTCCATATTATGCCCAAATCTGCTCCAGAAGGTTAAGGGCCCCCCAAGAAAGGATTTATGGAGTCCATGGTGGCAGGGTGGGGAGAGGGAAGAGGAAGAATGTTCTCTTTTGCAAGGAGCAATCCTGGCAATGACAGAAAGAGTGACTTGGCAACCCTGAATCTCTCTTGCACTGCCCTAACGCCAACCCAGTGATGTATGGAAGTGAGAGCTGGACCATAAAGAAGCTGATCGTCGAAGAATGGATGCTTTTGAATTATGGTGCTGGAGGAGACTCTTGAGAGTCCCATGGACTGCAAGAAGATCAAACCTATCCATTCTGAAGGAAATCAGCCCTGAAGCTGAGGCTCCAATACTTTGGCCACCTCATGAGAAGAAAAGACTCCCTGGAAAAGACCCTGATGTTGGGAAAGATGGAGGGCACAAGGAGAAGGGGATGACAGAGGACAAGATGGTTGGACAGTGTTTTTGAAGCTACCAACATGAGTCTGACCAAACTGCAGGAGGCAGTGGAAGACAGGAGTGCCTGGCGTGCTCTGGTCCATGGGGTCACAAAGAGTCGGACAAGACTAAACGACGAAACAACAACAACAACAACGCCAACCCAACCAGCCCACCACTCTCTGAAATGTCTCCTCTTCCCTTTTCAAGCTCCAGTCATCAGGCCGGTGGTTGTAGCAGCAACACTCCAGCCACAAGAGAAGAGAGGGAAATGGTAATCTTTCTCGCTCTCCAGCCTTTCAATAGCATACAAAAAACAAAACTGGATGGTCCTTGGTGCACTGGCAGATTTGCGGGTGCCAAGCCAAGAGGGTGCAGCAGGGGGCACTACAACAGTGAATGGAAGGAGAGGTGTGTATGGGGGGGGTGCTCACCAAGTTTTGGTGTTGCACAGGGTGCTGCTGAAATTTGAAAGCCCAAAGAAATCACGCTTTCACAGGAAGCTGAGGATAGCGTACATGGGATTATTCCATTTATGAGCTCCGGCAATTTAACAGGTCTAGTGTCCAGATCAAGGGAAGTAATAGTACCACTCTATTCTGCCTTCATCAGACCACACCTAGAATACTGTGTCCAATTCTGGGTGCCACAATTTAAGAAGGATGTTGACAAGCTGGAACGTGTCCAGAGGAGGGCGGTCAAGATGATCAAGGGTCTGGAAACCAAGCCTGATGAGGAACGGTTGAAGGAACAGGATATATTTAGCCTGGAAAAGAGGTGATATGACAGTCATCTTCAAATATATAAAGGGTTGTCACATGGAAGATGGAGCTGGGTGTTGTCAGCGTACCGACAACACCTCGCTCCAAAACTCCTAGTGATCACTCCTGACAGCTTCATGTAGGTGCTAAACAGCCTTGGAGACCATATAGTGCCCTGCAATGCCCCATAGCTCAACTGCCAGTGGCCCGAGAAACACTCATGCAATGCTACTTTCTGTAGCCGTCCCTGGAGATAAGACATAAGCCACTGGCTATCTCTTAAGCATTGTCTGAGATATGGTTCATGAGTCTTCAGGTGCTTTCTACATGATTTCTGGACTGATTCAGTCCACCCCAAAAGATAAAATGGAGAACATGTTTCTCTGATACATCTCCAGACCCAAAAGAACATTCTAAGCATGTCCTGGGTTTCCACCAGCCGCTGATTCTCCGCCGCCCTCACTGCCAAATATTCAGGGAAAAGAGCCAAGTCAGGCAGTTGGGAGATAAATCTTTAACTCTCTTTGGCTGTGCCGGGACATTGCTCGTGATTAATGGAACTCAGAGATTCCTTTCTCGTTGTATCCTTTCCTGAATTTTGGTTTAAAGTTGAGTCTAGTTTTTCTCTTATTTGTGCATTCAATCTTTGGGGGATTGGGGGGGGTGTGTGTGCAGGGAAGTTTCTAGGAACGTACTGACAATAAGTCCTCCTGAGATCCTGTTAGTGTGTGAGCCTACATTATGTACAAGGTCTGTTTCATTTGGTAGCTTGAGGTGTGCCCATACGGCAACTTTGCTGCCTGTTACCTGGCTAACATGATGCCAAGCCAGAAATGCAGGAAGCTTGACTAATGAAAAGGGCTGGATCGGGATACCTGACAACCTCATATGACAACTGATCTTCTGCATCATGGTATATGATGTAGTAGCTACATTGCATTAGTATTTGTGCTTGGTTCTCTAGTTGCACAGCCATGGAGAGGAAGGTACTCCAGAAGGTCATAACCACAGCCCGAAAGATTATTGGTCATCCTCTCCCATCTCTGGAAGAACTATACAGTTCCTGTTGCCTTAAAAAAGTAAACAATATTTTACGGGATCCATCTCATCCGGGATATAGTCTTTTTGCACCTCTGCCTTCGGGCAAGAGATATAGAACAATTAGATCAAGAACAAATAGATTGAAGAACAGTTTCTACCCAAGAGCTATAACCATCTTAAATGCTGTAACTAGATCATATGACCTTGGAGAGTTGTGATGGGTGTGTACGTATGTGCATGTGTGGCAGAAATGTTTTTGTGCTGTTTTTTTGTTTTTTGTTTTGTTTTTATGGGATGGCATTCAATTTCGTTGCAGTTGTACAACATTGTACTTGTACAATGACAATAAAGAAATCTTATCTTATTTGTGTGAGATGGCTTTCCCCATTGGAAGCGAT
Organism: Darevskia mixta; assembly: GCA_034641385.1. Classification (NCBI taxonomy): domain Eukaryota; kingdom Metazoa; phylum Chordata; class Lepidosauria; order Squamata; family Lacertidae; genus Darevskia; species Darevskia mixta. The sequence goes on along the minus strand of JAWWNH010000091.1, from coordinate 3,453,972 downwards.
GTCCTTGAAAAAGACTAATGCAAAAAGTGAATGGGCAACCTATAAAGCAGGCTTCCTCAACCTCGGCCCTCCAGATGTTTTTGGCCTACAACTCCCTTGATCCCTAGCTAGCAGGACCAGTGGTCAGGGATGATGGGAATTGTAGTCTCAAAACATCTGGAGGGCCGAGTTTGAGGAAGCCTGCTATAAAGAGTTGCTCATGGAAGTAGAATAACAATTGAAATTGAAAAGGTTTGAGGACATAAGACAGTTAGTAACAGACTGGTTGCAATGCCATCAATTAAATGATGTGTTTAAAATAGATTTAAAAAATGGATTTAGTAAGGAAATTTCAAGGTTTGGAAAACAACATAAAGTTACTTTCAAAAATGTATAAGTTTTTTGTTAGAGTGGCATGCTAAAGATGAAGAAGTTAAATCAGTAATGATACAAAGGGCACAAGATATTGGACACAATATCCAATTTTCATCTTGGGAAAAGTTATGGAGGGAGGATTTAAAATTTACAGTGTGCTGTGCATTGAAGGAGAACTATATGAAAATGATGTATAGGTTATGTATGTGAGACAATCATAATAATAATTCACAAAGGAAACAGTTGAAAAGAAATAAATTAAAAAGCCGATATCAGGGTGAAGGAAGTCAAAATTTTATGCTATTTATATTTATGTGGTGTAAATGTTTAGGTTTCGTTGGTGGTAACTTTTATTGTCATTATCTAATTTCTGATATCTTTTTATTGCTGTATATATATTTTTTCCTTCTGTTTTGTTGTTGTTGTCCTGATGTATCAATAAAATCATTAAAAAAATGTAAAAAAGAAAAAAGTGGTGGATGTGCAAGATAACAAAAGCATTCTAGGAAATGATTTATAATGAGTTGGGGAAAAAAATATTTAAAATGACGTTTGTGAAAAAGCCAGAGGCTTTTTTAATAGGTATTTTAGGTGCAGAGATACCAAAGGAGCAGAAATGACTATTTATGTATGCAATGACAGCAGTGCGGATACTGCTGACCCAGAGATGGAAAGAAGATAAAGTCCCGACCAGAGACAAATGGTTGATGAAGATGATGTACTATGCCGAAGTGGCGAAATTGACTGGGAAAATCAGAAACCAGGAAGAGAAGAACTTTAAGAAGGAATAGGAAAAAATTACAATGTATTTAAGAGAACACTGTAAACAACTAAAAACTTGGACAGGCTTTGAGCAATGCTTGTAATGTACGAAAAACTATGGTAAAAATGGATTACTTTTAAAAAATAGAGAAAATAAGGGAAGCAGTCGAAAAAAGATTAATAATGGTAACCATGGAAGGGCAGAGGGGAGTTGAAAGATTTAGGGAATCCTAAATGATGATGTTGATGTTTAATGTTTGAATTTAAATTTGCAATGTAAAACTCAATAAAAAATCTTTGCCAAAAAATTAGTATTTGTGTGAGATTGCACTGCATCATGGCATTTGTAGTGTTTGAGGTAAACACTAATTTACTGGGAATTGCTTTTACTCCTCTGGGTTCAGAAGCTTTCTTCAGCTTGGTCATTTGGCTGACCTCACGACTGGGAACAGATACTTCAAGCTCACAGCCAGAAGGAGAGATACGTCCAACATTCTCCGAAAATTTCCTCCTGAAATTTGGAGTTCTGAATTATCCGGTCTTGAAGTGGAACCACTGCTTCCTTAGGGATTCTCGGTTGTACCACTTTTTAGAACTAATTTTTTCAGAGCACCGTTGCATGTGGTGTTCCCCACAAATGTCAGTTTCTTCTTTCAAGTCTCCATCCATCTGTATCATGATGCACTGATTAAAAACCTGCTAAAAACACAATCTTAATAACTGCATCTATAACTGCATCTTACTTCCCCATCTGGGGGAACCTACACACAGAGCCACAAGTTATATTGTTCTAGCTCTGGAAGTTCCTGGCATGTAAATGCTTAAGAGTATGATTTGCAATGTGGGAACCCCATGTGTCATGTGCATATAGTCGTCAAGAAGCCATAACTGACTCCATCTGCATTTGAGAGCACACCTACTGACAAATCCATGTTTGCCTCTGTGTGATACGCAAAATGGCTCTCAACAGTGGTAAGGAGTTATAAGTAGCGATGGACGGATCTGTCAACTTCGCTTTCTCTTGAGTTCAGTTTGCCCCATTTCTGGATCAGTTTACATTTTTCAAATAAAAAACTCTGCATGAAAGTTTGTACACATATCCAGGCTTCCTGTTTCTTCTAATATATACTTCTTCCACACAGTATCCCTGAATAGTTGGATTTTTTTTGCAAGCAATTGCCCCTACTGTGATGCATTTTTAAAATGTTATTTCCACCAAAATGTGTGTTTCCCCCCCCAATAAACATGTTTTTGTACCCATGTTTTGGTCAGATAGTTGTCTTGCAAAATTCAGAGAGCTCATGACTTTTGAAGTCTTGCTGTGCATTGTTTCAAGAAGTGTGAATTATGTGAACCAGAATAGGAACTGGGGAGGGGAATCCTCCCACCCACCCCCCAATCTCTACCTTGAACTTGTGGGATGTAAACACTAGAGCAGTCAAGTACAACAATGCTAGAAGGGGTCCCAGTCCTCCAGCCACAACTTCCTGGTCACCTGGACTGAGACAACTTCCTCTTGCAGCTAGATGTGGGAGTGGCATTACCTTGGCAGGTTAGAACAAAACCCACAGGTCATGCAGCCATTCTCTTCTCTTGCCTCTCTCTCGCCTGGATTATCAGGAAGGATGCTCAGTTGGCATCCTTCCTGGATGGTCCATTGGGGCCTAATGGACTTCTCTCCCACATGGAGAGATTCCAATTGTATATATCTTTACTATGCATAAGCCTGCCTTCTTTTGGGAATCTTACTGCAACTGAATGTCCGTGAGTAAACCTTTTATATCATTTTATAGAAGACGTGTGCTGTGTCTTATTTGAAGAGGGACTAAGGGGAAATATATAGTGATAAACCAGGAAACTAGATTAAGTTGATTCTAGCGAATCAAAGCAACTTCTGCTGTGTGTATGTTAAAAGGGAATGTTACTCTGCTAGTTGAACTTGCAAGCGCAAGTTAGAATGAGATATATTAAATTATAAATCATCATCCACGTTCCCAAACATTCCCACAGAACTCCTATTCTCAGGCTGAAGTAGTATCTGCAGTTATAAAGGGATTTCTCTTGTGCCATTTGGCTAGTTCTATCTCCTCACTTTATTTTGGATGAAATAGAGGAGGCTTAAAGGGAGATAGCTCCTTTGCTATTAAAATTATGGAAGCAGGAAGTGACGATAATCATTTTGTTATGTTTCGGGAATAGAGGGAAAGGGTGACTGAACTTCTGTGGGATGCAAATTTTGAAGGCAGCCCCCGCCGACAAAGTAAGAAACATGATGAGAGATGATCAACATAAATATTTGAACACTCTCCTCATTCTCGGATCCAAATCCAGAGAGGCAAAGTTGAATATGTTCAAGGGTTGATGCAATAATTCATAATTAATTTCCTATGCATCGGGTTTAATCGGCAGGTTTAAACAAAGGCTGTCAGTTTCCCTGATGGCAATCAGATTATCATCAATGGACCCCGATGTTCTTGATTCCAATAAACTCTGATCCTCAGCCATGGAATGTTTCTCTTTCGGGTTGCAGTAACAGCAGTGAAGACTCCAATACAGGAGGGCAAGGATTGTTCATAAATATTCCAGCTGCTCAGAGAACAAAGCTGCCTGGCTGCCTACAAGCCAGCTTCTCCGAAGGAAGCGAATGTTCTCAATTCATCTGGGGCTGAAACCTCATGCAGACCAGAAGATTGTGAGGCAGGTTGAAGCAGTTGCAACAGGCAGGGGCATAGCAAGGGGGTGGGGGGCGGTCCGCCCCGGGCAGTGCCCTAGTGGGGGTGACACTTGGGGCAGGGGCCCCGCCCCCCGCAGCCGCCCTGCACTTTTTTTTAAAGGCTATTTTCGGCGCTGCCGGGGCAGAGCCACAGGGGCGGCCAGCGAGGACCCCCCCTCGCTGGCCGCCCCTGCGGCTCCGCCCCAGCAGCACCAAAAAAAGACTCCCCCCCGCTTTCAGTGGGTTTTTTTGCCGCTGCGCTCCCTGAGCGGAGCCACGGCATGGAGGAGAGGGGCGGGCCAGCCAGGAGGGAGTGACACCCCTCCTGGCTGGCCCGCCGCTCTCCTCCATGCTGCGGCTCCGCCCAGGGAGCGCAGCGGCAAAAAAACCCGCTGAAAGCGGGGGGGGAGAGGAAAACAAAGCAGGCGCTTGAAAGTGCCTGCTTTGTCTTCCTTTCCCCCCCTTTCAGCGGCTTTGTTCGCCGCGGCATGGGGCAAGGGGCGGAGGCGTCGCTATGTGTGCATGCGCGTTGTGACGTCTTGCGCACAGAGCGACGCCCCGCCCCCAGGGGTGCCGCTTGGCTTGCCGCCCCCGGTAACCAAGCGGCACGCTACACCCCTGGCAACAGGGAAGATAAGGGCATGTTGCCTGGTAGTGGGAAGGTTGAGGAAACAGGTGGAGAAGTGAGGCAATAAGCAGTTAGTGAGAGAGGAATGCTAAAGAGAACTCACAGTGCTTATTGGCTAAACTGGTTGTTTCATTAAATATACAGTGGTACCTTGGTTCTCGAATTTAATCCATTCTGGGAGTCCGTTCGACTCCCAAAGCCGTTCGAAAACCAAGGCTGCAGGAACATCCTGCACTCAATCAGAAGCTGCGGAAGCCGCGTCGCACGTCCGTTTTCCGAAAAACGTCCGCAAACTGGAACACTTACTTCCGGGTTTGCGGCATTCGGGAGCCAATTTGTTCAACAACTAAACCATTCGGGAACCAAGGTACCACTGTATCCTTGAATGCTATGTTCAGGATTTTCTTATCTCTTAAAAAACAAAACATAACATAACAGCACCCTGTGCTTACCCAATTCAGACTGCTTTGAGGTCGTCGTCCCCCACTATCAAGTGGTATGTAAATTATGTAAATTTTATGAACTAAATAAAAGAAATAGTGGTTGGGGTTTTCTTTTTTTTAAAAAAAGTTTTGAACTGGCCGTAGTCAAAGACCATCTAACAATTTTGGGGAAAGGGGTGTGAATCAAGGATTTGCCACCTTACACTCTTAAACATTATACATCACTGGCAGCACCCTGGCCTTTTCAGTGAAGGTCCATTCTAAAAGTTCTAAAGTTTAGCTCAAAGTGGATGGAGTGAGTACGAATGAAGAAATTATTATTAACTGCCTTGGAGCAAACTATTAAAAAACACCCTTCAAGGTGCACTGAATATGAGTCCCCCCCCCCTCTTCGCTGCAGAATGCGAAGATAGTAGCTATTGAATCACAGCAGAAATCCTCCTTTGTGTTTGATAATGATCCTGGCAAGTAGCTGATGTTCATCTCCCTGCATCATTTCTTGCATTATACAAGTACATAATTTCCTAAGGAGCAAATTATGTGGGCATGAATCATCCCATGTTTAAAATAAATAACTTTATGCTTTGTGCTACACTTATTGTACAGATTGTTCAGCAGTGCTTTTAACGTACCTGGAAAAGTGAGGGGAACAGAGATCAAGATTAAGGCTGCAATTGGAACGTCTCATTTTCTGATATTCATATATATATATATATATATATATATATATATATATGCGCCTAGTATGACCTGTGAGGAAATTTGAATCCCGTATATGCATTATCTCAACTTCTCGTTTCCATACTTAAATCATGAGGGGGATTTTCTTCTTCTGGAAAATGTCTTGTATTTATTTTTATTAACGGTTCTGTTTCTTCCTCTGAGCATCCTTAACCTTGAGTTAATTAAGTTTTTGGCTGGGAATTTCCTTCATATTTTAATAAGACACATAAATTACATTAAGAGTATAAATTAGGTTCCTGAAGGTCTCAAGGCCCACGGGGACTCAGCAATTGTTGGACGGCAAAACATAGAAAGCCTTTCACAACAGATCAGGCCTCTCCTTGAGTTTTAACTAATTTCCTAATCTTATTCCAAGACACAATTATAACTTGGGCTTCTTATCTCTGGTGCCTGTTTTGCTAGGTGGGGTCTGTAAGGCACAGGAGCAGAATTTAGGCCTCTTATGCCAAATGCATGTCAAATGTACAGAACTTGTATCTCTGTATCTGCAGTGGAACTATTCAGATAAGACGTTCACCCAATCTGTACTTAAATGATACCCGAGAATTCATGAGTTGTGGTATTGACAGCTTAGACCTCATTCTCACAGCAGAATGTCTCAGAAGCCTCCAAGCGACTGTCATAGCTACCAGTTCTGACAGCTGCTACAGGCCCTTCAGCAGCATCACAGATACCCATCTACCCACTCACCCAATCCCCTTTGAACCCAGTGGGACATATGTAGGACTATAAAATGAACAGCTCTAGGAAGAGGGTTTACATACATAGGGGGAATGTGCAATAGTTATTTCTAAGGCAGCAAAGGTAAACAAAAAACACAGCCTGATCACTGGTCACAGAATTATAGAATCATAGAGTTGGAAGGTACTACAAAAGGTCATCTAGTTCAACCCCCTGCAATGTAGGATTCTTTGTATCCAACGTGGGGCTCAAACCTACAACCCTGAGATTAAGAGTCTCATCATCTACCCACTGAGCTATATAGCTTCCTACTCACAAGTTATCAAGTTGGAGAACTCTATTCATGGTGAAAACAGGGTTCTGCTCTGCTCCTGAAACGAATTCAAGCAAATGGCTGAACTTTGCTTCCATGTCTGTTACTAGGCTGTTGGAACAAAATATTCCAGAAAATGCTGAGGTGCATTATTGGCCCCTATGAGAGGAGCAATTGCTCTCCACTTCTCTTAAAAACCTGAGAACAGAAGCATGTGTTAATAAGGCTGGCTGAACAGGAGGTTTCATTTGCCTCATTGAGCTGCTCCCTTGAACATCAAAATCCTTTTAGGGGATAGTGAGGTACAGTTAACCTTCTCCCTCACAACCCCAGGTAGAAGCGGGTGCCACGGTGTCAAGATGCTGACTCCTGCCTCTGTGGTATGCATTAGGTTATGAATAATAATAATAATAATAATAATAATAATAATAATAATAATAATAATAATAATAATAATTTTTTATTTATACCCCGCCCATCTGTCTGTGTTTCCCCAGCCACTCTGGGCGGCTTCCAACAGGACATTAAAATACAATAATCCATCAAACATTAAAAGCTTCCCTAAACAGGGCTGCCTTCAGATGTCTTCTAAAAGTCTGGTAGTTGTTTTTCTCTTTGACATCTGGTGGGAGGGCGTTCCACATGGTGGGTGCCACTACCGAGAAGGCCCTCTGCCTGGTTCCCTGTAACTTGGCTTCTCGCAGAGAACTGCCAGAAGGCCCTCAGAGCTGGACCTCAGTGTCCGGGCAGAACGATGGGGGTGGAGACGCTCCTTCAGGTACACTGGACCGAAGCCATGCTGTGGTGTGTACATGAGAAGAGAATTGGGGAACAGAGACCTTCTCGAGGTGGGCTGGACTTTTCACTCCAATTCTCCTTGCAGAAAGCATGCAGGGACATTTGGACATTTATAACACCTGAATGCATTATAAACATCCTGCTAAGACCACTGCAACCTTAAGGTGCCACCTTCTGATACCTGACACAGAAAAAAGGGTAGCCCTGGTGGGAGACCACCCCTATGATGGTTGCAACTACTTGCTGATGCTATGGACAGCATGCCAGCTCATGGAGGTAGGTGAATCTGTCCGTTTTGGTTTCTTCCCATTCCTCATTTTTCCAACCTTAATTTCAGTTCTCCTCATTTCCACATGAGTTAAAATCAGTGAAGGATTCGGTCCATCATATTGTCTCAAAAGGAGGTCCAGTTGTATCCAAAGATAGACAAGAACCTGCTTCTTTATCTCAGGAACCATTAGGAAAAAATTGTTTAGGATTTGTGACGAGGCATAGAGGACTGATGAAGACATGAACAACTTTGGAAAATATACAGTATTTTTTTAAATGTCACACACACCCGTTTTATCCTTGTGTCTGCAGTTTTTGTCCACGTTACTTGGCTTGAAAACTGCATTGGCAAAATGCAGAGAAGCGTGTTTGGGTTCTCGTATCATTCTGAATTTGGGAGGGTCCTCTTCCGATGTGAACTGAGTCACGTTCCTCCCCCCGCCCCCCATCCCTGCACGGAGGCCATTCCAAGTGACCCGCGCATGATGTTCTGAACGTGAGGTCTGTCGCCGAGGGCTGTTCCAATGGAACAATGCTGAGCGAGGCTGGATGCTGGATGAGCTTGTGGGTCTGGGAGTGATTCCAGAAGCCTGGGGAAGCGAGAGCACGCATCTAACGTGGACAGCGGGACTGATCGGTCCACAGAAACTCAACTGAAGAAAAAGAAACTGAACTGCATCTGTTCATCTCTCTCTCTCTCCCCCCCCCCTGCTCTAAATCAAAATTTGCTTTTTTATGGCTCTCTGGAAACCTTGGGGGCCACAGGGCAAAAAAGAACAGAGTGTCGTTTTCCAAGTAGATCCTTCAACACAGATGTAGGGAAATGATCTCTGGGCTGCTTACCAACTCTTTCCCAAAGTGGCGGGGTGTTCAGAGCAGCTTTTTGAAGGATCCGCTCCCTTTCCTAGGAGACCCGAGCACCAGAGCCTTAGGGGCAAAACACACATTACATGTCGGCCCCATGAAACAAAGCTCTGACAGCCTCTTTGAGTACCCTCAGGAGGGTGCCCTATGCCCGAGAGAGGAGACAGAGGAAGGGAATGATTAACACTTCCCCATATTATCCCTCTTTCAGCTGCTTTTGCCTTGCCAGTGTTTCGGACCTCACAGGAACTGCACAGGGATAAATGTAGCTGTGTGCGTGAGAGGTGGTTTGGACATGTTTGGGGGGAGATATGGGCTGGCAGAAGAAGGGAGGAGCCCTCTCCCCAACCCTGCAGCCCAGCTCTTTGAAATACAAGACGGCCTGTGGCTGTAGTATTATAGGATGTTAGGGGAGAGGTAGTATCTCTGTGGGGGAACAGGCCATGCTCCTTCTGGGGTAGTTTGTTTACCTTTGGTCCTCACCCTGCGTTCAACTCTCGCCTGTGGTTCCTAGAAGCTGTCAGCATGCCACAGTAGCCACCTCCTGGGAAACGGCTTTGACTGGCCAGGTGAGGGTAGCCAACGGGTCTCAAACCCTTAGTGAGTTAGGTGGTGGGCAGGACCAACTGACCAATTGCAGCCCTTGGCACTGCGCCCAGGGGAAGTTTAAATGCCCAGCCTGCGGGGCCTTTCAGCCTCTCTCTTGCCACACCAGTTCTCCCACCCTCCCTCCCTCAGGAGGCATTTTATGGGTGCAGCAATGCTAGTTCCAAAACATGATACCCAGCATCTCCTGGGAGAAAACCCTGCCTGAAACCCCAGAGAAGTGCTGCCAGTCAGTGTTGACAATACTGAGCTGGATGGACCCAACAGTCTTTATTCAGTATAAGGCAGCTTCCTATGAGGAATCACTTCAGGTCACCAAAATCTAACAAGTTCTGAGCACACGGAAATTGCTTCCGGTGGAGGTCCACCTCTTCCTTCTATGGTCAACCACCTGGTCACTGTAATCCATATCCTGTCAACCTTGAGGCTGGATGGGGCTCTCTCCATGGGGCTGCTCTTGGGTCTGGTCTGGGAACTTCAGTTGGTGCAGAATGCAGTGGTTCATCTGCTGGTGATGGCATGTGGCTGACAACATGTGACACCATGATTAAGGCATCTGCCCCAGCTGCCCAGCTCCTGCTGAACCATGTCCATGGTTTTTGTAAAAACAAAATAAAATAAAAAAATTCCTTCCAGTAGCACCTTAGAGACCAACTAAGTTTGTTCTTGGTATGAGCTTTCGTGTGCATGCACACTTCTTCAGATACCACGGTTTTTGTATTCAGTCTTCAACTTCCTGAACAACTTACATCCAGGGTCCCTTAGGGACCACCTGATCACTGAGATCTTCTGTGGGAGCCCACTTGGTTGCCCCCGGAGGCTCAACAGACGTCAACGCAAAACGGAGCAACCAGTGTTATTGGCCCAGTCTTGCGGAACATTCTTCTGATAGAGATTCAGCAAACATCTTCAGTATTAATTTTTAAATGTTTGCTGAAAACTTTTCTGTGCCGCCAGGCTTATGCAGACAATTAAAGGAGGGGAGGGGAGTGGGGAGGAAATTCTGTTACACTTAGCTGGTGATCTATGATTTTGGTTTCTGTGTGCTTATTAGTGTGTACATATTTGTTGAGCACCGCTTTGATATTTTGCATGAAATTGCAGCGCATAAGCATTTTTAGAAATAAAAGAAGTAAGTAAAACACACACAGTTCCAGACTCCAGCCTCAGTTCTGGAGAAAGAAAAGCTGTGGGTTCTGATCCAAGAAAGCTGTCGCTACAATAGCATGACTAGAAAGGTAGGGTTTTAAAAAATAAAAATCTGAAAAGTTCTAAGGAGTGGCAAATGGGGCACTGCCCCACCAATCTCAGCTTACTCTCAGCTGACCCCCACCTGCCTGCCTTCTTAGTTACAACCTGTGGCCCTGATGTCAGCTTCCTCCCTTTCAGTATCCGTGTTGGTCCTTGTAGGACCTCATAGGTGAGCCTTGGGGTGCCTTCCAACCCTACAATTCTATGATTCTATGAATAATATTGATAGCCAGATGGATCAGGCCAATGGCCGATCTAGTCCAGCATCCTGTTGCGTGTTTAGACCTTTAACCTCCCCCTTAAATAAAGTCAGACAAGACTCAAATTTTGGTTTGGTTTTTGGCAGAATTTAGGCCACAACTTTCTTGATTACATCAAGTGAGTGGTTGCATAGGCTCTGGTTCGACTAGCTCCCTGCACCGTGGCACCAGCGTAGGTCAGCCTAGGGCAGTGATGGCTAACCTTGACACCCCAGATGTTTTGGAACTACAACTCGCATCATCCCTAGCTAACAGGATCAGTGGTCAGGGATGATGGGAGTTGTAGTCCCAAAACATCTGGAGTGTCAAGGTTAGCCATCACTGGCCTAGGGTAAACACCTGGAACAGCGGAAAGCGGGGTCAGGCTAGTCCACCACCCAGATGTCCCCCTGGACTCGGGCACGGGCACAACCCCTCTCAGGGTTGACCAAACCATTGAGTCCCTGGATTCCTTTAACGGAATACCCTTCGCACAGGGATGGCTAGAGCGTTCTGCCACCCCTATCACCTGAACCAGAACCTATCTGCAACTTTACAAGTTGTGATGATTTGCTAGGCAGCAGGCAAAACCCAGATGGCAACAGCCAATCAGCCAAGTGAACATGAATATGGCCAGAGAGCATTTTGGAAACGTGTTCTTCAGAGTTTAATTCTCTATTTTGCAATCCTAACGACTCTCATCAGGGGAATATGCCTCATTGTATGCAGTAGGACTAAGTTTCTGAGTAGACCTGGTTAGGATTGTGTCTTATCAACCCATGTGTGTTATTATTATTAGCCCTGTTTTTAATATCTAATGCTGTATTGTTTTAACATTCTATTGGGAATCGCCCAGAGTGGCTGGGGACCCTCAGCCAGATGGGCGGGGTACAAATATTAAATTATTATTATTATTAATATTATTAAGTGGGGAAAATTCCTGCCATGCCCCTGTCCCAACGACAGGTGACACACGATGGCATAGCAAGGTCAAGCGCAAGCCCTAAATATAGGGAGAGGTGGGCAGGTGTTCCGATGCACTGGCCCAAAAGAGGAAGCTCAGGGACACATGCATGGGCCTTATGTAGGTCCCCCCATCCGATTGACTAGCGTCCCATTGGTCAAATTACACCCCAGCATCGAGGGACATACCAATAGGGTGTTGTGGCTATCCAATAGACCCCACCCACAACACAGGGTTTGGTTGCCAGGTCGCACCGCAACATGTGCCCTCTTTGAGGGAGGACACGATTTCTCAGAGTGGCCAAGCTATGGGGAACCGGGAAGCAGGACCCGGGCACAAGAGCCCTCTCCCGGCAAAGCAGCTGGTTTTCAGAAGCATACCTGCCTCCGAACCTCAAGGCAGAGCCTAGCCATCATGGCTAGTAGGAAGTGTTCTTGCTAAATAGGAACAATTAGAGCATGCACAGGTTGCAGGTGGGGGAAGAGGGGGCGAACAGAGAATTGTTTTATAGTGATTTTATTTTTTATTAAATCTGTGTACCACCCTATACCTGCAGGTCTCAGGGTGGTTACAACATAGAAACACAATGCAAAAACACAAAATGCATAATAAAAACAAAAAACAAGAACAACCCGATAATCCCCTCTCCCAACACATTTAAATGGACATTGGATGCTGTCAGGTCTCCTTCTCGGTTGTTCAATAGAAAAGCCAAGCCATTTGTCTTTTAGTTCTTTTATTCTGTGCCAAGCTATATACAGTGCAGAGCTTAATCTTATCATGTCTGTTCACTCACTTGCAGAATCCGGAAGTGCCTCCCTCCGGTTTTGGCGCCAACACCACAGTCTTGGCAGCCGAAATTGCCTCTTCCTCCTCCTACGTAATCTATGTGCCGGACCTGACGTCTCTGCCTCCGATCGAGCCTGCTGGGTGGTGCCAGGCCTCTCACTAAATCCCTGGAGCCCTGGCACTCCTTCTCTCCCAGCCACTAACTGCTTCTCCCCCGAGGAACTGCTGTTTTCACTCGAAGATGTATCTGTAGTTAAAACAGGTGGCGGCTCTCTATAAACACTAAGAGCTGGACTGGCAGGGGGAGGCAGATCCCTGACAGATGCCAATCAGCCAAAGGCCTGGCTGAAGAGGAACATTTTTGCCTGGCGCCTAAAAATACACAATGAAGGTACCAGGCAAACCTCCCTGGGGAGAGCATTCCATCAACATGGAGCCGCTGCAGAAGAGGTACGTCCTTGTGTTGCTACCCTCTGGACCTCTTGTGGAAGGGGAACACAATAAGGGCCTTAGAAGATGATCTCAGGGTCCAGGTAGGTTCATATGGAGAGAGACAGACCTTGAGGTGTTGTGGTCCCCAGAAGCCGCCATTTGCTTCAACAGCACATTTCAACAAACCAGGGCCGTTTCTGCACTGCAAGAGGAGAACTCTCACTATCAATAATTCCCTCCCACATACTTCTTCCCATGCTCTCCCCATCCCAATTTCTTCTGACTAAGCACCCTTGTTTTGCCCCCTTCCTGCTTGCAAGGTTCCATTCTTACAACGATTGCTGAGCTTTCTTTCAAGCAGCGTTTGTGTAGGCCGCAACCCATTTTTTTCACAAAGATTTCCTGCCAATACTTGCAACCTCTGCAGGCACCCATATCCATATATATATATGGTTTTGCATTATTTATCTTCTTTTCTTTTTCGCTGGAGTCTGTAACACCTCTCAATTTAATGTCATCGGAACATTTAATTAATGTGCTGTTTGTTCCCTCTCCTGGATAATTAATTGGAGGCGTGCGATAAAGCCAGGCCCTGACGGAGAGAGCTGGCGTTCCCAGCTGACGCCTCCCTCCATCTCAATATATTATTGTTGCCTTCTAGTTTACGGCCCTTCTGCTGGTTTTCGGTCCGTATGACAAGGGCTTTCAGCCAAACCAATTTGGATTCATTTGTCAAGCGAAGATATCGGGAGACAGACACGCACCCTTAACCACTTTGCAAGGAAATCAGGGGGTGATTATGAGGCATTTTACCACACTCTATTAATCTATTAATTCTGCCCCCTTCCTACCTCCGAGCGGTCTGTTTATCTGGCATTAACTCCATCCCTATAAATCAAAAATGCCACGTGTGGGTTGGAGGCGAGGGACAGCTATTTACAAGAGGCAGTGTAAAGATTTAAGGAGAGCTGAATCAGAACAAGGACCCATGTGGTTCAGCACCCTGTAGCGTGATGGGTGGGGGGTCCCCTATCTCTCATTCTGAATGGGTGCTTTTTGAAAAGAAAAGGAGGAGGAGGAGGAGGAGGAGGAGGAGGAGGAGGAGAAGGAGAAGGAGAAGGAGAAGGAGAAGGAGAAGGAGAAGAAGAAGAAGAAGAAGAAGAAGAAGGAGTTGTACTCCTTTGGAGGGTATCCAACCGGTCACCTGCTGTTAAACCACTTTAAGAGCTTCTATTCCAAATTGGTATAGTCTTGCTTTACAGAGAGCGGTTCTCTATTTCAAGGGCTATCAGAGAAGTCTGTTTGCCCACCTGAGACGGGTGGCTTTGCGGGTGGGCACTGCATCTCCCCTGTGAACCGGACTATTGCTGGCCAGATCGTCCTCCTGCCACCAAATTGGCCAATGGCAGCAGGAATTTAGGGGCGGGGCTCTGGACGTGGTGGCAACCGACCAGTAGTGGTGCTTGGCACCACACCCAGGCATAGCTGTCAACTTTCGGATTTGAAAATAAGGGACTTTTTCAAACTTTCGGATTTGAAAATAAGGGATGCCGCGAGGGTGGTGCGATGGCACCAAGTAGCCTCGCCACCCTGCGCTCCGGAGGCTGCACGCGAACGGGTGAGCGAAAGAGCGAGCGCGTAGACGGCAGGCAGGCAGGCTGTCTGGTTGGGCGTGAGGGTCTGGCTGCACAAGGCATGCAAGCTCCGTCCCCAGTCGGTCTCAGACTCCTTATCGGCAGCCGAGCAACGCAGCTGAGGAGCCTCCCTGGCCGGCAGGGAGGGAGAGGAGCTGCTTCCTTTGAAATCCGGGAAATTTAAGGGATATCAACAATCCGGAATAGCAGCTGGAAACGGCATTGGAATAAGGGAGTTTCCCCGCCAAAAAAGGGAGGGTTGACAGCTATGCACCCAGGGCAAGGATAAATACCCAGCCGGCAGGGCCTTTGGGTCTCTCTCTCGCTGTGCCCAAGTTCTGGACTTGGGACGACGTCGGATCGACACCTCAATACCTACCACAAGCACTGTGTCAGGAAGATGTTGGGCATCAAGTGGCAGCAGGACAGAGTCTCAAACAAAGATGTTCTCTCCCAAGCCCACATTGCCAGCATGTTCACATTCCTGTCTCAGCAATGACTACGCTGGCTTGGTCATGTCCAAGATGGCAGGATCCCCAAGGATGTGCTCTATGGGGAGCTGGCTTCTAGCACCAGGCCAATTGGCAGGCCAACTCTGCGTCACAAAGATGCCTGCAAACATGACGTGAAGACCGGCAGCAACACCCCCGCCATGTGGGAATCCCTTGCAGACAATTGCAGTGCCTGGATGTGGGATGTAAACACTAGAGCAGTCAAGTACAACAATGCTAGAGCAGATAGTGGAGATTGCCTCAGTCCTCCAGCCACAACTTCCTGGTCACATGGATTGAGGCAATTTCCTCTTGCAACTAGATGTGGGAGTGGCTTCACCTGGGAAGGTATGAACAAAGAACCTCACAGGTCAGCGGCCATTCCATTCCATTCCACTCTCTCACTCGAACTGTGAGGAGGATGCTCAGTTGGCTTCCAGCCAACTGGGGCCTGGACTTCTCTCCCACATGGGGAGATTCCAATTGTGAATATCTTTACTAAGAATAAGCCTGCCTTCTTTGGGATTTGTCTTGAGCTGGATATATGTGAGTAAACATTTTATACCTTTTTATAGAAGACGTGTGCTGTGTCTTATTTGAAGAGGGACAAAGGGGAAATATAGTGACAAACCAGGAAACTAGATTAAGTTGATTCTAGCGAATCAAAGCAACTTCCGCTGTGTGTATTTTAAAAGGGAATGTCACTCTGCTAGTTGAACTTGTTAGCACAAGTTAGGATGAGCTATATTAAATTATAAATCTCCATCCACGTTCCAAAACATTCCCACAAAGGGTTATGTATGCCCAGCGCTACGTATTTTGTGTATTTTTGAAGGATTGCGTTGGATTGCATTTTTGAGTTGAGTAGGATTTTTCTGAGAGCATTTCCTGGTGAGACCGCATGGTCCTTTGTTCCATTGTCTAGAGAAAGGGGATTAAGCTACCCCTCCCCTCCCTCAGAGCTCACAAAAGACCCAAAGGCAGTGAAGATTTATTTTGAGGCTTTTGCTTTTTGCATTTTGAGAATTTTGAGATTTTGATCTTGAATTTTGACAAATTTTTGAATTTTGAAATTTTTTCCAAATTTTGGATTTTAAGATGGCTAGTGCCAGTTTTTATAGTGAAGCAAAGCCAGGCTTAATGCTGCTAGATGAGGACAATTTTGTGCACTGGAAAACGCGCTTAATAGCATATTTAGAAGCAAGGGATGTTTTGGATGCGATAGAGAAAGCAAAGCCCCAAGGTACAGATGATGAAGCCAAGGTTAAAGTCTGGAAAAGGCAGAACAGCGAGGCCAAGCACATAATTTTGAGTGGACTTCGCAATAAGCATCTATCGTTAATAAATAGCAAAGATGATGCATCTCAGATCCTAAAAGATATTGAGCGCATGTATGGAGAATCTACAAAGAACTCCTACAGAACATTGATGGGCAAATTAACTAGACTGAGAATGAATTCAAAAGAAGAATTCACAGAGCATATTGATAAATTCACAGAAATTATTCAAAAGCTTGAACTTACTCCACAATCTTTTGATGAAGTAACAAAGGTATCATTTCTGTTAGCCTCATTAGGGCCACATTTTGATGCATTTGTTAGTTTGATGGATCATAAAGAGAATCTAACTTTTAAGGAACTGACCAGTGAATTAAGAGAGGAATGCAGAAAGAGATTTGATTCTCCAGAAAGCAACCCTAGGAGAAAGGATTGTAATTTTGTTTCAAAGCAATTTACAAAATGCAGAGAAATTGTGTGTTTTAAATGCCTGAAAAGCGGCCACATGGCAAAGCATTGCAAGGATCCAAAGGCTAAAGCAAAGGATTCTCATCTTTCTCACCAAAAGGGAGAAAGGAAAGGAAAATCTGAACGCAACATGCTGTTGCAAGAAAGGAGTTTAGCTGTCCAGAGCCAAGAAAACACACGCAATAAGTGGTTATTAGATTCTGGAGCCAGCAGCCACTATTGTTTTGAAAAAGACTGTTTTAATGAATTAAATGATAAAGAGACTGAAATTGAGGTTGCAAATGGAAATATTTTAAAGTCCAAAGGTGAAGGTTCAATGCATTTGGAATTCAATGTAAACAATGAATCTTTTAGGACCAGAATGTCCAATGTTGTGTATGTACCAGAACTGAGCTGCAATTTACTCAGTGTCTCTACTTTGGACAAGAAAGGTTTCAAGATCACATTTGAGAATGGACAGTGCAGTGTAACTAAAGATGGTGAAGTGTACATTGAAGCAAAATTAATAAATGGTGTTTATGAGGTTAATCTTTCAGAGAACCAGTCTGCAAAAGTGGCACGCTCCAGCCAGAAGGATGACGCAGATTTGACGCTGTGGCATAGAAGACTTGCACACAGAGACACCACCATCATTAAGAGTCTACAGGAAAGTGATCTTGTCACAGGTTTGCAGGTAAAAGGGAGCAGCAACCAGACTCCAACAAAATGCATAACTTGTGTTACTGAAAAGGCAGTAAAACCTTCTTTTACACGTTGCACAGAACAAAGGAGTACTAAAGTTCTGGATATTGTGCATTCAGATCTGTGTGGGCCACTCAGTGTTCCATCACTTGGACACAACAAGTATATTTTGATTTTTATTGATGATTTTTCGAGATATTGTGTGGCATATTTCATCAAAGATAAAAGTGAGACAGTAGAAATGTTCAAGAATTACATTGCCATGGTTAGGAACAAGTTCCAAAGAGCTCCAGGTGTCTTAATGTCTGACAATGGAGGAGAATACTGCTCACATGAGATGAAAGCCCTTATGGCAAAGGAAGGAATTACACATGTAACCACAGTTCCTTACACGCCACAACAGAACTCCATAGCTGAAAGGAAGTTCAGATCCATTATGGAAATGACAAGGTGTATGCTAAAGGAAGCGTCCCTGCCTAGGAAGATGTGGGGAGATGCTGCTTACACAGCTGTCTATCTCCAGAACAGGTTGCCAACAAAGGCAACACAGCGCACACCATTTGAACTTTGGCATGGAAAGGTGCCTAGTCTGTCGCACATACGTGTATTTGGCAGTATATGTTACTACCATGTGCCCAAGGAACAGAGGCACAAGCTTGACTCCAGAGCACAAGCAGGTATCTTAGTGGGATATGCTGCTGGAGGCAAGGGATACAGAGTAATGGACTTACAGACAGGCAAAGTGAGTGCGCACCATGCAATTTATTTTGATGAACATGCAAAAGCAGACACAAAGAACACTGTTATTGGCTGCTCAAAGGAGTCAGAATGGACTCAAGAACTCATAAACTTTCCTTCTGAAACCCCACATGGTACTAATCTGCCTTCTAGTGTCATAGCACCCCCTACAGGCGACGCACCAGAAGACGCAGATGACCAGATCCCTGGCGGCTCCAGAGACGAAGAGGAGGACTCAGATGAGGACATGCCACCGTTGGAAGGGAGTGAGGAAGCTGATGCGGTTCAGGAACCAGAACCAGAGGTCAGACGCTCATCCAGAACCAACAGAGGTGTCCCACCAGTACGACTGTCCTACCTTGCAGGGTCGGTGTCTCCACAGGAACCTTCCACATGGGAAGAGATTCTGAAGATGCCATCTGCGCAAGCCAGTCTCTGGAAGAAGGCCGCTCAGGAGGAGATGGATGCACTGCATCAGAACCAGACGTGGACCCTGACAGAGCTCCCTCCTGGTAAGAAGGCCATTGGGTGCAAGTGGGTGTTCAAGGTTAAGAAGGGGTCAGAAGGGGAAGTGGAACGCTACAAAGCAAGGCTAGTAGCGCAAGGTTTTTCACAACGTTTTGGTGAAGATTACGACGAAGTTTTCGCACCAACCGTAAGATATAGTACCGTCCGAATGCTTTTGAGCATTGCAGCCTCTAAACAATTGGACGTGAAGCACGTTGACATATGCACTGCGTTTTTGCATGGGAGAATTTCAGAAGAAATATATATGAAACAACCTAAAGGTTTCACAAAACCAAATGAGACGCACCTCGTGTGTCGACTCCAGAAAGGAATCTATGGGCTTAAACAAGCGGCTAGAGCCTGGAATCAGAAATTGCACAGTATGCTTGTGCAACTTGGGTACAAGCAAGGAAACGCAGACAAGTGCTTGTACACCAAGTCAAGTAATGGACAATATTCATACATATTGGCTTTTGTCGATGATTTGATTATTGCTACTGCAAATAATAGAGACTATACACAAATAGTAAAACACCTCAGCAAGGAGGTACAAGTAAAAGAACTTGGAGATGTCAAATACTACCTAGGAATTCAAGTGGAAAGAGAAGAAGACGGCTCATTTCTTCTCAGCCAGAAGCAAAAGGTTCATGAACTGATTGAGTATTTGCAGATGCAAGACGCACACCCGGTTGCAACGCCCATGGCTACAGACTTCTTGAAGAATCAGCAGGATTCGAAGCTGTTGCCAGATAACAGTCAATATAGGTCGGTAATTGGTAAACTTTTGTATATGGTTACCACATGTAGACCTGACTTAGCTAATGCTGTGGGGATTCTGAGTAGAAAAGTGAATTCTCCCACTGAGCATGATTTAGCGGGGCTGAAAAGGGTGGTTAGATACCTGAAAGGTACAATAAATTGTAAATTAAAGTTGCCAGCTGTCAGAGACCCTAAGTTGGTTGGGTACACTGATGCAGATTGGGCCGGGGATAATGCTGACTATAAATCCACAAGCGGTCATGTTTTTATGTTTGGGGATGGACCTGTTGTGTGGGGCAGCTATAAACAGAGTTGTGTAGCTTTGTCTTCAACAGAGTCCGAATATGTTGCTGCAACGGAAGCATGCAGAGAAATTGCCTGGCTTGATGAACTCATCAAAGACTTTGGACTGGTGAGAAGGGAACCTGTCAGCCTGCTAGAGGACAATCAAAGTTGCCTGAAGCTGACGCAGAGTGAAAAGTTCCTAGCCAGAACCAAACACATTGGTGTCAGGTACCACTACATACGCCAGATGGTGCAAGATGGACTTGTGGAACTGTCTTATTGCTGCACCAAAGAGATGACTGCCGACATCTTGACAAAACCCTTGCCAAAAGAGAGTTTCCAGAATCTACGTGTCAAGCTGGGACTCTGGGTGGTTGAATAAAGTTGTTTATGTTTTGTATGTTGTATTTGCCTGAGAAGGGGTTTGTGGGATGTAAACACTAGTACAACAATGCTAGAGCAGATAGTGGAGATTGCCTCAGTCCTCCAGCCACAACTTCCTGGTCACATGGATTGAGGCAATTTCCTCTTGCAACTAGATGTGGGAGTGGCTTCACCTGGGAAGGTATGAACAAAGAACCTCACAGGTCAGCGGCCATTCCATTCCATTCCACTCTCTCACTCGAACTGTGAGGAGGATGCTCAGTTGGCTTCCAGCCAACTGGGGCCTGGACTTCTCTCCCACATGGGGAGATTCCAATTGTGAATATCTTTACTAAGAATAAGCCTGCCTTCTTTGGGATTTGTCTTGAGCTGGATATATGTGAGTAAACATTTTATACCTTTTTATAGAAGACGTGTGCTGTGTCTTATTTGAAGAGGGACAAAGGGGAAATATAGTGACAAACCAGGAAACTAGATTAAGTTGATTCTAGCGAATCAAAGCAACTTCCGCTGTGTGTATTTTAAAAGGGAATGTCACTCTGCTAGTTGAACTTGTTAGCACAAGTTAGGATGAGATATATTAAATTATAAATCTCCATCCACGTTCCAAAACATTCCCACACTGGAGACAGACAGTCAGGTCATGTATGGACAGTGGTGACCAGAGGAGGAATGACCACTGGCAGAAACTCAGGGAGAAGAAATGCCATGGTGCATCTGCAGCAGCACAGCTGGATGCCTTCATCTGCCCCAGCTCCCATATTGGTCTCTACAGCCACCGCAGGCACTGTAAGTCTCCAAGAGGTTGACTTCATCCCTAAAGGCACACTCTTCCATTTTATCATGAACTAGATGGATGCCAAACAAGCAATAATGTTAGAATTTGTATCTTATACATATACATTGCTGCAGCTCTGTATCAATAGAAGACGTAACTCATGTACTCCTTGAGTGCCCTTTCTATGATGATCTCAGAAACAATTACATCCACCCATTACTAACATCACAGAAGGGAAGGTCGTCTCTTGAAAATACATTTGTTTTTGTTTTTTTGCCGTCGATGTCAAGAGATATACATCCTATCTAAATTTCTTGTTAGGGCTTTACAGATTCGTGTAACAAAACTTGAGGGGGGGGGGAGGGAAATGATTTATCCACTGGGGTTGGGGAGTAGAATAATAATAATAATAATAATTTATTATTTTTACCCCGCCCATCTGGCCGAGTTTCCTCAGCCACTCTGGGTGGTTTCCAGTCAAATGTTAAAACAATACAGCATTAAATATTAAAAACTTCCCTAAACAGGGCTGCCTTCAGGTGTCTTTTAAAAATAGGATAGCTGCTTATTTCCTTGACATCTGCTGGAAGGGCGTTCCACAGGGAGGGCGCCACTACCGAGAAGGCCCTCTGCCTGGTTCCCTGTAGCTTTGCTTCTCGCAATGAGGGAACTGCCAGAAGGCCCTCGGCGCTGGATCTCAGTGTCCGGGCTGAACGATGGGGGTGGAGACGCTCCTTCAGGTATACAGGACCGAGGCCATTTCGGGCTTTAAAGGTCAGCACCAACACTTTGAATTGTGCTCGGAAACGTACTGGGAGCCAATGTAGTTCTCTCAGGACCGGTGTTATGTGGTCCCAGCGGCCACTCCCAGTCACCAGTCTAGCCGCCGCATTCTGGATTAATTGCAGTTTCCAGGTCACCTTCAAAGGTAGCCCCATGTAGAGCGCATTGCAGTAGTCCAAGCGGGAGATAACTAGAGCATGCACCACTCTGGTGAGACAGTCTGCAGGCAGGTAGGGTCTCAGCCTGCGTACCAGATGGAGCTGGTAGACAGCCGTCCTGGACTCAGAATTAATCTGCGCCTCCATGGACATTTATTATTAGTAGCAGTTTTCCTG
This sequence comes from Darevskia mixta, assembly GCA_034641385.1. Lineage (NCBI taxonomy): Eukaryota > Metazoa > Chordata > Lepidosauria > Squamata > Lacertidae > Darevskia > Darevskia mixta. Next base: position 3,432,001 of record JAWWNH010000091.1, on the reverse strand, counting down.
TTGATGTTGTTGTGATGATGATGATGTGTGTAATGGCTGCTTGCTAAACACAATAAACCAAACTGACTGACTATACATATACATCACTGCATGTCCAGATCATGTCCACTCTTTCCCCCCATTTTGGCACTGCATTGCCTTTCTTTTCTTCATTTTGGTATGGGTAAATGGCCACCCTGCTCATGTCGTGATTTGCGCTGCGGCAAAGCAAGGTGGAACTCAGGCTGCTTGTAGGAGGGTTTCAGGTGAATGCAGGCAATCAGGGAACACAGAGCTCCTACGTTGCTTCCGCAGGAAAAATAGTGAGCCTCAGCAGCACCAAGCCCACGGCTGCCTCCTAACTGTGAGTTCTACACAGCAAACATGCTGCTATGCCCAAGAAGGGGCCCGGCCCCTTACATGATGGAACAGGGAAGACTTGACTTGTCCTGGGTTGTCTGTGGAGTCTCCTGAATCAGCTGCCGGGTGAGTCAGTCCCTGAGGTTGACATCAGGTTGTAAGCACTTTCCTCCTCTCTGTTTGGAGCTTTTGCAAAAGCACCACCTCCATCAGAGGACCTTCTGCTGACTCGAGGAAAGCCATTGCAGCATGAGTGGTGGGGCGCTGGCACTGCGAGGCTAGGACTTGCCTTCTGCTAAGTCAGGAGTTCATCTTGCCAGTATAGCGCCATGGAGAAGGGACTCGCAACCATAGATGGCCTCTCTTTCCCACCTTAGACCAGGGATGAGCAAAGGAAATGAGATGCTTGCCTGTTGTACAAATGGAAACTTAAGAGTGTCTCAGAAGAAGATAAGACGAGCCCGCTGGGTCAGGCCAATCTTGTCCAGCATCCTGTTCTCACAATGGCCAACCAGTTGCCTATGGGAAACTGCAAGCATGATTCGGGCACAAGAACATTCTCGCCTCCTGCGGTTTCCAGCAACTGGCATTTGAGGGCATTGTTTTCTCCAGCTGTTTAGCCATCGATAGCCCTCTCCTTCCATGATTTGTCTAATCCTCTTTAAAAGCCATCTAGGTGGGTTGCCATCACTGCCTCCTGTGGGTTGTGAGTTCCCATAGTCTACCTTTGCTTGCTTTTGTCTGTCCTGAATCTTCCAATATTCAGTTTCGTTGAATGTCCAAGAGTTCTAGAGTTATGAGAGAGGCAGAAAAACTTTTCTCTAATCACTTTCTCTGTGTCCTACATAATGTCCTGCACCCCATACAGCAGCTCCCATGCTTTTCACAACAGTGGGTACCAGTACATTGATTTGGCATTGGGTTTTCTCACAAAGTGCTGTTCCCAGGCATCTGCACACAGGTGTTTAAACACAGGTATCTTAAGTACATGGATCCTCCAGGGCACACAGTTGTGGTTCACTGTATCCTGCAGGGAACCCCAGTCCACCCATGCCAAAGACAGTCGCCATGCAAATAGGCACACCTGAGGAACTGGATATTTGCAAATTCCAATGCAAGCTGAGCTCATCTGCCCCTCCAGGATTAATGCGCGGATCAGAACTTAGAGATCCGTCTGCTTCTTCTCTCCCCACAAGTCCTGTGCACTTCTTGGCTCAAAAGAAAATGCACTGGGATTCAAACCACTGTTGAAATGTATCACATCTCTCCTAAAAAGGGATCCATGATGGAGTCAGCGAGATCGGCCTGTCTCAGGGCTTAGGGATGTTCAAGTCTGTCCTGGATTGAGGTTAGGATGTAAATAGTGTTTTAGTGCGTTCATAGCATTTTGTCATGGACTGGCTGGATGCTGAGGGGTGTTGGGAGACACCAGCTGGGGAACCTTAATTCCCAAGGGAAGAAGGCTTAGAGCCAGGGGACTGATGGTGGGGCGATGATGAGTGGTCAGAGGGAGAAACGAGAAAAGAGTGGGAGGAGGAGGTGTCAGAAACTGAAGGGGCAACAGGGTTTAGTGAACAGGGAGAGTCTGTGGCAGAGAGCAGTCCAGAAGCAGAGGCAGAAGCGGAGGCTTGAGAGGAGTCAGGCTGCTGAAGATGCAGCGATGAAGCAAGCTGCTGAAGAATCCAGGGAGTCTCCTTCTCCTGCTGCGACCAGACCCCCCTCCTCCCGGGTCTCCTAGAACACACAGGGAAATGAAAAGTGCATGGGGCAGTCTACGATTGCCTGGGCGGAAAGGGGATGGGACTTAGGCAGCTGTAGGAAGGCAGGGACCATCAGTCCTCGCATCTGCCTGATTGGGGCAGGACCTACTGGGACGAGTTGCTGGGCATGCTAAAGGTAAAGGTAAAGGGACCCCTGACCATTAGGTCCAGTCGTGACCAACTCTGGGGTTGCGGTGCTCATCTCGCATTATTGGCTGAGGGAGCCGGCGTATAGCTTCCAGGTCATGTGGCCAGCATGACTAAGCCGCTTCTGGCGAACCAGAGCAGTGCACGGAAACGCCGTTTACCTTTCCGCTGCAGTGGTACCTATTTATCTACTTGCACTTTGATGTGCTTTCGAACTGCTAGGTTGGCAGGAGCTGGGACCAAGCAACGGGAGCTCACCCCTTCGTGGGGATTCGAACCGCCCACCTTCTGATCGGCAAGCCCTAGGCTCTGTGGTTTAACCCACAGTGCCACCCGCGTGCTAGGTCTGCACTATTTCGATTTCTTTGAATAAAGAGTGAACTTCACTGACCCTGGTGGGTTTTTTTCTTGCTGACTTGCACCTGTCTCTGGCTCCTGCCATTTTTCACATAGAGTATCTTGACAACCAAATAAGCTAGGCCAGTGTCATGATGTTTCCCATATTGCACCAGGGCTGGGACTGAGGCTGAGTGACACCGTGCCTTCCCTATGGCTATCTGTTGAGCCCAAAGCAGAAGGGAGGCTGGAGTTTTGCGTTTCCTGTTCCAGAGCTGAACCTCCTAGCAGCCGCATGACACAAACTGTAGTTAAAATGTGACCGGCTTGCTGTGAAGTGTGTGCAGTGTGCATTCCCCACACTGTGGTATGCAGATTAGACTCACCATGGTTTGGAAGCTCATTTAATAAACTTATAAATGTAGTAAATTATAAATAGGCATGAAAGATGCTCGAGGGAGGATGATGAATCCGCGTGGCTCTCCGAGGGGAGGAAGAGGCAGGCGGGGTGTGTGTAAACCGGTTAAACTAGAAAATGTGAGCTCAGGAAAGGCTTCTGAATGAAGGGAAGAAAGGAGTAAGTTGTAGCCTCAGGCCCAGGGTGCAGAGGGACTAATAAAGACACACAAAAGAGTGAAATGTATAATTGGCGTTTTTAGAAAGGGCGACTGGAATACTCTGTGTAGTGCTGGAGCATCTTCCTTAGGAAAAAAGCTTTAAAGGGGGGCTGCGTTGCTAAGCTGTGACCCTGGACTATAGCTCCTATCATTCCTGACTGTTGGCCATGCTGGCTGGGGATGATGGGAGTTGGAGTCATCATCACCATCACTTTACTCTATACACGTGTGATTGTGTCTCTGCCCACCCTAGTAATAGCATTGTTAAATTTGCAGATGATACGACTGTGATTGGGCTCATCTCTGATAAGGAGGGTGAGATGGATTACAGAGATGAGGTGGAACGGTTTGTAAAGTGGTGCAGAACCAATAATTTGCTTATAAATACAAAGAAAACAAAGGAGTTTGTGTGGACTTTAGGAAGCAGAAAAGCGATGTCCAGCCGCTTTTGATTGATGGAACCTGTGTGGAGAGAGTGACAATGTTCAGATTTCTGGGCATTGAGTTACAGGAGGATCTGTCAAGGAGTCTCAACATAGGGGGGGTTGCGAAGAAGGCGCAACACAGACTGTATTTTTTGAGAATTTTAAGGGAAAATCATTTTCAGCAAAAGCTGCTGCTTGCCTTCTATCACTGTGCCACTGAGAGCGTGCTCACTTATGGTTTATGTGTGTGGTATGGAAGCTGCACTTCTCAGGATAGGATAGTGTTGCGAAGAATTATCAAAACAGCAGAGAGTATTATTGGCTGTTCATTCTCTACCTTAGAATGTATCTATACCATCAGGCACCACAGAAAGGCATTAGATATATCAAGAGACCCATCGCACCCTGGTCACCGTTTCTTTGAGATTCTGCCATCGGGACGGAGATACAGAACAATGAAGGCGAGAACGAGCCGTCTCAAGAACAGTGTATTTCCTAGAGCAATTTTGGCCTTAAATGGAAACTCTGGACTCTGAAGTCATCTTATTTTATCTGTTATATTGTTCTGTATTGTATTGTGTTTATCAGTATTTTTTTAAATTATGTAGAGTGCCTTATTTGAGTTGATATAGCAACCGAGGAATTTTGTTGTTCCCACGAGGGGACAATGACAATAAAGATTTATTCTATTCTATTCTTCTATTCTAATTTGTATACTGTCTTTCTATTTTACAATACTCAAGGCGGTTTACAAGCTGAATAACCATTCATGTATTGTGGGAAAGTGTTCATAAAAATGCATATATTAGTGAGAATTACAGGGGGGGAGCATCAGATTTGGTAAAATTGCTTGCCAAAATGCTTATGTTAGTCAAAGCTGCGTACAAAAAAAAAAAAAGTGTTTAGCAGGAGAAATTTGCAGTATAAAGCTGACGAATTTTCACGAAGTTTTTTTATAGCCACAAATCGTTGCAGAACTGATTTGAGTCCAGAAAAAGAGGAAACAGGGAGGGCATAAAACTGACAAGTTTGCCCATATCTCCATCTCTCGCATCCTTTCTGATGCTGCTGTTTGCAAAATAAGTGAAGTGAAAGGGGAGCGTATTCTGGGTGGTCGAACCTAGTCAATGACCAACAATGGTGACATTTCAATGGGGACATGCCCTTAGACTGTCTCAGATAAATGATCTGAGTTTGTCTTTTTCTGGAAAGATCTCAAGTTAACCTGGGGAGAGGTTGCCTGGGGTCTAATCCTTACCCAAGCTGTGCCCAACCACCCCCTGTGCTGCATTTGCCAGCTGCATGACTGTCTCCTTTCTGGTCCTCCCTGTTGGTTTCTGCATCTTATTTAATAAGGCCTTCCCTTGGGCATTTCTGGCTTTCATTGTATTTCAGTATGGTACTGTTGCTCTGCTAGCGAGGAGCCTTGTGTCTTCGTTAAGCACAGTTCTGATGATGAGGCAGTTAATTACAAAGCTAATTTACCCATGTAACACATTAGGGGTTCAGAAACTTCCTTAGAAGTAGGGAAGGAGACCATTAATTACTCAGCTAAATTAACTTCAGCCTCCCTGTGGCGTTTGCATGCCTGACGAAGCCATCGTTTATCGGTCTATATGCAAAAAATGCACACAATCCCTGCATGCATCTTTTCCAATATATGTCCGTATATTGCTCGGACATGCTTGTTGGCACGTGTTTCTGCCTTGCGAGGCAGAACCCAGGCTGCCTCTTTGTGTTCTACACCTTTACTCCAGCCAAAGGGAATCTGCTCAGGAAAGTTATTAAATCCATATGTGGTTTTGCAGATTTCCAGCGCTCATCAGCAGGGTTGCCACCTCTCTCTCAAGACCAATATTTCTTTAATTCCACCACTTCAGTAGGCCAGCTCAATGAAATGAGTGCAAATTTTAAATCGCCTTTTGCTCATGGACAATCAACATGGCAGCCCCCCAACTCCCAAGCACAGAGCAGCGGCAGAAAGCATAAAAAACTGGATAGCAAGAATTTGTATTTCCCTCTCTTTTGATACCAGAACTTGGGGGTCAGTCTATAAAAATGGATCAGAAATAGCTTCAGGACAGGCAAAAAGAGCCACTTCTTCACGCAATACAGTAGTTGGGTCCCATCTGCACTCCACATTTAAAGCAGTATCGAAGAAGAAGAAGAAGAAGAAGAAGAAGAAGAAGAAGAGGAAGGGGAGTTTGGATTTGATATCCCGCTTTATCACTACCCGAAGGAGTCTCAAAGCGGCTCACATTCTCCTTTCCCTTCCTCCCCCACAACAAACACTCTGTGAGGTGAGTGGGGCTGAGAGACTTCAAAGAAGTGTGACTAGCCCAAGGTCACCCAGCAGCTGCATGTGGAGGAGCGGAGACGCGAACCCGATTCACCAGATTACGAGTCTACCGCTCTTAACCACTACACCACACTGGCTCTCAGCACTTTAAACAGTTATGGCACCCCCCCAAAGAATCCTGGGTAGTTTGTTAAGAGTGCCAAGTGTTGTTAGGAGACCCCTATTCCCCTCACAGAACTACAGTTCCCAGAATTCCCTGGGAAGAGAGGCTTGCTTCTCAGACCACCCTGGGAAGCGTAGCTCTGTGAGGGGAATGTAGGGGGTCTCCTAAGCAAACTGCAGTTCCCAGGATTCTTTGTAAGAGGCTGTTGCTGTTTAAAATGACATGATAACGCTTTAAATGTAGGCTATAGTGCAGATGACACCTTTTCGTGATGGAATTTGTTTCTTCGGGATGCACCAATGGCCAGTAGCCTACATGGCTTTTGGGGAGGATGTAACAAATTCACAGTAGAGAACAGGCATATCAAACCTATGACTACTGGCCACGATGGCTTTGTGGAACCTCCATATCCAGAGGCAGGCTATCTCTGAATACTATTCCCTGTGAGGCAACAGCAAGCAAAGGCTTTTGCCTTATACCCTACTTTTGGTTCTTCCTGGGAATATTCAGTTGGCCACATTTGAAATTGAAATTTTTCAAAAATATGTCGAAAAATCAGAACTACTATCGAGTTAGAGCGAGCTGTACGAGATCAGAAAAGAGGAGAAATGGGATAGGAGAAGAATATAAAAGTGGTATAGAGATGAAGAAAAGGTAATAAAAATAATAGATTTAGAGTATATAGTTAAAATAAAGAGAAGAGAGAGAAACTGCAACTGATAAGATTGGAAGTCATGCACAGGGTGGAGGGGGGGTGATATTGGTGGAAGGGTAGGGGGAAAGGGAACTGAGATATAAATGTTGGTGTGTGTAAATGTAAATGTAAGCTGTATAAGTATATGTTTGGCTTGTATGGTTTGTGTGTATGTTTTTTTTAATAAATAAAAAATGTAAAAAAAATAAAAAATGAAGGCTGGCCTAGATGGAGCTTCGTTCTGATGCATGGCGCAATGGGTCCCTTGGCACATAGCCAGAAAAGAGGAAAGAAGGTGGGAAAGAAGACACACATGTGCATAGAATTTGCCTGTGCTAGTTTATATCTAAAGGTAAAGGTAAAGGGACCCCTGATCATTAGGTCCAGTCGTGACCGACTCTGGGGTTGTGGCGCTCATCTCGCTCTACAGGCCGAGGGAGCCGGCGTACAGCTTCCGGGTCATGTGGCCAGCATGACTAAGCCACTTCTGGTGAACCAGAGCCGTTTACCTTCCAACCAGAGCGGTACCTATTTATCTACTTGCACTTTGACGTGCTTTCGAACTGCTAGGTTGGCAGGAGCAGGGACCGAGCAACGGGAGCTCACCCCGTCGTCGGGATTTGAACTGCCAACCTTCTGATCGGCAAGCCCTAAGCTCTGTGGTTTAACCCACAGCGTCACCCTACTTATTTAGAAATAATTGCTAAAATTTAAACTGAAGTGCATCTGGGGGAAGAGTATGACCAGGTGACTGGTGTGTCCTGCTCTGTCTGCTGCTAGGTGCTAAATAGTGATGGGCATTTTCCAGCCCCCACTGTCTGCTATCCCTTCTTTGGGTCCTTTAAACAAGAATTGATCTAGGTAGCAGCCCTTCATATATAGAGGCCTCCTTCAAATAGAGGATTGTCCTCTGCACAGTAGGGCACATGGCCACTCTACCAGCAGGGCTCTTGTGCTCTTAGGTTCTCAAAAGCGGTCTTGTTTTTCCTTTCTCCCCTATTAAAAAAATATAATAAAATGTTACAGGTCCTGTGAGTTTCCCAGAAAAATCACACCCACCCTCCGGTTCAAGAAACATTTACAAAGAGTATAGACATAATAAACCATTAATTCTTTTTAAAGGGAGCATAAAGGATCATTCAAAGCAAGCTGTTTCACTGGGCTTGAATCAACCCGAAGGTTTAAAACAGCTAGCTCATTTTCTAACACTCAAGAGGACGGTTTGCAAGGAAAGTGGGTTATTTTATTTTTTTTCAAAAAAAAAAGAGAGAGAAAAGAAACAGATCTTTACATGGATAATTAATAAGGGTTTTGTAGAGAAAGGCATTCTTTACCCAAGTCACCTTGTTTGATTTGAGGCCAGGCTGTTGGCATTGCAAATGCTGCTGAGGAAGATGGATGGTGCTTCAATGAGTTTCGGTCCCTGCTGCTTGTCCCTTTCTGGGGAGGCGCAATTTATAACTTGCAAGGCCATCGTTTGACTGCTTGTGAGCTAAAGGAGGAGGAACCTGACGCAAATAATTCTTGCAGGCTTTCCAGGGCGACAGCCGGTCGTGTGGCAAAACTGTCCTTTGGTGGCAACAATGCAGGTGAGGTGTCAAATTAAAAGCAAACATGTTTCCCACCTGTTGAATATTAGATGCTCTCCTTAGCATGTTTGTTTTCTCTGCGTAGGATTTTCCTGGGGTTGTGTGAGGGAGTGCTCAGTTCTGCAATTTCTTCTTGGTTGTCTATGTGTCAGGAGCGGGTGCCAGGAATAAATCACATGGAGTAAGTGAAGTTACCGGTAATTCTTTATTAGGAGAATAAATTATATATATACATACATACATACATATATATATATATATATATATATATATATATATATATATTATATGCCCATCGAAAGAGTTACTTGGCAAACTACCTTAAGTCGGTTGATAATCCTAAACATCGCTGGGCATTCTCTAGGGCCCGCTTCAACATTCTCCCCTCAGCGCTATTAACTGGTAGGTACAACAAGACTCCCCTTGATCAAAGATTATGCCCATGTAACAACAAAGAGATTGAAACTATAGGGCATGTTCTGCTACACTGCGCATTATACCGAGAGGCGAGAAAGGAGCTAATTGAACCGCTCCTAATTATACTACCCGGTCGATCAGAAGAAGCTTATACCAACTATCTGCTAGCTGACACAAATATAGAGACTACTAGGGCTGTAGCTAAGTATTGCTACTTGGCGACAAGAATAAGACAAGTTAGGATGAAAGCAACCACTAAAGATAATGATTCCAGTCAATCCATAGCAGATGGAGAGGCAACAGAGACTTAACTTTTAATAGCCACGTTTTTAACAGTCAATTTTAAAACTGTGAAATATTTAATATTATTATAAGAGATAGAAATCCTACTTATGAATTGAATTGTATTATTTATTGCTGGTCTTTGACCGTATTAAAGTTTACTACTTTACTTTACTACTACTACTATTAGGAGAAACAAGGCCTAATGAGCACAGCAACTCTTCTTGGTAGGCCTTGCCCCTGTGAAGAAGTTGTCCCCCACCTTCCCACAGCTGCCTAAGTCTCCATGTCTCCTGGGTCCTTCTCAAGCAACATGAGACTATACCAGTGTGCCTGTCTCTGCTCCACCCTCTTCATGCCTCTTCTGGTCCTGGGAGACCAGGAAGGAGGGGAGCTGGTTGCAGCAGGAGTCAGAGACAGCATGACTCATCTCTGCTTCTTGGCCTCATTCCTCTCTTGATTGCATGCTATTATCCATAATTCTGTTCTGTTTTCACATTGATCTGCAATTTTTTTAAAAAAACATTTCTCTCAAAATACATCCTTCCTCCACACTGTCTGTATCTAAATGCATATCTGTATCTGAATTCAGGGAAGTTCGCCTGGCACCTTCATTATACTCCTTTGGGCACCAGGCAAAAACGTTCCTTTTTAACCAGGTCTTTGGTTGACCTGATCAGCATCCCATACCCTTTTAAAATGTGGCTCTTTTTTGGTGGTGGGGGGGGTATTATTGGGTTATTGCTTTTATTTTTATTTTATGTACTGTGATCCTTTTATGTCAACTGCCCTGAGACCTCCGGGAAAATGGCGGTAGATAAATGCAATAAATAATAATAATTTTGATATATTTTAACTTTCTGGTTGTGTGGCAAGATCTGAAGAAGTGTGAAATCCAGTGTGTAGTTAAATCCCAATGTGAGTCTGAGAGGAGCAGATGGGGTAATTTCGTATCAGGTTTTGTAAAGGACAAATCTCTCAAGTATTACTAAACATTAGTCCAGCAGTCGTCAACATGGTGCCCTCTAAACATTGCTGGAATACAAGGGCCAAGCTGGCTGGGGCTGATGGGAATTGAACAACTTCTGGAGAACACCAGGTTGCTTTGCACTGAGTGTATCCACAGGGAAAGATGCCCACAGCTGGCCCTACTATTAGGTAGAGCGAGGCAGCTGCCTCAGGCAGCAGATTTGGGGGTGTCAGGAAATTAATAATAATAATAATAATAATAATAATAATAATAATAATAATAATAATAATAATAATAATTTATTATTTATACCCCGCCCATCTGGCTGGGTTTCCCCACCCACTCTGGGCGGCTTCCAACCGAATATTACAGAATCACAGAATCACAGAATCATAGAGTTGGAAGAGACCACAAGGGCCATCCAGTCCAACCCCCTGCCAAGCAGGAAACACCATCAAAGCATTCCTGACAGGTGGCTGTCAAGCCTCTGCTTAAAGACCTCCAAAGAAGGAGACTCCACCACACTCCTTGGCAGCAAATTCCACTGTCAAACAGCTCTTACTGTCAAGAAATTCTTCCTAATGTTTAGGTGGAATCTTCTTTCTTGTAGTTTGAATCCATTGCTCCGTGTCCGCTTCTCTGGAGCAGCAGAAAACAACCTTTCTCCCTCCTCTATATGACATCCTTTTATATATTTGAACATGGCTATCATATCACCCCTTAACCGTCTCTTCTCCAGGCTAAACATACCCAGCTCCCTAAGCCGTTCCTCATAAGGCATTGTTTCCAGGCCTTTGACCATTTTGGTTGCCCTCCTCTGGACACGTTCCAGCTTGTCAATATCCTTCTTGAACTGTGGTGCCCAGAACTGGACACAGTATTCCAGGTGGGGTCTGACCAGAGCGGAATACAGTGGTACTATTACTTCCCTTGATCTAGATGCTATACTCCTATTGATGCAGCCCAGAATTGCATTGGCTTTTTTAGCTGCTGCATCACACTGTTGACTCATGTCAAGTTTGTGGTCTACCAAGACTCCTAGATCCTTTTCACTTGTACTGCTCTCAAGCCAGGTATCACCCATCCTGTATTTGTGCCTTTCATTTTTTTTGCCCAAGTGTAGTACTTTACATTTCTCCCTGTTAAAATTCATCCTGTTTGCCTTGGCCTAGTTCTCTAATCTGTTAAGGTCATTTTGAAGTGTGATCCTGTCCTCTGGGGTATTAGCCACCCCTCCCAATTTGGTGTCATCTGCAAACTTGATCAGGATGCCCTCAAGCCCATCATCCAAGTCATTGATAAAGATGTTGAATAAGACTGGGCCCAAGACAGAACCCTGTGGCACCCCACTAGTCACTTCTCTCCAGGATGAAGAGGAGCCATTGATGAGCACCCTTTGGGTTCGGTCAGTCAGCCACTGAATGGTAGCATTGTCTAGCCCGCATTTTACCAGCTTCTTTACAAGAATATCATGGGGCACCTTGTCAAAGGCCTTGCTGAAATCAAGATAGGCTACATCCACAGTGTTCCCTTCGTCTACCAGGCTTGTAATTCTGTCAAAAAATGAGATCAGATTAGTCTGACATGACTTATTTTTCAGAAACCCATGCTGACTTTTAGTGATCACAGCGTTCCTTTCTAGGTGCTCACAGACCGTTTGCTTAATGATCTGCTCTAGAATCTTTCCTGGTATTGATGTCAGGCTGACTGGGCGGTAATTGTTTGGGTCCTCTCTTTTCCCCTTTTTGAAAATAGGGACAACATTTGCCCTCCTCCAGTCTGCTGGGACTTCACCTGTTTTCCAGGAATTCTCAAAGATTACTGCCAGTGGTTCTGAAATCACCTCTGCCAGTTCTTTTAATACTCTGGGATGTAGTTCATCTGGCCCTGGAGACTTGAATACATCTAAACTAGCCAAGTGTTCTTGTACTACCTCCTTACTTATTCTGGGCTGTGTTTCCCCTGCTGAATCATCTGCTCCATATTCTTCAGGTCGGGCATTGTTTTCTTTTTTGGAGAAGACTGAGGCAAAGAAGGTATTGAGGAGTTCTGCCCTTTCTGCGTCCCCTGTTCGCATTTCACCATCTTCTCCTCTAAGTGACCCCACTGTTTCCTTGTTCTTCCTTTTGCTACGGACATACCCATAAAAACTCTTTTTATTGCTTTTAACCTCTCTAGCAAGCCTGAGTTCATTCTGTGCTTTAGCTTTTCTGACTTTGTCTCTACATGTGCTGGCTATTTGTTTGAATTCCTCTCTGGTGGTTTCCCCCTTTTTCCATTTCTTGTACATATCCCTTTTAAATCTTAACTCAGTTAAAAGTTCTTTAGATAGCCACCCTGGCTTCTTTAGGCACCTTCCATGTTTTCGTCGCATTGGTACTGCTTGAAGTTGTGCTTTTAATATCTCCCTTTTAACAAACTCCCATCCATCATGAACTCCCATCCCTTTTAGTATTACTGACCATGGGATCACATCCAGCATTTCCCTAAGTTTTCTGAAGTCGGCTTTCTTAAAGTCTAGAATTTGAGTCTTAGTATGCTTGGTTGCTCCTTTCTGATGTATAATAAACTCCAGAAGAGCATGATCACTCCCACCTAATGATCCTGCCACTTCTACCCCACTAACCAGGTCATCACTATTGGTTAGGACCAGATCTAAAATGGCTGATCCTCTTGTTGCTTCTACCACTTTCTGGACAATGAAGTTGTCTGCAAGGCCAGTGAGGAATCTGTTCGACCTTATGCTCTTGGCTGAGTTTGACATCCAACAAATATCAGGATAGTTGAAATCCCCCATTACTACTATCTCATTTCCTTTTGAATGCTTGGTCATCTGTTCCAGGAAGGCATCATCTATGTCCTCAGTTTGGCTCGGGGATCTATAGTAAACTCCCACAATGAGATCACTGTTATTTTTCTCTCCCTTAATTTTGACCCAGATACTCTCAATTTGGCTTTGAAGTTTTAAATCATGGATCTCTTCACAGGTATACACATCCCTGACATATAATGCCACTCCTCCTCCTTTCCTGTTTGGTCTATTTCTCTGAAATAGATTGTATCCCTCTATTACTACATTCCAATCATGAGACTCATCCCACCAGGTTTCAGTGATGCCTATTATGTCGTATTTAGTTTGCTGTATCAAGAGCTCAAGTTCATCTTGTTTATTTCCCATGCTCTGTGCATTTGTATACAGACATTGAAAACCATTGATCATTCCCCCTAGTCTCCTACTTAAGGATTTTTTCCTCCCACCACTAGGTCTGTGTGCTGTTTGCTCCATTTGGTCCTTGACTTTTGGATGATCATCTTCAGCATTTGATAGACTCCTACCTTCAGGACCACTGTCTCCCTCCCCCACATAAGTCAGTTTAAAGCCCTCCTGATGAGGTTTTTGAGATTGTTGGCAAAAACATTCCTCCCAACCCTTGTGAGGTGCAGCCCATCACTTGCCAGAAGTCCATCTTCAAGAAACTGCAGGCCGTGATCTAAGAATCCAAACCGTTCCTGCCGGCACCATTTGCGAAGCCAGTTGTTCACTTCTCCTATTTTCCCCTCTCTTCCTGGGCCACAGCGTTCAACTGGGAGGAATATTAAAAACAATACAGCATCAAGCATTAAAGACTTCCCTAAACAGGGCTGCCTTCAGTTGTCTTTTAAAAGTAAAATAGCTGCTTATTGCCTTGACATCTGCTGGGAGGGTGTCCCACAGGGCGGGCGCCACTACCGAGAAGGCCCTGTGCCTGGCTCCCTGTAACCTCACTTCTCACAGAGAGGGAACCGCCAGAAGGCCCTCGGAGCTGGACCTCAGTGTCCGGGCTGGACGATGGGGGTGGAGACGCTCCTTCAGGTATACAGGGCTGAGGCCGTTTAGGGCTTTAAAGGTCAGCACCAACACTTTGAATTGTGCTCGGAAGTATGTATTTATTTATCTACACATTTATACCCCGCGTTCTGAGGAACTTCCTTCACAAAGCAGCTTACATGATCCAATAAAAACCTAATATATAGAACTGGCGTAATGTTCTTGTTTTAAATGTAAGTTATTAACGTTGTGTTTTTGCTGCCAGAGAGGGGGATTTTCTGCCTCGGTGCCAAAGTAAATGGACTGGCCTTGGGTATTAAATGCATTGACTTTTAGGGGTGTGGGGGGCACTTGCTGCAAGGTGTCTTGGGCTGGGCAGTCCCCGAGATGCCAGTTCTCTCTCTCCCCACATTAATTCCCCTCCGTGCGAAAACATTATGGCAGTTTAAGAATGTTAGGTCTCAAAGCGAGGCAACTGTGTGTGAACAAGTCTATGTGTGTGTATGAGAGACAGAAAGAGCACAAAAAGACTAATCTCCCTCCGCTTGCTGAGGAAAGGCTTCCGCAATTCTGTAGTGTCATTTCTTTCCTTTGTTAAAAAAATTCATCTTGTTGCAGAATATCCCGGTTCTTTCAAGAGAGCATCACAGAAGGAGCCCTTTTCCTGGTATAATTTGGCTGTCCTCTGTGACTCTTCCCACGACGAAAAGGAGAAAGCGAGCTTTCATTTCTCTCTCCCCCCTGCCCCCCCAGCTCCCTGCTCCCCTTCAGACACACATGTCTACCTGATCCCAACTAAATGCCAAGGTGACAGTCGGGGTATTTTCCTTTCGGCACGGCCTGGCAAATTTCTCCCCTTTGCTGCTGCGTTTAAGCGGGGCTCCTTCCCGTCTCCTTAACAAGGGGCTCACACTGCTTCTCTTATTGTCTATTAACTCGAGAGGTGAGCACACCGGCCTGTGAAATCAGAAACATTTACTATGAGGGCGGCTGGGGCGGGGGGGAGAGAAGAAGCTGAAATCCCATTTTCTCTCTCCTGCTTGACGGGAAATGGTCTGTCAGTGCCAGGGAGGGCTCTGTCTCTCTCTCTCTCTCTCTCTCTCGGAGCAGTGGCTGAATTCATTACGGAGGCAATGCTTGCAGTCAGCACTTCTGGAAAGAAATGCCTTCGTCAAAACAGAAAAGGGTCAAGCTCCAAGCTCACAGGGTCTTTCCCCTCCTCCTTCTCTCTCCTCCCCGCTCTGCCGCCACACTCCCTCTCTCCAGGATCTGCTTTCCGTATTCGGAGCTTGGTGGCAGGAGTCATTGTCCCCTCACAACCCCCTGCCTGTTTCTCAGAAGTCAGCTGCTGGGAAACCTAAAGACCCTGCCGCTGCCGCCGCCGCCCTAAAGACCACACGCAAGCCCTTCCCTCACCTCTCCCCGCCTCTCGACTCCAAAACATGCCACTTTCGTTCTGGGGATTTGAGTTTCCATTAGTGTCTCTTTGGTGGCCCCTTCTTCTTTACACTAGCATTACCACGGCTGCTTAACTTCCCCGCCTTTCATTCGCTCCGAGGATATTCCCGGGATATTAGCAAGAGTCTGTTATTACCCAAAGGGCACGAACAGTTATGAGACTGTCGGCCTTGTTGTTTGTCTCCCTCCCTCCACCTTCTCCACTGAAGAAGGGGCCTTCCTTTAAAGGAGATTTTTCCACACAACTTTTTCCATTACACCACCGTCCCCAGTTTCCGGAGTTCTCTCGGATCTCAGTGGCCGGTCCTGCTGTTGGGCAGAGTGAGGCGACTGTCTCGTGCTGCTCCTTTGGGTTGTCATGGGCAATTCATTCATGTATCTGCATCACCAAGGAAGTGGAAGACGCGTTCATGGGATTTTCTTCCTTGAGTGTCAAAATAACTTCAGGGGTCTCGGGTGCAAGGCACCTTGACCCGTGGTGAGGCCATTTGCTGCTCCATCTGAGGCAAGAAACAAAATGTCTTGGGCCTGCCAAGGAGAATGAAAGCTGAAGACACCCTGTTGGTCAGAGTTGTCCTCACCATTTTGCTCCACCATTTCTTTTTACTTGTGGCCACCATTTTCTTCCCAGTGACCATGGGGTGATGAGAGGTTTGAGAGGCACAATATTGGAAAAAGGAAGAGATCCCAACTTTAGAAGAATGGTATGGAAAATTAGTTGAATTTATGAACTTAGCCAAGATGACAGCGGCCATTAGAAATACAACAAAACAGAAAATGAGAGAGGAATGGAGATATGTAGACGAATATTTAAGGAAGGAAGGAGAAATAACAGATCTATTGATATGCTTAGATTGATATATAGAGTAAGATATAGATGATAAGAAACTTATAGCTGTTTATTATATTGTTAAATGGGTTATAGAGGGAGATAAGTATGAAAACAAGATATAACGCAATGAAGCATGAGTGGGAAAGTAGATCCATGAGGGAAAACTTTAGGAGGTCAGTTTTAAGAGGGAAGGGGGGAGAAAGTTTGGATAGGATGGAGAGAATGGGGTATGTATGGGAGAAAGAATGTAGAGAGCATGAGGGGGGAGGGGGAAAGGGAGGAGGAAATTAGGGGAATGATTGTTGGAAGTATGTATATGGAGAGGGGATGTATGTTGTGGGAGAGAAGAGATATGTTTATGTGTACATGTTTTTTATCTATGTGAAAAATCAATAAAGATTAATTAAAAAAAGAGAGAGAGGTTTGAGAGGTGGGTGCACAGTGACTGTTACTGCTGTCCCCCCTTGCAAAATGCCACCCCCGACCCCTTATGGAAAAAGAAGAAGAAGCTGTGCTAGTCATGCTGCAGTTAATGGTGAGCTCCAGGAAGCGTAGGCGAATTTTTCCTCTCCTCCGATAAATTCAGTGAAACGCTCCTCCCAAATATCTCTATCCAAAAATAGGATGGATAATTCCTAGACACCATTTCCAATTTCAGGCACCTTCCCTGGGTTATGTCTGATTTTCGCTGGTACGGATCGTTCAGAATATTCCTGTTAACCCATTCCCCCAACTCTCTATAATCCATTTGCTCCTTGGTTCTCTCCAGGCCCAAAGGTGGATTAGGCTGGATTAACCGCACAAAGCAGGACTGAAATGAAGTTGATGGAGGAAAGAAATGAATTTGTTCACACACACACACACACACACACACACACACACACACACACACAAAATGATATGCAAAGCCTCCTGCTTTGATTTTTCTGCTCAACATTTCCAGGTTGGAGGATTTCACCCTTCCTCGAACCAGTGGCTAGAGAGTCCCACTTCTTTGTGGAGCTGGGGATGGTCTGAGAAATCTGATGGCTTTGAATTTCAGGGTGAGCAGAAGTGACCTGCACCTCCCAGGCTCACATGCAAATCAGAACTTTGTGTTCATCCGGCTTTAGCACTTCTATAATGTTCCTATATTCCTCTATTAGGAATAATAATGTTCTCTAATAGAAAGAGACGTGGGTGGCGCTGTGGGTTAAACCATAGAGCCTAGGGCTTGCCGATCAGAAGGTCGGCTGTTTGAATCCCCGCGACGGGGTAAGCTCCCGTTGCTCGCTCCCTGCTCCTGCCAACCTAGCAGTTCGAAAGCACGTCAAAGTGCAAATAGATAAATAGGTACCGCTGCAGCGGGAAGGTAAACGCCGTTTCCTTGCCCTGCTCTGGTTCGCCAGAAGCGGCTTAGTCATGCTGGCCACATGACCCGGAAGCTGTACGCCGGCTCCCTCGGCCAATAAAGCGAGATGAGCTCTGCAACCCCAGAATCGTCCACGACTGGACCTAATGGTCAGGGGTCCCTTTAATGTTCTGATCAGTCCTTGGCTTAAAATACAGGCTGTTTCTACACAGACCCTCACTCCTCTCTATCCTCCAAGCAACAGTCCAACTTCAAGAACCATGACCACAGTTCCATACCCAGCAAGTGTCCCAGTAAATCAGGGATTTCCATTTTTTAATTGCAAGAGAAGGGCAGCCATTTTGGTTGTGGTGAGCTCACATGATTTCAAGGCCAGATTCCACCCCCCCCCAAAAAAAACCCCAAACCCCATCACTTTTTCTGGGACTGCAATCTCGCATAGTGTTATGTATGAAAAGGTGCTTTCGGTGGGAGGGGAGAACTATGGTGCAAAATCATGTGGCAACCAAAATGGCCACTATGTTTGCACAATAAAAAATGGGAAGATTGCGTCTGGGGTGATGGTGACCCAGAGTTTGTCTTCAAGGTGTTGGAGGGTATGGAGGTCAATAACACATTCAAACTAGGCAGAAACATTCCAGGAGGATGCTAAGGAAAGCCAGTGAGGGTTGAGGCCTGAGAAAAGAGGGGGTGTCTGGGAAGGGGTGTTTGGCTGAGGAGAGACCCAGGGGCCACATTTGAGTCCTGGACCTCAGGTTCTCCACCCATATTTTAAAACGTTCCAAAATCCATATAATCAATACCTTCATTAGGCCAAGCTCAATGTGTATTTTGAGAGAAAATATGTTTAGGAATCTAAACAGCAGCAGCAATAACAACAGATCGATGCATAAACAGGGCAGAGTGGACCTATGGCTTACCAGCGGTTCTCAAACTTTTTTCTCTGGGCCACACTTCCAGAATAAAAATTTGCTCACACTACAGCAAATCTTTTATTGATAAGAAATACTTTGGGAAACCAAAAGAAATAACTCCAGGCAGTGCTTGATTTATAACATAGAACATGACTACTTCATAATAATTATTCAGAAAGTATGAAACAATGCAGCTACATAAGAACATGAATCATTCCCAAAATATAATATTGATTGTCCTTGAATCTTCCTGCCACACTTGCCATTCTCTCCTGCCACAGGCTTAACCCAGACAAAAGTGACAAAAATCAGAGGGGGAAAGTCAGATTCACTCATCCCTGTCTTAGACAAGCAAATTTGTCGGCCTCCATTTATACAAATCAGTTGGCATAGGCTAGGAAGCAAAGCTGCAGAAGGTTTTTGGGCATCTCAGATGAACAATCCCGGGTAGCAGGATTGGGGGAAGGAGGCAGATGTTGAAGGTCCCAGGTTCAGTCCCCATCATCTCCAGGTAGGACCAGCCAGTGCAAATAGTACTGAGCTAGACGGACCAATGGTCCAACTTGGCACAAGGCAACTTCCTGTTTTCCTAGCAGAGCTGGGAAACTCTGCAAAAGCAGAGCTGGGCGGAAAAAACCTGAGACCTGGCGAGCAGCTGTCAGCCAAAACAGTTGGTACTCTGAGAAACCAGTGCTTATCTGATGTAGTGCAAAGAAGCTGGATATGTTTAAACACGGACAATCTTGGATATTGGCGTTTTAAGCGGGGGAGCATTAGTTTAGAAGTATTGGATTCCCTGATTCGATAATAATTAGAATGATTGTCTTAAAATTCATCAGCGAGATCTGATATTTACAGGGCTCCCCCCCCCATTTTCCTTTTTAAAGAACAACAACAAAAAAAGATTCAAGTGTTTCACCATATACTTTGTTTTATAGACATTTCATCATGTCCTTGGTATGTTCTCATTATGGAGATTTTTCACAAGTGCACCAAGCAGAACCGAGAAAATACACCACAGCTGCAAGCTACCTTTTTCGTGCACAATAGCCTCAATGTCAGAGTCATAAGATTTCCTGATCCACTGAAGCGGAGCACCTTTCAGTGGGTGGGGATGCGGGGAGCTTGGTCTGTGAGGTTTGGTGTAATGTTCAGTGCATGCAAACCACATGATGCTACATCCAGGGACACTGGTTTAGTGTGGCCGGAGGGGAGAAGGTATCATCTCCCTGGGTTCCCCTGACCCACATTTGGATGAACTCCCTGCTGTACATCAACACACACACACCCGCCCTCCTTGCTGGCTCCACACCCTGAGTGGTTGCTCTCATGAACAATTCAAAGGGGCCAGGTATCAGTCATGCATGCCAAAGACCCAAATCCATTTGCTAATGAACCAAGAGTGACCTGCATGGGTGATAATATTACTATAGTGATCATGTCACAGAATCCCAAATCATGTGTGGGAGGAACCGAAATGTTCCTTGAAAACTTAAGGAACTTCGGAGGACAAACCTCTTTACCCTAAGCCTTTGAAACTTGAGATGTTTTGTTTCAAAGTACCACCCTATTTGGGTGATGGTGTTTTTTTTAAATTGTAAGTTCTTTTTTTTTTTGTAAGAAAAAAATTCTTTATTGATCCGATTCATATTTTACAGTAATAAACATCATTATAATACAATACTTTCATGTCTCTTATTATACATCTCATTTGTTCACTAATACAAAGTATCTAGTATCTCATGCCAATAAAGAAAACAGATAGCAAGAGGGAAGAAAAAAGAGAAAAAGAAAAAAAGAAAGAGGGGGGGAGGGGGAAAAAAGGAAAAGAAAAGAGAAAAAAGAAGTTGGTCGTAAAAGTAGTATAAACGGAAACGTGTATAAAACTAAAAAAGGGAAAAAATACAATTTTTTGTATTAAAAATATCTTTCTTAATAGCTTCTTAAAAATACAAAATAAGAGAACAAGTCAAGCATCCAACATCTCAATCATTCATAACAAAAACACAAAAATACAAAATACGATTAAATACATAGACTTCCTGTCCAACCCAAAAGCATAATCAAGTAATACAAATGAATGTCTTCCTTATTATTATACATTTCTTTGCCTTTTTAAAAATACATTCTTTTCTTAATTGTAAGTTCTTAAATGGTTTGTAATGTATTTGTATTTGTAAAGTGAGAGCTGGACCATAAAGAAGACTGATCGCCGAAGAATTGATGCTTTTGAGTTACGGTGCTAGAGAAGACTCTTGAGAGTCCCATGGACTGCAAGAAGATCAAACCTCTCCATTCTGAAGGAAATCAGCCCGGAGTGCTCACTGGAAGGACAGATCCTGAAGCTGAGGCTCCAATACTTTGGCCACCTTATGAGAAGAGAAGACTCCCTGGAGAAGACCCTGGTGTTGGGAAAGATGGAGGGCACAAGGAGAAGGGGACGACACAGGACGAGATGGTTGGACAGTGTTCTCGAAGGTACCAACATGAGTCTGACCAAACTGCGGGAGGCAGTGGAAGACAGGAGCTCCCGTTGCTCAGTCCCAGCTCCTGCCAACCTAGCAGTTCGAAAGCACGTAAAAGTGCAAGTAGATAAATAGGTACTGCTCTGGTGGGAAGGTAAACGGCGTTTCCGTGTGCTGCTCTGGTTTCACCAGAAGCGGCTTAGTCATGCTGGCCACATGACCCGGAAGCTATGCGCCGGCTCTCGGCCAATAAAGCGAGATGAGCGCCGCAACCCCAGAGTCGGACACGACTGGACCTAATGGTCAGGGGTCCCTTTACCTTTACCTATTCTGTAAAGAGCCCATGAGCATAGATGTGGTCTTTACTTAAGAACAGAATTCTTCCTTGCAGAGCTGAACTATATACAGCTGTTCTGTGAGATCTGCTGTCTTGCACCCGGACCCTCAGCCGAGCTGCCCAGGGTGGTGGTGGAGGACCCAGGTGCTGTGTCTGGGTGAGGTGGTAGGCAGTCACTCAGTTGCTTCAGGATCCACTCTGGGGTGGGCGATTGATCCGCAAAGCAGCTGGGAGATCAACACACATATGTCTCTTTGTTGTAAAATGGTGCCAGACACTTCCATCTCCTCCTCCTTATATATATGCAGACCTCCCTGGGCAGGCATTTGTATTCCCAACGCCCAGCTTCCGCAGTGTGTTACAAATGTGACACCTACCCGTGACACCTTACTTCTCAGCTATGAGCTATGACAGTGTCGGCATGCATGCAAACAAAACTGCAAGAATGGGCATGCTGATCTCCCGCAACACAGATTACAGCCTCCCTTTCTAGCAGTCGGAGACAAATTGCTGCCAGTGTGAAGTTCCTGGTGCCTTGTTACAGTTTGCTGTCTCTTGGCTGGAGTTATTTTACACTGGTGTAAGATATCGTGCTGACTGAGTTCCTCAGAGGAAGAGCAAGATGAGGGAGGTGGGCACGAAGGAGAAGGCCTTTTTGGTGTTGGCCCCAAGACAATGGAATGCCTTGCCTAAGGATGTTTGCAACCGCCACTGCTTACCCAAGAGCACAAGAGAAACGGATGGGCCTGTTGGATCAGCCCAAAGGTCTGTCTAGTTCAGCATCCTGTTCTTACACTGGCCAACCAGATGCCTGGGGGAAGCTTGTATGCAGAAACTGAGCACAACAGGACTCTCCTCACTTGAGATTTCCAGCAACTGGTATAAATAGGCATGCAGCCTCTGGCAGTGAAGGTAGGGCATAGCCACCATAGCCCATCTGGTCAGCATCCTGTTCTTGCAGTGGCCTTTCAGCAGGCAGCTAAGAATTATTTATTGTTACTGTTTTGAGACATAAAGCAGGATAAAAAGTTTAAATAAATTAATGAACAAAGTAGTAGATAGGATATACAAGGGTGGTCAATGGGCCTCATGGCCCCAGCAGTGCTGTGGTTTACCAGGAGTGGCATCGCAGTAAGTGTTGGAGAAAACCAAACACATTACTTTCTCTTGAGTTTGTAATTAATGTATGTGTTACTTATCAATCTAGCCAGCACTTGTTTGTAGATCTCTAAGTTAACTTCTCCCCATAAGCTGAGTCATTTTGTTTGTTGTTCTTGTTAAGACAAGATGTCTGCTATTTCTCTGTTTCATCTCTAGTCATCCTGTAAGTAGTACCTGCATGAATAAAGCCTTTGAAGTCCAGAAACTGTAAGTAATGACTCTAACCTAATTCACCTAAGCTGCAAGGTCTACTAATGGTGAGGAGGGTGGCAATACTAACCTCCCTGCCACTTTCCCCATCCCAGTAAGTGAAGGCATCGCTGGTGCCAGGAGGCCAGGTGTACACCACTGCTCCCCCAAGCCAGTAGCTCCAGGATACATAAGGCACTTAATTGGGAGTTTTATTTTTATTGTTTATTCGATTTATATACCTTCCTTCATCAAAAGATATCAGGGTTTGTATCATACTTTGACAATCATACTATCAAAGCTTGCCTCCAAGCTGCCAACTGGAGCTGGATTTAGGGAGCCTGTGGTGGAACTCCACAAATAGGGATGTCCGGTGCTATTTTTCTATAAAAAGAGGTGCCAGAACTCACCATGAACACCTCCCTCGTTCTCATAGAATGACAATGGCCAGGGGTGTCAACTTGAATAAAAGATTGGGAGGGGAGGTAAGCCCCACCCCACATAATCGATCACACAATGTAGTGCATGCACACCATTTGAATAGCAATGCCCATCAACTTTGGGGGGACCCTGGCATTCTGAAATATTTAAGGGGGGGCAAAGAGCCCTCGGAGTCGGATCCTATGGGAATGGCGCACACCTGAGAGGTGCCAGAAGAAGAAGAAGAAAAGAATTTGGATTTGATATCCCGCTTTAGCACTACCCGAAAAGTCTCAAAGCGGCTCACATTCTCCTTTCCCCTCCTCCCCCACAACAAACACTCTGTGAGGTGAGTGGGGCTGAGAGACTTCAGAGAAGTGTGACTAGCCCAAGGTCACCCAGCAGCTGCATGTGGAGGAGCGGAGACGCGAACCCGGTTCCCCAGATTACGAGTCCACTGCTCTTAACCACTACACCACACTGGCTCTCAGAACTGAGTTCCAGTGAGTTCTGGCTGAAAAAAAGCTCTGGAGATGCCCTATTCCATGCTCTGCAACATTTCTCAGATGAAAATAGGGATGTCCTAGGGAAAAGCGGGATCAAATCAGAATCTGGGGCAGCTTCTGTAAATCCAGGACTGTCCCTGGAGCATAGGGACACTTGGAGGGCCTGTGCCTAAGTGGACACCCTCTTGTCAGGGGGGGGGGGAGTCTCTCTTCCCGGTAACCTTCATCCTTGTGCAAATTCATCCCCACCCCCTCAAACTGGCAGGCATTAATGGCCTGCCAAGCTGTTAATCTCCCTGATATGTTAGCTGAAGTGTTTTATCTGCTGCCTCTTCTATTGATTGATTATTTTGCAATATGTTGATTGGGTTGCAAGCCTCCTCTGTTAACAGAAAAGGCTTATGGAAAATTATTTCGGTCGGGGAACCAGACAGCCACGTAAACTTCGGAGGCGCTTCCTGCTTCCTGCTCTCCTTCGAAAGGCAAGGTGACTCAGCCAAAGTGTGGGGAAGCCCTGTGGAGAGAGAGAGAGGGGGGAGCCGAAAGAGTTAACCGAAGGGGATTTGGAGTTCAGGCCACGAGGCTGAGAGGGGGACCCCTCTTCTCCTGCTGCCACGCTCTCCGCAGACAATGACGGGGCCTCGGACACTGGCGGTTCTGTTTTGCATCACAAGTTTGAAAAGTCCTCGGAGAGTCTCGTGATTTATGTGAGGTCTCCTGTTCAAGAGAAATAAACCATCCGCCAGACCCGAGTGAAATCCACACCGCTTCGTTTTCTTCGTGGAACCAGGATTTTACCCCTATCTGAGGGCTTCCCCTCCGTTCCAAGAAAAACAACCCAGGCCCTTTCTCACAGACGCTTGCTCCCCCATTTCTACAGCAGGGCTGCTGGGAAGGGGGTCTCGCCGTTTCCCCCCTCTGGAACCATGTGGCGGATTCCTTGCCATTTCATTGGCCCAGTGCTAGAGAGAGAGGGGGGTCTTCGGCTTACAAATAGCAAGCGTTTTTTCCTGCCTGTTGTGAAGCCAGAACAGCTGCAAGGAAAGCCAATAGCAATTCATTAGTTTTAGGGGATGATGCCCGCCCCCACCCCATTTCCTTTAATGAGATTTTGTTGTTGTTGTTTTGTTCCCTCATTCCCCCCCCATATTTAAAGAAATGCAATCGTCCCCAGTGAAACCCGCATTCCCTGCTCCCCCTGGTAACTTGATGAAGGGGAAAGAAGTTTAAACAAAACAGTCATGATGAAATGAGAGCCGGTGCGCACTGATGGAAAGAGAGAGAGCGCTCAACTAGGAACCGGCAGACCCGGGTTCGAATTCTGCCTCTACTGTGGACTTGCTGTGTTGACCAACGATCCTTGAGTCTCAGTTTCACCATCTATGAAATGGGAATGGTAAGGATGGATTAGACTTTAAAAGAGGAGGTGACTACTGGCCATGATGGCTACCTGCAGTCTGCTTGCAGCAGAGAGCCAGTGTGGTGTAGTGGTTAAGAGCGGTAGACTCGTAATCTGGTGAACCGGGTTCGCGTCTCCGCTCCTCCACATGCAGCTGCTGGGTGACCTTGGGCTAGTCACACTTCTTTGAAGTCTCTCAGCCCCACTCACCTCACAGAGTGTTTGTTGTGGGAGAGGAAGGGAAAGAAGATTGTGAGCCGCTTTGAGACTCCTTCGGGTAGTGATAAAGCGGGATATCAAATCCAAACTCTTCTTCTTCTCCTTCTTCTTCTTCTTCTTCTTCTTCTTCTTCTTCTTCTTCTTCTTCTTCTTCTTCTTCTTCTTCTTCCACACTTGGAGGCAGAAATGCTCTCGAACACCAGTTGCTGGAAACCACAGGAGAGGGCTCTTGTGCTTGGATCCTGCTTGCTGTTTTCTGGTCGGCGCCTGTGAGAACAGGATTCTGAACAAGTTGGGCCATTAGCTTGATCCAGTAAGCTCTCCTTGCATTCTTACGGTGTCCGTTGTCTTGTGCCTCACACGAAGAAAACCAAGAAGAACTAACTCCACCTTTCAGGCTCAACAGCCAAACAAAACCATACCGTGAGGTGGACAGAGAAAGCCTTTTGTGCGAAGAAGGAAGCGGCAGTGTTAAAAGTCATGCTTTTAACAGAGACCTTTGAATGGGAAGGAGGAAGGAAGGAGGGGCAAAGATGAAATGAGAACCAGCAAAGGGACTGTAGCCTGGAGTTTGAGGTGGAGCAAGAGACTAGAGGCCTTGGCAGAAGGAAGGAAGCCAAATGAAGCCAAAGGCCAGACAAAGTGAAGTGAAACAGAACCAAGGATATCCTGACACCAGAAGAAACCAGATCCGGAAAGTGGACAGGCCGGCTTTAACAAGCGAGACCCTTAGGAGAGGAGGGTGCCAGAGCGACGGAGAAAGAAAGAGAGGAGGAAGAGAAGAGAGCTGTGCTTATTCCATTTCGTCTGGTGCATATTTCTTAATTGCTGGGGGCTCCACTCATTTTCTGTCTGGGAAGAAAAGCCTTTGCTGGACCGAGGTCTTTTGAAGAAGGGAGCCCTGGAAATGGAAACGATTAGCCAGCCAATCGCATTTGGTGCCATGTGATTACATCATCACATAATAGCAGCACGGCACACACTCTGAGAGCATGCCTTCTTCAGCTGGTGGGCCTAAGGTGAGAGATGGGTCACGCCAACCTGCCATGACCTTTTTAGAGAGAGAGATGGAGAAAGTGAAGGAGGGGGAGAAGATGCAGAGATGAATCAAAAGAGAAAAAGAAAATAGTGAAGGAGAGACAAGGAAGGAAG
The DNA here is from genome assembly GCA_034641385.1 of Darevskia mixta. Lineage (NCBI taxonomy): Eukaryota > Metazoa > Chordata > Lepidosauria > Squamata > Lacertidae > Darevskia > Darevskia mixta. Next base: position 3,405,752 of record JAWWNH010000091.1, on the reverse strand, counting down.
GAAGGAAGGAAGGAAGGAAGGAAAGAAGGAAGAAAGAAAGAAAGAAAGAAAGAAAGAAAGAAAGAAAGAAAGAAAGAAAGAAAGAAAGAAAGACCTCTAGGACTGCAGTAAGTCTTTTCTGAGTTTTTATATCTGCCTTGAAATTAGCATGTTTGGTATGGCTGAAAATTCAGCTCCCATGAAGAAGTAGTAGTAGTAGTAGTAGTAGAAGAAGAAGAAGAAGAAGAAGAAGAAGAAGAAGAGTTTGGATTTGATATCCCACTTTATCACTACCCGAAGGAGTCTCAAAGCGGCTCACATTCTCCTTTCCCTTCCTCCCCCACAACAAACACTCTGTGAGGTGAGTGGGGCTGAGAGACTTCAAAGAAGTGTGACTAGCCCAAGGTCACCCAGCAGCTGCATGTGGAGGAGCGGAGACGCGAACCCGGTTCACCAGATTACGAGTCTACCACTCTTAACCACTACACCACACTGGCTCCCACCACACTGGCTCCTTGACAATTTATATATCCATACATGCTGTTGAGAGCCCCTTTTTGGCTGCTTTTGGGAGGCTTTCCCCTCACCCGCCTTGGTAGTTGGTGGGAACAGCAATTTGCAAACACAGCCCAGGATTTTCACTTTTTGAAATATGTCAACCCTAAGTTGGCCAAACTGTGCTTTTGTCCAGTTGACTGTAATTTGCTTATGGGCATCCATAGCCCATAAACAAAATGGCCGTGGGTGACTCCAGCAGCAAATTGTATTAAGTGGCAGGAAAGCTAACCCAGGAGGTGTCGATGTGGCACCCATGGGTGTCAGTATACTTGCCAGTACCTCCTATGCTGCCCAGGGAAGGTCTCGTTAAATATCCCCTTAAAAAATCCACAATGTTTGGGAGACTGTTCCCTCTCCCAGCTCAGCTCTTTTTTAAAAAAACAATTTAAACAATTTATTTAACTAAAACAATAATATTATAGCATATGTATCCATGTTTGTTAACTGATGTGGTTAAACATTTTTTTATAATAATTTTTTATTAAATTTTTCAATTTTACATTTCAAAATAAACATTTTACAAACTTTAAAGTAACCAATGACTGCCCTTCTTCTCCTTCATGTTACATATCATTCCCGCATATTTTCCATGCAAATCAGTTTTCCACTTTTACAGCCATCAAAAATTATTTACTCTGTTGAAATTATCATGGTGCTGCCAAAAGCCCCAACACTTAAACACGCTAACATTTCAAATTTTGCACCCACCCTCCCTTCCATTCTGCACAGAGAAGAGGTGCAAAGGGCTTATCTCTATGGGTGAGCATGGCTGCCATAGGCAACTTTATCCCCATTGATTGGAGATAAGTGGCTGATTGGAAAAGTGGGAAATGCCCAAACCATTTTAAGCCTCTGTCACTTTTTCTATTCATTTTCATGTGGCGGCCATTTTGGGTTATGCCAAACTCCATGGGAGCCATTTTATGTTATGCTGGACACCCCATGGCAACCATTTTGTGACTTGCACCCACAGAGCTTTCTCAAAATTCTAAATGTACCCACCGGGCCAAAATGCTGGGAGACCTCTGAAGGGCAATGAAAGCAAAGAAGAAGAAAGAAAAAAACTCCAGTAACGCTGTAGAAAAACACAAATATGTTCCTGATGAATATAAGAAATGGTCCCTACAAAGCAACCCTTTTCGGCTCACATGAGAACCAAACAGGCAACAACGCAAGTAGTTTTGCTCAAACCTAGTAAAAATAATGTGAGTTTTTTTAACAAAAAGAAAGGAAGAGGAGAAATTGGTCCATGTTGCAGGTTGGGGTTAAAGGTGTATCTCCGGTCTGGAAAGTTTAATGGGCATTTCTTTAGAAGGCTGCAGCGATTTGGGAAATGGAGGAGGGTCAAAAGATCAGTGTTGATTTTCTTAAGTAACAAAAATGAACCAAGTGATGAAAATGAAGGTTGGGATATAGTCTCCGTGCCAAGAGGTTTCAAGTTCCAGGCTCAGAACAAATTCTGCAGATTCATGCAAACAATGCCGGCATTCTTGATATGTGTACACTTGCCCAGTTTTCTGTGTATTTGAATTTTAGCAACACTGCATATTCATGAAGGAGACTTTACCTTCCCCGTTGAGAACCACAGCTGTAGGGTTCCCAATCAGTTGCTAGAATCCAACAAATTGTCAAAGTAAATAAAGCGACAGAACACCCCTGTATACTCCGGACGGCTAGTTTGCCAGTCTTTTTAAAAAAGAGCTTTTTAGATTTCCTCTGCGCAAGTGAATGCCTCAGATCTTACGCGCCCTCCAAGTATTTCGTAAGGTTTTAATCCCAGAGCGTTTTGTGAGCTAATCCTAGATGGTTTTCTTGGACCTGCCATCACGGTGACCTCCTTTTCTCCTCCGCTCGGCATTCGGAGATGTTGATCCCGATAGAGAAGGAACGAAGGGAGAGGGTTTCATGGGCTCCTTCCACTCCACACAAGGGAAATGATATAATTGGAACTGTTTGGATTTAGAAATTAAAATAATTTGGGTTTGCTCAGCAAGGTTCACACAACGTCAGCTTCCATCAGGCCGATGAGAAACAGAGGCGCCTTGGGAGTGAGAGGTTTGACAGCTCTCCCAAATAAGACCCTCACTGCTGGGGCAAGTTTCATGTTCCCTTTCCCTGTTTATTGTTGGATTGGAGGTAAGGTTTTCTCGTGCGCTAAACAAATCTGTTTGTACTTTCCCAGAAGGTGGTGGAAGAAATTCTTGTGCAAAGAGAGAGCAGTACATGTGAAAAGGATCTAGGAGTCTTGGTAGACCATAAACTTGACATGAGTCAACAGTGTGATGCAGCAGCTAAAAAAGCCAATGCAATTCTGGGCTGCATCAATAGGAGTATAGCATCTAGATCAAGGGAAGTAATAGTACCACTGTATTCCGCTCTGGTCAGACCCCACCTGGAATACTGTGTCCAATTCTGGGCACCACAGTTCAAGAAGGATACTGACAAGCTGGAACGTGTCCAGAAGAGGGCAACCAAAATGGTCAAAGGCCTGGAAACGATGCCTTATGAGGAACGGCTTAGGGAGCTGGGTATGTTTAGCCTGGAGAAGAGAAGGTTAAGGGGTGATATGATAGCCATGTTCAAATATATAAAAGGATGTCATATAGAGGAGGGAGAAAGGTTGTTTTCTGCTGCTCCTGAGAAGCGGACACGGAGCAATGGATTCAAACTACAAGAAAGAAGATTCCACCTAAACATTAGGAAGAACTTCCTGACAGTAAGAGCTGTTCGACAGTGGAATTTGCTGCCAAGGAGTGTGGTGGAGTCTCCTTCTTTGGAGATCTTTAAGCAGAGGCTTGACAGCCATCTGTCAAGAATGCTTTGATGGTGTTCCTGCTTGGCAGGGGGTTGGACTGGATGGCCCTTGTGGTCTCTTCCAACTCTATGATTCTATGATTCTAAGAACTGGCCTGTACCACTGTACCAGGGCAGGTTGAGTTTCTCTTTGAAGCCTTGGACCTCCTGATGCTATGCACAAAAATGGAAAGAAGAAGTCCCAACGAAAGAAGACCGTGTTATGAAGATGATGGAATATGCTGAGATGGCTAAACTCACTGTGGGAATTAGAGAACAAAATGAGAGAGAGAGATTCGTGAGGAATGGAAATAAGAGGAGACGCGTTGAGCACCCCAGATGTGGATAAGTGGAGATGTGTGAGCTTGTGTTTTGGTTGTTTACACATGAAATAAAAGTCACATGGGCTTTGCTCGTCCCAATTCTAAGTAACATCCAAAGCAGCCCAATGATTCACCCTTTGAACATGTAAACAAATCAGGGGTGGGAGAGAATTCAGATTGTTATCCAAGGATAAGTTGATCACGAACTCTTCCACAGTCCCACTATATTTGGCATTTGTGTTTCAAATAGCTCCAGCTTTTGAATGTTCTTGAGGTAGTTTTCATTGCACGCAGGTGACATGTCTCAACTGAGTTTCTGCTGCAAATGAATCTGCTGCACCATTTAACCCCTTCTTTAATCATGAATGCACCCATTGCTTGCAGAAACCTTCTTCGGCAACTCTGCTGATTTCTGAGTGCTCTCCAGGCGTTCCCCACCTGCCTTCAGGTACATCACCATCATTAAGATATGGCATTGCCAACATTTTTTTTTCATCAGGCTGTGCTCCTCTGACTTTTAAAGCAGCAGCTAGACCTACAGAGGTACCATTGAAACTGTTCTCTGTAATTCTATTACTGCTTGGTATGGCAGAGCCTCCAAGCTGGACAAGAAAAGGCTCCAACGAGCAGTAAGAATTGCAGAGAGGGTAATTGGTGTTAGTTTGCCCCCAATAGAGACACTTTATGCTGCTTGAGCCAGGAAGAGAGCAGAGAGAATTGTCGCAGACCCTTCACATCCTGGTCATCACCTGTTTGGTTTACTTCCATCCGGACGTCGTTACAGGACTTTATACATAAAAACGTCTAGGCACAGTGCCATCAAACTGATGAATTCGTAGTTCTGTGTGGAAGGGAGGTCAGTTGGTGGTATGGGGTTCCTTTGTTGTGCTGTTGTATTGTGAGGGGAATAGTGGTTGCATGAGGTACGTTTTTCTTTACATTGCAATGTAGTCGAAGCAAAATCCCAAGTATGATTGATACTTGGCCAATAAATTATTCCTTATTCCTTATTCCTTAATTCTATCTTCATGCCGTTGAAAGCTTCATCGAGCTGATTTCTGTAGAACTTGCAGCCATTAAATGACAGAGGCAAAGATCAGGACAGATTACATACATACACACACAGACCGTTTTGGTCATTTGGCAGCTTCGTAATGCAGGGGAGTGGAACCCCTTTTTCTGCTGAGGGCCGCATTCTCTCTGCTGGGGGCCACAAGCCACAGGGCAAAACCAGTGGTGGGGGTGGCAAAATTGGGCAGGGTCACTCCATCACTTTCTCCTTCTTCCTCAAGAACTACACACCTTTTAGAAGATATCTGAAAGCAGCCCTGTATTGGGAAGTTTTTAATGTTTGATGTTTTGCTATGTTTTTATATATGCTATAAGCCACCTCGAGTGGCTGGGGAAACCCACCCAGAAGGGTGGGGTATAAATCATAAAATTATTATTATTATTATTATTATTATTATTATTTCAAAATTAGGCTGTGAGGGCTGTATGAAGGTAGGCAAGGATTAGAAACTAGTATTCATTCATTCATTCATTCAATTAAAGGAGTGGTAGGTTGTTTTTTTTAATCCTGCTCATTCATGCAAAAGAGGAAAAAAGAAAGACGATCCCAGAGTCGCTTAAAAATCACTTTTTAAAAAATAAGTAGTCCCTGCCATCAGCCTTGCAATCTTAGAAGGCACAGCACAGAAGGAAAACGGATCGGGAAGGAGGAGGAGATAAGCAAGCTCTAGTTCAAGCTCTTAGTTACAAAATTGTTCTAATGACCAGGAGTTCAAGGAAAGTTCAAGGAGAGGAGGCCCTAAAAGCTGCCACTGAATGGCCCTGCATCCCTTCTCTTCCCACCTCGGCTGCAGCCTGATGTAATGACTGTTTCCAGGTGACAATTGATGGAGATAAGAGAACGGTTTTTTTCAAAAGAAAAGGGAAGAAAAAGAATGAGAAATAGAGTGAGAGAGAAAGCAAGAAACAAAGTAATTGGAGCTACATTCTGCAGCTTTTTGCTCCCCCAGAATAATGGTATTGTTTAAGCTCAGCCAACAAATAGGGAAGGCTAAAGCCATCACTCTTGGCTTCTCTGTTGCTTCTTTTTCCTGTCTTAAGTTAAGTTCTCCACATTTCCACATAGTTCGTGGGGTTTTTTAAGCCCTCATGAAAATTCATCGACATTTTTGCAAAGCAGTTTCCCTGAATGCAATGCATGTTATCTTTCACCAATATGTGCATTTAAAAGCACACTTTATGCATTACGTGACTCGAGAACTGCAAAATTTGGAAAAGGGTGAATTTTGAAGGATGCCTGTGTTCCACTCTACATATAGTTTTGAGAAGCTTGACTTGGGTAGGTTTGCCTTTAAATGTCAACCAAAGCCATTCTCCCTTGCCTGCTGCCCTACTGCCAGTGGCAAAGGACTTCCTATCTATATATGGCAACCTCTGGACTCCACTGACCAGAAGAAATATCCCTTTTAGGGAAGGCAGAGAAATCTGATCTAGTTTGCTTTTCAAAAGTGAGCTTACCTAATTCATCCTTTCCTAAACCACACGCAAACCGAAACACAGGCAACTTGTCTTTGAATTTTGCAGTGCTGTTGTCCAGCCAAGTAAAGCATACAAAATTGCATATGCTAGGGCAAAGGCTACAGAGAAATGAATATATCAGGGAAAATATACTGCAAGGTGCATTATATTAGGAAAGATGATTTGGAGAAAAAAATACGTGTACATGAAGCAAAATTTAACATAAAAATGTGTATATGGGAAATCCAACACTAAAATGCTGGTGAATTTTCATGAGGACCTTTTTTTATTGGGGGGGGGGGAATAATATCCATCACAAACTGGTGTGGAAATGTGGATAAATGAATTTAATACTGGAAGAATGAGCAACCAAGAGAAGCCAAAATTGGCAGATGTGCCCACCCCTTAGTCCCATTTAACCAGTGCGCAGGTCAGATGTGGCAGCATCAGGAGTTTCTCTCTCTTTTTGCAATATTTTAAATTAAATTTTCAAATGTTACCAATTCTTTTAAAATACAATCGAAGCAAATCTCTCATATCCATTGACTTCTCATCCACAATTCCATGGTGTTCTTTTATTCCCTTATAAAGCTGCTAGGTTACTTACATTTTACCGTTAAATTAAAAATTAAATTCTAATTTTTTAAAAAATACAAAAAAATACAAATGTTGCTATACTTCAAATCCTGCATACATTGCTTTTTCAGCAAGTACCCCCCAAATAACCTCCTCTTTCCAAAAATGAGAAGTCCCCTCCCCCTGCCTTCAGTAAATTGACAGCCTCTGTAGTATCAGGTATTTAGAAGCTGGAAGAATGTAGCATGAGTTTAGCAAGAGGATCCCAGATGTGGAAGACATCCAGGACTCAAGGTTCAAGACTGGCAGCACCTAGTACTAGTACTAGCGTGTGTCAATCTTGGGCAGCTGCCTGAACTTCATGTGTGTTTGAAGAGATGTCTACACCAGGCATCCCCAAACTGCGGCCCTCCAGATGTTTTGGCCTACAACTCCCATGATCCCTAGCTAACAGGACCAGTGGTCAGGGATGATGGGAATTGTAGTCCAAAACATCTAGAGGGCCAAAGTTTGGGGATGCCTGGTCTAGACCTTGGAACTAGTCTGACCCCAATTCCTTTCCAGGTACTTTGGAGACTAGTAGCTCAAACGACTGTGAGCCAGTGTGGTGTAGTGGTTAAGAGCGGTAGACTTGTAATCTGGTGAACCGGGTTCGTGTCTCCGCTCCTCCACATGCAGCTGCTGGGTGATCTTGGGCTAGTCACACTTCTCTGAAGTCTCTCAGCCCCACTCACCTCACAGAGTGTTTGTTGTGGGGGAGGAAGGGAAAGGAGAATGTGAGCTGCTTTGAGACTCCTTTGGGTAGTGATAAAGGTAAAGGGACCCCTGACCGTTAGGTCCAGTCGCGGACGACTCTGGGGTTGCGGCGCTCATCTCGCTTTACTGGCCGAGAGCCAGCGTACAGCTTCCAGGTCATGTGGCCAGCATGACTAAGCAACTTCTGGTGAACCAGAGCAGTGCGCGAAAATGCCGTTTACCTTCCCGCCGGGGCGGTACCTATTTATCTACTTGCACTTTGACGTGCTTTCGAACTGCTAGGTGGGCAGGGCTGGGACCAAGCAATGGGAGCTCACCCCATTGCTGGGATTCGAACCGCCGACCTTCTCATCAGCAAACCCTAGCCTCTATGGTTTAACCCACAGCGCCACCCGCATCCCATGGCGCAGTACAATATTGTTTTAAGCAAGCCCAAAACAAAGCCATAGTGTTAAAGTGGGATATCAATTCCAAACTCTCCTTCTTCCTCTTCTTCTTCTTCTTTTTCTTCTTCTCTTTTTTCTTTTTAAGGCAGGCATTGAACATCTTTTTTGCATTGGGAAGGCTTTGGAAGTCTTGTGTTTGGGGGTCCACAAGAACCCAGAACTGGCCTGGTTTAACAGAAGTAGGAGACGGGTGGAGCACCCCAGTTGTGTATAAGTGGAGATGTGTGAGCTTGCGTTTTGGTTGTTTACACATGAAATAAAAGTCACATGGGCTTTCCTCGTCCCAGTTCTAAGTAACATCCCTAGCCACCCAATGATTCACCCTTTGAACATGTAAACGAATCAGGGGTGGGAGAGAATTCAGCTTGTTATCCAAGGATAAGTCGATCACGAACTCTTCCACAGTCCCACTGTCCTCGGCATTTGCGTTTCAAATAGCTCCAGGTCTTGAATCTCCTTGAGGTAGTTATCTTTGCATGAAGACCAGTTCTCAGTCACACTGGTGACTTGTCTCAACTGAGTTTCCGCTGCAAATGAATCTGCTGTACCATTTATCCCCTTCTTTAATCGTTAATGCACCCTTTGCATAAAATTGGACCTGATAGCGGTCCCCAACTAAGTCACCAGGGGCATCACCTCCCACACTCCCCAATCTCATTATGAATATTGTGCCGCTTCCCCTCCATCCTCAATTCAGCTGGGGTGACGATGTCACAGCCAAGCCAATTAACTTTCCAAAGTAAGGCTTTGAAAGATGCTGATATAAATTCTTTTTTTCTGAAATCAAGCAATCTTCAATCTGCCCATTTCCTTCCTCTGGAGAGATTGTGATACATACTACACAAAACAGCAATTACGTTGGATTTGTGTGGGTTCCTCTGAATGTATCTTTTTAAAAAAATATTACAATTCTGCAGTCTGTAGAGGCCCATGATTTCCTTTTCACAATCTCAGGTCATTGTGTTTTCCCTCCACAAGCAGCCTGAATCTAATTTACAGGCTATTAATTTTCAAAATCACTCTTCTTTTATGATCTTTGTCCTTCTCCTGCTGAGCCAAAGGTTGGTCAGTTGGCGAGGAAGAAATGCATTGCCACCGTAACCCTTGAACTCTGAGCTGTTTCGTTCCGGAGGGAGAGGCAAAACGGAGTGAAATAATCACATTTCTTCTTGGAACACTTTGACAGTTCTGGGGAGGGGGGGGGTTTCATGCCCCTCCTTGCCCCCTCCCTCAGGGAACGTCTCTTTGCTTTTGTTTTGTCTCTCGCCTTGATTCGTTTCCTCGCAAATTGGGGTATGACATCATGTGACGTGATAGTATCAAACCAAGCTGAATTCCTATTTCAAAACACGTTCCCTTGCAGTCATCCGGCTCGGCCACTCCGCTCTTTTCTCTGGCCATTTTTCCTAATTAAATGCCCATGAGAATTTCACTTGCGGAGTTTGCACGCACAGAACGCCAGGCGAGGCTTTCGTATCTCTAAATTATGAGCAATTGAAATTTCAGATTAGTTCTTGTTCCAAGAAGTCACATTGGCCGCTCCACCTCCCTGAACTTTGGTCTTGGGTCACCTTCTTAATTAAATGCCTGTGAGAATTCCATTTGTTGAAGCGGGTCTCATCGGAGTGGCCTTTATATCTGAGAACGAATCAGTAAAATTCCTGCTTTGTTCTGGTTGTAAAGGCTTAAATTACAGGACGGGCCTGCTCCCTGACCTATTGCCTGGTGGACTGTCACCTGTTCTGCACATCTGTTCTGTCAATGGTGGGTGGCAAGTGCCATCTTCTCGGGTCCCAAGTTTTTTGGGGGAGCACCAGGTTCCTAGGGGGCACCTGTCATGGGCTATCTACTTAACTCTCCTCCCAACAGCTGGGAAAAAAATGAAAGACTCTTATCTTCACTTATAAATCTGGCAATATTGACCTGTTGGGCAGTGACGTGAAGCCTGTATGCATCCCTGTATTCATTTCAGAGTGGCTATACCTGAATTTAGGCCATGAGGGTGCAATTTTCCTGCCCAGGAGGTTGCCCTGAGGTCAGTTGCTGGAGCTGGGGATCCATGCAAACAGACAGAAGGTATTATTCCCAGCCATTCCCCCAATATTTATACCAGGCATGACCAATCCAGAAGCTTCATATTGGTGGCCAATCATAGGGGGCGTTGCTTCACTCCTCTGCTCCCTTCTGCTCCTGATTCAAGCTCTGGTACCCCTGACAGTAGATCATATCCTATATCATATTGCCATAAATATATTGCAAGTATATGCAATATGTCATCTGTTAAATCCATCTGTCACTAGGCTATCATCTCAGATACCTTAATGGTGCATCTAAACAACCACTTGGCTTCATTTCGCAGCCCTTGCTGTTCTGCAAGTAACTTTCAAGCATGTAATCTATATTTATATCTCCACATGGACAGACATACACACATCCGCCTGCTGAAACTACAGGTTCATTTGTTAAAGGGGGGGGGGGAATCACCCAAAATTATGCTGAATGCACATGCATTGTGTTTATGTGCCCCATACAGCCCAGAATAAATATGATGCTGAAAAAGGGGAGGGGACCTTGTAGTGGGTTTACAAAGTAGCCAGATTTGAGGACCGTGGATGAGGCAGGCTTAGCTTTGCATCATTTTAATTAAAAAGAAAAACTGGAGGGGGAAGTGTGGTAGAAAGGGTTAACCTTTTGCCCTGGAGGAGAGCTGGATGGTGTAAACAAGAGGAGACTGCATTGGGTGCGATTTAGTAGTGAAGAACTTGGAAATGTAGATCTGGAGGTTGGAGAGTGCAAGAATCCTGCCCAGAGCAATCCAGGATAATTGGTGCTTCTGTAACGAAGTACAGGGTTTAAAGGGGGCAAAATTCACCCAGTCCACAAATGGATTTTTAAATTGTGGAGGTGCATTTCCTCCCCCCCTCCCTGCCTCCCGCCCTGCCCGTGAGTATCAGGAGCAGATCGATTTGGGTTTTTTGTTTTGTTTTGGTAAGGTCTGTCAACCGTTCATCACCGTAATAAATAAATGGACATATTCCCCATGTTCAGAAGCAGTTCTCCCTCTAAATACCAGGTGCTGGGATCAAACAACGAGGGGGGGCTGCTGCACTTTGTTCCTTGGTTGTGGGCACGCCAGAGGTTTGGCTGGCTATTGTATGAATGAGGTGATGGACTATTAGATAGGTCCATGGGATGTTCCAGCACGGTGGTTCTTATGGTTATTGAGCCTGATGGCTAACAGGGGGCGGGGGGTATCTCCTTTTGCCAGCTGAAGCGAAAGGGAAATATGCTGGAATACCCCCCCCCACACACAAACTCAGCGAGAGAGGCTGGGGGTGCACTCCACAAGACATTGCAGCCTGCCTTCAGCTCCCCAGGGTGGAGAAGACAGCAATGCTGTGTGCAGGAAGTCCACATTCTTGCCAACCATGGTGAGAGTCGGAGTGCTCTGCAAGGCATTGTCGCTTGTATTCTCCACCACAAGCCGGGAAGACGAGCGGCAACACTGTGTGCAGGAATGCCCTCCTGTTGCCGGCATGACGGAGGTGTTCTGGCAATGTCAGGAGTGGTGGGCAGGACATGGCTTCTTACAGTCCTGCTACCTGAGGTGGGTCCTTCACCCTGCCTTATCGGTGGTCCGCCTCTATGGGTAACTTCTTTGAACCCACATCTGTGCCCAAACCACTCAATGCACTCTTGGTTACAGATGCCAGAGGATTCCAGCTGAGATGGAAGCAGAAATTGCTGGTGTTTGCTTATGCATCCCATGTCCAGAACGGAAATCCATCCAGTGAATGCAAACAGTATTTGCTGTAGTTGTTTCTTTCCGTCAGTAAACAATGCATAATAAATTATTCCCACCCACACCATTTGCATTGCATTCCCATTGTGTTGAAATGAATGGGGTGCAATAATGCAAGGGCAATGCAATTCATGTACAGTGGACCCAAAAGCGGCAAACCCGGAAGTATTTTTCTGGGTTTCATCATTCATGCATGCGCAGAAGTGCTCTACGTGCCGCGCACATGCTCAGAAGCGCTAAACCGCTCCACGCGCATGCGCAGAAGCGGTCCTCCGGTTGCGAATTCCTCGGGATGCAGCCGGACCTCCGGAACGGATCCCATTCACAACTGGAGGTACCACTGTAATTGATTATGCAAACTTCATAAGCAGTGTAATTTCGCCACAGTGGACATTGAGATGAGGAACACGGTTTTTGGTGGAAGGCAAACTGCAGTGGAATGGAAGCACCGCTGCATGCCACAAGTACAGGGCAGAATGGACAATGATGCCTTCTTACATCCCCAGCTCCAGTACAGGTGGTGACACACTCCATGCACACAAACATACATTGCTAAAGGGTCTTCCTTGCCCATTGTACACTGAATTCATTTCCTCTGCAACTATCAGTCCTGCAGCAGTTTAAAAAGCAAATATGGAATTTGTGCTTAAAGATATGTTAGGGGGGAAATGTAATACATGATCAAAATAAATGTTAGCAACCTTTCAAAACAAGCCTCCTATATATATATATATATATATATATATATATATATATATATATATATATATAATTTTCAGGTTTATACATTTAAATAATTTTACAGTCATTTTAACATTTCAAAACTTGACTTCCTTCCCCCTCTTTCTGCAGTTCCTTAAATTTATTTTTAATATCTTCTGCATATCCAAATCAACTTAATTTGTTCATTTATTCATCTACTTTCAATATATACTCTTACAAAGCTGCAGGTTATTACAATAACCCTGCCAACATTCTTATCTGTTTACAGTTTGTTTGTAAATATTCCACAAACCATTTCCATTCTTTTATAAAAAGTTTTTTATCATGTTTTCTTATTCTTCCGGTAAGTTTCGCCATTTCTGCATATTCCATACGTTTTTGTATCCATTCTTCCTTTGCTGGGACTTCTACTTCTTCCTGTTTTGGGGCAAGTAACATTCTTGCCACTGTAGTAGCATATGTGAATAAGGTTCTATAGAGTTTGGGTAGTTCTGTCCCTATTATCCTGTCCCAAAAGGATTTCAAAACAAGCCTTCTTGATCATTAGACCCGCTATTGGTCTCGTCCGCTCAAGCCACCGGTGCTTGTCTTTTGTGAACCTAAATCTTGACTTAGGTTCACAAAATCATGCAAAGCTCTCGCCAGCTATACTTACAGCTTAAGAAGAAGAAGAAGAGTTTGGATTTGATATCCCGCTTTATCACTAAAGACCCTCAGTCCTGTATACCTGAAGGAGCGTCTCCACCCCCATCGTTCAGCCCAGACACTGAGATCCAGCGCCAAGGGCCTTCTGGCAGTTCCCTCACTGTGAGAAGCAAAGCTACAGGGAACCAGGCAGAGGGCCTTCTTGGTAGTGGCACCCGCCCTGTGGAACGCCCTCCCAGCAGAGGTCAAAGAGATAAACAACTATCTGACATTCAGAAAATACCTCAAGGCAGCCCTGTTTAGGGAAGTTTTTAACCTGTGATATTTTAATATCTGTTGGAGGCCGCCCAGAGTGGCTGGGGGGACCCGGCCAGATGGGTGGGGTACAAATAATAAATTATGATTATCACTACCCTAAGGAGTCTCAAAGTGGCTAACAATCTCCTTTCCCTTCCTCCCCCACAACAAACACTCTGTGAGGTGAGTGGGGCTGAGAGACTTCAGAGAAGTGTGACTAGCCCAAGGTCACCCAGCAGCTGCATGTGGAGGAGCGGGGAATCGAACCCGGTTCACCAGATTACAAGTCTACCACTCTTAACCACTACACCACACTGGCTCTCTTAATGCAAGAGAGAGAGAGAGAGAGAGAGAGAGAGAGAGAGAGAGAGAATAAAAGAACCTTGGCTCTCCCAATCGACCCCTTTAATAATTCCCGCAGCCTCTTGGCTAGACCAAGTGCTGATATGTATATGTTTGCTTTCTCAAGCATTCTCCTACGTGCGTTTTTATCGGTAAGTGTATTTACAAGGCCTTCATTACTTCCTAATTGTCCGCTGCCTCTTCTCTTTAGTTATCTTCCTAAAGAGCAATTTATTAAAAACAAAACAAAAAAGCAATTTGGTAACAGCCGTTTAAAAGCTATTCATCCACTCCAGACCAGGCTCGTTTGTTAATACCCTGCTCTCTCCGCGGCCTTCCTTTCCCCCCTTGGCACCCATAAAAAGGCCTTGCATTCCCTGCAACCTTTTTATTCACTCATGCTCCTCTTTAATTGCCTTATCTTTCCCCCTGTAGCTTTCAGTGGACTCTGTGTAGATCTCTTCTCTTCTCTCCCTCCCCCTCTCTTTCCCACCCTGCTACAGGCCCTTTCTCTTTGCCACTAGATCATGGGTCTCCGAAACAATCCCATCAAAAGCCACTTTGCTCCTACTGTAGGAAGGCCCCTCAGGTGCCGGTTTACCAGAGATGATACTCCGGTAGCACTAATGCTAATAAAAATATGTATTTATTCTCTGGCTGCCTTATGCAAATGAATCCCATCCAATGGCTTATTCAACAAGGTCCACTAATCTATTCATTATAGTCACAGCTTGCAATTTGTCACAGATGTCCCGTGGTCTCGTCCCTACCCTCTGATTGGAAGCCTGGGCAATTTTATTTAAAGCAGGATAATAATGAATGATGGATGAATTTTTCATATAAATCCTTTATCTTGTTGGCATAAGTCAGACTTTCGGGATTTGTAAATGTTTCTGACATATATTTATATAGCCTCCTTGTGATCACGCACTAGTGGTTACTGACACACAAACACACACACAGCATAAAATGGTTGGATGGGCACACAGCTTAACTCTTAGCTAGAAGTTGTCTCGTCTTTCTGGCTGGGTGTAAAGGTGAAAGGCTCATGTTGTGTTAGGTTCATGTTGCATCTTTTCGGCTTGTGAAAGCGGCCAACCCGGAAGTGTGTACTTCTGGGTTTCGCTACGTGTGCATGCGCAGAAGCGTTCTGTGCACTTCGCACATGCACAGAAGTGCTCTATTGCATTCCGTGCCTGTGCAGAAGCGCGGTTTTAGTTGTGGACTTTTCGGGGTCCGAACGGCACCCCGGAACGGATCGTGTCCACAACTAGAGGTACCACTGTAATGAGGATATATAGGAGGTGAATATATATAGGTGTATAATGGGAGAAATTTGCACTATAATGGTGATGAATTTTCAAGATCATGTTCTTTAAAATAAAATAAAATAAAATAAAATAAAATAAAATAAAATAAAATAAAATAAAATAAAATAAAATAAAATAAAATAAAATAAAATAAAATACACAAACTGATGTGGAAATTTAAGACCAGAAAAACAAGAAATGAAAAGAAATCAAAATTGACAAACTACCCATCCCTACCTGTCACACCATAGGTTTGGATCCTGAATGTTTTTGCCTGGGTAGAAATTAATATTATTAAGTTGTTCTTGTTGATAATTCAGTTTATATACCGCCCTTTATCAAAAGATCCCAGGGCGGTGTACTACATTAAGAACACATTTTGTGGAGCATAAAAATAAGAACATAATAAAAAAGCATAATAATGGACAGCATAATAATAAAATCAGCATAATAACAGTTGTCCCCACACAGCTGTAACAGGCCATAGATTAATGAATCGACAAAAGCCTGGGTAAAGAGGAATGGAATGATGGCACCAGGTGGGCCTCTCTGGGGAGAGCATTCCACAGATGGGGAGCCACCACAGAAAAGGCCCGTTCTCATGTTGCCACCCTCCGAACCTCTCAGGTATGGGGGGGGCATAGAGAAGGGCCTTGGATGATAAGCAAAGGAGCATGTTGGTTCCTATGGGGAGAAGTGGTCCTAAATGCATTGAGGTCCTGAACCATGGAAGGCTTTATAGGTCAGCACCAGCACTTTGAGTTGAGCCCAGAAACCAAACGGCAGCCACTGCAGTTGGGCCAGGATCGACATTATATGCTCAGACCGTCTCATGCTGGTGAGCAATCTGGCCAATGAATTTTGCAGCAGCTGAAGTTTCTGAACCGTCTTCAGATGCAGCCCCACATATTACGCATTGCAGTAACCCAACCTAGAGGTTACCAGAAAGTGTATTTTAGTCTGAAAATGCCTCTTGTTTGCCTGAATGGATGACAAAGAAGGATGTGTGAGTGTATGTACTGTACAAAGGCAAAGCTTGGAATTGTTGCCTCTAGCCCCACCCACCACTGACATGTGGCCCCTGGAAGGCTATCCAGAAGGGAATATGGCCCTTGGTTCCCCACTTTTGGTCTTTGGACATAGACTCTGGAACAAGGCTTGGCAGAACACACTGAGCTTAGGGATGGGACTAACCAGCCATCATCAATGGAGTTAGTTTGACTGAACAGGGGCTGAGTACCATTGATAAGGGTTCACTCAGGATTCAATACCAGTTCTGGGTCGGTTTTATAAAATGGGGCAAGCTAGGGCTACCATACGTGCAGAATTTCCCAGACATAGCTGGGATTTGGCTGTTGGAAACAGTGTCAAGGCAGAAATTGCTGATATGTCCGGGAAAATCCGGATGTTGGAAGTGTAGTTTTTGGAGCATTTCCTTTAAAAAGGCTGAAAAATTACATTATTGAAATATGGCAACCCTAAGGTAAGCTATAATAACTGAGCATGTCCGGAGTGCTTCCCCCTCACCACTGAGTAACCATAGGCAGGGGCTTTTTAGTTGTGGTGCCTCATCTGCAGAAGCTCTGTCCAGTCTCCCATGGCATCCACTCCAATGCCTTTTGTGCACCAGACAAACACCTTTTTTATTTAGTCAAGCCTTTTAAATACTGTTTAAAGCAGATTTAATCCCCTGCAGCTATGTCCTTATGTTTAAAGTACTCTGCTGTTTCAGCTGGGTTTCAAAGTGGTTGCAATGTTTTATTGTTTTGTTTTCATTGCTTTTATTGCTGCGAGTCGACGTGGGAGTGGAAATTCTGCCGGATGGTATGTCACAGCCTAAATAAATATAAGGCTGGCGTTGCACCCTAATGCAGATTCTGCGAGATAGCAGAGGTCTTGCTGGCCAAATGAAAAACTCAAAACCTGAAGAATATTTCTGATTTCGCACTCATTTGGGAGATTAGATGGAATGGAGCCCCAGGTCAGAGAGCAATGGAGCAAGCAGTAAATTTCAGCACGTGATTGGGGGATTAAAATAAGATGAGCCCTGCAGGATCAACGCACTGTCTAGTATAGGAGATTCTGTTTCTTTCAATAATAATAATAATAATAATAATAATAATACCACCCCAGCCAGGTCCCTCTGAGAACCCCACATGCAGGACAGGAGGCCAATAGGAGCTAGAAGAAGATATATTTATTATAATAATTTATAATAATAATTTATTATTTGTACCCCGCCCATCTGGCCGAGTTTCCCCAGCCACTCTGGGCAACTTCCAATCAAATATTAAAACAATACAGCAAAATTACATTATTGAAATTATTAGATATTATCCTTCCTGCCTCACATTTGTGTGTTCAGCAGAGCACCATCCCTATGCAGCTGAAAAGGGAAGCTGAGATGGGCTAGTTTTAGCCTTTTAGTTAAAGCAATCCAGAATGCTTTAAGGCAGACTGGATTCTCCCGGTATTCACCCCTTTTCTCCTCCTTAAAACAACAATTACACAGTCCTGTAAAAGGTAAAAATAGCATTTACTCACACAGAGTGCTTGTCGAAGAGCAACAGATACAGCAGCTTTGTTCAGGCAGGCTTAAAATGGTAATTTGGTTACAAAGACATACTTAAAGGTAAAGGGACCCCTGACCATTAGGTCCAGTCGCGGACGACTCTGGGGTTGCGGCGCTCATCTCGCTTTACTGGCCAAGGGAGCCGGCATACAGCTTCCGGGTCATGTGGCCAGCATGACTAAGCCGCTTCTGGCGAACCAGAGCAGCTCACGGAAATGCCGTTTACCTTCCCACTGGAGTGGTACCTATTTATCTACTTGCACTTTGACGTGCTTTCGAACTGCTAGGTTGGCAGGAGCAGGGACCGAGCTCACCCCGTCGCGGAGATTCGAACCGCCGACCTTCTGATCCGCAAGCCCTAGGCTCTGTGGTTTAACCAGTGGTCCTCAACCTTGGGCCTCCAGATGTTTTTGGCCTACAACTCCCATGATCCCTAGCTAGCAGAACCAGTGGTCAGGGATGATGGGAATTGTAGTCTCAAAACATCTGGAGGCCCAAGGTTGAGGACCACTGGTTTAACCCACAGCGCCACCTGCGTCTAGCTTAAAATGGTGTCTGAGCTGGAGCTCAGACTTTGTAGATGTTCTCACATTGTTGGCAGGAAGGTAGGAGAAAATATATAGCTATGCGCTCCCCCTGTCAGGGCACAGAGGGAGTGTCTCTCACAGAGTCCTCTCTAGCAAGTTTACAGGAAAACTGTGAGCTTCAGCTCCTATGATGTTCCTCTCTAGGAAAACATGAGTTGTTGGTTTGACTGCATTTTAACTATCCCACAAATAGCACCCGCACGTAGGGTTGCCATATTTTGAAGAGCAAAAAAGAGGACACATTTACCAACTTCTACTTTTAACTGTGGATTGTTATGATGACTCTACCCACGAGAAAGAGGATGTGTCCTGGAAAAAGAGGACATATGGCATCACTAACCTGCAGCGGCCACTTCCACACTCCCAGAAAAGAATAAAGGGATAATAATTTGCACAAAAATTGCACATGGCAATTTATATGTAATTAAAATAGAAAGGCAATGCTGGGTGACCTGGCTCCTCTCCAGGTGCTACTGTTGATGGGCAACTTCAAGGCCACTGTTGATCTCCCTTTGTGGGTTCTTGATCCTTCAACTGGGCTTGGACCAGAGAGCCCTTCAAACAGCGGACTGTCCTTTCCGCACTAAGACACACGGGAACTTGGCTATCACATGCTTTTCCAGCAGCGAAGTTTGTTACGTGCTGTGTGTTCTTTCCTTCTGCCTGTACTGAAACTACTTCCAGCTGACTTCCTTGGGTGTTCCAGGGTTCTAGCATTCCCGGTAGGGTTACGCCATATATTTATAGGCTCAATTTCCAGCGAGAAAGTTGGGGCAGGGGCAATGAAGATCCCACTGAAACACAAGCCATGGTTGGTTGGTTGGTTGGTTGGTTTGTATGTGTATGTGTGTTGTGGGGTTGTGGGGGCAGATTAGCCATATTGATTCATATGCTGTTGGCATGGATAGATCATTGTCTTGTGCTGTATATGGGATAAAGAGGAACGAACTGAATGCAACCAACCAAGCTCTGGACGCTCTAATCTCCCGTAATACGCATCTATCTATCTATCTATCTATCTATCTGTCTGTCTGTCTATCTATCTATCTATCTATCTATCTATCTATCTATCTATCATCTATCTGTCTATCTATCTATCTATCTATCTATCTATCTATCTATCTATCATCTATCTGTCTGTCTGTCTGTCTGTCTGTCTATCTATCTATCTATCTATCTATCTATCTATCTATCTATCTATCCATCTATCCTACCCATGTAATGCTGACACAAAACCCTATACAGTGGATGCTCGGGTTGCGAACGCGATCCATGCGGGAGGCACGTTCGCAACCCGCAGCGTTCGCAACCTGCACCACTGCATCTGCGCAGTTGCGTGATGCAATTCAGCGCTTCTGCGCATGTGCAAAGTGCAATTTAGCACCTCTGCACTTGTGTGAGCGCCAAAACCCGGAAGTAACCCGTTCCGGTACTTCCGGGTTCGTCGCGTTCGTATCCTGAAAACGTGCAACCCGCAGCGAGCGCAACCCGAGGTATGACTGTACTAACACTAAGCAATGGAATGAAGGAACTTTATTCCTCCCTCTCTCCCTCCACTTCTCTTTCCCTCCAACCGCACAATATCTAGGACAATAGTGTCTCATACCGAACATAAACAAACTGTGGGAAAGACTCTACAAATCAAAAATAGAGACACTATATGTACTTTTCCTTGTTTGTTTGTTTTCTAACACAAGAAAACCTTTAATAAAAACTATTTTTTTAAAAAAAATAAATGAAAAAGGGAACCCACAAGCCACCCTTTGTGGAAAGTAAAGTGGTTTTCTTGGAAACCACAAAATGCCACCTCTCCGTTTCTGGGCAAAGTGCTTTTCAAGAGAGGGATCATGCAGTGTGTGTCGCCCCCTTTTAAAAGTTGGCAACAGCCATGCTAACAAGGCTAACAGCAGCACAATCTGCATTCCACCCTGTCAGAAATTTTCTTTTGCCAAGCAGGGCCGGTTCTATCATTAGGCACAGCGCAACAGCTGCCTCAGGCAACAGCTGGTGACAGATGGGGAGTGGGTGTGCAGTGAAGTGTTGCCCCCAATCTTGCCCCTTTCTAAAATTTATTTATTGGCGTGTGTGTTTTTTTCCTTTTTGTAAATCTACGAAAGAAGAAAATAAAATCAGGATTAAGGGGTTTTCTCCGGATGGTGGTTGTGTGTGCTGTGTCCCAAGGGCTGGTGGCACCTGCCCTTCTTTTGATAGGAAATGCTCGGGGGCTTGGCAGCAACAAAAAATGAGAGGTGAAGGAGGGTCAGTTGGGGGGGTGAGGAATGTACCTATTTTCGTCGGGGGAATGTTGGAGGGTATGCATTTGGGTGCAGTTGAGGACACATCCCCATTGCCAGAGGACGAGATGGTTGGACAGTGTTCTTGAAGCTACCAACATGAGTCTGACCAAACTGAGGGAGGCAGTGGAAGACAGGAGTGCCTAGCGTCCTCTGGTCCATGGGGTCACCAAGAGTCGGACACAACTAAACGACTAAACAACAACAACATGCAAGATTGACTTGCCAGTCTTGTCAACTTCTGTATGATGATTGACCAGCAAAATATCTTGGGCCAGCCAAGTAAGGAAGCACAAATTGTATCAGGCAAGACTATTGAGTCTTTTAGCCAAATTTGGTCTCCTCTGGAATTGGCAGCAAGTGCTAATTCCTGGAATCGGGGAGTCACCAGAAAAAGGCACCTCACTGGAACCCCTTAACCTATAAGAAGGATGAAATGAAACCTGAGCGTTTAGTTCTTTAGGAAGCATCTGGTCTTCTTGGGCACCTATGGAGAATGAGAGTGATAGCATGGTTAGAGCAGTGGACCTTCTTGTGCCCTTGGGATACTAGCAAATCCCTGACTTTGCCAGGTCAGCTACAGTGGCTTTCCTGTGTGTAAAGCTGAGGTCTTTCCCATCACCTGTTAGCTGAACCTCCCCCCCCCCCATGAAGATGCCAGGAATTAAATGTGGAATCTTCTGCATGCTAAGAACCTATTCTCTCATAAGCCCCCCCCCTTTATGGGGAGCATCCACACTAATAGTCACACTATGGCAGGGGTAGGCAACCTAAGGCCCATGGGCCAGATGCGGCCCAATCACTTTTTCAATCCATCCCACAGACAGTCCAGGAATCAGCATGTTTTTACACGAGTAGAATGTGTCCTTTTATTTAAAATGCATCTCTGGGTTATTTGTGGGGCATAGGAATTCGTTCATTTCCCCCAAAAAAATATAGTGAGAGGGTGGAGAGGGTGGCTGTATTCAAGTTTTTGGGAGTGATTATAGAGCAGGGTATGACTTGGAGCGCAAATACTACTGCTCTGGTAAAGAAGGGCCAGCAGAGAATTTATTTCCTCAGACTTTTAAAGAAGAACAATCTGAGTGAGAGACTGCTGGTGTCCTTCTACCGAGGCCCCATAGAGAGCATTCTTATATACTGTATTTGTGCTTGGTTCTCCAGCTGCACAGCCAGGGAGAAGAAGGTACTTCAGAAGGTCATAACCACAGCCCAAAATATTATTGGTCATCCTCTCCCATCTCTGGAAGAACTATACAGTTCCCGTTGCCTTAAAAAGGTTAACAATACAGTGGTGCCTCGCAAGACGAAATTAATTCGTTCTGCGAGTTTTGTCGTCTTGCGAGTTTTGTCGTCTTGCGAAGCACGGTCCTGCGAAACACTAGATGGCGCTGTTTCCCATAGGAATGCATTGAAGCGCGGTTTCCCATAGGAATGCATTGGGAACTCGCAAGACGTTTTCGTCTTGCGAAGCAAGCCCATAGGGAAATTCGTCTTGTGAAGCGACTCCAAAAACGAAAAACTCTGTCGTCTTGCGAGTTTTTCATCTTGTGAGGCATTCGTCTTGTGGGGTACCACTGTATTTTAAAGGATCCATCTCATCCAGGATATAGTCTCTTTGCACCACTGCCTTCGGGTAGAAGATATAGAACAATTAGATCAAGAACAAATAGATTGAAGAACAGTTTCTACCCAAGAGCTATAACCATCTTAAATGCTGTAACCAGGTAACCAGATAATATGACCTTGGAGAGCTGTGATGGGTGTATGTGTGTGTATGTGTGGCTTTTTTTGGTGTGTGTGTGTGTTTTGTGCTGTTTTTTGTTTTGTTTTTTCTTTCTGTTTTTTAACGGGATGGCATGCAATTTCATTGCACTTGTATAGCGTTGTGCTTGTACTTGTGCAATGACAATAAATTATCTTATCTTATCTTATCTTATCTTATCTTATCTTAGTCCGGCCCACCACATGGTCTGAGGGACAGTGGACCGGCCCACGGCTGGAAAAGGTTGCTGACCCCTGCACTACGGCTTATCCCCTGGAAAGTAGCAGTTGCCATGCTCACCTGTGTTTTTCATGGTCCCCAAAGTTTCTGGGAATGGATTCCTACTTTCCACAGAAGGCTTTGCAAAATGGTGTCCCCCCAGGTTTGCTCAGCAGCGAACCTGACAGGCTCCCCTCCTTGCATGGCTGGTCTTTAGAACCCAGCTCCCTTCCCAATTCTTTCCTTTGATTTTCCAGCATTCCCTCAGGAGAATTCGGCTGGCAGTTACTAAGTGAAATTGGGGCTTTCTATTTTGTTTTTTTAACTGTGTTTGGCAGCCCGGCCCGGCCCCCTCTGTTGGCACAGCTTTGGTTCTCAGCGACTTTCGCTTATTATTAATGTTTCTGCTTTGCTTACCCAAGTGCTTATAAGGTCCAATACATTTCCCGACCTGTCCTTACACTATTGTTTGGAAAGATTCATTAGGACTTCGGCTGGAAATTATAGTGACAGATAGAGCTGGGTAATTTATGGCTTTTCTTGAAGGTTGCACAATTATTAAATAAGTGTCCTTCCTTCCCTTCCCTTTTTCTCCCCTCCCTCAGCCACTTGTTGGAAATAAACATTGCATTTAGCTGTAGAAAAACTAGCTGTTGAAGAAATCAAATATCCAATATGAGCCCTGAAGTGGGTCCTTCAGGAGCTTCACTCCCTCGCTCCAATACACACACAATCCCGCACTTCAGAAACAAGGGCCTTTGCTTGTTAATGTCTCCAGCCAATCCTACTGTCCAGACTGAGCCTCGGTAGAGACGGCTCTGTAAACACCCCAAGTTAAACATTCACCTTGACCAATGAGAAGAAACAGTGGGGCAATGAAACCCACCTCCCAAATTAGGGATGGGCTGCACAATGCTACATGCAGTCATGCTGCCTTGGCTTATGACTAGTGTGGTACAGTCATACCTCCGGTTGCGAACGTGATCCGTGCAGGAGGCACGTTCGCAACCCGCAGCATTCGTAGCCTGAAGCACCGCGTCTGCGCACATGCGTGATGCGATTCGGCGCTTCTGCGCATGCGCGTGGCATCATTTTGCACTACTGCGCATGCGCGAGCGCCAAAACCCGGAAGTAACCCGTTCCAGTACTTCCGGGTTCGGCGCGGTCTGCAACACGAAAACCCGCAACCCGAGGTATGACTGTATAGTGGAAGGAGTGGTTGGGGTCCTCAAAGCAGGGGCTCCTGGGTCCAGATTCTCAGATCAGCTGTGAAGTTCACCAACTGATCTTGTGGTGGCCACTGATCTTTCAGCCTAATCCACCTCAGAAGGTTGTTGCGAAGAGCAAATAAATCCATGCATGCTACCTAGAGGAGAGCCTGGATGTGAATGGACTACATGAATTGGTTGTCTAACTTGTCTGCCATGAGCAGAACCTGCAATTAATAGAATAGAATAGAATAGAATAGAATATATTTTATTGTCATTGTCCCCTTCAGGGACAACGAAATTACTTGGCTGCGCCATCCACCCAGATAGGGCACTCCACGCAAAAACAAAACAACTACAAAAACACTGATTAAAACCATACACACTGATTAAAACCATACAATGATAAAACATAACAGGTAAGATTAGATGACTTTCAAAGTCCAGGCTTCCCATGCAAGGCTGAGATCGCTCTGGAGAAGAAGCTGTTCCTAAGACAGCTTGTTCTTGTTGTCATCGTCCTGTATCTCCGTCCCGATGGCAAGAGCTCAAAGAGACGGTGACCAGGATGCGATGGATCTTTCACTATGTCCAGTGCCTTTCTGTGGCACCTCATGGCATAAATCTGCTCTAAGGTGGAGAGCGAGCAGCCAACAATGCTCTCTGCTGCCTTAACAACTCTGCAAATAAAATTTTATTTTATTTTATTGCATGGTGCTTGCACACAATCCGCAGAGGCATATGGTAGCAGTTGGACTCTGCTCCAGGTGTTGGTGGTGGGGTTGTGTGTTTGAATGCTCCCCACATAAATAATTACATCCACACAGGAAGTTAGCATGCTAAGGCTACAATTTCATGGACTTGGTCATTTTCTATGTCCAGTGAGCCATCATGATCACCATCATTATTTGGGAGACCATTCAAGCGTGCAGCCTTTCACTGGTACAGCTAGAAAGAGCTGTAGCAAACGATCATGTGGATTGTTGTGTAGCAAGTTGCTCCAGGTCCTCAAAGTGCACATGACTATCCTACTCATAGTGGGTGGTGTGTGTGTGTATGTGTGTGTGTGTCTTTTTATTCACTGCCCAGCTCCCAATGAATGGGTCAGATGACAATTTGCCCTGAGGAAAACTGGAATTTTGCACAATATTGCCAATGTTGAGTAAGGTAGGCAAAGTTCAAACTCCATTCTCATAGATATGTAGCTTCTCTCTCTTTTACAAATGGAGCAATCTGCTTAATAAGTATTGTGCAGCACAAGGTGTATTCAGAAGTAAGCCCCACTGTCTTGAAAGGGATTTATTCCGTTGCACATCGAAACACAGGAAGCTGCCTTAGAGGGTGCCAAAGTATTGGTCTATCTAGCTCAGTATTGTCTACTTTGACTGGAAATCTACTTTGATTGTCTGATTAGCCTGGAGAAGAGAAGGTTAAGGGGTGATATGATAGCCATGTTCAAATATATAAAAGGATCATAGAATCATAGAATCATAGAATCCTAGAGTTGGAAGAGACCACAAGGGCCATCCAGTCCAACCCCCTGCCAAGCAGGAAACACCATCAAAGCATTCCTGACAGGTGGCTGTCAAGCCTCTGCTTAAAGACCTCCAAAGAAGGAGACTCCACCACACTCCTTGGCAGCAAATTCCACTGTCGAACAGCTCTTACTGTCAAGAAATTCTTCCTAATGTTTAGGTGGAATCTTCTTTCTTGTAGTTTGAATCCATTGCTCCGTGTCCGCTTCTCTGGAGCAGCAGAAAACAACCTTTCTCCCTCCTCTATATGACATCCTTTTATATATTTGAACATGGCTATCATATCACCCCTTAACCTTCTCTTCTCCAGGCTAAACATACCCAGCTCCCTAAGCCGTTCCTCATAAGGCATCGTTTCCAGGCCTTTGACCATTTTGGTTGCCCTCCTCTGGACACGTTCCAGCTTGTCAATATCCTTCTTGAACTGTGGTGCCCAGAACTGGACACAGTATTCCAGGTGAGGTCTGACCAGAGCGGAATACAGTGGTACTATTACTTCCCTTGATCTAGATGCTATACTCCTATTGATGCAGCCCAGAATTGCATTGGCTTTTTTAGCTGCTGCATCACATGGATGTTATAAGGAGGAGGGAGAAACGTTTTTTCTGCTGCTCCAGAGAGGCGGACACGGAGCAATGGATTCAAACTACAAGAAAGAAGATTCCACCTAAACATTAGGAGGAACTTCCTGACAGTAAGAGCTGTTCGACAGTGGAATTTGCTGCCAAGGAGTGTGGTGGAGTCTCCTTCTTTGGAGGTCTTTAAGCAGAGGCTTGACAGCCATCTGTCAGGAATGCTTTGATGGTGTTCCTGCTTGGCAGGGGGTTGGACTGGATGGCCCTTGGGGTCTCTTCCAACTCTATGATTCTATGGAAGCAGTTCTTCAGGGTCTCTCCCAGCCCTACCTGGAGATGCCAGGGATCAAACTCAGGACCATCTGCATGCAAAGCAGCTGCTCTTCCAGTAAGCTACAGGCCTTCCCCTGAGCATAAGAGCGCACAATGCTCTGAGCATCTGAGAAGCGCTTGTGCCTCTTCTGTGCTGCTATCACAGCTCTCTCCCTATATTTCTTTAAGCTGCTTCATTGCAGATCAATATCTTTATATGAAAGTCGCTTCTTTGTTTCCTTCTCCTACTTCATACATGTTTGCCTCTGGCATTCCCCGAACAACGAGCTGTTCTCTTAAAAGCAAAGCAACTTTCTGGAAATCCCCTGCAAGCAATGTTTTCCTCTTTTCTTGCAGTTATCCTGAAGTCCAGCCTGCCCTTCCTTTTGTGGAAAGGCCTGTTGCTCAAACAGAATTTCTCCCCTGTCCAGTCCTGACATGCCCAGGAAATAGACTACGGATGTTACTAATCAGCAGATTAATCAGAGACGTCAGTGTGTTTCCTGAGCTATCTGCCTAATGATTCCCAAAGACTGCTACAAAGCAGTGGCAGCCTTGACAGGGTACAGTTTTCTCCCTCCCTCTACTCTGCTGCTGCCCCTCTCTGCAGGTTCTGATTTTTCAAACTCTGGAGGCCCTGAGTTGGCACTTGCTCTAACTTTCTAAGCTATGGATGCCCTGTGTTGGCACTTTGTAGCGGATTGCATATTTTGTGCTGAGGAAGCCAATATGGCGAAACAAGGATTATAATCCTGGGTAACCTTGTCCTTCTTTTGGTTTCCTGTGTTCCCTCATGGCAACACCACTTACACATCTTTGACTGGCGAGACCACAGCTCCACCGCCAGACCCTACAATACCTGGAACCATCATCATGACAACCCAAACCCCTCATTGGACTGGCAAGATTACATTATTTATGCTTATCATTAACTCTTTTGACTTTTGGAACCTCCACTAGCAGGACCGGTGCTGGCAATTCTGGCGCCCTAGACGAGGGGGCGGGCGCCACGTGATGTCATTACGTATGACGCACGTAGCGGAGCGGTGCCCCGCCCCCTGCCCTGCCGGGCGCCCCTCGCCGCTGCGGTTTGCTTTTCCGCCGCTGGTTGGGGCGGCGGCGGGCGGTGGCGGGGGGCAGGCTGGCCTCGCCGCCGCGGTTTTCGCCCCAACCTGCTTGCTCCGCTGCTGGTTGGGGCGGCACCGGGCGGCGGTGGCCGGGGGGCAGGCTGGCCAGTGCCCCCTTCATTTTGGCGCCCTAGGCAGTTGCCTAGTTCGCCTAAATGGACGCACCGGCCCTGTCCACTAGACACGTGTGGGTTACATGGGACGTTTTGAATTTTGATCTTACAGCTCTATGATAGCATGTTTATGCATACTTGTATGTTTGGATTTTTGGTTTTGTGACTTTATACTGTACATTTCGTTACTATTATATAGGTTTAGTTGGTTCTTATATTCAATAATTATGTTATGTGGAGACTGATTTATCAGCTGGTCACATTTTTGTGTGTTTGGCCCCTCTCTGCAGGTCATGCTTTCATTTGTGCACATTCCCTGCCCAGGGAAACCTGCTTGGCTCTACAGGAGGGTCAGGCAACCTGTGTCCCAAGTGCTCAATCCAGCTTTTGGTGGCTTCCAAACTGCCTCAAGCATAGCCTCTAGGACAACCATCTCAGGCCTTACAATTGGCAGAGAGGCCTTGGTGGTGGTGCAGCCACTGGGTGGGTGCCACCCAGTTGGCACGGAGCCATGGCAGGGTCTTTTTTGTGGCAGCTCCCCTTTTGTGGAATGCTCCCCCCCCAGCCCCAGTGACATGCATCTGTTTCCTGCATTATTAACTTCCAGGAGGAATTTAAGAACATTCCTGGCATTTGACAGCTGCAAGATACTGTTCCTGGCAATCTTGAAATTATTAGCTGTGTTAGAGATCTCCACACATCATATTTAATAAACATTATGGGTTTTGCTAAGAAAACCAGCTGCGCGTGTTTCTTGAGATGTGGAGAAGGCATTTGACTGCTGTTAGGGGACACCTTATTCTCTTCATAGGGCTACTGTTTTCAGAGTTCCCTGGGGGGAAGGATTGATTGTTAAAACTGCTCTGGGAATTGTAGCTCTGTGAAGGGAATAAGGATCTCCTAAACAACTCTCAGCACTCTTAATGAAGCACAGTTCTCGGGATTCTTTGGGGGATACTATAACTCTTAAAATGGTATAATAGTGCCTTAAATGTAGCGTGCAGATGGGGCCCTGGATGAATGAGCAACAAAATGGCATAAGTGATAAGAAATGGGAAGGTTAAGAATCTGGGGTGTTTCTTTATTTTAAAAGCAATAGCCTAATTTAACATGACGTTAAATGTATTTTTGCAGTTTGTGTGTACTTTTTTTTTTAAATGCAAATCGCTGGAGGGAGGAGGGAGAGGATCTGATCATGACTGGTATCAAAGCAGGTGGGAAGAGGGAATATTTCACCTTTTCCTTTCCTGGTGTGGTCCTGATGAAAATCACTCCTTTGAAGCTGCTATTTGCACTGGGAGTGAATCTGTTATCAGTGCCCATGGTCCTTCTCCCTTGCTTTTAATACAAGAATTCAGATTCTTCCAGTGAAATAATTTGGCAACAGATTCAGGACAGACAAAAAAAGAAAGTACTTTTTGAAGAGAGAATTAATTTATGGACTTGGCTGCCCCAAGATGCAGCAATGGCAACTAGCTGAAGATAGTTTTAAAGGAGAACAAGACATGTTTGTGGAGGATTAGGCTATCAGTGGCTACAAATCAGGACTATATTGAGATTATGACGGTGAATGCCAGTTGTTTGGGACTCACAACAGTTGGAACTGTTTGTGGCCTTCCTAGAGACATCAGGCTGGTCGCTGTGAGAAAGATGGTGCTGGACTAGTTGGGCCATGAGTCTGTTTTGGCAGGACTCTTCCCATTTCCCATGTTCTTAGTTGCTGACCAGTTGCCCCCCGAGACTGAGGCTCTGCTTTGTGTTGGCAGAGTAGCCAAATTGCAGGTAGGAAGCCAAATCGTGCGCAATACTGACTCTTTTCTTGAAATGAAAACAATGTCCAAACACTTGATAAAGTATTCAGAAGCTTTTACTTGCAGAAAATATAGCAAAAGGAGAATATGTGCAAAGTATTTGCAGTCACGTGCTTATCCAAGCATGGCCTTAAATTTTTCTTAGCTTGAGATTACAGCTTCTTCCTTAAACATTCAAACTGTGTCTTTCTCTCTTTTCATGTACTCAGCCTTCTGTCCATGACCCAGCCAGGCCATGCAGCTCCTGAGACATTTCCACTTTCTCCTTCCAGCAGACTTCTCCTGACTGCTTCTTTGGGAGAACATCAACTTATGCACTTCTTTCTGTCACAAGCATTCACACCGAAACATCAGCACTCCTCTCCTCTATTGCATTAAGAGAGAGAGAGAGAGATCTAACACTGTCTCTACTTCGGTTCTCATGGAGATGCAGCCATTACAGTCAAGACGCTCACATGCAAAACAAAATGGAGAATCTAATAAGGTACCTCCCATGTGACTAGAGTTAACCAATCACACGAGAGTTACTGCGGAACATTCCAGAATCAAACACGCAGTAATGCATTTAAGCATTACCAATTCCACTGAATTAAATCACTATACTTAACACTTTGCACCTCCAACAGGTGGGGCACACTTTTCTCAGACCCCAAGTAGTGAGAACACCTTCCGGGGCTCGGAAGTGCGCAGGCCCAGTCTGGCCACTTTCAAGACCTTGAGGCTGCCCCAGGGGCAAAACCCAGAAGAGCTGGCCCCAGCCCCGCCAAAGGCTGCAGATGGAATTAGAGCCGCCTCAGCCAACTTAGGAAACAAGACACTTTTTTTTCCTTCTTCTTCTGCCGCTGCCGAGTTTGCTTTTGTGCCAAGTTCTCAAGGCTGAAGATGACAGTGTTATGGAAACCAGGCCAGCTCATGTCTTCAAGCACAAGGCTGTGGTATCAAAGGACATTGCCACACGAGCCTGAGAGAGCAAGAACGGACACCAAGTTGTTCGTGAGACTAGGCAGACTGCTCCGCTCTGCCGCCTCCACCCAGTTCCGCATCGCTCAGACCTGTTTACATATTTTTCCTCCCCAAGTATCCTTTCCACCAAATTCCTCCTCTCCCCCCTCCTTTCCCAGCCCACCGCCCCATCTGCTCTTTGTGAGGAGCGCTCTGAAAGGCCCGAGTGTTTACCCTGGATTGGCTTGTGGTATTTCATTTGGCTTTGCAGCGAGGCCCACCCCCCCGTCCCTCCCCAGGTTGTAAGGGAGAATTCCCCAAAGCCATCTCCACGGGCTGTTTTGTCCGGATTTCAAGGCCCGGGGCCTGGTATCTTTCACGTGTCAAGTTTGCTTAACTAGCGGAGTTGCCAAGTCAACCCCCTTCCCAGCATGCCATGCTGCGAGGTGACAAGTCGCTAACGTTTCCTCAGCTGAGTTTTACAACTGTGCTTCCCTTCGCAAGGAGGGGGGGGAAGGGGAGAAGGGCGGGGGGGGTGTATATAAAAAAAAATCGAACCAGCACCTTGAAATTCTTCATTTGGTTTTGCTTGAGAGGGTAGGGAAACAGACACATGCAAAATTCGCTTCAAATGCCGCTCCAGGTGAACTTTCGACGGCACCTAGAGTAAATACTCCTTTTAAGCAAACTGCTAGGGCTGCTCCGCACCTCGTAGGAAGTTAATTGTTGCTTTTAGAGCGCCTGGTATTTTGAATGTTCTTTGGGATGAGAGGGGATTCCTCTTGCTCTCGGGAATCTGACTACTGAGTGCTATCTTTGGGCTCGTGACAGCATTCCGTTCCAAGTCAGACAATCTTGTCATCGTGGTGTTTTTATTGTGGTTTTATCATTTGTACAGAAGGCTGCGCTGAATATTTGGCCGTAAAAAGCTGGGGGGGGGCGAAGGCAAGGGGGGGGGGAACTGGGTTTTGTGTGAAAAGCTTCTTGAACTCTCTTCCTTATCTAGCTCATATTTTATCAGCTGCCTGTTCACAGCTGCTTTCTCCCCAGGTCTGCAGCTTTGGTTCATTAAAATAAAAAATAAAAATAAAAATTCAAAGCAGGCATTTTCCTTCTGAGTCAAACCCAGGGAATTAGAGATCACATGAGGAGTGGTGGTGTCATCCGAACCCTTTCGTGCATTGAGAACACTTGTGGTGCGGTTGTGGGTAGCACTGGCAAGCCCCACTGTTTCTGATGACATGCGTACCAGCCCCACAGCCACCAGTTGCATGCTCAGTGCTCAGGGGAAGGGGCTGTGTGCACAGCAGTGTGTGCACAGGGCTCCATTGTACCATGGGCACTTAAGGCCAATCTGGATTGCCCTCCATATGGAGGAACCACGTCGGTACCTTCACCCATAAAACCAGATTCTTTAAGTGATACATGCAAGAGCTGTATTATCTGCATGTACTATGGGCAATAAGGAACCCAGGTGGCGCTGTGGGTTAAACCACAGAGCCTAGGGCTTGCTGATCAGAAGGTCGGCGGTTCGAATCCTTGCGACGGGGTGAGCTCCTGTTGCTCGGTCCCAGCTCCTGCCCACCTAGCAGTTCGAAAGCACGTCAAAGTGCAAGTAAATAAATAGGAACCACTCTGGCGGGAAGGTAAATGGCGTTTCCGTGCGCTGCTCTGGTTCGCCAGAAGCAGCTTTGTCATGCTGGCCACATGACCTGGAAGCTGTACGCCGGCTCTCGGCCAATAAAGCGAGATGAACAGCGCAACCCCAGAGTCGGACACAACTGGACCTAATGGTCAGGGGTCCCTTTACCTTTTTATTCTGGGCAATGCAACCTCTCCTTGCCTGTGGCTCTTTGTGTGGCCTGATCTGCGAGGGACAGATGATTAGGTGGCCAAAGGGACTGGTCTCGGTTTCCCCCAGCTCTACCATTCCCTGCTCCATCAAGCTCCAATAAACAAATTCTAAAGGCCCCACTAGCTAATCATAGCATTGATGACGAAGATGACATCAAAGGAACAGTTACATTAGCATAAAGGAACATAAAGCCTTTGATGTATGAGTCAGTGGTGGAAATCTACAAGGAGCCCATCATGACCTTGGTGTTTGGCGAATAAAGCTCCCCAGCTCCACTAAAGCCTGCTCAGCTCCACTGGGAAATTCTTTCCCTAGCTGGAGGCTGTACCTAAAGCCAGGGAAAAGCAGGCCCTTTCATAGAACCATAGAATTGTAGAGTTGGAAGGGACCATGAAGGTCTTCCAGTCCAACCCCCTGCAATGCAGTAATCTTTTGCCCAAGGTGGGGCTCGAACCCACAACCCTGAGATTAAGAGTCTCGTGATCTACCAACTGAGCTATCCCTCCAGTACTCAGAATTAAGGGCACTCAAAGAGGCCTCCTGTGTGTCTTCTGTTGTGATGGAACATTTTTGTTCCCTTTGGGCATAATGTGCTCAAGAGAGGGTCATGTCTGCCACCCACCCACCCACCTCGGCCACCAAATGTTCATCGTTGTTGTTTAGTCGTTTAGTCGTGTCCGACTCTTCGTGACCCCATGGACCAGAGCACGCCAGGCACTCCTGTCTTCCACTGCCTCCCGCAGTTTGGTCAGACTCATGTTGGTAGCCTCGAGAACACTGTCCAACCATCTTGTCCTCTGTCGTCCCCTTCTCCTTGTGCCCTCCATCTTTCCCAACATCAGGGTCTTTTCCAGGGAGTCTTCTCTTCTCATGAGGTGGCCAAAGTATTGGAGCCTCAGCTTCAGGATCTTTCCTTCCAGTCAGCACTCAGGGCTGATTTCCTTCAGAATGAATAGGTTTGATCTTCTTGCAGTCCATGGGACTCTCAAGAGTCTCCTCCAGCACCATAATTCAAAAGCATCAATTCTTCGGCGATCAACCTTCTTGATGGTCCAGCTCTCACTTCCGTACATTACTACTGGGAAAACCATAGCTTTAACTATATGGACCTTTGTCGGCAAGGTGATGTCTCTGCTTTTTAAGATGCTGTCTAGGTTTGTCATTGCTTTTCTCCCAAGAAGCAGGCGTCTTCTAATTTCGTGACTGCTGTCACCATCTGCAGTGATCATGGAACCCAAGAAAGTGAAATCTCTCACTGCCTCCATTTCTTTCCCTTCTATTTGCCAGGAGGTGATGGGACCAGTGGCCATGATCTTCGTTTTCTTGATGTTGAGCTTCAGACCATATTTTGCGCTCTCCTCTTTCACCCTCATTAAAAGGTTCTTTAATTCCTCTTCACTTTCTGCCATCAAGGTTGTGTCATCAGCATATCTGAGGTTGTTGATATTTCTTCCGGCAATCTTAATGTTCATCGAGGGGAACCTAAAGGGCAGGTGTGAGTTACTGGGCAAGTCATTGGACAAACATCCAGCTCTTCCTTCTATGGCTATTATGGCCAGTTCCTATAATCAGGGGGGGAAACAAGTACAGTGGTACCTCCGTTAATGAACTTAATTTGCTCCAGAAGTCTGTTCTTACACTGAAAATGTTCTTAAACCGAGGCGCACTTTCCCCAATGAGGCTTCTCACCGCCAGTGCCCTTCCACCGGTTGGCTTCCGTTCATTTTCTGGGGCAAAGTTCACTAGCCGGAACACCTACTTTTGGCTTTGCGGAGTGCGATGCCTGAATTGTTCATTAACAGGGCTGTTCTTAGGCCAAGATACAACTGTACTAAAGATTTTCCCAGATTAGGGATGGGTGAATATACCCACTTTGGTTTTCTTGGTTTCTCATTTTTCCAGTCCTAAATTAATTTCTCCACATATTCACAGCAATTTGCAATTTACAACAACAACAACAACAACAACAACAACAACAACAACAACAACAACAACAACAATAACAACAACAACACATAAAAATCTAGCTAGGAGCTACGTGGAGTCATAAATCTAAAAAAAGGTGCAGACTGGCACATGCTGCCAGCTTCTGTTTTGACTTGAAATGGGCTTCTTAGAAGTAGAAGCGGGCAGGGGGAGTGCCGACCCACAATGGCACCCACCTGATAGGTGCCAGAACTGAACCCTGGTGCACTCCAGCAGGAGGGGGGGAGGACCAGCTAAGCTACCTCCACACTGGAGTCCTGTACTTGCTGGGGAGCAGCAATGATCTTGTCTCGAAGCTCCCTAATATGTGTGTCCTGCAGAACTCAACCCAAAGCAAGAGACTTCAAGCCCAGAAACCTTAATCCCAAACTGCTCAGTGCCTGTTTTATTCCATCTTGTATGATTTAGCGCCACGATGGTGCCATGAATCACTTTCAGCGTTGTGTAGGTTTTACGCCCCTCTGAAAAGCAGGGCTGTATTTCTGCTGCTTTTGTAAAGCCCCGCAGAATTTATGCCCACCACTCTGTATTAAAGCATGTGCACTCCTTATTCAATTCTCTGGGATTTATGCCCACTTTTGCCTACGTGACACAGTGCTGTGCCTCTGATGAAGTGATCCGGGGGCCAAAGCAAGAGGTTGCTGTTATCGGACATGATCTTGCCCTCATGGCGATTTCGGACCAGAGGAGGGGCTGAGATGGGAAGGATCCCCCCCCCCTTGCCAATGCCACTTTGCTCCCCACATCTTCAAGCTCCAATATCCATGAATCTCTGAGCAGGGAGAACAATTTCTCAGAACGGAGGGTGTTTGTGAAGACATTTAACGCTAAGAACTTGTGACAGCTTGTGAAATGAAGAAATGAAATGTTTCTCTTCCTCCCCCGAAGATGGAGATAATGCTAAACTGCCCAGAAAAGGGAAGAGTCTGGGCAAATCTCAGGGCAAATCGTTCAGAAGAGTCCCTTGTGGGGGATAGGCCGAGCAGAGCAATATGGAAGAAGCTAATGAGAACACGGAAAAGCCACCCTCGATTCGGCTCTCAAAGAGCGTAGCTCTTTTCAGGAAACCGGAGGAGCTCATTCCCCATCTTAGCATCCTGGGAGAGGGAGAGGGGGAGACTTGTTTATTATTTCTTTGACAGGCAAGGAATTTTTTTTTTTTTTACCTCCACATCACCAGGCGAACTCTTTTTCTCAAATTGCATCTCCCAGGGCAGAGATTGTGTTGGTGTCTATCAGCGCAGAGCAAGGCTGTCAGCCGCCTCCCCGTGAACCCAGCCTCAAAACCTCTGACAGGGAAAGAGAACGCAGATGCTGCTTCCGACTATATCTGGGCTATATTAAAACATGTGGCCTCCCCCAAAGAATCCTGGGAAATGCAGTTTGCTAAGGGTGCTGGAAACCGCAGCTCTGCAAAGGGGTAAACTACAGTTCCCATGAATTGGGGAGGGAAGCCATGTGCTTTAAGTGGATGTTAAATAAGTTTGCTTTAAATGTACCGAGTTTCCCCTAAAATATTTTTCCCCTAAAAAAAAACACAGTATGGCTTATTTTCGGGGGATGTCTTATTTTAACCGCTCCGCGTCGGTACGCTGCATAGCCACGCCTATCCAGGCCGTCTTAAGGGAGAGGCGCCGCGTCACTATGTCTTATTTTCGGGGTATGGCTTATATTTCACAAATGCGTAGAAATCCTGCTATGGCTTATTTTATGGCTACGTCTTATTTTAGGGGAAACAGGGTATGTTGTGGGTGTGGCTACGACTCTGATCCAAGGTAAGAGTTGCCCTGGGAACACAGCACTGGGGCAACCTCTATCATCAGCCTGAGGACCAGGGGCTTCTTCTGGAACCCCAGGAAGAGCATCATGGCAAGGGGGAGACCAGCCTGACTCGATGGGCCAAACAAGGAGTAAAGGTAAAGGATCCTGGATGGTTGAGTCCAGTCAAAGGTGACTATGGGGTTGCGGCACTCATCTTGCTTTCAGGCCGAGGGAGCTGGCGTTTGTCCACAGACAGCTTTCAGAGTCATGTGCCCAGCAGGACGGAACCGCTTCTGGAAAACGGAACACCGTGATGGAAGCCAGAGCGCATGGAAACGCCGTTTACCTTCCTGCTGCAGCGGTACCTATTTATCTACTTGCACTGGCGTGCTTTCAAACTGCTAGGTTGGCAGGGGCTGGGACAGAGCAACTGGAGCCCACCCCGTCGCGGGGATTCGAACCGCCGACCTTCCAATCAGCAAGCCCAAGAGGCTCAGTGCTTTAAACCACAGCGCCACCCATGTCCCAAACAAGGAGTAGCTGCAGGGAGCTTAATCCCACCCTCCTTGCCAGAAACGGCATGCTGTTCCCACTGGCCCAGAACTGCAGAAGCCAGGGAAATGTAAGGACATCCTTGCTGGATGAGGCCCAAGGCCCATCTGGTCTGGCACCCTCTTCTCACAGCCTCCTGTGGGAGTGAGTGCGATAGTTTGACTATCAGCTGTTTGAGGAGGTGCTTTTTTTTATCCACCCTAAATCTTCCAGCATCCGGCTCCATCGAATGTTCCCGAGTTCGAGTATTTTCAGAAAGGGAGAAAACTTTTTCTCTCCATCCACTTTCTACAACCCGTGCGTGATTTTAGCCAGCAACCTGAAAGCACGACCCGACGGCTGCAGCAAAAGAGTTTAAAACAATCTCAATGGATTATTGGCCTTTGAAAATGTGGCAAAACAAAATGTGCTTTTAGGCTGCCTTTTAAGGTTTTGAAGTGATGTCGTCTGGCCAGTTTCCCCGAAGAGGATGTCCCAGATCTGTGGCACCACTACAGAGAGAGTTCTGCTCTCGACATTGACCTGCATTTCCTAGCCAGGGGAATCTGGAGCAGGGTCTAATCTGTCTTACTCATAAGAGGCGTGCGGTCCAGGGGTCATGTCTAAATTATTTGCACACGCACACAATCTAACATGAATGTATCCTTTGATCAGGGTTGAGGAACCTCAGGTCCGGGGGTCAAAGGCATATCCCTCGAGACTCTCTGCCAGACCACACCCCATACCCGGTCCTGCCCTGCACTTACTTTCTGGCCTGGCTGGAATGTGCCCTTCTTAATGCTTGCCTGGATGCGATGTGTCTCATACCCCACAACATTTCTCAGATTAAAATAGGGAGGTCGTAAGGAAAAGCTGGACATTCCGGGATCAAATCAGAAAGCAGGACGTCCTCTGTAAATCCGGGACTGTCCCTGGAAGATAGGGACACTTGGAGCATCTGGTGTCTGTGTTGTATGTAATCCATTGGTACAGTCAAATGCAACATTCCTTATTTCCCTACCTTGGGCACAGGCAGGGGGATGTTACTCCTGTCAG
Organism: Darevskia mixta; assembly: GCA_034641385.1. Classification (NCBI taxonomy): domain Eukaryota; kingdom Metazoa; phylum Chordata; class Lepidosauria; order Squamata; family Lacertidae; genus Darevskia; species Darevskia mixta. The sequence goes on along the minus strand of JAWWNH010000091.1, from coordinate 3,368,424 downwards.
TGTAACTTCCAGTTCCACTGGTCTGGAGCATCCTCCCCCTGCATGTGACCTGAGAGATGGGCGTGGCTTTGGCTGACTCCCAAAAACCGCATCACGCAGCCATTTTCTCACTTGTTGTCTACTTTTGTCTTTCTATTGTCTCGCTCAGGGGGTTGGACTAGGCCAGTGATGGCTAACCTTGACACTCCAGATGTTTTGGGACTACAACTCCCATCATCCCTGACCACTGGTCCTGTTAGCTAGGGATGATGGGAGTTGTAGTTCCAAAACATCTGGAGTGTCAAGGTTAGCCATCACTGGACTAGGCGATCTTTGATTTCAAATAATAATAATAATAATAATAATAATAATAATAATAATAATAATTTATTATTTGTACCCCGCCCATCTGGCCGGGTCCCCCCAGCCACTCTGGGCGGCCTCCAACAGATATAAAAATACATTAAAATATCACAGGTTAAAAACTTCCCTAAACAGGCTGCCTTGAGGTATTTTCTGAATGTCAGATAGTTGTTTATCTCTTTGACCTCTGCCTGGGAGGGCGTTCCACAGGGCGGGCGCCACTACCAAGAAGGCCCTCTGCCTGGTTCCCTGTAACCTCGCTTCTCGCAGTGAGGGAACCGCCAGAAGGCTCTTGGCGCTGGACCTCAGTGTCCGGGCTGAACGATGGGGGTGGAGACGCTCCTTCAGGTATACAGGACTGAGGCCGTATAGGGCTTTAAAGGTCAGCACCAACACTTTGAATTGTATGATGTGCCACAGGATTAGGGATGGAAGGCTCTGTCCATGTCTTTTCTCTCCATTCCTTCTTTTTCTAAACTTAAACCCACTTCTCCACATTTCGGGGGGGGGGAAGCTTTTTAAATCTTCGTGAGAAGGATTAAGGAATTTTGGGATACGGTTTACAACGAACTAAAGAAAATGTTTAAAAGTACGTTCTCTAAGAAACCAGAACTGTTTCTTTTAGGCATAATGACATCTGATATTAAAAAAGAAAATAAGACTGCAGTTCATGTATGCAGTCACCGCCGCCAGGAATCTAATAGCCAGAAATTGGAAAAGGGAAACCCCTCCCACTAAGATAGAATGGCAAGCTAAACTGGTAGGATATCTAATGTTAGCGAAAAAAATGGAACCAGTGAGAGGAGCCTTGGAAAAGGAGGTAGACAAGGAATGGAAAATGGTGAGAGAATATCTCCACGGATACTGTAATAGCAGAGGCTTTCTGACGTTGGAAGAATGAGTAACAACATATGGTATTAATACAAAAAAAATAATGATGAAATTAAATAATGGATATAAGTAGGAAGACGATGTTTGGATCTAATGGTCGCAGCAGGAAGAGTATTATGGACTTAATCAGAAGTATTCACATTTCTTTTTCTTTGTTTGTTACATTGTATATAGGCATATTAAATTAATATGTAGGTAGCAACGATTAATTGAACTGGAACACAGATATGAGCAGTTTGTAAACTTAAATGCTACCTTTTTGCTTAATGGGAAATTCTTTGCTATTCGTATTTTCTTTCTTCTTCTTATTTTTTTGTTTATAAACTCAATAAAGATAATTAAAAAATAAAAATCTTTGTAAGAATTCCTCAGCATCTTACTGTGAATTTTTCCTAATAGACACATAACTGAGCAGTTTTAACTAATGCACACATTTCTGCAAGCAATTTATCCCAAGAAAGCAGCTTTCAGTGTTGATTTCACCAATATGTTCATTGTTATGCATGCTTCCCCCTAATATGTGCATCTTTTGGTAATAATTGTTTAGTTGGAGAATTGCATTTGAAAAATTCAAGTAAGTGCAAATTTAGAATCAGTGTGTTTTGATTCACATATTGATTCAGAAACTGTGAATTAGGGTAAGCTTACCTTTAAATGCAAACCGAATCAAATCTCTGCCCCATCCTTGCTCAAGATGCAAGATGTTGTAACTAAGTCTTACACTAAGATCCTCTTCTCCACACTGCCAATGGGAATAAAGGCACAACATAATATTCAATGGGACACGGGTGGCGCTGCGGGTTAAACCACAGAGCCTAGGGCTTGCTGATCACAAGGTCGGCGGTTCGAATCCCCGCGACGGGGTGAGCTCCCGTTGCTCGGTCCCTGCTCCTGCCAACCTAGCAGTTCGAAAGCACGTCAAAGTGCAAGTAGATAAATAGGTACCGCTCCGGCGGGAAGGTAAACGGCATTTCCGTGCGCTGCTCTGGTTCACCAGAAGCGGCTTAGTCATGCTGGCCACATGACCTGGAAGCTGTACGCTGGCTCCCTCAGCCAATAATGCGAGATGAGCACGCAACCCCAGAGTCGGTCACGACTGGACCTAATGGTCAGGGGTCCCTTTACCTTTTACCTTTATAATAATCAATGCTCACTTCCTGTCCCCAACGTTTTCCAGCTAAGCATTGCAGCAGGACTCCTGGCCAATGCCTTGAAGTGTTGCTGCCAGACAGAGTGGACAATGCTAAACTGGATAGGTCAATAACCCAGCTCAGTCTAAGAAAGCTTTGTATATTCACCTATAAAGGACTTGGAAGAGGCCTTAATATTTATTTTTCACCCTACACTGGTGAGGAAAGAGATTTCTTGAGCCAAGCCCACAGCCAGTCATGAAGCAAAATTATTTCCACGACCATTAACTTTCTGAAATTCAGTTCCCTTCACTTGTTGGCATAACACTCTTACAGATGGTGCCAACACAAATATATCCAGGGTCAACATTTTTCCAAGTCTGAATAGGCACAAAGAGGCATTTAAGTGGCCGAACAGGGGACTATATTACGCACCAGGAATTCCAGAAGAGTTCAAGGTACTGCAGAATAAGTGGATGGCAAAGGTTTAGGTCCCAGAGCAAGGGAATCTCTCTCGCAGACTTTGCTTTCAAGGATGCAACCTGAAAAAAACTGCTGAATTTACTAGTTATCATGAAGTTCAATTCGATCACCGGTAGCATGAATCAGGAGAATTGACTTTTATCGTATTACACGCATTAGTTAGCCATTGCTCTTTACTCTTTCTCATGACTAGCATAAAAGATTATGTGAACATATGCAAATGGCTGGTCTGAATCTGATTTGCCTCTTGGAACAGAGCATAGGAAGTCCTGTTCACGCTTCATTCCTGACCTCCTGATACCACAGAGAGGTTCATCTCCAGGTCGGGGGTGAGGGGGTGGGATGGAAGAGAGAAGGAAAGTTATTTCTTCACATCATGCAAAATGAACTTTGCAAACGGCCACAAGATGGCTATGAAAAAAAAAGTAAACAAATCCTTGGATGATAAATCTATTCAGAACAACAGCTCTGTATCAAACCTCCATGTTCAGAAGCAGTGTATCTCCAAATACTGGATCCTCCCGAGAAAAGCAGTAGCAGGTTGTTGACTTATATCCTGGTTGTGAGCTCCCAAGATTCATTTGGCAGATGTCTGTGGGCTGCAGGATGCAGGACTAAAGTGACCGTGGGTCTGATCCAGCAGGCCAGTGCTCATATTCTTATGATTAGTGTTTTCTTGGGAGATCTGGGGTGGCGTTCCTCAGGACACTGCTTCCATCACCGCTGCCTTCACAGAAGGGAAAGCCATTTGCTCTGTGCAGTTTACCTGCCTTCTTAAAAATGTTGGTTTGTTTAACTGCATACTGCTTGGTTGTAATAAAATCTCAAACTGGTTTACAAAAAAATAAAACATTATCATTAAAAGACAGCTTTAAAACATACATCTGCAGACCCTCCAAGTGTCCCTGTTTTCCAGGGACAGTCCCGGATTTACAGAAGCCGTCCCGGTTTCTGATTTGATCCCAAAATGTATCACTTTTCCTTAGGACGTCCCTATTTTCATCAGAGAAATGTTGGAGGGTATGGAGTTAAGCGACCTCTGAACCAAAGAGATAAGTAAGTGTACAACTGTTAGAAGACATCTAAAGGCAGTCTTGTATAGTTTTACAGTCGTACCTTGTTTTGTGACCGGGATCCGTTCCGGAGCCCCGGCCACTAGCCGAAAAGGATGCAGGGCAAAGCGCCACATCTGCGCATGTGCTTGGAGCAGTTTGCGCTTCTGCGCATGCGCGAGCAGAAAACCTGGAAGTAACCCGTTCCGGTACTTCCGGGTTTGCAACGGACGTTCGCTGAAGCGGACGCTAGACAAGACGGACGTTTGCAGAGGTATTAGTGTGTTTTTGTATATGTTGGAAGCCTCCCAGAGTGGCTGGGGCAACCCAGTCAGATGGGCAGGGTATTAATAATAATAATAATAATAATAATAATAATAATATGATGATGATGATGAAGAAGAAGAAGAAGAAGAAACTGGACTTCCCTATTTTCATTGGAGATATGTTGGAGGATTTGCATGTCAAAGCATTGAAAACTAATGAAAATTGGCAGTAAACTAAAAAACAGATTAAAAGACGCATAACTTTTATATTTGGGTAGGTTTGCTGAAACAAAAGTTTTTTTAAGCAAGCACAGGGGGAAGTACATTGAAGGCCACTGCCTGGCATCAACAGGCAAGGAGTTCCAAATTTTAAGATGCTGCCATACTAAAATATGGATTTCTCCCAATTGCAGAATGTGCATTATGTGGCACCTGTAGCTGGTATTCCCAAAGGTCTAAGTTGTCGAGTGGGCGTAGATGGGGGTAAGATGATCCCACAACTGAACTGGTCCTAAGCTAATATACACACAAACACACACAATCCATGGAACTTCTTGCAGAGCAAGGCTGGAGATTGAGGAGGGGGGCAGAGCCAGGGCTTCTCTGCTTTGGCAGGAAATGGCTCACGGTAGATGGCAACCATATGGGGAAGCTGAGAGATTTGGCGCCTCACAGGCATGGCTTGATGGCTCCATTGTTGACCTGGCAGCATAACAGAATGTGGCTTTCTGATTCCCTGCCAGGATCCTAATTGAAGCCTGCTCGCTCTGTTGTTTGCTGACACCTTCTTTCGATGGCGCATGCAGAGGCAAGGCCCGTGGGCAGTGGCTGGAAGCGAGCAACCCCACCTCTGATCCCTGCTGCCCCCCCCCCGGGACAGAGGTTGTGCGGACCCTCTGCAAACTCCCAGCCTGGGGCTGGTCCCGTTCACCCACCCCCTTTGAAGATCTGGAGTCAGATCTGTTTGGAGTTTACGGAGAAACGGGACGGACTTGCACCAAGCAACCGAGACCGGGAGAAGAAGATGCAAAGACTGCACTGCAGATCTGGAAAGAATCGGAGATGGGGAGTGTTTGGAAATCTCTTCCTCTCTGTGGGGGTGGAGGGGCGGACGGGGCAATCTTAAAATGGGAAATGCAGACAAATGCATCAGGTTATTTGCTACACACCAGATCCTTTACATTCTTTCTGTTGTGCATCCCCTGCTTGTAGTTGTGATGGCCTGGGATTCAGACTCAGACGCTGAACTTGAGGGATCCCAGCCTGCACAGGATTCCCTGCCTCCAGAATCAGCAGAGCCGGGGCTGGGGCCTGAGTCTGAAGGGTCCTCACCTGTGCTGGATCCTCAGGTGCAGGCATGTTTACATTTTTACTGTGAAATGCATTCTTTAAACAAAAAGTTAAGGGCATCCCTTCAGCACCAGTCCATCGGTTCAGAGTGGAAGGATCTTAAGTGGTCCAGAGGGTGACAATATGAGACCAGGCCTTTTTTGCGGTGGCTCTGTGCTTGCGGAATGCTCTCCCCAGGGAAGCTCGCCTGGCGCCTCCATTACATATCTTTAGACACCAGGCAAAAGCATTCCTCTTCTCCCAAAACTTTGGCTAATTATAAAATCTATGACCTTCTGAACTGTGTGCATGAAGGTTGTTTTGTTTGTTTGTTACTATGTTTTGTATTTTTGTGTTTGTAAAGCATCCTGGGATCCTCACATGAAGGGTGGCATAGAAATAATAATAATAACAATAACAATAATAATAATGGTGGTGGATCTCAGATTCTGGATCCCACCACATGTTCCTTAATCTTTAAGAAGTAAGTGTACAAGCTGCTAATTCTCCCCTTCTGTCTCTCTGAGCCTCTCACATCCTTTCTGCAAAGTGCATAATTATGTCACTGTTGGAATGGTGAGCTGTTTGTGGGCTATTTGAGGCCCTGGTGAATGCACAGCTGCAGTACTCTCCTGGGCCAGCCCCAAGGCAAAGCCGTACGCGGGTGGCGCTGTGGGTTAAACCACAGAGCCTAGGGCTTGCCGATCAGAAGGTCGGTGGTTCGCATCCCCGCAACGGGGTGAGCTGCCGTTGCTCGGTCCCTGCTCCTGCCAACCTAGCAGTTCGAAAGCACCTCAAAGTGCAAGTTGATAAATAGGTACCGCTCCAGTGGGAAGATAAACGGCGTTTCCGTGCACTGCTCTGGCTCGCCACAAGTGGCTTAAGTCATGCTGGCCACATGACCTGGAAGCTGTACGCCGGCTCCCTCGGCCAGTAAAGCGAGACGAGCACCGCAACCCCAGAGTCGGTCACGAGTGGACCTAATGGTCAGGGGTCCCTTTACCTTTAAAGACTTGGGAGGGAATGTTTAGACAGATATTGGTTGACTCCACAGTTATCATTGCCACCCCAAATGGTTAAGGTTCTTCCTTATTTGGGGGGTCGGTGCACTGGGGCATAACAGTAAATGCTCCCATTGCTTGACTCAGCCTCATGTAAACAAGGGTCGCACATCAGTTATGACATAGACTGTGTTTGTGTGTGCACAGCTCATGCAACTGGGGAAATGCTCCAAACACACACTGACTGGCAGGACTGAGCAAGACTTTCCATGGTATAGATTGGCTGTAGGAGAAACTTCTAAGTTGTCTTCATGGTTGACTATGTGAGGCCTAGATCACCTTTGAACCTTTCCTACATTACCTTTGCAAGCATCTGATGCTTTTGCTCATGCAGAGGAGTCAATGGAAGAGAGGTATTTGTGATGCAAGTGAGCCATGCTGGATTTGGCATTAGTAACCCAGCTGAAGTGAGAACTCCATTATTGCCTTCCGTGTGAAGTTATGTGACCAGTTAGATTCTGCGCTCAAAACATCACTATGTTACTTGCTCGCAGATGGGCGTATTGTGGTTATGTCACTAAATTCACCACCAGGGTTCCATTTTCGAATGGCAAACGGTGTACTTTTCAACGAAAAGTGACCCAGAATCTATCTTCAAAACCAGCATGTAGTTTCCGCTTAGGATCTCCCACTCCGGAAAAGTTTGAGAACTCCCCTAATGAACAAAAACTGGAAGGCATTTCTGGGGGGAAATAACTGAGATCGTAACAGGTTTCGACAGCTAACATGACACACAGGAGGGACTCTGAAGGAGCCGGGTTTGTTTTGCCAGGAGAGAAAAAGGAGAAGAGACACACAATGAGAATCATGAAATATTTAAGAGGCTGTCATGGAGAAAATGGAGAATGATTGTTTCCCCTTGTCACTGATAATCAGAGAAGGGGGCTGAAGCCGGCGCGAGAGGTCGGAGCTGTAAGAAGGTCAATTTGGGTTAAATGCCGCACACTGATGCTGACAGCTGCTTGTGGCCGATAAACTGCGGTTTGCACCGATGCGTCTCGTTTAAGCAAAGCGTATTGCATTAAGAGGAACATTTCCACTTGTAAGGAGTCAAACCGTTTGCCCGGGGAAAGGGATGGAATCTGCTCCACGCAAGGCTTTGAAGCAGGAGGCGGCAGAAGCAGCTGTCGTTCAAAGGTCTAAGCAAGGCTAGTTCAGCGGTCCGACACAGAGGCCACAGCATTCATATGGGATGTTTATTTCAGTGTAGTGGTGATGTCTCCTGCAACAAACACCTCTGACGCCAGGAGATGCTGAGTAGATGGGCAGTGAACCCAACCAATGCTTGTGGCATCCCCCCAAAAGCAGTGGATCAATGGTACTGTCATTCTGCCGTGCTCTGCTCTCCCATCCTTGGATGGACCAATGGATCCATTGTCTAATGCAGAGGTTCCCTGACTGGCTGTTCCCAGGTATTTAACAAATATTTAAAAAAAACATCAGCCAAGGGGAGGGCTCTTCTTCCTTGGACTCTCCTTCCTTGGAGGTTTTGAAGCAGAGGTTGGATGGCTATCCAACATGGATGCTTTAGCTGAGATTCCTGCATTGCAGGGGGTTGGACTAGAGCAGAGGTCTCTAAACTACGGTCCGCGGGCTAGATACGGCCCGAGGAACTTATTTATCTGACCCGCAGCAACCCCCGCTGCCACCGCCCGCTCTTACCGGCACAGTGTGGTGCGGCTGCCCACTTCCGGGTCAGAGGAGCACTGGAAATAGCTTGTGCACATGTGCAAGCGTTATTTCCGGTGCACATCCAGGGTGGAGGAGGCCCGTGCACATGCGCACAAGCTATTTCCGGTGCTCCTCCGACCCAGAAGTGTGCCAGAAATAGCGTGTGCACACGCGTATGGGCGCGCGCTCTCCGGCCCGCCGCACAATCGGCGCTAGAGACACTGGCCCGAGGCACGGTAAGTATGCCGACCCCTGGACTAGAGGACTTTCGTACAAGTAAGTCACCGGATGCTGTTGCCAACGGGCAGTAAGCCAACAGGTGGGCACCAGCCCATAAACTCAACTCCGTTGCCTGTGCAGTTGGGCATATCAACAGTCTACCTCAAAGAGTTCTTGTGAGGATGGGCTGCACAAAATTTCAAACTATAAATGTTAACACAACCATTGCTTAGAGGAGGGACCGTGATGTTTGCTATGGGCAGCTAAATCCCAGATTTCATTTACTCGGTAGTCTTTGGTTTAAAACTGGCTTGAGGAATGTGCAGGGATATGTGTGTCTGTGTTTGTGTGCAGGTCTGCTGGGTCAGCACCATGGCTCCATGCCTTGGATAATGTGCAAATGTTATCTTTCTTTTCCTCTCATTCATTCCATCTCTCTATTAGAACCACCGCAAACGCTCATGCTTTGTGGTTAACCCACTAAGCATCTCCTCAAACATTGCTTTGGGTGGCAGTGAGGAGAGGGGAGTTTACTCCCAGGAAGACCCTGCAGCTCTGCAACTCACGGCTTATATTAGTCACAAACCACACCACAAAGATGCTGGAACCACTACGGGTCGTGCCCCCCTCAACGGGAAGCCAGGACTGTAATTTTCCTGCCGTTATTTCCAAGATAACTTTCATTTATGATGCTTACAAATTGGACAACATTTTAGAAACATAATTCAAGCCCTAAATAGCCTTAAATGTGTGCAACATCACCAAGGCACATAAAATAATTTTAACTGTTTGTAAATTTCAGTTCAGTGCATCAAATACTATATCCATCCATCCATCTAGAGAGAGAGAAAGAGAGGGCGTAGATGCCAGGGAAATCTGTGGTTGGCGTGGGGAGGGCACAGAAAGGATCATAAACATGAAGCTGAGATCAGTCACGGGAATAGAGGCAGGAAAGCAAAAATAAATTTCTGTTCACAAGCCAGGCATCTCAAGACTTACAGCCAGCCGTATAACTTCTAACAAGGTGCAGAAGGTCATGAGCACTTAGGAGGGCATCAGCCCTTTTCTGCTCTCTTTGGCAAATCTCTGATAAAGGAAATGGGAAAGTTCACACAACACCTTGTTAAGGATAATTGTTTTATTATGAACTGAAACTGAAGCATACTGAAGCTCTCTGAGCTCCAACAGGATGATAATTAACTGCTGATGTTCTCCTCTAGCTTTCCTGTGGTGTTTAACTTTAGATCATGTGTGTAAGGTATTCAGTTGCAAATCTTCATCTTGAAGGGAGTTGCCTTTTAGGTCTCTTTCTGGAAGCCGCAGAAAACAAAGGATGTAGTAATAATGCCTGTCCAGGAGGGCTTAGCTTTAGGCTGGATGCAGGCCAATGCAAGCTATGGGAGAGGCAGAACTTTGATTTCTGCTCTGATCGTAATTATGTTATATAGTTCAGAAGAAGAACCTATGCTTTAATAAGCGCGTGCTTTATACAACTTTCTGGATGATTTTCATTTATTGTTTTGGATCTGTTTTGAAGAAGTTCTGGTTAGTATAGCTTTGAATCATATTTATGGGTCTGGACCATTTTTATTCCAAAAGGGATCGGCTTTGATGCATTCTATTACTTCATGCTGCACAGTATTAATATCTAGAACAACCCTCAATACATAGAAAGAATGTGGGATGGGGGGTTGCGGATTAGACCCTCTCATGACACTGATGCATACTGTAGTCACAAACCCTCCCAGGGACACCTGCAGTGGAAACTGTTCCTCACCATGCTCAGACAGCCCAGGTAAGGGCTGTCTCTGTGTATGCACGACCAATGTATCTTCCCTGCTTTTTATCTGAGAAACATGCCTAGAGTTCCTTCATGTAAGGGGAGACCCAGATTAGAACATGCCATTACGTGTGGAAAGAGCCCTTTCCCCAAACCAGGAGTAGACTTTGCTCTTTCAAATTTCAGGGGCGTCCTGTTCGAGGCCAAAATTTGGCTCAAAGGGCTCGGGTCCCAGGAACTGGCACCCCTGGTGAGGGTAAATTGGCAAAACATAGGCAGAGGGCTACCCTGTCTGCCATTCATTTTGATCCCTGAAAATCCCCCTCTTGATTTGGGAGTCACTGAGGCTGCAAAAACTGTGGCATTTAAGGGATGAAGAGCCATTTTCGCCCTTCCCAGATGTACACTATGTAAAATGATGTTGCTGATTTTCTCTGTTGAACTCCCAGCTTTGCAAATCGCCCCAAGGTAAAAAGCAACCAACACAGCAAAGAGTGCATCGCCCCCGCCCCCAGGTCAGCTGACGACCCATTCATGTCAAATATCCCCATCAATGACCGCACCATGCCTAGTGCGCGGAGGGGGCCATTTCCTCTGTTTGCAGAGCACAATTGCTTAGTACAGAGCTGCTATGGCTGCAAGGAGTTTTGGGAGTCACCGGGGAATGTGATGCCATCAAAAATTTCAGGAGGAGCAAAATAATGTGGGTGGACCAAGCGCCGCTGGAAACCAACAAGAAGCTGAGCAAGCCAAACAGTGCCCGAGTCAGCAAAGATAAGACTCGTTTGCGAAGCACATGGGTTGCAAAAGCAGAGAACGCCGGACTCAGCAGTCCTGGCTGAGTGCGGCATGGGTTAAGCTGAGGCGGTAAGAATGCAGACCTCTCCAATACATCTGGAACCTACTGAATAGGCTGAAGGATTGCCAACACTTGCTCTGGATTTACTGCCAGATAAGCACAATATATTAAGACAGCATGTTTGTCTAGTCCTTTTGTCCTTCCTGCTTACGACTTATGCATGGGTGATGTCAGGTGCAGCTGGTCAGATTGCCAGCCTCAGGCTGCATACACGCACCGACCCATTTGTAGCAGAAAACCGCAGCTTTTCTCAATACGGAATTGTTTAGGCTGATCCTCAACGTGCTGCTTTCAATCTGGATTTGAGTCCAGATTCCGCCGTCCACAAGGCTGGGCGTGGTTTCTTCTCTTGCTGCAGGTGAGTGGAGAAGGAAGTGGTGGTCTTGGTATATGCCCACCCACAACATCAAGGGATAGGTGCTGATCTTCCCCCTCTATTGCTGAGACCGCCCACATCTGTTTTCAAATGGACGCACTGCCAGGGAATGTCGGATCCATCTGCAACAAGCTTTTGTTTTCAAGATGAAACACAGTTTCTCAAGAAGCACTTTTCTGGGGCATCAAAAAACATGCAGTAGATCTACATTCTGTGTGTGGGCCATGTATTATTATTATTATTATTATTATTAACAACACCCCACCCATCTGGCTGGTTTTCCCCAGCCACTCTGGGCAGCTTACAGCATATATAAAAACATAGTAAAACATAAAACATTAAAAGAGCAAATATTCAATCTCTATTGATTCCAGAGTAAAATGTTGTATGTATGCAACCTCAGGCTGTTTCAGATCTCAAAAGCACCATCTTATATCTGTCCAGGTTTATTATACTCTGGATTGATGCTCTCTGTTTTCTTTTTTAAATGACCACTCTAAGATGGAAGTTAGAGACATCACAATGGCACCCAGGGCCCAGACTTCCCAGGAAAATCGTGAAAACCTACCGATTTGTGCAGCAGCCTTAAGGGGATGGACCCTTTTTCCTGCCAACGGCCTCCATCTTTGTTTGTAGGTTTGCCAACTGACTAGAGAAAAAAACCAAGCTGGCTTGCTCCTGTGCTTTAACGGAAGTCTGGTGTGCAGAAATAAGCAGGGACAGCTTTTCACAAACTGGAGATAAACCATGATCGCCTGCTCATTGCTGCAGTCCAAACAGCTGTTAAGGACAACGTTACGATGGCCAGTTTAAGAGTTGGCAGCCCCGTTTATGGGTTCTTTTTATAAAAAAAGGACAGCTGAGAAATTATGGTGTCTTTCAAACCATTCTCTTACAGGTAAGTGTACAGTTGTCAACTAGCCCTAGATAGTATTTCAGTGGTCTGGAGAGAACAGCAACGGTCTGTATCTTCTGCCAAGGCCCTGAAAACTCTCAGTCCCGCCATCATCCCGCACAAGGTCTGCTAGGTACTGTCACCCGACCATCTGCAATATTCTGTCTCAGACCAACAAAACCCACCCTACCCAATAGCGGATGGCAGGATGGTGCAGCAGCACTCACGTGACCTCCGGGTGGTTGAATCACTGCTGCTTCATTGGAGGGAGGGGAGGTGGGGCATTGGGGAGGTTAAAGGTAAAGGGACCCCTGACCATTAGGTCCAGTCGTGACCGACTCTGGGGTTGCGGCGCTCTTCTCGCATTATTTGCCGAGGGAGCCAGCGTACAGCTTCCAGGTCATGTGGCCAGCATGACTAAGCCGCTTCTGGCGAACCAGAGCAGCGCACGGAAACGCCATTTACCTTCCCACCAGAGCGGTACCTATTTATCTACTTGACTTTGATGTGCTTTCAAACTGCTAGGTTGGCAGGAGCTGGGACTGAGCAACGGGAGCTCACTCCGTCACGGGGATTCGAACCGCCGACCTTCTGATCGGCAAGCCCTAGGCTCTGGTTTAACCCACAGCGCCACCCGCATCCCCTATGGGGAGGTTAGCATGGTGCAAATGGAGTCAATCTGGGACTCCTGCCAGTGTCTTGGTACCACACTGACCTCCCTTTCACCTGCCCCTCCCTCTCCTTCCTAGTAAACAACAGAAAGTCCGGCGACTCAGCTGTTGGGAGGTCAGGTGAGCACTGCCACCTCACTGTGTCATCTGGAATTTGCCTTCCAGTTATGCAAGTGTGACCCCACCCTCACCCCAGTATAAATGCAGTCACCAGCTGTCTGTTGCAATCTGTCCTGGCCAGTTCAGCACAACCTTAGAAAGCCGCGTTATACCAAGCCAGACTGTTTATCTATTCAATGTGTGTATCCAGTGTATTTTTCTAGAAAAAGAGGTGCCAGAACTCACCACGAACACCTCCCTTGTTCTCTTATCATGGCAGTGGTGCCCACCTGAGAGGTGCCAGAACTGAGTTCCGGTGAGTTCCGTCTGGAAAAAAAACCCCTGTATACACTGCCCTTCATCCGAAGATCACAGGATGGTTCTCAACATAAAAATACAAAATGAGAACACAACATACATAATAAAACAACAATAGCCACCCTTCCACAAAGACATTTAAAAGGACATGGAATGTTAATCAGCCAAATGCCTGGTTAAAGAGAAATGTTTTCGCCTGGTGCCTAAAGATATGTAATGACGGTGCCAGGCGAGCCTCCAAAGGGAGAGCATTTCACAAGCGTGAACCAGTGCAGAAAAGGCTCGTTCTGGTGTTGCTTCCTTCTGGGCCTCTCATGAAGGCACATGAAGAAGGAACTCAGATGATGATTGCAGAGTACGGGTCGGTTAATGTGGAGAGCGGCAGTCCTTGAGGCATTGTGGACTTGACCCACTTAAGGCTTTGTTGGTCAAAACCAGTACTCTGAATTGGGCCTGGAAACTAATTGGCAGCCAATGCAGTCGGACCAGGATCGGTGTAATATGCTCAAACCATCTTGCCCCGGTGAGCAACCTGGTGTAAAAACATTGGTCCATCTAGCTCACTGTTGTCTTTGTTGACTGCCCATAACTCTCCAGGGTTTCTGACAAGGATCTCCCCCAGCCCTACATGGAGATGCCAGGATTTGAACCTGGAACCTTCTGCATGCAGAGAAGAGGAGGAGGAGGAGGAGGAGGAGGAGGAGTTTGGACTTGATATTCCGCCTTTCACTCCCCTTTCACTCCTTTGGGTAGTGATAAAGCGGGATATTAAATCCAAACGCTTCTTAAGGAGTCTCAAAGCGGCTAACAATCTCCTTTCCCTTCCTCCCCCACAACAAACGCTCTGTGAGGTGAGTGGGGCTGAGAGACTTCAGAGAAGTGTGACTAGCCCAAGGTCACCCAGCAGCTGCATGTGGAGGAGCGGGGAAGCGAACCCGGTTCACCAGATTACGAGTCCACCGCTCTTAACCACTACACCACGCTGGCTCTCAGATGCTCTGCCACTGAGCCACATTCCTTCCAGGGAGCCGTTCTCTACCACAGCCCTGCTCTTGCCAAGCCCTGAGGGTAATGAAAATCTCCTGCAAGACATTCTTCTGTGGGCAACCATTTAGGGAGCGAGAAGCCATTTGCTTTTTGCAGCCTATTTTAGAAATGTGTTTTATATCTCTAATATTCTCATTTTTATGTTGCAGTATTACGCATGCTTTATGGCGCAATATTCTCAGTCTTAAAGGTGTTGTGTGGCCTGAGCCCTTGCGAATAAGATGCCAAATAAATGTTCTCATTCATTTCCTCTCTAGGTACCGGGGTGGATGGATCAGTCTCCTTTTTGTTGCACGTGCTCATTCGGACAGTTCTATTCCGTTTCCACATTCAGGTGTCAACAACAACAAATTATTCATGCAAGAAATGGATTTAAATATCTATTTCACCACAAAATCCATACAGGCAACTCCTGATATATGCGCATCTGATTAATGGGGGTTGCGCATGCGCGCATGGTGCCGAACCCTAAAACGTCACTAAAAGGGCGGAACAGGGCCGCAATGGGGCGGAACATTTTGCATGGGCCCCACCAATGCACACGGGGGTCCGGAACATAACCCCCCCTCCACAAAACGAGAATTGCCTGCATTTAAATATGCATTTCATTTCAATTTTATATCATATCATTTATTTTCAGGACAGATAAAAAGAAAGAAAGTACTTCTTCACACAGCACGTAGTTAAACTTTGGAACTCGCTGCCACAGGAGATAGTGAAGGCCACCAACTTGGATGGCTTTAAAAGAGGATAAGACATATTAATGGAAGAGAGGGCTAGTGATAGCTACTCACCATGCTGGCTATGCTCTGCCACCACGGTCGGATGCAGAAGTACTTCTCAAGAGGGGAGAGATCTCCTGTGCTTGAATCCTGCTTGCTGGTTTCCTGCAGGAATATGGTTGGCCACTGTGATAACAGAATTCTGGACAAGATGGGCCATTGGCCTGATCCAGCAGCCTTCTCTTACGCTCTTATTTATTTTCTCACATCTGTATATCCCAGCTTCTCTCCATCACAGAGTCCAAGGTGATGGACACCTGGTCCCAAGGTGTCCATCAAGGTAAACAGTGTTTAAGGGTCTGGCGACTTCTGTTTCAGTGTATCTGAAGAAGTGTGCATGCACACGAAAGCTCATACCAAGAACAAACTTAGTTGGTCTCTAAGGTGCTACTGGAAGGAATTTTTTTATTTTTTATTTTGTTTTGACTGTGACAGACCAACACGGCTACCTACCTGTAACTAGTGTTTAGGGAAGTTTTTAATGTTTGAAATTTTATTCAAACATTAAAAACCATTAAAACCATTAAAAACCCAACCAGATGGGCGGGGAATAAATAAATAAACAAACAAATAAACACACGCATACACACACATACCAGCACTGACCGGACTCAGACCTGCTTAACGTAAGCAAGATGGCGGCACCATAAGCTTTCAGGCCATATGCTGGGAAAGAAGAAGAAGAAGAAGAAGAAGAAGAAGAAGAAGAAGAAGAAGAAGAAGAAGAAGAAGAGTTTGGATTTGATATCCTGCTTTATCACTACCTGAAGGAGTCATAAAGTGGCAAACATTCTCCTTTCCCTTCCTCCCCCACAACAAACACTCTGTGAGGTGAGTGGGGCTGAGAGACTTCAGAGAAGTGTGACTAGCCCAAGGTCACCCAGCAGCTGCATGTGGAGGAGCGGAGACGCGAACCCGGTTCACCAGATTACAAGTCTACTGCTCTTAACCACTACACCACACTCCCTGAGTACATTTTTTTTAGTTGAGAACTGTATTGCAACATTCAGAGAAGTGCAAGATTTGGAGAATAATTGCATCCTGATCCCTATATTAGTGCAGGAGATGTACATTTTAAATGCTCGAAAATGCAGACTGAGCAAACACTTTCAGAGATTTTTGACTATGCCCAGCAGACTTGGTTGTGGGTCCTAAGAGGTGGATCCTGTACAACCATAAAGACTGGTTGTCCCTCCTGCACACAAGCTGGCTGCCAGAACTTCATCACTCCACTCCACTGAGATCTGTGTCGTGCCCATTCAGAAGACCGATGTAAACATACCCTCCAGCATCTCGTAGACAAAAACAGAGATGCATTTGTATCACCACAAATCTTGCAGAGAGATATACTCCCAGAGCACCTGCAACCCAAAGTCTCGTTGCCAAAGGCTCTTCATGCTATATTAATAAACTCTGCAATAGTCTTCCACTAAATCATAGCCAAGATGGCCTTTGTTCTTTGGGGTGCATATAAAGACATACTTCGGAGATATTGCGGGTTTGGTTCCAGACCTCCACAATAAAGCGAATATCGCAATAAATAGAGTCGCACAAATTCTTTGGTCTCCTGGTGTGTATAAAAGTTATGTTTGCAATATACTGTAGTCTGTTAAGTGTGCAATAACATTATGTTTGTGTGTTTTTTAAAAAAGCAATGCACATACCTTGATTTAAAAATTCTTTATTGCTAAAAAATGCTATCACCTGAGCCTTCAGTGAGTCATAATCATTTGTTTTGCTCCCACATTATTCAGCCCGGACACTGAGGTCCAGTGCCGAGGGCCTTCTGGCGGTTCCCTCACTGCGAGAAGCAAAGCTACAGGGAACCAGGCAGAGGGCCTTCTTGGTAGTGGCGCCCGCCCTGTGGAACGCCCTCCCATCAGATGTCAAAGAGATAAACAACCACTTGACATTCAGAAGACATCTGAAGGCAGCCCTGTTTAAGGAAGCTTTTAATATGTGATATTTTAATGTATTTTTTATTTTTGTTGGAAGCCGCCCAGAGTGGCTGGGGAGACCCAGCCAGATGGGTGGGGTACAAATAGTAAATTATTATTATTATTATTATTATTATTATTATTATTATTATTATTATTATTATTTGCCTGGGTGTTGATGTCTGCTGATTGATTAGGGTGGTAGTTGCTGGAGATCTTCCGGATAACTTGCCACAGCTTTTGATGAAGGGCACTATATAAATCGAATAAATAAAACTAAAGTAAGAAACCCCACACGTTCAAGAGAAGTCTTTGTACGAGCCAGCAGCAAGGCGCAGCTGGTCGGCTTCCAAAGAGAGACTTGCAAAGCATTCGACTGCATGGATGGGCTGCGGGCTGGGCGGACTCTGCATTCTGCAGTGGCGAATGAGCCACAGCAGGGAGCAACCGCACATTTCTGGCCCTCGGCTCAGGGCTGGGTGGGACCTGGTGGACATCTTCCCGTCCTTTATGGCCCTGGAATGAGAAGAATGGACAGGATGCCTTGGGGTGGGAGGAGTGGGGAGTGGAGATTATGGGTCCCAATGCCGGGGGAAGCCAAGGAGCTAATGAGGCGCTGACAGCCAGCTGTTTTCTTTTCTGGATCCTGTTTTATTGCTCACCTCTTCTCCAGGGGCCAAGGCCATATTGGAGGGAAGAGTCAGGAATGGATGAGAGAGAAGAGGAAGCTGGAATTCAGAGACCCTGCAGTATCCCCAGATCCAAGAGCAGCTGTTTGCTTCAAGGGTGTGTGTGTGTGTGTGTGTGTTTGTGTGTGTGTGTGTGTATGTGTGTTTAGGGGTCTTTTTTCCATGTCTTTCCCTGGGCAAATGTTTCCCAGGAATCATCACACACACACACCCCTCCTCTGCCTCCCGAAAAGGAACGAAGCATCTGAAGCCGTCCGCCAGCGGTGAGGGCGAAAGAGAGGAGAAGCCGGCCAGGCTCCGCCATAAGGAAGCGATTGAAGCTTTCATGATCTGTTTAACTGGTGACATCTGTTTCCTGCAGGCGAGTCAGGAGCGGGCTACATGCCGTCGGTATGAGATATGGCAGCTCTCTCGCTTTCTCGCCGAGGCCCTTCAGAGCATCCCCGCTTAAAACGATGGGAAAGGACGGCCCTTCTCTTGGTGGTCCGAGCCTGTTTTGGTCGCAGGCCGATTCGTGCTGCGCATGAGGAGCATTTGGTGGGTTATGGCTGGCCAGGGACTTGAGCGATGAGTCAAACGAAAAGGGAGACTTATAGATCATGTATCCTTATAAAGTTCGAGGAAATGCATCAAGGAAATTCAAAACCTCATTGTTGAAGATACAGACCCAGTGCACACCTCCATATAGATGGTGGGGTTTGGGTTTTTTTTAAAGCTTTTGAACTTGATTGATTTCCCCAGCAATTCTGAGCTGAATTTTCCTGTCAGGGTGGTTTGACCCCAAATGCTTGGCCAACCCACACTGTGGGAAACTAGGAAAGACGCTTCAGCTTAGCGAAGTAAGGCCAAGTCAAAACAACTCCTCATTTGTGTGAATGTTTTCGGCGGTCCTGAAAATGCTGTGGTAAGCTTTGGTGCTTCTTGGGGAAATGTTCTTTTTTTTTTTTTTTAATAATATTTTTATTGGTTTTAAATAGTTTTACTTTTTTAGCATTCACATATATACAATTCCACCTCTTACATTTTTTTGGCTTTTTACAGCCTCGGCTTCCTTCAGACCTTTCCGTTAGCTTTCTTATCACCATATTTCACCATATATTTCTTATATCGTCCATTGCATAATATCATACTCATAACTCAGTAATTTAAAATCATACATTTGCAATAGTATTTCCTCCTTATTCTACAATGCCTCTTGAAGTCCTACCAACGTGTTCAGTTCAGTAGTTTCCTTTAAATAGTTAGTAAATTTAGTAAATTTAGTAAATTTAGTAAGTAAATTTAGTAAGTAAATTTAGTTAGTAAATTTAGTCCGACCGGAAGCTTCTTGGGGAAATGTTCAATGATGACCCTCACTTACCCTCAAACTAAATTTCCTTCACTAGCCCCCAGTGATGTCACAGAATCCTAGAATTGTAGAGTTGGAAGGGACCTTGTGGGTCATCTAGTCCAACCCCATGCAATGCATGAAGTCCCCCATCTGACTGGAAACCATACCAGACCCTGTTTGGCTTTGCAAATGTGCTAGGAGCTTTATTGCTGCATCATGTAGCCATGCTCTATATGGCATTATGACACCCAGGACCGGTGCTGGCAATTTTGGCGCCCTAGGCGAGGGAGCGGGCCACGTGACATTGCGTATGACGCACGTTGCGGAGTGGTGCCCCACCCCCTGCCGGGTCAGGCACCCCCGCCGCCGCGGTTTACTTGCTCCGCCACTGGTTGGGGTGGCAGCGGGCGGCGACGGGGGGCAGGCTGGCCAGCGCCCCCTCCATTTTGGTGCCCTCGCTACCGCGGTTTTCGCCCCAACCTGCTTGCTCCGCCGCTGGTTGGGGCAGCACCGGGCGGCGGGCGGGGGGCATGCTGGCCAGTGCCCCCTCCATTTTGGCGCCCTAGGCAATTGCCTAGTTCGCCTAAATGGACGCGCCGGCCCTTATGACGCCATTCTGTCCGCTTCCTAGTCTTAGTGTAATCCAGTTCTGCATCATACTTTAACCAAGCTGCTGTTGCTCAGTGGGAGAGCTGGGGCTGGGAGCAGCCACCATTATGGGCAATTAGCTAATATTACCTCAGAACCTCAGTCTGGATGGTGTCGGTTGTGTCTCCTCTCCATAAGGCCCCGAAACCTTCAGAAGAAGTTCAGAGTGAGGTTTCCCTAAAGTTTTAAAATGGATGTCCCCAGCATTTTAAGTTCCTTGTGTTCTGAGGTTTTCATGCTTGAAAGGCCTGTAAGTTCTAGTCGCTTTTGAGAGAACTGCTGTGGGGGCTGAGGGGAATGTGAAAAGGCCGTTTCCGCTCCAGCCAGCATAGAGATCAAGCTTCAAGAAGACACAACCTGAAAGTCTGGACTTTGGGAGGACGGTGCTCAGTGATGTTAATTTTATAACACTTAGGAAAATTATATCATTTATGTAATACCCTTATTGATGTACTGTCGTTTGATGTTTGAGAGTTTTGTGATATATTGGCAAAGAGTAAAGGGATCCCTGACCATTAGGTCCAGTCGTGGACGACTCTGGGGTTGCGGCGCTCATCTCGCTTTACTGGCCGAGGGAGCTGACGTTTGTCCGCAGACAGTTTTTCCTGGTCATGTGGCCAGCATGACTAAGCCACTTCTGGCGAACCAGAGCAGCGCATGGAAACGCCGTTTACCTTTTCGCCAGAGCGGTACCAATTTATCTACTTGCACTTTGACGTGCTTTCGAACTGCTAGGTTGGCAGGAGCAGGGACCGAGCAACGGGAGCTCACCCTGTCGTGGGGATTCGAACCGCCGACCTTCTGTTCAGCAAGCCCTAGGCTCTGCGGTTTAACCCACAGCGCCACCTGCGTTATATGCAATATATAAAGGTAAAGGGAACCCTGACCATTAGCTCCAGTCATGTCCGACTCTGGGGTTGCGGTGCTCATCTCGCTTTATTGGCCGAGAGCCGGCGTACAGCTTCCAGGTCATGTGGCCAGCATGACTAAGCCGCTTACTGTTCTGTTGAAAGCCGCCCAGAGTGGCTGGGGAAACCCAGCCAGATGGGCGGGGTATAAATAATAAATTATTATTATTATTATTACTTCTGGCGAACCAGAGCAGCGCACGGAAATGCCGTTTACCTTCCCGCCGGAGCGGTACCTATTTATCTACTTGCACTTTGATGTGCTTTCAAACTGCTAGGTGGTCAGGAGCTGGGTCCGGGCAACAGGAGCTCACCCCGTGGCAGGGATTCAAACCGCCGACCTTCTGATCAGCAAGCCCTAGGCTCTGTGTTTTAACCTAGGCTCTGTGGTTTAACAATATATACCTCTGTGTAATTCATTTGGTGTGCGTCCCTTCGGAGACCCCCTAATCAATACCTTTGGTAAACAAAATAGAAATACGTTAGATTACAAGGCGTAATGCGTGCAAACAATAAGACAGATTCAGGAAAGATGCAGAGGAGAAGTGGGTCTGAACTATCAGTAGTCAGGGAAAGCAATGGCAGTAAGCAGGATGGGCAGAATTTGTACAATCATCATGTTTCCTTGGGAAACACTCTGCATGATGAAAAATGCTGTTTCCTCTCCAGAACACTAAACTAGAAAATGCCTGGCTCCACCTGTGTCTGCTGGGGCTGTTATCTGAGTGAGACAGTTGACTGTCCCCAGGTTAGGAAGACTGCAGCTGGGAAGGAACGTTGCTTCTTCAGGAATGAAACAGATCATATTGGGAGCGCATGTAGATGCTGGGGTTTCCACCATGATCCAAGCAGGTACCCCATCGCTGCGCTACCCAAGAAGAGTTTGGATTTGATATCCCACTTTATCACTACCCGGTGACGCGAACCCGGTTCACCAGAGTCTACCGCTCTTAACCACTACACCACACTGGCTCCCAAGCAAGTTGGCAGCCAACTTCCTCCCTCCTCTCCTCCAGTCCTGCGGCAAGAATGTTAAGGATCCTACCCCTCCAGGGTCACTGGGGGTTGATGGTCCTGCTCCCCTGTTTCTCCTCAGAGGAGACCTCGGGCTCAAGGTTGAGATCAATTGCATTCTGAGCTAGCCCCGCTGCTGTCACATGACATCCCAGGGCCTGATTTGGGCCCAATCCCTATTGCCAGCTCCAGGCTGGTGCAGAAACCTGCCTGCCCTCCCACCCCAACCGCTGTGCTTTGTGCGGCTGCAGATGTATGAGTGTCCCTTCCTTTCCAGAAAGTCCTGCAAGTCCTAAGGCAATGTGTTTTTGTTGGAGGAGCACTCTGGAGTGTTCTCGTAGTCATCCAGGTCCTTTGCAACTGTTACTCTTTGTTCAGCGTCCAAACCACAATTGCCTCAGCGTGTTCCCAACCAGCAATTTTGTTAAAACAAGACAGTCCCGCTGGACATGCCAATCTCTGCCTCTTCGTAGAGAGTCATTGTTATTACAAGGAAACCAACTTGCACCTGGCAAGTTACTTTATTGAATGAGATTAAAGGTGCCTTCAGAGTCCTCCCATTAACTTCTCTGTGCATTCAGTCAGACAGCTGTCAGCCCCTTGGCTTTTGCCCTTTGGATGTATTTATTATCATGTCTTCCCTTCCTCTTGTGGCATTGGGCTTTCCTGGGAGGCAGCAGGGGGACGTGTTTTGTTGCGCAGAGAGAAATGATCTAGTTCAAGGAAAGCGGCTGCGTTTTTGCTTTCGGTTAAGCAAACTTCTGACGTTTGAGCAATTGTGCACCTTTGTGGTGTAGTGGTTAAGAGCGGTAGACTCGTAATCTGGTGAACTGGGTTCGATTCCCCGCTCCTCCACATGCAGCTGCTGGGTGACCTTGGGCTAGTCACACTTGTCTGAAGTCTCTCAGCCCCACTCACCTCACAGAGTGTTTGTTGTGGGGGAGGAAGGGAAAGGAGAATGTGAGCCGCTTTGAGACTCCTTCGGGTAGTGATAAAGCGGGATATCAAATCCAAACTCTTCTCTTCTTCTGCTTCTTCTTTAATGGGTGCTCTTTCCCGCCTGTTCTCCTTCCATGTTCTAGTTTATTTAGCCAGCAACAAAGAGGGAGAAGACATAATTAAAAAATAATTGCAATTTTAAGGGGTGGTTTTTAAAATAATAATAATTAAAAAGCACCCCCAAACACACACACACACACCCCGCATAGACCAAGCATTTTTAGGACATTGCGTTGAACTTAACGAAAGAGATTTGGTATGTTGTACATGGAAGTAATAGCTATGGTGTCATGTCTCCGGTTTTCTGACTCGGGTTTATTTTGGCTTTCTCTTTATTACTTAATTTGTCTGTTGGAGCGCTGGTGGGGGTATGACTGATATGTTTTAGTCTTAGTTTCGTTGAGCATGCTGCGGTTCCTGGCGCTCTCCTAATCATAACAGAGCTGAGAGTACAGCCTGCAGGGTGGGAGACGGACAGAAAAGGAACCATGCCGTAGCCGTGGGTTTTGCAAAATAAGGAGATCACCTTTGCCCTTAAGTTTGTGCTCATCTGGTAGCAAAAGATGTCCCTCGGTGGGCGCTAAATGCCTCAGATATGCTTGCCTCTCTGAGATTTGATAGCAGGTACTTCGCTCCTGCGGGACACATTCCGCTTGCTCAGGTGTGAACTGAAGGATAGAGCTCTTACGGTTTGGGTGCGCCCCTCGAAGGAGACAGAAGCCCGGGTTATTGCAGCTGGCCGGCCGGAATGAGCCTTGCGGGAAGCTGCGAGGGTTTGCTTTGGGGAAACCGCTGCCGCTTTTAAGGACTTGCTGTGTCTGCCTGGATGCCTGCCAGCTTCTCCCTGCTCAATTTGTTTTGTAAATAAATAGAATTATAACACAGCCATATGGCCTCAGTATTTTCTCCTCGTGAGTAACCAGACCCCATTTAAAAAAAAAACCCAACGAAACCTGCCTGCCACGGGGCAGTGAGATAGTGCAAAACAATACTTTTGCACTTCCTGAAACAAATCCCAAATTGGTGCAAACTCCCAGCGTCCAATGCCTGCTTGGCCTGAGAAGGTGTGTTTATGTGGAAGCCCAGAACACCCACTCTGTTCTAGATGGGAGGATTTTCTTCTTAGCAGCCTCCTCAGCAGTGTTTGCAGACTGAGGGTGATTCTAGCAGAAAGTATTTTTTTATTGAAAAGAGGGACATTTCATACTCTCCTTCAGTTCAGTGAAGATTTCTGGCTGTGCAGAGGTGGTCCAATCCATGGCTTGCTTGATTGCTTATTGATTGATTGATCAATTTAGTCTGTTTGTAGACTGCTTACTATTCACAGTTAGAATTGTAGAGTTGGAAGGGACCGCAAGGGCAATCTAGTCCAACCCCCTGCGCTGTAGGAATCTTTTGCCCAATGTGGGACACGAACCCATGACCATTAGATTAAGAATGCATGCTCTGCCGACTGACGATAAGGTAAACCGAATGAATGAATCATAATGCAGAAATATACAACAAAGGCATTGTTTAGGCTTGTGAGGATCAGGTGGGCTGACTGAGCAAGTCTCAAGAGCACATTCCCTCCCAGTGGGATAGAGAAGCATTACTGCCTCTAACTATGGAGGCAGAACATAGCCATCATGACTAGTAGCCATTGATATTTTTGCCCTCTATGAAGTTGTTCAATCCTCTTTAGAAGCCAGCCAAGTTGGTGGCCATTATTTGCATTTCCCACCAACTTTTCAGTCCTGGCTCAGCTCAGACCACTGCCCATGGCCCAGCCCTGACAATGGGAAGCCTGTCTACCCAGATCCTGACCCAACCCAGACTCTATTGCAGGTATTAATACTGTGCAGCATGAAGTAACTGGATGCATAAAAACGGACTCCTTTTTGGAAGGAAACATTGTCCAGGCCCATGAGTATTGTTCAAAGGTTTACTTGCAGAACTTTCTTAAAAACAGTACAAAAACATCAAAGATATATCCAAATAATTCCATACAATATCTTCTGCATGCCCAGTACAGGCTTAGCATCTTATAAGAAATGAAAGATAATTCCAAACAGACCTAGAAGTAAAGGTCTCTCTCTCCATACAGCCTCCATTTTTGCCTAGGGCTGTATTCACTCTCTGAAGAGGCTCATTTACCCATCCCTACTCCCAATAAGTATGAGGAAAAAAGACAAGAGCCACCACTCTTCCAAGTTGGCCAATTTGCAATTCAATAGCCTCTCATGTGATCTAAGGTTAAACACCTCGTCAGAGCTAGCAGAGAACAATAACAGTTAATTATCAACCCAACTAGCAGCTCAGAGAGCTTAATCTAGCCACATGGAAAATCCCCATGTTTAAGAATTCAATAATACACATTCAGGCATTCTCCATTTCAGAGTGAATTAAACAATTATACTTAACAGACCTGCAATCATCATCTGAGGCCCTTCTTTGTGTGCCTCCTCTGCGAGAGGACCAGAGGCCCAACACGAGGATGGGCCTTTTCTGCGGTGGCTCCTTGTTTGTGGAATGTCCTCCCCAGGGAAGCTCACTTGACACCTTTGTCACATACCTTTAGGTGCTGGCCTTCTAAAGTATCTCTTTGTGTGTGTTTGTGGGGAGTATTGATTCCGTATTTTTGTGTTTGTATATTGTAATCTGCCTTGTGGTCCTCAGATGAAGGGCTGTATACAAATTTGATAAATTATAATAATTATCTTCACGTTTAAGAATTCCTGAATAAACTTCCAAGGAAGATTCCAAGGATCCCCCAGAATACTGTTTGAAAACCACCAGCAACAACAGCGCCATGAGGGCACAGTAATCCTGACCATAACCGGGAAGTGAAAAACCTCTCAGGTCAGAAATCCTGTGTCCACACACAATGGAAATAATACAGCTGGGCTTTGCTTGCATTCAAGAAGTCTCTCTCTGCCCCCGGTCACATTCCACACACACATGGGCAGGTGCCTTTCATTGCTAATCCCCCTTTTATTCGGTCCAAACAGAGATGTTTCCAGCACGGTGGCAGTTACCCTTCAATGAAATGAGCCCGTCAGCAGCTTTCTCCTAGCAAGCCGTTCTCTGGAAGGCAGCATTGAAACAGAGGAGGCATGGATGGGGTGAGGGGATCACCTGCCCCCTGCCTGCCTTGGGACACTTCCACAGATCTCCAGGAAATATTGCAAGCCGATTCAGCCACCCAGCTCCGTCTGCTTTGGGTCTGCGGATCTGCACCCCTGGTTCCATTGACATTCCTGAATAAGGAGACGTGCTACAGTGCTTGTAAGACCCCTATTCTTTTTCTGAAGATCACAGCTGGAATCCTGCTTCTCCCCCTCCTCCCCAGCTGCATCCACATTCATGGCTGAAGTTCTTTTCACTTGCCATATAGTGTATTCGTTCATTCTGCAAAAAGCCTGTCCTTCTGAAGCACTGTGTGCAAGTCAACTGACCATAACATGTTATTTAAAGGGAAAAGCAACCACTAAAAGTTTGCTTGCATACAATGGATCCGGTTGTACAATCACTACCGCTCAAAGACATCCGGGAGCTCAGTGCTAGAGCATTTGTCTGGCATGCAGAAGGTCTCAAAGTCAATACTCAGCATCTCCAGGTAGGGCTATATGGGAGGTTGGCAAAGCCCTGGAGAGCTGCTGCCAGCCAGGGTAGACAGTACTGGCCTAGATGGAGGGTTGATCTTGACTCATTACAAGGCAGCTTCCTATGTTCCTAACTACCATTGTATCTGAACAGGCATCACTAGGCCCCCCAGATATTGTTGGGATTCCAACTCGCATCGGCCCCAACCAGTATAGCCAGTGATCAGGATGTGGGATTTCCAGTCATAATCACAAATGCATGATTGCCAGACAGGCACATGAGGAGGTGGCACTCATAGAGTTCCTGAATCAATGTAGAAGGGACTGTATGAGGTCACTTCCTTAACGCTTTGGTGGCAATTTCTAACGAAGGAGGTAATCCCACATACTTCCTGCCTGCCTGAGCTATCTCTCTTTGTTTCAAGACAGCAATGTGAGCAGATGTACCTGCCTAGGCTCTGCTCAGAGCTCAGACTCCATTCTGGAAACTAATTTTGGGCCATGTTACTTAGAAGTATTTGCTGCCTGCATTGAATGTAAGTAAACCTTTTTTAAATACTAAAATGTCTTACTTATTCGTAGCAATCGGGGCAAACAGGGGAAAGGTCAGCAGACCACAAGTAAACAGGGCTAAAATGTGCAGCAACAACAACATCAACATCAACAACAACAACAACAATAATAATTTATTATTTGTATCTCGCCCATCTGGCTGAGTTTCCTCAGCCCCTTGCCTAATTCCTAGCTTCCAACGAACTGCAAAAGCACGTAAGTGTTTTATTCTGCTAAAAAGGGCTTTGCAGCCCGTTTACTCTCATATTTCTCCCACACACATGGGACAGGAGGTTTAAAAATTTTAATTTACAGTTTTAATCCTCAATCCATCTCCATCACAGGGATGGTGGGAGCCTGCAACAAGAGCGGCCAGTGTGTTGAGGTGAAGTCACCCTCCCAACACTAGATGGCGCAGCACAGTGGTGAGCTTGGGACGGTGCACTGGCTTGGTCCCATTGATGCCTCCATGCAGTCTTAACCTCTCTGCTGACCTGCTCCATCCAGGTAAGCTGCAGAACCCCAGAACTCTTCATAGGCCACACCCCTTCACTGACCTTGCATCTCACCTTGGGTGCTTTTGCCTGGCTGGGATGCCAACTTTGATAGTATCAGGCCAGGACCCAGGAGACAAAGCTCATTAGGTCAGCTTGGGCTACTCACAGTCCTGCAGCCTAGCCTACCTCACAGGGTTGTTGTGAGGATAAAATAGGGAAGTGGAAAGTTGTGCACACTGCCTTGAACTCCTTGGAGGAAATGGGGGGGTATAAATATTACATTTAGATAAATAATTGCATGAATTAAAATAATGCCCACTGTTTACTGACATGTGGGCCTCAGAAGGAGCTCTCAGGCTTCTCCATCCTCGACATGGTGGATCCTGAAGCGGAGTGTGTTAGTAAATGGATGATAAAAGAAATGTAAAGTACTACACTTGGGCAAAAAAAATGAAAGGCACAAATACAGGATGGGTGACACCTGGCTTGAGAGGAGTACAAGTGAAAAGGATCTAGGAGTCTTGGTAGACCACAAACTTGACATGAGCCAACAGTGTGATGCAGCAGCTAAAAAAGCCAATGCAATTCTGGGCTGCATCAATAGGAGTATAGCATCTAGATCAAGGGAAGTAATAGTACCACTGTATTCCGCTCTGGTCAGACCTCACCTGGAATACTGTGTCCAGTTCTGGGCACCACAGTTCAAGAAGGATACTGACAAGTTGGAACGTGTCCAGAGGAGGGCAACCAAAATGGTCAAAGGCCTGGAAACGATGCCTTATGAGGAACGGCTTAGGGAGCTGGGTATGTTTAGCCTGGAGAAGAGAAGGTTAAGGGGTGATATGATAGCTATGTTCAAATATATAAAAGGATGTCATATGGAGGAGGGAGAAAAGTTGTTTTCTGCTGCTCCAGAGAAGCGGACACGGAGCAATGGATTCAAACTACAAGAAAGAAGTTTCCACCTAAACATTAGGAAGAACTTCCTGACAGTAAGAGCTGTTTGACAGTGGAATTTGCTGCCAAGGAGTGTGGTGGAGTCTCCTTCTTTGGAGGTCTTTAAGCAGAGGCTTGACAGCCATCTGTCAAGAATGCTTTGATGGTGTTCCTGCTTGGCAGGGGGTTGGACTGGATGGCCCTTGTGGTCTCTTCCAACTCTATGATTCTATGATTCTAAGAGTTACCTTTTAAAAAAAACAGAACAAAACAAACATAAAACCCCAACATCACCACCCTGCTCCTGCTTCCTTAGAAGCAGCATGGGCTGAAGTCCTCTGCACATTTACTTAGCTGTGAAACAGTGGGACTAACTCCACATGCAAAAGATCAGAATAAATGGAAATTTGAATAGCTAAACCACGAGAAGCTACTCCAGAGTGAAGTGGTGTAAAAAACGAGCCCTTGGCAACGTGTAATGTTACAACCAGATAAGAGTGTCTCTTTATCTCTGATAGGAATGAAAGGTGAGGCACCTGTTGCTTTCGCTTGCTTTCTGTCTGTGGAGGGCCAAGTGGTGGAGCCCGAGTGTAAGGGCTCTGTAACGTCTCCTCGAGAGTAATCAGCCAGACCACGTTGTCTGCTAAACTAATTGCTTTATTTACAAAAGTATACATCAGAGATCCTAAGGTTCATGACCGCTTGAATCAGTTCCAGATTCAGGGAGTGGCATTTCGTGGCTCCGCCCCCAGCATAAGAGTTTTGGGAAGCCGAAGCGCCTCCTCTTCTCTTTCCACTTGGTACCCCTGCACAGCTGTGGACTGGCGCTGTGCTGCTCCGTCAGACACTCGGCCCCTCCAGTAGGTGTTCCTGGGTCTCTGCTAGCATCTTCAAGCCCTTGCAACCCCCTGGCTGCCTGCAGTTCCTCTTCCCCACCACTGTTGCTTTCCTAGCTCTCCGACATGACTTCTCCCCCTCTCCAACCGCCTTCCCCCAACAGCTTGGCTCTGGGCGAGGGCAGGTCCCTGACACCGAGGCTGTGATCCCATCTTCCATAACAGTTACAACAAGTGCAGCCTTCAACAAAATGTTGTGACGTGGAGAGCTCTTATTCAGATTCCCATCCATCCAAGCCCTCTTCCATTCCATTGTCCTCTCCCCAGTTCTGTTCCCAAGAGCCAGTCGGCATCCCATGACCACTGAGCACATTCACTCCTTGCTGCGTTGTTCTGGGTTACCACCCTCCACCTTAGAAGTCTCCCCCTACCCAAATATATTTTTGGACTTCTGAAAACACAGGGCTCCCCGATACCTCCTTCTTCTGAGCAGGTGGTACCATTTTGGATAATGAGTTTCCTTTTTTTAGTGTGTAGGATGATGTATGCCGAGTCCCTCTTTCTTACCCATTGCTTTCCTTGGTAACACAAACTTTCCCGCTCTGAACTTGACATAAATATTAAGGCTTCTTGTTACCTGGGAAACAAATGCCAGGTGGCCATCAGTTGCAGCAGAGCCCAAGCTGAGGATGCTGGAGGGAAGAGGGCTTGGGTGGGTGGGTGGGTGGGGGGGGGTAAGGATAACAACCAAACTGCGATTCCTCCTTCTCAGCATGAGCAAACTTTCCCACTGCTCCTGCCAAGGAGTGAGCGGCAGCCGAGAAAGAGTCGAGGAGGAGGCCAGAAGCCCAGGAAGGAAGAGAAGGGAAAAACTGAGCCCAGCCCTGTGGGTGCGTTTTAGAGCCAGGGGGCAAAATGGCAACCCAAAGAAGCTCTCAGAAGTCCCAAGTAGGGAATGGATAAATCTATCATTTTTGGCTTTCTCCATTACTTGTTTTTCCCTATCTTAAGTTCATTTCACCAGAGTTCTGCATCATTTTGCAAATTAATAATAATAATAATAAAAAGCTGCTTACAAATATTCATCACATTTTAGTGCATGATATGATAGTATATTTGCACTAGATTGTCATTACAATGTTTCTCAATGTTCTCAAGGTGGGACAGGGTGGCGACCGAAGGGTGGCTGGCGGAAATGTGCAAGTGACCCAGCCATCCAGCCAGCCAGTCTCAGCTTGCTTACATCCGTCTGGGGAGACAATGGAGGAGTGCGCCTTTGGGGGCAAAGTCAAACTGTTGGAAAGTTGCAGCGCCTGCTGTGGCTGTAGAGACCGATACGGGAGAGACATGTTTTGTTGCAGCTGGGGCAAATAAAGGTGTCTGGTTGTGCTGCTGCAGATGCACCATGGTGTATCTTCTCTCTGAGCTCCTCCCAGGGAGCCAGTGTGGTGTAATGGTTAAGAGCGGTAGACTTGTAATCTGGTGAACCGGGTTCGCGTCTCCGCTCCTCCATATGCAGCTGCTGGGTGACCTTGGGCTAGTCCCACTTCTCTGAAGTCTCTCAGCCCCACTCACCTCACAGAGTGTTTGTTGTGGGGGAGGAAGGGAAAGGAGAATGTTAGCCGCTTGGAGACTCCTTCGGGTAGTGATAAAGTGGGATATCAAATCCAAACTCTTCTTCTCTTCTTCTTCCTCCTCCTCTGGTGTACCTCCTATGGGTACACCGCCTGACTGTCTCCTGAAACTATGGTCGTCTGCTTTCCACCCGTTCTGCCTTAACACTCTGCCATCTTCCAATGGCAATGGGATTCCAGGAACCCAAATCTAGGGTCTTCTGCATTCCATGCAGGTCCTCTAGCCACTGGGCTACACACCTCCATTAAACAGCAAGCGCTGTGAACAAACACTTCAATAAAAGGAACCCTGTTGATGGACTACAAAGACTCATCTTACCTAGCATCCCATGTCCTGTGGTGGCGAAAGGGAATCTTGCAGGCAGAGCTGGAAGTCAGTAACCCTCTCCCACCAATTGTCCCGGCATCTAATATTTGGAGGTCTACTGCTTCTGGGCATGGAGGTTCCATTTAACGATCTTGGCCTAAGAACAAGACGTGTGGTTAAAGCAAACCCCAGCGGGTCTTCCTCTCAATTGCTGCCAAGTTGTTGTTGGCCCAGCCTCTTCCGCAGAAGGATGTTAGGGACGCAGGGAATTGAATGCAGAATCCAACGGTGCAAAGCTGGGATTCCACCTGGCGAGCTAGCTAGGCCTGCGACCTGTTTGCTTGGGACTTCACTGCGTTGTTGATGTTGTTGTTGTTATTGTTGAAACACCTCTGGAAAACGAGACTCGGTGCCAAGTAGGTGCTTTGGAGTTGCTGGAAGGATTGCAGCTGCTCCCTGCGCCCCTCTCCTCCACCTCCTCCTCCTCCTCTCTAACCCCCAGCTTGTTACAAAATTAGCTTCCCATTTAAACATGAAAACAGCTGGTTTCATGGTGGCTCTAACTGTGTTATTTTTACAGTCATGCTCTCAATCCCTCCTGAAAATCGCATTACTCAACTACCGTTACCAGGCCGTTGTGTGGCAGGTAATGCGCCGGGAATTGCCAGAACAAAAAAAAGTGACCCCCTCAGGCTCTTCCGAGGTCGGAGCGTAAACCGGCAAGGCGAAGCGAGCCTTGATGTTGGTGGGCGCGAGGCCTTCTGTCAAAGACAAGCCTTCCAGCACGTCTTAGTCCCGACCTTGGTCAAGAGGCCTCTTTTTCCCCACGTGGCTTGGGTAGTCCCCGGCCATTTGCGTGTCGAGGTCCCCAAGCCACCCCCAAAATAAATTCACACTTCAGACATAATTTTTGTTTGGGTTTTTGGCATAATTTAGGCCACAACTTTATTAAAATACAAATCATGTGAGAGGTTGCGTAAGCATTGGTTCAGACTAGCTGTCCAACGGGACAGAGCTGACCACGTGTCAGCAAAGGGAAATCCCATCTGGGAGAGATATGGAGGCTGGGGGCAGAGCCCTCCCTCTCCCCAGAGGTTCCCAGGGGCTCTTACGTGGCCCTGTCCCCCTACCGGGGGTTCGGAAAAAAGCATGTTGAATTCCTTGAACGGAATTCCCATCACACCATCATCACTTTGGAGGGCGACCGCCCTTCCAGCAACCAACATAACCAATGCCTAAGCGCCAACCTTACAAGTTGTGACTAGTTGCTACGTAGTAGGCGAAAACCAAATGGCCCAGCCAATCAGCCATATGGAAAAATTCCTACTAGGCCCCTGCCCAACAGCAGACGACCCCATGACAGGCAATAGCAAGGTCAAAGCAGAGGCCTAAAACCAGGGAGGGGGGGACGAGTGATCCGAAGCACTCAGCCAAGAGGAAGGTCGCACAGCGTGCTGACCAATATATAGGACACTGGGCTGTCCATCACAAATTGCAACATATAAATTTCCCCAGCAACACCCCAAGGTCCAATCCAGGCTGTGGCCTTCTACCAACTCACCCCAGCTACAGGGGAGGTGGCTTGCTAGCCCCACCGCAACACGTGCTCTCCATGAAGGAGAACTTGCTTTGTGGAGGAGCAGGAGGACTGCGTTCCCTCGCGGCCTCCGTGAACCTGGCTGCCCTCCAAGAACCACCTCTCGAGAGCGCTGAGGGAAGCCAGGTGCGGAAGGAACCTGGGACTCGGTGCCAGGCTGAAGGGACCCAAGCCGGGGTCTTGTTTCCTTCCCGTTTCCAGAGAGGGGCAGGCCGAGGGCAGAGAGTGTGGGGAGGGGACAGCATCTGTGAGAACAGCAGCTTGCGCCTGTCTGCAAATGTGCCCCCCCCTGCAACAGCAGTCGGGGTTTTTTGTGCACGAGGGAATCAAATGCCTAGCACACTTCAAGGGACAGAGACAGCAACTGCTAGCCGTCACTCAATGGGGCTTTGTTCTCGACCCGGCGAGTCACCAAATGTCTCGTCCCTTTGAACCCATCAAAGGGAAGCTCTGGCTACCTCTCGGGCTCCCAGAAGTGGAAATCCCCCAAGCGGATTCCCCCCTCTCTTTCTCTAGATTGGAATAAAAGACCCCCTTCTCATTTGCTTCCTCACGCTGGCCAAGTAGGATTGCTGCAGCGTATTATTATGGGCAAGGCAAGCAAGCCACAAAGTGGTGGTGGGAGTGACAGATCAGTTCAGGGTTAGCCTTGAGGCCTGTGGAAATGGAAAAGTGAGGCAGCAGCCTCAGCAGAGGCCATTAGAGAAGAGCACATTGTTCCCTGAGGGCAGCAACGTTCAGTGGAGAGCCAGGGGTAGAAACCCCGTCACTGGAGGTTTTTAAGCAGAGTTTGGATGACCATCTGTCATGGACGCTTGAGTTGAGATTCCTGCATTGCAGGGGGTCAGACTAGATGACCCTTGGGGTCCCTTCCACCTCTACAGTCCTATAATTTTATGTCTAGCAAACAGACGCAGCAGGAAACCTCAACGTCAATTGGGGAAAAGATACAGGTTGTCTTGAAAGTTCTCAACACAACCATGGTGTCTAATGCAACGCTTGGCATGATATACAAGACAGGGGTGGGGAATGTTTTGTTCCCACATTCCCTATTGAGAGAACTTCCAGAGGCCACAGGCGGGGCCAGAGAGAAAAGTGGGTGGAGCATGCAAATTTCACCTTTGTCCAGCTTTCACACACCTCTTTGTCTCCTCCTTTGGCTCTCACACTGAGAGCCAGTGTGGTGTAGTGGTTAAGAGCGGTGGACTCGTAATCTGGTGAACCGGGTTCGTGTCTCCGCTCCTCCACATGCAGCTGCTGGGTGACCTAGGGCTAGTCACACTTCTCTGAAGTCTCTCAGCCCCTCTCACCTCACAGAGTCTTTGTTGTGGGGGAGGAAGGGAAAGGAGAATGTGAGCCGCTTTGAGACTCCTTCGGGTAGTGATAAAGTGGGATATCAAATCCAAACTCCTCTTCTTCTTCTGCTTCCAGGGAAACAAGAAGGCGGATCAAAGTTCAAGGGTGGTGGCCAGGCAAAAGCACTCTTGGAAGGTGTGAACAGGGCCAGTGAAGGGTGTGGCCTGGGGAAAGAGGGTGTGGCCTAAGGAGAGTCCTCTGGGCCAGGCAAAGAGGTTTAGAGGGCCGCATTTAGCCATTGGGTCAGAGGTTCCCCTTGCCTGATATATGCCAGGCAGCATAGAAGTCTCTCCCAAAGGGGTGGCATCATCCATCATCCATCTGGCGCAAGAAAAGTGTAAATGGCCTCTTGAAATTCCCCACCTTCTTTTTGTGTGCAGAGAAATCAGGGAGGAACCTTTCGCTAAATTTCTCCAGGGAGAAGAGAAATTCTCCAGCCATTTCTTTCAGGGATGGGATTCACCATTATCAACAACACCAGTTCAACTGCCAGTTTGCATCCCCCACAAGGTTCCAGACATAGCATTGGGGGCAGGGGTGTCTGCCACCAATAAAATAAATATTTGGAGAATATTTGGAGAAAATGGTGCGAAGTGGCCTTTTCCTAGAGTGGTGAGAAAAAGGAAAACCCCACAAACCATCTCAGGGGGTGTGGAATGTATTCTGGGAAAGTTCAGCTGAGTTCTGTCTGGATCTCCCAACTGGAGGGAAGATGTCTCAGACACTGTTTTGGGAGAGAGCCCTCCCTTGCATCTCGCAGTTATTTGCTTCCAACAGCTTCCTTCCTCAGACATGTCACAGCTGTTCTGTAAAGATACACGTTGCCACATCCCCAGTGCTGCGTTTGGGAATTTTCTTGAACATACACATGCTATAGCCATGGGTGGGGAGTGTTCGTGGGTGCAAAGAAACCCCTCTTCCATTGCCTCTGTGCATGTTGCCCCAGGGCTTTTCCTCGCATTCTCCTGAAGGCAAGTTGAACCCTTCATGCGCTCAGGGACCCTGCAGGATCACATGGATTGGAGCATTCCGCTGGCATTCAAAGGAACGCAGGTAAAAGTCACTTGCAGGCTTTCTCTGTTCAACATGGGGAAGATAGAAAGTTGAGCCATGTGCTTGGGGACAATGTTCATGGTGGCATTGTGGGTGGGTCTTGCCCTGCCCCCAACCATGGGTTCAGGTATCCACTGAATGTCTTGCACCACTAGGGATGCCGGACACACACACCCTGGCTGACCTGATGTCTCCAGGTTTGCCTGCCCCTACTTCCAAGTGGCAAGTAGAGGGATTGAATCTCCAGGTGGGCAAGAGTACTACTACTACTTTATTGCATGTGCAGCATGTAAGCTTCACTCAGGAGTCACTTGCAGGAGTCACCTGCAAATTGCTGCATGCACAATTGGATAGTGGGTGCCATCGTCCCCTCCCTCTTCCCCTGTCCCAATTAACCTCTGTCTCTGCAAATTATTGCATAGACTCTCTGGAGTCTATCCCCTGTGACATCACCAGAGCCCGCCCCTAGGTCCCACGTTTGGGGCCTGAAATCTCAGGGTCCGGGATGCTGCTGGCCTGGCAACCCTATATACCACCTTTAATCAGTTCAATTCATTTTGTTTCCAGGGCCTCAAAGCAGCCAATGTTAAATGTCACTCCCAGTAGCACCAGGTTGCCTCCCTCCCCCTTTCTCCAGGCAATGGTAAGATGGCAGCAAAATGATGTCCCTGACCCACACTGGCTTGTGGGGTGGTCCCCCCCCCCTGTGTGTACTCTGTGTGGGTGGGTGGGAGTGTAGTTTGGAGGGGGGTCTTTTCCTGTTCTGCGCAAATGCACCTTGTTGCACATTCTGCTACCGGAAGCCCTGGCAGCAACCAGTGTGTGGACAACTTAATTCATAGCTAACTTAATACAGCCATCTCAGGGCTGGAGTGTGAGATCAGCAGCCCAGTCCTCTGCTTCCTATCTCTCCCACAGCAGTTGTTGAGAGCTTCCTATTAGGGCAGAGATTTCACGGCTGCTTCAGCCTAAGTGTTGCAATTGTGACTCTTCCAGGAAGCTGGATTTCCTTCCTCTCCAATTCATTATTTTCCACAACCCCTTGAGATCCACCCATATAGCCCCTTATTCCTCTGTGCCATGCCCTCTTCATCCCATTAGGCAGGGGCCTGTGCTGTCCCATTAAACTCTCCCATTGGTGAGGATGTGCAATGTTTGCATTCCCACCCCACACCCCTTGTGTTAAGGGGTACTCTGCACCTCTCCCTGCAGATCTGATGTGGGATTGATTGAATTTACTTATATGGCATTCACCCACCCACCCACCCATGAGCTGTGCCCAACACGGCTTCCAGCAAGCATCCAAAACAGCCAAATACAGTGGTACCTCTGGTTGCGAACACAATCCGTTCTGGGGTGCCATTCGCACCCCGAAAAGTCCGCAACCAGAGCGCCGCTTTTGCGCATGCGCAAAGCACGCTAAAGCACTTCTGCACATGTGCAGAACGCGCAGAACGCTTCTGCGCATGCACGAACCACGCAGAAAGTTTCTGTGTGTGCGCGCGCGTTGAAACCTGGAAGTAAACACTTCCGGGTTTGCCGCGTTCTTAACCTGAAAAAAACGCAACATGAAGCGTTCGCAAGAAGAGGTATGACTGTACCAAATATAGGAAAAGCAGAGCAAAAACCAACAAACTCACAAAGCACAGAATAACTTCAGTATTACCAAACACACACATATACCCAATCTAGGTTTGAGTACATAAATACAAAGCAAAACAAGAGTTAACAGGCAATAAAGTTTCTGGTATTTGGTCTTCCTGGATTCCAAAGAGCCTGGCTTAAATGCCGTTCAGAGGGGAAGGGTCCTTTCACCAGGATAGATGGCATACAGCTGGTCGCCATATCCTTACATCAGAGGAGGCTGGCAGCAGCAAAAGGAAATGTTAGGGAGGGCAATCATGGCCAGTGTCTCCCCCAGCCGCCTGGAAGTACCAATTGCTGGTGCAGGTCTTATGGGAGCAGTGGATTTGACTGCTGGCATGTTTAGGCTGTGCCTCCTTCCCGTACGCTTCATTTGCAAATAGACTGAAATACTTTACTAACATTTTACTATGTTTTATATAAGCTGTAAGCTGCCCGGAATGGCTGAGGAAACCCAGCCAGATGGGCGGGGGATAAATAATAAAATTATTATTATTATTATTATTATTATTATTATTATTATTATTATTATGCTACAAAACTCCGATAAGTGTCCAGGGGAGGGGATCAGGTTTCTCACTGCTCAGAGAAGGGTGTGTGCAAAAAAAAAAAAAAGAGTAAAGATTTTGGAATGGTGAACCAAGAGGTCCCTAAGGAGGATCATACCTCTTTTATGTATGCCACAACAGCAGCTAGGATTCTGATTGCTATGAACTGGAAGACACAGGAAATACCTACGATAGAAGAATGGCAGATAAAAATGATGGACTATATGGAACTCGCTGAACTGACAGGGAAACTACGTGACCAGAGGGAGGAGACGGTGGGAAAAGATTGGAAGAAATTTAAAGTATACTTAAAGGACTATTGTAAGATTTAAAGATTGAAAAAAGTTGGAAGAAATGACAGCTTACAGATTAGAACAATGTGATTAAGTAATGCAAAGTATGATTTTTGGTTAGGACAACTACAAGATGAGAATATACCATATTTTTCGCTCCATAAGACGCACTTTTTTCCTCCTAAAAAGGAAGGGGAAATGTCTGTGCGTCTTATGGAGCGAATGTGTGGTCCCTGGAGCTGAACTGCCCAGGGGCAAAAGAAGATCGTGCTTTTTAAAAAAGAGAGAGAAGGGGGTGTTGAAAGGAAGCCTGCTGAGCAGCTGCTCAGCAAACGATCGGGGAGAGAGATAAGGGAGAGAGATTCCAGCCCCGCCCTCTTCCAGAGGGAGGCTGTTTCCCCAGCGACATGTGACTGGTTGATTAGATTATCTGTCTGGAAACTGTAGAAATGGCTTCCTGAAGCTGCAGAACTGTGAGTTAAACCCCATAAAACAGGGTTTTTTCCCTTTGCAAAGTAAGCTCAACAACTTTGAGCTGATCCTTTGCAAAAGAAGCTGCAGAAATTTGAGCTGATCCTCCTTTTCCCCTCTAAAAACTAGGTGCGTCTTATGGTCAGGTGTGCCTTATAGAGCAAAAAATACGGTAAGTAATATAAGAAAAAATATTTAAAGATGAGAGGAAATTACTAAAGATGACTGACAATGAAACGTAGCAGGGGGGACAGGAGGAAGTCACCCCATTATGATTTGACATGATGAAAGGGAAACTATGATGTATGTTTATGTTTATGTTTTAGTATTTTGTATCTTGTATCTTGTATTATGTTTTATGTATTTGTTTGTGTGTTTTTTCTGTTTTTGTTTAAAAACCCAATAAATATAATTAAAAAAGAGAGAGAGAGTAAAGATTGGGTTGTAAAGTCTTGGATAAAGCAAAAGGAATGGAGGTGTGGGAGCAGGAAGCCCAGCTGGGAAGGGTCAAAGAACCACTGGCTACTCCCCGGAATACTGGAGACCGAATCCACAAATGGGTTTCCCGGAACAGGAGAAAAGCCTTCAGGCACACACACACACGTCCACAAACGCTTGCACATTTATCTTCAGTCCCACATATGTGTGTGTTTTCTCCTTTGATCGGCTTCTGAGAGCTGGAACCATCCTCGAACCAAGCGCACCCTCTCCCCTCCCCATCCTGAGCTGAATCTCCCTCTTGCCAAGACTCGCATGCTGCGGCTCAGCTCATCTTCTCATCCTAGGCCAGGATCCTCCATCCTCTAATAAAGTCTTGGACCTATCTAGAGGGATGTGGAAGGGAGTGGGGAGGAAATCCAATCCCTCTCATGGAAGGAGGGAGGGGGAGACCCAGAATGCCAGACGTTGCATTATGAAAGGCAAGCAGCGTTTTTCTGGTGTGTCGGTCTAGGTGCCTCCGTTGTGCCGTGCGCAGAGTACGGCACACAAAACAAACAGCCGCACAATCGCGGCAGTGTCTGCCTTTCAAAGAGAGGACAGGCAACCGAAGCACGGCGCGTCCTCGGGATTTACATCCCGAGGACAACAGATCATTGTCTGGACAACAATAAAAGATGAACTGTTAATAGGAGAAGCATCTCCGAGACAAGGGGCATTTAAATTCTTGCACAATGCCAGCTCATAATTCACAGCTGCAATAAAAGTGTCAGGGTAATAAACAGGCGGCCAGTCCCTCTGGGCTGCGGGAGAAAGATGCACGAGTGCGCCAGGAGGGCCAGGTGGGCAGCAAATGGAGAATGGGGGACACGGTGGGTTTTTAGAGTGGGGAGAGAAAGGAAGAGAAGGGGCAGGGGAGGAGCTGCTGGGAAATCGCTGAGTGGGGCTAGGAAGGAAACTGGCAGAGAACTGGGGAGCCAGTGTGGTGTACGGGTTAGACTAGGACCTGGGGGAGACCAGGGTTCAGATCCCCCACTTGGCCATTCAGCTCACAGGGAGACCTTGGGCCAGTCGCTGCCTCTCAGCTGAACCTGCCTCGCAGGGTTGTTGTGAGGATTTAAGTGAGGAGGGGGAGAACCACGTACGCCACCTTGAATTTCTTGAATAAAAAGGTGGGATAGAAACGCAATAGACAATAGACGTTCTGGTTTTCGAACGTTTTTTGGAAGCTGAACGTCCAATGCGGTTGTCGGCTATTGTTTCTGGGGTGCCTGCGCCAATCACAAGCCGTGCCTTAGGTTTCGAAAGTTGAATGGACATCCGGAACAGATTATGTTCAAGAATCAAAGTACCACTGTACAATATTTTGGTAGCCTGGACATATGCGCTAAATCATAGCCAGCACTTTGAATTGTGTTGGAAAATAAGCTAGGGGAGCTGTCATAGCAAGGGAGTCGCTCGCTCCCTATAACCAACCTTGGTCAATAGTCTGGCTGAAGTTTTTTTCCATTTCTGAGCCCTGTGTTACAGTAATCCAAACGGGATGCAACTGAGGTGTGTGTCACTTGTGGCCAAATTAGACATCTCGAGGAATATAACCCACAAGCTATTTTAGTACCTCTTTGCCTCCTCCATCCAGTTCTTCAGCCGTACTTATTCTGCCTTATTCTGGCTGATATTACTCTGAATTTGCCCAGAGGATGAGGCAAGGCTTCCTGAGCTGCAGGGCATTGTAAGGAAACCCACTGCACGGAGCAAGGTGGGCATCCGTTTCACACCGGGGAACTCCAGGTAATTAAACCGCGGCCCTGAGGGCGACGGCCACTTTGTTTGTCGTTTGGTGAAGGACATGCTTTACATATTCCTGGCCTCAGGGGAAAGACATGGAAGAATGTAACATGGATAATATAAATGGTCCAGAGACGAGAAAGGGGTTGGTTGTCAAATCCGGAGAAACATTATAATGAGGGAAACCAAATTAAGGAAGTGTGGCCTGGACTCAGGAAAGAAAGAGAAATAACAAAGGGATCAGATTCAGGGTAAGGGAGGAGGCCAAAGAATGGAATTCACTCAGGTCCACCTTCTGTTTTTTAATAACACTCTTATGCTGTGCTACCTCCAGCTCAAGATCGCACACATTGTCGTCTTCACCCTCACAACAACCTTGTGAGGTAGGTTGGGAGGGAGAATGTCATGCCCAAGGTCCTTCCAGTGAGCTCTGTAGTTGAGCTGGGATTTGAACCCAATGATCTACCCACTACACTGCACTGCCCACTTAGCAGTAAAGAGCATGTTGTGCTGAGAAACGAACCTTTACCAAGTTAAGGGTTAAATGCCGAGGCTCTCCCCGCCCCCCCCACCTCTTGTGTGTGTTTCTTTAAACTTTGTTGTAACCGGAGACCTGTCCCTCGGCAAAGGTTTTATGACACTCCGAAACTGCAAGGAGTTGGGGCTGAGCAATCCTACACTCATATTATGCTGGTGTTAGATTTACAGCACTGCTGTGCCAGTAGAATGGCCACAGCAACCCAGTGTGTGCCAGCAGGGCTGAAGCAGATTGACAACAGGATCTGCTGCCCCTGTAGATCCTGCTGCTAGAGATGGTTGCCTCACCTTGCCTCATGGGTGAGCCATGATCAGACCTGTATGTTATGTACATGTGTCATAGCTGTCAACTTTCGGATTTGAAAATAAGGGATTTTTAAAAACTTTCGGATTTGAAAATAAGGGATGCCGCGAGGGCGGTGCAATGGCACCAAGTAGCCTCGCCACCCTGCGCTCCAGAGGCTGCGCACGAACGGGTGAGCGAAAGAGCGAGCGCGTAGACGGCAGGCAGGCTGTCTGTCTGGTTGGGCGTGAGGGTCTGGCTGCACAAGGCATGCAAGCTCCGCCCCCAGTCGGTCTCAGGCTCCTTATTGGCAGCCGAGCAACGCAGCTGAGGAGCCTCCCTGGCCGGCAAGGAGGGAGAGGAGCTGCTTCCTTTGAAATCTGGGAAATTGAAGGGATATCAACAATCCGGGATAGCAGCGGGAAACGGCATTGGAATAAGGGAGTTTCCCGCAAAAAAAGGGAGGGTTGATAGCTATGGTTATATGTCCAGGGCCGGCACTACCGTTAGCCAAAAAGCAGCACCTGCCACAGGTGGCAGATGCTTTGGGGTGGGGGCAGCATCAACCCCCAGTGTTTCTCCTAAAACAGAGTTGTTATTGATATTGAAGTAATCTGGGAACCATTGTACATGAGAAGCTACTGGTGTGTGTTGACTTCCCACTCTGGACAGCCAAAGTTTAATCTTCCCACAGATACCTTTCAGGAAAATCCGGATGGCGCACGAAGACATAGTTGAAATAAGCAAGAGGCATTATTAGAGTTCCATGACACATTTCAGGCAGGCAAAAGCAAAGCAAGTCCCCCACTGCTACTCCCCTAGGCTGAGAGGCAGTGACTGGCCTGAAGTCACCCAGTGAGTTTCATGGGGATTCAAACCCTGGTTCCAATCAGACACACTGATGTTATTACATTTATATCTCACTTTTCGCTCAATTGCTCAGAGTGGCGTACATGGTTTTCCTCCTCAATGGTTAATCACAACAACAACCCTTTGAGGTAGGCTAGGCTGAGAGGCACTGACTGGCGCAAGGTTGCTCAATGAGCTTCCTGGCTAAGTCTGAACCCTGGTCTCCTGGGTCCTAGCCCAACTCGGTAACCACTACACAACACTGGGGAGGGGGGGGGCAGTTTACCTGGGCAGGGCCAGGCAGTCACACTGGATTGGCCAGCAGCACTCTCACCTGTGCAACCACACGGCCCTCACCTTGCCACTTCCCTATCCAGGTAAACAGCTCTGCCCCACTCATGGTGTGTGCTCAGCCTAGAGGGGGGAAATACATTGCAAGGCTGTTATGTATTCAGTGGTCTGCGTTTGCCTAAGCTTGAGCCCCTGTGTTCTGATTTGATACATGATATCCAATCACAGAGCATTTCAGGATTTGGGCCTCTGCCACTGGCCCTTAAACTCTGAGTCATGATTCGCAGCTTAGAAGTTTAGATAGCCAATCACGTTGGGAGTGGGAGTGGCCCAGGCCTTCAGAAATGTATACAGTCGTACCTCGGCTCCCAAATGCCTTGGGAGTTGAATGTTCCGGCTCCCGAACGATCAAAAACCGGAAGTGATTGTTCCGGTTTTCGAACAATCTTTTGGAAGCAGAACATCCGACGGGGCTTCCACAGCTTCCAATTGGCTGCAAGAACTTCCTGCAGCCAATCAGAAGCTGCGCTTTGGAAGTCAAACGTTTCAGAAGTTGAACAGACTTCTGGAACGGATTCTGTTTGACTTCTGTTTGACTGTATAAACTGTTGCTTTGCCCCGTTGTCCAGTTCTGTTAGTTCAATAAAGGTTGTTGCTGTTATCACTGTGTCTTGCCTTGTGGGAACCCACCTACACTTCAAAGACAATTTAAACACACACACACACACACACACACACACACACACACACACACAACACTCAAAATGTTTGGAATAGCATTAACATTTATACCCTTGTTATTTTCCACTCTTCCAAGCAAAAGCAAGCTTTCTCCACATGACTTATGTTGAGGGAGAGCAGGGGTGCAACCTCAACAGGCCACACTCCTAGTGAGAGCTAATATTTGCCACGTGATTATCTATTCTCCGGTGCGGTTTCTTTCTCCGCTCCCGCTTTGTTCCTGAAGCGCTAAGAATCAAGGCCGGCCAATTAGTTTGCTTAATCTTTCCTCATTAGTCCTACCCTGCAAATCCCCTGCAGACTACTGGTCTCATCAGACACAAATAGTTATTTCAAACCTTGGGAGTCCATGTATGCCCCTATCTGTAGCAATCTCTATTCCTGTTTGAGCTCCGGCTC
The DNA here is from genome assembly GCA_034641385.1 of Darevskia mixta. Taxonomy (NCBI): domain Eukaryota; kingdom Metazoa; phylum Chordata; class Lepidosauria; order Squamata; family Lacertidae; genus Darevskia; species Darevskia mixta. The sequence continues at coordinate 3,324,994 of JAWWNH010000091.1, read as the reverse complement.
AGAACTCAATCTCGGCCACCGAGATGCTATCTTGCCCAAGCTCCCTTTGAAGGGATGATTGATTGCAGAGGCAGGTGAGGTGACCCTCCCCATGTGAGCGACGGCAGCTTCTCGTGTGTGGCGTGATCCCTCTTCTTTTTGTACTCTGAACTTCTGCTGTTACTGATCTTTTCATTTCTTAGGCTGCATACCACTATCCTACATACAGAAAATACAACTATCCTACATACAGAAAATACCTGAAGGCAGTTTAGGGAAGTTTTTAACTTGTGATTTTGATGTATTTTAATATTTGTTGGAAGCCGCCCAGAGTGGCTGGGGAGACCCGGCCAGATGGGCGGGGTACAAATAAATAATAATAATAATAATAATAATAATAATTATTATTATTATTATTATTATACCATCTACTCTGAATCCAGTGCGTTCCCACTGCTCATACGGGAAGCAATTTACACATGATGTAAGCCACCATCCATATTCTTAAGAAATGCTGCATTTTGAAGCATTTCCCCCAAAATCAACCTCTATCAAAATTAGAGTTGCCAGGTCAGAAGCATCCCAGACCCTGAGATTTCAGAGCTCAAACCTGAGACCTAGAGGAGACCCCTGGCGATGTAATGCAGGAGGCCCTGGTGATGTCATAGGAGTGGGCCCTGGAGATGGAAGTTAATTGTGGAAGGGGAGCGGAAGAGGGCAGGCCCTCCAGAGTGTCTATGCTATAATTTGCTGCCAGCTTCTGCTGCATAGAAGTTTGCGAGCTACACGTGCAGTCTCCTGAGATTGTAGGTGACTAGACTCCCCTAAATTCCTCGGTGCCATATCCTCTAAATTCCTTGGTCTAGTGGGTGTTGGAGTTTAATCAATGCCTGCAGTATTAAAATGGGCTGCCAGATGCTTTGATTTAGCAAAGTGTTGAAATGTAGGCAAAATACAGTTTCCCATTCAGGAAATTGCCTGGGAGAAGAGCCATTACGGAGGGCGGAGAGAAGTAAGGTAATGGGGCTGCTTGGTGGAAAAGGTGGCGTATAAATGTAAGAAATAAATAAACAAAATATAATAAACTGGCGGTGCCTTGGATTAAACCCGTTATCTGCTGCTAATTTTCTCTTGATGATGCTCCTCTGGCTGGAAAGGGTGTTTCAGGAAGCTTGCAAGATGATTCCGCGACGGGAACCAATGGGTCTGAGCCATGATGCTAAATAGAGCCTTTTTGTTCGAGGGCAGTCTACCTCTGAATACCAGATAAAAAGGACAAATAATGGGGGTGGGGAGTAGGGAGACTGTTGCATTCATGCTCTGCTTCCAAGATTCCCAGAGGCAATAGCTATTATTGGAAACAGAACGCTAGATTACATGGACCTTTAGACTCCTCTAGCTGAGCTGTTCTCATATTCCAAGCAAGGCTGTCCCACGTATTTGATATGCAAATCCCTCGTCTCATGGGATCTCCCTCCATGATTCTGAGGTTGTAACTTCCAGTGCCTCTAGCATTGAAGCTGCCCCCAATTTTAGCTTAGCTGGCCGATGTTGTTGGGGTGGGGTTTTTTTTGGGGGGGGGAGGGAGTTGGTCAAAGGAAAGAAGGAAGTTGATGTAATTAGTTTACAGTGAGCGTATCAATAGCTAAGTGTTCTGCGAAGCAATAAAACTCCTGCAATTGAAAGATTGTTAACAGGACCGGTCTGGTTACAAAAGAAGGTTAAAATTAAACTATTTTCTCTGCATCGTGGAAGGCAGATCAATCAAAAACCCTTTCCATAATAAGTGGCTATTATTTGATATTTGCTGGAACGCTCAAACAAACGAGATTAACGGAATGAGCCAACTGCTTTAATTGTAAATTGATGTATCCGAAAACTATAAGGACTCTGATGTGGCGACATTCAGCACAGTTCTGAGCTGCGGTTCGTGAGATGTAATTGCTTTTATTGAAGAAGAAGAAAGGGTGGAAAGAGTGACAATGTTTGCGCTCGCTGGGCAAGTTCGGTCTGTCCAACCACATCAGAGTCAACCCAGAAGTGGCTGGGCAGCCGGTCTTGGGGTTGCCTGGCAACGGCAATGTGTTTTCTACCCTTGCAGTGACCCAACAAAATGGCCGACAGGACAGCTGGGCTAGGCCCAAAGCCACCGGCTCTGGGCAGGGGTTGCAGCTTGCAAACCACAGTGTTTGTGCGTTATGCTATTTCTGGGTTTTCTGCAGAGGGGAAAAAGCACTTCGCATGTACACACTGGGATTTCCCAGTAATGGGAATCCACATAAGAACATAAGAGGAGCCTGCTGGATCAAGCCAGTGGCCCATTTAGTGCACTGTTCCCACAGTGGTCAAACAGATGCCCCTGGGAAATGCACAAGCAGGATTTGAGCGCACTGTCCCTCCTATTGTTTCCAGCAACCAAAATTCAGAAGCCTCTAGCTGGGATAGATGGGCCTCTGGCTTGACCCATCACGTTCTTCGGACTGTTTTGTCACATGAACAGGGAACGGGAGTATTTGCCATAAGGATATAGGTAAAGGTAAAGGACCCCTGGACGGTTGAGTCCAGTCACAGGCGACTATTGGGTGTGGCGCTCATCTCGCTTCAGGCCAAGGGAGCCGGCATTTGTCCACAGACAGCTTTTCCGGGTCATGACTATACCACTTCTGGTGCAACGGGACACCGTGATGGAAGCCAGAGCACATGGAAACGCCGTTTACCTTCCCGCTGCAGCGGTACCTATTTATCTATTTGCACTGGTGTGCTTTCGAACTGCTAGGTTAGCAGAAGCTGGGACAGAGCAATAGGAGCTCACCCCATCGCAGGGATTCGAACTGCTGACCTTCTGATCAGCAAGCCCAAGAGGCTCAGTGGTTTAGACCACAGCACCACCCACTCCCTAGCTTCCCATGGCAAATGTGTTTTTCTGAACCAGCTCTCATTTGTTTCATTCATGTCTTCAGTTGTATTCACCTTGATCTGCAAATGCCCTTAAGAGCGTCTCCTGCACAGCTCACACCACCAGAGGGAAGGCTTGAAGTCTGAATTGGAGCCATCTGAACCAGCTAAATTAGACAGTGATGAATGTTGCCATTCAGCTCTAACCACCCCCCATCAAGTGGCGCTGTTCAGCAGACAGGATAAGCATAAAAAATACTTGACTGTTGCCTGCGCAGAATGGAGAACATGTAAAGATGGAAACCTAGAGACTGGGCTTCTCTCTGGAGGTCCAAGAACAGCTGGTACTTGTCCTGCTGCACCGATCCTGCCATTTCCCCTCCTGGTTCTCCCAGGGCCATTGGCTTCCCAGCTCAAACGTTTTCAGAAGGAGACAGGGCACCAGAAGGTCTGGTTCTTCAGAGGCGGGCTGGTAATTATCTGCGTTGTGAGACGGGGGAACACAGGCTTGCCAAATGTGACTCTTTCTACCTTGGGAAACATTTAATAAGCACTGTTTAATGAGGCAGAAACAAACATGGGAATTAATTAATTAATAGGTGTCGCAAGGGCCAAGGAAGCAAAGGAAACAAAGGGAAGGAGAATTAAAATGCACCCGAAACACCTGGGGAGATCACTGTGAGCTGCTGAAGCTATCCAAAGGATCCCGGTTAACCCCTTTTCTGAGGAACTGCAGGGAGGGGAAGGAATTCTGCGGCATCTCCTCTTCTGCAAGGGGACCTGAAGTAAAGAGGGGCAAAGAGGAGGCCATAGAGCAAGGGCCAGGGATGTTTCCAAGGGCCGCATTCACATGGCACTGGTGGGTGGGGGGCAAAATCTATACACCATCACACACTTCTCTATCTCTTCCATCCAGACAAGCAAGAGGCTTTTTATCAGAGTTAGAATCATAGCTTTGTAGGGTTGGAAGGGACCCCAGGGGCCATCTAGTCCACCCCCTCCAATACAGGCAGCCAAGCACACAAGGAACCCCAATGCAGGTCTGGCCAGTTGGATGGAGCCCTGAGGCCGACTGACGGCAGGGTCTGCCAAGAGGCACAGCAAATCACGGGCCATTGGGATTGCCAGGCGAGAGCACCTTCCCTACTCAGACCTTCCTAAGCAGGAGAGCAGGAATAACCCTCCTCGCTTCAGCTGGACCTGGGAACACCATACCCTTCAAGTGTCCCAATTTTCCTGGGACATTCCCGGAATTACAGAAGCCATCCCAGCTTCTGATTTGCTCCTGGAATGTCCTCTTTTCCTTCTCCAGCGCTGCCGTCACTGAGCTCAGGGAGGAGGATGAGCCAGCCTTGGTGCTTGCAGTGGTGCCATGCTCTCTTGTGTGAGATACATGTCCCGATTTTCATCAGAGGACTGTTAGAGGGTGTGGGACACCCAGTTTGGCTTAGGTTTCTGTCTTCGTTTCCAAGCAGTGGGTATGTCTGTTCATTCATTAGACTTTGTGCTTCTTATGTGAATGGCATGCTCTCTGCAACTGTGGTTAATCTTCGTGCTTAATGACATCACTGGGGTACACCCCCTGTGGCATCACCAGGGGCCGCCCGGGGCCCTGAATCTTAGGGTCTGGGATGCTGCTGACCTGACAACCCCGTAGGTCCTTGTCTGATGAGGAACTGGAGTTGGGATTCAGCTGGAGAGGGAAGCATTTCAGAAAGCTTGCAGACTAGGAGGCATGGAGGGTTGGAGTTGGAGGAGGAGGAAGGAGACAGAGGCAGAAGTACCTGCAGAGCATCTAGGGAGTCAGAGAGGCAAGGCCAAGGTAAGGACAGAGGAGAATGTCACTTGGTCTGCATCTTTAAAGCGATTGACCTAATTCGCACCAACTGGACAAATGCATGGATTGGAATGTAATTATCCTTTGAATTTCACACTTCCCTGAATTTGGAGATACAGTTCTTGGCTCAGAAGATGTCCCGAAAAGTGTTTTAAATGTGTATTTTAGGATAAAATACATTCAGAAATGTGTACGTTGAGATAAAATACACATTTAACTACATATTTTGTGATAGCATGCATATTCATGCATATATTTAAATATGAATTTTCATAAGGGTTTTTTTCTAAAGGAGGGGGAAATGGCAGATTAATGAGAAACTGGGAAGAATAGACGGATGAATAAACACATGCAAAATGGATGTGGAGCAGAAATAGACTGATCCCTAGACCAGAGCCTGGCTGTTAATCAAGTAAAGAGCCGTACCTGACCTGGAAACAATTATAGGCAAGAGGAGAGCAACCAATGGTATCATAGAATCATAGAATCGTAGAGTTGGAAGAGACCACAAGGGCCATCCAGTCCAACCCCCTGCCAAGCATATATTCGGGAGAAGAACTTTGTGGGCTCTGGAAGGATACTCTTCCTTTTGCTTCCGTGTTATGGGTTCAAAGAGGCATCAAAGATTCTTGGCTCAAGACCTGGTCCATGCTGACAGTGGTTTATTGAGGTCAGAGTTACTTTTCGTGCCTGTCACTGCCTGGTGCATTAATAGATATTTCTAGAACAGCCAGTAATTGCCCATCCCTCTGTTATCTTCTGGAAGGTAGCTGAAGCCACACTGAGCTGCAGACTGCATTTCATAGGACAGTGATGGCTAACCTTGACACCCCAGATGTTTTGGAACTACAACTCCCATCATCCCTAGCTAACAGGATCGGTGGTCAGGGATGATGGGAGTTGTAGTCCCAAAACATCTGGAGTGTCAAGGTTAGCCATCACTGTCATAGGATCATAGGATCTTAGAGCTGGAAGGGAACCAAGGGTCATCTAGTCCAACCCCCTGCAATGCAGGAATCTCAGCTAAAGCATCCATTGACATTATGCATCTAGGATATGGCATACTCCTCAACTGTCCTGTTTTGAGCGGGACATCCCGGAATTGATTGGATTCTGCAATGTCCCGTTTTGGGGCATGAGTCAGCCGGCTTGCACCAAAAGACACACATCCTTTTGTCTGGGCCAAAAGACACTCATTTTGTGGTCTCAAACTCTCGCATGAGTCAGTTAGCACCCGTGAGAGCTTGGGACCAAATAACGAGTGTCTGGATTTTGATCAGCAGGTTTTTGGAAGGTATGATATGGGCACACACACACACAGTGTGTGTGTGTCTTTAGATCAGGATGGGGAAATTCTGGTCCAGGAGCCAAATGCAGACTTCAAGTCCTCTGCATCTGTCTGTCAGATCTCTCCCTCTGACTGAAATTATTCCCCACCTGCTGTTTGAAGGAGACTGACATTGGCATAGTACCAGCAGCGAGCTGGATCAGGCAAGGCTTCTCCCCTAACCTGGCTCATCGCATGGAGGGGTGTGTGAATGCTCACCTGCCCCTGACCATGTCCAGAGCACCATCCTTGCATGACTTGGTGGAGACAGAGCATCCAATTACAACTCACGCCTATGCGTGGCAAAGTCATGGTTGCAGTTTGAGCCTGCCTGCCTAAAGCATAGGGGCACCGGCAGTAGGCAGGTGTCCCTAACGGTAAGGCAGAGGTGGAGCAGGTGTCCCTTATGGGTCAGATCCAGTCCAATGACTATGAGCCTGCTTGATCCCACTCCTGCTCTCCTTGCGTAATTCCTCAGAGATGCTATGAAATCACCACAGGCCTCTAGTAGGGATGGGGGAGAAATCCGGTTCCATCCACATTTTAGCGCAAACCTAATCTGCACTTGCTGGAACAATACACAGGCTGAAATACAGCAGTACTTCGAAATCCGCACTTCTCTGAATTCTGAGGTGCAGTTCTCCCGTGGGGGGGGGGAAGTGTTGAAAATTAATGTATTAGAAGGAAGTGTCTATAAAAATGATTTGTATTAATGTAAATAACATACAAAAATGCATTACAGTAAGGGAAACGGCTTGCAGAAAAATGCGTATGTGTGCCAAAGGCAGGTAAAGAAGCACCTCTTTGTCCAGGCCATTCGAGGGGGGCAGAAAAGGCCCTGCAATTTGTTTCTACTGGCTGTATTTTTATTTTCTCACTGCTGCCATTTGACTTGACACTTGATGATGATGCATGATTGGTTTCCTTTGCTTTTTTTATATTGTTTATTGAGATTTTAAAATGCTGCTTCCCACTCTGGAATCCTTGGCTGAAGGGTAGTATATTTTATTTTATTTTATTTATTTTATTTTTTATTTTTATCTCACCTCTTTATTGTTTTATTATCTCACCTTTTTCTCCCAGGAGGTCGAGGTGGCATACATGGTGCTCCCCTTCCTCATATATGTCGGCATCCGGGGGTCTAAAGGCCAGCTGGCTAGCCCCCAGCTGGATCGTCTCCTTCTCAGCCGTGCCCCTGCGAAGATCCATCGACCTCTGGCTCCGACATAAATCAGTGACTCAAGCTTCCCAGACTTGAGAACACCATACTTAGCAGTGTAAACTGCACAGCAGAAGAGGCTGAGGCTTGTGAATACATACTATGAACTACAGATTTATTAAACATAAATCAAGACAAAGAAACATGTCGTCTCTCCTTGCCGTCTTCTCAGAGAGAGAGTCAAAACAAAAGCAATACAGCAGAAGTTCCTCTTATGCCAGCAAACTGTGCTGGAATGTAAACAGACATGTGACACATAACAATCCCATGTCTGCAACTAAAGGTGGAATGGAAAATCCCAACAATATAATCCCCACAACAGCCCTGTGAGGTAGAGTAGGCTGTGAGGCAGTGATTGGCCACCGAAGGTCACCCAGTGAGCTTCATGGCCGAGTGGGTATTTGAACCTGTTCTCTCAGGTCCCAGTCTGATGTTCCAACTACTACACCACACCTATTTCAAAGAATCATATAACCATAGAACTGTTGAGCTGGAAGGACTGTGAGGGTCATGATCCTACACTTTGTTGAAGGAAAACTCCCCACCGGAGTAGAAATCATATATTGAACAGATAAAGGTAAAGGTAAAGGGACCCTTGACCATTAGGTCCAGTCGTGTCCAACTCTGGGGTTGCAGCACTCATCTCGCTCTATAGGCCGAGAGCCGGCATACAGCTTCCGGGTCATGTGGCCAGCATGACTAAGCCGCTTCTGGTGAACCAGAGCAGTGCACAGAAACGCCGTTTACCTTCCCGCCAGAGCGGTTCCTATTTATCTACTTGCACTTTGACATGCTTTCAAACTGCTAGGTGGGCAGGAGCTGGGACCGAGCAACGGGAGCTCACCCCATCGCAGGGATTTGAACCGCCGACCTTCTGATCAGCAAGCCCTAGGATCTGTGGTTTAACCCACAGCGCCACAGATGGAAAGCTCTTTAATCTGAGTAGGCTGAAAGCAAAGAGTATGGTTACCGTAATTTCTGTCGCGGAGCTTCAGTATGCTGATGACAATGTAGTGTGTGCACACTCAGAGGATGACCTCCAAACCATCCTAAATATATTCGCATAAGCTTACAAAAAGCTTGGCCTATCGCTCAACACCCCCAAAACCAAAGTGCTGCATCAACAAGCACAAAACAACCCCTCTGCAGTGCCACAAATCCAACTCAATGGTGTGACGTTGGAAAATGTTGATCACTTCTCCTACCTGGGCAGTTATCTTTCCACAAGGGCCAACATTGATGCCGAAATCCAGCATCGCCTGAGCTCTATGAGTGCAGCTTTCTCCTGAATGAAGTGTAGAGTGTTTGAGGACCGTGACATTCAAAGGGAAACCAAAATGCTTGTTTACAAAGCTATTGTACTACCAACCTTACTGTATGCTTGTGAAACATGGACCACTTATAAACGCCATCTCCAACTCCTCGAAAGATTCCATCAATGGTGTCTGAAAACTTTTACATATCACTTGGGAAGACAGGTGAACTAATGCCAGTGTACTGGAAGAAGCAAAAATCACCAGTGTCAAAGCAATGATTCTTCAACATCAACTTTGTAGGACTGGTCATGTTGTTCAGATGCCTGATTATCGTTGTCCAAAACAACTACTCTATTCTGAACTTAAAAATGGAAAGCATAATGCTGGTGGTCAACAAAAAAAGGTTTAAAGACTCTCTCAAGACAAATCTTAAAAAATGTACCGTAGTATAAACACTGACAATTGGGAAACACTGGCCTGCTAGCGCTCCAGTTGGAGAACAGCATTTAGCAAAGGTGTCATGGACTTTGAAGATGCTCAAACTCAGGATGAAAGGAAGAAACGTGCTAAGAGGAAGGCACTCTTGGCAAACCCTCACCGTGATCAACTCCCACCTGGAAACCTATGTCCTCACTGGAAGGACATGTGGATCCAGAATTGGCCTCCACAGTCACTTACAGACTCACTGTTCACTTACAGACTTACGCACAGACTTCCATGTTCATGGAAGACAATCTTACTCGGCTACGAGCGATCACCAAAGAAGAAGGAGACCTCTGGATGAATTCCCAATACTGTGATCAAAGGACAGGGAACCTTCAAGCCCAGATCCAGACAGCTAATGACTGGCAACTGGCTAATTGCTACTTGGGAACTGAACTCTGAGCTTCTGGGTCACGTTGCCCTTTTCTGCTTCCAGTCCTTCTGTAGCTACACCTTTGCCACCTTCTCTGAACGGCAAATTCAATGGAGGAGAGAAAGATGCGGCTAGAACTCTGCGCAGGGAGGGGTGTGCAGTTTGCAAAACTTATCAGCATCTAAACAGTCGCTGGAGCAACAGGCCCAGTTGCAGGTAAACAGCTCCCTCCTGGGAGTGGAGCAAGGCTTGGCAGGGGAACCAGCTTTGATCCTGACAGCAGCCCCAGGGATAGAGAGAGAAAGGGCTGGCTCTCTCCCCGCATCCGGCGTGCAATTCTGCTGGCAAGGCAGATACTCCCCAGCGAGCGAAAAGCCTTCCCAGAAGCTTCCTGAACGGTCCTGTGCTTTTCTGTTTGATGCACAGAAATTGTTTCCTGTGCCACAACTGGAGAGAGATGAATAAGGGGATGCTTTCGCTGAAGCTGCAGTTTCCCTGGGCCAAAGCCGAGCTTTCTCTCCTAATGCCTTCTACGCTCAGCAAAGAGGATTTTGTCCACATTCTCTCTGCCCTCGCAGAGTCCCAGCGTGAGGTAGCCTCGGTGGAGTTGGCAGCTCTGCCCGGGGAAGGCATTCATTAGTTGCCAGTGGTGCAGAGAAGAGTTTTGCATTGGATCTGAAAATAGAAAGTGAAGACGATGAGGGCATTACTAGACAGTGGCAATTAAATCTGCTCTTTCAGAAGGAGTGACCCCAATGCATGAGCTGCTAAAGAACAAGGTCTTCCTAGGCTCTGCGATCACCATTTTTTGTTAGATGTGTAGGCTCAGGGCAGGTGAGGTTCAAGCTGAGAACTTTCCAGTGTCAGCAACCAAAGTCAGCAACCTTTTTCAGCCATGGGCTGGTCCACCATCCCTCAGACCATGTGGTGGGCCAGACTATTTTTTTTTGGGGGGGGGGGAATGAATGAATTCCTATGCCCCACAAATAACCCAGAGATGCATTTTAAATAAAAGCACACATTCTACTCATGTAAAAACATGCTGATTCCCAGACCATCCGCGGGCCGGATTGAGAAGGCGATTGGGCCGCATCTGGCCCCCAGGCCTTAGGTTGCCTACCCTTGGACTAGTGGGTCTGGCACATCAGGAGTGGGTGGAAAAAGCAAGAAACTGAGTCAAATTTCTCCATCCATCCCTCATAGTGGGTAACAGGTGGTGGGAAGTCAAATGGCCAGAAAGGTTTTAAATCAGGGGCAGGGAACTTTATTTTCAAACCCTTCTAGGCTACCTTCAGGGAACCATTGGAGGGTGGAGCCAAAGGCAAAAGTGGGTGGAGCAATACATGCAAATTTTGCCTAGGCTACTTCCCGCAAACATCTCTCCATCCTCCATCCAGAGCCATTGCCGGCCTGCCCTACTCCACTTTTGGGACAAGGTTTAGCTGGGGAAGTACTTGAAACCTGAAAGGGGATCAGAGATGGGGAGGTTTTGTTGTCTCGTTGTGTTCTGCTTCTGTTTGCTCCTTGCCTGCTCCCCTCCATCACTCGCATGCCCCATCCCCATGGCTGGCTTTTCATCACCTCCCGAAAGGTTCAAGTGTCCCCCTTTTTTTCGGAAATCCTGATGAGCAGAAACCTGAGTCTAATCTACGAAGGCTCTCTTAAGGTGGCCTGATTGCTAGCAGATGCCATCTTGGGGGGGGGGAGGGGGGAAAGGAGTGTGCAGAGGAATTACACAAAGTGGTCGTGTTTGCACTCCAAATCCCCAGTTCTGGTTCCTTGTTGGGAAGGGAGGGGCTGTTGGTTTTGCAGGGAAAGTCAAAGGTATTTCCCTGGTTGGGTTTTAAACCTGATTTTGGTCTTACTGCCTCCAGGAACATTGCAGCTTTTCTCATTAAGTGAAAGGCATCTATATTGCCCATCTTTCCTGCAATTGCCTCCTCAAGTGGCAGAAGTTGCCACGAAAGGCAGGCAGCCACATAAGGCTATTTCTACAGTCTTTTTTTTTTGCCATATAATTTTTCTATTAATTTTATAACAATACAATAATCTTTACAACTCATAACATTTTTTAAAAAATAATTTTTATTTGGTTTTCCAAACATATAAACACAACTTAACACATATCACTTACTAACACAAATACAAATGCAACAATAAACACATATATCTTCCTTTTCCCCTTCTTCTTTCCTTATCATCTTAGTTTGACTTCCTCCTATCACTCCTACTGCGTTCCATTGTATTTCATCTTTAGCAATTTCCTATCATCTTCTAATATTATTTCTCTTATCTAACTAATACTATTTCTTATTTTAACTTAACACTTATATATTTCCTTACTCATATTACTATCTTAACCCATCTTAATCATACATCATAAATTTTACTTAACTAGTCTTAATTCTACTCTGTAAACTACCACATCTTCCAGCTTTTTTTCTAACTTTAAATCTTGCATTCATTTTTAATGTAATCTTTAAACTTCTTCCAATCTTTTTCCACCGCCTCTTCCCTCTGGTCGCGGAGTCTCCCCGTCAGTTCGGCAAGTTCCATATAGTCCATCATTTTCATCTGCCATTCTTCTATTGTTCGTAAGTCCTTTGTTTTCCAGTATTTTGCAATCAATATCCTTGCTGCTGTCGTGGCATACATAAAGAAGGTGTGGTCGTCCTTAGGTATTTCTTGGTTGACCATTCCAAGTAAGAAGGCCTCTGGTTTCTTTATAAATGTGTTTTTCAACACTCTTTTAATTTCATTGTATATCTTTTCCCAAAAGGCCTTCGTCCTTGGACAGGTCCACCACATATGATAAAACGTCCCTTCAACATTCTCACACTTCCAACATTGGTTATCCTGCAAATGATAGATTTTAGCAAGTTTGACTGGGGTCAAATACCACCTATATATCATTTTCATAATATTCTCTCTTAACATATTACATGCAGTGAATTTTATTCCTTTCCTCCATACAACTCATAACATTTTGGGTTTTTAAGGCCGTGACTTCCATCAAACCCTCCTTATGATATCCTAACATTTATCACTAATATCTATAATCCACAAATCTATCATTGCTTGAAATTATCACACATAAACTTATCACTAAAATTTCATATTACAATGACATTCTTTCTTTAATCTACAAAGCTTCTTGCAGTCCTACCAACGTATTCAATTGCGCGCAATTGTATTTCAGATAATCTGCAAATTTAGTCCAGTCTTTTATGAACTTCTGCATTCTTCCCGTCATTTTGTCCAATTCCGCATACTCCATTAATTTCACTGTCCATTCTTCCTTTGTTGGTGATTCTTCTTGTTTCCATTTTTGTAAAATTAAGATTCTCGCCGCATTTACAGCATATTGGAAAAGTTTAACATCTTGTTTTTTAATCTCTGTACCTATTATTCCCAACAAGAAAGCTTCTGGTTTTTTAACAAATGTATATTTCAACATTTTCTTAATTTCATTATATATCCTATCCCAAAAGCATTTCACCTTCTTACACTCCCACCACATATGATAAAAGGTACCTGTTTCTACAGTTTTAAAGGTGTCAGCTCATCGCTCTGGTTCTTCCAGGAATAATAGGTCCCACTTCCTATGAAACAAAGGCCTTGAAGAAGGTTGAGGGAAGAGCCTCTTGTTTCTTTCAGAGTTTATAAGCTCTGACTCTGATTTGCTGGATTTCCTTAAGCCAGACTTCCCTGGCTTAAAGTGGAGCTCTTCAGATGTTTTGGATGACAAGTAACTACGGATAGGTTTCAGGCTTAATCCAAAGGGCTGGGTTTGACCTTTGAAGCCGTTATGTGGGTCAGGACCTGAAACTTCAAGGACCGCCTCTCCCCACAAATAGCATTCCAGACCCTCCCAGAGACGCTTTCCCTACAGGAAAGGTCAAGAATGTGTAGAATGGGCCTTCTCAGTGGTGGCTCCCTGCTTATGGTGTGCTCTCTCCAGGGAGGCCTGCCTGCTGCCATCACTATCTATATTTAGGCACCAGGCAAACATGTTTCTTTTTATCCAGACTTTGGACACCTTAATCTGGAAGATTCAGGGTATACCTGTGACCTCTTCCTTGACATTTTTTGTTGTTGTTGGGATGGATAGCATTTGCCTTTCCTTTTTATATACGTCGTTGCGGTGTTTTCAAGTTTTCATCTTGCTTTGGTCTTTATATTCAGTTTTAATATTTGTATTAAGTCACTTTGCAATTCTTTTTGTAAAAGAAAAGAAAAGTAACCACTGAATGTAAGAAATATAAATAAGAAATAAAAAAGAACTCCCATCAGCCTCAGCTAGCACACTGGCAAAGTCTGTCAGAATGGATGTGGAAAGAAAGGGACATTTTTACTCGACGCACTGCAGGGGTACTCCAATATCTTAATAATTAACACATTGCTTTAAATTTGATTGGTTCCTTGGTTGGGGGATTGTTGCCATCTGCGTGCTTTGAAAAGAGATGCCACACTGTCAAAAAACCTTCGAGTTTCGCCTTTCTCCTTAACTGATGAGCTGGTTTCTCCACTATCAAAATCTCCTGCATCTTATTGAACCAATGTCTTTGGGTAGGTGATTAAGTTGCTTTCTATTCCTTAGCTTTTAGCAATTTGGCACATGATAAGATCATTCTGGTGCTTTTTACTCATTTAGGGTAGTTGATGGGGCTCCTTATTCGGGGGAGAGGGGCGGCCTTCCGTAAATGTTGGCCTGTTTGTCATTTCTATTGAGAATGCTTCAACAAGCATCAGAATAGTGAATCAACCAGTGTCTAGAGCAGTATGTTTTCATTGATTTGTACCTCAACATAATGCAGAAAGCTTCCCCCAGCATCATGTTCCAATGAGTATTCCCACATCTGGCTCTCATTGCATGAAAGTTAGTATCTCACTAAAAAGGCACTAACCTTTGTACGAAGTCCCTTATGATTCCTGAGGCAAATATCTCACTACAACGCCCCTCCTCTTACCAAATCCTCCTCTCTCCACTCTGAGTCTATCTACAGTATACCCACTTTGCAGCTTCCATCCTTCTTAGAAACATGCATATATATATATATATATATATATATATATATATATATATATATGCATGTTTCTAAGAAAATTATATATATTTCTAAAAAATTATATATATATATATATATATATATATATATATATATATATATAAAAATTTTTAGCCAGTTCAAACTCTCTCTCCTTCCATTCCTGTGGTATTTAGATCTTTCACAGCCACAGATATATCTCGAGGTCCCAGAGATGTATGTTCTGTGTAATATTTAGTATTACAAGAAAACCTGATCTATAGGGCAACCCGCTAAGAGAATATGGTTACCTGTAGAGTCTGGTGTGTTAGGACAAATGATTATAATAAACAACAACAACTGTCCTGAGATCTTGTGATGAAGGGCTGAATAATAATAATAATAATAATAATAATAATAATAATAATAATATTTACCCGTCCTGCACTGTAAGGCCCCAGGGCAGATTGCAATGTCAAAACTCAACATTAAAAACAGTTTGAAACAACATACAATCACAAAAAGGGTCCTACACCTTGAATGCATACCCTCAAACTGCTCCCCAAATACCAGGATCATCATGAAAAACCTTAAGCCATCACGGCTTCTCATGCAGAGTCAATACAATACAAGACAAGAGTCCCCATTTCCCAAGGGACCTTCTGTTCAGTACAGCATTTCAACATGTTACTAGAAGTTCAGATTTGTGCATCCCTCTAACACATTTCTTAGATCTATTTCTCCCTCCCCTCCCTCTCAATATGGCGTCACTTCCTGCTTTTATGAAAACAAGATCCGAGTCACTTTAATAATAATAATAATAATAATAATAATAATAATAATAATAATTTATTTATACTCTGCCCATCTGGCTGGGTTTGCCCAGCCACTCTGGGCGGCTTCCAACAGAACATTAAAATACAATAATCTATTAACCATTAAAAGCCTCCCTAAACAGGGCTGCCTTCCGATGTCTTCTAAAGGTCTGGTAGTTGTTGTTCTCTTTAACCTCTGATGGGAGGGTGTTCCACAGGGCGGGTGCCACTACCGAGAAGGCCCTCTGCCTGGTTCCCTGTAACTTGGCTTCTCGTAGTGAGGGAACCGCCAGAAGGCCCTCGGCACTTGAACGCCCCCTAAGAAAGTTTCCCATTGTTTCCCTGCTCCTTGGCCGGTGGGTGGGGGACCGCAGGGGGTGGGGCCTGTCCGGGAGGCCCCTGCCATGTCTGCAAGGGGTGCCAAGGGGTGGCAGGCACTGATGAGCAACCGTTACGGTCGCTTGCCTCTGGATTGCTTCATTTGGCTGCTGTTTTCTGCATCCCTACCCCAGCCTCTGAGGAGAAGAAGAGTTTGGATTTGATATCCCGCTTTATCACTACCCGAAGGAGTCTCAAAGCGGCTAACATTCTCGCGGCTTTCCCTTCCTCCCCCACAACAAACACTCTGTGAGGTGAGTGGGGCTGAGAGACTTCAAAGAAGTGTGACTAGCCCAAGGTCACCCAGCAGCTGCATGTCGAAGAGTGGAGACGCGAACCCGGTTCACCAGATTACAAGTCTACCGCTCTTAACCACTACACCACACTGGAGGAGGTGACCTGGGGGAGAATAGACACTGATGTTGTCCCTATT
This sequence comes from Darevskia mixta, assembly GCA_034641385.1. Lineage (NCBI taxonomy): Eukaryota > Metazoa > Chordata > Lepidosauria > Squamata > Lacertidae > Darevskia > Darevskia mixta. The sequence continues at coordinate 3,308,972 of JAWWNH010000091.1, read as the reverse complement.
TCCATCTGAGGAATGTTGTGGGGTATGCAAATGCCAAAAACGCCAAAAGGTAAAAAGGTGAGTCTTCAGTATTTGCCAGAAGCTATATATTACAGTGGGACCTCGACTTACAAGCGATTCGACTTACGTGTTTTTCGACTTACGAATGACTTCCGGGAGAAACAAAATGGCCGCCGCAACTGAATTTTTCGACTTACGAATGGAAGTCGCAGCCGCTTTAATAGGATTTTTTTGACTTACAAATTTTCGACTTACGAATTTTCGACTTACGATTTTTTTCGCTCAATGCATTCCTATGGGGATTCGACTTACGAATGTTTTCGACTTACGAAAATTGCGTCGGAACGCATTATCGTCGTAAGTCGAGGTCCCACTCTACTGGGTTTCCCAAACTTGGGTCTCCAGTTGTTTTTGGACTACAACTCCCAGCATCCCTAGCTAGCAGCACCAGTGGTCAGGGATGATGCGAACTGTAGTCCACACTTAATTTAACCTTTGCCTAATGTTTTCTAGACACAGGTAACAGGTCTGAACTTTCCCGGTTCGTGTCCACTATTTTCTTTGCCCCACTGCTTTCTCCAGGGAAACCCTCTTTCTGATGCTGAATCAGAACAAACAGAAATTTGGGTTTTCCATGGATTACCTTCTGCTCTGATTCAGTGATAAAGAGCGGGTTTTCAGAGGAGAGCACCAGGCCCAAAATGAAAGTGCCTGGACACCTGGAAAGCCTGGACCTTTGCCTAGAAATCTGAAGTAAAGGGAAGTGTGAATGAGCCCTGAATGGGGAAGAGAATGAGGACGAAATGAAAATTGCGTGGCTCCACCTATCATTAGGCCGGGCACTATCTTCTGTGGGTCTCTCTGCCTTCTACCCTACAAGTCCTAATGGGCCCCAGCCACCACTGGATAAGAAGCATGCAGTGGTTTCTTGTTTTTAAAATGCTTTTATTGTTTTTATCTCTTGTTTGCGGCCCTGGACTCCTTTGGGAGGAAAGGCAAGCTATAAATTCAATAAACAAGCAAGCAAGCAAACAAACAAACGAATAAGAAAGGAGAACCCGGACACTGAGGAACAAAGCAAAGCATGAACTGCTGCAGTGGAGAGATTTTAAAGCAGGCATTCCTACTTCCTGGGAGATGTCAACCACCACAGAAGGCAACCGACAGAGGCTGAGGTGTTGACAATGGGAATGACCAAGCACCAAATCTATGATATCCTTTTCGGCTGGCCACTTTTCAAGCTCTCTGAGTGCCCAAAGTGATCTCTTCCTCTTTGGTTGCGAGCCTTAGCTGGGTGACATGTCACTGACATTTGCTGGCGATTAGAGAATATTCCAACCATATGGAGCTGCCCTAGGAATGCACAGCGGGAGTCGAGAGAGAGGATTCTGTTTGCACTGGTATGTAAACACAGACGAAAGCTCAGAATGTGGTTGCCCTGTTTTTCCAACCTGAGTCACTCCCGGCACTCGGAGGTGCGGCTCCATGGTTTTTCCATTTGCCTCAGCAAATCCCCTTGATTTTGCTTCTGAGAAGGTGAAGGGAAAGTACATAGTGTTGTGATGGACTCCAGCAGCTACCATTTTGGTAGCCCGGAAAAGAGAGAGATTTGGAGAAAGAGGAGAGAGAGAGAGCGAGAGAGCGAGAGAGCGAGAGAGAGAGAGAGAGAGAGAGAGAGAGATGTTTTCCTTCCCCTCTCATTATACCGGAACTCTGGGCCATCCTGAAGTTCAGATCCTGAAGTTGAGGCTCCAGTACTTTGGCCACCTCATGAGAAGAGAAGACTCCCTAGAAAAGATCCTGATGTTGGGAAAGGTTGAGGGCACAAGGAGAAGGGGACAACAGAGGATGAGATGGTTGGACAGTGTTCTCGAAGCTACTAACATGAGTTTGGCCAAACTGCGAGAGACAGTGAAGGATAGGCGTGCCTGGCGTGCTCTGGTCCATGGGGTCACGAAGAGTCGGACACGACTGAACGACTGAACAACAACAACAACTGGGCCATCAAATGAAGATTCAGGACACAGGAAGTTACCGTATTTTTTCGTGTATAAGACTAGGCTTTTTTCCTAATAAATAATGTCAAAAATTAGGGGTTGTCTTATACATGGATACATCTCCCTCCCATTTTCTTAAATCTGAGTCCCCCAAAATACACGGGGGTGTCTTATAGATGGAAAAATATGGTACTTCTCCTCACAACGCAGAGATAAACTAAAAACATGGCTGCATTAGCTATGGAAGCTGGAGCCCAAAAACATCTGACAGGTTCCCCTAGGCATGGCCTAGACCTTTTGAGGAAGTTGGTAGGGAAAGAGATGCAGAATTCTTATAACATCCAGTTAAGCCCCACAGAGAACAAAGAGGGCATCTCAAGTACTGTAAGAACAACTGTGTGCGCATTAAATTCTCGTGCTGAAAAAGCTGGGGAAGATCAGGGAAGAGAGGAACCATATTTTCCATATGGGCTGACGTGGCTGCAGCCAGATTCCTTTGGACCCTGGCATAGATCATGTCGTCTTCTTTTCGTTGGAACTGCCAGAGGAGTTGAGTCAGAATGGGAGCGGGCCCTATCTACTCCTGGTGACGAATGGATAGGCCTAATTTATCATTACTTCTAGTATTTTAGTGTATTTATGATCAGGTCTGTTTCTAATTACCTCACGCGTGCCCAGAGCAATGGATGGGAGATTTAAACATAAACCTCTCCCACTTGCATCAGATGTATGTCAAGCAACAAAGGGAGTCGAGTAGCCAGAGTTTCCGAGGGACTGGCTGTACGAGGGCCTTTGGGGGAGGAAGGGCAACGGTCCATCAAATCCTTGGATCGCGGCGTTGAGCGGAGGTCCCTTCATGGAAGAATGCAGTGTGCGTCTTCTTCCAGGCAATGACTCGCAACAATTGGAGCTTTTGCAAAGGAGTCTTAAGAAGTGTAGTGAACTCAGATTGTCGAGCCTTTACAGATGACCGTCAGAAGAACCTTGCTGCTCAGGTCAAAGGTATAGGCAGGCCAGCATTCTGTTCTCACAGTTGCTGTTGGTAGCCTCTGAGACAATGGAGTGCACCTTTGTGGGTGAAGTGAATCTGTGTTGGTTTTGTCGCATTAGGAACACTGAACCTCTGTGGGGCATTAGGAACATTGTGACCTCTGTGGGGCACAAGCCTGGGTAGCATATATGGAGGTCTTGGGCTGCCCAGGTGACAACACTCCCCTCTTGACCTCACTGATGTTGTCCTATGGAAAGCAGAGCTATACATTTGGCACCAGCTTGACTGCGGGAGTTGCTAGAAGAGACGTACAAGCCACCTTAGGGACTCCTCTCTGGATTAGTGTAGGGGCTTCTTAACATTCTCTTCTCCTAAAGATGTCCTGCAAGGCAGCAGAGCTTTGTGACCAGAGTTTTCCTTCTCCTAGATGGGCTACCTTCCTAGATTGACTAGCCCCGTCTGCCCCAAGAGGAGCACAATGTGGTACCAGAGGTACTACTCCTTCCCTAACACCCCTAGCACCCCAGTTCTCAAAATGGAAGCCTCCAAACAAGCCGCTTTCTGTATAAGGCGGTATTTGGGCATAATGATGGTGTTTTGAGTTGAATGTCTTTTCTTAAGAACATAGCAAGAGCCCTGCTGGAGCAAGCCAGTGGAGAATCTAGTTCAGCATCTTGTTCTTAAGAGTCGCCAACCAGATGCCTGTGGGAAGCCTTCTGCTTTCACAACTGAAGTGACAGATAGACATACCTGTGGATCAAACACCGTTTTAACAATCAGTCTTGTTTTATTATTATTAATTAAATTTGTATATTACCCTTCACCCGAAGATCCCAGGGCAGTTCACAACAGAAAAATGCAAAATAAAGAATTGAAAATGTTTCTTCTTCCCGATTTTCCATAGCACTGCATGTACAATGAAATGATTTTCTAAAAAAAAAAAAGATTTTAAACACACCAAGTAAAACAACTGTACAACCACACCAGGGATTAGAAGAGGTAGAGCTGTGATGTCATGGGGAAGAGCTGCTACCAGTCAGTACATAAGGGGTTGGCAAATTATGGCCCATGGGCTGGATCCGGCCCAGTTGCCTTCAGGATCCGGCCCGCAAACGGTCCATGGATCGGCATGGGTCCCCCCCCCAGTTTTTTCCCCGAACACCAATTTTTTTCTGCACTGCCATTTCCCCCCTCCCTCTCATGCACCGCGGCGGCGCCTCCTCCCTCCTGCGAGCAAAGGCAGGCACCAGTAGTGGCCAATCACCTGCAAAGCTGTTTGAGGCCCTGGCCAATGGGCAGGTGGCGGCTGCGCTTGATCAGGAGCTGCCCAGTCATCTGGCCTCCACTACCAGCGGGAAGATTCCGAACTGAGGGAAGACCTCTGGAGACCTTCCCACAGTCTGGAGCTCTCCCCGCTGCTGGTGCGGTGGCAATCTGGCCTCCGCTGCCGGCGGGAGGGCCCCCATCCCACCCCCAAAGTGCGAAAGAGGTGCAACATCTGGAGGGTGCCATATTGGGGCACACTTGGGGCAGATGACCGTACAGGTGAGTGTCACCGTAAATAGAGACTATAGAGAGTGCCATTACACTCAGATCCTGCTTGGAAGCTTCCTGTAGGCATCTGGTTGACCATGGTGGGAACAGGATGCTGGAGTTGATGGACCAGAAGGGTTCTTCTTAGGTTCCTATGTATTTAGATAACACCAAGCTAGATGGACCAATGATCTGAGTCAATATAAGGCAGATTCCGACATTCAACATAGTTCCCTTCTGCAGCAAATATGCAGAGGTGGTATTTTCAGTGCACGACCTTGAAGAGGAAATCCATGTTTGGGGCTAGATGCATGGGGGATGCCTACAGATTGATGCTACTGCTGTAAAAATGTTACATTCTGCATTCACCCAGTAAAGCAAATTTGTTTGATGATCTCGTTGCAGGATTTGTGCATTGTTCTTTGATTTTAAGAGGGGAAGATGCTCAAGGCTGTCACTGGAAGGCCTTCATCAGGGAGTCCTCCTGGCTCTGGTGCACTGCAAACCGGTTGCGGCCAGTTTGGTCTCTCACAGCTTGGAGTGTTCTGGCATGCAGGAAAGATTCTGTTGAGCTCAGCCTGCATTTGCTGTGCGTTGCTGTCTCTGAGGGCCAAGAAACATTACAGTGCTATTACTGATCATCTTAAGCAGAGATGGCCCCATTTATGAGCACTGCCTAATGAGAATGGATTAATCTGAAAGGACAGTCCCCCTAAGATGTGGCTGCAAATGCTAAAAAGATGCAAATATTCAATCAAACGCTCACTTCTTGCTTTAATGTATTTCTAGATTGCTTCTTTGCAAGGGAGCGTGGGACAAAGACACAAGATGGTCTGAAAAACTCTTGCATGGAATTGCAAGTTTCCAAACACGGTGGAAGGAAATTCCAGACAAGCAGGTGGGGGAAGAGACAAAAGAAAAGAGTTAGAGAATAATAATGTCCCTTAAAATTAGCATAATCTCAAATAAGGATGTAAGAAGGCATCATTTTCTGTTCACCTTGCATTCATCGCATGCAGCGCTGTTTTCCTTCCACTGCAATTTGTCTTCTGCCGAAGACTATTCCATTTGTATTGCTGTCCGCTGCAGCAAAATTATGCCACTTGCATAATTTAGATTGTCATTATGTCACTGCACCCCATTCATTTCAGAGCAAAGGAAACACAATGGAAATCGAGGGGGGGCACATAACTAATATTGTATAATTTGCAGGCCGAAAGCAGCAACAGCAGCGAATGCTGATCACATTTGCTGAATTGATCTCCATTTCAGAGATAGGGTGAATAAGAGAACACTGGCAATTTCTGCTCCCATTTCTATTCCCCTTGGGATTCTAGGACATCCCTCATCTCGGATGTACTGCTCTTTAAAAGAACAATCTGGTGAACAACCATGAATAGCTTTGCTGTTTCAAAGAAATGGGTCCTCTGGTGATGCTGTCGTGAGCTGTCTTCCCTAGGCACATACTAGGACTCTTTTTGCATGTGTGCTATGGCTCCACCACCTTTTGAAATGAGTGGGAACCCCTTGAGAGCAGGGCAAGGCAGGGGCAGACCATCACAACTTCCTTGGTCGCTTCAGTGGCTAAAAGTGGTAAGTCAATGCCCCGTTAATGACCCTCATAACTCAGATTGTCAGAATTGGCCAAACTGCAGATGTGAACTCCTTAGTCTGCGCACAAGCACTTTGGGGCTGGGCGTCAATAGGCTGCAGAATGAGCAAGGAGGGAGAGGCCATATTCTCTTCTAGAAGCATGACCCTGTCTCCAAGAATCACCCATTGGTCCTCTTTTTATCTGGCCTTATCTCTGGTGAGGCTGGGTGATTTTAGACCCTGGGCTTTCCTTACACCCTGCATTGTCTAAGTGACTCTGTGTAATGCATAAGGAAAGGGAGATTGCAGAGGAGCTGAATGAATTCTGTGCATGCATCTTCATCGCGGAAGATGTAGGGCAGATGCATGTGCCTGAACTCACTTTCTTGGTAAGAGCATCTGAAGAACTGAGGCAAATGGTGGCGATAAGAGACGAAGTCCTAGGCCTTATTGACAAAACAAAAACAAACAAATCACTCGATCCAGATGGCATCTTAAAGAACTCAGATGTGGAATCCCTGATTTTCCAACAGAAATATGTGACTTGTTCCTCAGATCAACCTCTGGAAAGTGGCCAAGGCAACATCAAAAGGGGATCCAGGGGGGTCTTGGGAAATTACAGGCTGTTTAGCTTAACATCTGTCCCGGGTAAATGGGTGGAAAGATAACTTGATTAAAGATAAAATTTAGTGCTGGGCCAAAGCACTTGGCCCTGCCTATTTTGGCACATTTGGGGGTGGGGAAATCTCAGCACTTTCAGATGGGGGTGCACTTTGCGATTTGAAGAAGCGGCTGAGGTTGTTCCCTGCCCCCGCTTCCATGGGTCTGTGGAAACAGCCATCTCCCTTCTCCTCCCTTTGCCCAGGAATGCTCCTGGAAAAGATGCTACAACACTCGTACAAATTTAGAAATAGCTTCTGTAATTTAAACAGAAACACAATAGGCCTCCCTGCAGTGGGGAAGACTGGGACCAGGTGGTCTGTGGGCCTGTTCAGTCTGCTTTCCTGTGGCTAACATACCCTCAGATGAAAATGGGACTATAGGGCAGGATGGTCATCAGCACTGGGCCCTACTGACTCCTGCAGTGCTTGAATATAATGCAGATTCCTTGGCTAAGACTCTGTTACCCATCATTCCTCTGGATTCACCTTCCTGAACTACATCATCATGGGTCACTTTCAGAGATGTCTACTCTCATTTGCTCCCACTGGGACTTGTACTTCCAACACAGGTGCTGCCTTTACTCCCTACCTCCATCAAGATTGCTAACGATGTCATGGTTTCGTGCTGATGGCAGGCTGGGAGAAAATGGAGAAGATCCCAAGAGGGTCCTCAACCCACTGCAGCTTAAACCTACTCTTGTCAAACTCTGCAAAAGATGCTCATTTTTTAAGACATTGTTTGGGGACCCTGCTGAACCCCAAGCTTGCAGATGCAATGCACCCTGGTTGCGCACAACATTTCCTCTTGTTCAGATCAGCAGGAACTGCATTATTAATACCAACGCTAATGTTCTGCACTAAACCATTTTATATATGGAAGAGCTCCGCATATTGTATATAATTGTCAGTGTGCTGTACCCCCATAACAACGTTTCTGGTGACACAACCAAAATGACAAAAGAGTCTTTCCTTTTAAATAAAAAATGACGCCTGGGGCTTTGAGCCAGGAGACCACCTATTAAAAAATGTGTTGACAAAATGGAGCTGAATTCATGGATGGCAACAAGGCGATAAAGGCTTTCATTCATGCTTCTGACATAGGAAGAAGAATCTGAAGGTACCGGGAATTGTTTAGCCGAGGGAAAAGAAGGGTGAGGATGACATGATCATGGTCTTCAAATATTTAAAGGTTCCTTCAAAGAGATGGGAGAGCAATTCTGCATTTGCCACTTGGAACAGGCAACGGTTATAAAAGTTGCAGGAGGATACCCTGAAGCTACAAATATTGAAGGAAAACTTTAATGACATTGGATGTGCTACTGTTGACAGCAGATATGTGTTTCTCTGATTGGGGTTTGGAACTGATGCATCAGAGCATCTGGGCCCTCCAGATACGGTGTTGGACTACAGCTCCCATTGTCCCTGACCACTGGTCATGCTGGCTAGGGCTGATGGGAGCTGGAGTCCAACCGCGTGTGGAAGGTCTAAGGTTCCCCAACCTGCACCCAAGCAAAGTCAAAGTGCTGCACCAGCTGCCTTTGCCATGGTGCATGTGCACCCATGTGTGAGTTTGCAAGAGATCAGCAAAGAAGGACGGAGATTAGGATCCACATGGAGAGACAAAGAGCTCTCCTGCCCTTAGAATGCTAGGAATCTTGTCAAAAGAAGCCCATCATTGTTGGTTGTTGATTTCTCCAGGCTGTCAGCAAACACTGTTGTGCATTTTTCACACTATCCCCTGAAAGCTTAAGGACAGGAAACTTGGCACTAAAATAGGAAATTTGGATTCTCCTGAAGCACAAACGGTGCAGTGAGACTCTTCTGATCACAATATGTTCTTGGATCGGGTGCTAGCAGAACATGCATGGTTATTATTGTGGAATCTTGGAGCTCTGAAATAAAGGCAGAGCCGGCCCTACCATCAGGCAGTAGATGGTGGAGGATAAGTCCTCCTGAGGCCTTCTGCCATTTCCCTTTGTTGGAGATCATAGTTGTGTGTGTGCCAGCTGAGTTGTTACGCACCCCCTAAGCTAGCCTGCTGCCCTCGGGTGCAGTGGATGATGCTGTCCTATTGCCAGTGCTGAAGCAAAATTCACCTGCCAGTCTACTCAGCTCTTGTCCATGAACAGGACATATTGCCCTTTGCTTTAGGGAGCAGAAAGCCTTGGGGCAGCCCTGAACAAAGGGTCTCCTTTCAGTTCTATTTAGATGATGTAATCCAGAATAGATAACCTGCTTTGACTAATACTGCCACTAGGGCAACTATGCCCTGGATCCAATATGTCGGACAGAGAGCTTCTCCTTCTCTATAAGCTGCACCACTAACACATAGATAGATAGCTGCTGGGAAAGCCCTACTGAGCGTCCCCTCATTTCAGCAGGTGAAATGAATCTCTTGCAGCAGAGGAGATACTTTCCCTTAGAGGTCACATATCAGTGGTGAGTGTTGACGGAGGCAAAATATGGGCAAAGGAACTCAACAATACCTTCTAGCTAGGCAAGAACACATGAGGAAGGGATGGAGCAGGGCCCATGAAAGGCATGGCCTGGGAAGGGGAGAGGCCATACATTTGGCCTCTGAGCCTGAGGTTCCCTACCCCTGAAGCAGCCTTAGATGGAGTTGTTCCATTGGCAGCGGTCCTTTCCAGCAGGGCTGGCTCAAGACATTTTGCCACCTGAGGCTGCCTAGCAAATGCAGTCAGCTGCTGCTCCCCACCACCACAGTGCAGCTACTTCCTCTACCTCCCACCCACCTCCAGAACCCCGATATTTCAGCTGTTCCCCCCCACCTCGCTTTGAGGAAGGACACATACTGGGCAATAGCATCCTGATGGAAGGGGCTCTGGTGGCAGTGGCCACTCAAAGCAGCATGTGGTCAAGAAATCCTTGCGAAAGGAGGATGGAAAAGGAGTCTCTCACTTTAATTTCACTGGGAAAGGGGAGAGAAAAAACCATTCCGGGTTTCGGCTCCATCTGGAAAAGCCGCCTGGGGGGTAGTATCCTAATAGTAGCTAATACCAGTAGTGGCAGCAATAGTAAGTGTGTAGTAGAAAGAGGTAGCCACTTCAGCAGCAGCAGCGGCTTGGTTGAGGCTTATCTAGAAAACAAACTTGCTCTGCCAGCTTGCGAGCTCATGCCTGCTGCACCTTCTTGCCAAATTTGACTGGGGAACTGGAGACCGTCTGCCTGGGTCCTCGCAGCCATCCTCCCTTCAGACGCCTCACGCTCCTTCCCAAACACACTTCCCTTTGTGAGCCTCGTGGCGAGTTCAGTGTTATTCAATAGCACTGCCCCCCCCCGGCGCACGCATTTTGCTGCTTGGGGGCCCCTGTAAGGCAATGCGCTGCAGTGCCTCTGCCAGTCATTGTGCCCTGGGATCAAGGACATATTCCAGACCTGCTCCCACCGATCAGGATACGGGTTGCCCTCCTCCATGTCGAGGGTTACCTCAGTCCTCCCCTTGACTTGTAAAACATTCCCATCCTTCAAACCTGTCATCCCTTTATGGCTTAATGCATCACGTAAGTACTTTAAAAGGGCAGGAGTCGGGGAGCTGTAATTGCCACTGGCACAACATCAGGCGCGCTCGGTTTCCCTCAGACTCTTTCCTCTGCCTCCGTGACTGCGATGTGAGAGCTGAGCCACACTCCCCCGCCGCAAACACACACACACCCCAAGTTAAAACCAGGGTCACCCGTTGCTCTTTCAACCTCAAAAGTCCATTTTGGGGGAGAGAGAGAAAGAATATCAATCCTGGTGTTAGGCCCAGGCAGCCACGTCAGGGTCAGTCCTACTGTTAGTGAAACTGCTGCCTCGGACGGCCTGTGCTGGGAGGCGGTGGTGGCCTTCAGCTCTTCCTCCTGAGCTCCCTGACCAGACGCTTCTGTTGGAGAAGAGGGCTGTGTGGTATGCACCTTGCCCTCCATCTTTACCCTGCTGATCTCCCTCAGGGGGCTAGTATTGCAGTAGGAGCCACTACTATATGTGGAACGGATTCCCTCAGGAGGTGATGGGCTCTCCTTCCTTGGAGGTGTTTAAGCAGAGGTTGGGTGGCCATCTGTCATGGATGCTTTAGCTGAGATTCCTGCATTGCAAGGTGTTGGACTAGACAACCCTTGGGGTCCCTTCCAACCCGGGGGGGCGGCAACTTGAATAAAATATTGGGGGCCCCAGGTATGCCCCACCTGCATAATTGATCACGTGATGTGGTACATGCACACCATTTCAATGACAACGACCATCAACTAGGGGGGCACGCGTCCCCCTCAAATATTTTATTGGAGAGGGGTGAAGGGACCTTGGCTCCTAGGAGTTGGATCCTATGCTTCCAACTCTACAATTCTATGATGGACATGTGCCATTCTCAGGTAGGTCGCCGTGTTGGTCTGTCATAGTCAGAACAAAATAAAAAATGAAAAAATTCCTTCCAGTAGCACCTTAGAGACCAACTAGGTTTGTTCTTGGTATGAGCTTTCGTGTGCATGCACACTTCCTCAGATACCTTCTGTGTGGTATTCTGTCAGTTTGCCTCAGGTTGCGAAATGTCTTGGGCAGGTCTTGCCCCAGATGCTCTGGTCTCTGGCCCTCAGAACACTTCTAGGGTCTCTCTCTCTCTCTCTCTCTCTCTCTCTCTCTCTCACACACACACACACACAGAGAGAGAGAGAGAGAGAGAGAGAGGGAGAGCTATGAGACCTCCCTAGTGCATTTGCCTGGGTGGAAGGTATCCTTGGACTCTGATAACGCTGATAGGTTGTATTGGTAGAAGGTAAGGGGTGGGCAAATTTGTGGAGCTACTGCATAAAGGTTAAATTTACATTTGTTCGTTCTGCTCACTTTTGCCTCTGGCCCCACCCACCATTGGCATGTGGCCCTTGGAAGGTTGAACAGAAGGAAATGTGGCTCTCAGAGTGAAAAAGCTTCCCCACCCATTCTTAGGGCACAAATGCCAATAGCCCAAGCACCCTGAAAGCCTTCTGCAGAGGACACCAACATCCTCTGGGCTACAACAGAGCATCACTCTTTTAGCTGCGCTAAAATAATTCAAACATTCATTTTCAACCATTCATTGGGTGGATGGGTGTGAACTGAAGTTGTCCAGAAAGATTGGGGGGTGGTAATTATTTTTCCTGATTTTTCTCAGCAGTGTTTTGACTTTTACTTCGCTTCGCTTGGCCAATGGTTTTTCTTCTTCCTTGTCAAACTTCTTTTAGCAGCAGCACAAACTTCTCTTTCTGCAGCTCCATGCCAGGAGCTCTTCCTGGAATGCGTTGGGATTGATGCCGTGACGCTCCCAAGGGATTCTGGGAAATGTAGTTGGCAGGAAGTGGCTCTCTCCATAGTTTCCTACGGAGAGCCACACTTCCTGGTGAGACCCAATAAGGTAAGGAGTAACCCCCTCCTGAATTCTTTTTTGGAGACATTTATCTCTCCCCCCACCCTTGAGAAAATGTTAGAGAACTGGGCCCCATTCTACAGGGAGAGAATGCGACTGTTCCCGGGTTACAAAAAACCCTTGTTAGCCATTCATAGCCTTATCTTTCAAAGATCTCTCTTTCAAAGCCATCCAAATTGGCAGCCATCACTACATCTTTGTGGGAGTGGATGCCATAGTTTTAACTTTATTTATTTAATTCCTTACTGGCTTACTTTTCTTACATTCATATCTAATTGCACTGTGTTAAGAAGTACTTTCTTTTGCCCGACCGGAATCTTCCAATGCTCAACTTCATTGGGTGTCCATGACTTCAAGTGTTATGAGAGAAGGAGGAGAAACCTCTCCCTCTCCCTTTGCTCCACACTGGGCTGCTCCACCTCTGGATTTTCTCTGCTGCGATTGGAATTAGGAACCCACACAGCCATGTCCCAACTCTTTGCTTCTCTGTGATGCTCTGATAAGCTGCAAGTAAAATTTACAGACCCTCCAAGTGTCCCCATTTTCCAGGGACAGTCCTGGATCTACAGAACCTGTCCCGGTTTCTGATTTGATCTTAGAATGTCCCGCTTTTCCTTGGGACATCCCCATTTCCATCAGGGAACTGTGGGAGGGTATGGAATTATGTGATCCCCCCCCCCAGCAAAGGGGGACATCTGGAGGCAGCCCTATATAGTTTTAAAATGTTTAATTATGTTTTTATATATGTTGGAAGCTGCCCAGAGGGGCCAAGGCAACCTGGCCAGATGGGTGGGGTATAAATAATAAAAATATTATTATGGAATAGGACATCCCTATTTTCATCGGAGAAATGTTGGAGGGCATGGTTTTGGGGGGACTGCAACTCCCATCAGCCCCGGCTGTAGTTCCCCCAAAAGGACCGGAGGGCGCCAGGTTGGGCAAAACTGGCGCCAGCTGTGCTGGAAATGCACACAAAGCGTGGTATCCTCTTTGATACCAGATCCTGCCCTCTCCCTCCCTACCCAAAAGACAACAGCAGCTACAGACCCTCTGGAGAGGAATCAGAAGAAGAAGAAGAGTTTGGATTTGATATCCCGCTTTATCACTACCCGAAGGAGTCTCAAAGCGACTAACAATCTCCTTTCCCCTCCTCCCCCGCAACAGACACCCTGTGAAGTGAGTGAGGCTGAGAGACTTCAGAGAAGTGTGACTAGCCCAAGGTCACCCAGCAGCTGCATGTGGAGGAGCGGAGACGCAAACCCGGTTCACCAGATTATGAGTCTACCGCTCCTAACCACTACACTACACTGGCAGGTGCCAGACTCCAAGGAAAGAGGGAGACTTAGGGGAGCCCAGGCAAGCGGGCAGCAGGAAGGCACTCGTTGCCCCTGGGCCAAGGGCGGGCAGGGAAGGAAGGAAGGAAGGAAGGAAGGAAGGAAGGAAGGAGCCGATGGCAGGAGCCTCTACAGGCCCCCCCCCCAGTTTTCTGGGAGCAAGCGAGGAGGAGGAGGAAGAGGAAAGGGCATAACACAGAACTTGTAGACATCCACAAGGAGCTTGTGGTGGACTTCAGGAGAAAGAAGAACGATGTCCAACCACTTTTGATTGATGGAATCTGTGTGGAGAGGGTAACAATGTACAGATTTCTGGGCACTGAATTACAGGAGGATCTGTCCTGGATTGTCAACATAAGGGGGCTTGTGAAGAAGGCGCAGCAGAGACTGTACTTCCTGAGAGTTCTAAGGAAAAACCATCTTCCACAAAAGCTGCTGCTTGCCTTCTATCACTGTGCCATTGAGAGCGTGCTCACTTATGGCTTATGTGTGTGGTACGGAAGCTGTACTACCAAGGACAGGATGGGGTTGTGCAGAGTTGTTAAGGCAGCAGAGAGCATTGTTGGCTGCTCGCTCTCCACCTTAGAGCAGATTTATGCCGCGAGGTGCCACAGAAAGACACTGGACATAGTAAAAGATCCATCGCATCCTGTTCACCGTCTCTTCGAGCTCTTGCCGTCGGGACGGAGATACAGGACGATGAGGACAAGAACAAGTCGTCTTAGGAACAGCTTCTTCTCCAGAGCGATCGCAGCCTTGAATGGGAAGCCTGGACTTTGAAAGTCATCTAATCTTACCTGTTATGCTGTATCATACTGTGTGGTTTTAATCAGTGTTTTTGTAGTTGTTTTGTTTTTGTGTGGAGTGCCCTATCTGGGTGGATGGAGCAGCCGAGAAATTTTGTTGTCCCCGAAGGGGACAATGACAATAAAAATATATTCTATATTCTATTCTATCCAGCAAAGCTGAATGTTGGGAAAGTACAGAACATATGAAAGAAAGGACCTCTTCACTGCACATGGTTAAACAATGAAACTCACTTCCACAGGAGGCAGCGATTGGACAAGCTCATGGAGGAGAGGCCTATCACTGGCTACTGAACATGGTGGCTGTGCTCTGACTCCATGGTTGAAGGCAGTATTGCTTATGTACAGGAGAGTTGCTCTTGCACCCAGGTCCTGCTTTTGGGTCTGGCTGGCCACTGCGAGAACGGGATGCTGGACAAGATGGGCCATTGAGCTGACCCAGCAAGACTTTCCTTGTGTTCTTATACTACGCTAGCAATTCCCCCCCCCCCATGAGCCAGGCATTGCTTGCATACATAGACGGAGTCCCCCCCCCAAACCGTGGAGAGACATGACGGGGGCAGTCTGGGAGCAACTGCGGGGCATGGCAGCCACACCGTTCCAGGAAACAAGACTGCTTTCCAGAGGTTCCTGCTTGGTAAGAAGTTTACCATCACGTTTTTCTCTCCCTCCCCCCCCCTCCCTCCCTCGTGTGTGTTTGAAGACGAGGCAATAAATAATAAAAATGCATATGGAATTTGAATATGAATGATAAGAACAGCTGTGTGTATCCATTATGAATGAACATAAACAGAAATGTATAAACTGAGATTTGGGGGGCTTTGGGAAGAATTAGTGTCTTTGTTCCTGGATTTTTTTCCTATCAGAGCTTGAACCGAAGCCATTAGCTTAAACTCCCCTGCAGTAGACGAAGCCAGCAGCCTCATTTCGCCTTGGCTGCGAGCCACCCTGAATTCTCTTCCACAGCTCGGTTAGACCTAATCCTAACAAATTTGCCCGGAGAAGTGGTTCTCTTATTACACAGCCTCATTTGAATGCTTTCCAAGGTTAATTTCAGCTACCTCTCTTTCAAAAGGTTCCCCCTGCCCACCCCTCCCCCCACCACTTCCCATTGCTCTGCCCCCCCCTCCTCCCCATGCGTCGCCTGCCCCCCCCAGGACAGCTCTGATCTGAACGTCGCTCAAACCCAAAGACGCAATTGGTTTTAAATTAGAAAATAATACTCTGTGCGTGTTTTTTTGCTCTCTTTTACCGCACATGGTTACAGAGTTTACCCGGAGGGAGGTTCTAAAGCCAAGCGATTTACTTTGTAAAATTAATTGTAGCTTTCATGGGTTGAAATGGCCCCAGAGGGCAGTACCCAACAGGCATTTACTCTTGTAATGTTATTGACTTAGTTTATAATCTGATTCCAGTTACCCGATTTCCTCCGGGCCCCCTCCTCGCAAACCGTCCCTGCGCCACAGCCTCAAATGCTTCTGAGTGTGTTTATGGGCTTTTCTCTTGCGAAGTTATGGGCCAGGCGTCCCAGAGTCTCTGAGCCGAGTGGGAACGCCGTCCTCCGAAGGGCCGGTTGCCAGGCGAGAAAATGGGACTTGGGAGTCTGGATCGCTCGTTTATAAGGCTGACAGAAGGGGTTCAGGGTTTGCAACAGACTGTGGAAGGAGGCTTGTCTAAAATCGAACATAGCCTGGAGAGAAAGGGGTGAAGGGGGGGAGAGAGAGAGACTGTGCTCATTAGGAAGAGTGTCTGTCCAATCCATTATTGAAGCATCCAGTCCGGGGTAGGGGCACAGAACGATGATGAGCATTTAAAGGTCATAAATGGAGAGTACTGTACATCAAGGACCGAGTGTCTTCAAGGCGATGCATAGCGAGAATATGGAATGTGCTCAAATCTTAAGGAACCTTGGGAGATGCAGAGAATGAGATCCAGGCATTTGTAAAATAAGTGAATGGAAGTACATTTCCAGCATTTTGGAGGGTGGGGAACAGGGTGCCAACTTGAATACACCTGAAGGAGCGTCTCCACCCCCATCGTGCTACCCGGACACTGTGGTCCAGAGCCAAGGGCCTTCTGGTGGTTCCCTCACTGCGAGAAGCCAAGTTACAGGGAACCGGGCAGAGGGCCTTCTCGGTAGTGGCACCCGCCCTGTGGAACGCCCTCCCACCAGATGTCAAAGAGAAAAACAACGACCAGACTTTTAGAAGACATCTGAAGGCAGCCCTGTTTAGGGAAGCTTTTAATGTTTGATGGACTACTGTATTTTAATATTTTGTTGCAAGCCGCCCAGAGTGGCTGGGGAAACCCAGCCAGATGGGCGGGGTATAAATAATAAATTATTATTATTACTATTATTATTGAATAAACTATTGGCGGGTCCAGGTAAGCCCCACCCTGCATAATCGATCAAATGACGTGGTGTGTACACACCATTTGAATGGCAGTGCCCATCAACTGGGGGTGGGGTGGGACGGCTCCCTCAAATATTTAGGTGTTGCCTCCTATGGTGGGGATCAGGGTCAATCATGGTGGTTCGAATGGAACCAGCAACAAAATGTTGCAGTGTAAAGTTCTCTGGTTCACAGTACAAGCCGGCCAGCCAGCCATGCCCCTTTTCATGAGACTCCATTCCATTCTCCCTCCCATGCACCCCACCCCCAAATTGTTGGATTGGGGTCACTCTGTAACCCTGGTTTAGGCCCCAAATTAGGTAGGGGACCCATGTGCAGCCCTACTAATTATGCATTTTGTTGCTATGGTTTCCAGGTCTCAAGGTTGGGCCCAGAGCTGCAGGGTTTTAACCTCCATCCAAGGATCTCCTGGGTGATCTCAGGATGGTGACTCCATTGCAAGGAATCACCCATTTCCCACTAAATCCATTCCAAGCATCCCCCCCCCTGCATTCCTAAATCACCTTCTTTTCCCATTTCCCCCCCTGTGGGAAGTAAGAAGTGATTTCTCCATGGCTGTCATAAAATCTATGCACTGCTTGATTGTAAAGAAGAACACCTGAAAGCAGTTTACAAAGAGAATAAAACAATAAAATAATTATCAGTAAAAACAGGGAGAACAACTCTTTAAAGCATTCAGAAGATAAAACCCAATGCCCTTTTAAAACATGTTGGGGAGAGGGGTTTATTGGTTTCTTGTTGGTTTTTTTATGCATTTTGTGTTTTTATATTGTGATTTTATCTTCTGAACTGCTTTGATACCTGCAGGTATAGGGCGGTATACCAAACAAACAAACAAACCAATAAACAAAAGCAGATTAAAACATACTTCAACATTCTACATGTCTGTGTAGGCTTGTCTAAACAAAAATGTTTTTTTTGTTTTGTTTTTTGCATTTGGTAAAGCGGTGAATAGATCATGTTAAATTAAAATAAAGACTGTTGATCTGCATAGAAATACAACATGAAGCGTTAGGTTTTGCCTTATAAGCGGGTGGCATCTATTTCCCTAGAACAGATGGTCTCTCCAAATGAACTGGGCATCTAGAGAAGAACGGGTTGTTGCTGTTTTAATAGAGATGCATATTTGTTCAACATATGTTTAGAACTGCACACCATGCCGCAATTCCCTCGTAACGGGCTTGTTTCTCTCCTTTACACATTCTTGATGGTCTCCTCGACAGAATAAACTTCATTTTGCCCTTTTAAAAATGCCTGTCTCCGTTGTCTCAGAGGCTGGATTAAAAGGAGCAGAGAGCCAAGGTATTGGAGGGGACAATGGCTTTGTGTGTGTGGAGGGAGATGCTGCAAGGTTTAGTATAGGTTACTAGTCTGAGGTAAAAATCAACTGTCCTTTTCTGTGGACGGCTGCCAAGTGGGAGGGATTTTACAGGCCTGGCGAGAACTTTATCCTCTTCTTGGACAGTTCCCAAAGGCAGAGGATACAAAGGCAGAGAAACAACAAAAGCAGAGTCTCTCTTTTTCTGCCATTAAGGCACATTTATTTGTTCAACTTATGCCCCACCCCTATACTGAGTCAAGCCTTTCACCAATAAAGATGGACCAATCTGTTTCTCTCAGTTCCTCATTTTTCCAATCGTATGGGAGGAATTCGACGTAGCACTATGGGCATCCTTCTGTCAGTGAAAGCATTTCGGCTTGCCAGTTGGCAAAATCCCGTTCCCCAAAGGCTGCCCTGGAGGGTCTTCTGTCTATTTGGGGAGTCTATTTGGGGAGACACAGGGGTCCCACAGAGGGAGGAGATGGGGGGAAGCCCCATTGTGCTAGTGGAAGCCATTGCACTGGCTTCTACTAGCGGGACACATGTATCAACTCCCAACTTCGCTTTCGTTCTCTGCATTTCCACATCAGTTTCCATTCATCAGCATTTTATGCAAATTTCTCCTAATATAATCATGCTTAGTATGGATTTTTATCTGACATGCACATTTATTTCCCCAATATAATGAATGTTGTTATTTTTCACAAATACAGTATATGCATTTTATCTATGTTATGTACTGAGCTGAATCCTAGAACAATAGGATCCAGAATGCACCAGTCTGATTGGTCCTAGAACAATAGGATCCAGAATGCACCAGTCTGCTTGGTCCACAGGAGCCACCCAATCCAGCTCCAGGTGGAAGTGAATCAGCGACCTGATTGGCCTGCAAGAGCAGCTAATCAGGCTCCTGGATGAAGTGAATCCGCAACCTGATTGGCCTACAGGAGTAGCCCGGAAATAGCCAATCACGTGGGGCCCATTGTGAAGCTCCTGAAGCTGAGGCTTCAATACTTTGGCCACCTCATGAGAAGAGAAGACTCCCTGGAAAAGACCCTGATGTTGGGAAAGATGGAGGGCACAAGGAGAAGGGGACGACAGAGGACGAGATGATTGGACAGTGTTCTCGAAGCTACCAACATGAGTCTGACCAAACTGCGGGAGGCAGTGGAAGACAGGAGTGCCTGGCGTGCTCTGGTCCATGGGGTCACGAAGAGTCGGACACGACTAAACGACTAAACAACAACAATCCAGCTCCAGGTGGAAGTGAATTAGCAACCTGATTGGCCTGCAAGAGCAGCCAATCAGGCTCCTGGAGGAAGTGAATCCACAACCTGATTGGCCTACAGGAGTAGCCCGGAATTAGCCAATCACATGGGGCTCATTGTGTAAATAATGTATATATAGCAGACGTTTTGGGGAAAGATTCATTCCTTGCTACTATGAGCTAAATAAAGAGCATGAAATTCACACTTGACTCCGAGTATATTTCAATCTACATTTCACCACAGTATGTATGCATTTTTGTACATATTGGCTAGAGAACTGTGTTGCAAGATTCCGAGAAGTGAAAATTTGGAAAGAGGGCTGTGTTTCGGTTGACACATTGTTTTTGGAAAGAGCCTATCGTGCAGCTTTGCGCCACATACGAACTTTGCGTCAAATATGAACTTTGCAAGGAATACGAACCAAACCAAATTGCTCCACGATCCCTAGCTGTCAGGCACATGGCAGGCTGCCTGCCCACACTTTTAGGAAAACCCATCCAAGGACATCACGGGGTGGTCATGCTGTGGAGACACCCAGGGAGGCTGCCAAATCAAGTGACTTATCAAATTAAAGGACCCCCCCTGCCATAAATAGTCCCTTGGTCCTCTCAAAAGGAAGGTAAGTACAACAAAAAGCTTGCAGCCCCTCCATGAGAATTTCACCTCAATGTTCCCTCTCCCTTTTGATAATTTTTAAATGCAGTTTCTTTTTTGCATTAATTAATGGAGAACAGTTAAAACAAAAAAAACACCTCACAGAAAACATTTCCAGCACAGCATCAAACCCAACGACCCCTGTGAGGTCCAGGTTTTCATTCGTTCCAAAACAAATGCACACTTTCTGCCAGCGTTTGTTTGGAGGGAGTTGTTCCCTGACCTTGTGGAGCCCCAAAAACCTCACAGCCTTGGCCAAAGTTCTGTATTATTATTATTATTATTGTTATTATTGTTATTATTATTATTATTCTCCAGATTTCATTGAGGAATTCAGGGGGAAGAATGGAGTGCGTAGGGATTATGCCTCAGTCTAATTCCTTGAGGTTCTTGCTGTGCAATTTCCCTGCCATGTATTATATGATTGCTTTGCACCCTCCTGGAAAACAGAAGGTTGATCAACCTGTTCCGGACTCTCCTATTGAGTGTCGAGAATCAAGATGCCCCCCAGGCTTAGCCAGTGATTCAAGTACCCAGCAGCAGCACATTGCACTAGAGAGCTTGGAGATTTCTGCCTGTTGGAACGAACACAATTGCTGTATGTCCTTTCCGCATTATTCTCTCCCACTAAATAAACCTGCCCTTTCCATCGCTCCCACTATATAGGGTGGGTTAGTTTGGAGATGAGTTGCACATATGCAAGATCTTCTTGCGCTTACATGCCAGTTGGTAACTTGCACCAGATCATGCAATCAGCCTCTGTAGGTTTTGTGTTGGAGGAGGGATGTCTCAAGACTGTATTAATACCCCTGAAGGGTTGGTCTGAGGGTCCTTGTAGGGTCCTTTATGTTTCCAACAGAAGTCTGTCAGATGTTTCTGGGAAGCCCCAAGCCAGTCATGAAGGAAACAGAAGTCTGTTCGCAGTGTGTTTGATATCCAAGGGTACACTGCCTTTGAATATAGCAGTGACAAACTTTGGTGTTATGTACTGAGCTGAATCTTAGAACTATAGGATCCAGAATGCAGCAGTCTGATTGGTCCTAGAACAATAGGAACCAGAATGCAGTAGTCTGATTGGTCTGCAGGAGCCACCCAATCCAGCTCCAGGTGGAAGTGAATAAGCGACCTGATTGGCCTGCAAGAGCAGCCAATCAGGCTCCTGGAGGAAGTGAATCCCCAACCTGATTGAGTAGCCCGGAATTAGCCAATCACGTGGGGCCCATTGTGTAAATAATGTATATATAGCAGACGTTTTGGGGAAAGATTCATTCCTTGCTACTATGAGCTGAATAAAGAGCATGAAATTCACACTTGACTCCGAGTATATTTCATTTGGGCTTCAAAATTTCAGAGGTGCCCTGTGTTATCCCAAAATTCAGTGCTCCCCACCTCTCACCTTCCATTGTTGCGGCAGCCCCTGCAGAGTCGCACTCCCTGAAATCCACCTCTGATGGAAACTGCGTTTAGTTATTCTGCCAGGTGTAAGGATATCCTTTCTCACAATGCCCCAGCAGAACATCCCCCTGGGGGCTTATGGGTAGTTTTAAACGGCCACTTCCTGGTTGCCATCTGATGCTTGGTAAGCATGGGGCCTGGCCGGTGGCAGGGAGGGAGGGACCCAAGCGGCATCAGCACAAGTGGGCACCCTTGGGTGCTAAGGCAGAGCCTCATGTTGCCAGGTGCTGACGCCGTGCCTGAAGGCTACTAGTTTCAACCCGGGAACCCTGCCTATGGTGCTCATTCTGAGAGGCTCTTTGACATCTCCAACCTTGTGCACACATGGTGATTCACTGAACCAGTAGAGTGTGAGACCTTTACTCTCAGGGTTGTGGGTTCGAGAACCGCACTGGGCAAAAGATGGGGCTCAGACTAGGTCACCCATTACAACAATTTTCTCTTCCAAATATTCAGGCAGCATCACCTCCAAAACCTTTTTTAAAAATCTGCTTTTCTCTCATTAGGTGCATACACTCCCACTAAGACCATTTTTCCTCTCCTTGAGCAGTCACTTGCACCCTGATCATTCTTCCTTGGTCGTCTTTAAATAATTGTTTCAGTTCAAAACTCTGTTTTATATACATCATTCCTCCTCTCTTTTCAGTTTTATCTGAGGTTAGGAACTCTTTTCCAAGCCTTTTATTTATTAATATTCTTCTATGTCGTCTTGCAACACGTATTTCCAGTAAACATATTATATCCAAACCTTGTTTTGTTTTTTTAGGGATAAGGAGGATATACTTGGATGTTTTTCCCCCCGTTTAAGTGGTTATGATGTTTGGATCTGGATACTGGCGTTACTGATTATATGTTAAAAATTAGGAGGTAGTAGGGGGAAATATAGCTAAAAATTTTGAGACCAGAGGGAGGTAAGGGTGTAAAAAGTAGAAAATGTGGAGTTTTAAATTAGGTTGGAGTAAGGGAATTTGATAAGACTTTAAGAAAGGATCAGAAGTAATGAGGTGCTGAGGTATGGAAAAAAGGAGTTAGTTTAAGTAAAATGATTTTGGTATTTTATGTTATTGTGAAGTTTATGAACTTGGAAAACTGATAAAGAGAATAGATAATGAATTCAACAGAGGGGGACTTGAGGAAGTCAACCGAAATATGAAATTGAGGAAAGGAGGAGTACCTGGCCCACAAAATTGGGTCAGGCCTAAGCAATGATATTTAATATGTTAGCTACGTTAAATGTACAATGTCTATGGTTTCCCCGGTGAGAGAGGGGGATGGAAATGTGCTTCCCTCAGTGAGAGGGGGGAAGGATGAAAATTTAACGGTATTGTTAAGTGCTTAAAATTGTTAAAATCAATTTAAAAAATTGGGGGGGAACCCCCCAAAATGTGTGTTACTTTGTTTCTTTTTTACCTTCTTGTTAAGTCCATTCACGTTCCAAGTCAAAAAAATTACCCCACCTCTGCTCTGAAGTGGCTCAGTCCAGGGACATTTCCGCCACAGAATCTTGGTTGTGTCGACCAGCAGAAATGGGGCCAATTTGTCTCAGCTCCAAGCCCAATCACCCTCATGGCCTTCTCTGAAGACCCCAATAGTTCTAGGCTTTAGCATGTCAGCATCACTACCCCAGTCCTCCTGCAGATGCCCCCTGGGGTTGGAATGGGAGTTTCTGGCCTGAGATTTTGGTTCAGAGATTTTTTTTAAAAATGATTTTATTGTATTTTAACCAGCTCTGCACTCACCGCCAGCATAACAAATCCAACATCAGTTCTGGGATGTGTAGAGGAGATTCATTTGGTTGGGAACAGCCTTTATCTCCCCCCCACCCCCCACCCCACTTTAATAAGTAAATAAAAATGAGCACTCAGTGCAGCAAGGGGCAAGGCAACAGATGCTAGGTATTTGGGTTTTAGCAAAGCGCCTTGCTAAATCATAATTGAAAAATTAATTCAGAGTGGGTGGGTGAAGAGTTGGCAGTGTGGTGGGGGGATTGCCATACATTGCAAAAGGTAATGATGATGGTAAAGCAATAGGCCCCTGTAGCCACAGGGACTGGGTTGAGATGTACTGTTGCCTTGGTGCTAGCGACAGAAGAGCCGCCCATTTCAGTTCTCCACATTTTTCATCTTCCCAATCTGAAATTCAATTCTCCACATTCCCACAACAATTTGCTTTTTTTTTAACGCTCTCAGAATTTCTCCCTATTTTTGCACGCAGTTTTGAGTAATGCACACATTTTTTTGCAAGGCAATATTTCTTAATATAATGAGTTTCTCTGTGTTGTTTTCACCGATCTATGCATTTTTAGGCTCCCTTTACCCCAGCAAAGTTCACTTTCATACCCATTGCTTGGCTGGAAAACTGCGATGCAAAATTCAGAGATGTGTGAATTTCAATGGACAGCTGAATTTTGGTTCACGTTTTGTCTTGCAAAATGTGGATATGGTACCTTTGCCTTTAAATGCACACTGGATCAGATTCCTCCCCCACCGCACCCCACCCCCACTTGGCACAGCACCATCCCAGAGGACTCTTCTCAGCCCAGGAAAGCCAGGCTGATATTGGGCTTCTCCTTCCTGCCAGGCTCTTTGATCTTGGCTGCCTGGCGGTAGGTCCGTTGCCTAGAGTGAAGTAGCTGAAATGTGCATATCTCCAGAAGAAAAAAGAATATTAGAAATGCAGTCATAAATAACTGTATGATCATGGCCAGGGCTGCATTCTGAAACCTAAAAAGGGATCGTATTCTCCTGTATCTTAAAAAATAAATAAAAACATTATAAGGATACAGCTTTTTGAAACCAACAACAGACTGGTCTCAAAAATAAAAATGGTCTTCCTTTTGCTGAGGAAGAATGGCCACAGGTCTTTTTTAGAGGACAGCCCTCTGTTTGTGAAGGCACTCTCTGTTTCAAGAGCTGCCTCGTCCAAGTCCAGTTTAACGGTGAAGAACCTGAAAAGGGAGAGCAACTGGGGTCTTGAGTTGTCCATCGACATCTTCTATTAAAAGGGCGGTGCAATCCAAGTCTATCTTAAAGATAAGGAACCCTCAAGAAGCGAGAGCAGGAGAGGCCTTGAAGGTGCCCGTCAACAGTTGACACCTGGACAGTAGATGGAGTCACCTGGGCACAGCCTCCCCCATTTCGGCACTGCAAATTCATGGAGGATTGGGCTGTTGAGGGTTGCTTGCCATGCTGCCTTACGTTCTGCTTCCACAGTCAGAGGAAGTATGCCTAGATGCTGGGTGGGGGGCTACAAGTGGGGCGAGAGCTCTCGTGCTCAGTTTCTGCTTGGGGGTTCCCCACAGGCACCTGGTCAGCCCCTGCAGTGAGAGCAGGATGCTGGACTAGGTAGGCCATTGGTCCAATCCGGAAGCCAGACTCGCCTTAGGTTGCATGGGTGTGGATGAAGAATTGCAGCCTCACTCTGCAGAAATGAATGGGGCTCAACACAGATTGCACTCAAAGCAAGTGGGTCCTCCAGAGGTGGTTCGATTCCACCCAGTCCTATCAGCCCCAGCCAGTATGCCCCAAGGAAAGGATGGTAGGATTTCGGATTTAGTAACATCTGGAAGACCCATGATTTTTCCCACCTCCGACATTGAAAACCATGTTTTTAAAAGTGGAATCTAAGCCTGCACTTAAAAGCTGAAACCCAATCGATTTCAAGAAAGGCTTGCATTTCTTTATTTCTGTATCCCACCCAGCGTCCAAGGAACTTTTCCTTTATGTGTTGACAGTCTAATGGGGGCGAGTTTAAGATGAGCCTCCTTGATTTTCCACTACTTGGTAGCTTTATGCCGCGTCTTTGTTTTCAGTGCCAGAAAGCGCACTCTGTTCTGACTGCGAGTTGAGCTGGGACTGCAGAGCCGGTCCCCCATCCAATGAGCAGAGGACAAAAGACTGCTGGACTGTGAGTTGTGGGTGTGTTGTACCTTTACAACCCATTGTAAGGTGCCTAGAAAACCATTTGACTGAAAGGCAGGGCCTAAATCTTCCAGATAAATATGTAAATAAAATAGCTAAAATCTGGGGGCGGGGAGAGGGGCCAGGACGGACTTTGGTAATATGGCACCCTGAGCAAGGGCAAAATTTGCCCCCCCCCAAAAAAAAAACATTGGAGAAAGGAGTCTGGTATCCTCTCTGATCCCCTTGTAATTCAGGCACTAGACTAGTCTAGGATGTAAATTGTGCCCCAGACAGGAGCCGATAGCTGTGTTGCACTCTGCCGTGTTTTGAGCGGATGGAAGGAGAAAAGCTTCTCAGAGCCTTGTGTTGCGAACCTCCCTTTAACACTCTGAGTCACTCTGTTACAAATATTCTTTGTTAATGCAGGTGCAGCGGTTATAACTTAAACCCCTCACACCCTGCCTTCCGAGGTTCGACTCAGGACCGACCTCCCTCAAAACTCTGGAGATCCCCGGTAACAAGAGTGCTCCCGTCCAGCTGGCGTGGCCAGTTATACCCCCGGCTCCAGGCTACCCTGATGAAAACCTCTTAGCCTACAGCCCTGGGTTCTATTTACCAAGAAACCCCCCTGCTGTCTCAGCTGGCTAGCCTCTACTAGCTACACTGTGGCGTTCAAGGTTTCCACCCTCTTAGCCCCTCCTTAATGAAACTCCAGGATACAAACTATCTCCAGTTTTGTCCTCTCTCTGAGTTCACTATATTGAGCCTTGATATTATACGCTGGACTTCATAGATGACGATACTTCAATGGCTTAAATGAGAACAAATTTTTATTGTGTAACAAGCATAATGGTTTCAGTTGTCATTATATGTAGAACTTGGTTTCTTTACAGCATAGATCTTAGTCAGTTGCTTAAACATCAATAATCCTACCCAAAAACCTCCCTCAGTCTACTCCATCTCCTCCCACTCCAGATCCTCTCTATCTCTCTCTCAACTCCCCCTGACCAACGGCCGTTCCCCCCTTTTTAAACCTCAAGAGGTTCCACCTCCTAGGAGTGAACTGCCATTTCTAAAGGTTCTGTAACTTAACATCTTAAACGCTGGGGAAAACTCAACATTCTATCAGCCAGCAGGGCTGGTTCGTTACACCTTGCAAACAAAGCTGAACCTTCTCCCTGCTTTCGTCATCTAGAAATACAAATATTTTCCAGCAAGCAGAGGAGTGGGATGCAGAATAATGTGAGTTTGCAGCAGTGGGCAAATGATTGGGTAATGCCTCAAATGGTGGTGAGGAAAATCTGGAAATCTGTTTCAACTTCCTAATACTGCATGTGGATGGGTGTGTGGGTGTGTGCTGACAATGGTTGCTTGAATTGTGTTCACACTCCTGTTTGCTGTGTACTCACTGCATTTCCAAGTTTGCACCATGTTACCCCAAATCCTGCTTCTCAAACACCAACCAGGATCCTTAAACCATTCCTAATTTGCCTCTAGCCAAGATGTGAACACCTTTGCATAGGTTAAATGCATCCTTGCCTCATTAATGCCCTTCAGTGTGTACACAGACAGAAACAAATCTAACACGATTGAAACCAATATTTACCCAATATTACCCCAATTATGCCAATTATACAAATACCAATTAATATCAAATTAATTCCAATTAATTCCAAATTTGTACATTTTAATTAAAGTGGTTTCCCACACTCCTTGATCAATACATTCTTCTAGTTCTTATATTACTGCGGTTCATATTATTATTAACTTCTAATTACATTTCAACTGATATATTAATCATTTGAATAACAGCTGCATTTTGGGCTATTTCTATTTGTGTTGTTATATTATTTAACCTTTCATAGGATTTCAGATGAGGAGCTCTAATTGTTTTGTCCTTCTATTCCCGCATCCTTTTCTCACAAGGGCCAAGGTGAATATGCAAAAGATGTGGGTATGCTGCATACAAAAACTAGCTAAGTCAGGGCCGGCCCACCCATGAGACAAGGTGAGGCAACAGCCTCAGGCGGCAAGATCCACAGGGGCAGCAGATCCAAGGAATGTCTGCCGCTTTATGGTTCACCTCAAAATGTCTTGAGATGGCGCTAAGTATTTTGCTCAGTAAAACTTTCATGTGACAGGAAGAGCTGGTTCACTCATACTTGGTCACAGGAGTGATCTGCTTGTGCAAGTTCATCACTTGAGAACTAAGTCACTGGTTGATCTTGAATGGGCTATCATAGGTAAAACTACACAGGTAAAACTACAAGAGGCAGCATGCAAGTTCAAATTTTGCATTGCTTTGAACCAGAGAATAAGAATGAAAGAAGATGAGCTTGGCAATTGGCAAAGGCCCATCTGGTCCTGAGTCCTGTTCTCACAGTAGCCAGCCCTTATGGGATGCTCAATCAGTGGCTTAGCTGACATGGCTAAGATAAGAGGTAAAAGGTAAAGGGACCCCTGACCATTAGGTCCAGTCGTGACTGATTCTGGGGTTGCGGCGCTCATCTCGCGTTACTGGCCGAGGAAGCCGGCGTACAGCTTCCAGGTCATGTGGCCAGCATGACTAAGCCGCTTCTGGCGAACCAGAGCAGCTCATGGAAATGTCGTTTACCTTCCTGCTGCAGCGGTACCTATTTATCTACTTGCACTTTGACGTGCTTTCGAACTGCTAGGTTGGCAGGAGCAGGGACCAAGCAACGGGAACTCACCCCGTCGCGGGGATTCGAACCGCCCACCTTCTGATCGGCAAGCCCTAGGCTCTGTGGTTTAACCCACAGCGCCACCCGCGTCCCTAAGATAAGAGATATCGTTCTTTATTTGGGACAAGCAGGGCAAAGCTTTGCCATCCTCTTCATCCTAAAAGCCAAATCCCCTTCTGCAATCCTGCAGAGCCCAGGAGGGAGACCCATGAAGCCGAATCTCCTGCTCTTTGCAAAATTGCACGCTGCAGTGCAATTTTGCAGCTACAAGATTTGCATGGCTTCCCTGGTTCAGAGAACACTTTTGCAGGACCCTCTCAAGGACCAGGCTCCCCCTTCTCCAGATTCTATCCTTTTTCTGGATGCAAACAGTTTTATATTTCCAGAAAGAATGAAAGAAAACTGGGTGCGGTTTTTTTAAAAGAAATCTAATGAGGTGCAGCAGGAGGAGGAAGTGCTAAAATATGAGTGCAGGAGGAGGGTGGTGAATATGGGGAACCACAGGCTACAGGACAAGGAGGAAGAAAAATGGAATGCGACCCGTGTGGTTTTATAAATGATGGGTTCCAAAAACATGGGAACGATAGCTTTGCAATGCAGGGATGGTAGGGAGCAGTTCAAAACTGCTGAGAAAAATCTGAAGCCTTAACACACATGCAGAATGCTCCAGTCTGCGCAACTCCTTCATTGCTTCCTACAGACTGGCGCTACTGCTAGATTCTTAACTATGGTTTGCCATATTTGCCACACGTCCCTCCAGAGTTGCAGAGGGGGATACGACCCACCTCCTCTGAGGCAGCCAAGAACCAATTGCATTCCAAAATATGAATCCTTCAGCTCTGACTAAACAGGCCCAAGAACTAGGGGACTGCCCTACTTATATAGTTTGACCATACTCAGAAGAAGAGCTCACTGAATTCAATGGGATTTCCCCTAAGTAAATATGCATAAAAGTGCAGCCTTGGGGAGTTTTCACAAATGGCACTAAGAACTGGGGCTGAGCCGTACATTCTCCAGTTCCACTTTTCAGGCCAAAAATAGCTATTTTGGTGGGGCAGAAATACTTCTCTGAAAAACACTTTGATGGTGTGAACATTCGCTTTAAATCCTGTTTGGCCCCCCTTGCTTTTGCTGCTTCAGCACCATTTTCCCCTTCGCTGGCGCTTCCTGGATTAGTCATAGTGGCAGGTCCCAGCCAATCAGGGAGCACATAAGGAACGAGACGGTTCCACAACAACGGTCAGATTGGGTTGCGGAATTCCATCACTGAGAGCAGATGAAGCCTGAGTGAAGGAAAGGGAAGGCAAAGAGAAATAAGGTGTGCCAAAAAAATAGTCGCTGAAAATAAAAACATTTCCAAAAGTTGTGAATAGTTTAGGCTCAGTTCTAGTAAAAGCGCATGGCAGAGGCGGGGGAGTTGCAATTACTAGATTTGCAATTGAACATTTAAAAGTTAGGATGGTGTCTGAAATATACTTGGAGTCAAGTGTGAATTTCATGCTCTTTATTCCGCTCATAGTAGCAAGGAATGAATCTTTCCCCAAAACGTCTGCTATATATACATTATTTACACAATGGGCCCCACGTGATTGGCTAATTCCAGGCTACTCCTGTAGGCCAATCAGGTTGCGGATTCACTTCATCCAGGAGCCTGATTGGCTGCTCTTGCAGGCCAATCAGGTCGCTGATTCACTTCCACCTGGAGCTGGATTGGGTGGCTCCTGCGGACCAATCAGACTGCTGCCTTCTGGATCCTATTGTTCTAGGACCAATCAGACTGCTGCATTCTGGATTCTATTGTTCTAGGACCAATCAGACTGCTGCATTTTGGATCCTATTGTTCTAGAATTCAGCTCAGTACATAACAGTGTCCTATGCCCAAATAAAAGCAAGACCAAATGAATTCTGTGGAAAATGTACTTCCTGATTCATAAAACCTCTCTCCCAATTCCTATTATTCACTAACAAGTTGCCCATAAGTATCATGAGAGAAACACAACATAAGATTTCAATGCCATGCATGAAAACACTTCTAGGTTGCACCCAGACTAGCAGCTCCCACAGATCCAACATGTGTGGGAGGAAAGAAGGTTGCAAAAAATGGGCTGAGCCAATATGGAGGTTTGTGCCAATGTTCCCTCCTCAGTTCCTCCTCTCACCTCCCGTGGTTTTGCTGTTTGCTATCATTTCTGCCTTTCAGTTCAACTCAGAGAACTTATAAAGAGCATCCCAGAAATTCCCCAAGTTAAACCAAGAGGGCAGGCGGCAGGGAAGGTGGAGAAGTCCAAACCCACAAAATGATAATGGAATGAAAAGGGGGAGATATGGAGCAGATTAATTTCAGAAGTACGGTTGCTGCAGTTTGCATCTGTGTCCCCACCTCCACCTCCCACCGACTCAAGAAATCATTTGGCAGTAGGTTTTCCTAGACTGCCGCCCAGAAGGAATCCATGTCAGATGCCCAGATTCTCAGCAGGGATGGCTGTGTAACAAAGAATGGGGGAAAATTATAATTTACCTAGGAGACCACTGTATGCGGATGAAAACATTAGCAGGATTGCAAGAACACTTGTAATGTAGCAAATATTATGGAGAAAATGGAGTAACATAGAATATGGATTACTGAATAATATGCAGTTGAAAGGGTTAACAAAAGGACCCATGGAGGGGAAGGTGGGAGGTCCAGAGATTCGGAGGATATGTATGGTAGTATTGTTCTATCTCTCTATCTCTCTCTCTATCATCTATCTATCTATCTATCTATCTATCTATCTATCTATCTATCTATCTATCTATCTAGTTACAGGTAGGTAGCCGTGTTGGTCTGCCGTAGTCAAAACAAAATGAAAAAATTCCTTCCAGTAGCACCTTAGAGACCAACTAAGTTTGTTCTTGGTATGAGCTTTTGTGTGCATGCACACTTCTTCAGATACACTGAAACAGAAGTCACCAGACCCTTATATATAGTGAGAGGGTGGGAGGGGTGGGAATGGGTGATAGGCTGATAGCTGTGGTAAACCTGTTGACGACTGTTAATGACTGCAATTGGTCTTACAGGAAAAAGATGGCTAAAAATAGCTTTATCATGTATAATGAGATAAGAATCCAATGTCTTTGTTCAGACCAGGTCTCTCCATGGTTTTAAGCTTGGTAATGAGTTGCAATTCAGCAACCTCTCTTTCCAGTCTATTTCTGAAATTCTTATGTAATAAGACAGCTACTTTGAGATCTTGTATAGAATGTCCTGGGAGATTGAAGTGTTCTCCTACTGGTTTCTCTGTCTTGTGATTCCTATCTAGATATATCTATCTATCATCTATCTATCTATCTATCTATCTATCTATCTATCTATCTATCTATCTATCATCTATCTATCTATCCTTGTAAAGCCTCTCTCTCTCTCTCTCTCTCTCTCTCTCTCTCTCTCTCTCTCTATATATATATATATATATATATCAAAACAACAACAACACATAAATTGGATGGGACATTGGCTTGTTCCAGCAGGCTCTTTTTACATTCTTATGAAGAATGGAGAACTGGTAAAACACCAAGTGTATGCCATTCTGGAAACAAAACCAGGTAACCGGGATCCTCCCAAATCTAAGGAGAAATCTGGATGGGGAGGATTTTGTCAGCATCCATCGATGCAACAATATATCTTGTATTTCTTAATCTGGGGATTATGTAGCGCTTAGAAATAAAGGCACAGTTATGGCTTTCTGCTCTCGAGACACTGACACCAGCTCTCCGATGCAGACATTTGCACTGCCATTGCACCTTGCTCCTTCCCCCGCCAAACTTTTTTTTCCATTAGTCATGATTTAACGAGTAATGAAAATTAGTTATAAAATATAGCTCATTATATTGCATTTTACAGAAGATATTAGTTTTGGATAAGTTTGGAGCCGAAAAGAGGAAATTAAAATATCCACTGACTGGGGGAATAGAGCTCAGTACTCCCACAACACCATTAAACTACATCATTGGGGAGGTGAGGGGCTTTATCTAACCAGTGTGCCATGAGAGAACCAGCATTGTGCTGTGAGAAATAACATCACAGAAAGCTTCTCTGACTCCCAAGGAGCTGTTCATAGGAGGATGTCAGTTGTATCCCTGTATGGCATACTGCTCTTCAGCCTCTGCCAAGGGTAGGTAATTCCTTCCCATATTAGAACTGAAACATGACTTTCAAAAGAGAATTCTAAGAGAATTCTAAGCCTGCAGAGGAGGTTGCATGTTGTGCCTCTGAATGAGTCACTGCTGTGGTTTCTAGCAGCTGGTATTCAGAAGCATTGCTGCCTCCAACTGTGGATGGCAGAGCAGAGCCACCATGGCCAGTAGCCATTGATAGTCCCCGGCCTCCACGCGGTTGCCTAATCCTCTTTTAAAGCCATCTAGGTTGGTGGCCATCACTGCCTCCTGGGGGAGTCGGTTCCATGGTTTAACTATGTGCTATGTGAATAAATACTTTCCTCTAGCTGTCCTGAATCTTCTGACATTCAGCCTCCTTGGCTGCCCACAACTTGCCCATAGCTATGAGAAAGGGAGAAAAAACGTTTCTCTGCTCACTTTCTCCATCCTATGCATAATTTAATAAACTTCCGTGCTGCTTTAATACAGATCACTTCCTTAATTGCAAGTAAGAGCCTCTGCTGTCGGGTTTTGGGATGGGAGCCAGGGCATGTGGTCCGTTCCAGCTTGACGGTTGTCATGAGCAGAGATGAATGTGGGAAGGGCATGCACACACTACAGCCAGAAACGCTTCCTCCGAGAAACCTCCGGCGACTGTCTGTGTCCTGCTCCAGGCACATCTCTGCTGCCTTCTCTCCTGTGAAACTTCCAACTTTCTGCAGAGGGCTTTGCTAGGGTTTGCTCAGGCCCCATTTAGTGCTGGTTGAGTGGGAGGGACAGTAGGGGTCCCTTAGAAGAAGCAAGTTGCTTGTTATTATTACAACCATCCACGGAGAGGAATCGGGTGGGTGAGAAGCCTTAACTTCAAAGCCAAGGGGCCCCCAAGTCCAGGATCAAAGCATGCGCCGGCCATCAGCATCCAGGCTCCATCCGAATCCCCACGTGAATAGGAGAAACCCTTTGAGGCTCATTGCTCTTTTCAAGAGCTGCCAGTTCTGCAGCAAATGATTCCTTCTTCCCTGGATCTGACTCTGATCCTTGCATTACTCGCTGGGCAAGAGCCAAAGGCATAGCTTCCCAAACTGGGGGGGGGGGGGCGAGGAGACGGGTCCAGAATCGGCACGGCTCACAGTCATTCCAAGCTGGAGGCTTTCCCAGAGTCTCGTTTCCCCACCCCAGCCCCCAACAACCCCACCCTGCCTCCTGCCACCCCTCCTACTCAAAGCAAATTGACTTCCATAATAATAACGTGTGAACCCTAGTCCTGGGGCCTTGCCAAGTCAAACACTACAAACAATGTGCCTGTTATTAGGGGTGATGATGGGGGGAGCAAGTCGACGCGGGTGGAGGGGAGGGGAGGGAACTCCGAGGATGCCGGCCAACCCTAAAAATAACTTTAATCCTGTTATTATTTACACTGGGGGAAAGTTCATTGAGAAACGCGGAGACGAAATAAATCAGTCCGTGTATGTAGCACATCATGTGCGAATATACCAGTGTGCGTGCTGCACACACATACACACTATTATTTATTCATCTATCATGTTTCTATCCCAACTTCCATTGTGCTTCCAGCCCACCTTTCCCCCAAGGAGTTCAAGATGGCATGCATGGCTCTGCCCCATCTTTTTTGGGGCAGACTGAGCAGACCAAGAGGAGGTATGGCAGCCATCTTCAAATATCTCAAAGGCTGTCACATGGAAGATGGAGTTAGCTTGTTTTCTCCTGCTCCGGAGGGCAGGACTCCCACCGATGGCTTCAAACTCCAAGAAAGGAGATTCTGACTAAACACTTTCTGACAGTAAGAGGTGTTCAACAGTGGAACGGACTACATTGGGAGGTGGTGGACTCTCCTTCCTGGGAGGTTTTTAAGCAGAGGTTGGATGGCCATCTGCCATGGAGGCTTTAGTTGAGATTCCTGCATTGCAGGGGGTTGGACTAGATGACCCTTGGTGTACTTTCCAACTCTACGATTCTATGATTTGTCTTCGCAACAGCTCTGTGAGATAGATTAGGTTGAGAGACCCAGGGAGCTTCTTGGCCGAGTGAGGATTTGAACCCTGGTCTTCCGGATCCTAGGCTGATCCTTTAACCACTACACTGCAGGATGCTGCAGAGTCTGGCAACTAAACCTTCTAGAGTTGGAGAAACAGGTGTGCTAGCTACTTTACCTGCACATTTCTCCCTCTTCTAAGCCACCCTATAATCTCCAAGCATATCCCTATCTTACTGCCTCACTTAAAGTACTGTCACCTCTTTCTTGCCAAGAGCACATGACTGAAGAGTGTGCAAGCCTCTATTTGGGAAGGGCCACCACTCAGCGGCAGAACATCTGTTTCGTGTGCAGACGTTCGAGGTTCATTCCCTTACATTTCCATGTAGGACTGCAATAGATCCTTTATTCTGAAGCACTGGAGATCCTCTGCCCCACTGATTCATTTCCAATCAGTGCCTATCCAGACACTTCTTGAAATCCCATAACTATTTACACTAAAGATGTTCTGCCTTATTTTTGTTCCCCTTTTGTTGCACAACAGCCCCTCCTGACAGCAATAACGCAGTAGCATTGGGTGAGCATCGCAGAGAAAATTAAAGCAGAATAAATTCACCACTAATGTGTTCTTAGATGGGACGCGGGTGGCACTGTGGGTTAAACCACAGAGCCTAGGGCTTGCTGATCAGAAGGTCGGCGGTTCAAATCCCTGCGACGGGGTGAGCTCCCGTTGCTTGGTCCCTGCTCCTGCCAACCTAGCAGTTCGAAAGCACGTCAAAGTGCAAGTAGATGAATAGGTACCACTCCGGTGGGAAGGTAAACGGTGTTTCCGTGTGCTGCTCTGGTTCTGGTGGGGTGGAGTCAATGGCCTTCGTGGTTCCCTCCAACTCTACAATTATATGATTCTATTTTTTGCATCTGGCTCTGCCCACTGCTAACATGGCCCCTGGAAGGTTGCGCTTGAGGCATTGTGGCCCTCAGAGTGAAAAGGGCTCCTTACTCCTGCCGTACAAGGTGGATGAATGGGCTCCTGTGGATACGGAGAGTTACTTCTGGATCATCAACTGAATCTGCTGGAAGTATCTCGGGGGGAGCTGCACTCTCTGCTTCCGCAAGGACCCTTCTGATGGCAGCAGTAAAGCAGTGATAATAGCCTGCCAGCCTGCAGGGCAGAGCTGAGTCGTTCTGAGCTCTGTTAATTGGCCTGGACGGGGTGTGGGAGATAGAGAGAGGGCCCTTCCCATCACAAAGGGCTGAATGAACATTACTCTCTGGGAAAGTATTAAACAATTTGCCGCTAATTGTGATATCATCAGCAAATCTGAACAGCTGTTCTCGCAGCCCAGAGCAGCAGCGGGCCAAAGCAAACATTACCCTGGGACCCAATCGACGGAAAGCACTTTAGAAAGACAGCTGGCCGTGGTCTCAGGTTTCCAGGTCGCTCTTTTCCAGCCATATTGCTCAGGTTCGGCCCTTTTTCACTTGGTTAATGAGATTCCGACTGGCAAAAATCTCAAACCTTATCAGATCCATGGCGCGTCGTGGAAAAGCACACTTGGCGGTCAAAGATTACTATCAGAAACTGGACCTTTCCATTCATCCCAGTTGCTCTCGTTGCCGACGCTGCTTCTAGGAACATGGCAGGGACAGTTGCCAGGGGGATAAGGGCAGGTTGCATTTTGTCAGGCAGCCCAGTTGCCTCTGAGTCCTCCTTGGCTACCCATACCGTGTAAAGTGACCTAATGGAATGCACCGTTTTGTAGGGCCGGTTTCACAGAGAAGATGGGAGCTGCACTTTCCACCCCCATTACCAGGTTTTGTTTTTTTTGCTACACGGCAGAAATAATACCAGCTCTTTCCTAACTGGGTTTGCAAAGTTGATCCACCAAGACAGGCAGAACACATTTTAAGAAGGGAGCTGACAGTCTAGAACAGGGGTAGGGGATCTTGTCCCGTGCAAGGAGCACATTCCCTCCCGGGGAGCCTTCTGAGGACCACATGGTGCGTGAGATCAGAGGCAAAAGTGAACAGGCCAAAAGGATGTGACTCTTATCTATGTGCAATAGACTACATTCCAGCTGTGCAAAAGCCAGAGGTTTCTACACACACACACACACACACACACACACCATAACCAGTTCAAGGATGCTGTCCAGCCAGGCAACAGCACTGGGACAGGGGACAGAGGTGGACCGGTGAGGGCGTGTGACCTGGAGAAAGGGAGTGGCTAAGTGAGTCTTGAGGGCCAGGCAGAGAGGTCTGGAGGGCCACATCTGGTCCTCCAAACACTCCCAAGAGCTGCACCACATGATCCTGCTGGCTGCGTAGCTCAGCTTTCAGCTGTTGTGCAGCAACTATACTCTTAGTTAGCTCGTTTTTATCCTGGACAGGTCAACGCAGAGGTCTGAGGTCTGGCGGCATGTCTTTGAGCTGAATGCCTATTTCTAATCCAGGTTATGAGGATGAATTCTTGCCATGGCAGACATTCTGGATTAATTCATCCAGAGCTGATAGCTGCAATCGAACAGTCCACACCATTTTTTCCCTCTGTTGATGAGTTTAGCCTTCTGTTTGGGTATGCACTTGTTTCTCTCCCTACCTCCTTACCCAAAACGAAAATCCATGACCTCCTTCAGTGTTTAGACCATATTTTCCTGGTTCATGAGTTTCCAGGAGACTGGTTACCTGGTTCGATACGACGTGTGCTTATACCAAGCAGTGCATGGCATTGCTCCCCTCTAGACGCAGCCTGGGGATTGTTTGTGGAGGAGCCAGCACTCGCTTCCCGCATTTGTCAATGTGCTTAAAAATAACCTGCCCGCTTGTCAAGGTTATAAACAGAGGGCTGAGCAAATTGCCTTTTGAGTTGATTAAAATGCTCGATGAAGCTTGCTCCCATATGACTGGGACTGGCCGAAAGAGGATTGCATTAATTTGAACTCTGCGGTTCTCTTGCTTAATATGGCATTGATGAGTCTCCCCTCCATACCCTTGCAAGCTCCCTCCCTCTAGATGCCTGCTTCCGAAAGCATTGAGGGGCGGCAGCTGGCAGGCAAGTCAGAGAGGACACAGAACCTTCTGCGCCAAAGAAACCGTAGCAGTTACTTTCCAGGGCCGATTCAAAGTGCTGGCCGTAACATCTAGAGCCCCGAGAACAACAGAGCATCTTACGGCACCTTAAAGACTTCCAGATTTATTGCGGCATAAACATTCATAGACGAGAGCCCACTTCATCAGATCCTCAGTTGACAGAGATATGTGTATGCATACAAGTGGATGCAAAGTGAGGCGGGGGCGGGGGAGGAGACATAGTGGGGGCAAGGAGCCATGAAATGTAAGAGGTACAATATGTGATGCTTCTAGTCAAAGCGGAAAATGTACACAGGATAAGCACGGCAATCCGTCACAATAGCAGGCACTGGGAAGAGAGCAGGCTTCCTAGCTTTGTTAGAAGAAGAAGAAGAAGAGTTTGGATTTGATATCCCGCTTTATCACTACCCGAAGGAGTCTCAAAGCGGCTCACATTCTCCTTTCCCTTCCTCCCCCACAACAAACACTCTGTGAGGTGAGTGGGGCTGAGAGACTTCAGAGAAGTGTGACTAGCCCAAGGTCACCCAGCAGCTGCATGTGGAGGAGCGGAGACGCGAACCCGGTTCCCCAGATTACAAGTCTACCGCTCTTAACCACTACACCACACTGTTATGCAATGTAACAGGAGAAACATCTCCAGCTTTCAAAAGACCTAAACAGCCTGGGTGTCCAAAGAATATAAGAAGAGCTTCCTGGATCAGGCCAATGTTCTCACGGTGAACCAGTAAGCAGGATTTGGGCACAAGAACACTCTAATTCCCTGGGGTGTCCAGCAATGGGCATTCTGAAGCATTACAACTAATCCAGAATGCTGCAGCTAGACTGGTGACTGGGAGTAGCCGCCAGGACCATATAACACCAGTCCTGAAAGACCTACATTGGCTCCAAGTACGTTTCCGAGCACAATTCAAAGTGTTGGTGCTGGCCTTTAAAGCCCTAAATGGCCTCGGCCCTGTATACTGGAAGGTATACAAGTGAGGTCCAGCTCTGGGAACCTTCTGGTGGTTCCCTCATTGCAAAAAGTGAAACTACAGGGAACCAGGCAGAGGGCCTGTGGAATGCCCTCCCATCAGATGTCAAGGAGATGAGGAACTGCATAACCATTAGAAGACATCTGAAAGCAGTCCTGTATAGGGAAGCTTTTAAATGTTCAGTGTTTCATTATGTTTGGAAAAGTGGCTGGGGCAACCCAGTCAGATGTCTGGGGTACAAATAAATTGTTGTTGTTGTTGTTGTTTAGTCATTTAGTCATGTCCGACTCTTCGTGACCCCATGGACCAGAGCACGCCAGGCACTCCTGTCTTTCACTGCCTCCCGCAGTTTGGTCATACTCATGTTGGTAGCTTCGAGAACACTGCCCAACCATCTCGTCCTCTGTCGTCCCCTTCTCCTTGTGCCCTCCATCTTTCCCAACAACAGGGTCTTTTCCAGGGAGTCTTCTCTTCTCATGAGGTGGCCAAAGTATTGGAGCTTCAGCTTCGGGATCTGTCCTTCCAGTGAGCACTCAAGGCTGATTTCCTTAAGAATTGATAGGTTTGATTTTCTTGCAGTCCATGGGACTCTCAAGAGTCTCCTCCAGCACCATAATTCAAAAGCATCAATTCTTCGGCGATCTGCCTTCTTTATGGTCCAGCTCTCACTTCCGTACATCACTACTGGGAAAACCATAGCTTTAACTATACGGACCTTTGTTGGCAAGGTGATGTCTCTGCTTTTTAAGATGCTGTCTAGGTTTGTCATTGCTTTTCTCCCAAGAAGCAGGCGTCTTCTAATTTCGTGACTGCTGTCACCATCTGCAGTGATCATGGAACCCAAGAAAGTAAAACCTCTCACTGCCTCCATTTCTTCCCCTTTTATTTGCTAGGAGGTGATGGGACCAGTGGCCATGATCTTAGTTTTTTTTATATTGAGCTTCAGACCATTATTATTATTACCTCCATGTGTGGAGATGCAAGCATAGCCATTGTGGCTAGTAGCCACCAATAGCCCTCTCCTCCAGGAATTTGTTTCATCCTCTTTTTAAGCCATCCAGATTGGTGGTCATCACTGCCTCCTACGGAGGTAGTTTCATAGTTTAACTACACACTGCGTGAGTAAGTACTTTCTTTTATATGTTCACCTGGTCATGGTTGTGGCTTCAGAGGGGATGTGGCCGGGGTGGGGGGGTGTTAAATAGAGGAGGAGCACATTTCATCCCCAGGTCTGTCGTGTCCCATCCCTGTGCTAGCAAGAAGACTCAAAACAGGTCTTTGAGGGCGATCTCGTTGCCCAGACAGGTTCATGTGGGATCCTAGAGATATTAAGGTCCTTGTGCTCATGTTGTCCTCATATTTGCAAATATTATCAGAAATGACTTGCAAGTGAGAGCGTATCGTCAACATTGCACAGCTGCTACTAATACAACCGACATCAACATGACCTTAAACCCTTTGCAGTTTGGGACCACCAAAGGAGTCTCGGCTATGCTTTCGCATTGTGACTCCCCGTGTCCTGAAAGTAATCTACCAAACCAGTTTGGAGCTCGGATATAGCAGACTGAGAAAACACAGCCCTGTAAACCCATTCATCTTATGTATCTTTAAAAAGTAATGTGGTTTTGGCCCTCCGCTCTTCAGACCAATAAAGGAGTTTCCACAGAATCCCAATTTGTATAAACCATTCTTATCCCAGCCCCCCAAATGTCCAGAACAGAAATATGTTCCTTTCTGCTTAAATTTTAGCGGAAGCTCAAAAGATGTTTGAGTCTAATTGAACAAGAAGACACATTAGAGATATGAAACATAAAGTAAAGAAATAGCTTCCTTCGGAATGGCTGGGCCTCTTTGTGTGGCCATATCTCCTAAAAACAGCTTGGCTGGGCTGTTTTCTGGTTCTTCCAAGGAACTAGAACATGATGTCACCAAATTCTTATATACTGCATTAAGAACTGAACAATTGGCCTTCTTCGCCAAAGAAAAACAGCCTCAAATCAAGCCACGAAGAGTTATCAAGGTACATTAAAGTGTTTCCATCAAATGCAGGAGCACAGGAAGGTGCCTTAAGCTGTCAGACCGTTGACATTAAAACAAGCAGGCTCCAACTCTTAGATTGCTCAGTCGGTAGAGCATGAGACTCTTAAGCTTGTGGGTTCGAGCCCCATGTTGGGAAAAAGAGTCCTGCAGTTGAGGGGGTTGGTCTAGATGCCCCTGGGCTCCCTTCTAAGTCTACAGTTCTATGATTTGATGATTCATCTAGCTCAGTGTTGTCTATACTGAAAGGCAGAAGCAGGCATCAAAGGTTTCAGAGCAGGAACATTCCCAGCCCAACCTGGAGATGGTGAAGATTCCTTGTGAGATCTATAGATGCAAAACAGGTACTCTGCCAGGAAGCTATGCTCATTTTCACAAGCCATAGCCTTCATGGTGTCGTGTTACACAATAAATTGCTCTATTAGCCAGACTAATAGTCCATCTAGTACTGTCTGCTCTGAATGGCAGCAACACTCTGGAGTTTCAGGCAAGAGCTTTTCTCAGCTGTACCTGGAGACCCCAGGAACCTTCTGCATGCAGGACAGATGATGTACTACTGACCTAAAGTCCTTTCCCAAACTTATTAAGTAGTTACGGCCTCTGCTGGCAGAACGTAGGTTTCTGGTGACCCCGGAATGTCAGACGGCGTTTAAGAAACAGAATTTCCTAAACAATCCACGAGAAGCTTTAAACATTAGCTCTCTGATGATTTTGGTCTTGGCAACTTGTGGGCCTGGTGATTATTTCCATCCTTTCTGCATCTGGCACCGTAGCCTTAGCTAGGATGCTGAGTCTTTGGGTGTTTTCCTTCCCTGAAGGATTGCAAGGCTGTGTAACGTTATCACTAAATTCCACCCAAAATTGCTCTCCGAGTTAATTTTGGAAGCTGATTCAGCTCCGGTTCTGAGGAGGGAACTGGGCAAAGTCTGTTAGGCCTCCTCCTCTTTCCGTGGTCACTCTTGAGCTTACTTAGTGGCGGATAGTGACACATTTTGGTGTCTAACTACCATTTTGGTGTCTAACCACTGGTCCTGAGAGATCTGCATTGGCTCCCAGTACGTTTCCGAGCACAATTCAAAGTGTTGGTGCTGACCTTTAAAGCCCTAAACGGCCTTGGTCCTGTATACCTGAAGGAGCGTCTCCACCCCCATCGTTCAGCCCGGACACTGAGATCCAGCGCCGAGGGCCTTCTGGCGGTTCCCTCCCTGCGAGAAGCAAAGCTACAGGGAACCAGGCAGAGGGCCTTCTCGGTAGTGGCACCCGTCCTGTGGAACGCCCTCCCATCAGAGGTTAAAAGGATCAACAACTACATGATCAACAACTACAACACCTGAAGGCAGCCCTGTTCAGGGAAGTTTTTAATCTGTGATGTGTTAATGTATTTTAATGTTTGCTGGAAGCCGCCCAGAGTGGCTGGGGAGACCCAGCCAGATGGGTGGGGTACAAATAATAAATTATTATTATTATTATTATTATTATTATTATTATTATTATTATTATTTAAATTGCCCACAATGCATATTCCATCAGGGCCATTGTAGCAAATGATTATGGCAGCAAAACCACCATTGCAAAGGAGTTCTGTAGGGAGGGTGGGTTTTATTTAATGGGAGGGTCCAGGGCAGGTGTTGGCAGTGGGTTCTCCTCAGGCGCTCAAAGGTTCAGCTTCCAGTCCTTGACTGAAAGCCTCTAATGCAGCACATTCTAATGGTGTCATCAGTGTGTGCCAGCTCTAAAGGCCTCTCTGTGGTTGCTGCTCCATTCTAGGGCAGTTTAAAAATGGCTGCTCTAGCTTTTGGCGGCTGTGGTGAAATTCTAACAGGGAAGCTCTGCCTCTTGAGGTTCTACCTATTGGTGGATGTCCTCTTAGAATCATAGAATCTTAGAGTTGGAAGGGACCCCAAGGGTCATCCAGTCCAACCCCCTGCAATGCAGGAATCTCAGCTAAAGCATCCATGACAGATGGCCATCCAATCTCTGCTTAAAAACCTTCAAGGAAGGAGAGTCTACCACATCTCCTGGGAATCTGTTCCACTGCTGAACAGCTCTTACTGTCAGAAAGTTCTTCCTGAGGTTTAGTTGGGATCTCCTTTCTTGTAACTTGAAGCCATTGGTTTGAGTCCTACCCTCCAGAGCAGGAGAAAACAAGCATGATCCCTCTTCCATGTGACAGCCCTTATGATATTGGAAGATGTCTTGTGATGTAATGAACATTCTTTACACACACACCCACACACACACACACACACACTGATCTCCAGAGCTGTGGATTTTTTTATTTAAACCAAACAAAGTAATGATGAATGATAAACCTATTTATGAATATTCGTGCAGCACTTAATATATATTTTTTGTGAAAAGTGGGGTGGTGGTGGGGGGGAGGACTTCCCTTCCTTAGAAATAAAGCAAGATTGGCCGTTTGCTAAAACATAAGCCTGTTGGGGGAATGGCAAAACTGGGAGAAAGCTCGTCTCAAAATAAGAACGCTCTGTGGCTAAAAAATAACAAAAACCCAAAACCCAACCTCCATGTCTGTCTTCTCCTGTATTTTATTTAGCTTGCTATCCTGCCATCTCTCCAAAGCCTCAGAGAGGCATATAATTTGAAAACAAAATTCCAAAAGGGGGGGGGGTTAAAATATTTCAAATACTTTGCATTTATTGGGGATGCAGTGAGTTGCAGAGAAAAGGGGAGGAGGCATGAAACAGAGGGAGTTATCAAAGGGTTTGTCAAGAAAAGATTATTCTGCTTATGCTATTTTATTGATGAAAAGGAAAGAAAGTGAAATGTGAATGATGGAATGATTTGAGTTAGGCAAGATATAGGGTTGGATTAGATGACGGTCCCATCCAATTCTACAATTCTATGTACAGAAGTAAAAGTAGGGCTTCACCAAGTGTTCACAAAGTGGACATCTTGACATAAAGGGGGTTTTCAGGGGACCCAAAATACTATCTGAAAAGCTCGTGCCCAGATTTTGTGCATTTGGGGGACATGTCCTTTGCCTCTCAGACCTAGCTTTCATACTATTTTTTTATTTTAAAAATGCCACTAGCATGATGGTATATCAACACAATGTAGCCGATCAGAT
Source organism: Darevskia mixta (assembly GCA_034641385.1). NCBI lineage: Eukaryota > Metazoa > Chordata > Lepidosauria > Squamata > Lacertidae > Darevskia > Darevskia mixta. The sequence continues at coordinate 3,265,629 of JAWWNH010000091.1, read as the reverse complement.
TTGGCCATGTGATTATGTTGCATAGCCAATTCAGAGTGACGGTAGTACTTCCTGCCCTCTCTCTTAACTGCTATTCTCTAATGTTTGCATAATCTGTTTTTTGATGATGTGGAATAAAGTTGCCAAAAGGGAATGTGGATGCTTTTCATAACAGGCAAACAATTTAATTAAAGATGCCTTCAGTAAGTACATAAGAAAAGCCTGTGAGATCAGGCCAAGGGCCCATCTAGTCCAACATCCTGTTCTCACAGTGGCTGACAAGATGCCTGTAGGAAACTAAAAAAAGAAGGATATGAGCAAAACAGTATTCTCACCTGTGATTTAGTGGTAGTCAGATGCATATGTACTGCCTTTGTCGAGGGACATTGTAGCTAGTATGATATTGGCAGTTTTGTTGTCAGTTGCTTTCCTAATGATCCCCAGCATCAAAATTGCCTTTTTCACAGCTGAGGGTGTCCTCTTGGCCCTTGTGGTATTTCTCCTGATCTGTGGTATATACTCAAGCTGTATTACTCAGTTCAATTCTAGTGCAGAGTTACTTAAAAACAGGAAGTATTGACTGCACTTGGATCCAATATGGAAACAGAAACCGCTGAAGGGATTGTAGCAAAAGAGAAATGTGGACGAAAAGAGATTAAAGGAAAATGAAAACAAATGGGCAGCGGATTTGAGAGCAGAATGGGGTAAATGATGGTGACAAAGAAGTAAAATGAAACACGGGAAATAATCAAGCCAGGAAAGAATGAAAGGATAGTGGCAAGGAAAAAAAATGAATTCAAGTAGGTCTTCAAATGCATACACATCACTCAAGGCAGTTTTCCACAATTGAAATGTTGTCATGAAACCACAATATCCAACAAAATACAATGCAAAATACAATGGATTGGAAACGAACATCAGATAAAACATTATCTGCCTGGTTGGGCAAAATGCATAAATAATAAAAATAATAACAACAATAACAAATAATAATAAACTAAGCATAGTTTTGCTGGATCAAGGCAATGGCCCATCTAGTCCAACAGGAGCCACCCAGATGCCTGTGGGAAAACAGGGAGCAAAACGTGAGCACAAGAGCGCAATGTTTGTTACTTCAGAGCCCTCGAATGAGCACTATTGTTCACCCCTGTAGGAAGAGCATAGTGAAGCTATGGAACTTGCTCCCACAGGAGGCAGGGGTGGTCACCAAACTAGATGGCTTTAAAAGAGGGTTAAGACAAATTCATGGAGGAGGAGGAGGAGGAGGAGGAGGAGGAGGAGGAGGATACTGACAGCTACTAGACACAATGGCTATGCTCTGCCCTCCAGGGTTGGAGGCAGCCATGCTTCTGAATACCAGTTTCTGGAAACTGCAGGAGGGGAGAGTTGCTCTTGTGCTCGGATCCTGCTTTTACAGGCATCTGGCTGGCCACTGCGGGAGCTGGACTAGATGGGTCGTTGGCCTGATCCAGCAGGCTCTTCTTATGTTCTAATGCACCCATTGGCATCTAGTTGGCCACTGTGAGAACAGGATGCTGGACTAGATGGGCCGTTGGTCTGTTCTAGCAGCCTCTTCTTATGTTCTTAGAAGTGGGGGGGGGGGTTGGCCAGGGAGATGCGCCACAAATACACACTACTTGGTCCCCCAGGTCATGTCCTCACACAGTTTTCTAGAATTCCTGGTTGGGCAACTTACCATGAACTTACCAGGGATGGATGAATCCTTCTCCTTTCGCTCCTGTCCATTTTCTCATTTGTTTTCCTGCTACTTCATTCCGTTGTTTCCCCACATTTGCCCTCGGTTTTCCTCTTCACGTTCCTCTCCAAATATGTACTTCTATGCGTGGTTCAGGATATTGAATATTCCTTTAACGTTCCTTGAATATGGAAAGCTTTACAAGTCCTCTGTCTGCGTTTGCCAACAATGGTATTGTGTGCTCGTAATAAAAAAAAAATCAGAGTTTTATGAGTTTGCAAGACTGAAATGCTTTAAGTTGTTATGTTTGCATGGGGGGTGGGAGAGTATATTTTAATAGCTAAAGAGCAAAGAACTGCGTAATTTCATGTGAAATGGTAGCGGACCACAACATTCTGATTTGCAAAATGGTCGGTTTGGTGGGGTGGATTGGGTCGTTTTGATCCAGGATTCTCAAAGATCAGATGCAGGTCTCTGGCCGACTTACAATAATGAAACATGTAGTTTTATTATGTGTATTTGTTTTCAAAACTGCTGATCTTATCTATATTTGGATTATTTCACTGGGTCATAGCCAATGCTGCTGTTCTACTAATGCAGCAGATTACTGCTCCTGCAACAGAACTTCCCGCCTCTCCTCCTCTCCCAAGAATCTCCGCTGAGGGTCCAGTTTTTATCAGTCACAGCCAGCATTGTCAAGGAACAGGGAATTTGGGAGCTGTAGTCCAACATTTCTGGAAGGCTTCCCTATCCTGGAAGTGACAGGACATATGCTTTGCAAGTGAAAGGTCCCAGGCTCAATCCCTGGTGTCTCCAGGTAAGGCTGAGAAATAATCCTGTTTAGTGATGGACGAATCAATCAGCTCGGTTTTCTCTCAGGTTTGCATATTTCCAGCCTTAGCTTGAGTTATTTGCATTCCTGCATCAGTTTGCGATTTTATTTTTGTGGGATGTAAAACGCAGGAGCAGTCAAACACAACATTGCTAGAGTGGACACAATGAGGGTCTTAGTCCACCAGCCGGAACTTCCTGTTTATTGTGGGCTGGGATGGACTTCCCCTGTGTACCGTAACTGGAGGTGGGTGTGGCCTCACCTGTGGGCAGGTAACACAAAAGCACTGAGGCCAGACTCCATCTTTCTCTTTTGGACAACGCGCTCAAACAAGCAACATTGCTAAGATGCTCTCTTGGCTTCCATGCCAAGAGAAGTCAAAGGAGCTGTTTTTCCCTTATGGGACAGTCTCCTGAACACATGTAACTTTTACTAAGTTTAAGTCTGCCTTCTGGGATCCTTTTGTGAACAGAATGATCTATGTAAGTAAACACTTTTATATGCTTTTATAGAAGACTGTGTAGTGTCTTATTTTGAGAGGGATTAAAGAGGAAATACCAGGACAATATACTCTTATAGAGACTCTAGCGAGTCTGAGCAAGCTTTCCGCTGTGTGTGTTTGTTTTAAAAGGGGAATATAAAACTCTGCTGATATTGATGAACTTGTAAACACAAGTTGGGATACGATATCTTAAACAATATATCCTCTCCTGCATCCCGAAACATTCCCACAATTTTCTCTGAACGCTGGTCATGGACCATATTAAAAAATATTCGATTTGGAAAGTCATCATGGACATTCATCAACATTTTAATGCAATTTCTCCTAATAAACTCATTTTTGTATGCAATTTTGCTTGATGTATACATTTTTGCAGTCAATACCTGCAGTTTTGTGTGCATGCTTTCTGCTTATATGTACCCATTTTTGGCACACATTATTTGGTTAGAGAAGCACATATTTTTTACTATTATTATTATTTTGAGAAAAGCAGATTTTAAAGAATAGCTGAGTTTCAGTTCATATATTGTTTTGGAGTCTGTGAAGTTGGTATGTCCACATTCAAATCTAAACCAAACCAAATCCCTCTCCCATCCCTACTTACACCTCAAAGCCTGGAAAGCTGCTGACTGTCATGGTTGACAGTGCTGAGCTAGATTAACTGAAGATAGAGGTTAAAAACTTAACTATAGAAAATACATTTTGGGGGTTTACATCAATAATAAAATCATATATCTTATTCTAATTGCCCCCGCTAAAAACCTTGAATTTTGGCTTCACAGTATAAGGCAGTGTCAAAGTTTTTGGAAACTATTTTTTGGGGAAATTGCCAATAAATCATTTTTGATGGACGAATCCCGACATATGGCAGCCATACTACAAAACAACTGTATGCTAAGGATGCCCTGAGTCACTTCCAACCCAGTGTGGGTTATAATCTAAGTGAGGAGGTTGCTGAACTAGTGAGACAGTGAGACTAGTTTCTTTGTAAGGCAATGTCCTTAGCTGGCCATTTAAGTGTCCTCATCAGCATCCCAAAAGAATAAGTTGGGTTGCAAGACCTGCAGCTAAGTGATGGTGCCCTCCAGGCGGATGGGCCTTTCTCCTCCTCCTCCTCCACCACCCCCTCACCTTGCAGCTGGTAGGAGAACAATAACCAGTTTTTTAGGTAGGAGAACAATAGCCAGTGTGGTGGGTGTGAGAGCTGAGCTGGGAACAGGCTGGGAGCTGGAGACACAGCGACATGCTTGCTCTGTGCTGGATCCTAAGCTGTGACTAATGGAAAAGCAAGATCTGTTGGACTATTAATGCTGTGAGCCCCTCCATGTATCCTAAAGACAACTCCTGCAGCCAAGCTGGTGCCAAATGTCTTGCTCTGCTTTCCTTTGGACCACATCAATGAGGCCAAGAGGAGGGTTTTGTCGTCTGGGCAGCCCAGGACCTCCAGGCACACTGCCCAGGCTTGTGCCCCAGGGAAGTCATTTCAGTGCTACTAACACAGCGGTTGACTTTGTCATTGAAAGTCTACTCAATATTGATCCAGAGCAGATTCCAATGTATAGTTAGCAGAGTAGCAACTTAAACACATTGTCCATAAGAAATCCAGTTGCAGCAGACTTCACTTACAACTTACAATAACTTATAATAAGTCTAAACCTTAACACTAAGCATACTATGTACAGAACACCACACCAGAAGGAAAAGAGACAGAAAGAGAAAGTGAAGCTCAGGCTCCTTCTGGCCTATTATTATCGTCAGCATGACCTTGGCAGAAGAGATTACACGCAGTGTTTCTCAACCCTGTGCCTCCAGATGTTTTTGGCCTACAACTCCCATCATCCCTCGCTAGCAAGACCAGTGGTCAGGGATGATGGGAGTTGTAGGCCAAAAACATCTGGAGGCACAGGGTTGAGAAACACTGGATTACAGAACCAGTTTAAGCCAGCTGTACTCAGCTTCCCAGAAGGAATAACCCAAACATCATGAACCTTCTGCTTGTTTCTTTCACACAGAGAAGCTTCCAGAACCCTCTTGAATTATGTAGAATAGGAAAGATCTCTACACATCAGATCAATACTTTCTGTACTAAGAAATGCAAACTGACAGACTTCACCCTCAGAGGCACACCCCACTGTCTCTCGAGACAGATGTATGCCAACAATAAAATCCTAAAACCACCATAGTCTTCGCTGACCTTTATTCCAAGGAAACCAAACCCTGGGTAAGTTCTGGAACCCCTGGAGCTTTCCATGGCTCGGAGATTGGGGTGCTGTACAATACTGATGCCAAGGGTGGTGTGTAGCAATTTATATAACCGAGAGACCGTATGTTTTTCAGTTCTCCCCACCCTGAGATGGAGAGCTCTTATTGGTACATTCCACCTCTATGGATCCACCTTTTGACATCAAATAATCATAGGGAAGAAAGGGGTAGAAATCATGCCTACAATAGTACATTGGGACCACATAACACCGGTCCTGAGAGAACTACATTGGCTCCCAGTACGTTTCCGAGCACAATTCAAAGTGTTGGTGCTGACCTTTAAAGCCCTAAACGGCCTCGGTCCAGTATACCTGAAGGAGCATCTCCACCCCCACCATTCAGCCCGGACACTGAGGTCCAGCGCCAAGGGCCTTCTGGCGGTTCCCTCACTGCGAGAAGCAAAGCTACAGGGAACCAGGCAGAGGGCCTTCTCGGTAGTGGCGCCCGCCCTGTGGAACACCCTCCCAGCAGAGGTTAAAGAGATAAACAACTATCTGACATTCAGAAAATACCTGAAGGTAACCCTATTTAGGGAAGTTTTTAACCTGTGATATTTTAATGTATTTTAATATCTGTTGGAGGCCGCCCAGAGTGGCTGGGGAGACAAATTAAAAAATTATTATTATTATTATTATTATTATTATTATTACATTGGAATTTATTCTTCTTGAATTGTACTGAATGCAACAACTGGTTCACAGCCTGATGGTCTCTTTTGGCACCTGCTGTAGATATCTGTGGGGCAGCAAACTGAATGGTGGGCTTTCGCGATTGTTTCTCCCAGCACAGAATTGCAGGGAGCTCTCAGACACAGAAGAAAAACTCAGGATTGAGATGCCCAAATATGTCATTGTGCCGGTCGCCATCAGGCAATTCTCTTCTGAAAGGGAAAGAAAGAGAGAAGGGCACCCGCTCCTTTTTCGCTGCCTCGATTGTGGCTGCCGGGATCTTTCAGAGAGCTGTGGGGGAGCACCCGCTCGCAGGATCCCAGCTCTTTGCTGTGGGCAGAGCGAAAAGTTATTAAAACGTTTTGAAGGCAGGCTGGGGTAGGGAGGTCACAGAGGGGAGGTCAGCTGTTCTGCCCGCCCGACGCCGGAGTACTTTGAAGATGGGCCTGCTTTGAGAGGCGCGTGTCTATACTTAGACCACAAAAGACATTTTGGGACTATTGTTACATGTCAAAGATGGAGGCGGAGGGGGAGGCAGCTCATGCAGAGTTCTGGATGGAACAGGAAGAGACCCTGGGAAAGGATTTGCAGATATATATATATATTTATGGGGTTGATTTGTGAATTGCAGTGCGTTGAGTGACAGAGATAAGACTGGAAGGGGGAATAACTATTCCTAAATAGGATGCCAAAGACTTCCCTTTGCTTTCTTACGGTTTGAGGGGGAAAGTCTACCCGCTACATAAACCAACGCCCGAGTCAGAAGATCCAATAAATAAATAAATTGCTTTCTTGAATACTCCCACTTGGGGAGGGGAAAACCCTCCTTGCACATAGAAAATTAGCATGTCAGGAAGAAGGCTCTGGTCAAATCCTCTCAGGCTAGCTTTCTGTGTACAGGGTTGTTGTTGCTTTAAATATAGTGGGTCGTTTAAATATGTGACGTCCCCATGTCTGAAGTAATATTTTAAAGGATCCATCTCATCCAGGATATAGTCTCTTTGCACCACTGCCTTCGGGTAGAAGATATAGAACAATTAGATCAAGAACAAATAGATTGAAGAACAGTTTCTACCCAAGAGCTATAACCATCTTAAATGCTGTAACCAGATAATATGACCTTGGAGAGCTGTGATGGGTGTATGTGTGTGTGCGCGCGCGCATGTGTGGCTTTTTTTGGTGTGTGTGTGTTTTGTGCTGGTTTTTGTTTGTTTGTTTGTTTGTTTTTCCTGGTTTTTACGGGATGGCATGCAATTTCATTGCACTTGTATAGCGTTGTGCTTGTACTTGTGCAATGACAATAAATAAATTATCTTTATCTAGCTCAACCCAGTGAATTAGCATGTTGGGGGGAAATACCATGGTAGAATCTGTCTCTCAGGCTACCATTCTATGTGGACTATGAGGTTGTGGACTCTCCTTCATTGGAGCTTTTTAAGCAGAGGTTGGATGGCTATTAGTCATGGATGCTTTAGTTGAGATTCCTGCATTGCAGGGGGTTGGACTAGATGACCCTTGGGGTCCTTTCCAACTCTACAGTTCTATGATTCTATGAAAAGGAAGTCGGTCATTTAAATATGCAAATCTCCCCATGTCTGGAATAGGGCAACCCAGGAAGAGCTGTGTGGTGTGGGTCTGCTGATTGTATAGCTCAGACCTGCCTACTCCGAGTCTGGTGCATATGACCCAGAAGCACCAGGCCAGGGAACAAGGTCATACAATGCACAGAGCACATAAGGCTGTGGCCAGTTTGGTGTGATAGCTGCAGCTTCTCCACCGACTGGAATGGAGAAAGACCACAAACCCTAATCCTGCACTGAACATAAATTAAGCAAAACTGCAGACTATAGCCCAGAGCGAAGGGAAGCAAAATCTGAAAGTCCTCCTACCTAACCCTCAACATTGAAAATCCCACCCACACGTACCCCTCACTGCCCAGTGCTACATAATGCGAAGCTTTCCTGACATTCCATGAGGACTAGCCACCCACGCTTTCACCGAGACCTGAAAAAATTCTCACCATTGTGCCTTGAGCCTTTGAACCCATGTCAACATGTGAGAAGAACTCCTGAAAGGGTCAGTGGAGGAGTGGAGGTGAGCAAGTCTTGATGGGAAGGACTTGGAAGGGGCCGGTTCTGTGGTTCTGTGCCATAACCGATGCTCCGGCCAAGGGGGGGGGGGGAAGCGCCAGGGCCGGCTCCGCATGCTTTCTCAGGATGTGCATGCCCATAGATACAGCGTGAGCTCCCCTGGCCTTGCTTCTCCAAGTCACTCATGAATTTCTCCTCTTCCCGGAGCCTCATTAGCAGCAAGAGGTCTCACTTGCTGACATCAGCACTCATTCCAACAGTTTTAAGGGATATATTCCGAGGGTGTGAAGAACAAGCCAGTAAATTTCAGGAAGCTCTGTGCCGGGGTTTTACGAGGCGGAATGGAGCTGATAAGCAGCAGCTCTGTGTCAGCGCTCTCCTAGGGCTGATCGGCAAGTGTGCGCCTGACGTTTGCAACAGCCACTTTGCTCCGAAACGGCTGCTCGGGGGCCCCCCTGTCCGTGCTACGTCTCGGGCTCCTGTCTAGGCTTTCTCCACAGCCAAGCAGTAATGTATCTCAGGAGCCCAGAAGCGGATGAGGAGACATAACTCAGCAGGTGGCAAATGGACCAGTCACCTCAAGGAAGCCATTTTGGAGGCTCTCCAATGCACATGAGGCCTGAACAAGCAGGTCAAGGAGAGGCAAGGAGCCAATCAGGGAGCAGCTCTTACCTGGCCAATCAGGTCCACCACTGCTCTCAGGGGTCTAGAGATGCCCGGGCCACTTCCGGCTTCTCAGGCCCCCCAGCTATAATATTTATGGACATTTTGAAACTCTGTAATGTGACAAGACCTGTATTCGCCGACGAGAAAGAAAAATGGCGTCTAACCAAATTGCATCTCCTATTTGCTTAAGCTGAGAGTGTGTGTCACGTTTTAGCCTGAAGCGCATTAAAAACAAGCTAAAGGACTCATTAAAAATGAACAGGTTTGAGGCCCTTTTTGAGCCTGAGGGCCAGAACACATAGAATCATAGAATCATAGAGTTGGAAGAGACCACAAGGGCCATCCAGTCCAACCCCCTGCCAAGCAGGAACACCATCAAAGCATTCCCGACAGATGGCTGTCAAGCCTCTGCTTAAAGACCTCCAAAGAAGGAGACTCCACCACATTCCTTGGCAGCAAATTCCACTGTCGAACAGCTCTTACTGTCAGGAAGTTCTTTCTAATGTTTAGGTGGAATCTTCTTTCTTGTAGTTTGAATCCATTGCTCCGTGTCCTCTTCTCAGGAGCAGCAGAAAACAACTTTTCTCCTTCCTCTATATGACATCCTTTTATATATTTGAACATGGCTATCATATCACCCCTTAACCTTCTCTTCTCCAGGCTAAACATACCCAGCTCCCTAAGCCGTTCCTCATAAGGCATCGTTTCCAGGCCTTTGACCATTTTGGTTGCCCTCCTCTGGACACGTTCCAGCTTGTCAGTATCCTTCTTGAACTGTGGTGCCCAGAACTGGACACAGTATTCCAGGTGAAGTCTGACATCCTTTACCCCACACAATTGGCCCTGCCTTTATCCCCTTTAGCTTTTGCTTTTATAGACTCAGCCCAGCTTTCTGCTTCCTAGTGATGCTCATATGTTTTGAAGTACAGACTAGTGCGCAAGCTTGGCCAGGAGTATTGTGTACAGTAGGTTTCCTGCGTGGCCAATGTCATGATATAGTTTAGTCACTAGACGATTTCTTTTGTTTGTCCCATGACTTCCAGTCACGGGTCCAAGAACCTCTGGGACCCGTGTCTTTTTTTGTCCAGCACTTTCCCTGGGAAAACTTGCTGTTTACTGCTGAATCGGAACAAATGTCAATCTGCAGAAAACCTGATGGATGTTTGCTCAAATTCAGTGGTAAACAGTGGGTTTTCCCAGGGAAAAAGGCAGGACAAAAAAAGAACCTCCCAAAACCATGACCAGAAATCACAGGACAAACAGGAGTGTGGATGAACCCATAGTGTCTGGGTGGAAGCAGGAATTTCCTGTTCTTGCTCTGTTCTTGTTGGAACCAGGCAATGAAGTTCTTGTCTTGCTTCCTGAGTTGTGCATACGGTACTCCAGACTTCTGTGACGCTTCACATCAGCCCTAGTCCTCTTAAGAGATTTCCTTGCTGTTCCGGTTTCCCTGCAACCAATTTCTTTGGCCAAAACCTGGCAGAGGCAGCTCCTAGATTGAACCTCTCCATGTCATTCCAGAATGACCACCCCTTCTGCATATGTCCAATGTGGCGAGCATGACACTGCTGCATTAGTCAGTCTAACATTGCTCTACAAAGATGTGTGTAACACCTCTGGGCTTGCAGAGTCCTGGAGCCTTGAGTGGGACTAGTAGGTCTCTGTGTATGGCAGGACCCACTGTGGCAAGGAAACACTCTCTGGGAAAGGGAAAGACCCCCTGGAGAGCTGAGCCCCGAAAACCTCCCTTGTCTCCCCTCTATGGTGGATAGGCCCCTTGGGTATGTCCTGGAAGAGTGGAGTGAGGTTGGCCCTTTCTGTAGCGACCACCGACCTTTGATCCCGGTGGAGCAGAGGAATGGGGCACAAGAACTCTCATTCCACCCCATTGAGCACAAAACGAATCCAATCCAGGCCACGCCCCTTCCTTGGAACCTTGACATGGGCCAATCAGGATCCCCTTAGGCGTGGCCACACAGCACACCCTCCTTTAAAAGGAGCTTGAGCCAAGGAGCCAAGGAGAATGTCCGTAGGGTCTGTTCGTGATCCCAGCAGCTCCAGAAGCCTGGCAGAGAAAACCAGTAAAATTTGGAATTCCCACTGGAGTCTGGTGTGTTGTGTGTTGACATGTTCTCTCCCCCTTCCTCCTCCTCCTCCTCCTCCTCCACCCGCCATGCCAGCCCCCATCCGCAGCCCCCCACCCCATCCCTTGACAGCGTTAGGAGGAGCTCAACTTGCAGCAGCCGAGCATCTGTTTTCAATCCAATAAAATGGAACAGTGCTGCTTTTGTGAGGTTCCATTTGCTCGCTTGCTGGGAAAGGCCAGTGGCTTTTAAACAATTAATTTCAGCCTCCTGTCCCTCTGGGACTCTGGCTCTCTGACACAGCCGACTGCGGAGAGGCAGAGCACACGATGGGCCCACGTGGACCAGTGCCTGCCCGGTGCGTGGGGCTCGGGCATATTTTGGGAAGATGCAATTATTTCGAGATCCAATACGCTGCCAGTCACACCAGCTGGTCTTCTTCATCCCCCCCCCCCCGGTGCATCGTTCTCAGGCGTGACTGTCTGTAGAAGGCAGACTCCGTAACAAATCCCTTTCTTCTTCTTCTTCCAACCAGTCCTGGGGATTGTTCCAATGCCCTCCTTTCGCCTTGAGACCTCCGAGACGCATTCCACTGTATCCTGGCTTTGGCTGCACAGGGGAAGCTCTAATGTCATTATATATATATAACAATAGCAATGTCATTGCTCCAAGCACCGATCCTTATGTGGCCAGTTATGTGTTGGCATAAAAGAGAATTTGCAGCGCCAAAAGAAGAGTCCGCCAATTTGCGTACCGTTTGCAGATGGTGATATATAGGTGCAAATTTAGGAATAATTGTTATAATTTAAATAGAAATGCAAGGTATCTTCGCATAGTTCAGAAGTCACCAGGTGACTTGTGTCTCTGGTCAGCTTGCCAGCCAAAGGACTGAGAGCCAGTGTGGTGTAGTGGTTAAGAGCGGTAGTTTCGTAATCTGGTGAACCGGGTTCGCGTCTCCGCTCCTCCACATGCAGCTGCTGGGTGACCTTAGGCTAGTCACACTTCTTTGAAGTCTCTCAGCCCCACTCACCTCACAAAGTGTTTGTTGTGGGGGAGGAAGGGAAAGGAGAATGTTAGCCGCTTTGAGACTCCTCAGGGTAGTGATAAAGCGGGATATCAAATCCAAACTCTTCTTCTTCTTCTACCTACTGATGGGCAACTTTAAGGTTCCTGCTCTCCCTTCTTATGGTACCTTATCTTTACACCAGACTTGGACTGGACAGCCATGAAGCAGAGGACATCTACAAACAGGGCTGTCCTCTTACATCCCTTCAAAATAGAGCACTCTTCTCTGAAAAGGAGGACACTTGGCTGCCCAAACCAAAATGGCACAGCCCACAGACAAGAGGAAGGTATCAGGCAACCTCAATACAAAACAGACACCGACAAATACCAGCACAGGCACAGAAAAGATGGGAAAGATCAAAGGAGCAGATCTGAAGCCTTGCCAGCTCTTGCCAGGCAGGGCAGAAGCTGGGGCTGGTAGGCCATCTCCAAAGCTGATGCAGCAGAAGACCCCAGGACAGGACCTTCTCCATGGAAGATGAAGCTTTGGATCCAGCCCTGGCCCTGACTTCTGCACAGGCTGGCAGGGAGACATCTGCACCACACCCCAACCCAGCTATCAACAGTGGGGGGTTAGGACTGCAGTCTATGGGAAGGAAGGGGCAAAAAGCACCCCATTGAAGATTGAGCACGTTCAATGGCCAGTCCAGCTGGGGGATTTTTGGACAGAAAAACAGAGGGAGGTTAGGGAATGGAGTATCCTGAAGAGGAGCACTTTACATGATTTGTTGCAGATTCCCCTGCCCTCTCTGTATCATCAGTGGCCAGGTGCAAAGATGTGTGTATTCTGTGGGCCTCCAAAATTACTGCAGACATATAGGACTTCATGACCAGTGCCAAACTAGGTTGGCCAATTACACATAACCCCCCCCCCAAAAAAAAAATAGAAAGAAAGAAAAGAAAAGAAAGTTACTAGAAATAACTTATCTAATTCAAATAGAAATGCCCCACAGACTCAGCTATATGGCTGCAAATAAAATGTTTTAGGTGTGTTGTAAAGTACATTATACAAATGTGACACTAGATGGCGATGATGAGCTATGGCAAATTCAATATATATTTTTTTCAAAACTTTTTTAAAAGCATTTTCACAGTTTTTTTTATATGTGTGTAGATTCTACCTGCATCTCACCCTAATAGCAAAGGTTATGAGCTTCCCCATCTGCTATGCAGGCCCTGCTAACAGTTGAGGAGCATCTCCAGGGTCCCTGTTGCTCTCCCTTCTTAGGGACCGCTAGCATCAAACTGGGCCTGGACCTGGCAGCCTTCCCAACAGAGGACACCTTCCTCTGCCCCAGCTGCAACAAAATATGTCTCTCCCGTATCAGTCTCTACAGCCACAGCAGGCGCTACAACCTTCCAACAGCTTGACCTCACCCCCAAAGGTGCACTCCTCCAGTGTCTCCTGAGACAGATGAATGCCAACAGTTAATTTATTGCATTTATAATACAAGATGGCAAACATGACCTAATAGGCATCACTGGAACCTGGTGGGATGAGACTCACGACTGGAATGTAGAAATTGAGGGGTACAAACAGGACTGGTGCTAGCAATTTTGGCGCCCTAGGCGAGGGGGCGGGCCACGTGACATCATTGCGCATGACGCACGTTGCGGAGCGGTGCCCCGCCCCCTGCCCGGCCGGGCGCCCCCCCCGCTGCCGCGGTTTTCGTCCCAAGCTGCTTGCTCCGCCGCTGGTTGGGGCGGCACCGGGCGGTGGCGGGGGGCGGGGGGCAGGCTGGCCAGCGCCCCCTCCATTTTGGCGCCCTAGGCAACTGCCTAGTTCGCCTTAATGGACGCGCCGGCCCTGGGTACAAACTGTTTAAAAGGTGCACGAGACTCTTAATCTCAGAATCATAGATTTGAGCATCACGTTGGGCAAAAGATTCCTGCATTGCAGAGGGTAGGACTTAGATGAGCTTTGTGGTTTTCTTTCACATGAAAACAAACAAGCAAATATGCAAGTTTTCCAGTGCAAGATCAGTTCCCCAAAAGCCACAAGGGGCATTTGCCCACTCCCACCCCCAATGCAGCTTCTTGCCACCTAGCTGCAGAACAAGCATGTGTCTCCTTCCCTGGCTACATTCAAAAACTTAGTTTGAGTATTTCCTTGGCAGGTGGAGTGTGCTATAAATCTCACCAGCTAGTACTCACCAGCCATCAAAGACTGTCTGTCAAGCACCTTCAGGAAGCAAACCATAAAAGCCCCCCAGAGAAGATCATTTTGCATGCTCAAAGAATGTGCTGGCATTAGGCCCATCCAGGTGGCTCTTCTGATTCCGACGATGGAGCATAGCATTCTGTGCTTCAAGTTCCTGGTCTCTGTACATGGAAGACATATTTTGTACTGAATCTCCACATCTATTCGCTCCAGTAAGATCTGTCCATGCTGTGACACTATCGGGATGATGTGGGTGAATGCATTACCCACATTCATCACAACCATCATCATCATCATAATTTATTTGTACCCCAGACATCTGACTGGGTTGCCCCAGCCACTCTGCACGGCTTCCAACAGAATATTAAAATACAATAGTCATCCCTTGTCACCTTTGCTGGTCCCGTTCCTTCCCCTCCTGCTCCTCTGCCAAAATTCTGATTGCAAACTCCTTGCAGCAGGGACCTTTTTTCTGTTACTTGGTAAAGAACTGCATGCAGTGCTGCCCAAATTCACACAGGACAGTCCCCTATTCGAAGGGCTGTCCTTTCTAAGCCCAGAGAGCCAGAATAAGGGAGACAAGAGCCTTCAAATCACGCATCAATTATTTGGTGATGTTATGTTTTGTTTATTTGCTCGTATTTCATTTACGGTTTGTCTGCTTGGTTTTACCCCTATGCAATCTCATGTGTTTGAGCTATGAAATTGCAAATAATTTTGCGTTTTTAATTCTTTTTGAAAGGAGGTTACTATTTTTGTTGTTGTTGCAAACTACAAAAGAAAGGAAGGAAAGCAATCGCCCATCACCTCACTGGGGTGAGTGGGGTTGTATTTCTGTAATAATAATTGTTGTTGTTCAGTCGTTCAGTCGTGTCCGACTCTTCGTGACCCCATGGACCACAGCACGCCAGGCACACCTGTAATAATAATAATAATAATAATAATAATAATAATAATAATAATAATATGCACAGATGTACTATAACATCGTTCAGCCCGGACACAGAGGTCCAGCTCCAAGGGCCTTCTGGAGGTTCCCTCACTGAGAGAAGCGAGGTTACAGGGAACCAAGCAGAGGGTCTTCTCGGTAGTGGCACCCGCCCTGTGGAACACCCTCCCAGCAGATGTCAAGGAAATAAACAACTATCTGACTTTTGGAAGACATCTGAAGGCAGCCCTGTTTAGGGAAGTTTTTAATGTTTGATGTTTTCTCATGTTTTCAATATTCTGTTAGAAGCCGCCCAGTATGGCTGGGGAAACCCAGCCAGATGGGAGTAATAATAATAATAATAATAATAATAATAATAATAATTAGCATAATGCAAATCTGTTCCCTCTCTTGGCCTCATTTCTGGAGATGCCTAAGTGACTACCCTAGAGTGATGACACTATATTGATGATGATGATGATGGCTGGTGCTCACTGGAACTGGCAGAGCAAGAGGCCAACAGGAGGCAGAGCCAGAGCCAAGGATGGACCACACCAGAGCCAGTGACAGAGTGAAGCCAATTAATTCCAGGTTTGCTCCCTTCTTCCTCCCTGCTGAATTCTACAAGGGGTAACACTGAGATTAGGAAGGAGGCAGCTGACAGCCAGGGCCACCCATTGGACAGGGTTGATGAGGCAGTGCCCCATTTGCCCAGACATTGCAGCCTCCCCTGATAATAAATAATTATACCATGAAAAGGGGAGGACACTTTAACCAGTTTGAACCCTCCGATTAAAGGCGGTGCAGGATGATTGGATCCCGAGTGGAAATACAATCCTTCTGGCCTGCGTGATGCATGAGGTTAGACGAGACGATTGCATCAGTTCCCTTCTGTCCTCGGGCTCCATAAATCTCTGGCAGAGTCTTGTCCTCCAAGGGTCCTCCTAAATCACTTCTGCTGGGAGTGATTTATCTCTTTGCGCTCACTCCCACAGAGTCAACTGCTGCCTTGAGACTGAAAGGAAGCATGTTGCGCAAAAGGGCAGGTCTCTCGCTAAACATCTCCCAAGGGGAGACGAGAGAGAGAGAGAGAGAGAGAGAGAGAGAGAGAGAGACCGCACCTGCTAGACATTTCTTTGCCATCACTGCGTATGAGACTGTCCAGTTTGTTTGTCTCTGTGTGGAGGGTGCTTCACCAAGGAATGACTCAAAATGCAAGACCATCCCAACTATTAGGCAAAGTGAGGCAGCTGCCTCAGGCGGCTGATACTGGTTGGCAGGCAATGGCAGCAAGGTTTCAGAGGACAAAGCTGTGTGCCCTGTGGCCCTAAGTTAGCATTATTGCTCATGGGCGTAGTGGAGGAGACTGTCCCATCGCCAACATTGAAGGTAAATGCAAACTCTAGTTTAGCAGGCTCCTCTTCATCTTGTTCTTTGCTCCAAGCAACAAGATATCTTGGTCCAGACCTGATGCTAGCTAAAATAGTAATAATAATAGTCCAAACTATACCTGTTGTCCAGAGTGAAGCAGCCAGGTAGCTTTAGACTTTTCTGCTTCATAGTCTTTTGGGGGATCCCCTCACCTAAGTGAATTAATATTAAGTGGATATTAATGTTAAGTGAATATTAAGTGAAATTAATATTCATTTACGTCAAGATGTGATATGCCAACCCGGCTGCATTGGCAGAGAAACACTCGTGCCCATTCTGTCCGGTGGGAGCCAAGGCATCAAAGTCTTATACTGACAGCACCAGTGGGGAAAACCTCACCAAAGGAAAACAGGGTTATATAGGTAATAACGAAATACAATTGCAGTTGGCAAAACCTGCCCAGTTGTGCAGCAGATAGGAACGGTATTATCAGAGGGCATTTGGAGAGTTTCCTGTGCTGCCAGTTTGGCCTGAAGCTTTTGAGGCCGGTGCATAGCAGCTGCCCATTCAGACGTGCCCTGATGATGGCCGTACAGCTAGCATGCAGGTATGCCAAACATCACAGGTTCTCCATCACCCCTGGACCCAGAAATCTGATGTCAGTGTCTAGGAATTTGAAGCCATTATTCAGCCCTATACAGCACTGGCAGTTATAATTAGATCTGAGCTGAATGTTGTACTCAGCAACCATTTTCATTATAGAAAGCGGGGGCAATGTAAGCTTTCATGAAAGCCCCCACCTTGTCTGCCTCTTCTCTGCTGTATTTTGTTGTCTGTGCTCCTCATCACTGCTTGGTGCCCTCCCGCTTTCTTTGGTTGTACCAGAGTGAGGGCAGCTGCCTTCACTCGGATTTGGCTTTGTGATACTTTGGTTACCAGTTCGTTTCTGAGCCCATTTCAAGGTACCATATTTTTCGCTCCGTAAGACGCACTTTTTTCCTCCTAAAAAGTAAGGGGAAATGTCTGTGCGTCTTATGGAGCGAATGTGTGGTCCCTGGAGCTGAACTGCCCAGGGGCAAAAGCAGATCATACTTTTTTAAAAAAGAGAGAGAGAAAGGGGTGTTGAAGGGAAGCCCGCTGAGCAGCAAGCGATGGGGAGAGAGATAAGGGAGAGAGATTCCAGCCCCGCCCCCTTGCAGAGGGAGGCTGTTTCCCCAGCAACATGTGACTGGCTGATTATATTATCTGTCTGGAAACTGTAGAAATGGCTTCCTGAAGCTGCAGAACTGTGAGTTAAACCCCATAAAACAGGGTTTTTTTTCCCTTTGCAAAGTAAGCTCAACAACTTTGAGCTGATCCTCAAAAAATGGGGCTTTTCTCCTTTGCAAAAGAAGCTACAGAAATTTGAGCTGATCCTCAAAAAAATGGGGCTTTCCCCCTCTAAAAACTAGGTGCGTCCTATGGTCAGGTGCGCCTTATAGAGCAAAAAATACGGTACTCATGATAAAAGCCCTGAATGATTCTGGCCCCAAGTATCTGAAAGACTGCCTCCAGTCCTACAGACCTTCTCCAGCGTTAAGATTGACAGAGGGGGGCCTTGTGGCAGTTCTGCTGCCCTCAGAGGTTTAGGACGGCAGCAGCAAAGGAATGGGCCTTCTCTGTGGCAGCCCCTAAAGTTGTGGAACTTCTTCCCCACAGAGGTGCATCTGAAAACTTAACTATACAGTTCATGGACAGTGTTGAAGACGTAGCACTTTGGATCTGAGTTGTATATTTTTACAGCCCACCCTATTTTTGTAAATAATAACAAGCAGGAACAGTTCATGCTATTGTGCTGTTCCTGGCATGCCCTGGTTCAAGATTTCGCCGTGATTTCATTCAGCATCCGTTTCTGAACTTCTTATTTTCAGGGAGTCCTGCTGAGGAATTCTTCATTGCTACCAGGGATGCCAACTTGAACAAAATATGGCGCGGGGGGTGGGGCAGGTGAGCCCCGCCCCACATAATCAACCGCAGTGGCATGGCACAAACACACCATTTGAATGGTAATGCCCATCAACTCTGGGCAATGCCCATCTTTCATTGGGCAGGGACGAAAGGACCTTGGCTCCTAGGAGTCTGTTTGCATGCAACTGGCCACCCTACCTATAGTCATCTCCCCCCCCCCCCACACACACACAATTTGTGAAGAATCCTTGTTAAGGCTAAGCTAGGTATTATGTGAGGGACTTATGAATAGGATATTCTGCATTTATATAGTGTTAATAGCAGCCTCTGCTGCCGCCGGGTCCTGTGTATTCAAAACAGGCCTGTGCTACTAACTCTTTCACATGCATTATTTTCCGGTTTAAAATTGCTCTCCCCAAAGCTATTTGTCCTGAGGGGCAAAACACACAGGGGAGGTATGTTTTACAGGTACTCCCTTTACCCGTGGGAAAGGAGTAGCTTCAGGTGGGGGATATTTTTAACTGGGAAATCATTTCAGGGCGAAAGGATTACCCCCCCTCACCGCCAGCATTGTGGCCTCAATCCAAATTCCACCCACCACCTGCTTCCAGCGGCACTTAAAAATGCAGAAGATTCTATTCACAGACCTCAAAAGTCTTGTATCGTTTGAGACAGTTGATGTCTGCTGGATATTTGGGGAAATGGCATCCGTTTGGGTACCTGTGTCTTTCTATCCATGTCCAGCTAAGCTAAGCTAAGCAGGTGTTTGGTGCACCCAATGGAGTCTGGGAGCTAGGGGTGCTCTGCTGACCAATGACAAGGCTTCAGGGGTAAAGCACAATTTGAAGGGAGAAGTAGCAGGTGGAACAAGGGTGCTTAACCCTCCCCGTCCACCACTTCCACAGAAGCTTTTCTCCCTGCAAAATGCACCTGGGAACCACAACTGAGGGGAAAGGACTGGGCATAGCTGGGTTTAGCCTGGAGAAGAGAAGGTTAAGGGGTGATATGATAGCCATGTTCAAATATATAAAAGGATGTCATATAGAGGAGGGAGAAAGGTTGTTTTCTGCTGCTCCAGAGAAGCGGACACGGAGCAATGGATTCAAACTACAAGAACGAAGATTCCACCTAAACATTAGGAAGAACTTCCTGACAGTAAGAGCTGTTTGACAGTGGAATTTGCTGCCAAGGAGTGTGGTGGAGTCTCCTTCTTTGGAGGTCTTTAAGCAGTGGCTTGACAGCCATCTGTCAAAAATGCTTTGATGGTGTTCCTGCTTGGCAGGGGGTTGGACTGGATGGCCCTTGTGGTCTCTTCCAACTCTATGATTCTATGATTCTATGATTCTATGATTCTTTAGGTGTCAACTTTCGGAGAAGAGATTTTTCCAAACTTTCGGATTTGAAAATAAGGGATGCCGTGAGGGCGGTGCAATGGCACCAAGTAGCCTCGCCACCCTGCGCTCCAGAGGCTGCGCGCGAATGGGTGAGCGAAAGAGCGAGCGCGTAGACGGCAGGCAGGCTATCTGTCTGGTTGGGCGTGAGGGTCTGGCTGCACAAGGCATGCAAGCTCTGCCCCCAGTCGGGCTCAGACTCCTTATTGGCAGCCGAGCAACGCAGCTGAGGAGCCTCGCTGGCCGGCAGGGAGAGAGAGGAGCTGCTTCCTTTGAAATCCGGGAAATTTAAGGGATATCAACAATCCGGGATAGCAGCGGGAAACGGCATTGGAATAAGGGAGTTTCCCGCAAAAAAAGGGAGGGTTGACAGCTATGGGACTGGGTGAGGGAAGAGCCAGTGGCGAGGCTTAAGCACCCTTCCTACTCCTGGTCTCTTCCCTTCCCAATAGCGCCAGTGCCTTTTGCCGAACGTCTAGCTGGCCCTCGGACGAGTGGGGCAGCTTGTCCGTTTGCAGCCACATAGGGACGGCTGTGGTTCATTTCCAAGCAGAGCAGAGATCTCTGCACAGGAGGAAGGAAACTGGGAGCAGGTTGACACTGGTGTTGGCATCCACCAGGCCAGCCCCGTTGGCGCAATCTGCCCATCTGCAGGAGATGTGGGAAGTTCAAGCTGCCATCACTCCAAGAACAGGCTCCTTTTCGGGTGGCAGGAAACGTTTGCCATTGTGAGCATGGGGTGGGGGGTGGGGCGGGAGGGCCCGTCAATGGCGAGGGTCAGCCCAATGGCTTCAAAGCCTCCTGTTTCTCTCAGCGGTTCCAATTGCTCGCTGATCTGCCAAGAACAGCAGAGGTTCTGTTCTGCCCCCGAGTTCCAGATGGCTTTTAAGTCATAACTGTGCTTCCTTGCTCAGGAGCTCAGGTTACCTCTCCTCAATCCAGGGATCCCTTCTCTCTTCCCCCCCCCTCACCCCTCCACCCCTATGAATGGTCCCTTCCCTTCCCCCCTCTCTGTTTGCTCCATCAGCCTTTTCTGATTGGCTGCAATTACCCTGATTGCAAAGGATAACTGAACGGCATCAGCTTCACTCCCCATCTTGGAGGAAGGTACCAATCAATGGCGGGATTCCCCCAGGAGGCCGTGTTACTCTATACGTTTGTCATTCAAAGCCTGAGCTGAGGGGCAAAATATCCGCACACTCTGAGGCTTTTCAAGGAACAAGAATGCAGATGCTCAAAGCACCTCTGATCAGAGCCTTCAGGTTCAAATCCCTCTCTCCCCCTCCACTCTTCGCCTTTGCAGTCTCATTTGCTGCTCAGTGCAGAAAACCTGGACCAAGGTACTGATGTGGCTGGTAGTTCTGTTTAAAGGTATATACCACGTCTCTGATGCAACTAGTACTTTTTTAAGTTTTTAATCTGGGTTGGCGGTATGCAAGACCCTGGGTTGAATAGCGCAGCATTGTAGAGATGGAAGCGACCCTCAATCTGAGCACGTAACCACGGAAAGTCATTCATGTTGTGGCCTTCTCCAGATCAACTGATATTACCCAGCAGTGGGCAGGGCAAAGCAGCAAGCACTGAGTGCAAGGGTGGTCCAAGACATTTTGCTGCCTGAGGCAAAGGACAAAATAACACACAAGCTCAGTCAGTAGAGCATGAGACTCTTAATCTCAGGGTTGTGGGTTCAAAAGATTCCTGCATTGCAGGGGGTTGGACTAGATGACCCTCGTGGTCCCTTCCAACTCTATAATTCTGTGATCTATTGTATACACAGAGCTACTGAAGCTGTGGCTGCTGAAGAGTCCAGCTTGATAATAAAAATGGTCCAGACTCATAAATATGATTCAAAAGCTCTACTAGCAGAACTTATCCAAAATAGGTACAAAACCAAATAATGATACATCCAAATACAGTGGAACCTCGACTTACAAAGTTAATGCGTTCCGAAAGCACACTCATAAGTCAAAAATTTCGTAAGTCGAAAAACGGCATTCCCATAGGAATGCATTGGAAACGTAAGTCGAAAAATTCGTAAGAAAACCCTATGTAAACCTTTGTAAGTCGAGTAAACCCCATCTAAAACTTCATATGTCGAGTAAACCGCATCTAAAACCCAAGCAGATTTCCTTTCGGAAGTCGAAAAACTCGTAGGCGCACGACCGCTTTTTCCCTTTCGGAAGTCGAAAAACACGCAAGTCGAGTCATTCGTAAGTTGAGGTTCCACTGTAGTTCAATAGCATCATATGCAAGTCCAGCAAAGGTTTCATCTTCTTACAAAATTGAAACAGACCTAAAATCAGAGGTCTCTCTCTCTCTCCTCACTCCATTAGCATGGAGCTGGGTTTTTTTCTTCAGGAGAGACCTCATTAGCACATCATTTGTTCTCTGTGGCTTCTGGAGATTTGCAAGCTTCCTTAACTTGGGACCCTGAAATTCCAGATCTGGATCCAGAATTTTGGGGTCACATGTTAATGGAGCTAGATTTGCAAATGAATAACCCCCTCATGTGATCTAAAGTCAAACACCATGTGAAAGAGCAGAGAACATCCTAAGTTAATTATCAAGCCATCGGGTACCCAGAGAGCTCTTCTTAGCTTCAATGGAATTTTCCATGTTAAATCTTCAGCAATACACATCCAAACACATACAGAGTTGTTTTCCATTTCAGTGTCAATTAAACAATTATACTTAACAGAACTGGGACTGAATTGTCCCCAAAATGGAACTAACATAATGAACTGCCTGTGTTTATTTTACACTGGTGGGACAATGGTGGGAAACTCAGGGCTGGGAACCATCTCTCCCCAGGCCACACCCTCAGTGGTCCCTTTTAACAGGCTGGAAAGTGCCCTTGAACTCTTAATAGTGCTTCTTCTTTGCTTGAATGAAGAGAAAATTAAAAAAAATCCTTCCAGTAGCACCTTAGAGACCAACTAAGTTTGTTATTGGTATAATAATAATAATAATAATAATAATAATAATAATAATAATAATAATTTATTTGTACCCCACCCATCTGGCCGGGTCCCCCCAACCACTCTGGGTGGCTTCCAACAAACATTAAAATACATCAAAATGTATGAGCTTTCGTGTGCATGCACACTTCTTCAGATACACAGTGTATCTTTTCAATTGCTGGAATTCAGCCTACTTATTAAGAGTTGAATCCATTGCCTCCCCACTTGTGTTTTTTAAGAATATAAAATAGATATAATTTTTATTGTTTTCCAATATATAACTAAAGTTACAAAGGGGGGGGGCGGAGATACAAAAACAACATCTCAACTTACAACCGTCCCCTCTCCAGGACGGATCAATCTAATACCTTTCCATGTATAAGACTAGGTTTTTTTACTCAAAAATAATGTTTAAAAAGTGGGGGGGGTAGTCTTATACATAAGTTGTGCATATGGGACACAGGCGATTGGTTGGAGCTTGTCAGCGGCGATTGGTTGGGAGAATGGTGTCTGCTGCAAGGGCTGCAGTGGATTGGCTGCCGCAGCGCCAATTGGTTGCTTCTTCTGCGCGTTTGATTTGAAGCGTTTGTTATCCGGGTGAGCTGTTTTAGGCACCCAACCCCCCCCCCAAATACCTCAGTAACTCTGGGCATTTCTGCTCAAAAGCTCAACAACTTTGGGGGCTATTCTCCCCCCAAAAAGGTCAACAACTCTTGGGGAAACTTCCCTTTAAAAAGCTCAGCAACTCTGTGCCATCTCCCCCCATTTTCTTAAATTCTAGTCCCCCAAAATAGAGGTCGAGTTATACATGGGGGCGTGTTATAAAAATATGGTAAGGGGAGACCCGGCCAGATGGGCGGGGTACAAATAATATATTATTATTATTATTATTATTATTATTATTATTATTATTATTATTATTAAGTTTGCCAAAGTCCGATCTGTGATTTCAGTGGGTGCCATTCTTCAAGATCACCAGTAAAGTATTTTATAAAAGGATGCCATATTTCAACAAAATGGTTTACATCATTTGCATTATTCCATGCATGTCTCTGTTGATTTTCCCGATATGGCAATTGACCATACATTCTGTTCCCAACAAGAGATACACAGATGTTTCAATCTTATCCAATTCTGTGCCACCAGTAGGTGTTCTGCTACTAAAAGAAAAGTAATTATGTCTTTATAAAAAAAAAAGAGAGCTCAAATTGCCCTTCTTTAAAAATGGTTAACAATCCCAGACTAGGGATTCCACATGCTGACCCGTAATATAGCTTATTTCTGTAAATACCATCTGCCAGAAGGGCTTTATATGTCCAGACGTCCACCACATGTGAAATGTTGCACCTATGCTATGCGAGATGTTTCTTATTAATAAAACTACACCGTAATGGTGTCAAATGCCATCAGTGTAATAATTTGAATGTATTTTCTCATATATGAGTGGATACTGATTTTAGTGGGTTTTTAGGTCACAAATTATTCCAATCTAGCTCCGCAATCTCTATCCCGAGATCGGATTCCCTTTGCTGTTGCAGTAAAGCTGTTGCAGTTCATGAGTTAATTCAGCCCTTAGGCTGAAAAAAATGTTCCCTGCCTGTGCCTTAAAAACACTTGCAGGGTCTCCTAGATCTACAAACAGCTGCTGTGAAATCTTGGGTCTAACCCCAGCCTTCTCCAACCCCTCCAGATGTTCTGGACCAGATGTTTCCAGCTGGATGGACCAAGTGTCTGGCTTGATAGAAGTCAGGTCCCTATGCTGCTGTGAGCTGTATATACCCGCCAGAAAATTAAAGCATACTTAAAGCACATTTCCCAGTCAAAGGGTCCTGGGAATTGTAGCTCTGTGAAGGGTGAACTACAGTTCCCAGGATTGGGGGGGAGGCTTTTAACTGTGTAGTGTGTGCACAGTCTGAGGCTGAGGCTGACATGATTAACACGTGTATCTGTTAATGCACATTATTTTATTGCGATGTTAGAATTCAAAGCATGAAAAGAAGAAAAGCAATAAAGGGACGTTCGCTTTCTTTGTTTTTTAATGTGGAAAGACAGTGACATCCCAGAGGGACTGGAGCTCTGGCCATTAAGAGAACACAGATATGAAAGAGTTGTTCAATTATGGCAGCCAGGTACTGCAGGCTTTTCCTTAATAGAAGGGTGCAAGCGGGGGGAGGAATCCCTTTCGCTTGGCTGAGAAACCTTCGCTCCGGCTTGCTCAGGTTAATTAAAAAAAGACCTGGAGAACTTCCAAGGCCTCGCTTTTCATTTTTAACAGCTCTCCATCCTGCACACGCACACACACCGTCGCCACAACTCTCCCTACACACACCTCTCTCCCTACACACAACTCGCCAGGCTGGAAGAAAATGTTGCCGTTGTGGAAACTCGCACAGCAGCCTTGGACTTCCAAGGCTGTGTGCACACCACAAACTCAGCGTCTGTTATGGAGGTGCCCCAAATTCTATAATCAAAGAGCAATTTTCCATTTATTTGCGTCATGTAAACGGAGAGCAGGAATACCTGCCAGGTCTGGTGACACAGGAAGCATAGAATCATAGAGTTGGAAGGGATCCTGAGGATGTGATACATAAGTAGCAGTCAAATACAATATTTCTTGTTTTCCTAGAGTGGACATGCAAGGGGATGTTTGATCCAGCCAGTCGGAACTTCCTGTTTCCTCCGGGGCTGGGACATACTTCCTCTTGCATGTGACTAGAGGTGGGCGTGATCTTACCTGTGCAGGTAACAAAAGCACAAGGCATGCAGCCCTCCTCCCTCTCCCCCCCCTTCTTCTCCATCTTCCTTTCGTTGTGTGAACTGCCGTGACTGCTAGTCTGCAGTCACTGGGATTAACCCCCATATGGGGTAGATCCATAGCTGTCAATCCTCCCTTTTTTGCGGTAAACTCCCTTATTCCAATGCTGTTTCCCACTGCTATCCCGGATTGTTGATATCCCTTAAATTTCCCGAATTTCAAAGGAAGCAGCTCCTCTCCCTCCCTGCCTGCCAGCGAGGCTCCTCAGCTGCGTTGCTCGGCTGCCAATAAGGAGTCTGAGACCGACTGGAGGCGGAGCTTGCATGCCTTGTGCAGCCAGACCCTCACACCCAACCAGACAGACA
Source organism: Darevskia mixta (assembly GCA_034641385.1). Lineage (NCBI taxonomy): Eukaryota > Metazoa > Chordata > Lepidosauria > Squamata > Lacertidae > Darevskia > Darevskia mixta. Next base: position 3,239,907 of record JAWWNH010000091.1, on the reverse strand, counting down.
GCCTGCCTGCCGTCTATGCGCTCGCTCTTTCGCTCACCTGTTCACGCGCAGCCTCTGGAGTGCAGGGTGGCGAGGCTACTTGGTGCCATTGCACCGCCCTCGCGGCATCCCTTATTTTCAAATCCGAAAGTTTGGAAAAAATCCCTTATTTTCAAATCCGAAAGTTGACAGCTATGGGTAGATCCATATGTACATATTTGTAACTAAGTCTGCCTTCTGGGATCCAACTGTGAACAGAATGTGAGTAAACTACTTTTATATTCTTTAAACAAGATTGTGGCGTGCTTATTCTTTTAAGAGGGGTATAAGGGAACTTACCAGGTCACTAATATCGAGAGGTTTAAACAAGCCTGCAGCCAGCTACCCGCTGTGCGTTTAAAAGGGGAATATAAAACTCTGCTAAGTTATAGAACTTGCTAGCACTAGTTAGGAAGGATATTAATAAACAATATATCCTCTCATGCCTCCCTGAACATTCCCACAAGCCCAACCCCCTGCAATGCAGGAATAATTCAGCTATCCCTTACGGGGATCGAACCTGCAACCTTGGCATTATCTACGCCACACACTAACCAACCTAGCTATCTCTCAGGCTCTAAGCTGAGTGTCCCAGCTTCGATCCACCTGGGTCAGCATTGCCCCCATCAACAGAGGTTTCTGCATGCTGCCTCATCTCATGCTTTCCTGAAATAACAGCAGCAATAACAAATCCCTACCGTGTGATGCCTCTCCACCCCAGCAGCAGTTGGTGCCAAAAAAATATGCCCCCTTAGCACAGAGAGACTCTGTGCAATTTGGGCATCCAGTGGAGCGAGCGATTTAGCCTTTGCCAAGGCAATGTTTCCTTCAGGGCACTTATTTACCCCAAATTGTTTGCTCCACTCCACCCGATCATTCCCTCTGTTGGCTCCAGTCCCTTGTGCCACGGCCAGTGGCTATTTATTAATTCCTTTAATTCATTATAATGCACCTAATCGACCATGCTGGAGGGGGCAGGAACAATATGCTAATAAATAAATAAGAAACAGCTAATGAGAAGGCCTGCAGTGTCAGCTCAAAACTCGCAAAACCAGAAGCCTTTCCAGGCTGGGCACCAGTTCAGGACGTGCGGTGAGGTTCTGTCTCTCCCTCCAAATGTGTTCTCTCTCTTTTTTTGGACTCAGCAGGTCTCTCATAAGGTCATCTTAACCAAAGCTCTGGTCTTGGCTGCAAAAGGAAGTGGGTGGAGAGAGCAGCTGTCCCTGGTTCAGCCCACCCAAGTGTCCCAGGGGACCTTGGAAAAGCTGGTTCCTTTGCGTCACATTCTACAGCCTCAGCAGGATCCCTAAAGGGTGAGGATGGGCGAGATCAGCCTGAGGTCTCCTGCCTGATTTCTCTGTTGTTGTTGTTGATGATGGTGGTGTTGTTGGCATCTATCTGTCTCAAGAGACAATGGAGTGCGCCTCCCGGGGTGAAGTCAAACTGCTGTGTTAGCAACACCAAAGTGACCTCCCTGGGCAGTGTAGATGGAGGTCCTGGGCCTCCTTCCTGCAAAGCGTGTTCTCCTTCATGGAGAGCACGTGTTGCGGTGGGGGCCAGCAAGTCACCCCTCTGGTGCTGGGCGGGTACGTTTAGATGGCCATTGCTGTGATTGGACCCAGGGTGTTGTTGGGGAGATTTGTATGTTGCCAATTGATGATGGACAGCCCAGCGCATATTTAAGGGTTGGTGGGCAACGCGATCTTCCTCTTGGCTGAGTGCTTCGAAACTCCCTCCCTCCCTCCCTTTATTTTAGGCCTCTGCGTTGACCTTGCTATGCCTGTCATGGGGTCGTCTGCTGTTGGGGCAGGGGCCTGGTAGGAATTTGTCCACGTGGCTGATTGGCTGGTGCCACCTGGTTTTGCCTACTGCGTAGCAAATAGTCACAACTTGTAAGGTTGGCAGTTAGGCATTGGTTATTATGTTGGTTGGAGGAAGGGTATTGTTGCCTGTGTGTACCCCTCCTATGATACTGGTGTATGGGAAATTCCGTTAAAGGAATCCAGGGACTCTATATGCTTTTGTCCGAACCCCCGGTCAGGGGCTAGGGCCGTGCAAGAGACCTGGGAGCCTGTGGAGTGCGAGGAGGGTCATGTTATCCGGTCCCCTTTATATCTCCAGAGTGTTTTCCCCTTACTGACGGTCGTCAGTTCTGTCCTATGGTGGGACAGATAATCTTAACCAATGCATGCGCAATCACTCACATTATTTGTATTTTAATAAAGTTGTGGCCAAAATCATGCCAAAAACCAAAACAAAAATTATGTTTGATGTGCGAATTATTTGAGGGGTGGTTTTGGGGGACCTCGACACGCAACTCCTGCTTTCTTTTCAAAGGGACACATTTAGAATCAACAGCATGTCCAGTCCCTTCATCACTGGGGGGGGGGGGAGGCTGTAGCTCAGGGGTAGAGCATCTGCTTTGCATGCAGAAGATCCCAGGTTCAATCCCCAGCATCTCCTTGGTAGGGTAGCTGGAGAAATTGTCTGAAATTGATTTATTTATAAAAAATATTTATAGGCTGCCACTTCACACACACACACACACACACACACACACACACACACTGAGGAAGTTAACAACAAAAATAAATAAAACCATACAGTAAAAACATATTTAAAAAGTTAATCAATTAACAGTTGTGGAAAGATGTATTCTTAATTGCCTGGCAGAATGGAAAAAGTTTTCAGCAGGCATTTAAGAGTTGAAACAGAAGGCGCCTGCTGAATCTCTGTTGGCAGAGTATTCTATAGGGATGTATATAGATGCTAGGTGAGGATATATTTATTAAATGTTATTCCTCCTTTCCCACATTTGCGAGTTCAACAGAGTGCATCCCTTTGCATCTTAAAATGAAATTTAAAAAAAGAGATGCCGGAACAGAGTTCTGGCGAGTTCCGACTGGAAAAAGCAAACCCTGGGTAAGAGTGAAGAGGAACAAAAGAGGATGTCCCCATGCTGGTAAGGAGAATATTTATGGCTATGCCCTTGCCCTGTCAGGGCACAGTGGGAGTGGCTCTCACCAAGTTCTCTCTAGCAAACCTACAGGAAATCTCTGTGAGCTTCGGCTCCTATCATGTGCCTATCTAGCAATCAATGAATCATTGGTTTGGCTGTGCTTTGAATATTCCACAATAGTGGGCTGCTGACACAAAAGGCTCTATTTTTTGCTGTTGCCTCGCCAACTCAGGGAACAACCCATGGTGCTCCTGCAGATGATGACAGTGATCAAGCAGGAATATCACAGTCCAGGTGATCCCTGGGGTACCCTGGGCCTAATCTGGGAGAGCCACTGCCAATCAGTCTAGAACGGGTGTTAAGTATAATTGCTTAATTTACATTGAAATGGGAGGTATATAATGTGCAGCATGGCTGGAAATTGCCAGGAAGTTATAGAAGAGCCTACTACATTCATCATTAATTGGCTTATATCATGGGGCTGCATCTCTGTGGCTCAGTCACCATCTTACAGTCAGATGAAAGAGAATGCTTTTCAGGTCTATGCATATGCTAATCTAGTAGGCATCCATGTTGGGTGCAGAGCCATTTTGTTCTAAGATACTGAAGAGAATGGATGTGTTTTCTCTGTGTCGCCTGCAAAAACAGCCTGAGGCTAAAAGAGGTTGCAGTGGGGAAGATACAGAGCTTTGGCTTTAGCTCAGTATATAAGAAATTTGTAAATCTAAATAATTACACCATATTCTGGGACCAGTATAAGAATTATGCAACTAAGTGAATGCAATTTTTATTGTTTTAAGTTGTTCTGAAGTTCTGTGAGTAAAGCTTTTGAACCATATTTTTGGACTGGAAAATTTTTATCTCAATACAATAATAATAATAATAATAATAATAATAATAATAATAATAATAATAATAATAATTTATTTGTACCCCGCCCATCTGGCCGGGTCTCCCCAGCCACCCTGGGCAGCTTCCAGCAAATATTAAAAAACAAAACATTAAAATATCACAGATTAAAAGCTTCCCTGAACAGGGCTGCCTTCAGGTGTTTTCTAAAGGTCATGTGGTTGTTTATTGCTTTGACCTCTGATGGGAGGGCGTTCCACAGGGCGGGCGCCACCACCGAAAAGGCCCTCTGCCTGGTTCCCTGTAGCTTCGTTTCTCGGAGTGAGGGAACCACCAGAAGGCCCTCGGCGCTGGACCTCAGTGTCCGGGCTGAACTGTGGGGGTGGAGACGCTCTTTTGTTCACCAAGCGGCTTCCACATGCACAATATTAATAATCTCAATAACAGGGTGGGGTCCCTCAAGCCTGGGGACCAAACGCAGCTCCCCAGGTCTCTATCTGTTCCTCGGAAGCCTCCCTGGGTAGGGGGTAACATTCGATTCTGCTCACTTTCAAAGGCAAACTTACCTAATCAGCACTTTTCGGACCAATGTGAGAGCTGGAACACTTTGATCCTTCAAAATCTGCACTAAATATCCCTCTTCTACAGTTCCTCCCTGTTCAGAGTTTTCAGTGTGATTGCTCATACTTTAAAAGTGCTACCCAAAATGTCCATAGAAGCTTTTAATATGGATGGAGTTTGTATGTATGTTTTCAGAGAGCCAAAATGGTCTGAAGAACCAACTGCAGTCGCTCAGAGATGGGGTCTGGGAGGCGTCTGCTGGATGCAAAGCAGAGGAGCAAACGCTTTTGTAAAAGCGCTAATAAGGATGAAGGAGTTTGTTTTTGCTTTCACATACTTTAACGCACAGAACTACTGGCTGTTGTTTGCAAACATTTTTGGCAGCGTCAAAGACTTCTATTTCACTCTCGTTTTGGCACGCTTGGTGAGAAACTTTGCTCATCGTTCTAGCTACCCCTATTCGCCTGCGGTGAGGTCATCACGCAGCGCGATCCGAGTGCCTGCCATTTGGGAGACAATGTCACCAATCTGGATCAGAGAACGGTGAATGTTTCTACCTTCTAAAGACGTGCCGCACCCCAGGGAAAGAACCAATTTCTGCCTCAGAATTGGAGAAACTTCGATGCAGCTACAGTGGGCAATGAATTTATCTTCTTTGGTTATTGTGGACGTTGAAATAGAATCATAGACTCATACAACTGCATAGAATCACAGAGTTGGAAGAGACCCCAAGGGCCATCCAGTCCAACCCCCTGCCAAGCAAGAAACACAATCAAAGCATTCCTGACAGGTGGCTGTCAAGCCTCTGCTTAAAGACCTCCAAAGAAGGAGACTCCACCACACTCCTTGTAGTTTGAATCCATTGCTCCGTGTCCTCTTCTCAGGAGCAGCAGAAAACAACTTTTCTCCCTCCTCTATATGACATCCTTTTATATATTTGAACATGGCTATCATATCACCCCTTAACCTTCTCTTCTCCAGGCTAAACATACCCAGCTCCCTAAGCCGTTCCTCATAAGGCATCGTTTCCAGGCCTTTGACCATTTTGGTTGCCCTCCTCTGGACACGTTCCAGCTTGTCAATATCCTTCTTGAACTGTGGTGCCCAGAACTGGACACAGTATTCCAGGTGAGGTCTGACCAGAGCGGAATACAGTGGTACTATTACTTCCCTTGATCTAGATGCTATACTCCTATTGATGCAGCCCAGAGCTGGAAGGGATCTGCAATTCAGGAGTCGCAACCGAAGCATCCATGATGGCACATGAAGCATTCCAAGCCCACGTGTCTTTGGCCTCTTTCCGGCTGCTTTCCTCTGTGTGTTTTTAGAACAGAACCACCGGAATCAGCCCTAAATCTGTGGCAAATGCAGGACTTGGAGGGAGACTTTTCCAGTTCCAATAATGGCTCTAAATTCTGCCTCTCGCTGGGCACACACAGCCCCTTTTCTGGCAAATCGAGAAGAGCCAGGCTTGTTACGGTGCCACGTTCCTAGGCTTTTCTTCTTCTCTTGGCTGCATCTGTTGGGCTCGGCCCCAGAGAGGCTCGCGGCAGAGGCCGGCCGCTTTGGAGAAGTGACACAGCCATCCCCGTCTCTCCTGCCCCATCCGGGTCCCTGGGACCGTCTGGCTCGTCCGCTGGCCCCACGCTGTGTAAATACCACTTGTAACTTATTTAGACTCTGAAGTGACTCAACCTCCAAACGCTTTTTTGGAATCGTTTTTCCCAGAGAGAGTTTAATGGGGATTATCGTGCCAAAACCCTGAGCTATGCCTCACTTTCATCCCGCTAATGCGATCCATACATCAAGAGACACCAACGGAGGCAGGGAGGGCTTCTGACAAGGGGAACCTGGGAACAATCAGCCAGTGCTTTCTCTCTCCAGCCGCCCCCCTGCCTTTCCCTGGTCCTCCCCAAACTGATACATTCCTTGAAATGTAAATAGAAAGGAGCGTTTGCACTCCTTGGATGCATTATGTGCAGCTGAAGGGGGGACCGGGGGGGGCAGGCGGTGGCGTTGCTTTTGTCCATTCACAACCAGGCCGGATTTAAGCATCTCAGGCGAAGGAGCAGGGATGCAACCCGCAGGCGACCCCTGCCCAAGGCTTTGTGGTTCACGGGTCAGATTCCAACAGGATGCACGTTGACCTACAAGGGGCCACTACAGCCTGGTCCGTGAGGGCTAGTGGGACACTGGACCACCAGCCTCGGCTTGCTCCCAGCCAGTCCATGTTTGCCTCGCTCTTTACTTCCAACCTGTGAAAGTGGTGGTCACTGCCTGACAACCAGGGGCGTAGCAAGGGGAGGTGATGGGGGCGGGCTGCCCCGGGTTCCACCCCAGAGGGGGGTGACACTTTAAAAAAAATGTGTGTTTGTTTTTTTTAAATAAAATAAAATAAAAAATCAAATTTTTTTTAAAAAAATTTGATTTTTTTTAAAAAAAACTATTTTTAAAAAAAACACACACATTTTTTTTAAAGTGTCACCCCCCTCTGGGGTGGAAGAAGAAGAAAAAGAAGAAGAGTTTGGATTTGATATCCCACTTTATCACTACCCGAAGGAGTCTCAAAGTGGCTCACATTCTTATTTCCCTTCCCCCCCCCACAACAAACACTCTGTGAGGTGAGTGGGGCTGAGAGACTTCAGAGAAGTGTGACTAGCCCAAGGTCACCCAGCAGCTGCATGTGGAGGAGCGGAGATGCGAACCCGGTTCCCCAGATTACGAGTCTACCCCTCTTAACCACTACACCACACTGGCTCTCTGTCAGGGCAGGGTGATGTTCCTATTGGGTCATCCCAACCCGCACAATAATTCCTAGGGAAATTTTGGAGACCAACATAGAAAATCCACATGGCATCCTTCCTGCAAGACAGTAAGAGACCCGTCCAATCAGGAGCTGCTGAGAACATCGTTGCGCATTTTAAGAGCTTCTGTGGTGATTACGTTTTTTATGCTGCATGCCACAAGCTGTGCTTGCCATAAATTCCTGACAGAGGCTGGCCATAACTATTATCAAAGCAGGTCAAATCGCCACCCACTTCTTCAAGCAAATGGATTTGTCCCCGTGCCATGCATAGCTAGTACATGGGGTCAATTGATGATGTATAACCATAGCCACCGAGCGCCAAAGTAGATATTACAAGGTCTGCCACCAAGAACAGCAACCCTATTCATCTTCCTGCTAATGTCCAATAAAAGAAGATGAGTTGAGCATTAAAAGCACAGCAACCTGGCTTATTAGGACCACAGAAAGCTGAGTTACGCCGAGTCAGAACTTTGGTCCATATAGCTAAGTATTGTCAACACTGATTGGCAGCTCCCATCTTATGTTTTCCTGTTGAAGAATACTGATAGGCTACTCAAAGGGGCAGACTTACAAGCGAAAGCAAGGAAGGGATCTGTAGGATAACCAGCCTCATAAGCCTCATATAACCAACATGCTTAAGTCTAAATTAATGCATCAAGGAGTTAATACCATACAGTAAGCTGTCCTGTCAGGCTTAGCTATGTCATTTCCCCTTGCCTTGAGAAGAAATAGGTAATCAAGCCTTTGCCCACCCCCACCCCCGGTCCTACCTGTGAATTCAGAGTGCGAAGAGGTCTGAGCTTCCTATACCAAGAAAGAGGCTGGTGAGAGCCATGCGGCTGAGCTGCAGCAATAGTATAGCAACCTAGAATCATAGAATCATAGAATCATAGAGTTGGAAGAGACCACAAGGGCCATCCAGTCCAACCCCCTGCCAAGCAGGAAACACCATCAAAGCATTCCTGACAGGTGGCTGTCAAGCCTCTGCTTAAAGATCTCCAAAGAAGGAGACTCCACCACACTCCTTGGCAGCAAATTCCACTGTCGAACCTTTACCACTTTGTAACTAAGCTGCGTTTTGACTGCCTGTGCAACTTTTCTGACTGATGTATAGAAAAGCACATGAACCAGACATTTGGAGAGTTTGTAAGTAAACCATTATTTAACTTACCCAAGGCGTGGTGTTTTCCTATGCTGGGGGAAGAGGGAAATTTTGGAACTTTTAAAGGGGAGAATTTTGAAGTTTTTACAGCCTATATTCCCACTCTTTATTTTGCAGCACATTTAGCAATTTTACATCTCTGCTGGGGCTGGATCTGGGCATCCAAGGAAATTCTCCTCCCTGTGCCACCAAATCAACAGAATCTAGATGGGCCAGAAAGCAACATTCACCATTGTCGTTGCCTTAGAAGAAACTTGTATTTTCTTAGTGCCAAAGAAAGATGCAAATACAACTACTTCCCCCACTCCAAAAAAGGGAGATTCTCTATTGCTTCTTTGTCCCATGATGCCTTTGTGTACTTTGATATCTGTTTTTGGTACATTACACAACACAGTTACATTGGGGAGATCCAGGGCCTTGAAAGGTTGGGAGATCCATCAGTTTAGATCGTTCTGAAGAATGGGATGGAGGTCCTGAGATCTTTGAGAAGCTGCTGGACTACATTATCCCTGACCATTAGGCATGCTGGCTGCTGGGAGCTGGAGTACAATAGGCAATATTGCATACAAAAATGGGTATATTTGGATAAATCCCCCCCTAAAATGCTGGTGAATTTTCTGAAGACACTTAAAGAACAATAATTTCTAACTAATGTGGAAACAGGGAGAAATGAATCTAAGATTAGAAAAATGAGAAACAGAATCTAACAGTCCAAAGCTACAGAAATCCAGGGCTCTACAATTTTCTTTTTCTTTTTCTTTTTTTTAAATAATCTTTATTATTTGAAATTCAAAATCTCTCTCACACACACAAAACAAATATACAAGTCATTCATATTATTATTATTTTTTAAAAGCCTTTATCCCGCCTCCCCCCACTCCCCCTCACTCATGTGCGATTTTACATATTCCATAGTCTACTATACACTTTAATTTGTGTTATTACATCTATTAGCCTTATCCCATATAATATATTCTTTCTTATTTCCCCTGCACATTTTATTCTAAGTTTATCAGAATGTCAATTCCAGAACAAGAGTCAGCCATATATTCTTTCATTCTTTCCCATTGCTTTATTATTTCTTGATTGGAACGGCCTCTAATATTTGCTGTTAATTTGGCCATTTCTACCATCTCGTGGGGCTCTACAATTTTCCGAAGGAAACAAAAAACATCCTGTGCAGAATAAGGAACGCAGTCCTTACCAAATAAGGGATGTCCCTTAAAATAAGAGACATCTGGTGACTCTACCTCTAGGGGACATCTCTGGGGGTGGGGGTGGGAGGGGGAGGATTATTCCTATGTCTTTCCCAGCCCGTCAGCCTTTCTTGTGGCTCTCTGTGCAAGCAGCTGAGCCTCCATGATTCACTGCTGAGAACCCCCTCGGTGAACTTCAAAACAAACTCCAAGCTAGCAAACTAGCAAAGAGTGAGTGAGGAGAGGAGCCCAGGGTGAATTGCCTTCAGACACATGTCCTGAGATGGGAAGGGAGGGGGGAAGGAGCCAATCTGGATTAACCACTATGCCATGTACTCTACGGAAGGGGCAGGAGAGCTAACAGGCTGGCAAGATGGGCTTTGTTCCTAACCTTGAGGTCCGTCTGTCGGTCCCACTTGCAAAATAGTGGCTTGGGTCAGGCAGAGAGCGACGGTGGAGAAATTTGATTCGGCTCGCATTGGGGTACAAACCCACCTAATTCGTGCATTCTGAAACAATAAAGGTAAAGGGACCCCTGACCATTAGGTCCAGTCGTGACCGACTCTGGGGTTGCGGCGCTCATCTCACATTATTGGCCGAGGGAGCAATGGATTCAAACTACATGAAAGAAGATTCCACCTAAACATTAGAAAGAACTTCCTGACAGTAAGAGCTGTTCGACAGTGGAATTTGCTGCCAAGGAGTGTGGTGGAGTCTCCTTCTTTGGAGGTCTTTAAGCAGAGGCTTGACAGCCACCTGTCAGGAATGCTTTGATGGTGTTTCCTGTTTGGCAGGGGGTTGGACTGGATGGCCCTTGTGGTCTCTTCCAACTCTATGATTCTATGATTCTATGAGCAGGCGTACAGCTTCCAGGTCATGTGCCCAGCATGACTAAGCTGCTTCTGGCAAACCAGAGCAGCGCACGGAAACACCATTTACCTTCCCGCTGCAGCGGTACCTATTTATCTACTTGCACTTTGACGTGCTTTCGAACTGCTAGGTTGGCAGGAGCAGGGACCAAGCAACGGGAGCTCTCCCCGTCGTGGGGATTCGAACTGCCGACCTTCTGATCGGCAAGCCCTAGGCTCTGTGGTTTAACCTACAGCGCCACCCGCGTCCCTTCCGAAACAATACCTGAGCCGAAACACAACCATCCCAGGAAATTCGCTTTTCTCTGAATTTTGCAATGCGGTTCTCCAGCTAAGGAATGTGTAGATTTTAGAATAGTGCATGTACCAGAGTGAAGGGTGCATAGACTGGCAGAAATAACATGCAATGATGTGTTGCGGGAGGAGGAAATTCCATTGGAAATGTGTGCAGATTTGGCAACATCGCACACCTGCGAATTGTGCATTTTAGGAGAATTTTGTGCTTTCGGAAAGACCCCTCCCCTTCCCTGCGAACTGATGTGTGAATATTGGGAACTGAACTGAAGACTGGGAAATGAGACTTAAAGAAGCCAAAAATGTAAAAAGTGTTGTTTTTCAGCAATCTAATTTCAGATGGGGTGTGTGTGTGTTTTCGTTGTTGCTGTTGTTAGACCAGGCATAGGCAACCTTGACTCTCCAGATGTTTTGGGACTAAAATTCCCATCATCCCTGACCACTGGACCTGTTAGCTAGGGATCATGGGAGATGTAGTTCCAAAACATCTGGAGAGCTAAGGTTGCCTATGCCTGTGTTAGACATTTGAAGTCAGAAAGCCTTTACCAATGTACTGCAATTAGCCAGTAGGTCCTGAAAATGGAAGGTCCTAGAGGAGGAGCTCAGGATACTGTTGTAAACACTGCAGGAAATGGAATACAACAGGAGATGGAACATTCAGAACTAGACATGAACTAGTGGATATATAAAGAAGGGGAAAATGGAATATTGGCTCAGTGCGTGATCACAGTGGATAGACTTTAAAATAGACATGGGCAAAAGAATGTAGTATTCTTCAATATGGAGTATTGGTGGTGAGAATTAATGGAAGTGAAGTTAAAAGGGGAAAAAATATGGTAAAAATTTATTAATAATTATAACAATTAGAGAAGCTATCTTGGACTTTTTATAGGAAAAAGAAATGGATAATTCTGAGACACCGTGACTTAAAAGAAATATTGTTTGACAGAAGATGAATGTTTGTATGGACTGAAGGTTTTTTTTAAAATAACATTTTCTTTATTTATGTAACTGGCAGATGAAAAACCAGTTCTTCTTTTGTATCTTTTGCCAATGTTTTTCCGCCCTTCTTTTTTTTCATTTTATTCTTCTTTCTTTCTCTCTTTCCTTTCTTTATTTCTATTCTCCCTTCCTTCCTTCTGTTTTTACTTACCGGTATTTGATTTGCATCTTCTGTGCTTGTACTTTTACTGTATTACGGGAAAATCTTAATAAAAAATCTCAAAGGCAATGAACCTACCTTTTCGTATCAGGGCAATAGTACGCGATTCCCCTTTCGATACTGTTTGCACCCACAAACATTTTGGGGTGGACATACAGCCTCGTTCCCAATCAGTGCATCTCTCATAACTTCCTGCTGAAATCCTGCAGTCACAAATGTGGGTGTTTTCGTTGCGCTATAGTTCAAGAGTGCCCCTCCAGACATCAATGATGCAGTAGCATCACGGAAGCATTGCAGAACAACTAAGGAAGCAGAATGATATGTGGATGGCTCAGTATAAATCCAGGGACCCAGGTGGCGCTGTGGGTTAAACCACAGAGCCTAGGGCTTGCTGATCAGAAGGTCAGCGGTTCGAATCCCTGCGATGGGGTGAGTTCCCGTTTCTCGGTCCCAGCTCCTGCCCACCTAGCAGTTCGAAAGCATGTCAAAGTGCAAGTAGATAAATAGGAACCGCTCTGGCGGGAAGGCAAACGGCGTTTCCGTGTGCTACTCTGGTTCGCCAGAAGCGGCTTTGTCATGCTGGCCACATGACCTGGAAGCTGTACGCCGGCTCCCTCGGCCAATAAAGCGAGATGAGTGCCGCAACCCCAGAGTCGGACACGACTGGACCAAATGGTCAGGGGTCCTTTACCTCATAGCTGAGTAAGATTGTCTTCCATGAGTATGTGTGTCCATAGGTGACTGTGGAGGCAAATTCTGGATCCACACATCCTTCCACAGCGGGGACATAGGTTTCTGGGCGGGATTTGCTCCCTTGGCCAATAAAGAAAGATGAGCGCCGCAACCCCAGAGTTGGACACGACTGGACCTAATGGTCAGGGGTCCCTTTACCTTTTACCAGTATAAATCCACAACTGATGCACTATTCTTGCATTGAACTGTGCACATATCATATATTTAACACTCAATGAAAGCACATGACTTCTCCCCAAGAGAAACTGTAGTTTACACCTTACAGAGCTACAGTTCCCAGCACCCTTAACAAATGACAGCTCCCAGGATTCTTTGGAGAAAGCCATATGCTGTAAATATGCTTTAAAGCAGGGGTCGGCAAGGCTTACCGGCCATGGGCTGGATCACTCTTGAGGAGATCATCCCTGGGCCAAGCCGGCGCAGCGTGACGCCGAAAAACGCATCTGCGCATGTCCGCGGCACCGGAAATTGCGCCTGCGCATGGCCAGACGCCGAAAATCACACCTGCGCAGAAGCGATTTTCAGCATCTGGGCATGCGCAGAAGCAATTTCCGGTATCTGCGCATGCGCAGACGCGATTTCTGGCACCGCTTGGCGAGTCACCGCAGTGCGCTGTGCCAGTTTAGCGCAGCGCACAGGGGACTTGCCAAGCGGGTGGTTCGGTCTGGGGGCGGCTTGTGGGCTGGTAAAACAGTCTTCGTGGGCCACATCCGGCCCATGGGCCGCACGTTGCCGACCCCCACTTTAAAGGCACAGTCAGTATGCAGCATTAATGACCTGTTGCAGAACACATTTGCAGAAAAATAACCACTTGGAGGGGTTGTACAAATACACTGAGAACTTGCTAGCAATAACAGTTCATATGACCACATGGGGCTCACACAATGATGCAATGACTCTTGCAGCACCAAGTTAATCTGCATGTCTGTACCCCGACTAAATGATGCAAATTAAGCACATTTGCCTGATTTCTCTTCTTTTCCCCATCATAATTAATTTTGCTTCTGCTGGTCATGAGGAAGGGCAAGCAGCCCACGTTTATCCCAGGTTTGATTTAAGAGGTAAATTGGCCAGAAGACCCCACTATTTCTCTGCAAATCTGCTTATTCTATTTTATAATTTGATACTTTTTTCCTCTCTCTCCGGCCATAATGTAGGCTCTAAAAAAACAACACATCCATTGCTGGCTTTGGATTCTCAGACAGATATACAGATATTTGACAGCTGGCCAACTCAAGCAGCCAAATCCATTAGGCACTAGATTTCAAAAATGGCAATGGGTACAAGGAGGGTGCCCAACAGATGACAGCTAAGAAAGAGAGGAGTCAAGGAGGGGCGGGGCTAGAGAAAGAGACCCCCGAGGAGCTAAAGGTAAAGGGGCCCCTGACTGTTAGGTCCAGTCGCAGACGACTCTGGGGTTGCGGCTCTCATCTCGCTTTATTGGCCGAGGGAGCCGGCGTACAGCTTCCAGGTCATGTGGCCAGCATGACTAAGCCGCTTCTGGTGAACCAGAGCAGAGCATGGAAACGCCATTTACCTTCCCGCCGCAGTGGTACCTATTTATCTACTTGCACTTTGACGTGCTTTCGAACTGCTAGGTTGGCAGGAGCTGGGACCAAGCAACGGGAGCTCACCCCGTCGCGGGGATTCGAACCGCTGACCTTCTGATCAGCAAGCCCTAGGCTCTGTGGTTTAGACCACAGCACCACCCGTGTCCCGCAGAGGAGCAAAACACAGATACAAAGCAATAGGGCAGCATTTGTCAACCTGGTGCCCTGGTGTTTGGCACTACAGCTGGCTGGGAGTTGTTATTTGGAGGGCACCAAGCTGGCAGAAACTGTGACAGGGAGTTCCAGTGAGCAGAAGGGAAGGGGGTTCAGCCACTCTCTTGACCACTTTGAATGACACAGGAGTCAAGCAAAGGAAGCCATCAGTCTGGGTGCAACTCCGTTTGCAAACCAGGTGTTTTGCATGGGTGAAAACAGACCAAGTTAAGGACCTCCAGATTCCCGGACAGTCCCCATATCTTTAACCTTTTGAGCTGACCTCCCAAATCTATCTTGTTGTTCAGACTGATATTCTCAGGTTGCATCCTGCTTACACCTTCCTCCTCAGTCTCTCACTTCTCTCTTGGACCTCAAGGTCAGACTAGAACTATATACTTATGTATTTACTACAACAAAAAGCTTTATTATTTTATTACCCACAAGCACCTCTGTCTGTGTGTGATTGCAACCAGTGGCGTAGCGGTGGTTACTGGTGCCCAGGGCAGGTGCGTGTGCACCAGGCATGTCAGCAACAGCCCAGCCCTTGACACTGACACTGCCAGAATGACCTCACTCCCACTGGAGCAAAGCGGGGCTCCGCCGAGCCACCTGCCTGCCTGCACAGTGGGGAGCCTGGCCAGCCTCCACAGCCCTTGGCAGCTGGAGAGGAGCACTGGGCCAGGCTGTGGTGGGATCACCTGCCTGGCGATGCCTGGTTTCCACCCCTTCAAAATGTTGTGCACCCAGAGCACCAGACCCCTGGCACCCCCCCCACTACACCCCCGATTGCAGCAAGCAAAGTCTACTCTCTAAGACTCTCTTGTTTTAAATGAGAAGAGTTTGGATTTGATATCCCGCTTTATCACTACCCAAAGGAGTCTCAAAGCGGCTAACATTCTCCTTTCCCTTCCCCCCCCCCACAACAAACACTCTGTGAGGTGAGTGGGGCTGAGAGACTTCAGAGAAGTGGGACTAGCCCAAGGTCACCCAGCAGCTGCATGTGGAGGAGCGGAGACGCAAACCCGGTTCACCAGATTATGAGTCTACAGCTCTTAACCACTACACCACACTGGCTCACTCTGAATACCAAGAGGGTTTCAGCAGGGAATCGCCCCTGTTATTCCATTGCACTGCCCCTAGGATCTGTCCACACCGTTTTTGCAGATTTCTCCTGCAACCCACGCACAGATCGAATCTGCATTTTGCAATATTGGGGTTAGTAATAGGACATGATTGGAAAATCAGAGATCATTGCAGAAATGGAGCCAAACAGCTGAAGGCTAATCCCTGCTCCCTTGTGCGCACCTCTGTGGTTTGTCTGTTTCCCCATTTGCAGCTACATCCCACCATTTCTGCAGCCAATCCATTACCCCGGGAGGCAAAGAACTCTGTCACTTTCTTGCTCCATTAAGTTTTGCTGCATTTCAGGGCTTGCCCTAAAGTCTCCGTGCTCCAGCTGCACACCGTCCAGGCAATAATATTTTGTTATCTCCCCCTTCCTTCCATGCACCTTGCTATGAGTTCCAATCAATGCCATCAGGGTTGAGCAGCAAGAAGAGGAATCACAAGCTGCCTCCCAATTTCCCTATCTGCCCCACAAAAAATATTGTGGGTGTCTGTGCTTCCAGGAAATTTACATCCAGGGAATATCTTGGGACTGTGGTGGATGGACAGCTCAAAGAAAAGTCAACTCAGCTTGTCATTCCCCATGACTATTTTCCGTATGTGGAATTCTCGTCCACTGGAGGCTTGCCAAAACCTGAGCCCAAGCACCTTTTCAGTGTGCTCTTGGAGTGTCTCTGTTGAGGCTCAGGCTTAGATTGCCAGAGTGTGGGGGCACTTTTGATTGTCTGCGTGTTATGTACTGAGCTGAATCCTAGAACAATAGATAAGATAAGATAAGATAAGATAAGATAAGATAAGATGATAAGATAATTTATTGTCATTGCACAAGTACAAGCACAACGCTATACAAGTGCAACAAAATTGCATGCCATCCCATAAAAAACAGAAAGAAAAAACAAAACAAAAAACAGCTCCAGAATGCAGCAGTCTGATTGGTCCTAGAACAATAGGATCCAGAATGCAGCAGTCTGATTGGTCCGCAGGAGCCACCCAATCCAGCTCCAGGTGGAAGTGAATCAGTGACCTGATTGGCCTGCAAGAGCAGCCAATCAGGCTCCTGGATGAAGTGAATCCGCAACTGATTGGCCTACAGGAGTAGCCCGGAATTAGCCAATCACGTGGGGCCCATTGTGTAAATAATGTATATATAGCAGATGTTTTGGGGAAAGATTCATTCCTTGCTACTATGAGCTGAATAAAGAGCATGAAATTCACACTTGACTCTGAGTATATTTCACTGGGGTTTTATTCTGCTTGGCTGAAGTTCTTGTCCTTTTGGTAGCCGCTCAGACTAATATCCTGATTTCCCTTTTCTCAAAGAGGGAATGTCCCTGGACTACCAAAACGGTTACAAAAAGAGGGAGAATTGGGAGTTCATCGTAGCTGGGGAAAGAGCCTGGCAATGGAAGGGCCATAGAGGGTCAGCTTTGCATGCAGGGTTCAATCCTCGGCATCTTCAGATAGAGATGGATGCCAGCCTGAAATCCCAGAGAGATGCTACCAGTCAGTGCAGACCGGGGGGGGGCAAGGTGGGGCCCTCCAGAGACTATGGAAGAGCCCTGGTGCCACAACAGAGCATCTGCCTTGCATCCAAAAGGTCCCCAATGGGGTTGGGAGGGCTGGGAGAATCTCTTTCCTGAAATCCTGGAGAGCATCTTCCAGTCAGTGTAGACCAATGATCGCCAATGTGACACCCTCCAGATGTTGTAGGAAGGACATGACACAATGGGAGAAAGCGAGTTCTCCAATGCAAAAGGAGAGCTGGTGTTGCGGTGGGGCAGAAAGCCACCTCCCTGTGCGTTTGGCTAGCTGGCGACAGCTAGCTTGACCAGAGCATGTTGCTGGGCAGAAGCACATGTATCGAGTTTGATTGACAGCCCAGCGTCCCTTAAAAAGAGTCAGCACATGGTGCGACTTCCTTCTTTTCTGCGAGCTTCGGATCTCCCGCCCTCCCTCCCTGGTATAGGCTTGCGTTGACCTTGCTGTTGCCTGTCATGGGGTCGTCTGCTTTTGAGGCGGGGGCCTAGTAGGAATTTTTCCATTTGGCTGATTGGCTGTGCCATTTGGTTTTCGCCTACTACGTAGCAACTAGTCATAACTTGTAAGGTTGGCGGTTAGGCATTGGTTGTGTTGGTTAATGGAGCACGGTAGCCCTCCAAAAGTGATCATGGTGCATTGGGAATTCCATTAAAGGAATCCAGCGGCTCAAATATGCTTGTCCAAACCCGGTAGTGTTGCAGGGCTGTGCATGAGCCTCTGGGACCTCTGGGGAAGGGGGAGGTCTCTGCAGCCCAGCCTCCATTCAACTCTCCCCAGACTGGTTTCCCCCCACTGACAAGTGGTCAGCTCTGTCCTATTGGACAGGTGAACCAATGCCAATGCAACCACTCACGTGTTTTGTATTGTAATAAAGTTGTGGCCAAAACAATGCCAAAAACCCAAACAAAAATTTATGTCTCATGTGTGAATTTATTTGGTGGGGGTGCCTTGGTGACCTCCACACGCAAGGTGATGTGGTGGTTTGTTTGTTTGTTTGTTTGTTTGCTTGCTTGCTTGCTTGCTTGCATGCAAAAGTTCCCAGGTATCTGGAAGAGTAGGGCTGGAAGAGTCTCCACCCTGAAAACTTGGAGATCTGCTAGCACTCAGTGTAGACAATGCTGAGCTCGCTGGCGCAGTGACTCTGACTCAGTGGGAGGCAGCTTCTTGCGTTCCTCCACTGTTGTCAGCCGGTGACTTTCCCTTTCTTCTCTGCGTCTCCCCGGGAAGAGGAGCTGAGCGGCGCTGGGGCTGCAGCGGGGAGCCTGAGCAAGGGGGAGGGAGGCGGCCCAGGGCGTGTTCCGCATTAGCTTCTCTTCTGATTTTTCCACGAGGTGTCAGTAATTTAATCAAACCTTGCGGAGAGAAGGAATGTGGTGTCTTTCATGCATAAATCCCTCCCCGGCTGCCAGCAGCTCCTCTCGGGCCTCAACCTCGGGCTCTGGAGACTGGCAAAACCCTCCCTGGGTGCACCTGTCCGCCGCTGAGGCCTTCTCCGCGCCTGTCAGGAAGCCCGAGCTAAAGCCGAGAGAGCAAGGAGATGCTAGTCTGTCTCTCTGTCTGTTTCTGGGCCCTTTCATTTTTCTTGGCGCTTAAACCACATTTAATGGAAAAAGTCTTCTTGTGGCTTTAATTAAAGTGATTCCAGAATGCGCGGAATGTAGCTTCGCATTTCTGCTTGCTCCGAGACGTATTCAATGGAGCCCACTCCAGCCTGGCTGGGGAGATTCAAACTCATGGGGGCTCCTTGGAGCTGAAACTCTGGAAACCAAGCACCCTGGCCCCTCGGCTGACATTTATAGCCTGAAATGGCCTTGGCCCAGTATACCTGAAGGTCAGCCCGGACACTGAGGTCCAGCTCCGAGGGCCTTCTGGAAGTTCCCTCGCTGTGAGAAGCCAAGTTACAGGAAACCAGGCAGAGGGCCTTCTTGGTAGTGGCGCCCTCCCTGCGGAACAGACACCCATCATATGTCAAGGAGATAAATAACTATATAACCTTTAGAGGACACCTGAGGGCTGCTTAAGGGAAGTTCTTAATGTTTGATGTTTTATTGTTTTTGTATATGCTCGAAGCTGCCTAGAGTGGCTGGGGCAACCCAGTTTGATAGGCAGGGTAGAATTATTATTATTATTATAGTAGTAGTAGTAGTAGTAGTAGTATTGCCTTTAGGCAGATTGACTACTGCAATGCGCTCTACGTGGGGCTACCTTTGAAGGTGACCCGGAAACTGCAATTAATCCAGAATGCGGCAGCTAGACTGGTGACTGGGAGTGGCCGCCGGGACCACATAACACCGGTCCTGAGAGAGCTACATTGGCTCCCAGTACGTTTCCGATGACAATTCAAATTGTTGGTGCTGACCTTTAAAGCCCTAAACGGCTTCGGTCCTGTATACCTGAAGGAGCGTCTCCACCCCCACCGCTCAGCCCGGACACTGAGATCTAGCGCCGAGGGCCTTCTGGCGGTTCCCTCACTGTGAGAAGCAAAGCTACAGGGAACCAGGCAGAGGGCCTTCTCGGTAGTGGCGCCCGCCCTGTGGAACGCCCTCCCAGCAGAGGTTAAAGGGATCAACAACTACATGACATTCAGAAGATACCTCAAGGCAGCCCTATTTAGGGAAGCTTTTAACCTGTGATATTTTAATGTATTTTGTGTTTGTTGGAAGCCGCCCAGAGTGGCTGGGGAGACCCAGCCAGATGGGCGGGGTACAAATAAAAAATTATTATTATTATTATTATTATTATTATTATTATTATTATTATTATTATGACTGGTTTCCTTAGGCACATAGTCTGAGTAGATCATAGTCCAAGGTAGGGTTGTACTCTACCATTGCCTGCTGGGTACATTCAAGAAGGAATTGAGGAAAGTGAGCTCTGCCTAGTTCCATCCCTTGGACCATGCTAGCTTTTGGGTCAGAGGTCAGCTTTACTCCCCTGCTTTCCACCAAGGGCAAGAAGCTCCTGGAGACCCTGGTCCTCCCCCAATTTCCACTGCCAGTGACTTGCATCTGGATTCGCTGACTTTGGAATTGGTATATAGATCTCTTCAACAGGAGAAAGCATGATTGGGGGGGGGCGGGGAGGCAAGGCAAGCGGATGGTACAATTCCTAAACTTTGCTTCTTCATCGTGCCTCTTAAATTGCTAAATACACAAAAAAGGAAAGCATTAACCGGATGCTGATTTGCAGCGTAGGCCGATCGGAGCGTAGAGAAACCAGACCACAAGAGACTCTGGAAAGTTGATTTGACGGTTGGTGAGGAGGGTGATCAGAGGCGAAGCAGGGGAGAAACTTTGTGCCTTTAATATTGTGGTCCTGCATATGTTTATTCAGAAGTAAGCCCAGCTGTTTTCAATAAGCCTTCCTCCCAGGTGGATATGCATATGATTGCAGTCTCTATCACTGTGTAGTTTGGAAATTTCAGGAGCCACATGTTCCCTTGGGTGGCTCCACACCCAGAGAAGACTATTCAAGACGCAGGATCTCCTTCCTCTCAGATTGCCTGTTGACCTCATTTACATCCAAACAACTAACAGAATGCTTCTTTGGCCTTGGCAACAGGAATTCCTATCCTGCTGTGAAACTTGTCTCATCATCATGAGGACTAGCAACTTCAGTTTTTTAAGAGGGAAAAAATCATCTTGAGAGTTATTAAGGTTGTTGGGTTGTTGTTTTCTTAATGCAATGGGTTGTTCAGAATGAGTTTAGGCCAGGGAGGGTGAATAAAGACATATTACTCCTGTAATTTATATCCTCCACAAAGAACAAAGAGTAACAGCGTCACCTGTAACAGCGCCACCTTGTGGAATATAAAAATGTCACGAGAACGCTCCTCCCTTGGTCTCAGAACTTAATCCGACTGGAGAAAGGAGGTTGTAAAAAATAAAACCCAATCACGTTTGCTCACTGTTGGCCCAGGCCGGAAATTTGCTGAGATCAAACATTTCAGAAGAACATTGCTATTTAACTTTCAGCCACATTATTCAAATATTAACTGAATCACAAATATTTATAGACTTCGTACTTGAAAGTGGTTTGAGAACCCAGGCAGTGCACTGCAAAATAATTGCCTGCTCCGACTCCGGGGTTTTCATTTAGTCCTGGCAAGCCACGTTTCGTGGACGGTGGTCAGAGGTGCTGCGGAGTCTTCCTAATGAGCTGAACTTTGATCTGGTCCTGCAAACCCCGGTCATCCAGAGTCCTCGGGGTCGTCCCAAGTTGTGTAGCTGCACTGGGAGAAGGTTAATACACACACACACACTGCAAAGACACACATACACCACAACTAGAGCCCCTTCTGCCATTGGTGAATGCAGGGAAAGGAAGGGGCTGAGATGTGGTTGTGGTTGCAGGAGGGACAGAAGAACATAAGACGATTCTGCTGGATCAGGCCAGTGATCTATCTAGTCCAGCATCCTGTTCTCACAGTGACCAACCAGATGTCATAGAATCATAGGATCATAGAGTTGGACCTCCGCCTTTGTCCGTGCAACAGGGGAAAGATAGAGGACTTTACCCACTTTTTCTTCCACTGCCCTCTCTATGACTCAATAAGATCGAGGCTCCTGCTACTAATTCCTCCGACCATTGCCATGGAAGATGACCGCTTGAAATATCTATTGGTGGATGCCAATCCCATAGTCACTCGTGGCGTGGCCATCTATATCCTGCAGGCCCTGAAACTCAGGGCCACCTCGATAGGTTAACCTCCTTTAGCCCTGGACTTGTAAACTTTCCAATAGTTTACATAATTGTTATTGTTTTTATCATACCTGTTTTATTTACTACTAGTGGACGTTCAGCCCGTTAAATTAACGGGCGCTAGAAGATATGTGGTGAAACATTTGTAAAAGCAGACTGAGGTCCCTCTACCCCTTTCCTACCTCTGTGGCCCATGTACCCCTTTCCTACCATTGTGGCACCTCTACCCCTTTCCTACCTCTGAGGTTCCTCTACTCCTTTTCTACCTCTGTCCCCTCTACCCTTTTCCTACCTCTATCCTCCCTTATAGCCCTTTCGTGCATGTTGTCACTCTTCCCTTTTCCTATCTCCCTCTCCCTTGCGACTCCACCCCCTTTCCCACCTCTCTCCCCGCTCCCTCCAATCCCTGCGTCCGTGTGGGACATGCGCAGTACCGCATTTCCACTGACACACGGACTGGACGCAGGGACACAGGGACTTTATTATATAGGATGATTTTATACCTGATGGTTGCAAATGTATAAGAATGGCAGGCTACTGCCGGGACTTATTACTTGTGCTATGGCCAAATGGCTAACACAATAAACTTTGATTTGATTTTGAGAGTTGGAAGGGACCCAAGGGTCATCTAGTCCAACCCCCTGCCATGCAGGAAATCTCAGCTAAAGCATCCATGGCAGATGACCATCCAACCTCTGCTTAAAAACCTCCGAGGAAGGAGAGTCCACCAGTCATGGACTGGCTGGATGTAGAGGAATGGTGGGAGGAACCAGTTGGAGAACTCCCAAGGGAAGAAGGCTGAGAGCCAGGGGGTGGTGGGACAACTCTGAGTGGTCAGAGCAGACTGGGAGGAGGAGGTGTTGGAAGCTGAAGAGGTAACAGGGCTTAGTGAGCAGGGAAAACATCTTTTCCTGTTTTCATCCGAATTATCTCAACTCCCTATGCAGCCCTCCAGCCAAACAATGTGAGGAAAACTACTTGTGCTAGGGTAAAGTATCTATCAATGACAACGATGTGCAATTGTGCATTAGATTAAGAACAGCGGCTTGCAGAAAGAAGGGGTGTTAGACAAAATGATATACAGTACATAAATGAGCATATGTGCACTAAAACATTGGCAGTTTTCATGAGCGCTTAACAAAAACTCTGCAAGCTGAAATGCGAGGAACTGAACTTAAGAATGGAAAAACGAGAAACTGAGACGCACCAAAACAGACAGATCCGACCATTCCCCGGAGAGAAGGAGGGCAAGCAAGCAGCCAGGATCCCATCCCCCGAAGGAACTTTCCATGCATTACCTTCGAAATGTGTAGATTCCTGAAATCTAGAAATTATGGGTTTGCTTTTCATGTGGATGCCATAAATCAGTGTATTTTTACACACGCTGAAACGACGCCAAGAGACAGTGCTAAAATGTCTAAATCCGGTACATGCAAGGAGAGTGTTAGCAGAGGCCAGATTTCTCCAGCAGACAATATGGTGGGACGTATATTTACTTGCAGGACAACTGCTTTAGGACTCCATCAAAAAGGGAGGAGGGGAATGGGGGTGAATGAGGAGGTTTTAACGCAAACGAAACATCCGAGGAATTTTGGGGAAGCAAAAAATGTTTTGACAAGGCTGGTGAAATGTATCAGGGACACACGGCACTCATGAACGCCGGCAGATACGAACAACGGGAGTCATTTGCATTTTCAAAAGGAGAGAAGCCATCGCTTCTTGCTCCCAGCATGCCTTGGTGCAACCTGAGATGGGGAGGGGAGGTGATAAGGAAAGATCTCAGCATTTTGGACTTTTCGTAGAAACTTATAAAAATATGGCATGGAGAAGGTAGAATCATAGAATCATAGAATCATAGAGTTGGAAGAGACCACAAGGGCCATCCAGTCCAACCCCCTGCCAAGCAGGAAACACCATCAAAGCATTCCTAACAGGTGGCTGTCAAGCCTCTGCTTAAAGACCTCCAAAGAAGAAGGTAGATAAAGGAAGGTTTTTTCTCCTTCTGTCATAATACCAGAACTCGTGGACATCCAACGAAGCTGAATGTTGGAAGATTCAGATAAAGGGAAGGACTTCTTCATGCATGGATAACCTATGGGACTCATTTCTGCAGGAGACAGTGATGGACACCAGCCTAGATGGCTTTAAAAGAGGGTTAGACAAATCATGGAGGAGAAGGCTATTGATGGCTGCTAGTCAGGATGGCTCAGCTCTGCTGCCACAGCTGGAGGCAGCAATTCTTCTGAATACCAGTTGCTGGAAACCACAGGAGGGGAGAATTCCTCTTGTGCACAGATCCTGCTTCCAGGCTTCCCGCAGGCATCTGGGTGGTGACTGCAGGAGCAGGATGCTTCACTAGATGGGCCTTTGGCCTGATCCAGCAGGCTCTTCTTATATGCTTAACTTTTTGCACCAAGGGTGGCTTGACCAAGGCTGCAATCCTCTGCAAAACTTACCTAGAAGTCAGCCCACTTAGTGTAGTGGGACTTGAGAATTAACATATATTTTGTTGTGTTCCCAGCAGCTGAGGCTGGTCCATTAGAGAAATTTGGGGGACTGTTCCACTGGCCTCCACCTGCCCTCAGCCCATTCCCATACCCCCCGACATTCCCCAGATGAAAATAGCGTCATTCTATGGTACATCAGTATCACAGCTTGAGAATTTCCTGCTGGCCAAGAGCAAAAGTTGGTAGAGGAAACACACAAAGAATAAATCTTTGGATTTATGTATTGCATTTAGGGAAACCTGCGGGGGAAAGAAAACCCCAAATCAATAAATGCAACTAAATAGCAGTGATGCTGATGCAGAATCAAATGTCCCTATTTTCATCTGGAGAACGTTGGAGGGGTATATTCCCACCTGCCTGCCTTCTTACTGACAACCAGTCCAGCGGGGTAAGACTCCAGTCCTCCTTAATCTCAGTGATGAGCTCAACGGGGAGGGGGATAAGCGCCAAAGAAGAAGTGTTTGGCTCTGCTTGTCATTGGCTCTGGCTCCCCCTACTGTTGGTCTCCCTGCCTTCTGCCCAGTGGGCACCAGCCCCAGCTGGTTGCAAGGATGCAACTTATCTCCTCCATTCCGCTGGAACTACAACTCCTTTTAAAAACATTTTTTTTAAACAACCTTTTGCTTTCAGGGAAGCTGAGCACCCTGCAAAACACAGTGCTCTTCTTCTGGCATCTTAATTTGCCCCGAGGCATCTATATGCATATGTCAACATACGCAAATGTTATGCCAATTTGGACTATGGCCCTGTGCTCTGAACCTTTTAAGTACCTAGTGAAATCCCTGGCAGGGAAGCAAGCAAAAAAAACCAAGGATAAACAGGCAGGACAAATGCACATTATAGGAACACAAGAACAGCCCTGCTGGCTCAGGCCTCAGAGGAGTCATCTAGCTCAGCATCCTGTTATCACAGTGGCCAACTAGATGCCCATGGGAAGGCTGCAAGAAGGTCCTGGGTGCAATAATTCGCTTCCACTTGTGATTCCCAGAAGCTGGTAGATAGAGGAATTCTACATAGGCATTGTGGTGAGTAGCTGCTGATAGCTTTATCCTCCCCAAAGTTTCCAACAAACCCTTTTAAAGCCATCCAAGTTGGCGACCATTGGGGTAGCAAATTTTGTGGTTTCACGATACACCAGGAGAAGAAGGGCTTCCCTTTGTCTGCCCTGAATCGCCCACCATTCTGAATCAACAGAAATCTAGTCTCCAGGTCAAGGGAAGTCATGGTACCACTCTATTCTGCCTCGGTCAGACCACACCAGGAATACTGTGTCCAGTTCTGGGTGCCACAATTTAAGGAGGATGTTGACAAGCTGGAACATTTGCAGAGGAGGGCAACCAAGATGATCAAGGGTCTGTAAGCCAAGCCTTACGAGGAGCGCTTGAAGGAGCTAGGTATGCTTAGCCTGGAAAAGAGGAGACTGAGATGAGGTATGAAAGCCATATTCAAATATCTTAAGGGCTGCTGCATGGAAGAGGGAACAAGCTTGTTTTCCCCTGCTTTGGAGGGCAGGATTTGAACCAATGACTTCAAGTTACAAGAAAGGAGAGTCCGACTAAAAATCAAGAAGAACTTTCTGACAGTAAAAGTTGTTTGACAGTGGAAAGGTCTCCCTCAGGAGGTTATGAACAGGGGCGTAGCGAGGGGGGCGATGGGGGCGGGCCACCCCGGGCAGCGCCCTGGCGTTGGGGTGACACTGCCCCCTGCGATCGACAGCGTCGAAAGCATCGCTCGGCGTGCGGTGGCTGGCTTGCTTGCTTGCCTAGCCAGCCGGCGGCGCCTGCTTTCCTTTTAAAATTTTTTTTAAAGGGCTTCTCTCCCCTCTGCTGGGGCGGCCAGCGAGGAGGAGGGGTGTCATGCTTGTCACAAGGGTGACACCCCATCCTGACTGGCCCGTCCCTCCCCTTGCCCCTGCGGGCGGCTCCGCCCGGCAGCAGGGGGAAAAGCCCTTTAAAAAAAGGAAAAGCCAAGGCAAGCAGCTTGCTTTTTTTTAAGGGCTTCTCTCCTCGCTGCCGGGACGGAGCTGCAGTGACATTGCATCGTGACATCATGACGTGATGTCACAATGCCCTGCCCCCAGGGGTGCCTCTGGTCGCCGCCACCCCGGGTAGCGAGGAGGCTTCCTCCACCCCTGGTTATGAACTCTCCTTCCTTGGAGGTTTTAAGCAGAGGTTGGATGGTCATCTGTCATGGATGCTTTAGCTGAGATTCCTGCATTTGCAGGAGGTTGGAGATGACCCTTGAGGGCCCTTCCAACTCTACAGTTTTAGAATTCTATGATTGGATGGTGCCAGGTTCTAGGATTATAAGAGAGGAAGAGAGAAGTCATAAGATCTTATGAAGAACCTGCTGGATCAGGCCAATGGTCCATCTAGCCCCACATCGCCGACTAGATGCCTACTGAAACCTCGAAGCAGGATTCAAGAACAAGAGCCCTCTCCCCTCCTGCAATTTCCAGCAACTGGTATTCAGAAACAGAAGCCATCTGGGCACCCTAAAACAGGATTCGAACTCGCGCTTCTCCTGCAAGGTCCATAACTTGGCTTTCCCCCAGCCGCTGCTGCTTGCGATGTTGGCCAAGTCCCGGGGAAATGGAGGCAAAGTATGTGGCAGTGGAGACAGATTCCTGCCCCCCCTTTCCCCGCTCTTTCAAGCCTTCATACAAGGGCTGGTCTACCCCAGCAGGAAAATGTGCTGACAATGCGGTGGTTGCAGCTTCCTAAAGACGTTTGGATAAAATTACTGTGGGCATCATGTGCCGTTTCCCCAAGCCAGAGGAGCTCGTCCCAGCCCCACTATGGAAAACCCAAGCTCTCCTCGCTGCTCCAGTTGCAAGCAAGGCAGCCTCTTGACATGGTTGCAGGAAATCTCCTGGTCTGATTCCACTTCTGCAGGAATCCGGCCAACATCATTTAATCTGTTTTCATTCCTGTTTCATGAGAAGTGAATAATTAATGAGAAACAGAGAAAGTGGATGATCTTTTCTCTATTTTTTTAAAGAGAGAGAGAGAGAGAGAGAGAGAGAGAGAGACTAGCAATGAATTCAAGGGAGAGGAGAAAGTTTTTGTTTGACTAAGGGGGTCATCAGACGCAGATTGGGGGCGGGCGGAGAGAGGAGCGTTGCCATAGCTGTGAAATCATAGCAAAAGTGGAGCTGTCGCTGGGGAAAAGCCGGCGCTCAATTAGCAAGCTGCCAAACCAAACCATCACTCTCCCGCCCAGCCTGCTGCAGACACAGAACAGGGTCGAGATTCTGCTATGGTTTAGAACCTCTCTTGTTTGGGCCCCGTAGGATTGAGTTTGGGGCGGTTTAGGACTCTGCTAAATTATGGTGAATTATGGTGCTGGAGGAGACTCTTGAGAGTCCCATGGACTGCAAGAAGATCAAACCTATCCATTCTTAAAGAAATCAGCCCTGAATGCTCACTAGAAGGACAGATCCTGAAGTTGAGGCTCCAGTACTTTGGCCACCTCATGAGAAGAGAAGACTCCCTAGAAAAGACCCTGATGTTGGGAAAGATTGAGGGCACAAGGAGAAGGGGACGACAGAGGATGAGATGGTTGGACAGTGTTCTCGAAGCTACCAACATGAGTTTGGCCAAACTGCGAGAGGCAGTGAAGGATAAGCGTGCCTGGCGTGCTCTGGTCCATGGGGTCACAAAGAGTCGGACACGACTGAACGACTGAACAACAACAGGACTCTGCTATCTGGTCTAGTCTCATGGCTACATTAAGGTGATTCAGGGTCCAAATGCAGATCCCAAAATAGGAACCCTCTTCTTCTTGCCAAAGAAAAAGTGATGTTTGAAATTAAGGTGCCAGAAAATACACCTTGAGACATCTCAAAGACTAACCAAATTATCATTACATAAACTTTCTAATGCTACAAAGCAATACTCCGAGCAAGGGCAGGGTCACACCTCTCAGCAAAATGGTGTCCAGTTCTGGGTGCCAGAATTAAAGAAGGATGTTGACAAGATGGAAGGTGTGCAGAAGAGGGCGGCCGAAATGATCAAGGGTCTGGAAACCAAGCCTTATGAGGAACGGTTGAAGGAGCTGGGTATGTTTAGCCTGGAAAAGAGGAGACTGAGATAAGTTTTGATAGCCGTCTTCAAATATCTCAAGGGTTGCACATGGAAGAGGGAACAAGCTTGTTTTCTCCTTCTCTGGAGGGTTGGACTTGAACCAATGGCTTCAAGTTATAGGAAAGGAAATTCCGACTCAACATCAGGAAGAACCTTCTGACAGTAATAGCGGTTCAGCAATGGAACGGTCCCCCTCTAGAGGTTGTGGACTCTCCTTCCTTGGAGGTTTTTAAGGAGAGGTTGGATGGCCATCTGTCATGGATGCTTTAGCTGAGATTCCTGCATTGCAGAGGGTTGGACTGGATGACCCTTGGGGTCCCCTAGAATTGTATTCTATGATTCTATGAAAACCCAAAGAGAAAACATTTTGGGAACCTTAATGAACAAAAAGGAAAGCAGCTGGTTATGTGAAGTTTCACATTTTAAACTCACTTCTTGTAGTTTTTGCTCACTTCTCAGCCTGACCTTACCATGCCGACAAAGGTCCTTAAAGCTATGGTTTTCCCAGTAGTGATGTATGGAAGTGAGAGCTGGACCATCAAGAAGGCTGATCACCGAAGAATTGATGCTTTTGAATTATGGTGCTGGAGAAGACTCTTGAGAGTCTCATGGACTGCAAGAAGATCAAACCTCTCCATTCTGAATGAGATCAGCCCTGAGTGCTCACTGGAAGGACAGATCCTGAAGCTGAGGCTCCAATTCTTTGGCCACCTCATGAGAAGAGAAGACTCCCTGGAAAAGACCCTGATGTTGGGAAAGATGGAGGGCACAAGGAGAAGGGGACGACAGAGGAAGAGATGGTTGGACAGTGTTCTCGAAGCTACCAACATGAGTCTGACCAAACTGCGGGAGGCAGTAGAAGACAGGAGTGCCTGGCGTGCTCTGGTCCATGGGGTCACGAAGAGTCGGACACGACTAAATGACTAAACAACAACAGCCTGACGTGCTTTGTGAAGATATAGAAGGTGACATAAAAGAAATGGAAAGCAGGATGTTTTACCAATGGTATATTACCCCTAGCAAAATTCAGAAAATGTATAAAACAAAAAATAACTTATGTTGGAGATGCAAAGAGGATGTGGGGAATTTTGTCCATATGTGGTGGCATTGCGGAGAGATTAAAAATGTTTGGAATCAGATAATAGAGGAGATGAAAAAAATGTTAAAATACAATATAAATAAAATCCCGGAATTATTTTTATTGGGGATAATTGATGGAGAAATTGAGAAAAAGGATGAGAAACTGTTTTGGTACGCTACGGCGGCGGCAAGGATTCTAGTCGCGACATATTGGAAAAAGGAAGAAATTCCGGAAATTAAAGAGTGGCAAGAAAAATTGTATGGGTATATGGATTTGGCAATATTAACAGATAAAATTAGAGGCAAAAGTAAACAAAAAAGTTTAAAAGATTGGGGGAAATTTGGAGAATATCTCAAAAAGCAATGCCCCACGATAAAAACTTGGACCCATTTCTAGATTATGCTGTACCATACTCCAAGAAATAAGAGGAAGATGTGGAAAATGAAAATTTTGAAGTCATGGAGAGAAGAAAGTAGATGTTTTAAGAAAAGACAAAACCACGAGAGCAAGGCAAGGGGAAGTCAGGAGGGGAGGGGGGGATAAGGAATAATTAATACAAAATAAATAATGGGGGGGGTAGGAAAGAAGAGAAGATGCAAGGAAACAAAAAGGAAATGAGGGAAGGGAGAATGAAGATATTAACAGGGAATGATGTATAAAGATAGGATACAAGTATGATGAGTGTATATAAGGAGAAGAATTAGTATATGGAATGGTTAATAATCATAATTTCTAAATTTAATGTATTTTCTTTTTTCTTTGTACGTTGGTTTTAAATATGTATGTATGTTTGGAACTTTAATAAAGTATTTAAAAAAAAAAAAAAAAGGAAAGCAGGACTTGGTGACTATATTGGAGGCATTAAATCTGGGTTCCTTTAACCAGAATAAAAGTCTATGTTTTTCTGGACACTACACCTCTTCAGACTAGTACATCTCCAAGGCTTTGACCAGTCTTAATTTAGCCTGATTGTTGTATGTTTTACCAATGCATAAATCCTATTTCTGTTCAACTGCATGGGGGACTGATTACTAAGAGGAATTATCTTAGGCCTGTAGCCACTGAGGGTTTTTTTGGGGGGGGCTGTGGAAAGCAGAGTGATGTACTTTAATTTAATTTTAGCTTTTTGCCATTTTAATTTTATAGGTAAAATAGTAAGGTGTTGGTATTTTTCCTAATTGCCCAGTTAAAATGCCTGCTCCCAGTTTTCACTGCTCTGCCCCAACAGCAAAACCACTGAGATAACTAGCAGGATTTTAAAATGTTACAGAATAATTCCACATTTCTGTGGCTTAGGTCTGCCATCGACAGCATGAACATGACATTTTATTCTGGAACGAAAGGAGACAAGGTCCTTGTTTCTTCTACGCAATCCAGACCCTGAAAAGGGCTTCTTGAGAAACTGGTTTCATTCCAAAATTAATGCTTGTGGCAGGTTGAGTCTGTGCCCATTTGAAAGACGGACCTGGTCCCAGCAATGCAATGTGTGTATTCACACCTGCCCAAAGGTATTGCAGGTGCTGAGATCACAATCACCACTTCCCTCCTTGGTCCCCACCCCACAGAATCAATCACAAAGCATGGCAATGCCCATCAATTGGTGGGGGGGGCTCAAATATTTTATTGGGGGAGGTGAAGGGACCTCGGCTCCTAGGAGTTGGCTCCTATGGGCAGGAGATTCTATTCCAACCACCCGAGTCCTTTCCAGTTAGCAGAAGGTGGTCCGGATTGAACTTGCCATGAAACATCCTTGCTCTGCGAGTAGACTATGAACCTAAGAAGAGCAGGGGCATAGCAAGGGGGGCGATGGGGGCGGGCTGCACCCCAGAGGGGCGTGACACTTTTTTATATAATTTTTTTTTTAATTAACTTTTGAAAAAAAAGAGATAATAGACACACACACACACAACCCCCCACACCTCACAAAGTGGCACCATCAGAGGGGGGTGACACTTTTTTATTTTATTTTATATTTTTTAAAAATTTTATTATTTATTTTTTTTAAAAAAAAAAAATTAAAATTTAACTTTGTTGAAAAAAGAGAGATAATAGACAGGCACACAAAAAAACCCCACACCTCACAAAGTGGCACCATCAGAGAGGGGTAACACTTTTTTAAAAGAAAAAAAATTAAATTTTATTTTTTTAAAAAATTAAATTTTAACTTTATTGGAAAAAAAGAGATAATAGACACACACACACAAAACCCCACACCTCGCAAAGTGGCACCATCATTTTTTGGGGGGGGGTGGGGGTGACTTGCTATGCCACTGGGTGCAGCTCTGCCAGTGCCCTGGCAAAGTGGTGGGGGGTGACAAAAAAAATTCCACCCCGGGTACCACCTGGGCTGGCTACGCCTCTGAAGAAGAGACCTGCTGGATCAGGCCCATGGCCCATCTAGTCCAGCATCCTGTTCTCGCAGTGGCCAACCAGTTGCCCTCAAGCAGGACCTGAGCAGAAGAGCACTCCCCGCTCTGCCCTGCGGTTCCCAGCAACCATTGATGGCTAGCAGCCATTGATAGCCTTTTCTGCCATGAATTTGTTCCATCCTCTTTTAATGCCTAGTTGGTGGCTCCTGTGGGAGCAAATCCTGCCATTCCAACTGCCAAAACCATGTTTTAACTTTCAGCTGTGATTCCTGCTATGGAGAGGGCTGGACTGGGTGACCCTCCGGTCCCTTCCAGATCAACAATTCTATATAACAATATAATAATAATTTATTACTTATACCCCACCCATCTGGTCAGGCCTCCCCAGCCACTCTGGGCATCTTCCAAAAGAATATTAAAAACACGATAAAACATCAAACATTAAAAACTTCCCTAAGCAGGGCTGCCTTCAGGTGTCTTCTAAAAGTCAGGTAGTTGTTTATTTCCTTGACATCTAATGGGAGGGCAGCCGCCGCCACCGAGAAGGCCCTCGGGCCTGGTTCCCTGTAACCTCACTTCTCACAGGGAGGGAACCGTCAGAAGGCCCTCAGAGCTGGACCTCAGTGTCCAGGCTGAACGATGGGTGTGGAGACGCTCCTTCAGCTATACTGGGCTGAGGCTGCATGAAGAAGTACAGTGGTACCTCAGGTTACAAACACTTCAGGTTACAAACACTTTGGGTTACAGACTCCGCTAACCCAGAAGTAGTACCTTGGGTTAAGAACTTTGCTTCAGGATGAGAACAGAAATCGCACAGCGGCGGTGCGGTGGCAGCGGGAGGCCCCATTAGCTAAAGTGGTACCTCAGGTTAAGAATCTGTGGGCCTGACAAGATGTCTCGAGAGGTATGCTGTCTCCCCGGGGCCAAGATCCATGATGTTACAGAATGGCTGCAAGGAATAATAAAACCTACGGATAAAAACCCCTTCCTTTTAGTCCATGTGGGAACCAATGACACCGCAAGCCATAGCCTCCAGAAGATCAAAAGTGATTATGAGGCTCTGGGCAGGAAGCTGAAGCAATTAAATGCACAAATTGTCATCTCATCTGTCCTCCCAGTTGAACGCCGTGGCCCAGGAAGAGAGGGGAAAATAGGAGAAGTGAACAACTGGCTTCGCAAATGGTGCCGGCAGGAACGGTTTGGATTCTTAGATCACGGCCTGCAGTTTCTTGAAGATGGACTTCTGGCAAGTGATGGGCTGCACCTCACAAGGGTTGGGAGGAATGTTTTTGCCAACAATCTCAAAAACCTCATCAGGAGGGCTTTAAACTGACTTATGTGGGGGAGGGAGACAGTGGTCCTGAAGGTAGGAGTCTATCAAATGCTGAAGATGATCATCCAAAAGTCAAGGACCAAATGGAGCAAACAGCACACAGACCTAGTGGTGGGAGGAAAAAATCCTTAAGTAGGAGACTAGGGGGAATGATCAATGGTTTTCAATGTCTGTATACAAATGCACAGAGCATGGGAAATAAACAAGATGAACTTGAGCTCTTGATACAGCAAACTAAATACGACATAATAGGCATCACTGAAACCTGGTGGGATGAGTCTCATGATTGGAATGTAGTAATAGAGGGATACAATCTATTTCAGAGAAATAGACCAAACAGGAAAGGAGGAGGAGTGGCATTATATGTCAGGGATGTGTATACCTGTGAAGAGATCCATGATTTAAAACTTCAAAGCCAAATTGAGAGTATCTGGGTCAAAATTAAGGGAGAGAAAAATAACAGTGATCTCATTGTGGGAGTTTACTATAGATCCCCGGGCCAAACTGAGGACATAGATGATGCCTTCCTGGAACAGATGACCAAGCATTCAAAAGGAAATGAGATAGTAGTAATGGGGGATTTCAACTATCCTGATATTTGTTGGATGTCAAACTCAGCCAAGAGCATAAGGTCGAACAGATTCCTCACTGGCCTTGCAGACAACTTCATTGTCCAGAAAGTGGTAGAAGCAACAAGAGGATCAACCATTTTAGATCTGGTCCTAACCAATAGTGATGACCTGGTTAGTGGGGTAGAAGTGGCAGGATCATTAGGTGGGAGTGATCATGCTCTTCTGGAGTTTATTATACATCAGAAAGGAGCAACCAAGCATACTAAGACTCAAATTCTAGACTTTAAGAAAGCCGACTTCAGAAAACTTAGGGAAATGCTGGGTGTGATCCCATGGTCAGTAATACTAAAAGGGATGGGAGTTCATGATGGATGGGAGTTTGTTAAAAGGGAGATATTAAAAGCACAACTTCAAGCAGTACCAATGCGACGAAAACATGGAAGGTGCCTAAAGAAGCCAGGGTGGCTATCTAAAGAACTTTTAACTGAGTTAAGATTTAAAAGGGATATGTACAAGAAATGGAAAAAGGGGGAAACCACCAGAGAGGAATTCAAACAAATAGCCAGCACATGTAGAGACAAAGTCAGAAAAGCTAAAGCACAGAATGAACTCAGGCTTGCTAGAGAGGTTAAAAGCAATAAAAAGAGTTTTTATGGGTATGTCCGTAGCAAAAGGAAGAACAAGGAAACAGTGGGGTCACTTAGAGGAGAAGATGGTGAAATGCGAACAGGGGACGCAGAAAGGGCAGAACTCCTCAATACCTTCTTTGCCTCAGTCTTCTCCAAAAAAGAAAACAATGCCCGACCTGAAGAATATGGAGCAGATGATTCAGCAGGGGAAACACAGCCCAGAATAAGTAAGGAGGTAGTACAAGAACACTTGGCTAGTTTAGATGTATTCAAGTCTCCAGGGCCAGATGAACTACATCCCAGAGTATTAAAAGAACTGGCAGAGGTGATTTCAGAACCACTGGCAGTAATCTTTGAGAATTCCTGGAAAACAGGTGAAGTCCCAGCAGACTGGAGGAGGGCAAATGTTGTCCCTATTTTCAAAAAGGGGAAAAGAGAGGACCCAAACAATTACCGCCCAGTCAGCCTGACATCAATACCAGGAAAGATTCTAGAGCAGATCATTAAGCAAACGGTCTGTGAGCACCTAGAAAGGAACGCTGTGATCACTAAAAGTCAGCATGGGTTTCTGAAAAATAAGTCATGTCAGACTAATCTGATCTCATTTTTTGACAGAATTACAAGCCTGGTAGACGAAGGGAACACTGTGGATGTAGCCTATCTTGATTTCAGCAAGGCCTTTGACAAGGTGCCCCATGATATTCTTGTAAAGAAGCTGGTAAAATGCGGGCTAGACAATGCTACCATTCAGTGGATTTGTAACTGGCTGACTGACCGAACCCAAAGGGTGCTCATCAATGGCTCCTCTTCATCCTGGAGAGAAGTGACTAGTGGGGTGCCACAGGGTTCTGTCTTGGGCCCAGTCTTATTCAACATCTTTATCAATGACTTGGATGATGGGCTTGAGGGCATCCTGATCAAGTTTGCAGATGACACCAAATTGGGAGGGGTGGCTAATACCCCAGAGGACAGGATCACACTTCAAAATGACCTTAACAGATTAGAGAACTGGGCCAAGGCAAACAGGATGAATTTTAACAGGGAGAAATGTAAAGTACTACACTTGGGCAAAAAAAATGAAAGGCACAAATACAGGATGGGTGATACCTGGCTTGAGAGCAGTACAAGTGAAAAGGATCTAGGAGTCTTGGTAGACCACAAACTTGACATGAGTCAACAGTGTGATGCAGCAGCTAAAAAAGCCAATGCAATTCTGGGCTGCATCAATAGGAGTATAGCATCTAGATCAAGGGAAGTAATAGTACCACTGTATTCCGCTCTGGTCAGACCCCACCTGGAATACTGTGTCCAGTTCTGGGCACCACAGTTCAAGAAGGATATTGACAAGCTGGAACGTGTCCAGAGGAGGGCAACCAAAATGGTCAAAGGCCTGGAAACGATGCCTTATGAGGAACGGCTTAGGGAGCTGGGTATGTTTAGCCTGGAGAAGAGACGGTTAAGGGGTGATATGATAGCCATGTTCAAATATATAAAAGGATGTCATATAGAGGAGGGAGAAAGGTTGTTTTCTGCTGCTCCAGAGAAGCGGACACGGAGCAATGGATTCAAACTACAAGAAAGAAGATTCCACCTAAACATTAGGAAGAATTTCTTGACAGTAAGAGCTGTTCGACAATGGAATTTGCTGCCAAGGAGTGTGGTGGAGTCTCCTTCTTTGGAGGTCTTTAAGCAGAGGCTTGACAGCCACCTGTCAGGAATGCTTTGATGGTGTTTCCTGCTTGGCAGGGGGTTGGACTGGATGGCCCTTGTGGTCTCTTCCAACTCTATGATTCTGTGATTCTGTGATTCTGTAACTGTTTCAGGTTAAAAATGGACCACTGTTCCACTGAAAGTGTATATACATTGAGGTATAACGTCATTATTATTATTAGTAGTAGTAGTAGTAATTTTTATTAGAGTTTTTGAATTATGAAGGAGTCTGGTTTATGCTGGACACTGTTGCTCATGTATTGGTTCTATTATATGTGTTTGTTATTCTCTTTAGTTTATGACTGAAGAAGACAAAAAGTCGAAACAGTGTGTTCATCCGGAACGCTGTCGTATTCGTTTATATTTCTCAAATTATAAAGTCTTGCAAGTGCCCTGCATACATCGGTCTGCGTGTTGCCTTTTTGATACCACTGACATTTATTGCAACACAGGGGTTATTTTTTCACCAAATCCCTTGGATGTCTGCGAGTTCTTGTGTTATGAGAGGACCCTCCTGCTATGAAGAAGAAACCACTGCGAAAAAGCAAACCATGTCTAATGTCTTAGCTGAGCAAAAGCCGGCATCTTGGGCTGGACGTGGGAGGGAGAGGGGGTGTCCTCTGAGCCATAGCCTACCACCCAAGGAGGTAAAAAAAAAAACCACATGCTGATCTGCAAATAGTAGCCCCCCTAGGGATTCTCGGCCTCCCTCCCCTCCCTCGCACCACTTCCCTGCTTGTCCTTGATGAATGAACACCCAGCTTGTTAATTTCCCTCATTTCTTTTTATTATCACATCCCTGCACACCTGGAAGTGATGGAGCCAGATCCCCGGGAGGGAGGGAGAAGCCCATCAGCTGTGATGTCAGCTGTCACTCGACGCAGCTGCAAGCAGAGACCCCTGGGATGTGGGATGCAGCGAAGGGAAGGGGGCAGCCTCCATCCCCAGAGCAGAAGGGCCTCCCCGCCGTCTCCATTGCACACCAAGAGGAGGTTTATCTCCTCTCTTTGGCTCTGGGACCTGGCTCTGTCCTGAGTGATTTAAGAGGAGGAGGACAGAGGGGTCTATTGTTCGGGGAAACAGAGAAGGGATGGGAGGAAAGGAGGAGTTGCAAAGGATGGGACTTGGTTCAGATTCCCTGCCTGGGAATCCGGTCAGAAGAAATCCATAAAGCAGTGGGGGAATGAGGAGGGTGTACCTGGAGGCCCATCCTGGAAGGATGGTTTTTCTAATGGATGAGCCTGTGGCCAAGATCCAAAGGTGTTTTTGAAGCCTGCTAGGGGACTCATCTAACCTAGACAGCATCTTAAAAAGCAAAGACATCACCTTGACAACAAAGGTCCGTATAGTTAAAGCTATGGTTTTCCCAGTAGTAATGTACGGAAGTGAGAGCTGGACCATAAAGAAGGCTGATCGCCGAAGAATTGATGCTTTTGAATTATGGTGCTGGAGGAGACTCTTGAGAGTCCCATGGACGGCAAGAAGATCAAACCTATCCATTCTTAAAGAAATCAGCCCTGAGTGCTCATTAGGACAGATCCTGAAGTTGAGGCTCCAGTACTTTGGCCCCCTCATGAGAAGAGAAGACTCCCTAGAAAAGACCCTGATGTTGGGAAAGATTGAGGGCACAAGGAGAAGGGGACGACAGAGGATGAGATGGTTGGACAGTGTTCTCGAAGCTACTAACATGAGTTTGGCCAAACTGCGAGAGGCAGTGAAGGATAGGCGTGCCTGGCGTGCTCTAGTCCATGGGGTCACGAAGAGTCGGACACGACTGAACGACTGAACAACAACAACAGGGGACTCTTCTAGAAGGAGGAGGGAGGAACGTCTGCCTGGAGCTGCTACTTTTTTGTCTAGCACCACCATCATGAGTAGGAAGAACTTTCTGGTGGTGAGAGCTGCTCAACAGTCGAAAAGAAGGTGGTGGACTCTCCTTCATTGGAGGCTTTCAACCAGACGTTGGGTGGCCACCTGCCAGGGATTTTTTAGCTGTGATTCTTGCATTGCATTAAGTTGGACTGGATGACTTGTGGGGTCCCTTCCAACTGTACCATTCTGTGATTCTATTATTCTATCATTATCATCATCATCATCATCATCATCATCCTCTGAGAGCCTCAGCATTCATGAACCTCCTGCAGGTACCTTACAGCCCTACCCCTGCAATCCCCAGTCTCCTGATTGAGAACCTAGAAGGGCCATATTCCTTCCTAGATATTCTTCAGTGGCACTTATTAACAGCAAAAAACAGCACATGTAATGTCCCTGGAATCCTTCTAGCAACAAGAGAAATAGGGGCCAACAGGACCAGCTCAAGACATTTTCACACCTGAGGAGCGTCTCCACCCCCATCGTTCAAGCTGGACACTGAGGTCCAGCGCCGAGGGCCTTCTGGCGGTTCCCTCACTGTGAGAAGTGAAGTTACAGGGAACCAGGCAGAGGGCCTTCTCGGTAGTGGCGCCCGCCCTGTAGAACGCCCTCCCACCAGATGTCAAAGAGATAAACAACTACCTGACATTTAGAAAACACCTGAAAGCAGCCCTGTTTAGGGAAGTTTTTATTGTGTGACATTGTAATGTATTTTAATATTTGTTGGAAGCCGCCCAGAGTGGCTGGGGAAACTCAGCTGTATGGGCGGGGTACAAATAATAAATTATTATTATTATTATTATTATTATTATTAGGCAAACTACAAAATAGCACCTCCCTCCCTGCCTGCGACAAAGGAGTGAGTGAAGATCTACATCCGGAACGGCCGGTGTGTGTGTGGATAAAACATTGGGATCTGCTGCCTCTGTGGCTCTTGCCACCTAAGGCAGTTGCCTCCCCTTGCCTCATAGGTGGGCTAGCCCTGGGGGTCTATATTATTAGTCATCTCCTGCTAAAGATGGTTGGCACCAGAGATGGGAGGCTGTGGCTCGCTAAGACCACCTAAGTGAGTTCATGGAGAAGGTGAATCATGGAATCATGGCTTCCACCCACCTGAGCTCACACTCTTTTTAGGGCCTAGTCTAGACTAGATTAGGATCTCTGAATCCAGCTTCTCTGTTTTAACTGTAGTTTTGCAGCACCTGGAGCTTATATACAAGCACATAGACCAAGAAAATGTCTGTCATTACCAGGAATGGGAAGTGGAGAGGCTGTGTATCACAGGTCAAGACTTGCCCCGTCACTATCTGGGCTCTGGGACAGATTGATTCCTTACCACCACCACTTTGCTCTCACATTTAGTATTTAGTTATTTTGTCCCATAGGAGACAGACAGGAACCCCAAGACCCAGCGTAACACCTTACCTTCAAGCCGAGGAAGAATTTTGCATGCAGTCCACGTCTCCTTTGAGGGGTTGGGGATTTTATCAGCATGATAAGCTCATAACTTTCACTTTGCCAGCATTTCTTATGAAGGAGAGCATGGGAACTTCCTCCCCATGGAGTGGATAATGCCATTATATGCTTTAGTCACTAGGTGGCACTGGACTTAATTGTTTTAATTATTGTGTGTGGCTTTTGATGTACTACAATTGTTGTAAACTGCTTTGATTTTTTTAAGAAATGAAATCTACAATATACACAAGGTAAAGGACCCCTGGATGGTTACATCCAGTCAAAGGCGACCATGGGGTTGCGGCTCTCATCTCACTTTCAGGCCGAGGGAGCTGGCGTTTGTCCACAGACAGCTTTCTGGGTCATGTTGCCAGCATGACTAAACCGCTTCTGGGGCAACGGGACACTGTGACAGAAGCCAGAACGCATGGAAACGCCATTCACCTTCCCACTGCAGCAGTACCTATTTATCTACTTGCACTAGTGTGTTTTTGAACTGCTAGGTTGGCAGGAGCTGGGACAGAGCAATGGGAGCCCACCCCATCGCAGGGATTCAAACCACCGACCTTCTGATCGGCAAGCCCAAGAGGCTCAGTGGTTTAGACCACAGCTCCACCCGTGTCCCTACACATAATACTTTTTGTAAACAAAATCAATATCTGAGTGGAGTCAGGCGTACCCTGTGGCTGCTCTGTACTTGTTTCAGACGTGAAATAAAGCTCTTCTCTAGGTGCTGTGTGCTTTAGGAAGCCTAATTGTAGCAGTGAGAGTGTGGCAAGGAGTAGGGGAGACACCACAGACCAGAGAAGGAGACCCCCGTGAACCAGATATGGCCCAAAGGTCATCAGTTCCCTATCCCTTATCTAAGCCCTCCATTATACCCACCTCCACTTCCCAAATTTTGACCTGCTTTGTCTGTGCAGAGTGATTGATCCTGCTGTCTGCTCTGCATCAACATGCATTGAGAACATGTATTGAGCTAATAAGGCTTTGAGACTTAAACAATCTAGCACATGTCATTTGGCATTGCAGGTAAAACTCTGCTGGGTTTTCAATTCAACATATTGCTTTCTGGGCCTTGGAATCCCTCCATTGTTGTCGGTTTGCCAGTGCTCTGGACTTATTGGAACAGTTGCCACAGAGAAGGATAGTCAAATGCAATGGAGGAGAAGCAGACGGTGCTCAAAGTTCAATCACCATCTATTATATGGTCACAGACCTGCTAGAGCAAAACGTACAAAGAATGAAAATATCAGCATCAAAGCATAGGTAAAGGTAAAGGGACCCCTGACCATTAGGTCCAGTCGTGTCCGACTCTGGGGTTGCGGCACTCATCTCGCTTTATTGGCCGAGAGCCAGTGTACAGCTTCCGGGTCATGTGGCCAGCATGACTAAGCCGCTTCTGACAAACCAGAGCAGCGCACGGAAACGCCGTTTATCTTCCCGCCAGAGCGGTTCCTATTTATCTACTTGCACTTTGACGTGCTTTTGAACTGCTAAGTGGGCAGGAGCTGGGACCGAGCAACGGGAGCTCACCCCGTCGCAGGGATTCGAACCGCCGACCTTCTGATCAGCAAGCCCTAGGCTCTGTGGTTTAACCCACAGCGCCACCTGGGTCGCTCATCAAAGCATACACTTCTCTAAAATGCAATATAATACAAAGGATAAAACCTACATGGTACAAAATATAAAAACAGGAGCTCAGATTGCAATCAAAGGGACAGCATCCTCTTACAAAACCTTTGAGGAACTTACAAAAGATAAGTCTTTTATTCACTTATTTGTATCAGCCAAGAAAAATTGCAGGTACCATTCCAGGGGGGCAATGTAGTCTTTTACATAAGAAGAGCCTGCTGGATCAGGCCCATGACCCATCTAGCACAGCATCCTGCTCTCATAGTGGCTGTGGGAAACCCGCAAGCAGGAATTAACCACAAGAGCGACTCTCCCCTCTTGTGGTTTCCAGGAACTGGTATTCAGAAGCCCCCAACTGTGGAGGCAGAGCATAGTCAACATGGCTAGTAGCCAACGGAAGACCTCACATTGCTCTCTGTGAAGAATTCAAAGAAAGCAGGACCAAAAGTTTTGACTACTTCACCTCTGCAGGGACACAGACAATCCTTGCATGGCACACCTTGATCATACCCTTCCAATATTGTGTGGGATAATTAAGGTGCGGTCAAAACCAACCATTCATGTTTTCCTAGACAATGTTCTTAGCCGAGTAAGATTGTCTTCCATAAACATGGTTTTAACAATGAGTCCGTAAGTGACTGTGGAGACCAATTCTGGATCCACACGTCCTTCCACAGTGGGGACATTG
This sequence comes from Darevskia mixta, assembly GCA_034641385.1. NCBI lineage: Eukaryota > Metazoa > Chordata > Lepidosauria > Squamata > Lacertidae > Darevskia > Darevskia mixta. The sequence goes on along the minus strand of JAWWNH010000091.1, from coordinate 3,198,211 downwards.
GTTGATCAAGATAGGCACATGATAGGAGCTGAAGCTTGCAGAGTTTTCCTATAAGTTTGCTAGAGAGGAAGAAGAAGAGTTTGGATTTGATATCCTGCTTTATCACTACCCGAAGGAGTCTCAAAGCGGTTAACATTCTCCTTCCCTTCCTCCCCCACAACAAACCCTCTGTGAGGTGAGTGGGGCTGAGAGACTTCAAAGAAGTGTGACTAGCCCAAGGTCACCCAGCAGCTGCATGTGGAGGACTGGGGACGCGAACCCGGTTCACCAGATTATGAGTCCACCACTCTTAACCACTACACCACACAGAGAAGACTCTGTGAGAGACACTCACACTGTGCCCTGATAGCGGGAGGGCATAGCCATGTATATTCTCTTACCTGCCTGGGAACATTCTCTTTTGTGGGGCTCTTTCTTCTCTTCCTCTTCATATCATTCCCAAGTCAAAAACATGAAGAACATCTGCTGTGCCTGAGCTCCAATGCTCAGACACCAACTTAAGCTAGACCTAAGCATGTATTTGTAACTGAGTTACCATTTTAAGCCCGCCAGAACAAAGCTATTCCAACTGTTACCCTTCCAAAAGTGAGTAAATGAGTGAGTAAATGCTATTTTTACCTTTTATAAGACTGTGTGATTGTTGTTTTAAGAGGGGAGAAAAGAGAGGGGAACCAGGAGAATCCAGTCTGCCTTAAAGAATCCTGCATTACTTAAACTAAAAGGCTAAAACTAGCCTATCAAAGCTTCATTTTAAGCTGCAAAGGGATGCGCTCTGCTGAGCTCAGGAAGGATAGAATCTAATAAATACAGTGGAACCTTGGTTGTCGAATGTAGGACTGTCCGACTTCTGAAACATTTGAGAACCGAGGCGCAAAGGGCTGTTGGCAATTTCCATTGAGAAAATTGAAAAACACACTGAAATATACTCGGAGTCAAGTGTGAATTTCATGCTCTTTATTCAGCTCATAGTAGCAAGGAATGAATCTTTCCCCAAAACGCCTGCTGTATATACATTATTTACACAATGGGCCCCACATGATTGGCTAATTCCGGGCTACTCCTGTAGGCCAATCAGGTTGCAGATTCACTTCCTCCAGGAGCCTGATTGGCTGCTCTTGCAGGCCAATCAGGTCGCTGATTCACTTCCACCTGGAGCTGGATTGGGTGGCTCCTGCAGACCAATCAGACTGCTGCATTCTGGATCCTATTGTTCTAGGATTCAGCTCAGTACATAACACACACAGAGGAAGCCGTTTGACTTCTGAGGCATGTTTGAAAACTGGAAGCAATTACGTCCGGGTTTTTGGCGTTCGGCTTCCGAAATGTTCGGCTTCCAAGATGCTCGAAAACTGAGGTTCCACTGCAGATCTTCTCCTAGCATCTATTCACATTCCTGCATATTGTGGTTGGGAAACAGTTAAATTTGGCCCTAGAAACGGCATGGCAGTTCTGGGGATAGTCAAATTCAAGGTAAAATCTATGTGGGGTGTGTGTGTGTGTGTGTGTGTGTGTGTGTGTGTGTGTGTCCCCTTCCCCCACTGCCTGAATTGATTTCAGTCAGGGCTAATTTTTTTTGTATTGCAGATTATGCCTAGCCTCGCATGGCATGTATAATATTCTGTTAATTGAACATAGTAATAAGGGCAAAGATGGATAATGGCATGTGCGGTATTGAGTTGCAACTGCACACTGCTCTGTAATCAAGACTAGCGTTCCTAAGAACCAGTATAATGTGTCTTAAGCGGTTTCTAATGTATTCTTGGAAATGCCAGCACAGGCTTCCCCTTCCTTCATTAGAATCCGCGTGTGAAAGATTCCCTGTCTTCAGATTTTGACCTTTCGAAAGCCTGAAGGGCAGAAGTAACATTATTGTTTTAAAACACGAGGCCGAGAGTTCCTTTACCGTTCGTTCGGAGAGTAAATCTATGCTGACAACCCTTTGGGGCTGTGATCAGGTCTCGGTTTTTTAGAAAGTGTCTGGAGCGCAAGTCTTGCCTAGGGGATCCTTAGTCCTAAGTGTGCACAGACAGGTTCAGATTACTTAGTGGGAAGAGAAAAGTCACTCTGCACATGCCATGGGGCTGTTTTCCTTTCTGTCAGCCACAGATGCATCCCTGATCCTTAATTGTAAAGCAAGGAGCAGCTGCAGAAACACAGCCAGATTGGTGAAGCATAAATAATAAAATTATTCAATGGCACACGTATGCACTCAGATTGTGCTCAGAGGCTCTGTGCTCAAATATTCAGAAATGGAGCGCCAGTGCCGAAATTCAGGCTCTAGGCTGAATTCCTCGCACATATCAACAGCTCTCCATGCAGGCAGACATGAGCTCTATGAGCACAGGCAGTGACTCCCACTGGTTATCCCGCCTCCTTCTCGCAGCCTCTGGGGCTGGGAGATTGGGATTGGGTGATACTGACCAGGTGGGGTTGCCCATTTTTCAACCAGGCCCTGTAACTGTGCTCTTAAGAGCAGTGCAATGTGCAAACATTAGCAGCCGATAATTGCTCACTTCAAGTTAAGTGAAATGCTTAACTTGCTGATTGCAAATTCTGTGCCAGTTTTGAGATGCAAAGGAAGCTTTCGGGATCTCCAAAAAGTTCCTTAAAAACCCTTTCTCCTTATGCTGACACCTTATTTGGCCCTGATCCTCATGGCATCCTAGAACAGGCATAGGCAAACTCTGGCCCTCCAGATGTTTGGAACTACAATTCCCATCATCCCTAGCTAACAGGACCAGTGGTCAGGGATGATGGGAATTGTAGTCCCAAACATCTGCAGGGCCGGAGTTTGCTTATGCCTGTCCTAGAGGCATTTTAATCATTCTTCTTTTTACAGACCATGTGGCATAGCCAATTACGGACTTATGCAGCCAGGCTATCTGATTCAGCCAATTAGGGATCGTGGAGTCAGCAAGATGACATCATAACACCATATAAGCCAATCAGATTCTGCCATACGGTTATGACATCCTGAAGCCCGCTCAGAGTGAACAAGAACAGGAAGCACTGCCCTCACTCTGAATGAGGAGGGAGCTGGCTGATGCTCCAGTCCATCTGTGTTGTGCTGTGGCTCAGTTTTAATGCATCAAGACAGGAAGTGTCACCTAGTTGCCTTGGCAACATGGGAACAGGCTTCTTCCTAACTGCCCCAGCACAATTTCAAACCTATCTGTGATAAAGGTGAAGGTACCCCTGACCATTAGGTCCAGTCGCGGACGACTCTGGGGTTGCAGCACTCATCTCGCTCTATAGGCCGAGGGAGCCGGCGTTTGTCCACAGACAGCTTCCAGGTCATGTGGCCAGCATGACTAAGCCACTTCTGGTGAACCAGAGCAGCGCACGGAAACGCTGTTTACCTTCCCGCCAGAGTGGTACCTATTTATCTACTTGCACTTGATGTGCTTTCGAACTGCTAGGTGGGCAGGAGCTGGGACCGAACAACGGGAGCTCACCCTGTCAAGGGGAATCGAACCGCTGACCTTCTGATCGGCAAGCCCTAGGCTCTGTGGGTTCTGTGATACCCTCTCCATATTTCCAAGAACTGAGAATTCTGGGAACTGCAGTTTGTTAAGGGGGCTGGGGGTGTGGTTCTGGGAGGGAGAAACTACGGTTCCTGGGACTCTTTGGGGGAAAGATAAGTGTTATAAGGTGGACTGGATGTGCTTTTAATATATGACGAGTCTCTCATAGACACCCTAAAACAAGGCCTGTTTTTCCTGGTCTGTTTGCAGACTTACAAACAGCCGCTGATTAACATGCTGACATGATAGGGTAGAAGATGGAGCAGGCTGCTCCTCCAGACGCTAGGACCTGAATCGATGGATTCAAGCTGCAAGAAAGGAGATTCCGACTCAACATCAGGAAGAACTTTCTGAGGGCAAAAGCTGTTTGACTGTGAAACAGACTTCCTTGGAATGTGGTGGACTCTCCTCCATTGGAGGTTTCCAGACAGAATTTGGACGGCCGCCTGTCAGGGATCCTTTAGCTGTGATCCTTGCATTGCCAGGGGCTGGAAAAGATGACCCTTCCAACTCTACAATTCTATGATTCTACTAGTAGACATTAAGCCCGTTAAATTAATGGGCGCTAGAACATATGCGCGGCGCCCACTCACGTGGCCTGGCGCTGGAGGGGAAGCCGCGGCCTCTCCCTCGGTGCCCGAGCGCTGCCTGCAGCAGGCTCGGCTCCCGCAGGCCGAGCAAGCACCGGCCACAGCGGCGGCGATATTCTTAGCAACTGCCGGGCCTGGAAAAGGAGGAGGAGCCGCGGAGCCGGGCCAGGGCGGTGGGGCGCTCACAGCGGCTCGGGAGCTGCTCGACCTGCTTTTCCTCGCTCGGGCAGCGCTGCAGGTTGCTCGGGCGCTCTGAGAGAGAGGGAAGGGCCGGTGCTCCGGCCAACTGGAGGCGCATCGCCCGGCCGCCCCGAAGTCTCTGCGCTCCAATCCCTGTGTCAGTGGGGCACATGCGCAGTAGGACACAGGGACGGACACAGGGACTGGACGCAGAGACACTTGCACTTTATTACTGTAGATGGCCTATCAACCACAAATACCTCAAAGGCCACCTTCAGCATAAGAATGACTCTCAGTGCCATTCCATCTTGCCGACTCCCCTTCCCCCATCCCATTAAAACGAACGTGCCTTGCTAGTGCTGCCCCTCAAGTTGCCTTGTGGCCTGAAGCACAACTCCCCTTTGTTGTCCTCCCAACAAATTATGTTTCAAATTAATATGCCCTCCCCTCCACATATATATATCCCCATCTGTCCCACCCCATCGCCTGGCTGTCCTGTTTCCGAAGCTGATTCCAATTCCTCCTTTTCCTGTCCCTCTTCCCAGTCTGTGTGGGTCCCTCCCTCTGTAGCATCCCTTTGTTCTCTCCAGAAGTTGCTGGTTCCTCTCCATTTATTATCTTGCAACAGAGAAGCTCTCTCTCTCTCTCTCTCTCTCTCTCTCTCTCTCTCTCTCTCTCTCTCTCCTTCCCCCTCCCCGTGATCCATAATGAAGACGTTAAATAGAAACACACACTAACACGAGGCCCCTGGTGCTCCCACCCCCCCCTCCGCCACTGTTCCTTCTCCTCCTGGCTCAGCAAAACGCCGTTCTCCATTACCCTCTTTGATTCCAGGTCTTTAAGCCAATTTTCTACCTACTTGTCAGTGTGTATAATCTCCAACTAATGTTTCTCTTCTCCCCCCCCCCCACCTTCTTCCCCTGCCTTCATTTGCAGGGTTCTGAGAGAGAAGCAAGAAGCAAACTTCACAGCAAATCTGTCTGCACCAGAGTGACATCTCCTGTCAAGCTACTTCTGTCAAGATCCGCCTTTGATAACTCAGCCCCTGGCTGGCGCTTGTAGGGGAAGCAGCATCCGCGGCTCCTTGCAGCTGTCTGACATTTATTTTCTGCTTCATGTAGGTCACCCCAGCTGGCCAATAAAGTCCAGAAACTCCCCACAACCACCACTCTGCAAAGAGCTCACTAAAAGGGTGGTCTACATTCCCACCCCCCCCCTCCTAAATTTGCCCTGACTTTTTCCAAGAGTTTAGTTCTCACTGCTAGGCCATTCTCTATGGCTGTGCTTTGCAGAATGTCTTCCTTTTTCTTTCATTTTAATGCAGAAAATAGTTCTTCCAGAGTAGAAAGAAGAGGGGGGGGGAACCTGGGAAAAGCCCTTATTTGTGCTAGAAAAAGCCATTGTTTCAGTGACACTTCCCCCCTCTTATTTCTTCTTCTTCTGCTGCTGCTTGGTTTAGTCACATGAACAATCCCAACCAATCAGGGATCACACAGTGTCTGGATTGTGACACTCGGCTACATTACTGATGGAATTTGGCTATGTAGCAACATGCAGACGAAGCCAATGAGAACGAAGGCAATGCTTCTTGGATGAGTCACGTGGGTGAACTGAGCCAATCGGGGGTGATGTAATGCACAGGATGATGTCATCATGAGGAGACTGCTTTACCCAAGTGTTGGATTCAATCTGTGGCATCTCACCAATTTTCAAGAGGTTTGCTTATGCGTGACTAGAGCCCCTCCAACGCAGCCACCTTAACACCCACTGGTCTAAAGGCAGAACTACATGTTACACCAGCAAAGAAACTGTAACTGACGCGTCACCTGGTTTTGTGAATGGTGGAACAGGGAAGGGGGTCATTTTCAGAGGAAAATATGCAGGCAGGAGGAGGGTGCTTAGCCCTTCCTATGCCTATCAATCCCCCCTGCAAATTCCACCTCCCATATATTCCTTCCTCCAGCCAGGATTATTCCAGAGAATTGACCAGTGGTGCATCTGTAGAGGAGTGTGGAAGGGGCACCTCTCCTTTCCCTCTTCTGTCCACACATCACCATTCTCAGCGTTTACTTTGCAATGTGCAACTCTGCCCCCAAAGAAAACTTTGCAGAAGCAGAGCATCGTGAAACTCTAGCCACATCCACACCTCATGTTGAAAGCACTCTTGCGCCACGTCTTCTCCCAAAAGAGTCCTGGGGATTGTAGCTTGCAAAAGGGGCCACGGCTTGTTAGGAGACACTTATCTGACCACAAATCCAAGGATTCTTTGCGGCGGAAGCCATGACTGTGCAAGTGGCACACGAGCGCTTTGAACGTGTGGATGTGGCGTCCCTTCCGCGTCATTTCAAAAGGGAGCGTGGCAATGGGCTCCCCAACCGTCTGGCCTTCATGGCCTGAAACCCAGAACATGCTCTCTTCTGTTCCATTAGCAGAAGCCATCAAATGTTGTCTGCGGTCCTCCTCCTTTGCAGCCTCATGCTGGGAACTTTTCCCTTGGGGTGAGAGTCCGACATAAACTGAGCCTTTGAAATAAAACAAAGGGTGGGGGAACAAGGGGGAATGAAAACCCTGCACTTCCACATAGAACGTTTTGATGAGCATGAAGGTCACCCTTCCCCTTGGACAATCCCTCTCCACCCCCTGCCACCCCAGGTCACATCTGAGCCCCCTTAAAGGAACAGGCCACATGTTGAAGGATGCTAGAGAGGGTGTGAACAGCTGGCATGGACAATGGCTAGAGTCATACCTCCCAAGTTTATCCTTGTTTATCAGGGATGTCCCAATTTGAACCTGAAGAATGGTCTGAAGAATAGTCTGAAGCTCAACATCAAAAAAACTAAGATCATGGCCACTGGTCCCATCACCTCCTGCAAATAGAAGGGGAAGAAATGGAGGCAGTGAGAGATTTTACTTTCTTGGGTTCCATGGTCACTGCAGATGGTGACAGCAGTCACGAAATTAGAAGACGCCTGCTTCTTGGGAGAAAAGCAATGACAAACCTAGACAGCATCTTAAAAAGCAGAGACATCACATTGCCGACAAAGGTCCGTATAGTTAAAGCTATGGTTTTCCCAGTAGTAATGTATGGAAGTGAGAGCTGGACCATCAAGAAGGCTGATTGCCGAAGAATTGATGCTTTTGAATTATGGTGCTGGAGGAGACTCTTGAGAGTCCCATGGACTGCAAGAAGATCAAACCTATCCATTATTAAAGAAATCAGCCATGAGTGCTCATTAGGACCGATCCTGAAGCTGAGGCTCCAGTACTTTGGCCACCTCATGAGAAGAGAAGACTCCCTGGAAAAGACCCTGATGTTGGGAAAGATGGAGGGCACAAGGAGAAGGGGATGACAGAGGATGAGATGGTTGGACAGTGTTCTCGAAGCTACTAACATGAGTCTGACCAAACTGCGGGAAGCAGTGGAAGACAGGAGTGCCTGGCGTGCTCTGGTCCATGGGGTCACGAAGAGTCGGACACGACTAAATGACTAAACAACAACAAATTTGAACCTAGTTTATTCCCCCCCCCAGCAGATGTGCCAGAGCAACCTTTGCCAACCTGATGCCCATTAGGGGAGTTGTCTTCTAAAACATCTGGGGGGCACCAGGTTGGTGCAAGCTGTGCCAAGGGGCTGGAGAGATGACCCCAGTCCATGCCACTTCCAATGCATGTCCATCCATAAGTCCCCACTGTCCAGTTTCCACATTAATTTGCATTTATAAAATAACACATTTTCCTCCAAGTTCACTTTTCAAAATTCATTTTTGTTTGTTTTTAGTTGAGAGCTGCGCGACAACATTTGGAGAAATGCAAAATCTGATTGAAAGCTGCCTTCCAATCCACACATTAATTATGGAAGGTGCAGATCAAGACAGTTCATGTTGGAATTTCTGAAGATGGGATTTCTCGAACTCATCCCCCTGTACCACCGGGATATGTGGTTGACAAGGATACTCCTGAGCCTTGCAAAATATCTGATGGTCGCATCTGTCTGGGTGATCTTTTGCTTTCCTCTGCTTATGACAGGCTTGGATTCTGGGTGTTAAGGTGACCAGATGCAGAGAAGGACGGGGTTCTTACGGCACCTTTCAATTGTTGTGCAGGAGGGGAAATGTCTCCCGATGCAATATTCACCATAGTACATTGTCAGGGGGCTGCAGCCCTGCTCCAGTCCTGCGTTAAGCAGCTATCGAGAGCCGCCCCCAATTTTAACGACAGATTCATCCAGTTCCCCTGCCGGCCCCAGCAGTGGAGAAGGGGAGGTGGTGGAGGGGCTTCAGCCAGCCAGGCAGAGCCATCGCCCCGTAGCTGGGGAAAGAAAGAAGAGGCGCACAAGGTGCTTCCGTCTGCCGAGATGGGTTTCCTGGCGGGAGAATCGCCAAAAGGCACTCTGGGAATCTGAGAGTGATTGACGAGTCGTTTTTATGATGTACTCCGCGTTGTAAAGTAATTAGCCAAGATTAAAGCTTCAAAGCTTAATGATTCAGAGTCTTTCTTTGAGCGGCCAGCTGGGGAAAGGACCCCACGCCTCATGACATATATTCAAGGCAATACACAGTAGGCCACAAAGTGATGCAAACCATAACTTCTTTCCCCACCCCTGCAAAGCAAATTGCATGACAGGTTTTCCAAGGGGCGACCTGGAGATCTGCCCTGCACCTTTAAATCACGAGTGACGTCTGCAAAATTCTCTGCCTCTGAATTTCTTTCTAGATTTTGTCGATCCTAATTACTCATTCTTGCAAGCAGAGCAGCACTAATAGATCAGCAACCCGGCATTCTTTTTCTTCTTTTTAATTTCTGGATTTTGCTCAGGCTGCTGCGATTCATGTCTTCCTTTCGTTTTGTTTTCACTTACACATTACTGATGTGCACCAGTGCATATGTGCATTGATTAAATCGCAGCACAAAAAGGAATCATGATGCAATCACGCAAGAGCATCAAGATTACTTTTCTCTCTCTCTCTCTTTTTGGCACGGCATTAATCAATATGCGTATACACTGCCGTCATGGTATGTTAACATGGGGGCCTGGGGGCCTGAAAGGTGGCATGGAAAGAAATCTATAGCATAATACACAAAGCCGTAGCTGGGGGAGAGGGGACTAGCTAGGGTTTCTGCCCTGGATGAAGCCTCCAGGGGGGCACCATTAAGGCTCTCAGCTTGTGTGTGTGTGTGTAATAATAATAATAATAATAATAATAATAATGTATTATTTGTACCCCGCCCATCCGGCCGGGTCCCCCCAGCCACTCTGGGCGGCTTCCAACAAACATTAAAATACATCAAAAATGCACATGGGGAGGTGCCAAACTGGGTCTTTGACCTGGGTGAAATCAAGTCTAGTTTCGCACCTGTAACACAATGAAATGGGAGGAATCTGCTCATTCCTTTAAATTATCCAATGTAGTGAAAGGTGAGGCATCCCTGCCTCTTCTTGCCCCTCTGCTCCCAATCATCTGCCTCGCTGTGCAGAATCCAGCCCCAGCTGCAACAAAACATGTCTCTCCCATATTGGTCATTCCCGCCACAGCAAGCGCTGTAACCTTCCAACAGTTTGACTTCACCCCATGGGCATAGCCAGGATTTATGTTACTGGGGGGGGGGGAGGCAGGGCAGGAAACCCACCTGTCAACATCCTCTGTCTAGCAGATTTGGAATGAAATGTCTCTGCGACAGTTGTTTTAAATTACTTTCTTTTGACCCCCAAGTGCTCAGGAAAACCTGTCAAAATCCTTCTACAATTTCTACTTTTAGTTAAGTATTTTTCTTTATTTACTTGATTCAGGAGGGGCAGCTGCTTGCTCCCTGACTTCATCCATGTCCCAGAGGCTGCTCCCACTGACCAGTCTGGCAGCCACATTCTGGATCTTTGATGGGCTAAATGATCTGGATCTTGTGGGTCCCAGGAAGCCCCTTTCCCCTTTCCTTACCTCTCCCTGAGATCTCATAAATGCTCTTTGTCCTTTCCCATCCCCCTTTATTTTTACAGAATGGAAGCCCTTGTCCCTCAGCCGTGCCCTGACAGTGCAGAGCTTTTGACATCTGCTGTGTTCCTTCCTCCTCTGTGCATTGCCACTGTCAGGTAAAGACATTTTTACTTTTGAAAAGCCTTCGCTTACAATAGGCAAAGGCCATCACTCAGAAGTTCCTCAGAGTTAGTTTTCCCTCTCCTTGGGGGCTGCTGGAGTGTGCCGTTTCCATTTACCGTCTTTAAGGCTGCTGATATATTTACAGCTTTGATCACTGCATTTGTAGATGACTGAATAGAGTTTGGGCAAAAAAAAAAAAAAGCAAAGAAACGAGTAACCAAATAGATGATTTCAATTATTCGTATCCCATGTTTCCATCGGGCTGATGTCCAAGGCAGCTTATGTAACAATTAAAAATCAATGCAGAAAAGCCTGAAACATATCATATCAATAAACCAATTTAGAAACTCATCAGCGTAACAACAGGTGGTTAAAAAAAAATCCACAACTAACAAGCAAAAAGCTTTGGTGAGTTATTCTTTCGTCTGCCCTGATCCTTCCAACATTCTGCTTCATGGGTTGGGCGGTGGGGAAGTTCTGTTATGATCAGAGGGAGAAAAAAAGAGTCTCCCTATCTATTTCTCCATACCATAATTTTCCACACCTCTTAGCATGTCCCCCACCCCCTTACCCGATCTCTTCTTCTTTTTCCAAACTAAAAAGCCCTCAACAGTCTAGCTTCCAACCCCTTGGTCATTGTGGCTGTCCTTTTCTGCAACCTGAAGATTCCTCTTGTGCTTTAACTTGCCCCTGGCAATCCATGCTCTGGTAACTTCCATATTAGACTGCTGCAATGCACTCTACATGGGGTTGCAGCTAGACTGGTGACTGGGAACAGCCGCCGAGACCATATAACATCGGTCCTGAAAGACCTACATTGGCTCCCAGTACATTTCTGAGCACAATTCAAAGTGTTGGTGCTGACCTTTAAAGCCCTAAAGGGCCTCAGCCCAGTATACCTGAAGGAGCATTTCCACCCCCATCATTCACTGAGGTCCAGTGCTGAGGGCCTTCTGGCGGTTCCCTCACTGTGAGAAGCGAAGTTACAGGGAACCAGGCAGAGGGCCTTCTCAGTAGTGGTGCCCACCCTGTGGAACACCCTCCCATCAGATGTCAAGGAAATAAACAACTATCTGACTTTTAGAAGACATCTGAAGTCAGCCCTGTTTAGGGAAGTTTTTAATGTTTGATGTTTTATTGTATTTTTAATATTTTGTTGGAAGCCACCAAGAGTAGCTGGGGAAACCCAGCCAGATGGGCGAGGTATAAATTATTATTATTATTATTATTATTATTATTATTTGGAAACAGGTTCGAAATGAGGCAACCAGATTATTGGCTAGGTTTGCCTTGAGAACTCAGATAAACCCCTGTTCTAAAAAATCTGGATTGGCTGCCAGTTCATTTCTGGGCTCAATTTAATTTGCTCACACTGGAGTTTAAAGCCTAAAAAATAACTTAGACCCCAAATATCCTACAGCAGGCATCCCCAAACTGCGGCCCTCCAGATGTTTTGGCCTACAACTCCCATGATCCCTAGCTAACAGGACCAGTGGTCAGGGATGATGGAAATTGTAGTCAAAAACATCTGGAGGGCCGAAGTTTGGGGATGCCTGTACTAAAGATTGCCTCCTTCCCTAAAGACCCTCCAAGGTTTTGGATCAGCTTAGGGGGCCCTCTTGGTAGTTCCGCCTCCCTAACATATTCAGGGTAGTGGTAGCCCAAGAGAGGGCAATTTCTGTGGCAGCCCCTAAGTTGCAGAACTCCCTCCCCACAGAGGTGTGCTTCACCATACAGCTTTCAACAAATGCTGAAGATGCACCTCTTTACCTGACCTTTGACACCTATAAAGTGTGTTTTCAAGGCCCACCGTACTCTTGTGACTGTCATCTGTTTTAACTGTTTTAAATCCTGGATCTTAAATTGTTGCAACCCACTCTGAGACCTTCTGGCGATGATGAGGATGGTAAATTGTAATGCTGCTGTTGGCATCCATCTGTCTCGAGAGACAATGGAGTGTCCCTCCAGGGGAAACGTCAAAGCAAAGTGACCTTCCCAGGGCGCAAGCCTGGGCAGTGTGTATGGGGGTCCTGGGCTACCCAGACAACAAGACCCCCCCACCTTCTCGGTCTCGCTGATGTGATCCAAAGGAAGGCAGAGCAACCAACCTGGCTGCAGGAATTGCTGGAAGGAGATGTACAAGGCACCATCGAACCACCTTAGGAACTCCACTCCAGATTTGTGTAGGGTTTACTCAGAAAACTCTGATCCTAGACCTCCACTGCCTTGTGGGACATCTCTGGGGAATTATGATGAATATGATGGTTTTACTGTACCTGGGGAGGCAAGGCACGGTGGCTTCTCACACCTGCTGCCCCCCCATCCTTTTGTCTATTCCTTCACAGCACACCTGTTCATGACCACAAATTGGGGAGAGGGATGGATGGAAAGACTGGAGGCAGGAAAAGGCAGGAGAGCACCTACTGCTGCCTCATCTGGTTAAAGCGAAGGTGAATCTAAGGTACAGGGGGAATCTCTCAATCGCATCCTAGCCGGTTTACAGTACTTATCTCAACGCTCTTTGATGTGAGGTTAACAGAGAAGGGGACAAAAGGCCCCATTTGCAATTAGATGGAATCTCTGCACTGGAGCGCTTCAATTAGAATGCAGCTTTGGTTTACAAACACACAGGAACACACACCTGTCTCCAGTCTAGCTGCAAAGAGAAATGAACCCCTTTTGGACCGAGGAAACAATGATGTGGGAGAACGACTGATCTCAAAAGCAGCATTAAGTCTATTTTATGTTTTGCTGCCTCTTTTATGGACAGAGGCTCCAGGTTATGCGCCAATGAAAGGTACAGTTCCTGGGATGCTTTGCCGGAAACATTGACAGTTAAAAGTGGTGAGGAAGTGTTTTAAATGAATAGTGTGGGAAAGCCCTATGAGACACACTGCAGGGCTTGGGTGGCAGATGTAGCGGGGACCCCGAGAAGGCTCCTTGTTGTAGAAACTGTTCCCTGGAAGCAGAATGCTTGAAAACCACTGAGCTTCTGAGTGTGTGTGTGTGTGTGTGTGTGTGTGAGAGAGAGAGAGAGAGAGAGAGAGAGAGAGAGAGAGAGAGAGAGAGAGATTTCCCCAGGATGAACATAAATTTATGCCGCCTTCTTTGTCTTCTGAGAGAGAGACGCAAAGGTGCCACCCGGCTGTCTGCAGTCCATTCCCTCTGATTGCAAAACCCTCTCCTCTAACCATCTTTAGAAACTGGTGCCCGAGTTTGATTTTAATTTTCCTCTCCCCTCCAAGTCCCTTTCCCCTTGTGTGTTGGTTCCCTTGTGTGTTCCAGGGTTGTTGTTGTTTTTAATAGACTGTAAACCGACGGATAGGGATTGTCTTGTTCTGGCTACATGTAAGCTGTTCTGAGAGCCTTTTTGGCTGAAGAGCCCGGTACAAATGTGCCAGATAAATAAACAATCCTAATGACGGCTGCGCAGTTGTGAAGAAATGACACTGCTCATAGAATCATGATATCATAGAACTGTAGAGTTGGAAGGGATCCCCGAGGCTCATCTAGTCCAACCCCCTGCAATGCAGGAATTTTAACTAAAGAATTGGCGATCCTCTGCTTAAAGACCTCCAAGGAAAGAGAGTCGACCAGGGAGACTGCTCCACTGTCGAAAGAAACCTTTAAAAAAACCCCACCAAAAACACTTTTGTTCCATGATGAAGAACCAGTCTGTTCCGGCTTGCTAAAGGCCAAGCTTTCCAGCAGCCCTCAGATTTTTTTGATTATTATTTTTTAAGCCTCCCTCCCTCCTGGGAATGTTTGGGAAGAAGAGACGATGCCCAAGAAGCGCCCGTCTGCGCTCCAGGCCCTGCGCGCTGCTTGGGGAAGCGCCTTGCCTCTCCTTCTCTGGCTGCGCGCGTCTCGGGGCGAAAAGCGCCGGCGTCACCGGAGCCTCTCTCCGCGGTGGCGAGCGGGAGTCTGGGCCCGGGGCAGGATCCCACCTCCAGCCCCCGAGTTCACATCTGGTCCTGCTGAAACCCAAGCCGAGCCTGGGAAGCGCCGCTGCTTTGCGCGTGGCTCAAAAGAGCCATTTCACCCCCTTCCTCCTCCTCCTCGCTCGGTCCCAAACAAGCTGGGGGGTGGGGTAGAGAGGCTCCTGTCGTCGGCCCCTTCCTCTCCTTCCTTCCTTCCTTCCCTGCCCGCCCTTGGCCCCGGGGGCAACGAGTGCCTTCCTGCTGCCCGCTCGCCCGGGCTCCCCCGAGCCTCCCTCTTTCCTTGCAGTCTGGCACCTGATTCCACTCCAGAGGGTCCGTAGCTGCTGTTGTCTTTTGGGTAGGGAGGGAGAGGGCAGGATCTGGTAACAAAGAGGACACCGCGCTTTGTGTGCGTTTCTAGCGCAGCTGGCGCCAGTTTTGCCCAACCTGGCGCCCTCCAGCTCTTTTGGGGGGACTACAGCAGTCACGAAATTAGAAGACGCCTGCTTCTTGGGAGAAAAGCAATGACAAACCTAGACAGCATCTTAAAAAGCAGAGACATCACCTTGCCGACAAAGGTCCGTATAGTTAAAGCTATGGTATTCCCAGTAGTAATGTACAGAAGTGAGAGCTGGACCATCAAGAAGGCTGACCTCCGAAGAATTGATGCTTTTGAATTATGGTGCTGGAGGAGACTCTTGAGAGTCCCATGGACTGCAAGAAGATCAAACCTATCCATTCTGAAGGAAATCAGCCCTGAGTGCTCACTGGAAGGACAGTTCCTGAAGCTGAGGCTCCAATGCTTTGGCCAGCTCATGAGAAGAGAAGACTCCCTGGAAAAGACCCTGATGTTGGGAAAGATGGAGGGCACAAGGAGAAGGGGACGACAGAGGACGAGATCGTTGGGCAGGGTTCTCGAAGCTTCTAACATGAGTCTGACCAAACTGCGGGAGGCAGGGGAAGACAGGAGTGCCTGGCGTGCTCTGGTCCATGGGGTCATATAGCTTGAACTATACTTGAACTATATGGACCTTTGTCGGCAAGGTGATGTCTCTGCTTTTTAAGATGCTGTCTAGGTTTGTCATTGCTTTTCTCCCAAGAAGCAGGCATCTTTTAATTTCGTGACTGCTGTCACCATCTGAAGTGATCTGAAGTAGTCATAAAGAGAAACAGATTAGAAACAAACAAACAAACTTTGGCTTGACAAAATAAAAAAGGTGTGCCCTGTAATTAATTGGAATGCATATTTTATTTATTTATAAATATGCACACATATTAAAAGTTAATTATGTTTTAATACAAAAGCTTCAGCTGACAACCACAGTCCTAGAAGAGGGATATCTTCTCCGTTCTTCTTAAGATTGCTATCTGCTGAAAAAATGTACGTGTTCTTCAAAGCTGTTGTTTTATTCATACGCATATTGATGCAGATTTAATTGATTAATTTGAGCTCGCACAATTAATCAACTCAGATTTCTTTAATCAGCTGACTTTGGTGAATTCAGGCAGCTTAATCACCGGGGGTGCTTTCATCCCATCAAAAGACAGAGCTCTTTGGAGATCATAGAATCATAGAGTTGGAAGGGACCCCAATGATCATCTAGTCCAATTCCCTGCAATGCAGGAATCCTGCCCATAGCCATCCCTGCATGGGCTCAAACCACCAAGCTTCTGGTTAACAGCTACCTTGCTTTGGATCTGTCTCCATCCAACTTGGTCAAAGCCCAGTTCTGTTGAATCAGCCCAATTCTGCTTAAGCTTTGGTTGAAGGAGCTGGGTATATTTAGCCTGGAAAAGAGGAGACTGAGAAGAGATATGATAGCCATCTTCAAATATCTCAAAGGGCTGTCACATGGAAGAGGGAGCATGCTTGTTTCCTCCTGCTCTGGAGGGTAGGACTCAAACCAATGGCTTCGAGTTACAAGGAAGTAGATCCTCACTAAACATCAGGAAGAATTTTCTGAGCTGTTCAACAGTGGAACGGTCTTCCTCAGGAGGTGGTGGACGCTCCTTTCTTGGAAGTTTTCAAGCAGAGGTTGGATGGCCATCTGTCGTGGATGCTTTTAGTTGAGATACCTGCCTTGCAGGGGGTTGGACTAGATGACACTTGAGACCCCTTCCAACTTTACAATTCTATGATTCTATGGAGTCCTCGCAGCTACACAGACATGTGTGAGGAGTGCATCAAGCAGCCTGTGGGTCTCAAATTGTGGGGCAGGCCTCATTGCGTGCTTATGGGTGGGGCTGCAAGGGCATTTGGATAGGGAGCATTGTGTTCCAGTGAAGGAAAAGCTCCTGCAGGAACCAGAGACCTTTTCTTTCCAGCGGCAACAACTTGAGTATCGCTCCATTAAAGCTCCCATTCTGCCTTGGAGATGCCTCTGTTCCTCGGTACCGAGATCTGTGGTGTAGGCGGTGTTCTTGGGCCCATCCATACTTCTGCTTCTCCCATGCCTGGAAAACAAGCGTCCGAGAAGTTTTCCACGCTTTCGAGGCATGAGTCCAAGAGATTTTACCTCTCCCCTACCGCTTTCCCCCAGAAAAGCCACTCTTTATCAATTGCTGTTTGCTCCAATTCAGCGCTAAACCCCAGGTTTCCCCAGAGGGGAAGTACAAAAGAGGTTTGGCTAAGCTCATCATCTCTCAGGTTCTTATGGTAGCCGAGCCTGAGCATCCCAGGGCAACACTGCTCCCCAGAGGGCCTGGAAAGGGCTCTGCTTGCCAAAAGACCAAGTATTGCTTTGATGAAGACTTGCCAGGATTGTCTGGGAGATGGTGCCAGATTCATAGCTGTCAACCCTCCCTTTTTTGGTGGGAAACTCCCTTATTCCAATGCCGTTTCCCGCTGCTATCCCAGATTGTTGATATCCCTTAAATTTCCCGGATTTCAAAGGAAGCAGCTCCTCTCCCTCCCTGCTGGCCAGGGAAGCTCCTCAGCTGCGTTGCTCGGCTGCCAATAAGGAGTCTGAGACCGACTGGGGGCGGAGCTTGCATGCCTTGTGCAGCCAGACCCTCACGCCCAACCAGACAGACAGCCTGCCTGCTGTCTATGCGCTCGCTCTTTCGCTCACCCGTTCACGCGCAGCCTCTGGAGCGCAGGGTGGTGAGGCTACTTGGTGCCATTGCACCGCCCTCGCGGCATCCTTTATTTTCAAATCCGAAAGTTTGGGGAAAATCCCTTATTTTCAAATCCGAAAGTTGACAGCTATGGCCAGATTATTTCCAGGGTGGTGCAGCCTGGGACTTGCCCCAGCCATGGCTTATATTTATATATATATATATATATATATATATATTATATATAATTTATATATATATTTATATATATATAATTTATATATATTTTTTTATTATTTTGACCAGGTGCCTGTTCCCCCTCTTAGTTTTGTGTTAGAAATCTCCAACACAACTCCTTTGCCATTCAGTTGGTTGCTGAATTCTCCCCTTCCCCGCCTAGTCCCCTCTCCCTCTCCCTCTCCCCCTCTCCTGTCTTCCTCTTGAGTCTTATTATGCCAAAGGAAAACAGTTTCCAAGTCAAATCTCTGAGTTGCAGGATGCAGGCGAAGACTCATTTGACTTTCAAATCTCCGAGAACCAGAGAGGTATCTTCTCTTCTGATACAAACAAACATCTCAGGTAGAGGCAGCTGGCAAGGTGGGGGGGGGACATTGGGAGGTTGGAGGGCTGTGAATCCATTTTTGGCACTCTGTTTCAGTTTTAGGTTTCAGAGGTTTTTCCCCATTCTTTTATTATGTGCCCTTTCTGCTTTCGACATGTGGAGCAGCCTGTGTTCTCTCCACGCACCTGGGGTGGCTGCCACCAGCTTTCCCCTACTCCTTGCGCAACCTTTTTACATTTAAAAACAAGCAGGCAGGCAGAAATTCAACTGGTGAGGATGAGGTTGAAAGCATCCCTTTCCCTTTTCAACTCATCACCATTTGTCATCTTGTCTGAGTTGATAATGGCTAGTTTTAACTTTGGTTTCTCTCACCAAATCAGAATCATAAACCATGGTTTGTAATGGGGTTGTTCAGACAAACCACTGAAAAATTTGATTTAGCCACAGTGTGTATGAAAAAACAATCTACAGTTGTTGCTTCTCCGTTTGGTGGTAGCCTTGGTTATTTTGTCTCTTTACCTACATGGCTTGGTTCCTTTGTATGAGTTGTATTAATGTATCTATGTGCTGTATTCAACTACGCTCTATATTGAGTAGATCCATTAAATTAATGTTAAATTAATGTACTTAAGTTAGCCATGTTAAGTATAATTGGTTTAATTGACAATGAAATGGCGAATGCCTGTGTATTGCTGAAAAGGCTTCAACATGGGGATTTTTCATGGGGATATATTAAAGCCAAGAATGATCTCTTTGAGCTTTAACTGTGTTAATAATATTGTTGTTTCCTGCTAGCTAACACGTGAGTGATTAACCTTAGATCACATGGGAGGCTACCGGTATTGAATTACAAATCGCCGTTTTGAAGGGAGTTGCCCTTGAGTCTTTTGTTCCCTGGCTCCGTGGAGTAAGGATATGAATGAAGCTCTCCAGGAAAACTTCTTCAGGCAGAATGGCTGCCGTAAGGAGAGTGGCCTTTGCTTATAGGTCTGTTTGGATTATTTCATATTTTGTAAGATGCTAAGCCTATGACTTGGACTGGCGCGTGTCTTATGGAGCTGTTTGGATGTATCATTTGATATTTTAATTCTGTTGTGAAGAAAGTTCTGCAAGTAAAGTTTTAATTAAACTTATGGGCCCTGAGAATGTTTTATTTCCAAAAAGGAGTCAGTTTTCATGTATCCAGTCACTTCAAACTACACAATATTAATATCTGCAATAAGCCATGTCCATTCATTTCAATGGGTTTAACCTGAGTATGACTAATATTGGATACACCCTACCTCTACTTTTCTGCCCCAACATAAGGACTAGAAACTTGCTTTTAAAAACAAAACAAATTTCCTGAAAGAAGAGATGCTGGCCTATGAGCCAAGCCTCTCCTCCTGTCCCTCCACCCCCAATTTCTATGTTTCCACAGCAATCCCACAAAACTATTGGGGCAAGAAGTTCTGGGCTGCAGTGAGAGCTGTGAGCTGTGCTTTAGTACATTTCAAGGCATTTGCATTTAATTTAAAAAACAGTGAGGAGGGGTCATTTGGATTCACCGATAGATTCATGAATCACGGTCACGTGTGGATTTTAAATACAATTTCCATCTGAGCTGTCGCCCACCACATGGTCTTCAGTGTAGCAGCAGGAAACGCAGAGACAGCTGCTGAGTTTTAATTCGGAAACCTTTCAAGCTGCCTCCCATGTAGAGGTCATATTGGAAGAACCCGTGACAGTCTGCGGAGAACAGGCAAAGCGGAATAGCTCTCTCTCCCCCACCTCAATTAAGTTCTGAAGAACCTGCTGGGAGGCCTGCTTAGGACTGAGTTGTGAACCCCCAAAGAACTGAATGGGACTCACATCCAGCACAATCCTTCCCATTGAGATTCAGAAATGGGAATGCCCAATAGGGCAGTGGAGACGGATGCCATGTCCACATGCCCTACTCCTGATGCCATCCGGAACAGGGCTTACTCCTATGTAGTTGTGCTGAGGGTGATGCATGGGGGAGGGCAAGAAAAGAGGCTTAGCGTTTGGCCAGTCAGATAATAAGTGTTTCTTTTAAATAAGTATCAAGTTCTCAGAACAGCCACACCAACTGTTCTTTCTCCCTTTTAAAGATGTGTTTATTGAGTTTTCAAAAACAAGCAGCAAAGAGCAATGGCTGTGTGGGGCGTGTCATTGTTCTGGTTGGCTTCATTCTGCCTCGAGAGACAGTGGAGTGTACGCCTCTGGGGGCGAAGTTGTGGGATGCATAACACTGGTGCAGTCAATCACAACATTCCTAGAATGTACACGAAGGGTCTCAGTCCTCCAGTTAGAGTTTCCTGTACCTGGACTGAGACCACTTCCTCTGTGTGACCAGAGGTGGGAGTGGCCTTACCTGTGTAGTTACTCAAAGTCACAGGTGAGCAGCCATTCCACTCTCTTCTCCATCGGAACTTCGAGCAAGCAACACCTCAAGAGAAGATGCACTCTTGGCTTCCAGCCAAGAGGGCCCAGATGGAGCCTTCTCCCTTAAGGAGAGTATCCACGTATACACATTTAATCTAAGTTAGCCTGCCTTTCTGAGACTTGTAGAACCTTGGAAATGTCTGTGAGTAAACCTTTCTACTTTTAATGAGCATTGTGTCGTGTATTTACTTTTAAGGGGGAACCAGGGGAAAGTGCCAGGAATCTGCCTTGTTTTAGAAGTTCAAAAGAACTTGATCGCCACGTTTTGCTGCGTTTAATTGGGGATGAGAATCTCTGCTAGTTTGGAGCTTGTTAACACAAGCTGGGATAGGAAATATTAAACAATATTCCCGCATCCATATTCCCACTCATCTCCCACAGAAGTCAAACTGCTTCATCAGCAGTACCGAAGCGCCATCCCTGGGGCGCAAGACTGGGCAGTGTATTTTGGAGTCCGGGGCTGCCCAGGTGACAAGATGCCTCTCTTTGCCTCACTGCTGTGGTCCAAAGGAAAGTGGAGCAATGCATTTGGCACCAGCTTGGCTGCAGGAGTTGCCAGTACAAGATGCCATCCAACCATTGGGAGCCAGCGTGGTGTAGTGGTTAAGAGCGGTGGACTTGTAATCTGGTGAACCGGGTTCACGTCTCCGCTCCTCCACATGCAGCTGCTGGGTGACCTTGGGCTAGTCACCCTTCTCTGAAGTCTCTCAGCCCCACTCACCTCACAGAGTGTTTGTTGTGGGGGAGAAAGGGAAAGGAGAATGTGAGCCGCTTGGAGACTCCTTCGGGTAGTGATAAAGCGGGATATCAAATCCAAACTCTTCTTCTCTTCCAAACCAACTTAGGGACTTCACTCCAGATTTGTGTAGGGTTTGTGTCTTAGCCTTTTCTTCTCTTGAAGATATCCCACAAGGCAGTGGAGGTTTAGGGTCAGAATATTCCTTCTCCTAGATGGGACACCTTCCCAGGTGGGCAAACCTCATCCACCCCTCACTTCCTTCTACAGCATGTGCAGAAACCGCCTTCTTGACTGTTGGACCCACTATTGGTCTCATCCATTCAATGCGCCAGAGCCTGTCTTCACATGCAGGGGAAGTCCTTGATTCACTGCGCATTCGGGACTCATCGGCTACCCTCACCTGGTTTAGCCAGCCAGTCAAAGCCATTGCTGGCAGCTTCCAGGAGCCACAGGTGAGAGCTGAGTGCAGGGTGGGGACCAAAGGTGGACAAGCTACTGCAGAAGGTGCAGAATGAGTCCCCCACCAGAGGGGATTGCCCCTCCCCTAACACTCCATACACCTTATTAAGATGCATACACCTTATACAAACATTATTACAGATTCAGGTAGGTAGCCGTGTTGGTCTGACGCAGTCAAAATAAATAAATAAATAAGATTTAAAAAATTGTCCAGTAGCACCTTAGAGACCAACTAAGTTTGTTCTGGGTATAAGCTTCCGTGTGCTTGCTTATACCCAGAACAAACTTAGTTGGTCTCTAAGGTGCTACTGGACAATTTTTTAAACATTATTACAGTTTGAATAAAATAACTGGAAGGTTCAGCGTACTTTTGCAGACATCAGAGCCAGGGTGGCAGAGTGGTTAGAAGTTTGGGAACCTGTTTATCCAGCTGTGAAAGGCCATTGGTACTGAAATATACTTGGAGTCAAGTGTGAATTTCATGCTCTCTATTCAGCTCATAGTACGGTAGCAAGGAAAAAAATCTTTCCCCAAAACATCTGCTATATATACATTATTTACACAATGGGCCCCACGTGACTGGCTAATTCCGGGCTACTCCTGTAGGCCAATCAGGTTGCGGATTCACTTCCACCTGTAGCTGGATTGGGTGGCTCCTGCAGACCAATCAGACTGCTGCATTCTGGATCCTATTGTTCTAGGACCAATCAGACTGCTGCATTCTGGATCCTACTGTTCTAGGATTCAGCTCAGTACATAACAGGTACAAAGATGGCTTCAGTCGTTTCTGGAAAGTGCAGACAGTGGGCACCTGAATGCTATTCCGCAGAAAAGGACCAACCGCACTGGGAGCCCTGTTCTGAGTTACTGCAGGTTTGGCTTCTGAGATCTTCGGAACTTGCAGGAGAAGCTCCTCACAGACCCCAGTAACCTACCGGTTACGCAAGGGATCAGGCGGTCTCTCAAGGGCCTTCTTTGGTCTCCTGCTTCTGTGAAGTTTTGTGCCACGAATAATGCTCTTGCCTTCTGGAGCATTCCTGAGCCTGAAGAGTGTTATCCTGGGCTTGCATCTTAAATAGAAGCATAAGCATCTCTCCTGCACTTTCAAATTTGGCAGTAATTCAATTTGCATTTCTGCTCACTTCCTTCTTCATATCTCAATACCCATAGAAGACGGAGGTGGGGGAGGCAGGAGAAAAGGAGGAGGACTCCACAAACAAAAGGCCGACTTAACCGCATAGGCGTCCCCCTCTGCCTGCACTACAAATGTATTGTTCTTCATGTTGTTATCTGCTCTGAGGCTTTGGAGATAGCAGGGTGTTAGAAAACTTAAAAGAATCGAGGCAAATCCCGGCGGATTAAGGGAGGTTTGCATAGGCAAATGGCCGCCACATGGTCCCTTCTGACTGTCCCTGGGTAGAGGAGATGCGTGGAGAAAGAAGAGCATTGTATAGAATGGCACACTAAAGCAAGCATTCCCAAGTTGGTGCCTTCCGGGGATTTTGGACTACAGCTCCCATCAGCCCCCAGCCAGAACAGCTCCAGGACTACCACACCTGGAATACTGTGTCCAGTTCTGGGGGCCACAATTGAAAAGGGATGTTGACAAGCTGGAAGGTGTGCAGAGGAGGGCAGCCGAGATGATCAAGGGTCTGGAAACCAAGCCTGATGAGGAGTGGTTGAAGGAGCTGGGTATGTCTGGAAACCAAGCCTTATGAGGAATGGCTGAAGGAGCTGGGTATGTCTGGAAACCAAGCCTATGTTTATCCTGGAAAAGAGGAGACTGAGAGGAGATAGGATAGCCATCTTCTAATATCCTAAAGCAGGCATGTCCAACAGGTAGATCATGATCTACCAGTAGATCACTGGATGTCTGTGGTAGATGACTGGTAGATCATTGGTTCCCCCCAAAGAAGCTGAACAATTTTGGCTCCCCTAAAAGAAGCTCAACAACTTTGACCTGAACTCCAAAAAAATGGGGTAGATCACTGCCAGTTTTAAACTCTCTGAGTAGATTGCAGTCTCTTGGGAGTTGGCCACCCCTGTCCTAAAGGATGTCACATGGAGGATGGAGCAAGCTTGTTTTCTCCTGCTCTGGAGGGTAGGACTTGAACCAATGGCTTCAAGTTGCAAGAAAGGAGATTCCAACAACATGTCAGGAAGACCGTTCTGACAGTAAGAGCTATTTGATTGTGGAACGGTCTCCCTTGGGAGGTGGTGGACTCTCCTTCCTTGGAGGTTTTTAAGCAGAGGTTGGATGGCCATCTATCATGGATGCTTTAGCTGAGATTCCTGCATTTCAGGGGGTTGGACTAGATGACCCTCGGGATCCCTTCCAACCCTACAATTCTGTGATTCTATGATTCTGGGTAGGGCTGCAGAAAGACTCCTGCCTGAAACCCCTGATAATTTGAGACCTGCCCTGATTCACACCCACCCACCCATGACAGAAGACGACGTGATTTGATTCCATTATGCCCGCCAATAGTGACTGGACAAAATCACCAAGCTGCTATCTCATTAGGGATGCTTCAAGATGATCATTTATTGAACGTCTTTTACGATTTGTTTTTGGGGAGGTTATACAATGTGGAGTCAAGTTACTGCTGTCAGAGAAGAACATAAGAAGAGCTTGCTGGATCAGGCCAGCATCCAGCATCCAGTGGCCAACCAGATGCCTGTTGAGAACAAGCAAGCAGGATCCGAGCACAAGAGCAACTCTCCCCTCCTGTGGTTTCTGGCAGCTGGTATTCAGAAGCATTGCTGCCTCCGTAGCAGAGCATATCCATCATGGCTAGAAGCCACTGATAGCATTATCCTTCACGAATTTGTCCAATCCTCCTTAGAGGTGGGCTATTTTTTCTGTTTGTTACTATGGTATGTATTTTTGTGTTTCTATATTGCAAAAGAATCCTCAGACCCCTGTGATCCTCGGATGAAGGATGGCATAGAAATTTTAATTTCAATAATAATAATAATAATAATAATAATAATAATAATAATAATGGCATCCATCCAAGTGACTGGCCATCCCTGCCTCCCGTGGGTGCAAGCTGCGTTGTGTGCGTGCCTTTTCCAGGGTACAGCTGGTTGACATTTCAAATTGTCCTGATTTAGGATGCACTTGCAAACTGCGTTATATATATATATATATTGGGCTTCATTTTCTGTTGTGTTGTTTTTCTTGATATTGGTTTTTATGGCTCTTATGAACAGCCCTGGGAATTCTCTTGAAGTGAAGGGCAGCATAAAAATGGCTTCAAAGACATAAAGGCTCCGCTGGCTGCTGGTGTTTAATGCAGGGCAACTCTCTGGCTTTCCTCTTCCACAACAGCAAAACTCAACGGCTGAATTCGCTCTCCTGGTTTAAGCTGCAAGCGCAGAGCCAGTAAGAGTTGGTGCCATTGCTGTCCTGCAATGTGCCAGTTCTGCTGATTGAATTGTGTGCATCTTTGTTATTGTGGCTTGAATTCTTTACAACGGCATATTAATAATAATGCTAATTTTATTATTTGTACCCTGCCCATCTGACTGCGTTTCCCCAGCCACTCTGGGCGGCAATAAAGTATGCATGCTTTATTGTTGTCAGCTGCCTTTCGGGGCTCTTCGGGGCATAGAAATGTTTTGTAACTTTTTTTTTTTTAAAGAAACTCAACCCCGCCTTGCCTTGATCCTAAAGGGTGGAACAAGAACCTCCCTCCAGCTGAAAAAACAAACAAACTTGTGTCAGCTGAGTTATTGGTCTTCCATTGATACTTCAGAATTGTTAGTTTAATTGCCTTTATTGTTTCGTTATTGTTCTTGGCTTCCATTCTGGGAAGCAGAAGGGCGGGCAACACCACGATCCTGAAGGAAGGGCAGTGACTCAGTGGCAGAGCATCTGCTTGGCATGCAGAAGGTCGCAGGATCAATCCCCAGCATCTCCAGGCAAGTGTCCCCCTGTCCAAACCTGGAGAGATGCTGCCAGCCAGTGCAGATAACACTGAGATAGATGGGCCAACCGTCTGGTGTAAGGCAGCTTCCCATGTCCCTTTGCATGGTCTCTCTCTGTGTGTTTTTCTACCAAATCTACCAAAGAATAAAATGAAATCTACCAAAACATAAAATAAAAATAAAATAAAATAAAATAAGATTGGGATTAAGCGGTTTTCTCAGGACGGTGGAGGATGTGTGTGTTGTGTCCGGTTGGTATACTACCTGTTTCTCCTAAAATAAGACGTAGCCATAAAATAAGCCGTAGCAGGATTTCTACGCATTTGTGAAATATAAGACATACCCCGAAAATAAGACATACCCTGAAAATAAGACATAGTGATGCGGTGCCTCTCCCTTAAGACTGCCTGGATAGGCGTGGCTATGCAGCGTACCAATGCAGAGCGGTTAAAATAAGACATCCCCCGAAAATAAGCCATATTGTGTGATTTTTTTTTGGGGGGGGGAAATATAAGACAGTGTCTTATTTTAGGAGAAACACGGTAGTGGTGGCAGTTGCCCTTCTTCTTCTTCACTGGAGTGCCAGTGTGGTGTAGTGGTCAAGAGCGGTGGACTCGTAATCTGGTGAACCAGGTTCGCATCTCCGCTCCTCCACATGCAGCTGCTGGGTGACCTTGGGCTAGTCACACTTCTTTGAAGTCTCTCAGCCCCACTCACCTCACAGAGTGCTTGTTGTGGGGGAGGAAGGGAAAGGAGAATGTTAGCCGCTTTGAGACTCCTTAAGGTAAAGGTAAAGGGACCCCTGACCATTAGGGACCAACTCTGAGGTTGCGGCGCTCATCTTGCTTTATTGGCCAAGGGAGCCAGCGTACAGCTTCCAGGTCATGTGGCCAGCATGACAAAGCCGCTTCTGGCAAACCAGAGCAGCGCACGGAAACGCCGTTTACCTTCCCGCCGGAGTGGTACCTATTTATCTACTTGCACTTTTTAGGGTGCTTTCGAACTGCTAGGTTGGCAGGAGCAGGGACCAAGCAATGGGAGCTCACCCCATCGCAGGGATTCGAACCGCTGACCTTCTGATCGGCAAGCCCTAGGCTCTGTGGTTTAACCCACAGCGCCACCCGTGTCCCTCCTTGAGCCTCCTTAGGGTAGTGATAAAGCGGGATATCAAATCCAAACTCCTCCTCCTCCTCTTCTTATTTTTCTTCTTCTTCTAGTAGGAAATGCTCTGCCGGGAGGGGGAGAAAAAAATGGGGGGTTGAGGAGGGTCAGTTGGATTGGGGAGTAAAAAAGTCCCTATTTTTCATATGAGGGATGTTGGAGGGTATGGATTAGCCGCCCCCTCTGCTAACAAGAAAAACTCGAGGGTGTTAATTAAGTTGAAGCTTTCTCTGGAAAGGTGGGTAGTATATGGAAAGCTTTTCCCACCTAAGAAAGAAAGAAAGAAAGAAAGAAAGAAAGAAAGAAAGAAAGAAAGAAGCCAACAGCATTTTCACCTGCTGAAATTCCCATTACTCAGCTCCTGAAAGAGCAGCAGGTAGCTTTGTTCTGGGGGTGGGTGGGGGGAATACACATGCACAAGGAAAAAAAGACACAACTGGGGATAATTCTGAAAGGAAATTTTCTGGCCAGGCATGTTTGGTGAAACATCAGAAGTCGGCAGGGTTGGGGGGGCAGAGTGGGAATGCGGCTGCAAACAGAACAGCTCCTTCTCCAATTGTCAAAACGTGTAGCGAGCAACCCGCCTGCAGCAGCAGCAGCAGCAGCGATAAAATCACTGCTCATAATTCCTGAAAGTAACAGATTTCAAGCTTGGGCAGTCAGCGAAGTGCCTCCTCTAATCCTCTCATGCACCACAAAACGCAACACGCCAGGCCGCACCACAACAAGGCCGGTGATATATTTCGCTATACACACAAGGCCGGTAACCAGATCCCTTCAGATTAGCTGGATGGGAAAATGTCATGAAGATGTTAAACCACCTCGGAGGAAAGGAGAGCCGGGGGGGGGGGGGAGGGTGGTACACACAGCGTTTGCGCAAACTGTTGGCTGGAATGGACTCCGAGGCCGGGACGGGAGGGTCTTTCGTTCCCTTGCTGAGTCATAATGAAAATCCCTCTTCCTTCAAGTGATATTTTTCCACCGGGGCTCAAGGTGAGGACCACAAGTGGCACTAGATGTAGGATAGGCAGGTTGAGGATGGAGAGAAGGTCAGGGCTGGCTGTTTCTGTTGAATCTGCGGCAAACAAGATTACTGTCCAATCCCGTTCTCTGGGATTTCTTTGGTCAGCTCTGGGCTCCCACATGCACCCAGAGGCCACTGAGGGAACATGCATTTCCCTGGAGAGAGGTCCCTTCTAGCAGCCGCAGTTACCTGTCAGGATAGTGAGATGGATTACCTCCAGGAATGGACACAGCAAGTCTCTGAACACCAGCCACAGGGAAACGACGGCAAGAGAAAGCTGTTGTCTTCAAGTGTAATGGCCTGGCTGGGTGCAGAGGAGTTGTGGGGAGCAGCAGCTGGGGAATCCCCACAGGAAAACCCCAGAGGAAGCAGGCTCAGAGCCAGGGTGGTGGGATGATAGAATAGAATAGAATAGAATAGAATATTTTATTGTCATTGTCCCCTTCGGGGACAACAAAATTACTTGGCTGCTCCATCCACCCAGATAGGGCACTCCACTCAAAAACAAAACAACTACAAAAACACTGATTAAAACCATACACACTGATTAAAAACCATACACACTGATTAAAACCATACACACTAATTAAAATATAACTGGTAAGAGTAGATGACTTCAAAGTCCAAGCTTCCCATTCAAGGCCGCGATTGCTCTGGAGAAGAAGCTGTTTCTAAGACGGCTTGTTCTTGTTGTCATCGTCCTGTATCTCCGTCCCGATGGCAAGAGCTCAAAGAGACCAGCCCCAGGATGCGATGGATCTTTTACTATGTCCAGTGCCTTTCTGTGGCACCTCATGGCATAAATCTGCTCTAAGGTGGAGAGCGAGCAGCCAACAATGCTCTCTGCTGCCTTAACAACTCTGTCCAGCCCCATCCTGTCCTTGGTAGTACAGCTTCCGTACCACACACATAAGCCATAAGTGAGCACACTCTCAATGGCACAGTGATAGAAGGCAAGCAGCAGCTTTTGTGGAAGATGGTTTTTCCTTAAAACTCTCAGGAAGTACAGTCTCTGCTGCGCCTTCTTCACAAGCCCCCTTATGTTTGCACTCCAGAACAGATCCTCCTGTATTTCAATGCCCAGAAATCTGAACATTGTTACCCTCTCCACACAGATTCCATCAATCAAAAGTGGTTGATGATGATGAGCGGTCAGAGGGAGACAAGGGAGGGAGCAGACTGGTTGCTGGAGGTGTCGGAAGCTGAAGAGGCAACAGGGTTTAGTGAGCAGGAGGAGACTGTGGTGGAGGGCAGTCCAGACTCAGAGGCAGCAGAAGGGGAGAGAGAATAATCCAGGGAGTCTCCCCCTCCTGCTGCGACCAGCTCCCCTCTTCCCTGGTCTCCCAGAATACAGAGAGAAATGAAGAGGGCAGGGGAAGGAGAGAGAAGACAGCATAGTCTTAGACTGCCGGGGAAGGAAATCAGGGAGGAGCCTTAGAGAGCGGTGGGAAGGCAGGGAGCTTCAGTCCTCGCAACTGCTTCATTGGGACCAGACCTGCTGGGAAGGGTTGCTGTGACCACCAGAACCGAGCTGCTTTGTTCCTTTGATTAAAGAGTTAACTTCACTGACATCAGCTGCTCTGTTGTTTTACTGCTGACTCCGGCTCCCGACATCAAGTCCTGCTTGTGGGCTTCCCAGGGGCATCCACTGTGGGAACAGGATGCTGGGCGAGAGATGGGGCTTTGGCTCTCCTTATGCTCTTATGGAATTCTGCTGCCACAAGCTACTGAGACAGTCATCAACCTGGATGGCTCTAAAGGGGGAGCGGACATGTTTGTGGAGCACAAGGCTATCTCTGGCTTGGCTACAACCCACGATGGCTAGCTGCTACCTCCACTGTCAAGAGGCAGTATGCCTCAGAATGCTATTTCCTAGGAATCACTGGCGGGGGGAGTGCTGTCATGCTCAGATCCTGCTTGCAAGCTTCCCAGGGGCATCTATCTGCCTATAGCTGTCAACCCTCCCCTTTTTTGCGGGAAACTCCCTTATTCCAATGCCGTTTCCCGCTGCTATCCCGGATTGTTGATATCCCTTAAATTCCCCGGATTTCAAAGGAAGCAGCTCCTCTCCCTCCCTGCCGGCCAGCGAGGCTCCTCAGCTGCGTTGCTTGGCTGCCAATAAGGAGTCTGAGACAGACTGGGGGCGGAGCTTGCATGCCTTGTGCAGCCAGACCCTCACGCCCAACCAGACAGCCTGCCTGCCTGCCGTCTATGCGCTCGCTCTTTCGCTCACCCGTTGGCGCGCAGCCTCTGGAGCGCAGGGTGGCGAGGCTACTTGGTGCCATTGCACCGCCCTGGCGGCATCCCTTATTTTCAAATCCGAAAGTTTGTGAAAAATCCCTTATTTTCAAATCTGAAAGTTGACAGCTATGTATCTGCCTGGCTACAGTGAGAGCAGGATGCTGGACCAGACGGGCACTCTAGCCTGTTCCAGCAGCCAGACCCATCTCCTCTTCTTATGAATGGGAAGCTGTAGGGGTCAGGAAAGCTCTGAGCTATGTTTCCTATCGGGAGGAAGTGCCCGTCCTGTCTTTCGTCTGCCCCACAAGCAACTGGCACTTCCTAAGCCTGATTTATTGCTTTGCTTGCCTCCCCCACACCCCCTGCAAACGGGCCGTTTTGCTTTCCACTGCCGGCAGAGCTTCGCCGAGGCCTCTAGCGCGGAGAGACGCAGATGCCTTTCAGCATTGCAGCAGAGTTCATCAAAGGCCCTGAGACTCCGTTTCCACAAGCAGTAAAAGTGTCAGGGAGACAGGCGTGTGAGGAAGCCCCAGTGACAGCAAAGCCCTTAATTAGCGCTAATGCAGAGTTTAGGAGCCAGTGCCTTCCTTCCCCTCCCCAATCCCGCTTTCTGGGAATAGTGCAAAGCACACCGAGAGATTGCCTCTTCTGCACCATGACCCCTGACACCCTCTGGCTACGGCTTAGCTTTGGGGTGGAGCTGCAGTTGGGGCAAAAGCACTCCCGGGGGGTTGACGTCATGTGAGGCTGGAGACAATGGTTGAAGAGCACCGAAGGTTGTGCAAAAGTGTCATGCCACCACCACCGCCCCCCCCCCTTCTCCATTGTGTGTGTGTGCGCACACACCTCTCTTTGTGGTCTCGCTGTCAGACAGGTTTGGGAGGTTTTGGAAACAATGCAAAGGGCTGCCAATGAACCTGTTTGTCAGAGGAGAAAGTGAGGTGGGGTGCGGGGGGGCCCTCTTTCATGCAGTGCTCCCAACTCTTCGGGGGGGGGCAAGGAATATACACACTATGGTCTGTGAGCACTTCCCCTGGGCAGTTTCTTGTGGCATGCAAGACTGCAAATCAGGGGCGTACCCAGGATCAAAACTAGGGGGGGGGGCAAGCCATGGTCGTTCAGGTTTGCTTTGAATGGACGCTGATCATTTTTGCTTCTAGGGCTGCCTTCTGGGGGGGGCAGCTGCCCCCTCTGCCCCCCCCCCCCGGGTACGCCCATGCTGCAAATGCACAGCTCCCACCAAAGAATCATCGAAATTGCAGTTTGCCATTCACAGAGCTACAATTCCTAGCAGTCTTAACAAATGACTGTCCCCGTGGTGGTGATGATGATGATGATGATGCCACTTCCCCCCCCCCAGACTCAAGGCAACTTACACAAATTAAAACAACCTTTTGCAGAATATCTAAAGAACTATTATAATTGCATGAAAACACAAGCGGGATTGGAAATATGAGCAACCAGTAGAAAGACAGACGAATAATTATATGGCTAATCGTGTAGGATGTGTTTATGGAGTATTATAAGTTACAAAATGCAGCATTAAAGGATAAACATAGAACACCATGGGGGTGGGGGTGGGAAGTCAATGGATAAATTAAACAAAATAAAAAAAATTCCTTCCAGTAGCACCTTAGGTAAAGGTAAAGGGACCCCTGACCATTAGGTCCAGTCGTGTCCGACTCTGGGGTTGCGGCACTCATCTCGCTTTATTGGCCGAGAGCCGGCGTACAGCTTCCGGGTCATGTGGCCAGCATGACAAAGCCGCTTCTGGCGAACCAGAGCAGCACACGGAAACGCCGTTTACCTTCCTGCCAGAGCGGTTCCTATTTATCTACTTGCACTTTGACGTGCTTTCGAACTGCTAGGTGGGCAGGAGCTGGGACCGAGCAACGGGAGCTCACCCCGCCGCAGGGATTCGAACCGCCAACCTTCTGATCAGCAAGCCCTAGGTTCTGTGGTTTAACCCACAGCGCCGCCTGGGTCCCCTCAGTAGCACCTTAGAGACCAACTAAGTTTGTTATTGGTATGAGGTTGGTATGTGCATGCACACGAAAGCTCATACCAATAACAAACTTAGTTGGTCTCTAAGGTGCTACTGGAAGGAATTTTTTTGTTTGTTTGTTGCGACTACGGCAGACCAACATGGCTACCTACCTGTAACAGGATGAATTAAAGGTATTGTTAATTGTAAAGTACAGTATGTAAACTTTTGAAAACTGAATTATTATTATTATTATTATTATTATTATTAATTGAATTGATATACTGCCCTATACCCAGTTCACAGAATAAAATCAAGATATAAAACCACAAAATTCCTAATAAAAGTAAAAACAACAACCCAATAGCACCCCCCCCCCCCGAAAAAAACACATTTTAAATGGGCATAGGATGTACAGTAAATCAGATCATCCATAGGCCTGGTTAAAAAGGAACGTTTTTGCCTGGCGCCTAAAGGTGTATAATGAATAAACAAAATAAGCAAAATAAAAGACCACAGATAAAACCCAAAAAGCTAAAAACATATAAAAGAGAACAGTTTTAAAGTAATTAAACTCTAATAGAATTAAAGCAATATTTTTAAAAAGCTATTAAGATACAAATAATAAAAACAGCACAGCACTATTTAAAAAACCCTTCCCTTAAAAAAACAGTCTGTTCTCAAAGAGCTGTCAGAATAAAACAGTCTTTACTTGCATAGCTGTCAACTTTCGGATTTGAAAATAAGAGATTTTTTCCAAACTTTCGGATTTGAAAATAAGGGATGCCGCATAGGCGGTGCAATGGCACCAAGTAGCCTCGCCACTCTGCACTCCAGAGGCTGCGCGCGAACGGGTGAGCGAAAGAGCGAGCGCATAGACGGCAGGCAGGCTGGCTGTCTGGTTGGGCGTGAGGGTCTGGCTGCACAAGGCATGCAAGCTCCGCCCCCAGTCGGTCTCAGACTCCTTATTGGCAGCCGAGCAACGCAGCTGAGGAGCCTCCCTGGCCGGCAGGGAGGGAGAGGAGCTGCTTCCTTTGAAATCCGGGAAATTTAAGGGATATCAACAATCTGGGAAAGCAGCAGGAAACGGCATTGGAATAAGGGAGTTTCCCACCAAAAAAGGGAGGGTTGACAGCTATGCTTTACTTGCCAGAGTAAGGACAACAAGGAGGGAGCCAGTCTAGCTTCTCCAGGGAGGGAGTTCCGAAGTCTGGGAGCAGCCACCAAGAAGGCCCTCTCCTGCATCCGCACCAAGGGTCCCTGTGAGGGTGGCAGGATCAAGAGAAGGGTCTCCCTTGAGGATCTCAGAGCCCAGGCAGGACTGGGAGAATACAGTCCTTCTGATATCCTGAGCCTAAGCTTTCTAGAGCTTTCTAGATCATAACCAGCACTTCGAATTGTGCTTGGAAACAGACTGGCAGTCAGTGGAGCTATTGTAACAAGGGTATCCTATGAATTCTCGGTGGGAAGTCATGTGCCCTGGTTCCTGCCCAAAACAAGCTGACAGAAGCTGGTACTTGGAAGTAAGAAAGAAATCTTTATTCAGGTGAGCAGCAGACATAGTGCTCAGGGGTCACAATTCAGGAGCTCAGGAGGAGGGCAAGAAGTTCAGAACTGGAGATGTCCCAACAGGTCTCCGCAGCCCTCCTACCAAGCTTTTAAAGGGGAGACGTTGTGAGAAGTGTGTGGGTACGTCTGCTCCCATCTGAGAAGGAGGTGTCTGGTTCTAGGCGACAAAGGGGGTTAGACCAGATGACTCTTGGAGCCCCTTCCAGTTCTACAGTTCTGGGATTCTATCCTCCTGTTCAGACTACTGCTCAGTCACTGCCGCCTTCTGTCCAGCTTCCCTGCATAGCTGATCTAAGCCCTCTCAAAAGGCTTCCCGCCTCCCAGGAAGGTCAGAGGGGAAAGTTGGCATCCCTGTTCTCCCTTCCAAAGTGGCTAAAGTTGAGGTGGAAAGGGGAGACCCCCCCCAACCTTCAACTCAGGTTCCCGCCACCCCCCCACCCCAGCTATTTCTTCCTTCTCCTGCATCAGACCCTGCCAACCCAATCCTGCCAACCCAAGCACTGTAGGGCTCATGGCATTAAAGGTAAAGGGACCCCTGACCATTAGGTCCAGTCGTGGACGACACTGGGTGTTGTGGGGCTCATCTCACTTTATTGGCCGAGGGAGCCGGCCTACAGCTTCCAGGTCATGTGGCCAGCATGACCAAGCCGCTTCTGGCGAACCAGAGCAGTGCACGGAAACGCCGTTTACCTTCCCACCAGAGCAGTACCTATTTATCTACTTGCACTTTGACGTGCTTTCGAACTGCTAGGTTGGCAGGAGCAGGGACAGAGCAATGGGAGCTCACCCCATTGCGGGGATTTGAACCGCCAACCTTCTGATCGGCAAGCCCTAGGCTCTGTGGTTTAACCCACAGCGCCACCTGCGTCCCTCATGGCATTAGGTCCTTTAAATGTATGGTGTGTACACAGCCCAGGTTTTGCACAGAATAATGCCACCCGCATCGAAATGCCGTCCCATATTATTTCCCCATTTAATCTGGACTTTACGTGGAAAATCTGAGAAGTAAAACAAGGCATGGGAAGAGTAAGTCTGTGTTAAATGGGGCGGGGGCAATAGGGGGTGGCATTTGGCAGAGGACAAGATCTGGTGGTCTACACTAAATTGCCCCCTCTATCTGCAGCCACACAAATGCTTACAAGAGCCGGGAGTAATTTGAAAGGCACTTTGGTTCCTGTAATGTACGCAGCTTAGCTCTGTGGCAAATTTGTGTGCTTGGGGAGCGAGTTAACATTGTTCTTGTTTGGAATATGCTTTAATGCATTCCTCTGTTGTTGCAGGTGGATGCCCCCCCCAACCCCCACCCACCCTACCCAGCCCCACACTTTGTGCATCTGGGGCACACCCGGTGTCTACACCTTCATGGTTTAAGATTAACCTTTTGCTGTAAGTGTTCGCTGGTGGAATGGATGTAATATTTGTGAGTCTGCCTTTGCGTTGATGGTGTGTTTACAGCTTTGAGAATGAAATCACGTACGCGTTCCTTTCTTGTGTGCTCACATATCCCTCACATTTAAGGGGGAAATGTCACATTTGGAATTCAAGTCTGAATTTGTTTCTCGCCTTTTCAGGATCTGCACTGTTTACCGCATGAGGCCTGAGAAGTTGCACTGTTTGTGAACATTCCAAGCCACTGCAGTATCTCAGCCAAGGGCCTGGAGAAAGCTCAATGAGGTGTGTGTGTGTGTGTGTGTGTGTGTGTGTGTGTGTGTTTTGTGCACTTGTGCGTTTCACCGGATTGGGTAGAGGGCTCATCTTAAAGCCTTCCTCTGAAAATGAGCCAAGAATGCGAATGCAACGTATGTTCTGGCACAACATTCCTCCTCCTCAGACCTGCAAGAGAATAACTGACCAAGGGGGATGCCTTTTAATTTAGGTTGGGCTTGAGCCTAAGAAATTTATTTGCATCCAGGGAATGCCCAGGGGGTTCCTGTTTGGGCTGCAGAAATCGCCCTCTCTCCCTGGTTCTAGGAAGAAGGGCGGTGGCTGGTGCTGAACCAGCGGTTCTCCCCACCTGGCTGCCTTTCTGTGCTTTGCCTCTGCTCGTCTCAGGTTTCCTGCTTGCTCACGCTGCTGCTCCCCCCACCACCGCCCCACAACCACCCTCCCCACCTCAACTCCAGCTCTGCTGGGCCTTTCCAGCTCGAACCAGGAAACTATAAAACTTTACAGAGTGCGGCTGGAGAGAAACAGCCATCGCTGGCGCAGATGCCAGAGTGGGGCCAAGGCTTTGCTCGCAAGATTTTTCCAGGGTTGGGGCTCACCAAGAAGGGATTTATCCATCTAGGAGGAGCTGTAAAAACTAAAATTAAATTCCTCATCTCGGAATAATAATAATAATATTTCTTTTTTTAAAAAAAACACCCTGTCTGCACCAAGCCAGGTCCCAGGACACTTTGGGAGAGACCCGATATAAATGCACCTGCTCAGGCATCAGTTTGATGGCCAAAGCTGCTCTTGTTTGCTCTGTCCTACATGAAGGCAGGTGATTGGTCCATCTAGCTCACTACTGTCTACACTGGTTGGCAGCAGCTCTCTGTTTTTTCAGACCAATCAAGCTGATTTACTTAACTGGATTTCCTTAAGGCTCTTCCACTCCTTCCTTGAAATACCAGACCCTCCAAGTGTCCCTATTTTTCAGGGAAAGCCCCGGTTTCTGATTTGATCCCAGAATTTCCCACTTTTCCTTGGGATGCCCCTATTTTCATCAGAGAAATGTTGGAGGGCATGGAGTTTTGTGACCGCTGAGCCAGGGAGATAAGTAACTATACAAACTTCAGATAATAATGGAATAGGACATCCCTATTTTCATCAGAGAAATGTTGGAGGGTATGCAATAAGTCAAGCAGATCCAGAGTGCCTTGTTTCAGCCCTAATAATAATAATAATAATAATAATTTATTATTTATACCCCGCCCATCTGGCTGGGTCTCCCCAGCCACTCTGAGTCAGCTTGGTTCAAACCTGGCAGCAGCCTGTGGCATCCCTGGGCAACTGCCAGGGCCCCAATGCCCTGGCACCCAGCATGCCTCTCCCATGCCACCCCATCGTATAGCCGGCTCTGTTCACTGGGGTCCGGCTCTGTGGGCCTTCTGGTGGTTCCCTCACTGAGAGTAGTAAAGTTACAAGGAACCAGGCACAGGGCCTTTTTGGTAGTGGCGCCCACCCTGTAGAACTCCCTCCCAACCGCTTCTAATCCAATTGATCTGGAAAAACTAAAATGCTGACTCAGAATTCCAAAGTCAGCCTGGTGCTGTACCTGGCCATCTCCAACTCCTCGAAAGATTCCATCTACAGTGTCTCCGAAAAAAGTTAACATATCACTTGGGAAGACAGGCAAACTAATGCCAGTGTACTGGAAGAAGCAAAGATCCCCAGTGTTGAAGCAATGATTCTTCAACATCCACTTTGTTGGACCGGTCATGTTGTTTGGATGCCTGATTATCCAAAGCAACGACTCTATTCCCAGCTTAAGAATGGAAAGCAAAATGTTGGTGGACAACAAAAGAAGTTTAAAGACGCTCTCAAGGCAAATCTTTTAAAATGTAGCATAAACACCAACAGCTAGGAATCACTGGCCTGCAAGCGCTCCAGTTGGAGAACAGCCTTTAGCAAAGGTGTCATGAGCTCTGAAGACGCTCGAACGAAAGGGAGAAAGGTGCTAAGAGGAAGGCATGCTTGGTAAACCCTCACCATGATCAACTCCCGTCCGGAAACCTATGTCCCCGCTGTGGAAGGACATGTGGATCCAGAATTTG
The DNA here is from genome assembly GCA_034641385.1 of Darevskia mixta. Classification (NCBI taxonomy): domain Eukaryota; kingdom Metazoa; phylum Chordata; class Lepidosauria; order Squamata; family Lacertidae; genus Darevskia; species Darevskia mixta. Next base: position 3,160,973 of record JAWWNH010000091.1, on the reverse strand, counting down.
CCTCCACAGTCACCTATGGACACACATACTCATGGAAGACAATCTTACTCGGCTATGAGTGATTGCCAAAGGGGAAGAGATAAAAAGTTGAGGGCAACAGCTTGTGGCACGCCTGCGCTGGGTCGCTTGCTCCATGCCTCGGTTCTGCTGGTGGTTGCTGCAGGGTGGCCCTGCTACAGGGTGAAGGCTGTGAAAGGGGTGGGAGCCAAGCGCTACCTAAAAGTCAGCATATGCAAATGTTATGCAGATTTGTCTTCTGTGGAGCAGAGTCCCTTGCCTTTTAATTACCACTAGCTGTGGATGATGTGCCAGTGTGGTGTAGTGGTTAAGAGCGGTAGACTCGTAATCTGGGGAACCGGGTTCATGTCTCCGCACCTCCACATGCAGCTGCTGGGTGACCTTGGGCTAGTCACACTTCTCTGAAGTATCTCAGCCTCCCTCACCTCACAGAGTGTTTGTTGTGGGGGAGGAAGCATAGCTGTCAACCCTCCCTTTTTTGGTGGGAAACTCCCTTATTCCAATGCCGTTTCCCGCTGCTATCCTGGATTGTTGATATCCCTTAAATTTCCCGAATTTCAAAGGAAGCAGCTCCTCTCCCTCCCTGCCGGCCAGGGAGGCTCCTCAGCTGCGTTGCTCGGCTGCCAATAAGGAGTCTGAGACCGACTGGGGGCAGAGCTTGCATGCCTTGTGCAGTCAGACCCTCACACCCAACCAGACAACCAGCCTGCCTGCCGTCTATGCACTCGCTCTTTCGCTCACCCGTTCACGCGCAGCCTCTGGAGCGCAGGGTGGCGAGGCTACTTGGTGCCATTGCACCGCCCTCGCAGCATCCCTTATTTTCAAATCCAAAAGTTTGGAAAAATCCCTTATTTTCAAATCCAAAAGTTGACAGCTATGGGAGGAAGGGAAAGGAGATTGTGAGCTGCTTTGAGACTCCTTAGGGTAGTTGATAAAGCGGGAAATCAAATCCAAACTCTTCTCCCAGAACAGCGTTTGCATATATCCACCCCCTGCCTCCTCTCTTTTTCCTCCCTTCCTCCCTCTTTCTCTTCTGAAATTCAGATTGGAAGCTCCTTGGGGCAGAGACCTGCCCCTTTTGCTTATGTTACTTTTCCAAAGCACCGGCTGCCTGGATGGTGCTTTGTCAATGAGTTTCAACTGAGCTGTGCCAATGCTAAGCATGAAAGGCCTCCCTGCCCCCTCAACTGTGCAAAAATTCCTGCCATGGTCATGTTCCTCAGCCGCTAATGGATTTGAGCTTGTATTTCACCAAGCAGGACGGGGAATAAATTAGCCTTTGGCATCTTCGGCCTTCCGAATGGTGTGGATGGGATGTGTTTATGGCGAGCCCTTCCTGTAGAGCAAGGTCGTGACCCAGTTTGGCAAGGGCTAGTCTGGGAATTAACCCTTTCCGTGACACTTCCTGGCTTTGTTTCTCTTCCCAGCATCTTCTAATTCATTGGAATTCTGCTTTATCCCGGCTGATTCATCTCTCAGTTTCTCTTATTGATTTTATTTGTGTGTGTGTGCGCGTGTGTTCATGTTGCCAGTGGTTATTCTAGAAGCAGCAAGACGGTGCGGGTGGGAAATGATGTCGGCCAAACAAGACATGGAGAAATTAAAGGAATAAGGCAAAGTGAAAAAAGTGAAAATTGGGATAAATTTAGGGATTATATCAGACAGAAAGTGGAAAATGCCAATCTAATTGCAGCTACTTAAAGACTCAAGCAGAGTAACAAGAAGAGGAAGAGAACTCTAGAAATAGGTATGTAAATGTAGTAAATTGAAGAAGAGGTAATTTAAGACAAGGCTGAGAAGTAGAGGGGGGGAAGGAAGGGAGGGAGGGTTAGAGGGGCGGGATACAAAAGGAAAGTTATATGTACAGTTTCTGAAAAAAATTGTAAACAGGTATGAAACATTGTACCTTTTTTCTTTGTCTCCTTTTTGTATCCCTTTTAAAAGATTTAATAAAGATTTATTTTGGAAAAAATAATAATAAAGTAGGGTTGCCATGTGTCCTCTTTTTCCAGGACACGTCCTCTTTTCCAGAGGTAAAAATTTCTGTCCAAAATGTCTCTGGCTATTCTTTCTGGATGAGACGTAGATATAACTGGTGGTTGGAGACTTGCTTTCCTCTTCTCTTCTCCTGCCCCCTCAGCATGATATCACAGCTTCTGTAGCCTGATGATGATGATGATGATGATAATAATAATAATAATAATAATAATAATAATAATAATAATAATAATAATAATATATTATTTATACCCCGCCCATCTGGCTGGGTTTCCCCAGCCACTCTGGGCGGCTTCCAACAGAATATTAAAATACAATAGTCTATTAAACATTAAAAGCCTCCCTAAACAGGGCTGCCTTCAGATGTCTTCTAAAAGTCTGGTAGTTGTTTTTCTCTTTGACATCTGGTGGGAGGGCGTTTCACAGGACGGGTGTCACTACCGGGAAGGCCCTCTGCCTGGTTCCCTGTAACTTGGCTTCTCACAGCAAGGGAACTGCCAGAAGGCCCTCAGCACTGGACCTCAGTGTCCGGGCAGAACGATGGGGGTGGAGACGCTCCTTCAGGTATACAGGACCGAGGCCGTTTAGGGCTTTAAAGGTCAGCACCAACACTTTGAATAATAATAATAATAACTTTATTCGCATAGCTAGCAGCCATTGCAACAAAAGATACACAATATACAGTTAAAAGCAATAGTGAATAAAAAGATCGATCAAATGGTTATGATTGTCATTCAAATAGTGGCCCTTATTCTCATTGCACCCTCAATAAATCTAGCAACGTTTGTTGTTGTCAGCTCATTTTGATCTGATAAGAGGAAGAACAATGTGTTCGCAGATGGACGGCCTGGAATAGTGAGTAAGAGTGGAGTAATAAATTCGGACCTCAGACCAACACTTTGAATTGTGCTCGGAAACGTACTGGGGTATTTATATAGCAGGGGTATTTAAAACGAGAGTCATCATAGCCTCCTCTTTTTTGCTCTTCAAAATATGGCAACCCTAACCCCCCCCCCAGGGGTTCAATGTTGTGGGCTTTCTCTGAGTCAGGGAGAGGAGACAGTGTAGTGTAGTGGTTAGAGCATCAGACTAAGAGATGGGAGACTGGGGGTCAAATCCCCCACGTGGCCACGAAACTCACTGGGTGACTCCGGGCCAGTTCCTGCCTCTCAGCCTAACCTACCTCACAGGGCTGTTGTGAGGATAAAATAGGGAGGGAGGAGAACCATGTACGCCGCCTTGCGCTCCTTGGAGAAAATGTTGGGATAAAAATGTTGGGTTGGACTAGATGACCTTTGGGGTTCCCTTCCAACTCTACAATTCTACGGAATGCAGCAAATAAATATCTAGATATGCCAACTCGCAGCAAAGACACATCCAAGATGGCACTAAGGCAGGGCTGGGGGACATCCTTGGCCTTCCAGATGCAGTTTGTTTATTTGGCTGGTTTGTTCCAAGTTCCTTTGGGCAAGATAAAGTGACTAACAGATTTAATAAGTAAGTATTAATTCCCATCAGCCCCAAGCCAGCATGACTAATGGTCAGAGCTGGAGCTGTAGTCCAGAACTGCTTCTGAATAAAACATGGTGAGGGTTGCACTGTAAATGTTAAATATCCAGAGGATTTGGTATAGGATGGCATTGTAAGCCAAGTATTTTGAGCTGGGTGATGTGGGTAACCTTCTCCCCAACACCATTTCCTCATTACCTTGATTTGACAGACTCCACCAACTAACAGAAACCAACCTCAAATTCATTCGTCGATATCCTTTCTGAAAAACAAAAATCAAGAGTATCCACTGGCATCGTTTTATTTGAATTATTAAATAAGAAGCTGGAGAATAGATCACTAACTCCTAAATGCAAACCCCTTATTATCCTGCACAACCCTGCATTTTTCCAAGGGAAGGCCGTGAGTCATGTTTATTTGAGCAGACAAGACAATGTGCGCAGCGCTATTAGAGTAATGATGGGAAGAGCATTCGTATTATGGCGAGAGCTCTTGAAATACGAGCAATCCATAAAAATTATGAATGCCTGTAAGCAGCGGTACTACAACCTCCTTTCTTCCAGCCTCTGCCCCAGGCCTTCCTTACAGGAACGTTGTTCTGGTTTGTTATTTCAGCCATTCCTAAACCCTGTGCTACAAGAGCAATTTGGTCCCTCCAGTCCAGACCAGTGTGTGTGTGTGTGTGTGTGTGCTTGTTTGCAGGTATGTTTTGCGACACGTTGTTGATACGGTAATAGCACATCGGTGGTGGATTTATTTTGTGCCGTCCACACATCGTTCCTCTTTATGGGTTGTTCTCTGATGCTTCCCCCAACCTTGTGACATTATGGCTGTCTTGAGGGTCTCTCTCACGCTATAGAGCAATAAAAGCAGGACTGCAAAATAAACCAAACATCTGTGGCTTAAAAGGTTGCTCAATTTCAGCAGGTGGGTTGTCCAGCAGGGTTTTAGCAGGGTTTTCCCCTTGTCCCTTGCTTTCTAGGTAAAAGAGCAAAAGAATCATGACGACCAAAAATTTAACAGAGAGTGGGACAAATACAGATAATACCTAAAAGTTCACTGTAAACACCTGAAATCATTGGCAGGCCTTGAATGACACCTGTGATGTGACATAACTTATGGAAATAATGGATAAATATCAACTAAAGTTAAAGGTACCCCTGACCGTTAGGTCCCGTCGCGGACTACTCTGGGGTTGTGGCACTCATCATGCTGGGCGGTGTTTGTCCACAGACAGCTTCCGGGTCATGTGGCCAGCATGACTAAGACGCTTCTGGCGAACCAGAGCAGCACACGGAAATGCCGTTTACCTTCCCGCCAGAGTGGTACCTAATTATCTACTTGCACTTTGACGTGCTTTCGAACTGCTAGGTTGGCAGGAGCAGGGACCGAGCAACGGGAACTCACCCCGTCGCGGGGATTCGAACCGCCAACCTTCCGATCGGCAAGCCCTCGGCTCTGTGGTTTAGACCACAGCTCCACCCGCGTCCCCATAAATATCAACTAGATACTATTTAAAATGCAGTTAACTTAGAAAAGTAGAGGACCCATGTTGGGGTGGAGGGAAGTCTTAGTACTTCATTATATATCTTTACTTTAGTTCCAACATTTCGATATATTCTTTTGTGTATGTTTTTGATGGAGAAGGTTAACTGTATTCTAAAAACCAATAAAGATTAAAATGCAAAAAAAGAGCAAGAGTCCATAAGAGGAAGATGGAAGAGGGTCTGCTAGGGTCACCCCCCATCTACCTGGTCACACACGGGGGTGGGGAGGCTCCAGAGCAGGTATAACAGGAAGTCCTCCTTGTCGGGAGCAACATTCCCCTGTGTGTCCACTCTAGGCAACAGGAAATGTTGTGTTTGACTGCTCAGTGATGATACATCCCACACTTCTATGGTACCTCTTGGTTTATGACAGAGATAGGCGATGTGGTGACCTCCAGATGCTGTGGACATCATCTCTCACCCTTGGCCATGCCGGCTGAGGCTGATGGGAGTTGTAGTTCACAACACCAGGAGGGAGTCACATTGGCTGTTGTTGTTGTTGTTTAGTCGTTTAGTCGTGTCCGACTCTTCATGACCCCATGGACCAGAGCATGCCAGGTACTCCTGTCTTCCACTGCCTCCCACAGTTTGGTCAGACTCATGTTGTTAGCTTCGAGCTTTGAGAACACTGTCCAACCATCTCGTCCTCTGTCGTCCCCTTCTCCTTGTGCCCTCCATCTTTCCCAACATCAGGGTCTTTTCCAGGGAGTCTTCTCTTCTCATGAGGTGGCCCAAGTATTGGAGCCTCAGCTTCATGATCTGTCCTTCCAGTGAGCACTCAGGGCTGATTTCCTTCAGAATGGATAGGTTTGATCTGCTGCTTTATGGCATGAGGAGCCATCTCCCTCTCCTTCCACTTGCGGCTTACTGGTTCTTGCACTCTCTGTGGCATCGTCCCCTCTGCGAGTCAGGTGCCACAGCTATCGCTTCAGGCCGGCACAGAATATAGGAAATGGCAGGTGCTAACAGAGACGGGCTGGAAATGGGACAATCGCATCTGACAGACGGAAGCTTGACATCTTGGCTCGGAAATGTGTCTGGAGCTTTTTCTCCCAGATATCCGAGTTGCCTCTAAACAGCATGAAAGAGACGCCGAGAGGCATTATTACAACTCAGCGGGAGAGCGGTACTTTACATCTCTGCGAGGTCCCAGGTTCAATCCTGGCATCTCCTGCTAATAGGGTCTTGGGGTCAAACTGAATGTGATGCAAGTAAGGACGGTGGGGAGATTTGATTCGCGTTTAAAGGCGAACGTACCCGATTCCCAGAAACATAACGTGATCTTGCATCTCTGTACAGGAGGAGGGAAATGATGGAAGCGGGTGGTACCCACAGGATGCACGGATAAATCCAGATGTGCCCGTAGGCCTAAAAGATTGGCAAGCCCTGTAAAATTCTTCATTTATCCCCCCAATGCGTGGATTAAAAACCTGTGCAGCTTGTCAGGACAACAAAGTATCGCTGAACTGAGCTGAATTTGCTGGCCTGACAGCTCCCAAATGTGTTCTCTCTCCCCCCCCCCCCGTACTCCCTTCGGGCTTTTGATTTCCCTCTTTGGAAATCGACACGGCAAAAGAAAAAAAATATGTCACAACAACGGGGCCAGAGAGAAGGTTGGGGAGGTTGTGACAAGAGAGAAATGCACACAAAGAAAATTGGCTGGCATTTGATCCGCGTGTATTGACATCCCTCGAAATCAAACAGCATCGCCTCAGATAGCAAGTACACCCTCACTGGCAGGGCACTCTGAAACCTTCGGAAAGCAGACTGCGCCTTGGGAGGGGGAGGTCAAAAGAATGGCTTCGAAAAAGTACATTTTTTTATTTTTAAAAAACATCAAGGAAAAAGTAGCATTAAGGAATTGGTTTTCTCCCTTTAATTTTGAATATTCTGTTGGTCATAAAAAAAAATCATATGGACTACAGCAGGGATGTCCAACCTGTCGATCACGATCTACCAGTTGATCTCTGGGTGATCCTGTTCAATCACGTGATCCTGATTGATACTCCCCCCCCCCCGAAAAAGCTCAACAACTTTGGGTCTTCCTCCCCACGAAAAGCTCAACAACTTTGGTCAATCCAATGGGTAGATCACTGCCAGTTTTTTTTTCTAGTGAGAGTAGATCACAGTCTCTTGGGAGTTGGACATGCCTGGACTAGAGGTATGAAACTCAGATTTCTATTATTATTATTATTATTATTATTATTATTAAGATGATGATGATGATAGCTTAAGAAAAAGGATGCTTGCCATTGCCCATCTCCCAGCACTCTCTAATCCTGGCATCATTAATGTTCACAAAATCACAGTATGGTAAATAAAACAGGGTACTGCTGTTGGACCCATTTCCCAGATGGAAAAGTAGGAGTCAAGCTATTCCAGCAGTTCTGGATGTGCAAAGAACAACCCAGCTCCAAGGGAAAGAAGCAGTGCTTCACTCTAGGCTCCCACTTCTACTGTAAATGCAGTGTTATTTATCACCTTTTCCAGCCTTGGTGGGTTCTAGGATCATGGCCCTTTCGGGAAGGGGAAAAGGGATATGAAATCATGGCAGGCTGGGGAGTGGGCTGGAACTGCATGATCCGACACAGACTGTACTTTGTTGTGGCAGGACTGTGCCTCTGCTAGGTAGAAATTCAGCATATGAAGTATTTGTTCTCACTATGTCTCCCTGCCTGAAAAGCGCAACCTGGTTATCTACCCCATTCTGCCTTCTTTAATACGGTGCTATGAGTTTGTGGGTGCTGGGCACCCTAAATTTCTGGATTCCATAAGTGTTAGAATTCAGTTGCTGCTTGGAATGCTGAAACTGGATGTCAGACTCTGGATTTAGCACAAATTAAAATATAAGACAGTCCAGCTTTCCATGACAGGAAATCGTCTTGGAGATGAGCCATTAAAAAAGACAACGGGAGGGTAATGAGCCATTGGGAAAGCCAAAGAGAGGGGTTTCTGTGCCGGACAGCAAATGGGAGGGAACAGCAAATGGGAGAGAAGGCCACTCCCTTAACTTAAAGTTTAATTTGGAAGACAAAGCAGAATTTAAAAGTACAGTGGTCCCTCGACTTACGAAATACTCGACATCCGAATTTTTCGACTTACGAATGAAAAAAGTGGCTGCACGCCTACGAATTTTTCGACATCCGAATGGAAATCGTTGCCGGTTTTAGATGCGGTTTCCTCGACTTATGAATTTTAGATGCGGTTTCCTCGACTTATGAATTTTTCCAAATATTTTTTCTCCCAATGCATTCCTATGGGAAATCGCTTTTTCGACTTACGAAATTTTCGACCTACGAATGTCCATTCGGAACGGATTAAATTCGTAAGTCGAGGGACCACTGTAGAGTTTCAGAGTTGGCTGTGAGGTGACCTGGGGGAGAAAGGTTGCAGTCTGTAAAAGTCAGCAGAGAGCAGAGCCATGACTGAGATCTGTTTGAATCCAAGGTTGCAGCAGTGGGAGGAGCTCAGGTTGTATACAGGTGAAAATAAGCCATATACCATAAAGACACTACAGTCTACAGTCTCATTCCCAAAAGGAAACACAAATGCTGTGTAAATGCCTGAAAACCCTGGAATCTCGCACTGCTCATAGATTGGGGTGGTATGCAACAATATGCGGCACCTGTGCCTGCTCTGAAGTATCATATACATGTGAAATGTTGTTATATCTTTGCCAAACGTTTGCCCATTTCAGGGTGGAAGTAGTGGGCGCCCTGAAATCAGTGAGAATGGGGAATACACCACTGTTTTGCTCATTGGCTGCTGTTTCAGTGCCCGCCACCTATAATAAGGAATTCTGTCCCCTTCACAACATCAATAGTCCCAACTAATCAGGGATCCCAGAATAATGCCGTCACAGGGCTGGATAGACAATCAGCGATAGCCAAGAAAGGTGACTGAGCCAATGTGCCCACTGTGCATTCAAAGCACACTCCTCGCTCCAAAGACCACTGGGAACTGTAGTTTGCCCACACGCAGAGCTACAGTTCCCAGCACCCTGAACAAACAACAAGTTGCCAGGGCTCTTTGTGGGATGCCGTGGGCTTTAAATGTGTGGTGAGGGAGATGGCAGCAATGATGCCAGTACCACCTCATCCCGCCACGATCCCAAATAATCAGCGACGCTGTCACAGCGCTGAGTATCCAATCACCGAAGGCAAACAAAGACGACTGAGAGAGCTGACAGTGCTCTGCGGATGGATGGTTGGAAGCACCCGCACGCATGGGTTCACCAATCGCCCTCACTCTTGAGTGAACAGACAGACATTCGTAGTCCCCTAACAATTGCTGAAAATAGAGGTGCTTTTCAGGGCTGCTGGAAACATTTTCGAAAGCACTTTCCGCCGAGTCCTTATGTACTCCCTAGACCTCGGCTGCCCTTCCCAGGCTCCACCTGCTTGCTGAGGGGTGGAGAACCCTAGGCTTCAGGTCTGAGAGCTACCCGCTTACTGCTCCTCTGCAGTGTCTCTCTGGGGATGTAGCCTGCCTTGGCAAGTGGAGCCTAAGGCCCTGTGTGAGGATGCTGCCCCCTTGGTGGAGTCTGGGAGGGCTGCAGCCTTTGGGGATCTCACCCTGGAGTGTAGGGTTCTCTGTCTCAGTGGGCTGCTGGTGGCTGGGATTGAGCTCAGGATCAGGCTCCAGGTCCACCGCCTATGCCACTACCTCTCCCTTGCACCAATAGACTACTGAAATGAGCTCTGCATGGAGCTGCCTTTTATGATGACCTGGAAGCCTCAGTTGGGATGGGGTGGAACTGCTTGGGGCACATTTTGGGGGCACAAATTGAAGCAGGGGGCCCAACTTGAATAAAATATGGAGGGGGCAGGTAAGCCCTGTGCCACCTACAGTTGCAATCGAAATTATTCAACCCCCATTGCAAATCGGGTTCATTACCAAAATTTATAGCTTGCAGCGAGCAAAGCAAACAATTTTCAGCTGCATACAGGGAAACCACTTGAAGCCTCCGTTGCGTTGAGCTATTTCAGTTGCTTTTGTTGGATTGGCTCACTGTAAATTTTGATGGTAAACCTGATTTTCAATGGAGGGGTTGAATAATTCCGATTGCAACTGTAATTGATCACAAGATGTGGCGCATGATGCACACCGTTTGAACGCCAATGCCCATCAACTTGGGTGGAGGTATTGATGGCCCCCTCCAATATTTTAGGGGGGGGAGGCGAAGGGACTTCAGCCCCTAGGAGTTGGCTCCTATGAATAGAAGTGCCAGCTTTGACCTTTAAATCCCTAAACCAGGGATGGCGAAGCTTTCTCCGTTCAAGGGCCGCATCCCTTTCCAACCAACCTCCCAAGGGCCACATGCCAATGAAGAGTTTGAGGACACATGCCAGCCAGGCAAAAGCATCTGAAGGTGTGAGGAGGTGTGGCTTGGGGAAATAGGGTGTGGCCTGGGAGGGGTGTGGCCTGGGGAGGGTCCCACAGGCCAGATAGAGAAGCCTGAGGTTCCCCACCCCTAGACGCAGTGAACAAACAGTTGCAAGAAGGCAGATTCATCTATCCAATCTATTGGGCACCCGAACAGCTCTGGGCCAGGTCCAAACATCCGTATGCATGGTGCACACACGGATTCCTGTGGTTGGTAGGGGCGCCGTTTCCCAGAGAACGCAAAGCAAAGCAGCCAGACTCCCAAATCCCAGGATGGATCCCTGCTCTTCTCAAACCTACCTGTCCTTTCCCGTGACTTGGCCAAGTCAATTTAACCTCTTTAGCTCCGCTGCTGGCGTGATTGTAATAAGCAGGCAAAATTCAATAGAGGCAGCTCAATCAAAGGGCAAACAAACCCTTAAGAAATAGAGGGAGGGGAAGGAGGGGCTTGTTAGCTTTATAAATGCACATCATACACAAGGCACTGTGCAGAGCAAACTGACACGGAATAAGACTGGAGCTGAGTCATGCAGGCAGGAAAGTTCTTTGCAGATCAGGGCCGAGTAGTAACCCAGCATTTGGACTGGAATCTGGGTGACCCCATTTCCCTCCCACTGTTGTGAATTGCAGTGGTTTCAAATGCCGATCACCAGGCTTCCCTCTGTGTTTGTGCATCGAGTGGGCTAGCTGCTCCTTAACCGTTTAATGCACTCATGGATGCACTCATCTATTGAACTGTTCATTGGCCACCTTGCTGTTTATTTGATTTAAAAAGCCCTAATAATGATCAAAAGTTCCTCGCACAACTTGCTCTGGAAGAGAAGGAGGAAGGTGGGTTGGCAATTGCACAGGCACCAGCCAATCAGAGCTGTGCATGGAAGTTGCCCCCAGAGGGGAAAGGGCTTGTTCGAACAGAATGTGCTTCCCGAGTGGCTCTGCTGCTTGGATCATGTTTCGTTTGTACTCAGCCTAGAATTCATTTTGCACTTTTCCCGCTGGGCTATGTCCCAGGAAAAGCTGGTTCAGCCCCGGTAGAGTTAGCGCTTCTCTTGCAGATCTGTTGGAGAGGAAGTGAGCTGCTCTTCCAAGAGGGAAAGATCACCACTTTCTTGCAAATGTTCCCACTAATCTCATTTTGAACAGACACCAGATCAGATCTCCTTGTTTTGGGAGGGCCCTTTCCAACTGACAGATCTCCTGCCGGCAATTGCATCTTTGGACTGGGAAGGACTCAATTTCAAGTGGGAAGTTATAGAGCCTTATCTGCCAGAGGATCTACTCATGAGAAAGAAGCAAAGGAGGCCACTTGGTGCTCCTCCTCCTCCTGGAGGCAAATTGTCTGGTGTACACAAGTATGTGAGCCACACACCCAAACGCAATATTGTCGTCAAACTTCACATTTCTTTCTTTGTTTACGAAATTAGATTCATGCGGCAATTTAATTGAAGCAACCCATTAAAAAGAATTGAGACGGCATAAATAAGAAGACCGTACATTTTTAAAGCTCTTCAAATTAAATGTAACAAATCACTGGGGAGAAAGAACAGCAACCTCTGCTTAGGTCTGTTCTGTTTGAGGCAGGTTGCCACAAGCAGTTCTTTTCAGACACCATAACCAATGGGTAGGCAAACTAAGGCCCAGGGGCCGGATTCGACCCAATCACCTTCTAAATCCTGCCTGCGGACGGTCCGGGAATCAGCGTGTTTTTACATGAGTGGAATGTGTCCTTTTATTTAAAATGCATCTCTGGGTTATTTGTGGGGCCTGCCTGGTGTTTTTACATGAGTGGAATGTGTCCTTTTATTTAAAATGCATCTCTGGGTTGTTTGTGGGGCATAGGAATTTGTTCATTTCTCCCTCCAAAATATAGTCCAGCCCCCACAAGGTCTGAGGGACAGTGGACCGGCCCCCTGCTGAAAATGTTTGCTGACCCCTGCTATAACCTCTCGGAATGCGACAGTTTCTGGCGAGAGGTTTTCAGGGCTTAAGGGGACTTCATTGGGGTGCCCCTGTGCCTTCCCGTGGCATTTGGGCAGGTTTGGCTCATGACCCCATAGAGCTGCGCGGGTGAGAACATCTGCAGCAGCTGGAAAGTTGCCTTCCGCCGAGGATGTAACATGCCTTTGAATGCCCTTTGCAGGGAATCAAAGGCAGGGAGAGGGTTGCTGTGCTCAGGTCCTGTTTACAGTAGGGCTGGACGGTATCTGGTTTGTGATATATCACCAGCTAAACACCCCGATATAGTGATGTATCACGATACCTGAAATAAGGATGGAGCTATGTGGAGGCATTGGTTGGCTTCACGGGTTTCCCCGCATCATGATTTCTGCATAGCGTGCAGACACACACATATCATGATTCCTGATATATTGCCAGGTCAAAAAATACGAAACCGATATCACGAAAAGGACTTCACACCGGTTTTGGACAGTATATCTGTTGTGTACTGAGCTGAATCCTAGAACAATAGGATCCAGAATGCAGCAGTCTGATTGGTCCGCAGGAGCCACCCAATCCAGCTCCAGGTGGAAGTGAATCAGCGACCTGATTGGCCTGCAAGAGCAGCCAATCAGGCTCCTGGATGAAGTGAATCAGCAACCGGATTGGCCTGCAGGAGCAGCCAATCAGGCTCCTGGAGAAAGTGAATCCGCAACCTGATTGGCCTACAGGAGAAGCCCAGAATTAGCCAATCACGTGGGGCCCATTGTGTAAATAATGTATATATAGCAGACGTTTTGGGGAAAGATTCATTCTTTGCTACTATGAGCTGAATAAAGAGCATGAAATTCACACTTGACTCAGAGTATATTTCAATATCGATGTATCGCCCAGCCCTATTTTGCAGGCGACCAAGGGCATTGGGTTGGCCGTGGAAGCTCTGCATGGAAGCACCCTGAATTTTCTCAGTATGTGATAGAAGTCCACCTGCAAAACAGTCACATTCTGGAAGTGTTCTATAGGGTGCTAGCTTCAGGCACTGAGCCTATTGGCAGACCAACTCTGTGTTACAAAGATGTCTGCAAACATGATATGAAGGCTGGCAACATCAACCCCGTTGTGTGGGAAACCCTTGCAGATGACTGCAGTGCCTGGAGACAGCCACTCAAGTTGTGTATCCACAGCAGTGATCAGAGGAGAAATAACCGCTGGGAGGAGCGCAGAGAGAAGAAACGCCCTGGTGCATCTGCAGCAGCACAAGTGGGCACCTCCATCTGCCCCAACTGCAACAAAACATGTCTCTCCTGTATCGGTTTCTACAGCCACAGCAGGAGCTGTAACTCTGCGGCGGTTTCACTTTACTCCCAAAGGCGCACTCTTCCATTGTCTCCCCAGACAGACAGACGCCAACAACAACTGGAAATAAGCGCCATTAGTGGCTGTTAGTTGCTGCAGTGGAAGTTTAATGCAGGCACTTGGTTGGATCCTGACAAGGGGCCGAGGCACCAAGAGATTCTCTGATCCAAGAGCCCCCTTTCCCAAAGAGTCTCTTGCACGTGGAGACATATGTGGTGTGTCTCCCCACATCAGAAGGGGAAAAAATCATTTTCCAGCAGCAATTATTCCTTACAATACATTAAAGGTCACTTCCAGGAAGGCATTTGCAGAAAGGAGCATCACCATGCAGCCCAGTTGCAAAACCTTAGAGGGCCACATCCTGGAAGACTTCAATTACTTTTTTTTTTCTCCTGGCAGCACGGCCAAATGCTTCTCTCTTTCTTTCCCTTTCTTTCTTTCTTTCTTTCTTTCTTTCTTTCTTTCTTTCTTTCTTTTAATTAAAGGGAGAATTGTATGAACCGCAGGAATTTATTTTTGCCATAAGGCTTCCTTGATTATTTTGCCACTTCTCAAATTGTATTGGATTTCTCCTGCAGTCGAGAGATTTTTGCATCTGAATAGCCTGGGAGGGGCTCTTTTATCTCCGGCTAATTGCAGATTGCAAGCAAAGCTGTGCCTGTTCAGCATCCTCCTCTTCCTAATGATACCCGGTTTTGTCAGTTTTACATTCTTGCTGCCCTGAGATGGGTTTGCGTCTCACCGAAATGGCCTTCATTTCTCTGTGGTTTCCCTCCCTCCCCCCCCCAAACTCTTTTTTTCTATTTGGTGAGATCTAGTGCTTATTGTATTTACATCAGAATACGGGAAATGGCTGCAAATGAGGACATCTATATCTGGCATATTTATGGCACTTTACAGCATTCACAAGTTCACGAGGATACGGCAATCCAGCTTTCCCCACCCTTGGGTCCCTGGATCTTACTGGACTACGACTCCCATCATCCATAACTCTTGGCGGCGGTGGATGATGGGAATTGTAGTCCAACAACATTTGGGGCCTCAAGGCTGGAGGCTGTTCAAGATCTTTGCAGGAGCCCTAGGAAAAGGACCGTAGCTCCGTGGCAGAGCTGTAAAAAGGCACCAGGCCAGCATCTTTGGAGAAGGCATTCTACCGCTCTGTTTAAAGTTGTTCCCTATGTTTCCAGTGCATCTGCTCTTTATGCAGAAAGTACCAGGTTCAAATCCTGGGCATCTACAGGCAGGACTAGGAATGTCCAGTCTGAAACTCTAGAGAGCAGATTGAGCTAAGTGCATCAGTGATCTCAGGAATGTAAGATTTTTATTAAAAGAATGAGATAAAAGGTAAAGGGACCCCTGACCATTAAGTCCACTCGCGGACGACTCTCGGGTTGCGGCGCTCATCTCGCTTTATTGGCCGAGGGAGCTGGCGTACAGCTTCCGGGTCATGTGGCCAGCATGACTAAGACGCTTCTGGCGAACCAGAGCAGCGCATGGAAACACCGTTTACCTTCCCGCTGGAGTGGTACCTATTTATCTACTTGCACTTTGACGTGCTTTTGAACTGCTAGGTTGGCAGGAGCAGGGGGCGAGCAACGGGAGCTCACCTCGTCGCGCGGATTCGAACCGCCTACCTTTTGATCGGCAAGCCCTAGGCTCTGTGGTTTAACCCACAGCGCCACCCGTGTCCCCAAAAGAATGAGATTTCTATTAAGTCAGGTAGGTGGGCCAGTGCTCTGACTCAGTACAAGACAGTTTCCTATGTTCCTTTTGTAACCACCTGTGGTTTTTCCAATCCCAAGAAGGCATCCTTACAACCACACCACCCTGGCTTTCAAAATACCAGTGTTTGGCTATGCATTTGAGGCCGGTCCAAGTGCTGCCTGTAGAGAAAAGTGCCTTACGCAGTTTGCTGCCATCCAAGGAGCCTGCAAGCCTCTCTCTCTCTCCCTCCTGCCTGCTCAGGAACACAAAACCTTCAGCCGGGCCTCTCCCCTTTGGAACGTGCTTGACACCTGTGGGCTGGAGGGGAAGGAAGTGTCAATAACTTCCTTCTCCCTGGGCTCCGAGAGCGGCAAGCCTCGTCTTGGGCACTTGGCAGATGGATGAGGAGGGAGCGGCAGCAGCAGGTCAGGTTTCCTTCTGCCCTCAAATACAGAAAGGCTTCCGGCCTCGCTTTCTCCGGATTCACGGGCTGGAGCCTGCAAAGGGCGAGCTTTCCAGGAACGTCAGCGGCCTGGGGGTCATTTCTCTTCGGCCCGAGGTCACGGCCAGACCACTCTCCTTCTCTCCCGTCAGTCTGGGAGAAGCCAGAGGGGCCTCCTCGCCACGAGTAAGCAGCTAAGCGGATTGCTGCGTGGGATCTGTACACAATTCCCAAAAGCAGAAATGCACCGCGGGAAAAGCAGTCCGTCGTACCTTCAGGAAGGACTTTCGGCTGATTTCACCCGTGCAGAACAAGGGGGGAAGGACTGTCACGAAGGCAAACCCCTGTAAATGGTAAAAAGGTAAAGGTAAAGGACCCCTGACTATTAAGTCCAGTCGTGGACAACTCTGGGGTTGCGGCACTCATCTCGCTTTACTGGCTGAGAGAGCTGGTGTTTGTCTGCAGACAGTTTTTCTGGGTCATGACTAAGCCGCTTCTGGCGAACCAGAGCAATGCACGAAAACGCCGTTTACCTTCCCGCCAGAGTGGTACCTATTTATCTACTTGCGCTTTGACGTGCTTTCGAACTGCTACGTGGGCAGGAGCTGGGACCGAGCAACGGGAGCTCACCCCTTCGTGGGGTTTCAAACCGCCCACCTTCTAATCGGCAAGCCCAAGAGGCTCAGTGGTTTAGACCACAGCGCCACCCGCGTCCCCCTGTAAATGGAACCCACTGCAAATAGCGCAAACTTCACCAGCCTCATCAAAGCCTAAGTAGGATCATAGAATCACTGAGCTTGGAGGACATCAGATGGGACTTTGAAAGGCATCTAGATCAACCCGTGTGCTTAAGGTGGGACCTGCAATGGACAATTCAACTACCGCAGCACCCCTGACAGTGTGACCATTCTGTTGAAATACCTCCAGCGAAGGAGAGACTGCTGCCTCCTGAGGCAGAGAGTTCCACAGTCAAACAACTCTTGCCACTAGGAAGCGTCTCCTAATGTTCAACCAAGATCTCCTTCCCTGCAATTTCCACCCCTTTGGTTCCAAGTCCTGCCCTCTGCGGCAACAGAGAGCAAGTCTCCTCTGTCTTCTGCACGACAGCTCTTCAGATATTTGAAGGCCGCTATCCATATTGCCCTGACCATCTCTTCTTTGGGCTACAAAATAATAATAATAATAATTTTTTTTTATTTATACCCCGCCCATCTGGCCAGGTCTCCCCAGCCACCCCAACCCTGCAGAGCTTTCATAGGACTCCCCACAATCCTGGGTGTGACTGGAAGTTGGCTCATTTAGTTTAGAGCGATGGCAG
The DNA here is from genome assembly GCA_034641385.1 of Darevskia mixta. Lineage (NCBI taxonomy): Eukaryota > Metazoa > Chordata > Lepidosauria > Squamata > Lacertidae > Darevskia > Darevskia mixta. Next base: position 3,143,758 of record JAWWNH010000091.1, on the reverse strand, counting down.
ACCATTTCCTCTGACAGTTGGCAACAGGCTGCATCAGGGATGGTGGGTGGACCAGATGACTCTCTAAGTCCCTTCCAACGCTACAGTTCTATGTTACAAAAGTTCCACTGCTTCTATCCCTACCTGGCCAGTGAAGCAATAGACGAGGGCAGGTTCCTTACAATGTTATTGTTGTTATTATTCAGAAGTTTCTGGAGGTAGAGTCATCAGCAGTGATTCGCTCAGGACCTACAGACACCTTTGGTGTCTGGGATCAGAAGAGAGCGAGATCTTATCCACCTGGTCGTCAGCTGCCAGGCTGCCCTGGCTGAATCAGAGCGACAGCCCTGTTTATCTTGCTGATGCACACGGCAAAAGCCAGCACTCAGATCATGCCAGCTCACACCGGCAGGGCGAGTCCGACAGGTGTTGCCAAAGAAGGAAGAGAGGAGCGGACCCTGCCAGTATCTGCCGAGCTGGCAGGTGGAGCTGGGCCAAAAGAGAAGCAGATCACATCTTCGGATGGAGTTTCGTTTCCTCCACCCGCTGCCTTCTTATCACCCTGGCTGAGCGGCAACTTGCAACCCGGGTGTTTCCTGGGCTCGCTTTGAAACCTGCACCTCCGCTTGGTTGCGCTGAAACAGCATCGTCAGCTGGGGGTGAAGAAACAACCAGTGCCTCTGTGCATGCCTAGGCTGCTTTCCCCCCACTATTGCAGAACTGCAGCCCACCTGAAGTCAGAATTAAGCCAATGGTCCTCTCTGTGCCTAGTTGAGGATTAAAATGAACCGCCCTAAAGCCCCCACCACCACCACGTCCTGTTCATTGTGCATTCATGACTATTTAAGATAAGATAATTTATTGTCATTGCACAAGTACAAGCACAACGCTATACAAGTGCAACGAAATTGCATGCCATCCCGTTAAAAAAACAGAAACAAAAAACAGCACAAAACACACACACACCAAAAAAAGCCACACATACACCCATCACAGCTCTCCAAGGTCATATTATCTGGTTACAGCGTTTAAGATGGGTATAGCTCTTGGGTAGAAACTGTTCTTCAATCTATTTGTTCTTGATCTAATTGTTCTATATCTTCTACCCGAAGGCAGTGGTGCAAAGAGACTATATTCTGGATGAGATGGATCCTTTAAAATATTGTTCACCTTTTTAAGGCAGCGGGAACTGTACAGTTCTTCCAGAGAGGGGAGAGGGTGACCAACAACCCTTTGGGCTATCGATATGACCCTCTGAATCATCTTCTCCCTGGCTGTGCAGCTGGAGAACCAAGCACAAATACAGTATATAAGAATGCTCTCTATGGAGCCTCGGTAGAAGGACACCAGCAGTCTCTCACTCAGATTGTTCTTCTTTAAAAGTCTGAGGAAATAAATTCTCTGCTGGGCCTTCTTTACCAGAGCAGTAGTATTTGCGCTCCAAGTCATACCCTGCTCTATAATCACTCCCAAAAACTTGAATACAGCCACCCTCTCCACTTGGTCCCCGCCGATATACAGGGGCTGAATATCCACCTTTTTTTCCCTATAATCCACCACCAGTTCCTTGGTCTTGGCAGTATTAAGAGCCAGATTGTTATCTCTGCACCAAGCACAGAACTGCTCCATTTGTGCTCATGGTGGCATTGGAACAGTTATATGTGATCCCACTTTCGAAGCTATTTGGACCTGCAAAAGTTTGGGAGCAGAAACAACAACAACAACTTTTTTATTTATACTCCGCCTACCTGGCTGGGTTTCTCCCCAGTAGCTTCTAGTACATTTAAAAATTTAATAAAACATCAAACATTACAAACTTCCTGATACAAGGCTGCCTTCAAATGTCTTCCGAAAGTTGTGTAGTTCTTTATCTCCTATGCAGTATTGTTATGTCTGTGACATCTTGCAAAATACACCCACAAAGGGTATCGGGCTGGAGGGGCCTCCTGACATCCCCTCTGTTACATTCCTCTCCACCCTTCCACTGCCTGCGCATTTATACTGTATGCTGCTCAGGGCAGAGATCTATCTTTTGCTTACGCCGCCCTGCAAAGCACAATTGTGGCTCTGTGTAAATAATAAGCAACTATACGTTATAAGGGGCCAGGATGTAGTGGCAGAATGCTTGCCTTCCAAGCAAGGTTTTAATGCCTTCGGTCCTTGGGACCTATGAAAGTAAGCAACAGTGCCTCTGAGCAGGCACAGAGTATATTTCACTCGCAATAAGGACCAGGGAAGAGGTTACCTTGAGCCAGCCTCCCCCACCCTGGTGTCTTGCTGGACTACAACCCCACTCTCCATCAGCAGGGGCTGATGGGAGCTGGAGGCCAGATCATTGGAAGGGCGCCAGGTAGAGGAAGGCCTGCCAGTGTGGTATAGTGGTTAAGAGCGGTAGACTCGTAATCTGGTGAACCGGGTTCGCGTCTCCGCTCCTCCACATGCAGCTGCTGGGTGACCTTGGGCTAGTCACACTTCTCTGAAGTCTCTCAGCCCCACTCACCTCACAGAGTGTTTGTTGTGGGGGAGGAAGGGAAAGGAGAATGTTAGCCGCTTTGAGACTCCTTAGGGTAGTGATAAAGCGGGATATCAAATCCAAACTCCTCTTAAAGGCAACATCGCTGTGGTTACTGCATCCCTTCTCCGCATTACCTGGTGGCATCTACCTGAAAACGCTTGGTAACCTTCTTACATCAGCCTCTCATGGACCTCTCTGGTGGCTGCTGAATTCAAGTGGTGGAGGGACAACAATTGAGATGACGCCACATCATGTACCAGCTTCTGTTAGGCCAGGGGTGGGGAAACCCTTTCAGGGCCACGTTCCCTCACAGGCAACATTCGGGGGGCCACAAGCCTGCAGTGGGCAGAGCCAGAGGCAAGAAGTAGCTGGGTCAAAGTTGGATGTGTGGCAGATTATTATTATTACCAGTATTATTATTATTATTTTATTTATACCCGACCCATCTGGCTGGGTTTTCATATGTTACCCTTATCTGTGTATATTCCAGGCACACACAAGTCAAGGGTTTACACACCCCCTTCATTCAGGCAAGCGAGAGGCATCTTTACGGCTCAAGGGGAATCCTTTCTAGACAGGGGACAGTCCTTCAGGAGCAGGAGCAGAGAGGGAGAATGTCCTGGGGTTTTGTGTAGTCTCATGAGAGTCTCAGGGGCCAGATGGAAAGGATTTGAGGGTCTCTCCTGCTCTGGTTTTCCCCACCACTGGGTTAGGCATTCTGGAAAGAGATTTGGATTGTGAGTAGTTCTGCACAGAGTAACCACAGAGAAGCCCCATTCGCAGTGGCATAGGGAAAAGGCCAAATTAAGCAGCTGCAGCTTTCACCATTGGTGACTCCTCCCGCCGCAAGCGCAGGTTGAGGTTGCGGTCTTGAGGAAGCAGCTCCCATGTACTTCCTCATATTTGGAACACTGATGCATGATGCCTCTCCTCCTCCCCCCCCCTCCGTACCACACTGCCGGTGACTTTCTCAGCTGTTTCAGTATCTTATTTGTCATGGTGATTGCTCAACGACTCCTCTTGGTATCTGAGATGTACACAAACCCAGAGCATTGCTTTGTGGTCACTAGCTTGGAATCTGGATAGTCTCGGGTGTGCTTGAAGAGGCTCACCTTTAGTAACCTGTGCATTCTGATTTAGTGAGGTCAGGGGAAAAGCACAGGCTCAGCAGCCCAGTTTCGTGTGGAATTGTGAGTCTCCCCACACCCTGTGTGAAAACGGGGGTGTTTTGTCACCTTCTTCCCTTCACCTCGGCAGATTCTTGACTAATAGAGGAGCCCTGGATCTCAAATTCTCCATCCAGCTATTGTTAGAGCACTTGCATTTTGGGGGGTGTGGGGTGTTAGGGGAGGGTGGGGACATGTCATGCTCCTTCTGGACCTATGGACCCCCTCCCTGCACTCAGCTCTCATCTGGGGCTCCTAGAAGCTGCCAGAATGAGACACTGGCCACACCCTAGGAAACGGCTTCGACTGGCCAGCTAAACCAGGTGAGAGTAGCCAATGGGTTTCAGACCCTTGGGGAGTTAGAGAGTTCCCCTGCATGTGAAGAAAGCCTTAGGTGGATTGAGCACACCAGACCAATAGTGGGTCCAATGGTGAAGAAGGCAGTTTCTGCACTGTAGAGGGAAGTGAGGGGCAGATAGGGCTCGTCCACACAAGGGCGTTCCAAGGTGGGAGCAGGGGGGTGGTCTGTCCTGGGTGCCATTCCAAAGGGGGTGAGACAAAATGCCGACTCCTGATCGGTGGCACCTCCCGGGGGGGCGTGCTGCTTGCCGCGCACCCCCCAGGATGTGTGCCACACCCCCGGGATGCACACCACGCCATCTGAATGCATGCCACGGCCCCTCAGATGCGTGCCACACCCCCTGGGACGAACGCCGCTCCGGGTACCAGAGCAGGTTGCTCCACCTCTGCGTCCACATGGGAAGGGAGCCCATCTAGGGGAAGGAAAACGCTGGTCCTAAACTTCAGGAGAAGAAATGGCTTCAGGAGAAGAAATGGCTATGGAGTAAACCTTACACAAATCTGGAGTGGAGTTCCTAAGATGGTTCAATGGCGCCTTGTGCACCTCCTTCTGGCAACTCCTCCAACCCAGCTGGCTCCTGTGGACCCCATCAGTGAGGCCGAGAGGGGGGTCTTGTCGGCAGCCCAGGAGCTCCATACACATTGCCCAGGCTTACTACCCGGGGAAGTCACTTCGGTGCTGCTAATGCTTTGACTTCACCCCCGGATGCCCACTCCATTGTCTCTTGAGACAGATGGAGGCCAACAAAAATGATGCCATGTGCACATGAGTTGGTTATATGTGCCAAGCACACTGCCTCCTTTCCAATTGGTGTAGGCTCCATAACTTCCTGCTGAAAACCCGTAACTTTTTATACCGCAAACGGACATTGTTGCTGTTGTCGCATGTTAAGAGCTGTAGCTCAAGAGTGCCTCTCCAGATGGCAATAATGTGGTGACATTGGGAGAAGCGTCACAGAACAACTAATGAAGTGAAATGACTTGTGCTTCCCCCACTAAGGCAGTTCTAGTATCTCACTGGCTTGTTGCAGGACACATTTTGCAACAACATCAAAAGCCCAACACACATGTTAGGGTCTATACTTAGCAGAAGGCTCCTTTACCTGCTTGCATGAGTATCTGGGGAAATCCTGACCATGCCATATCTGCGAAATCTGCCGCTATCTCCATGCTGCTGTGGCTGCGGAGTTCTTTATTCCTATCTTTTGTTAACTCTCAGGCTTCCCCTCCCCCCGCCTCCCATGTCATCCTGCCCATTCATGAATGGGAGCCCCCCCCCTCCCACCGCAGCACTTTAATAGCTGGCAATCCCCCACTCGGCCACTAGGTGGAGCACTCTCCTCGCCGTGCCTCCCGCCCGGCCAGTGAGCCTTGAGAGCTGGTCTCGGAGCGCCCGCCCTTTCCAATTCATCTTTCCCTCGGAGCCCCGCCTCCCCACTTTGGGAGGCGGCAACCCAGAGGACGCCAGCCGCCCAATCAGCGCGAGGCTTGGCGTTGCTAGGGGCGTTCCCGCCGCGCCTGGCCCGCGCTGAGCGGGCGCCTGGTTGCCGGGGGCGCGGCCCTGGGCGCGATTGGCAGCCGGGCTCCTCCCCCTGGGTCTGAGCCGCGGCGGCTTTGCAGGAGCTCCCAGAGCGAGAGCGTGAGCGGCCGAGAGAGGATCCCCGAGCGAGGGGTGGCCCTGGCTGCGTGCGGAGCCCGCGAGTCGCTTGCAGCCTGCCGCGCACCGAGCCTCCCGGGTCTCTCCACCCGGGGAGGAGGACCCTCTGCGGACCCCCGACGCCGGGGAATCCCCAACCCAGCCCGGACGCAAGAGAAAACCAAGTGTGGGGCGGGAGAGATCCTCGCACTCCAGCCCTGCCGCGCTTCAGCACCGGACCGTCCGCAAGGGCCTGGAAGAGCCCGCTTCGGTTCCGACCCAGCAGCGGCGCAAGAGAAAGCGGAGCTTAGCAAGTCGAGCGGGGATCCGCTGTCCGCATCGCCGACCGGACCGGTCGTCTGGAGAAGCCCCGGCCGGTTGTGACCCGCTCCAAGTCTCCCCGAACCCGGGCAAGGGAGACCCCGGGACTTGCTGGGGAGAGCGGCATCCTTGGAGAGGCGCGCGGAACTCTGGGGAGCTGTTGGTGCCGTCGGAAGACCCGCTCCGGCGAGAGGTTCCGGAGGGCGCCCGTCCAAAGCCACCTCCGTCGGGGCTGCGGGGTCGGGCGAGGAAGGGAGGGCAGGACTCTTGTCTCTCTTTGCCGGAGTACGAGGCGCCTTGAGCGGACAGCGCCTTTCGCGACCGCCCGGGACTACCGGATCGACCCGCTGGAGCCTGGAGGAGTTTAATTTCGGGAGGTTTTTTTGGTGCAAATATCAGCCCGCCGAACCGACGCCGGTGGCGGACCGTGCGCTCCCCGCCGAGGAGCTCGAGCAGCGGCAGCGACGCGCCGGAGGTCCGCGCCCGCCCCGAGGGCTCGGGATTGTGTGGCCGCCCCGCCGGGCTCCGGCCCCGCGATGGCCGCGGCCCGCCCGGGGGCGCCCCAGCCGCTGCTCCCGGTGGTGCTGCTGCTTCTGCTGCCGGGCGGCTGCCGCGCATTGGAAGGTGAGGCCCGGCGGATCCCTTGGTGGGCAGCGGGGGGGGGGGATTTCCCGCTGGGATCGGCCTCTTCGTCGGGGGATCCCCATTCCGAGGGAGCGAAATGCTGAAAATCTCACCTTTGCAATGAACATTGAATTCTGCGGATGCACACACTAAATAATATTTGCGTTTTGGGGGTACCTGGGGGGGTCCTTAAGAACCCCACCCTTTTCCAGAGTCAGGAACCCTTTCAACCTTTATCAGTATATCGGACGTCAGATGCAGAGGCAGCCTCCAGAGATGTCTGCTGTCCTGAGTCCACATACACGCCCAAGAACGCACGTCCATTGCCTTGGATGGGTGCCTGGAGAGAAGCCATTGTCCCTGTCTGTCCACCTCTGCCCTACCCCCCTCCATTCAAACACTTGGCCCCTTCTTCCGCCCTCCAGCCTCTGTTTCACAAATCTGTGGCAGCCTCGATGAAAATAATCAAGTCCGAAGCATGCCCTCTTGGCCCGAGATCCAGTCTCTGGTCTTCCCAGGGTCTTCTAGCTAGATCCTCTGCCCCCCACTTTCTGAACCGTGGCGTTAGATAGGGCCACCACCCTTGCCTAACATCGAGGTCCTGTGTTATGACACCGGCAGCTTCGAAATTGGGGGGCAAGTGAAGGAAGCTGGTGGGCAACTGGCCTGCCTTGGCCTTGCTGCCCATGGTGTGGGTTGTTGAGAGTTGGCTCAGCTAGATTTTGGAGGGCGATTGTGTTGTAAGTGGCAGGTGAGAGAGATGAGATCCTCAGAGCTGTCAAGTGCTATCCATAAAGTTGCTAAGTTGGCCGTGCTTTTGACTGCGGGTGAGTTTTAGACCTTTGCAGCTCAGAATTTGGGTTTGCATTCTCCAGATCGGGAGCCGGGGCGGCAGAGAGGGCACTTCTGCCACTTGGCCAGCATTAAACAGAAAAGCAAAGCTGTGAAATGAAGAAGTTCATGGTAGACTTTAAAAATAAAAAAAAGCCGAGTTCAGAGTTTGTTTTAAAATTAGTTCCTTCTGTAAGAGAGCCTCACACGTAAGAGTAGTGGCTTACTTAATTGTTGCATTTCACAGCATAGATGTCTCACTGAAAAGTTCCTATCCTGCAGAAATGGTTGGAGCCACCTGAAGATAGCCCGAGTATCCTATTCTTGCTTTAAGCCCAAATGATACTTCTGTTTAGTATAAAGCACAGTTTTAGCAGAAATGGAGAAGTTTGTATTCTAGTGGAATCTGCCCCCATATACTTCCTATTTTTAGCAAAAGATCAGTAGACATTAATGTTCTTTTTGGGTGTAGGCAGATTTCAAGTTTGCTTTTCCGCAACCCCTCAGTCCTGAAGGCCAGAAATAGTGCTCTTTAGCCTCGCAGAAGGGTTGAACCTTCAAGAACCAGGACGAAAGGTTTGCAACTCAGATGAATTGTGAGACCAGAGGAGAGAAAACTGGTTGTTTTCCAGTTCTGGTAGAAGTTTTAACTTTAGTCATTTTGCCAAGTGCGTGGGAATGACAAGCTTTTGTCCCATCAGAGAAAAGGTGTTGGGCCTTTGAGCAAGCTCAAATCTTGCCAAAATGAGGGGGGGGGACATGTTTTCAGCATGCTCAAGAAGAGCAGCACAGGAGCTGGAATGCAGACATATGTGACACATTCTCAAAAATCAGTGCTGGGGAATTTTCTTAATACGCAGCCTCATTTCTCCAGCTACCTCCCACCCTCCCCTCCCCACAAATATGCAAGCTGTGTCTTTAAAAGTCGCTTCTGCAAATTTCCCCAAATGCATCAGATCTTAAAACCTGCCAGCTTCAGCATCACTTCCCTAGGATACGTTCAAAAACATGCTTTTGACTTCCTTTCTTCTCCTCCCCTGTTTGACGCTGGCTTCAAGTTTTCCTTCCCAGGCACATTCTTCTGCTGGGATGGCAAAGGCGCTGGGTTTGTGGTGAAATGAGAGTGAGAGAGAAAGAGAAGGGGTGGGAGGGTGTGTGTGTGTGTGTGTGTGTGTGTGTGTGTGGAAGGAACCCTTTTTGGCTCCTTCCGAGATTTTCAAGAAACATGCCTCCTTCCAAATTACCTTGGCTCCTTTTGTGTAGAGCAAGGTTGGAGCTTTTCCGCCTCCTTGGGAACTGCCTCAGCTGGAAGGCGAGGCATCAACACAGGCAGGCGGCCACTTCGTGTAAAATCTCCCTTTCTCCAAGATAATTTAACTCCTGGAGAACAAGGGCCTTTTACACTGAATTGGAAATTCAGATTTTTTCCCCTGTTCCATATATGCAGCTCCATTTGTCCAGATGGGGACAGCCCAGGCATTTCACCAAATTGTATGGGAAAGCACGCCAAACCCACAAAGATCTCTGGCCTTTGTGAAGGGGGCACATCACAAGACTTTAAAACCAGTGTTGTGCGTTCCTTAAGTCTGCCTGCCTTCTCTTTGTCGTCTTGGTGTTCTGATTTCCCTGACCTGGCGTAGCTTTATGGGTACAGTGTCTCCCACGTTCCACACTTCAGGTGTTTCCCTTAAGTTTCTTCCGTTCTCCGGCTCCACTGTGATTGTCAGGCCTATGTAGATCAATGCGTCTTTGTCCTGTCCTGCTTTGAGAAAATGGGATGGCAGCTTGTCACCCGTTAACCTCTTCAATGAAGAGCAAATTGGAGGCTATAGAAAGGCTTGCTCAGGAATAGCAACACTCCCCCCCTTTATTTTACTGTTTCCCTTATGTGTGTGTATTTTAAAAGAGCACCGCCTTGCAGAGTTTGCTTCTCAGCTTCATGCCAGGCTCTCTCCGCGAGGTGCTTTCTTGGGGTCTGCGGGGCGTGTGCTTGGGTGGGTTACAGAGTTGGCTTCTCAACCTGCACTTTTCTTGCCTTTTGTTCCAGCTGGGCTGCGTGTAAACCGAGCGGTGGCGTGTGGGGCATATGTTGTGACTTAACTCTGCGAATCGGGGTCGCTTGACCCTTAAGATCACCAGGAATGCGCTCTTACATTCCCCTTGGTTTGTTTGTTTTTTAAAAAAAGAGTGTGGGGCAGGGGCTCTCACTTAAAAATAAAAATAATACGTACATTGTGTTGTTGGTCCCCCCCCCCAATGCTGTATAAAAAAGCTGCTTCCTGATGTAGACTGTGCCGTTTCTGAGCAGTTACTGTAAATCTAGTGTATGCATTACTTTAGTGCTAATAATAAATCCATAGCAGCAATAAATCCATATGAGCACACTCTATATAAACCGCAGCTGCTAGTAACCCGGGATTCTGCCACCTCGCGCTGCCCTGTCAGGTTTCGGTGCCAGAAATGTGTAACTCCCAGCTAGTTTGGTTACCTCTGCGTCCTGACCCGTGAGAGTTGGGATTTTGCGGTCGGCTGGGGTGTGAGCGTGCACATTTTTAGACTTGTGTCTGGGCTTTTTTTTTTTTATAAAATGCAACACGACTCTGTTCAATTGTGCTCCATCTCCCCTCTCCTCCCCGCTGCTCCACTTGGCTTGACCTATCGGGAGCCTGGTGGAGAGTCCAGTTTCTTTGCAAGGGAGTGCAGAAGGGGAGACGTTGAGGGGCCGAGGAGAGCGGTGGAAGGGTGTGTGGCGGGGGGTTGGTGGGGGGTGGAGAAGCCTGCTTTTCAGCAGCGAGTCACTGAGGGCTTTGTAAGGGCTGGGAAGAAAATGGTTCCTTCCCCCAGATTTCTGTGCAAGCGTGCTGCTGGGTCTGTTTGAAGTTACAGTGTGTTTTTCTTCTCTGGTTCAGCAGCGCCTCAGCCTGCCGGAGCAGGAATGCTCTGGCCCAGAAGCAACGGCGGCGGCTTTCTCTGGCAAAGGCACTTGAACGCGAAGAGAGGCGAGCTTGGCTGGGGGGGCCGAGGCCCCACGGGAATAGGTTTCCCTTGCTTGGCCAAAGAGCGCAGGAGCGCTTTTGGAAAATGCAAGCTTTCTCTTCTTTCGCTTTTGCTCAGTTGTTGCTGCTTCCCTTGCTTGCAGGCTTGGGACCATCCCGGCCCTGTTCTGCTGGAAAGAGAGAGGAAAACGATACGCCATTAATTTAAACTGCATTAAATCACATTTTCTATACCTCTTAGTGCTTCTGGTGCCCTGCGCTTCTTCCCCCTCAGGGCCGAGCACAAGGGAAGGAATTGATAATACTGGTTTGGGAACAATGGCAAAGGACAGGTTCTTTTTCTTCTTCCTGCCTGCTCACCTGCGCACAAAGAGGCACAAACTCTGTTGGGGCAAGACGGGCAAGAGCAGCTCCTGTCCCTGCAAAATCTCGAGGTTTTCCTTTTCCTTTGTCCTGGCTAGCTTGCTGGGTCAGTTTTCGGAGCCCGGATACTGCGCCGAGGGATTTGGGGCACGATTAACATCTCCACTTTTGCAAAGGGCTCCTCCGCCCCCTGTATTCCCATGACTGGGTAAATGAATAACTCTTTGCTGAGAAACAAAATAAAAAAATTCCTTCCAGTAGCACCTTAGAGACCAACTAAGTTTGTTCTTGGTATGAGCTTTCGTGTGCATGCACACGAAAGCTCATACCAAGAACGAACTTAGTTGGTCTCTAAGGTGCTACTGGAAGGAATTTTTTTATTTTGTTTTGACTATGACAGACCAACACGGCTATCTACCTGTAACTCTTTGCTGAGACATTGGGAGGAGGAGGATATTGGGGACCAATGGAAAGCAGAGGGGGGCCTCATTTCGGTTTCCGCTCAACTCCCTGTGCTGCGGAGCACCTACATAAGCTCACTAAATGCCCAGAAGTTATCTCCTAAGACCCTTTAACCGCTACCCTAGCAATTAAAGGTGCGGTTTAAAAAGTGGATTCTACCACCTCTTTGTGGGTGAAGCCAAGTTCGGATCCATGCAGGTGAATGTAAACACAGAACTGGGTGGTGGGAGAGATTGTTTCACGTTAGTTTCACGTGGAGCGCGGGGGTGCATTAATGCTTGTGGCATTAAGTGGGTCAGGAGGGAAGCTTGTTCATCCTTTCCCAAGTTTTGCTTGAGGTGAGCGAAGATGGAGGCTGGCTTGGGAGGCACGTTTTAGCTCTATAAAGCCTGGCTGAATTCTATAGCGCATTTGTTTCTGGGGCAGTAGGCTCCCAGTCTAGTGTAGCCCAACGCACGTATTTAGGTGCATGTTTCGACGTAGCACGACGTGCGTGCTGCGTCCGTGTGCGACGCCGCGCATTTTCTCCCCTCCCGATTCTATAGATGCGCTGTCAGGTATTTCCCTGACGGAGCGAGATTTGCTTTCTTTTAATTACAGTTCACTGAACTGCCTCCTCTCTCGGCGGGGACGCTCGGCCTGCTGTTTTGTTGATGCTTTAGGATAAGGCTGAGGGGAATCTGGTCACAGAACTCGGGAAGCCCTGGCCGAGCTCATTAAATCTCCCATTCCTTGCAAGCTGGCTCATCCGTCTGGGGGGAAAGGCAGGCTGTTCCTTTGTGCCCAGAAGAGCAGCCGGCTAATTGGCGACGAGGGCAAGCTTACAAGACGAGCTGCATGGACTTCTGAGGGTCCCCCCTCCCGGGACGGTGTTCTCTGTACTTTCTATACTTTCCTTGCTCTCATCTTCTTATTTCCTCGGCGCCTAACTGAGCTTCACCTCGAGCTACACGGGCAAGCGCTAGGCTGATCATGATGCTGACTCCCTTGGGCTAAAATGATCTATGTCTCCTCCATTTCCCTTAATGGTGGGGGAATCCCTAGTGCCGGACGATTCGCGCCCAAGCACCCTTTGTGGTGGCATTTGGGGCTTTTTCCTCCTCCTCCTCCTTTTTAAAGTTCTTGTCAAGGCTGGCATCGTGCATGAAATATTCGGTTGCGTTTCCCCCTTCCTTCCCGCAGGCTGGTTTTGGCGGTTGCTGGCGACTGGGTACTCGGCAGGTTTTAATTAAACATCCCAAGGAACCTGAATCACGGGCTCACGTGTTGTTTTCTGTGTTGTGTTTTTCTTCCAGGCCCGCTTTTACTTACCTGCGGTGCCGACGCAAACTGGTTTTTCCAGGTTCAGCATCTCCTCCTTGTGGTGCCAAGCATGAGGGAAGGGGACAGGCAGGCATCAGCGCGCATGTGCGGGAAACCATGTTCTCTCCAGCTGGGAGCATGGAGTAGGCTGCAGGGGTCAGCAACCTTTTTCAGCCGTGGGCCGGTCCACCGTCCCTCGGACCATGTGGGGGGCCAGACTATATTTTGGAAGAAAAAAATATGAGCGAATTCCTCTGCCCCACAAATAACCCAGAGATGCATTTTAAATAAAAGCACACATTCTACTCATTTAAAAACACGCTGATTCCCGGACTGTCTGCGGGCCGGATTGAGAAGGCAATTGGGCTGCATCCGGCCCACGGGCCTTAGGTTGCCTACCCCTGGAGTAGAAGGTTCTGGAGCCACGTCACATAGGCGCTTGTGTTGCTTTGTAGCCCCCCCCCCGAACCCCATCTTGGGATTCTTCCCTCTATGCCAAATAGACTGGCTGGTCACATGTCCAGTTTTTTCCACTTAAGACCAAGCCTTCCCATCAGACAGGGTTTCCAGAACTTGAGGGATTCCCATCTGTAAAACCGGAATCCCCAAACCATATTGCTCCATGTTACTGGGCATCATCTCGTGTGGGCATTTTCGTTTGTGTGTTTACACGCGTTTCCGCTTGCAGATATGGCGGCCCTCCCTCGCTTAAGCTTTCTTGTTTCCACAAAGCCACTATGTGGAGATGCAGCCTTAATGAGGGCGCAGGTTGTTGTGACTCCACAAAGATCGCATCCGGGGAACAAAAGATGGTGTAACGATTGGGCCTCTCATTAGAGGCTATTGGCAGGTGGAGGAGTCAAAATGGCGGCTAGATTGACTGCCATAATTAATACCGCACAGAGTGTGGCTGGAAGGAGAGTGTGTTCTCTGTCCTCAAGGTCCTGGTCTCCTGCATCCTTTGGGGTGGGGCATGTCTTGCAGCAGAAGGGGGCTTGCTACACGGTTGTGGAATAGGAGAGACAGACAGCAACTTTGGGCGAAAGGAGTAGTTTCTTGTAGCCTTGTGCCGTCTGAGGGAATTTGCATGTTGGCCATGGCAGCTGCGCTTGCACATTTCAGATGGAATCTGGGTCTGTTCTTTTGTGGGCAGCACATTGGCACCATGGAAGAACGCTAGAGCTTCCTTCCTCAGCCTGCCAGCCTCCCATCACCTGTGCCATGATGCCAGAGGATGATGGGAATTGTAGTCCAGAACATCTGGACCAGGTTGGAGAAGGTGGAGCTAGTGCCATAGCCCCACAGCTCCTGTGAACTATCTCCCATTTCAGAATGTGAGATCTGCCAGCCATGGAGCTTGGCCTAAGTAGATCCTTCTCAAACCCCTCTGCTAAATTCAGCTGGAATGTGTGTGTGTGTGTGTGTGTGTGTGTGTGTGTGTGCTTGATGCCATGGCTTTGTTTGGGTGGTGCGTAAGATGAAAACGGGTCTTAAATCTGGGCCTGGCTAAGCAAGGCCCCTTTGAGCAATGTTTTCGGAGGGATATGAGCTCCCTGCACAGACATGCCACTGAAATTTTGTAACTTGAGGGATTGTGTTGGATACATCTTAGCAGCCGAGCGCTGCCGTCTAGTAGGGTTTACCTTCTCCTTTGTTAAAAAAAGAGAGCTGCATTTCAGGCATGCAGTGGAGATACAAGAAAGAATGAGCATGCATTATTATTATTATTAATTTAAACATGTATACTACCCTTCATTCAAAGATCCCAGAGCGGTTCACAACAGAGAAATGTACCGGTAAATGGCTATTGAAGACGCATAGGACACCTCAAATGCTCACTTTTTCAGGGGAAAGAAAAGACGGAAAGGTTTGCAAGGAATTGGAAGTGTAATTCCGTGCAAGGGAAATAGCAGCAGCAGCAGCACAATATTCGGACCCTTTCCCCGTTACTGTGAAAGTCAGCCCAGGCCCCATGGCTTCCTTAATGCCATCGTTTCCCCAGCACATAGGAACCCTCTTGTCGCTCTGGTGTGTGGGATGCGGGGTTTTTTGTTTTGTTTTTTTGTTTGTGTGTGTTTGTGTATTTCCTCCTCCTGTGTCTCTAGGAGCCCGCAGCTTTCCCCAGCACCTGTTCCTCCCCCCAGCCCCCACCTTGGAATGTGAAATGTAGGAAACATGTAGGAACTTCGGCCGGGTTTATAATCGACAGCATGCATGCCAGCTCGGGGGGGGGGGGTTCTTTTGCGTGTTTTTGTGTGTGGGAAGGCTGCATTCGACACTGAAGTTGCACGGATTCGCTCGAGGACTTAGAGGAATCTTTATGCTCCTGAGCACCTTTCCCTCTCCTTCGCCGCTCCAAAAAGGGCTGAACAGAGGCCCTCCGGTCGCTGCTGAAGTCCCGTCCCAAAGCCTCCTCTTTCTACAGCATTTGCTCCGGCTGCTCGGGAAGCCCTTGCCTGCTCCGGCGAGAGGGGAAGGGGCTTCGTTGCCTCTTGGACCCCTGGAGAACCAGAAGAAGGAAGGGACTCTGGTTCTGGAGTTGCTTGGCAGAGGAGGTGTCGAAGGGGTGGCAGTGCCGTGCGTCTTCCGCACGCACCGGCGGCGAGGAACCCGAAGCCCCCTCTTTTTCCTTATTAACGAGAAAAACGTGTAGGGCTTGACCAATTGCCAGGGACAGATTTATCCTAGTCCCGCAGAAATTAAACTGAAAATGAAAAGTGTGGGAGAGAGGGAGAGAGAGAGAAAGCGCCATCGAGCCAAGCCGGGCACTTTTCTGCCGTTGCCCCTTCTCTCTCTCTCTCTCTCTCTCTCTCTCTCTCTGCTTGTTTTAACTTCGGAGGAATCTAGAGTTTGGACTGGGGAGTTTATTGGGGTGGGGGGAGAGGAGGATATTTAGGTTTAAACAGTTCCAGATGGGTTTAGCGTTCGCACGTTGGGAGGAAGTGAGCGGAGGGCCGTTCAGAGATTCGGGTAACTGCCCCAGGCGCAGGACGGGGAGGGGAATCTTGGCAAAGGGGCGTTTTTTTGGGGGGGGGGCATGTTCTTGCCAGCAAAATGTGTTGACTTTCAGAGCCGCTCCGTCTGTGGGGCTAAGTCTTTCCGATAAAAGTCGTCTTCTTCTCCTGGCACATACAGGTGAAACTCGAAAAATTAGAATATAGTGGAAAAGTCCATTTATGTAAGCAACTGTTTTCATTAGCTACTGGAGTTTAATATATGAGATAGACTCGTGACATGCAAAGCGAGATATGTCAAGCCTTTGTTTGTTATAATTGTGATGATTATGGCGTACAGCTGATGAAAACCCCAAAGTTGAAATTGTTAAGTTGGGGTTCTCATCAGCTGTACGCCATAATAATCACAATTATAACAAACAAAGGCTTGACATATCTCGCTTGGCATGTCATGAGTCTATCTCATATATTAGTTTCACCTTTTAAGTCGAATTACTGAAAGAAATGACCCCTTCCATGATATTCTAATTTTTCGAGTTTCACCTGTATCTCTCGCTCACTCCCCCCCGCTTGTTTTCTTCCTCCTCTCCCAGGAGAAGAACTTGCAAAAGGAACTGGAAAAGGTGATTCTCCCACCTGCAACTTCAGGCATTGCTGCGAGGTTGGCAGGGCGCGAGAGGACTTCATTTTGCCTGGCTGTTTTGTGTGGATGCAGCCTAAATTAGTTTCTGAAGCTGCTGGCAATTTTGGTGTCCATTAGGACACCAGGTGTGTGTGTGTACATTTGAAGCACATCCTCGCTGCCCCCTAAAAATAACCATGGGAACTGTAGTTTGCCCATCATAGAACTACAGCTCCCAGAACTCCTGGCAAATTACAGTTCCTGGGCTTCTTCGGGGGAAGCCATGAATTTTGAACGTGGCTTTGTAAGGAGTGACATGTCTTTAAAAAATGTAGTTCTACTCGCTCAAAATTCACCCTATGAAGATCTTTATGCGTTATAAATTCAGGTTTGGCGAAGAAGGAAAGTACTGCATGTTTCAACTTTACTTCAAATTTTCTGGTTTTCCTCCTTGGAAAACATCCGAAGGTGGGGGGGGGTGTATCAAAATTTCCAGAATTTTTCCATCTCTTTTTGAGACTCCTACTTCAATTAGGCCCCTAATCCCCTCATAAAACTGCGATTCCCAGAGTGGTTTCACAGTCAATTCCTCTTCACAGGGAACTGTGTAGCTCAGTGAGGGGAAGAGGGGTGGTCTAGCAACCCTCAGCACCCGTAGCAAACTACAGCTCCCAGAATTCTTTGGCGGGAGGGGGGCAGCCATGATTGTTTAAAGTGGCATAAAAGTGCTTTAAAAGGTCCACTTAGTCCGGGATCCTGATTCCGACATTGACTGACCAGATATGCCTGGGAATGCTACAAACAGGGCACAAAGACAATGCATTCTCTGTACATGCTTGCCAGTATTTAGAAATATTCTCACTTTGTATCTGAAGATTCCACGTTAGCTACCCATGGCCAAATAAACCTCCGATAGACATATTTGTGAATGTGGGGCAGCACTTTGCAAGACTTGCTTATGCGTTAAGAACCTGTGCCCCTCGCTCTTCTTAATATAGCTCGGCCTTCTTAAACCCGGTGCTCTCCAGATGTTTTGGACTATGGGCTGGGGCTGATGGGAATTGTAGCCCCAAACATCTGGAACATACCAGGTTGAGGAAGACTGGTGAGGCTTACGGACTATGCCAGCTCTTGGTTATTTTGCAGAGTTTCCTTTCGCCCATCCTGGTTGCACTGCCAGATGTTATCTTTGGACAAAGCCTCCTTGATATGAGAGGGCATTTCTCGTGTTCTGTGCATCACTCCTTTAAATGTGCTGTGGAGGTAGGAGTTATTGGTTTGTTTCTTATGTTTGTTATTATTATGATGTGTTTTGTTTCTTATGTTTCTTATGTTCTTATGTTTCTTTGTTTCTTATGTTTGTTATTATGATGATGTGTTTTGTGGGGTTTTTTATATTGTTATTTAAATGTTGTGAACCGCCCTGAGATCTATGGATATAGGGCGGCATACAAATTTAATCAATCAATAACTTTTTACGATCCTCTGCCATGACTTTCTCCCTTAGCTTAGAAGAGGAAAATCCCCACAAATCCTTCATCCTTGGGTCACTTTGGTTGCTGTTTTCTAGCTCCTTCTTGGGTAATGCTCATAGATCAGTGGTGACAAATCTTCGGCCTGGGCTCCCTCCCTCCTAAAACACAACCCCTTTTTTTTTTTGCATATCCTTCCACCCCCCTGCCAAATTGGGTTCTCAAGGTAACACAAAAGGAAGCGAAAGAAATAAATATTTTACAAGAATTGGGAACAAAGGTAGCAGAAACAAATCTAGATTTAACAATGAAAACCATTAATGAGGATAACTACTCCGTACAAAGACACGACTGCCGGCAAAGATTATAAAAAGCTAAAAATAGCTATAAATACTGCAAGCAGCTCACTTAAATGCCTTCCGATATTCTTTTCTGAAGCTTTGAAAAGAGGAGGCCATGCATTTCTTCTAAAATGTGTGTGTGTGTGTGAGAGAGAGCAAGAAATTCCAGTCCAATGACCTGTGTGTTGCCACCAGATCAGAATGAGGCTCTTCTCCCCATTCCTTGCTGTATGTGAGGAACAGGGGTGGTTTCTCACTGCCTCTGGAGCAGCCTTCCCCAACTGGGCGCCATTCAAGGGTTTGGGACTAGAATTCCCAACAGGTTGAGCCCTCATGGGCGATGGTTGAAGATGACGGGCGTTGTCTGGGAGACATCAGCTACCCGCTTCTCTCGAGAAACAGGCGCAGGCTCACGACCCTCCTCTCCAAAGCCATTGGCTGAACTGCTGTGGCGTCACAGCATGTTTGCTACCCTCGCCATTCAGAGAGGAGCGGCGAGTGGCGGAACGCAGGCTGCTGGCGCCGTCACTGTGATTTAAACTGAAAGTTTGGTTTGTCTGGGACAAAATCCATGTGGCAGCCCAAAGGGAGCAGAGAGCCGAGTGTTGTTGGCAAGAACAGTGTGGGAGTTTGGGTACGCGGATCCACGCGGCAGGCGGGGAGGCCAAGAAACCGAGGGTGGGCCGCAAAAAAAAAAACCTGCGCTGATTTAAATTGGCGAGGAAGACCCGTGGCTTGGCGTTTCCGAGCGCTGTGTTTTTGTTTGCTTTGCAACAAAGTAGAAGCCAAACGGCGTTTTTTTTGTCCGGCAGACCCTCGCCGCAGACATTTTGCCGGATGGTTTCAGTGGATGGGGGGCAGGAGAGGAGGTATCAGGGCTGGATGGACATTCCTGACACAAGGAGAACGGCAAGCCGCTCTGTTCCCTCGGCTGGCCTGCTGGAGCCCGGGAGGCCCTCCGCTGCTTGGCGAGGAGGGGGAACTTGAGGGAAACCGAGGCGAATGTGCGCCTCCCCTCCCTCCTTCCCCGCCGAGTGGAGGGAAGTCTGTGATTGATGAGCCGGAGGTGGTGGGGAGGTCAAGCAGGGAGAGCCACGGGTCAGTAAGAAGGGAATGGCAGGGGAGACAGCGTCCCCTGGAACCCGACTCTCTCTCAAAGCGTACAGGCAGGCGAGCGAGAACCGGGCTTCATGTTTCCCTCAGCACTGAGGAGGAGCTTGTGGGGAAGCGAGTGGCCACGAGGCAGGTGTGCATTTTGTGTGCGCAGAAAACATGCTTCCTAAGACTTTCTCGGCGCAGATTCTGGGGTCCACGCACGGCTAAGCCGCCTGAAAGTTATTTGCCTTAAGGAAGCCGCCACAGAGCTACCCGTTTTGGGTCCTCTCGCTTTCCTCGGATTCTTGCCGGAGCTGTCGACTGAGCCCAAAATGGCGGCCGCGGCGCTCCTTGAGCAAAATGGATCATGGCAGCCAGAGAGTGCCGCAGGCGTGGCTCGGTGCTGTGGGGAGAGGAGTTGGACGGCTTCGAGTTGGCGCATGCTGGGGTCTTGGATGCGCCGAGAACCAAATACCCGGCATCCTGCTAATTTGTGGTTTCCAAGGTACCAATTGGGGCCCTCCAAACAGACGCTGATTTTCCGGGAGCCGGCTGTGCTTGAAGCTTTCTGGCATTATTAACGCACCGTTTTCTACTAGAAGTTATTTTTCACCCCAAGAAAATCCTGACATGAGAAAGTGAGTTGGCCCCCCCTTTCTCTTTACTGGTTCTGCCATTGGCATAGCATCCAACCCGGGTCACTTCCCAGGAGGGCGGCACAATATTTTGGGCTTCAAAGCCCTGCGAGACCTTCTGGTTTCACGCTGGCTTTCTGGAGCTGGTGGTGTTCCCATGTTGGATTTATTCTCAGGGTCATTTTTAACGGAGAACTACCCTAAGAGTCACAGCATGAGAGGCCTGTTCCCAGGGAGAAGGTTGGCTAACTCAAATAAATGTTCCTTTCCCTCTTCTGTCCAAAGATAAGACCTATGTGGAACTTTCTTCATTGGTATTTCTTTTGAGTACCCACACCCCTCTGATATCTGCAGCCATCTACTCTTCCCACAAATCCCTGCTATTACCACTTTGCCTACTTTATATCCCCCATCCCTGAGCTGTGATGCCCCTCGCATTTCATTGCCCTAGACCCCTTGTTGCTTGGGTTGCCTTCTGCTCCTCCCACCTTCTGGGTACCGGCATCGTGTGCACACTCTTGTCGCCGTGCCCTATGTACGAATCTCCCCACACCCGTCCTCTATTTTCGCAGCATTTTTGAGCAGCCCTTCCCACTCCGAAGTTAGACTGTTTGTGAATGTTCCATGACACGACACAGCTGGAGCTGATGGGAGCCACGTTGGGGCCGGCTTTTAGCTGATATAAAATATATGATCCGTGCCCCTCTTAAACTTTCAAGGTGATGCACACTAGAGACCCTGTGCTTATGTGGCAGAAATTGCTTCTTAACAGCAGCAATTGTGTTTACCTTGACGATGACAGCAACAATAATACTTCCTGTAATACTACAATTTTCTCCCTTAGCCCCTTCCCTTGCACCTCTCTTGTACCTGCGTTTTCCTGCAGAAAGCATCCCATTTCATTAAAAAAATGCAATGTCACAAAATTCATTAGTAGCACAAAGAATGGTGTTGCGTCCAGTCGATTTGGGCCATGTCAACGTTGTGGTGTTGTATCCGCTGGTGGCTTTGTGCTTGTGATAGTGCGTAGGTCTGCGGAAGGTGGCTCGTCGATTTCCCCTCAAACTATATTGCGGTCCTTTGTGGCACATCCTAAACTTTTCTGAATGGATACTGGCTTTCAGAGGGTGTAGTGGGTTGCAAGCGGGTAAGGGATATTGGTGAACAAAGAAATACTGCTTCGCATAGGGCACTGTTAGATCCTGGAATTCCCTGTCACAAGACGTGAAGAAGGCCACCAATGTAGGTGACTTTGAAAGCGAGTTAGGTAAACTTATGGAGGCTAAAGCTATGGTCGGAGGAACCAGCTGGGGAACCCCCAAGGGAAGAAGGCTCAGAGTTGGTGGTGGGATGATGATGAGTGTTCAGTGGGAGAAGCCTGGGAGGAGTAGGTATTTGAAGCTGAGGAGGTAACAGGGTTTAGTGAGCAGGGGGACACTGTGGCAGACAGCAGCCCAGAAGCAGAAGGGGAGGGAGGGCAAGAGACAGAGATGAGTCAGGCTGGTGAAGAACCCAGGGTGCCTCCTCATCTCCTGCAACCAGCTCCCCTGCCCCTTGGTCTCCCAGGTCCAGGAGAGGTATGAAGCGGGAGGAGCAAAGGCAGGCACACCAGCGCAGTCCCAGATTGCTTGGGAAAGACCCAGGAGAGGAGGAGACTTTGGCAGCTGTGGGCAAGACCCACCGAAGAAGAAAAGTTGCTGGCCCTCCCGAGCAGACCTTGTTTCTTCCAATACAGAGTTAACTTCATGTACTTTGTGTGATTTATTGCTGGCTCGCTTCCGACAGGCAGCGGCTACTAGTCCCATGATGGCTGTACTCTTACCTCCAGGATCCAAAGGCAGCATGCCTGCTGGGGAGCAAATGAGGGAGACTGCTGTTGTGCTCAGGTCCTGCTTGCAAGCCTCTGCTGGGCATCATCAGGCCAGCCCTTGTAGAAAGCAGATGCTGGGCCGTTTTGGCCTTCGGTATGATCTAGCCAGGCTCTTATGTATGTGTGCTTGGTTTTATCTCGGAAATCAATACAGCAACCCTGAAAGGCAACCCACAATTATCCCTGTGTTACTGACAGGCAAGCAGAGCTCCCTCCCTCCCTCCACGCGCCCCCTCCCCATGAGCGAGTGAGTTTGTGTCTACCATGAATCTGGACCAGGATGTGTCCCGGCTCATAGCTCATTCATTCTACCTAACAGCCATGCTGCACCCTACCTCCAGAGTAAAGGGCGAAGTTATATGTTATGCTGGAGTTTTGCGATAGGAACTTCTGATGTAACTTTCTTCTCCCCAAAGCAGCTGCAATCACTAGTGTGGGTGAACTGGAGCAAGGCTTCCTTGCAAAGGAGAGGGAGGCAACCATTTCTTCCTCCAGCAAATGTACCTCTCCCGTCCTGATGCCATTATATATTTCTGCCCATATATTTGGCTGGTCAATTTGGGGGGAAGTCAGCAGGTAGGCCAGCTTTGGGGAACCTGTGGCCCTCCAGGCATTGTTGGAACTACAGCTCCTATCGTTATTGGCCTTGGAGCAATAAATCTGCCGGCACATTTGCAAAGCAAAGTAGTGTCCATTATGGTTTCAGTTTGGATGGAGGACCACTTGTTGAGATTCCTGCGGTGCAGGCAGGGGTTCGACTAGATGACCCTTGGGTTGCCTTCCAACTCTACAATTCTATGACTGATTTGAGTTTTAGTTCAGCAACAGCTGGGAGCCAAAGGTTCCCCCCATACCTGATGTTGGTCAAGTGTTAAACTCCAGACTGGTGCTGTAGCCTGCATCCAAATTGGGTTGTTCTACTGGCTGCTTTTTGGAGGAAGAAGTGTTATATTGTGGGAGCCAGTCACATGATCCCAGGCATAACGTATCATTTTGCCCTCATTTATTTATGTGATGGAATTTGTCGGATCATAAAAGCAGTTTACGTGAAATGAAAATATGCGTTAGAATTCTCGGTAAAAGAGTTGAAAAACAAGTTAGTGCAAATACATGAGATATTGAACAGCAGGTAGACTTTCCTTGACGGCGTAAGCCTGTCTAAACAAAAGGTTGGTTGGTTGGTTGGTTGAAAAGTTAAGAACTGACCAAAATCAGATCAACCTTCTCCAACCTGTTGCCTTCCAGATATTGGACCACAGTTCCCACCAAATGTTGGCTGGGGGCTGATGGGAGTCATAGTCCCAAACATCTGGAAAATGGCTGGGAAAGTGTGAGTGTCTGGCTGAAAAAGCCTCTGGTCCTGATGCTGAGGATCCAAGCGAAGAGGTGGTTCACCTGTTCATCTTTTTATTATGCTTGCTCTAGCAGCCAGCGCTTCCCTTTTTGCTCCTAGCATGGCCTGGGACAAGTAACATAGTTCCTTTTTTTTTTTTTGTCCCTCTCACAAAGCAGCTACTAATCCACCTTCCCTTTCTTCCCTCTGCCCATTGTCCTGTAATTAAAAGAGTTGGATGCAAGGACCAGCACTCATTGTCTGCCTATAATGGGGCTCTGCCTGAGCTGGGGCCTTTAGGCGCTGCTGTAATATGAGAAGCAATGATGAGAGAGAGAGAGAGAGAGAGAGAGAGAGAGAGAGGCAGGCTGCTTTGAAATGCTGGCTTTGTTTGCG
This sequence comes from Darevskia mixta, assembly GCA_034641385.1. NCBI lineage: Eukaryota > Metazoa > Chordata > Lepidosauria > Squamata > Lacertidae > Darevskia > Darevskia mixta. Next base: position 3,120,485 of record JAWWNH010000091.1, on the reverse strand, counting down.
ACTCTAAATGAAGCCGCAATCTTCCCATGCTGCAGGTGGAGCATTTGAGTCGGATGCGGGTCAGCAAAAGTCTGAAAATGGGACAAGGATGCAACTTGCATCAGGGACACGTGCCTGCTCTGCTTAGGTCAGGGGGTAGCTGATCTGTGGTGCCCCAGGTGTTGCTGGATTCCCAAGTCCCACCATCCTTGCTTGAGTAATGGCCCTGCTGGCTGGGGCTGATGGGACATACAGTCGTACCTTGGAAGTTGAACGGAATCCGTTCCGAGCCAGTGTGGTGTAGTGGTTAAGAGCGGTAGACTCGTAATCTGGGGAACCGGGTTCGCGTCTCCGCTCCTCAGCATGCAGCTGCTGGGTGACCTTGGGCTAGTCACACTTCTCTGAAGTCTCTCAGCCCCACTCACCCCACAGAGTGTTTGTTTTGGGGGAGGAAGGGAAAGGAGAATGTTAGCCGCTTTGAGACTCCTTTGGGTAGTGATAAAGCGCGATATCAAATCCAAACTCTCCTTCTTCTTCTTCCAAAACATTCGGAAACCAAAGTGTGGCTTCTGATTGGCTGCAGGAAGTTCCTGCAGCAAATCAGAAGCCCTGTCGGATGTTCGGCTTCCCAAAGAACGTTTGAAAACCTGAACACTCACTTCCGGGTTTCAATCATTCGGGAGCCGATTTGTTCAGGAGCCAAGACGTTTGACCTCCAAGGTACGACTGTACATAGAATCCTAGATGGTAGAGTTGGAAGAGACCCCGAGGGTCATCTAGTCCAACCTCCTGCAATGCAGGAATCTTTTGCCCAACGTGGGGCTCGAATCCACAACCCTGAGTTTAAGAGTCTCGCGCTCTACTCACTGAGCTGCCTCTTCACTGTAGGAAGCTACCTTGAGCTGAATCAGACCATTGGCACAGCTAGCTGACTGCAGTGGCTATTCAGCATTTCAGACAAGGGACATTCCCCATTTTACCTGAAGATGCTATGGAAATGTCTAGTTCAGCAACACCTGAAGAGCTGCAGGTTCCTCATCCCTGGCTGGCTTGCAATTACGGCATCAGCCCTGCACAGATGTTGGTGTCTTCATGCCATTCATGCCATCTGGGCACACATGTTGCTTTGAGAATGAAGGCACATGAGTTTGTGTCTGAAGTATGCACACATGAGAGAACCTGAGTGAGTCTGGGGTTGAGAATGCACATTTTCTTGAGGCTGAGAGGAGATCCGACAGCCATCTTCAAATATCTTGAGGGCTGCCACATGGAAGATGGAGCGCAAGCTTGCTTTCTCCTGCTCTGGAGGGCAGGACTCGAACCAATGGCTTCAGGTTACAAGGAAGGAGATTCCGACTCAGGAAGAACTTTCTGACAGTAGGAGTTGTTAGACAGTGGAACAAACTCCCTCAGGAGGTTGTGGACTCTCCTTCCTTGGAGGTTTTTAAGCAGAGGTTGGATGGTCATCTGTTAACGGATGCTTTAGCTGAGATTCCTGCATTGCAAGGGGTTGGACTAGATGACGCTTGGGGTCCCTTCCAACTCTAAAATTCTAGGATTCTATGTATGCATAGGGTTGTGCAAACAGTTGAGACTTGCTTACCCGTGTGCAAAATGATCCGGGTCAGAGATATTGAAGCAACACAGCGTTGTGCCATTTGCCTACTCAGCAAATGTTGATCCATTTGCATTTTGCAGTGTGCGCTGACTTGAATGCCTTCTGCCTGCCTCACCTCCACTGTGGTACATGATCAGGAGGACACTGTTGAGGAACATGCTTAAACATGCACATGTCTCCAGCCAGGTGGGACATGCGAGCAAAACGATTGTTTGTGCACTGCGTCCCTGAGAATCCCCCAGTTGCGTGCAGACAAATAACACAGTGTGTGTAGCTGAACATAAACACCTGGGCAGCAATGTTGCTGGGAGCTAGCAAGGGCTTAATTTTAAGGATTTCATCTAATCTGTGGCACCCATCATCCCTGACCACTGGCAGAGCTAGCTGGGGTGGAAGAGAGTTGTGACCTTTCCAGATGTTTCCAGATTCCCCATCCTTGTCCTTGAGCGTTGGAACCCTTCGACCAGGGGAACTTGGGTTCTGATCTGCATTCAGATGTGTTGCGTACTGGGTTGCCTTAGGACAGTTGCTCACACTCTACCCAACCTGTCCCACAGAGCGGCTGTGCAGATAGAACAGGGACAACCCCACATAAACTGCCCCGAGCTCTCTGGTGGAAGAGCAGGATGGGCATGCGACGAACAGGGAGTGTGTGTTCTGGGTTGAAAAACGAGATGGTGCAAATAAACGAGGAATGGTGTGCAGGCTCGGCTTGTTTGCTGCATGCACACACTCTGCCGAGTTTGGATTTCTGCAGAATCCTGAGTTTGAGGAAAAAATTGCAGACAGGAACAAAGGACAGAGAGGAGGCCAAAGGAGAAGTGTGGACCAATGTGAGGCCCTTAAAGACACAAGGGTAGGAGTGGGTAGAGGAAGGTACAACTGCTTTCCTTACAAACCAGCGCAGGCTTACATGAAGGCCGCTTGCTGGTCCTCAAGACCTGCCTTACTCCTGAGGACTAGCAGCTTGTCCTTTTTAAGAGGCTTGGGCGGGTGGGGAGAAAATCCATTGTGAAATCCCTTGGACTTGAAGAAGACGACGGGCAGCCACACTTGGGAGCTTTCTACGTCTTTTTATTTCTGCTGTCCTTGCTCAGGCTAGCTAGTCGCCTTCTGCCAACTTGGAAACAGTGGATCATGTCCTCCTGTCATGCTCCCTCTATAAAGATCTGAGGTCCGGATTTATTACTCCACTCTTACTCACTATTCCAGGCCGTCCATCTGCGAACACGTTGTTCTTCCTCTTATCAGATCAAAATGAGGCTAGCTAGTCGCCTTCTGGCGTTGGCAACAGGTTTGTCTGTCTAGCTCAGCATTGCCAACTCTGACTGGCAGTACCGCTTCAGGCCCCAGGGTTTCAGAGAGGGGTCTTCCCTAGCCCTGCTGGAGGAGCCATGCTCATGAATCTCTGCCGCTCTTTCCCCCATTCTAAGAAATGCAAGAGGAGGTTATTTTCTCTAGACTCTCCCAACCAGCCCTGGCTCAGATTGTCTGCCACAGTTAACAAGGTTTGCAAGTGAATGCTCTGAGAAAGGTGTCCTTCCTTCCTTCCTGCTTCTCCTCCCTCTCCAAGGAGTGGCTCAGGACTCCCAAGCAGCATGGATTCTTCCCTCCCCACTCCGGTTGTTTTTGCAAAAGTTGCTCTGCAGTATAACAAGTTACCTGTCTGATGATGGTATGTGTTTTTGGGAAGGGAGGGGGAGGCCTCTCACGCCTTCCTTGCTGAGTGATGCTGCTCTCCAGTCTGGATAAACACCACCTCCCCATGCGCTGAGACCGTGAGCGCAAGTTGGGGCCTATTTTGCATGTGCTTGGCTCGGGACGTGAGCCAAGTTGGTGGGGAGGATGCAGCCTGGGACTCTGCGACTTTCCCCTGGGGGTCCCACACGGAGGGATACCCAGAATGCGGAGGGAGGAAGGAAGGAACTCAGCAATGAAGCTGCGACAGGGATCGCTCAGAGTTTTATTTTGGAAACTGGGCTTTATATTACCAGAAGAGGAGAATATGGAGAGAGTGGACAATACCTCAAGGACCACCTCTCTCCATAGGAACCAACGTGGAGCCGGAGGTCATCCTCTGAGGCCCTTCTCTGTGTGCCTCCTCCACGAAAGGAACGGGGCCTTTTCTGCAGTGGCTCCCCCTTTGTGGAACGTTCAACTGGTGGTTTCATTACATACCTTTAGACGCCAGGCAAAAACGTTCTTTTTCCACCAGGCCGTTGGCTGGTTTTAGACCCTCCAAGTGTCTCTGTTTTCCAGGGACGTCCCTGATTTAGAGAAGCCGTCACATTTTCTAATTTGATCCCAGAATGTTCCACTTTTCCTTAGGACAGTGATGGCTAACCTTGACACTCCAGATGTTTTGGAACTACAACTCCCATCATCCCTAGCTAACAGGATCAGTGGTCAAGGATGATGGGAGTTGTAGTCCCAAAACATCTGGAGTGTCAAGGTTAGCCATCACTGCCTTAGGATGTCCCTATGTTCATTGGAGAAATGCTGGAGGGTATGGAGTTATCCGACCCCAGAGCCTTCTGAAGGCAATCTTGTATAGGGAATATTTAATGTATAGGGAACATTAATCTTAATGTTTTTATATATGTTGGAAGCTGCCCAGAGTGGCTGGGCAACCCGGTAAGATGTGCGGGGCATAAACAGTAAAATTATCATTATGGAATGGGACGTCGCTATTTTCATCGGATAAATGTTGGAGGGTATGTGATTGACATCCAATGCCCTTTTGAAATGTGTTGTGGTGGATTATTGGTTTGTTTCTGTTCCTAATTTTATCATGCATTTTGTGTGTTTTTTGGATTGTAATTTTATGTTGTGAACCGCCCTGAGATCTACATAGAGAGTGGTATACAAATTTAATAAATAATAAAATAATAAAACATAATTTAGGGGAGGCCAGCTGTCAAGAGCATTTGGGGGGAATGGCCATAACTCAGTGGCACAGCTTGTGTTCTGCATATAAAAGGTCCCTTGTCTCCTGTCTGCAATTTTTACCCCAGATTCTTCCTTATGGGTTATATCTGTGCCCTACCTGGGCTCTGTGCATCCTCTAGCACTCTATGTTAGGGATCAGCAGACAGGAGACTAGCTCAGACTTGGTGTGGGTGGGTTTAATTCTCAAGAGAAAAAGAGCCTGGTTTAAATGCTTGTTCCTTTTCCCAATTGTGTTTCCTACACAGTGGGGCAGAGTAATTGGTTAATCTGACCAGAAGAGAGCATGTTATGTCAAAACTTAATAGAGCATTTTGTTCCATGTAGGAGAGTATTGCTTTGTATAATTTTGCGTATAGAATCTGGAAGTGGTTTGGTTTTTTTTTTACCTACTTTTAGGATACATCCAAAAACACAGTACTTATTTACTGGATAACTGCCCACCCTTTTAAGCTACTGAGCCTTATAAGGATGCTAATTGGAAGTGAATCCACACACACAATGCAGCACATCGCACTTTATTGATCAACCCAGACCTTTCACAATGTTATTTCCCGGTGGCTGTGTGCTGGGTTGTTTCTCTCGTATTGCATAACTCTCTGTGGCTCCCTCCACCCCAGCCACACAAATCGGCTAATAGTCCAAAGGTTTTCCTTATTCTCATCCCCTGGTCTTCAGCTGGTGGGTTGGGCCTGACCCAAAGGTGGGTTGCAACACAGGAGCAAATGCAGGCTGAGAGATGAAGCAATGGGTCTCCCAATGCAGATCAACTGGGTTCCTAGGTCTAAAAAGGTTGAAGACTACTATTCTAGTCTCTGTGCTTTTAGAGGCAGCTCAAAAGACCTAGAGCAGTGGTGGCTAACCTTGGCACTTCAGATGTTTTGGGACTACAACTCCCATCATCCCTGACCACTGGTCCTGTTAGCTAGGGATGATGGGAGTTGTAGTTCCAAAACATCTGGAGTGCCAAGGTTAGCCACCACTGACCTAGAACCTTCCATAAGGGGTGGTACTAGGGATACAGTGCGCCATGACAGGTGAAAAACTAAAAAGAAAAAGAAATGATCTTGTCTTTATAGATTATTATTATTTGTCAATTAAATTTGTATACAGTGGACGCTCGGGTTGCGAACGTGATCCGTGTGGGAGGCACGTTCGCAACCCGCAGCGCCGCTTCTGCGCGGGTTGCGATTCGGCGCTTCTGCGCATGTGCGAGCGCTGAAACCCAAAAGTAACCCGTTCCGGTACTTCTGGGTTCGGCGCGATCGCAAGCTGAAAAAACGTAACCCGCGGCGTTCACAACATGAGGTATGACTGTACCGTCCTTCATCCGCAGTTCTTGGGGAGGTTGGGAGTTGCAGTCCAAAATGTCTGGAGGGCACCAGGTTGGGGAAGACTTCTGAACTCTGTAGCAGTGCGATATCATGCATGTCTGCTTGCAAAAGATAGCTCAGTGGGTAGAGCATGAGACTGTCGGTTTTGGGGTTGTGGGTTCGAGCCCCATATTTGGCAAAAATGTATGTGGATAGATGACGGGATGCATACAATATAAATATGGTGAAGGGCCTTATGGGTACATTTCCCCATTTTTTGCTTTCCCCCTCTTTCTTTTATGTATTTTGGTTCTTTCAAATATTCCTGTATTGTAGACTACTTTGATCCTGATTGTATTTTATGCCGGAAAGATTTCAGTAAAAAATATTTTTAAGAAAGAACGAAAGCTCGGTTGGTAGAGCATGATGCGCTCGGTTCCAGGGCGGTGGGTTCGAGCCCCCCATTGGGCAAAAAAAGGTTCGACATTGGTTGAGATGACCTTCTGGGTCCCTTCCGACTCTGCAGATTCTATGATTCCAAATCCCATTGACTTGGTCCCAGCTGAGCGCATACAAATTAAGGAGGAGATAATTGCAGAGCTTAAGCAGAGAGGATGCAAACATGAATATACAGGACCACCCAGGTGCGGGCTAGTGGACATCCCTTTCCTCCTCATCTCCTGAAGGCAGCAGCTGCATCCTAGGCTCCCAGTGCCTGTGATGACTTGTCTGTCCTTAGCCCCAAATCTCCAGCCCATCATAATAATACAGCCGCCTGCTTATTGTGTCACAGAGGCTTATGTGTCATGAGCAAGAGTTGTTGTGTTTCTGTAACAGGTAGATAGCCGTGTTGGTCTGTCATAGTCAAAACAAAATAAAAAAAAAAATCCTTCCAGTAGCACCTTAGAGACCAACTAAGTTCGTTCTTGGTATGAGCTTTCGTGTGCATGCACACGAAAGCTCATACCAAGAACGAACTTAGTTGGTCTCTAAGGTGCTACTGGAAGGAATTTTTTTATTGTGTTTCTGTATTTTATTTCCGTTCGCGGCGGCGATGCTCATTCAGCGCTGTACAAATCTAATGAAGCAGCCGGTCTCAAAAATGTGATTTCCCTCATCCTCCCCCCAAAAAAGTTTTATTGTTTACATTAAAAGAGTTTGATTGCAATGTTTTCGATAGAAAGTAATTAGTCCGGCGTTAAGAGGTTATGTAGCCTTAACAGGGCATTCAGATTTAATGTGAACCATACTCTGCTGTTGTTGTTGTTTTAAAAAAAGAGAGAAATGACAATTACAAATGGTGTGTGGGAATCAAAATTTTATCGGCTGCTTTAGCTAGGAATAGCCAAGCCCTCTTTTAAAGTCTGGCTTAGGAGAAGGGTGTGTGTTAGCTGCACACCACAATATTAAGTGAGGCGTATTAGCAGACAGGTTTTCTGTATTGACAAACGCATTGCTTTGACAAGCTACCTGTCTCCCTCTGACAGCTCACTTACGACCTTCAGCGCTGTTCCTTTCTGCAGAAGTATATTTTATACGGCGAAGAAACCAATAATCTTCTTTCTTTTCTTTTCTTTTTTTAAGGTGTGTAACGGGAGGGTATGAAATGCTAGCTGCTGTTGCTGTTGTTTTTTTAAGAAAAGAAAATTATCCTGAGCGAGTTATGAAATTGAAGGCCATTTTTTTTGGGGGGAGGGGGGAGCGCTGAGCGACGGGAGGAAGCCAAAAAAGAAATGAAGAAGAAGCATGGAATGAAATTGCCCACTTTGCATCCTGACTGCAACCGCCTCTGATCTCCTGCAGGGGGAGCCGGCACATAGCTTCTGCCGGCGCATTAAAATTGGCAAGCGGATGGGTTTCCCAGGACCCCTCTTCCCCGAAATGTTGCAGAGAGACGGTGTTCATGGGTCACGGCCTTTCGTGGGCCTGGAATAGCTTTGCCCTGACAGCTCAGGTCCTCTGGGGAGGGCCAGGCGGGAGCGCATGAAGTGTGCACATCCTGAGCTCTCCGCGCTTTCTCTCGTCCCCTTCCTCCTCCACCCCGACATGCAGGGCTTCGCGTGCATCTTGCCACGGGTCCTATGGCTTGGTTGGTGCTCAGGCCTTCTCTTTCGCTACCTTTCTCTCCCCCCCCCCCCACCTCCTCACAAACCTGTCATGGCCGCGGCGCACAGCCCTTCTGAATCTTTCATGAGATGTGCTTTGTCAGAGGCGAGGGGTTCTCCTGTTAAATCAAATATTATTTATTGCATTAGCCATATGGCCATAGCACGCAATGAAAAACCAGGCGGAAACCCATCACAAACGTACACAAAATACAACAGATACACCCTGCACCCTTTGCACAAATACATCTAAAAACTTTAAGTATAAAATCATACTGAGTGAAACAAATAAAACAAGATGCAGTAATGGGACATGTCAACAGTGGCTATGTCAGGACTAGGTCTAGGGCAAGTTAGCCGAAGAGGTGGCCCTGAGTTTCAGTGCCTGTAAAATGTAGATAGCCACTCCACGTGTGACCAGAGGGTTGGCATCTACCAATAGGTATTTCTCCTATTAAGCTGAGAGGCGCAGGGACTCATTCCTCTTGCCGGCAGTTGAGGTGGGGCAGGTGGCCGGGTGGAGGTGAGGGGGCGGGAGAGATAAAAAAAGTCCATTTTCTCTGCTGCTTCGTTTCAAAGCTGCTTTTCGGAGGCCATTATTAAGCAAGTGTGTTTGGGCTTTGAAGTGCACAAAGGTGGGGTTGACCTGGCCGTGATTTTTCCTTTTGGCAAAACTGAAATGGTGATAATGAAGTATACACTCCCAAACTTTGCACTCTCTCTCTCTCTCTCTCTCTCTCTCTAATTAGGGAGACTGTGATGTTTCTTTGGCGGCCTTGTAGATTTAAGGCAGAAACACGCCTCAGCCAGCTGAGGGGGAGACTCACACCTGAGCTGTGTTTACAGCCAAAAGCTGGCTGCACCCATCAGTGCAAACACCATCTTAGTTCGGCTTTATTTTTATTATTATTATTTTTTACAAAAGCAGGAAAAGGCAGGGAGAACGGCCGGTTTCAAAGGCAGCGGGGGCCGTGTCCAGCCAGTCTTGGTCAAAATTTTGCTCCCCAGCTCTTCTGGATTGTATCTCCCATCAGTGGAGGACGTGGAAATTGTAATCCAAATCGGCTGTAATGCACCAGGTGGGCAGAGGCTGTGCCGGTCCCTGTGTAACTTCATGAGAGGGTAAATGTCCCTTCCCTTTTCTTAAAAATAAAGTGGAGCTAGATGAGAACTCCAGCTCTGGAGAATGATCTTTTCTCTCTCTCTTACTCTTTTCAAAACCTTCTTAAACCTTCAGCTCTCTATATTGGACAAACAGGCCAAACCCTACGCCAAAGGATAAATGGACATAAATCTGACATCAGGAATCACAAGACAGAGAAACCAGTAGGAGAACACTTCAATCTCCCAGGACACTCTATACAAGATCTCAAAGTAGCTGTCTTATTGCAAAGGAATTTCAGAAATAGACTGGAAAGAGAAGTTGCTGAATTGCAACTCATTACCAAACTTAAAACCATGGAGAGACCTGGTCTGAATAAAGACATTGGATTCTTATCTCATTATACATGACAAAGCTATTTTTAACCTTCTCACCCCTTGCTTTTTCCTGTTAGACCAATTGCAGTCGTTAACAGTCATCAACAAGTTTACCACAGCTATCAGCCTATCACCCATTCCCACCACCCTTCTGAGTAATACCCCTCCCACCCTCTCACTATATATAAGGTCTGGTGACTTCTGTTTCAGTGTATCTGAAGAAGTGTGCATGCACATGAAAGCTCATACCAAGAACAAACTTAGTTGGTCTCTGAGGTGCTACAGGAAGGAATTTTTTTTCCTTCTTCTTAAAAGAGTTATTAGAACATAACTGGTGAAGGCTCCAGTGGTGAAGGCTGGTTGGAGGAGACTTAATCCTGGTGCTTCCATGGGCACTGTCCAATTGGTTCCTGCGACGCTTACACAACAGGTTTTTCTGCATAGCATTGTCAGTAAGTAGCAGTGAGTGAGGAATCTCATTTTCACGACCACATTCTTGTGGTTCCGACTGCAGAGGCAAATGACACTCCCGGCCCCTGCTCTGCAACAGGAGAGTTATCTCCGGATAAATCGTCTAGATCCCCCGCAAAAAAGCGCAACAGCTTGCAGTTTTGTGCATGAAACATCCTTTTTCATGAAACAACTTTTTGTGCATGAAACAACTTTTTTGGAGAATGGGGGTGATGAAGGTTCTTTACGAACGGCAAGAAGATCGGCGAGAATATGGAAGTTTTGCAGGGCAGGGAAGCACACAGGGGCTGCCCCCCCAACTATGCTGTCGCCCTGTGTGGCTGATGCTTTTGCGTTTGCAAAAAAAAAAAATGCATGTCAGCGGGAAAAGTGCAACCTCATGTTCCGTGCCACAGGCGGCTTTTTTCCTCCGGACAAAGGCGCTCTCTCCAGAGGCCTTTGTGATGCTGCTCAGAATGTCGCTGGGATTAATTGCACCAATAGGTGCCTGAATGCAGGGAGCACAAGGTTGCTTGCTGCGGCCACAATTATCGCCTGAGCTGGGCAGGGAGTCAGAGCTTGGGTAGGGGAGGTTCCCCCTCTCTGGGGTCAGCTCTACCAGTTGGATTGCCGGCCTTGGGGCTCCCGCTGCGGTGGTGATGAAACAACTCTTAGGCTTACTTTCTCATATGTGGGTAGAAGCGCGGCACAGTTTCAGGGGCCATAACTGCTGTTTGGGTTACCTTTATAGCAATGGGACGCGGGTGGCGCTGTGGGTTAAACCACTGAGCCTAGGGCTTGCCAATCAGAAGGTCGGCAGTTCGAATCCCCGCGACGGGGTGAGCTCCCGTTGCTCGGTCCCTGCTGCTGCCAACCTAGCAGTTCGAAAGCATGTCAAAGTGCAAGTAGATAAATAGATACCGCTGCCGCGGGAAGGTAAACGGCGTTTCCTTGCGCTGCTCTGGTTCACCAAAAAGCGGCTTAGTCCTGCTGGCCACATGACCCAGAAGCTGTTCGCCGGCTCCCTCGGCCAGTAAAGCGAGATGAGCGCCGCAACCCCAGAGTCGTACACGACTGGACCTAATGGTCAGGGGTCCCTTTACCTTTACCTTTATAGCAGGAGGAATGGGTATGGGAATTCACAACCATACCTTGTGAAATGATGCCACAATGCTAGCATTATAGAGTTAGAAGGAATCCCAAGGGCCATCTACTCCAACCCCTGGCAATGCAGGAACAATGCTCAAAATTAGCCAGGCGTGTTTTGCAACTGGAGCAGACCGATTGTGGCCAAATGGAGATCTCTGGGTGGCCAATTGGCGACGGATATCTCCATCTGGCTGGCCCCTCCAGCTTTCTCAAGCAGGTAGGCAGAATAGCTTATTTGTTGCATTTATATCCCACCATTTTCTCCACGGAGTCCATGGTCCACCCACGTCCTCAGTTCATCTCTACAACGACCCTGTGAGGTAGGTTAGGGGGCTGCGACTGACTCCAAGGTCACCCGGTGAGCTTCAGGACTGAGTGGTGATTTGAACTCCAATCTCCCAGGTCCTAGTCCGACACTCTTAAGTACTACCCCACCCTGACTTCCTAAAGTACTTTTCTATGGGGCAGGTAGATAAATTGACTAGGTAAATGTGGGGAGAGCAAACTATCACTGGGAGAAGGATCTGGGGGGGGGGAATCCTTGAAGCCTGGATTTGTTTTATTCTGGATTGTTTTATTTGATGTTTTAATGTCTTGCAAGCTGCTTTGAGGTTTTTTTATTTAAAATATAAAGCGGTATAGAAATGAAAATAATAATAATAGTAATAATAATTAAAATTTTAATAATAAACCACATTGGGGGGGAGGAGTTTTTAATAATGGTCCTGCCCACAGCCCTCCTTGGCTGGGCTTGAACCACCAACCTTCTGGTTAACAGCCAGGCGCATTAACCCATTGTGCCGCCGTTGAGTCGTTTTATGCGACAACTTAGTGCACTGCTGCTTGTCATGGGAACCCTCACGTAGGAAAGAGATGTGAGGAAAACGTCTCCGCGAAAGAACAAGCAAATGGTTCCTTCCCTGTCCTGGTATTTGCTTCTGCCATTGAGTTTCTGTAGCCTCCGCGCCATTGCTCTTGAATATGCATGCCGGTCTACTTCGGCCCTAGTCGCTGGCTGAAATCTATCCTCGCAATCGGGGGTTTCTTGGAAGGAGGAGTGCCGACCTGCTGGCGGAGGTGCCAGGCTGGAGCTTCTCCCCCCCCCCCATAAAAGGCATTCCCCTGCAGTGCCGTGCCCCAACCTGCCGTTTCAGCAGCCAAGAACATTGCAATGGCCTGTGATGTCGGTCCAAACAGTTAGCATCTCTTAATGAGGTTCTGACTTGCCTGCAGTAAAACTTGGAACTGGGAGTCTCAATGAGGAGCAGAGCACCCGAAACAAGCTGCAGGTTGCATTTTGCCCAGTATAACTCGGCACATATCCCGGGAGAATCAGTTGGCTCAGCCGCACCCTTTGTTCTACGATATCATCTGCCTCCCCCCCACCCCCTGAGCTTTCTCCTTGCTACTTTCTCCCTTTGCTGTGGTTAATCTTTCATTCCTCGGTACTCCTTTTCTGCTTGTCTTAAGGACAAGCAGCTGGCAAAGGATACTTCCAGACATCCCTGACCTGGAGCTTTGGGCATGCTGGTTCAGAGCTTCCAAGCTTTGTGGTTCAGATGGAGAGGATAGGAACCTTGGAAGCTCCATTGGCCCATCCGACTCACTATTGTGAATCTCCAGGATTTCAGGCAGGTTCTTCTTCCAGCCCCACCATGAGATGTTCAGGATTGAGCCTGGACCTTCTGCATGGAAAGCAAACCCTCTACCACCGAGCTATGACCCTTCGCCATGGTGTCTTCAGTAGAGCTGGGCGATATAGCAGTATATCATCCAAAACCGTATTGACGTGATATCGGTTTAGTAATTTTTGACCCGGCAATATATAGCGACTAATAATGATGCGCGTGTGCTATGCGAAAATCACAAGGTGGGGGAAACCACGAAGCCAGCCAATGCCCCAAATAGCTCCGTCCTTGTTTCAGACATTGTGATACATCAAAATCTTTCATTTATATCCTGTCTTCCTTCCATCCAACATGGTTCCACCCAGGCATTGATTGACCCTGCAGCAAGATGGCGGCCTCATGTCCTCGTATTGTGTCATTGGACAGGCTAGAGATAGCAGAGTTTATGATACAGATAAAGATGTATCGTTTCTATAATATTGTTCTGACTGGAAGGCAAAAAAACCCTCTTAATGTTGAGGGTACAATCTGTTTTGTCTGCGTGGTGTTGCTTTTCCTTGGTGTCGAGGGAGGAGGTGTCTTCAGGCACCACCCGTTTTCCTCCTGTGAAACCGGTATTTTGTTCTGGGGAGGGATCAGATACGTCATTTGACGTTTGGGTCTCAGACCCAACCTCTCCCTTGCACTCATTTTCTCTGGGAAACCAGGCTTCTCGCGGCAGCCGTTTTATGACTTTCCACGGCAGACATTTTGTGGTATAGCCATGGCAGTTTCTCAAATTCTGAAATGTGCCCACAGGCTCAAAAAGTCTAGGAATTCCTGCATCCGTTTTTTTGCTAATATATTGGGCCAAATGCATGTGTGTGTGTACACAAACACACACACCCCGACGTCTGCTTCCTTTGTGTATGTGTGATTTCTCCACTGTTTTTTGAGACCATTGCGGAGGATGCGTTTTGCTAATTGGTTTCTAAAATGCAACTGCCTTCCAATTAAAAAATGCTTCACAAAAGATGCAACGGGAACGGGAAAAATATCGAAAAATTCATCAGTGTCTGCCTAAGACTTATCCAGAGTCTACTAGGGGGTGCAAATTACGTAGGCTGAGGTGTGTGTATACGAAGTAAACTGTCTAATGTAATAATTAGTCACAGCAAAACAGACACTTGTGCCATCGTTCACATATAACAAGCATATACTGCTCTGCAAAGCAGTTAAATCACTGTTGGGAGAAGCAAGTTGCACTCTGCCCTCAGGGCTCGGCAAGATATTAGTTTCAGTAGGCCTAAGCTGACAGTGAATCAGAGGAGGGTTTGGGAAACGAAGTTGCCCTCCGAAAAGAAAAGCACCCCTCCTTTCCACAATGTTTTGGGGTGGGCGCTGAGAACAGGGTCAAAAGTGTTTGCCTCTGCAAGGTGTAACGGGGGGGGGGTATTGTTGCTGCTTTGAATGGAGGGCTGTTTACTGCAAAGTGGCACCTTTGTACAATTTTGGGCAGGAAACCAAATGTCCTGAATTTGGGGGGGGGGGCTCCATGTGACTGCACCTCCTTCGAAGTAAAAGTAGGCAGCTTTAAGAAAGATTCATTAAAACTGTTAAGTAGCACCTTGTTTGGCTCGGGAATCTCTGCATTAGGGAAAAGACTGTATCTGTTGAATTTTAGCCTGCAGTGTTATAAACAGAGGAATTCCGGGAAGGGGCAGCCTTATGTCCATTTGCCTTGATGTCTCTCACAGCTCCTTCCCTTTTTTCTTTCAGCTGCTGAAAAGATGCTTTCTGGCTTTTCCTTCTTTGTCTTCTCGAGTCTTCCCCCCCCCCCCCGTTCCCCGCTTTTTTGTGGTTGACTGCTTCCCGAGATTTCTAATTACTGCAAGGATAGTTCTTTTTTAAAATTTATTTTTAGCCTCTTCTTGTGCCTCCTTGTTCGGCGCCCGTCTTTCAGGTGAGCTCGTGGATCCTGACAAAATCAGGATGCAAATGGCACGTCTCCTGTCAGAACGCAGCATCTGTCATGGATCAGCACACTCTGGCGGAACATACCTCTGAGAAGGGCATTTCGTGAGGGGGCTGCGGGCCGTGTGTGTGTGTGTGTGTGTGTGTGTGTGTGTGTTGGCTTTACCTTTTGGACATGCGCTGAACAGGGAGGCAAGGTTGACAGCAGGTCTAGAAGTTTCCGCTGCTTTCTTCTGGCTCTTTCTTGGGCTGTCCCATCGCAAAGCTCTCCTTGCTCCGTTCCCCCGAGAGCAGATGAAGCAAATAACCCCAAAAACTGCAGCCACAAATCTAGCTGTAGTCACTTTCCACTCCAAGCAGGATGAAGATGGGCAGGCACAGGCCTGCAAATACCACTGTTTTGCGGCGGTGCTCTCATTACATCAGCTTTGCAAATAAGTTCACCGGCGTTATTAGCCCAGGGAAACTTTTACTAGCCTTCCCTGCCTCTGCACTAGTGGTTTCTGGCACTGCAAGGAGGGGGGGGAATATTTCCCACTTAACAGAAGCTATCCTGCGTGGTTGCCTGGAAACGGTTCTGATTCGCCATAGGAGACCAGATGATTAGCTATTTACAAGCCTCCATTACAAATGTCCAGCTTTTTGTTTGCCTTGGCTAAATTGGTTCCCCAGGGATTCTCCCAGTTCTTTTGTCCTCCCGTGGGTTGCTGCTGCTGCTGAGCTTTTTCAAAGGGGAAGGAGCCGGGTTGAAGGAGCGCCCGCAACATCGGTCTCAGTACCTTTTCAGGGGTGCTGGCTTCAGGAATGCAGCAGGAGCTGATACGCTTCTAACACACCTGTAATTTAGGCATTACAGTTTGAACCAAGGTATAAAATCATCCTTGTTTAAATAGATGTTTAAAATACATGCGCAAGTTCCTCCATAGCAAAGGGTGTTACATGCATTTCTGTGCACCCAGGGTTCTTTGCATAAATACAGAATAGGGAGCCTGGTCATTTTGTGATGCACCTTCTTTGTTTTAACGCAGGGAAGCCAATCCTTTAAAATAATAATAATAATAATTTATTATTTATACCCCACCCATCTGGCTGGGTTTCCCCAGCCACTCTGGGCGGCTTTCAACAGAACATTAAAATACATTAATCTATTAAACATTAAAAGCCTCCCTAAACAGGGCTGCCTTCAGATGTCTTCTAAAGGTCTGGTAGTTGTTGTTCTCTTTGACATCTGAAGGGAAGGCGTTCCACAGGGCGGGTGCCACTACCGAGAAGGCCCTCTGCCTGGTTCCCTGTAACTTGGCTTCTCGTAGTGAGGGAACCGCCAGAAGGCCCTCGGCACTGGACCTCAGTGTCCGGGCTGAATGATGGGGGTGGAGACGCTCCTTCAGGTATACTGGACTGAAGCCGTTTAGGGCTTTAAAGGTCAGCACCAACACTTTGAATTGTGCTCGGAATTGTGCTTTAAAAGCCCACCATTTACCATGTGTAGTTTGTCATTTGTGCTCGGGCGCTTTGCGAGGGCCTGAATTGGCTCTGAATCGCGGACTGTGCGAACAGTTGATTCGCAAAACTGTTCTTGGACCCGTGTCGTTTCTGAGCATTGTGTGTTCGAATGCTTCCCTGCAAAAATAATACCTGCCAAAAGACAAGCTCGCCTAAGCTAGAAGACACTTTGTTCCTGACATTTGGTTTTCTTGGGGGATTTTCCCTCTCGTCTGGGGGAGCATTTACCCTTGCAGTCCCCCCCCCCACTTTGCAGTCTGAACTGATATAGTCCAGGAACAGTTTTACGGCAGGATCTGCTTTCCGCACAGAGCAGGTCTGAGTGGTGCCTTGGCATGAGATGCAAACCATCCATCTTCCACTGCGATCCTTGAGCTTTGATCAGGCTCCAGTCTGCTTTCCCCACTTTTGGAGCAGCTGTTCCATCACAGCCCCATCTCTGTTCCAGGGGGGTGGCACTAGGATTCCTAAAATCCCGGGGTGCGGCGTAAGCTCCTTGCAAGACCAAACTGGAAAACTAATTGCTATCTCACCGAGAGGGTGCTGAAGGGCGATGGGGTGGGAGTGGGAGACTGCAAAAAGGCAGCCCATATAGCATTGTCACCTGCACATTATTTTTTATACCAGGAACTGGTATTTAGCAGAAGCGCAATGCCTCCCAACAGCAGACAGTGACACGTTGGCAGATGTAGGCTGAGGCACTCGAATGCAATCCACAGTGTGCCATCACTCTGGTCAGTCCTCACCTGGAATACTGTGTCCAGTTCTGGGCACCACAGTTCAAGAAGGATACTGACAAGCTGGAACGTGTCCAGAGGAGGGCAACCAAAATGGACAAAGGCCTGGAAACGATGCCTTATGAGGAACAGCTTAGGGAGCTGGGTATGTTTAGCCTGGAGAAGAGAAGGTTAAGGGGTGATATGATAGCCATGTTCAAATATATAAAAGGATGTCATATAGAGGAGGGAGAAAGGTTGTTTTCTGCTGCTCCAGAGAAGCGGACATGGAGCAATGGATTCAAACTACAAGAAAGAAGATTCCACCTAAACATTAGGAAGAACTTCCTGACAGTAAGAGCTGTTCGACAGTGGAATTTGCTGCCAAGGAGTGTGGTGGAGTCTCCTTCTTTGGAGGTCTTTAAGCAGAGGCTTGACAGCCACCTGTCAGGAATGCTTTGATGGTGTTTCCTGCTTGGCAGGGGGTTGGACTGGATGGCCCTTGTGGTCTCTTCCAACTCTATGATTCTATGATTTGGGGCGAGGGATTGGGATGGAGGCTAAAACCAGGACCGTGGAAGTGGTGGGCTTTGAGGAGGACTCTGGAGAAAGTTGGCATCCCTTAAGTGGGGGGTGAGGAACCTCTGCCCCTGCAGACTGCAACTCCCATTGTCCCTGACCATGTTTGCTGGTGCTGTTGGGTGTCCAATGTCTTTTGCTTTCCCAACCCCTGGCTTAGGTGGTCTGGAAGGGAGTCCCAGGAGAGAGAGAGAGGGAGGGAGACGGGAATCATTTCTAGATTTAAGACAAGATGCAGCATTCTGGCGCACCGTGGGGAGTGTTTTGGACGCCCATGTGCTGCATTCCCTGGCACTTGTTTTCAGGGCAGAGCATGGGTGGTATGCAAACCACTTCCAGCACGCGCAAATTTCCTTTCAATAAACGCGGAAGCCCATCAATCATGCCTTTTGATGGGAGATAGATCACTCGGTTGACAGGCCATAAATTCCTCACTTTTGACGGTTTCCTGGCACCGTGCATATCTGGCCTCCCCTCCACAAGGCAGAGATGCTATCTCGGTGGCGGAGCGCATGTGCGAGACGCTTTCTGGGGTTTGCTCCCGCCCACTCCTCGTTGGGACTGCACGTGCAACTCCACGTCCAACCTGTTCTGTAAGAACCAGGGGGGAAACACCCACCACCATGTCCTCCTTTGTTTATCGTGGCTTGTTTGTTTGGTAAGGCAGGAGTTACTTTAAATCTTGACAAGTGAAAAATGTGTGCAAGCCTTTGCTTGTAGCAGGGGCGGGAAACCGGCTGTTCTGCAGATGTTGTTGGACTACAGCTCCCATCATCTGCCGCTAGCCACAGGGATGATGGGAGATGTGATTCTGTGTTTTTGGTGTGATTCAGAATAAATCTGGGCAATAGTCAGCTAGCTGGTAGTGCAATGAGTATTCCTGAAAACAACCACCAGTGATGATGTTTTCTGACTGTATCTCTCTCTCTCTATCCCTTTCTCAAATGTGCAAAAGTAATAAAATGATGCTAACTGCTACTCTGTGGGCCTTGGAGACAAGGGTAAGGAGGACAGGAGCTGCAATAGTCATGTCTAGCTTTGACTCTTAAATTGTGAGCAGGAACGTCCCAGCCACGTTGGGTGACTGTGATGGAGAAGCTTTGTTCCACAGAAGGGTGCAGCGACAAACAAATTTGTCAGTTCCACTTCCCATCCAATTCTCATTATTCCCAGCCTCAAGTTTGCCACGTTTCTGCATCAGTTTGCGATTTCATTTTTTAAGGGAAAAATCCTCGAGAAAACTCAACAGTAGTTTAGCACACTTTACTGCTCATCTACACATTTCCAAGGCAGTTTTGCCTCGTACACACATTTTTTGCAAGCAATTTCCCCTACCATAACACATTTCTGTACATTGACAAAAAAACCATGTGTGCTTTTTATGTGCATGTTCCCCTAACACATGTACGCATTTTGTATATGTTTTTAGGACTGAAGAACTGCCTTGCAAAATTCAGAGAAATGGCAGGTTTTGAAGGGAAGGCTGTGTTTCAGTTTGCACATTGTTTCAGGAAGTACAAACTAGGGAGATTTGCAATTAAAATGTGAACCGAACCAAACTAACTGCGCCCCACAGGGTAAGCCCTTGTGGTTGGCTTCGTCGAGCCATTTCCCCATACTGCCCGGTCTCTCAGTTACTCGAAGCCTTTTTAATAAGACAACCAGTCATGAACTGGGGTCTAGTTTTGTGGTGTGTGCTTGCTATGCTGCTGGAACTCCACTGTGTTATAATAATAATAATAATAATAATAATAATAATAATAATAATAATAATAATAATTTATTATTTGTACACCGCCCATCTGGCTGGGTCTCCCCAGCCACTCTGGGCGGCTTCCAGCAAACATTAAAATACATTAACACATCACATACTAAAAACTTCCCTAAACAGGGCTGCCTTCAGGTGTTTTCTAAATTTTATGTAGTTGTTGATCCCTTTAACCTCTGATGGGAGGGCGTTCCACAGGGTGGGTGCCACTACCGAGAAGGCCCTCTGCCTGGTTCCCTGTAGCTTTGCTTCTCGCAGTGAGGGAACCGCCAGAAGACCCTCGGCGCTGGATCTCAGTGAATGGTGGGGGTGGAGACGCTCCTTCAGGTATACAGGACCGAGGCCGTTTAGGGCTTTAAAGGTCAGCACCAACACTTTGAATTGTGCTCGGAAACGTACTGGGAGCCAATGTAGATCTCTCAGGACCGGTGTTATGTGGTCTCGGCGGCCACTCCCAGTCACCAGTCTAGCTGCCGCATTCTGGATTAATTGCAGTTTCCGGGTCACCTTCAAAGGTAGCCCCACGTAGAGTGCATTGCAGTAGTCCTAAGCGGGAGATAACTAGAGCATGCACCACTCTGGCGAGACAGTCTGCGGGCAGGTAGGGTCTCAGCCTGTGGCCGCGCAACTGTTTTTGCCACGCATCTGATTTTGCCCCGGACCCTTCCTCTCTCTCTTTCTCTCAGCTGATGTTATCAACCTGATAGTGTTTGGTCCTCCGTGTAAAATGCCCATCTTTCTCTTGGATGCCTGCAAGCTGCAGAATGGCCTGGCGCTACTTGGGGTCAACCGTCTTTGGTTACGGCCCCGACAAAAATCCCAAATGAGCTGTTGTTCTCTCTCTCTCTCTCTCTCTCTCTCTCTCTCTCTCTCTCTCTCTCTCTCTGTTCACCCCCAAGGCTGAGGCTGGGACTTGGGAGGCTCTTTGGGGAATGCTGACAGGGAGGTTTTGGCTGTTAATCCGCTGCTGGAATGTCGGCCAGACGGTCAAATTCTTCCCCCCTATTTTTTGAAGCGGCACAAGTGAGCGGCGCATGGGAAGCTGTCTCTCTGCTCTTCTCTTGCCGGATAAACCTGCTTCAGCCTTCACCGCCCTAGTCATGGGGAAAGCACTACTTCTACTAGCTCTGTGGTTAATACATGCCAGTACTGCCAAAGTCCGGGAGAAGTTGTGTGCATGTGGGGAGAGCTTTTCCTGCCTCTTCCGCCAGGTCTGCACAGAAGTGAGGAATGGGAGAGGTCAAAAGGGTGGAGGGAGGGCAGTCATTAGGGTAGACCGAGCGTGTAACTCCAGGGAAATCTTCCTGAAGGCAAAACAGCCCTAAAGTTCAACCGTAACAAGGACCCTTGTTGTCCTGCAATCCTCCCACATCCCATTCCATCCCAGGGTTAAGTTTTCTCTTAACTTTTTCTTTTTTTAAAAAAATAAGAAATGATCTCTAGGGGCTTGTGTTACGTGTAGGTTTCTGATGCTCTTGTTTCTCCCTCTCCTCCTTCAAGTGCCAGGGCTTAGCTCTGGAACCTGTCGAAGGCAGAAATGGCATGTCCCAGAGCATGCGCAAAGTGCCATCCGCTGGGCCAACACAGGCAGCATCCCCATAACTGACTGCAGGTGAAAATTCATTCTGTGGGCGACCCAGTTTGCTGTAATCTATCTGCTGCCTCGTTTTTTCCATGCCAGGCTAGCTGGTGTGCCAAGATGAAGGTCCCCTTTCCTGTTTTCCAGAAGCGGAATGGTCTCTTCCGGTGTAATTTGACACACGTGTTGCTGCAACACGTTTTATTTTATTTGTATTTGTTAAATTTGTATACCGCCCTTCATCCATAGATCTCGGGGCCGTTCACAGCATAAAAACACAAAATACATAATAAGTGCAAGAACAAAAACAAACCTGTAACAATAACCCAATGACGTTAATGAGAGTTTTCGGTCTATTGCTGATCTTAATCTTTTGAATGGTTCTTTTAAACTGTTTTTGCCCATAATTTTATTGTGTAACTCCTTGGGTAAAACCTGCTTGAGGTTTTTATTTTTTACTTTTACAATCAAGCGGTGTAGAATAAAACAAATAACTTTGTGCAACAGTGACCTCCAAGTCATGTGTCTCTCTCTCTCTCTCTCTCCCACCCTCTAGAAACTCTGATGGATACGAAGTGGGTGACGTCTGAGTTGGCATGGACGGCTCATCCCGAGACTGGGGTAAGATGTTCCATTCTCCAAAGGGGCCTGGGTTGGAACCAGACGTGGGCAGAATAATGAGCCACACTGCTTTTGTCTGCCTTTGCTCTGCTGTGCTTCTCCACAACTTAGGTTTAGCTTAATCAATAGAGCATGAGACTCTTGATCTCATGGTTGTGGGTTCGAATACCGCATTGGGACAAAATAACCCTGCATTGCAGGGGGTTGGACTAAATGACCCTTGTGGTCCCTTCCTACTCTACAGGGCCAGTGTGGTGTAGTGGTTAAGAGTGGTAGAATCATAATCTGGTGAACCAGGTTCGCATCTCCGCTCCTCCCCATGTAGCTGCTGGGTGACCTTGGGCTAGTCACACTTCTCTGAAGTCTCTCAGCCCCACTCACCTCACAGAGTGTTTGTTGTGGGGGAGGAAGGGAAAGGAGAATGTTTGCCACTTTGAGACTCCTTCGGGTAGTGATAAAGCGGGATATCAAATCCAAACTCTTCTTCTTCTTCTTCTTCTTCTTCTTCTTCTTCTTCTTCTTCTTCTTCTTCTTCTTCTTCTTCTGTAATTCGTGGATTCACCTGCTACTCCCAAATATTGCTTCAGCCACCCATGTGAATTCCTAGCAATTGCAATGAGGGTAGCCCAAGAAGGCCACTTAGACCTCTAAAAACCATGGAAATAAATCATTTGCAGAATTTGCCTCCAGGGGCAAGCAGGGCATTTTGAGCAGTATGCACCAGGGCAGTGCTTATTCACATCAAACCATAGTTAAACAATAACTATGGTTTAACGTGACATGTGAGCACAGACTTTAAAAAAATATCATAAAATGTCATAAGAACTTAAGTTTGTGCTCCTGTGTCATGTTAAAAACCATAGGTATTGTTTAGGCTAGGGCTTGCCGATCAGAAGGTCGGCGGTTCGAATCCCCGCGACGGGGTGAGCTCCCGTTGCTCTGTCCCAGCTCCTGCCAACCTAGCAGTTCAAAAGCACGTCAAAGTGCAAGTAGATAAATAGGTACCGCTCCGGCAGGAAGGTAAACGGCGCTTCCGTGCACTGCCCTGTTTCGCCAGAAGCGGCTTAGTCATGCTGGCCACATGACCTGAAGCTGTACGCCGGCTCCCTCGGCCAATAAAGTGAGATGAGCGCCACAACCCCAGAGTCGGACACGACTGGACCTAATGGTCAGGGGTCCCTTTACCTTGAATGTGAATGAGCTGCCCCTTAGTGCATTCTGCTCAAAAAAAGCTCTGCTTTGCTTCTCCCCTGCTTGCTCCTGGAGCAGCAAACCACAAGTCTTCGCTTGTTGCGTCGCCTGAACCTGAGCTCATGGTTTGTTTTCCCCCAAAGATGCCACAAGCAACAAGCCCAAGAACAAACCTTGGCTACAGCTCATGGTTTGTTTGGAAAGAAACAAACCATTAGCTCAGGTTCAAACTAGCACAGCAAGTCGATTTGTGTGACTTGTTGTTCCTGATGCAGCAAGGAGTGTGGTAAGAGTGAACTGGGGACATTTGAGTAGCGTTCTCCGGCATGCTGTTGGTTCATATTAAACCATAGTTACATTAAACCATAGTTTAATGTGTGAACCATGCAGATATTTCTGCAAGCAGTAAAAAAAATGCCCTTTAATGATTTTATTTTTTATTTTTAAAGGGCGACAGTTTTGTGCCATTAGCCTTGTCCTGCTTCTGCAGAAAATATTGGGTGTGTAGAATTATAAGAAGCCTTGGGGGAGTTTCAGGGACTGATATCTGTCAGCTGTCATATTTCTGTCAAACTCTAGCATGACCAAAGAGCAGGACCCAGAATAGGAATGTTCATAAGGAGCAGATTTAATGACTGGGGTCACCAGGGCCAGAGAGAGAGAGTTTACCCACCTCGGTACACTCTTTTATTTTATCCTATATACAGTGGACACGGGTGGCACTGTGGTCTAAACCACAGAGCCTAGGGCTTGCCGATCAGAAGGTCGGCGGTTCGAATCCCCACGATGGGGTGAGCTCCCGTTGTTTGGTCCCAGCTCCTGCCAACCTAGCAGTTCGAAAGCACGTCAAAGTGCAAGTAGATAAATAGGTACCGCTCTGGTGGGAAGGTAAGCGGTGTTTCTGTGCGCTGTTCTGGTTCGCCAGAAGCGGCTTAGTCATGCTGGCCACATGACCCGGAAGCTATCTGTGGACAAACACCAGCTCCCTCGGGTTAGAGAGCGAGATGAGCGAGCAACCCCAGAGTCGTCCGCGGTTGGACCTAATGGTCAGGGGTACCTTTACCTTTACTATATACAGTGGTACATCGGTTTACGAACTTAATCCGTTCCTGAAGTCCGTTCTTAAACCAAATCCATTCTTAAACCGAGGCACGCTTTCCCAAATGAGGCCTCCCGCCACCAGTGCCCTTCCACCATTCGGCTTCCGTTTGTAGACGAAGGTAAAGTTCGCAAACCGGAACACTACTTCCGGTTTTGAGGAGTTCATAAACCAAATAGTTTGTTAACAGGACTGTTTGTAAACTGAGGTATCACTGTAGTTGGATGGTCTCTCCATTCAGTTCTATGGGACAAATTAAACTGCAGCCTCCCCCATTGCACAGGCTGGCCTAGTCCGCTCTTCCGGGGATTCCCCTCTCGTGTACTTGCACATAAGTGTGTACACGCATGCCTGTGTGCAATGCATCTTTGTGCAGCATATGCACTGCGCTACCATCAGGGTATATTCATCTGTAGTATATGCAGATACGAGCACACACAGAACACTTGCCATAACCGGAGATTTGCTAGCAAATAATAAACGGCAACAAAAATGGGCAATATTGGTTTGATCCTTTCCTCATAACATCCAAACGTGTCCTGGGGCAGCTGACCTCCTGTTTGGTCACCAACCAATATTGCTGAATTGTGCTGCTCATTAATAGCATTATTGACTTCATGACCACAACAAAAGGCTGTTGCAAGTTGTTGCAGGCAGACACTGCATGACTTCATCTCTTCCCACGGCTTTCCCTTTTGTTTCCGTGCTTTGGTGGGGTTTTTCGCTACCACCCATGAGGACTAGAAACTTGATTCCTCCCCTCCCCCCAATATATCACCCCCACCACTCCCCCAAGCAATGAAAGCTGTGCCTTCGGGGGGTGGGGGTGGGGGGGAATGTTCTTCTCTCCAGGCAAGTTTTCAGCAAATCTTCCTCACCCTCCAGCTTCCCCGCCAATTGCATTATGGGGCCAGGGATGAGAGCTCTGTTCCAGGCCAAGATTTGCATTTTCCTTGGGCTGCATGTCAGTGTTGGGTGTGGCCAGAGGCAAAACTGGGTGAATCAGTGAATTGGGACTCTTTACAGTCAGCTACATTCCAGCCGTGCAAAACCAGAGTTTAATATTCTAGTACGAAAACGGCACAGATCAACTGCCTAGAGCAGTGGTTCTCAGCCTTGGATCCCCAGAAGTTTTTGGCCTACAACTCCCATCAACCCTAGCCAGCAAGCCTAGTGGTCAGGGATGATGGGAGTTGTAGTCCAACAACATCTGGGGACCCAAGGCTGAGAAAGGCTGGCCTAGAGTTACCTGCCTTCACATCAACTTCCAGTTTGGGCTTTGAGATGGAGCCAAGATTGCTACCGGATGATGCCCATGCAGATTTGGTTTCTTAATTTCACCCTGCCTTCTCTCCAAGGCTTGTGTGTTCCTGTCTCTGCAGCTAATCCCACGTGCGACGGGTATTAGTGCCGATTTAACAGGAGAGAGGGGCCTTAGCTCTGCAGTGGGGAGCAGAATTTTGCAAGTAGCACATCCCAGGTTCAGTCCTGGCATCTCCACTCTGAGGATGTTGCAGTGGACGGGCTGGGAAAAGGCTTAAGCTTGGAGACCTTGGGGTGTCTCTCTGCCAAAGAAGGCAACCCAGGACGGAAGCCTGATGTCAAGTGGGCTTGTGGGCTTCCCAGGGGCAACTGGTTGGCCACAGTGGGAAACAGAAGGCTGGTTTAGGAACACAGGGGGGCTGCCTTGCACTGAGTCAGATCATTGGGCTAGCTCAGTCTATTCTGATCGGCAGAGGCTCTCCAGGGTTTTGGGTGGAGGTCTTTCCCTGCCATACCTGGAGATGCCAGGGACTGAGCATGGGACCTCCCACATTCAAAGCAAATACCCTACCACTGAGCTACGGTCCTTCCCCAGGATTTATGGTGGCAACCTTTATGTCCTTGCATCCAAACTTTCCAGTAGCAAACTTGTTATGTTTGGAAGAATCTCAGTGGTATGCCTGGGTGTCCTGGTGGGTTGAATTTTTCAGTTTTCAAATTCCAAAAATGAGGGGTGCTAAAAAGTTGAAACATTACTCGGGAAATCCAATGGTGTTTTTGGTTTAAATTAATGTGATTTTGCTTTGCTTGGTAAGCAGAATGTGTGTGAAATTGCACAGAAGTCATCCAAACTGCAAATACGTGCAGTTATATTATATATTGCCCCGAAGGGGACAATGACAATAAAATATATTCTATTCTATATTCTATATTACTATTATTAGTATTTATAATGACTATTATTGAGCATTACCTGACATTTTCATAAGGTCAAATTAAAATTCGCTGGTTTTCCAAAAGCAGTTTATGCACTTCTTAATCAGCTGTAGACTTGCCAAGCCAAAAGTTATCCAATCACAAAAATAAAAGCAGATTTGAATTCCTTGCACCCAAAAACATTTTTCTAGGGGGAAGAAATTGCAGAAAAGTAAGTTTCTCTCCTCCCCCCTTAAAACAACATGCCCTACTTAGCCATGCCTCCCCTTTCTCTCATTAAAAATAAAGAAATAATATAAGAGGACAAACGAAACAAACAGTCCATAAAGAATGGAAAAGTTTTAAAGAGTATTTGAAAAATAATGGTATTAAGGGAACTTTCATGGCAGAATTAGACTGAACCTGGAAATGAGTAAATTTAAAGATGAAAAGATGTGAAAGGAAAATAAGTTTAAAAAAATACATAACTGCACGATATAATATATTTAATACACAAAATACAGTGAGATTAATTGGAAGTCATTTTTAACATGTTTTGTTTTATACGTTTTGGAAAAATTAGCTCGAGTGGTGTTAGTTACTTTGTATGTAAAATCATTACTATGTGTGACTTTTTTCTTTTTTGGGTTATTTTGTCTTATAAAGGTTTTAATTTTAAACAATAAAGACAATTAATTAAATAAAGAAATAATAATGGACCAGTGTCCTTTAATTTTGTGCAGTGGGAAGAGGTCAGCGGCTACGACGAGGCCATGAACCCCATCCGGACGTATCAGGTGTGCAACGTGCAAGAAATGAACCAGAACAACTGGCTGCGCACCCAGTTCATCGAGCGCCACGACGTCCAGCGCGTCTACGTGGAGCTGAAATTCACGGTGCGCGACTGCAACAGCATCCCCAACATCCCCGGCTCCTGCAAAGAGACCTTCAACCTTTTCTACTACGAGTCGGACACGGACTCCGCCTCTGCCTCCAGCCCTTTCTGGATGGAAAACCCTTACGTCAAAGTGGATACAATTGCCCCCGACGAGAGTTTCTCGAAGCTGGAGTCCGGCCGGATGAACACCAAGGTGCGCAGCTTCGGGCCCCTTTCCAAGAATGGCTTCTACTTGGCTTTCCAGGACCTGGGAGCTTGCATGTCGCTCATCTCCGTCCGTGCCTTCTACAAAAAGTGCTCCAGCACCATTGCTGGCTTTGCCGTTTTCCCCGAGACCTTGACCGGAGCAGAGCCGACCTCCTTGGTCATTGCTCCAGGCACCTGCATCGCCAATGCGGTGGAAGTGTCCGTGCCCTTGAAACTCTACTGTAATGGCGACGGGGAGTGGATGGTACCTGTGGGAGCTTGCACCTGTGCTGCTGGGTACGAACCGGCTATGAAGGAGACTCAGTGCCTAGGTAAGTGGTGGCCTCCCTCCTGGCGTTCCTTGGTTGCGTGTGTTGAGACTGTCGCTTTAGTTCCTGGCTGGTTTGCCCAATGTATGCTGCTGGTGTAGACATTTTGGCACTCGAGGGAGAAAATCTCAACTCTCTCTTTCCCGCCGCCTCCATCCCCAAGGGTCAAAAAATGAATTAAATTACGATTTCCGCCAGCCAAACCAGATATCTCACCTGACTCATAGTAGGGCCGGCTCATTGTTAATGGTGTACACCATCACGTCAGTCTTAGCTTTTGTCTTCATATAATAGTAATAATAATAATGATATAATAATAATAATAATAATAATAATAATAATAATAATAATAATAATAATAAAATTTATTATTTATACCTCGCCCATCTGGCTGGGTTTCCCCAGCCACTCTGGGCAGCTTCCAACAGAATATTAAAATGCAATAATCTATTAAACATTAAAAGCTTCCCTAAACAGGGCTGCCTTCAGATGTCTTCTAAAAGTCTAGTAGTTGTTTTTCTCTTTGACATCTGGTGGGAGGGCGTTCCACAGGGCAGGTGCCACTACCGAGAAGGCCCTCTGCCTGGTTCCCTGTAACTTGGCTTCTCGCATCGAGGGAACCGCCAGAAAGCCCTCAGCACTGGACCTCAGTGTCCAGGCAGAACGATGGGGGTGGAGACGCTCCTTCAGGTATACTGGACCGAGGCCGTTCGTATACAACACTGAGCAAGAATCTTGAGGCTGGAGCACTGGCAGCCGCCAACAGTTGTCAAGAGTGGGGCAAAGGCAGCATGTCATGGACTGGTTGGAAGGCAGCAGAGGCAAAGAGCCTTTTAAGGTCTCTAGAGTCCGTACTGTTTTTCAGGGCTTTATATGATCAAAAGCAGCACCTTGTCCTTCGCTCTGGAATGATGCCACCAGCCCAGGTTCCTGCTCTCTCTTTATGCAACTGACAGCTCACAAATGCCAGAAGTGTGTGCACACACCACACACCTTTGAGCCTGACCTCCTGACATCTTAGCTTTAAAATTAAAAGGTCTGTGTTTCTGGGTCAGAGCCTGGGCGCATTAAAGCCTCCGAGGTTTATACTGGCCTTGTCTCACTAATACCTTCCGCCATGGCGAATGTCTGGTGGGTGTTTGAAAGTCTAGCAGGTAGCCAGCGATGCTATAGGAAACAGCTTATCTCTGCTTTCTTCCGTAGCACTCTTCCTACCAATTCCTCGGGTCATAGAATGCTTATTTCAGTGTCTGGAGGTTATCTCCCGAAGTGTAAATCCAATTGACTCTGAATCAAACAAAGCCTTGTGGTATTGTCACTGCGAGGTGGTGCTAGGGTACTGAGGAGCAGCCGTCCGTGGCTTGGAGGGGTAGCCAGAGAAGCAAAAGAGTGAGCACTGCCTGCTGCCAGGCTGCGAACCTGGAATCGTAGAACCATAGAGTTTGAAAAGGGACCCCAGGGGGTCATCTAGTCCAACCCGCTGCATTGAAGGAGTCGCAGCTAAAGAATCCCTAACAGATGGCCGACCTCTGTTTAGAAACCTCCAAGGAAGGAGAGCCCACCAGTTTCTCAGGTAGTCTTGCTCTCAGGACGTTCTTCCTCACGTTTAGTCCGAATCTCCTTTCTTGTAAAACCTGTTCTTTTGAAAAACATGTCTGTAAAACATGGCACCTGCAATAGGACATTGATTCATGCTCTGGTGTTTTGTTGTGTGTGTGTGTTTTAGTGCTTTTGTAGGGAATGCAAAGTATATCATCACGTTAACACTTAATCACAGCTGCAAAAGATCTGGGTACTTGGAGGGCAGGGAAAATGGGGGAAGGGGGGGAAGAGAAAGAGAGAGAGAGAGAGAGAGAGGGAGAGGGAGGGAGGGAGGAGGTCTCTCCTATTGCACTGCTCCTTGGCTCAGGTTGGCAGTGTGTGAATTCTGCCTGCTCCGGAGCCCAGCCAACAATGCAAGACTCCTTTCTTTGGGAAGTCCCTGAGTGCCTCACATTGCTCTGAATGTTTGAACAAGGAGAAGCCGCCTGAGCTGCATCTACCTGCTCTAGAACTCAGGGCGGTACAAGTGACCACCGCAAAAGGGAAGATTGGTTGGAATCTGTCTTATACTGGCTAGCTCCTGACTGCTGACACTGACTGGCAGCAGCTGTTCAGGATTTCAGGCGTATGAGACTTTCCCAGCAGGTACCCAGAGATGCTGGGAAGTGATCCTGGTACCTCCTGCGGACAAACCAAGAACTCCCTGACCTACAGCCCTTCCCAAAGGGAGGGAGAGGGCTGTGATGCCCAGGAAATGTCAGCTATGGGCCAGGAGCAATTGCCTCTGGATTTGTAGAGCATCTTCTGCCCTTTGGCAGCATCAAACTTTTAAGCCACAGCCAGTCTCAGGTGGAAGTCTCTTTCTGATTCTTTTGGTGGTCTGGAAGGAGAACTAATTCTCCTGTGCGCTATGTTTTGTTTCAGCCCATTAACTCTCCACTCCCACTTAATCACCTTTAGGGTAATTTTTGGAACAGTAGATGATTACTATTTTGCTACCGTGCCTGCTGCCTTGAGCTGAGGGACCCAGGTGGCGCTGTGAGTTAAACCACAGAGCCTAGGACTTGCTGATCAGAAGGTCGGCAGTTCGAATCCCTGCAACGGGGTGAGCTCCCGTTGTTCGGTCCCAGCTCCTGCCCACCTAGCAGTTCGAAAGCATGTCAAAGTGCAAGTAGATAAATAGGAACCGCTCCGGCGGGAAGGTAAACGGTGTTTCCATGTGCTGCTCTGGTTCGCCAGAAGCGGCTTTGTCATGCTGGCCACATGACCTGGAAGCTGTACGCCGGCTCCCTCGGCCAATAAAGTGAGATGAGCGCCGCAACCCCAGAGTCATTCGCGACTGGACCTAATGGTCAGGGGTCCCTTTACCTTTACCTTTACTGCCTTGAGCTATTCAGAGAAAAAGGTGGGATAAAAAAAATGCAATAAATGAAGAAATTGATCCTGAAAGGCCCCTGAAAGAGCAGCAGAGTTTAGGACGCAATCCCACACTCACGTGCCAGGGAGTAAGCTCATTTGAAGTCAATTGGACTTTCTTCTGAGTAGACAGGCATCAGATTGTGCTCTTAATTGTTCTCCTTCCCCCTGCAAACAAAACCAAACCAAACAAAACCCAACCAGGTATTTAATGTCTGTTCTTAACTTGCTCTGACTTCTCCAAGCCTTCAGGAGTGAGCAAACTGGGACTCCTAAATCAATCAGTCAAGAGAACCTGCGTAGGCAAGGGGAGGGGAATCGGGATGCCTGCAGGGGAGACGGCAGCGACAAGAAGAACTGTTGAATATTTGGCACTGGTGGCTGCCAAGATTTACCTCTGGAGGGTTATTCTCAGGGAAAGAGCTTCTGCAAAACCGGAGCTTGGTGGGTATGATCCTGCCGGGTCATGTCACGTGTAGAGGAGGCGGAGGACCTCAGGCTCAGGGCCCAGATGTGGCCCTCTAGACCTCTCTGTTAGGCCCTTGGAACTCTGCCTAGGCCACACACCCGCCCCGGCCACATTCTCTTTCTCCAGGCCACTCTCCTTGCCAGCCTTTGCTCCATAGCTTAGGTCAGTGGTGGCTAACCTTGACACTCCAGATGTTTTGGAACTACAACTCCCATCATCCCTAGCTAACAGGACCAGTGGTCAGGGATGATGGGAGTTGTAGTTCCAAAACATCTGGAGTGTCAAGGTTAGCCACCACTGGCTTAGGTGGTAGAGCATGAAGCTCTTAATCTCAGGGTTGCGGGTTTGAGCCCCATGTTGGCTGAAAGAGACCTGCGTTGCAGGGGATTGGACTAGATGATCCTTGCGGTCCCTTCCAACTCTACAGTTCTAAGATCCACAACCTCCTTGAGTGTTCTTGCCTGGCTGGAATGTGTATTTGGACTCTTAATAGTGACCTGTTTGCCCGATTGATGTGGGGGGCGTGCGATTTGTGTGTGTGGAAACTAGCCCACTTGAAGGTAATGGCTTTCTTTTCTGTTTGCCCTCCAGAATCTGGTAATAATAATAATAATAATAATAATAATAATAATAATAATTTATTATTTGTACCCCGCCCATCTGGCTGGGCCCTCCCCAGCCACTCTGGGCGGCCTCCAACAGATATTAAAATACATGGTATACACAGGTTTACTGTATCTGTATATGGAGGTTCGGTTTAGCTGTCATGGCCGATAGACGAATTCCCCATGTGGATGTTGTTGTTTCTTCTCCATCTTTTGGGAATGATGAATTCCATAAGCGGACCATGTGTTCATTCCCCTAAGTGATCTCTCCCCCCCCCCCAGTTAGATTTGATACTGTTGGTGCAAAACACAGATGGGCAAACCGTGGCCCATGTACATAGCTGTCAACCCTCCCTTTTTTTGGCGGGAAACTCCCTTATTCCAATGCCGTTTCCCACTGCTATCCCGGATTGTTGATATCCCTTAAATTTCCTGGATTTCAAAGGAAGCAGCTCCTCTCCCTCCCTGCGGGCCAGGGAGGCTCCTCGGCTGCGTTGCTCGGCTGCCAATAAGGAGTCTGAGACCGACTGGGGGCAGAGCTTGCATGCCTTGTGCAGCCAGACCCTCACGCCCAACCAGACAGACAGCCTACCTGCCGTCTATGCACTCGTTCTTTCGCTCTCCCGTTCGCGCACAGCCTCTGGAGCGCAGGGTGGCGAGGCTACTTGGTGCCATTGCACCGCCCTCGCGGCATCCCTTATTTTCAAATCCGAAAGTTTGAAAAAATCCCTTATTTTCAAATACGAAAGTTGACAGCTATGCCCATATATCTTGCAGCCATAATGCTATGCAGGTGCCAAGTAAGGTGGGAAACGGGGTGGGAGGCAAGGAGATGGTGGGGTTGAGGTTGTCCCCACCACTTCAGACTCCATCCCTGATTGCTGCTGGTATGAGACTCCTAAGGTATATCATTAATCCCAAGGCAACGTGGACCTTTGGCAGGGAAAGGGTTACCCACCGTTGGCGTAAAATGTATGAATATTTGAAACTACAAAGCAAGTTGCTGGTCATGAGATAGGTAAAAACACCATAATGCTAGCTGCTGTGGTGTTATTTTTTTTACTGGTGGGCTGTGGGTTAAACCACAGAGCCTAGGGTTTGCTGATCAGAAGGTCGGCGGTTCGAATCCCTGCGACGGGGTGAGCTCCCGTTGCTCGGTCCCAGCTCCTGCCCACCTAGCAGTTCGAAAGCACATCAAAGTGCAAGTAGATAAATAGGCGGGAAGGTAAACGGCGTTTCCGTGCGCTGCTCTGGTTCGCCAGAAGCGGCTTTGTCATGCTGGCCACATGACCCGGAAGCTGTACGCTGGCTCTCGGCCTATAGAGCGAGATGAGTGCTGCAACCCCAGAGTCGGACACGACTGGACCTAATGGTCAGGGGTACCTTTACCTAAAAATCAGTCTGGTTTGGTGGCACCACCCACAGCTCTGTGCTGGGTCTTAACGTTTTTGTCTGATCAAAATAGGCCAAGCTGTCTTCCATACGGTTTGCCTGACCTTTCCTCCTGTTTTCTACCTCCCTATATCATAGGGGGTCTCATGGCCCTGCCCCAGACAGATATTACCAACCGTACGGTACCAGAATTCTTAAGTTCGGGTCCATGCGTTCCGCCATCTTGCCTTGCTGTGTTCAGCCATTTTGTCGGACAAGGCAAGAAATGATTCAGCAGCCTGCTCTCAGCCCCTTTTGGATGCCTGCTAAAGTTTTGACAGGTGTAGACTTTGCTACGATATCCAGTTCATCATCTAGGCAGGTTCTTGGCGCAGATCCAGTACAAATCTTCATTTGCTACTTTGTGCGCTGGGTAATTTAACAGAAAAAGGAAAGAAGAAAAAAGATCCGTGTACATGTGTGTGTCTTCTTGTGCCTTTAAAGCTGGAGATCTTCCATATGAAGGTTTCATGTCCGTAAATGGAAACAGATTTTAAGGATTTGCAGCGCCTTGAAGTTTGCCAGATTTCCTGTAAGTTGTGATGGGACTTTGAAAATGTCCACATATTCCTTGGGCAAATCTGAAATGGAGCTGGCTCTCCCCTCACTCTTCCTTCCCACTCTCTTTTAAGAGAGGGATTCGTGAATCTTCTGCTTAAATGCAGTCTCGAAAAAATCCTCCCATAAAAGGCTTGCGTGTGAAATCATAATTTGCAAGCTTAACGTTCACTCCTGGGGGAGAGGATACCAGCGGTCTTTACACTGTAAAAATCACTGGTTTTTAATACAGCGTTGCGAGGAATAAATCGCACAGCCCTACCGGGGGGTGGGGGCAAAGTACTACCCCTGATAGTTAACTTTGCCATTCATTATTATAAAATAGATTCCTCCAACATGATCAGGGCCTTCTCGGTAGTGGCACCTGCCCTGTGGAACGCCCTCCCACCAGATGTCAAAGAGAAAAACAATTGCCAGACTTTTAGAAGACATCTGAAGGCAGCCCTGTTTAGGGAAGCTTTTAAAGTTTAATAGATTATTGCATTTTAATATTCTGTTGGAAGCCGCCCAGAGTGGCTGGGGAAACCCAGCCAGATGGGTGGGGTATAAATAATAAATTATTATTATCATTATTATTATTATTATTATTATTATTATTATTATTATTATTACTACTACTACTACTACTGTACATTGCAGTCCCGTTTGCTTTACAACAGCCCTGTAAGGTAGGCTGAGAGAAAGTATTGTCCGGTGTAGTACCCTTAACTCCAAATGGACCGCCCCTGTGGTCTTCCAGGTGGTGGATTTGCAACTTCCATTAGCCCTGACCCCTGCAGGCTGGCTGGGGATGGTGTGAGTTGGAGGTGACTAGCATGGGGAGGGCAAACCCCCCCTTCGTTTGCCACTGCAAGTACGCAGGGAGAGCAGGCTATTCCTCCACGCAGAATCTGTCTTGCCTGGCAATTGGGAGGCCGTTTTCTCTAGCCAGACACAGCCAGGCAGTTGGCCGCTGACAAGCCTCTCCTTAAATAGCGCCGAAGTCAGGAGACAAGAGAAGATGCAGAAGTGTTGTGCGGTTAAGAATGAAATACCCCAGGCTATGATACTGTGGAGTCGCAGGTTTCAGTTGCCACATCTGAGCAAACGGTGTGTGCTTAGCATGCTTCCTGGAGTCAGCAGCTTTGGGTTTTTTTCTGCCCACAGAAAAGCTATCAGTGATAGAACGTTAATAAACACTGCAGCTTCTGTCAAGTAAGTTAAAACGCCAGCTTGGCTTGGAAAGCCTTCCGACTGGTTCTCGGAAAAGAGGGGTTGTTGCGCTGTTGGCAGAAAGCGGGGTGGGTAGGGAAGCACAAGGGAGAGGGGGCTTGAGGGGCCAGGCACCCAGAAGCAGAGGGGCTGGAGGGAGAATGGCAGGCTGTCTTTAAAACCGGGTGCTGAGCCTGGGGGACGGGAGACGGAGAGGCTCAGGAAGCCCAAAGCGGGTGAAATGGGAGTTGGAGTCTCCTGCCCATTTGTTCCTATTCTCTGCTTCCGGTTCTTCAGACAGTTGCTGATCCTGAGTCCCATGACTGCTGAGCTTGCTGAAGAATCTCTGGGGAGATAATGTGTGTGCTTAACACCCGGAACTGTCGAGTCCTGGGTTCAAACCCTTTTGGGCGGCTTCGAAAGAGGATCAGACAAATTCTCATGGGACAGATCAGGCGATTGGTGGCTACGATCCATAGTGTCTATATTCTGCCACCGCTGTTGGAGGCAGAATGCTTATGAGTACCAGTTAAAATCACAGATTGTAAAGTCGGAAGGGACCACGAGCGCCATCTAGTCCAACTCCCTTCTCCTCCCCACCCATGGAACCCCTCTCTGGCCTTGTTCAGAAGGCTACCTTTGCAAGAAAGGAGCCGCCTCTGATACTCTGTGCCCCCACAGTGTTCTGCATGGGAGAGGCCTGACCCTGGCTGCTTCCCATAGAGAATTCTGACAACTTTTACTTCTCTTATAGTTTGATCTGCTGCAGCTTCCAAGGTGTGAGACTTGGGAAACCCATGGTCTTCCAAATGTTGCTGAAGCACAGATTGCATCATCCCCAGCAAACGCGGCCAGGGCTGAGAGGAGTTGCAATTCAGCAAGTCTGGATGGCCAGAGGTTCCCCATGCCTCATACACATACAGTGGTCCCTCGACTTACGAATTTAATCTGTTCCGAATGGACACTCGTAGGTCGAAAAGTTTGTAAGTCGAAAAAAGCGATTTCCCATAGGAATGCATTGGGAGAAAAAAATATTCGGAAAAATTCGTATGTCGAAAAAACCGCATCTAAAATTCGTAAGTCGAGGAAACCGCATCTAAAACCGGCAACGATTTCCATTCGGATGTCGAAAAATTCGTAGGCGTGCGACCACTTTTTTCATTCGTAAATTGAAAAATTCGGATGTCGAGTACTTCGTGAGTCGAGGGACCACTGTACTAGTTTCAAACTTGCATTTCTGCATTGAAACGAATTGCCTATTATTATTTTACACGTTACACAGACACTTGAAAACCCAGGTTTGCCACCAAG
This sequence comes from Darevskia mixta, assembly GCA_034641385.1. NCBI lineage: Eukaryota > Metazoa > Chordata > Lepidosauria > Squamata > Lacertidae > Darevskia > Darevskia mixta. The sequence goes on along the minus strand of JAWWNH010000091.1, from coordinate 3,084,695 downwards.
TGTACGCTCCACAGCGAACAGCAACCAATCGGCTGTATCCGGGACTCTTGTGCTTGGACCGGTAACTTTAGGCTGAGGCTGCGGCCTAGCCAGGTGTTCTGTGGAAGATGCTGAAGAAGATGGCGTTTGCATCCTACACCCCTGTGATTTGCAGGGATTATGAAGGCTATGGACTGGCCCAGGCTTTGTTCCCAATCCTTGAGGGGAGGTTTCGGCCATTCTCCCTTCTCCCCTCCTCTCTCTCTCAGCCGGCAGTTCTGAGAGGAGTTTGCTCCTGCCTCACAGTAAATAACAATAAAACTGAATTGCAGCTCAAATGGATTTACAGCAAGGTCTTCTCCGCTCCTTTCTAAACTTCCTGGTCTTTTGAAGATCTCCCGCATCTCTTTCATCTTCCCTGATCCTGCATTCCGAGTTGTTAACAATATGTAACTGGAAATCCCACTCCCAAGAAAATGGAGGATTTTGCTCTGTGGTGCCCATTGGAGCCACCTGGGCATGGAGAGATGGTGTTGGCACCCTTCAAGCCTCGTTTGCTTTTATTTAATTAGCACATGCCTTTCCCTCTGGGACTCGGCTTGGTTCTTCAGGTGGGGGAACCGGAGAGACAGACCCTCAGATGGGAGATGGAGGCGGCTGTCAGCGCCTGCAGATAACTGTGGTCTGACGCAGGGTGGATTTGATTTAAATCAAACCGATTTAAATCACGATTTAAATCACTAGTCAGTAAGGCTCAGGGTGGATAAAAATCAATGATTTTTTTTAAAAAAATCCGATTTAAATAAAAAAAACCATTTTTTTATTTTTTTAAAAAAATCATAGATTTTTATCCACCCTGAGCCTTACTGACTAGTGATTTAAATCATGATTTAAATAGTTTGATTTAAATCAAATCCACCCTGGTCTGACGTGTACTGCAGGGTTGGGGAACCCTTTTGAGACCAGTGGCCGCATTCCTTTCTGGGCAGGTTTCAGGGGGCCACATGCCAGAAATGTGTGGAATCTGAGGCATAAATGGGTGCAGCGACATGAATTCTACATAGGCTAGTTTCTGTGCACACTTCCATGGTCCTATCTACCCTCCTGGCCTGGGTGCAGAGTCCCGGGGGCCAATTAGAAAGGCTTGGAGGGCCGCACTCAGTCTCTCAGCCTGAGGTTCCCTAGCCTTGCTTGAATCCATCAATCCATAAAACCTGGCACCCTCTCAGATATGTGTTAGATTATACAACTCCCCTCACCCCCAGCCCATGTTAGAAACTCGGGTATAAAAGCTAATCGCTAAATGACCTGTGTGTGCATTTACAGATGTTTTCCACCCTTCCCCAACCCTCGTTTGCCTTTGTTCCACGTGAGTGTGGTACAAGACAGAGCTGTTTAAACTGGATGTGCACTTCCAGAGAGCTTTCCTGGCCTCTGTGCCTTCCGAAATCATTGCCGTCTCATTACCACCGCGATAAGGCTTCAGTGTTGATGTTTCCATAGTGTGTGGGCCTGTGTTGTGTGCATGCCTTGATGCCATATAAATGTTAAATAAATCATACCGGTGCCAAGGAAGATAATGTACCGAATGTGCAAGGTTTATGTTTATGCTTCCTGCCCGTGGCTGTCAATGGGGCTTTTATCAAGGTAGAAAGCAAGCAAAAGTGGTTTTTCCAGCCTCCACGTAAGGCTCTCTCCACTGGCTTCATTTGTGCAAACCTTTTTAATCACCGGGCGAACACAGTATCATGACAGATGATTCCCCCCCCCTTTTTTTAGTGGTGTGGGAAACTATGGGACGATTGGGGAAGCGGGGTTGTCAGGTAGCAAGGCAAGTACCTGCAGTAGCCAGATTCCAAAACGTCTGCTAGTTGCGGCACCCTTCACTCCTGCAAGAGAAAGGATTTGCTTCTAAAGTCCGCTGAAATGTGTCCCTTGGAGGAGTTAATCGTTCTGTGTTTCTGTATGAGTCTTTTTACTTGATTGAAAAGAAGCAGGCCTGGAACGTGCAGAAAGACCACAAGTAGACCTTAATTCTGTGTTTGCGCCAAACTCACCAGGTGCAGAAACGGGCAAAAATTACTGGATAGATCAGACGCACCAAACACACCAGAGATGGGCCAGAATCGCCCTCCTCCTGGTCGGTAATTGAGAAGGAGCTAAAGCTGCAGAATTGACCCATGCAGAGACACATTAGGCTCCTTCTTCTTTGCGGCTGGGTGGGTGAGCGTGCTTGCGCTCACTGGAGCATTTATTTTTTTTAGAAAAAAAACTGTCACCGTCTGCAAGCAGTTCTCCCTTGTGGCCTGTTGGTGTGGTTTGGCTCACAGCTTGGAAATTACTAAGCTAAGTGCTCTCAAAGTTTTATTTAGTTGACGGGTTGACGCGCGTTGCATGCTGTGTATCAAACGTGACTAATTCATGCAAATGTGACTTTGGAATGCAAAAGTAAAATACGCCTAATGAGGCATGTGCTTGATATTAGGTGTGGTGGGGGAGCAGCGCCTAAAATAATGCAACCTTGCAAGAAAGTATTCAGGACTCGCTAGCGCTGAAAATTTTGGTCAACTACCATGCTTTCCCAAACACACCAGTGTTGGCGATGTATTCCAAATGGGTCTGAGATTACTGTTTGTCTTAGCAGACAGAAATTGGTTATATACAATTTGGTTAATTTATAAGAACTTGCTCGCTTGGGAGATAATTCTGGCTCGCCACAGGTGATCAGAACAAGTGGCAGGTTGCAGTCCTCTGACAGCGCCCCTTAAAGGTGTAGGAGTTGTACAATAGGCAGGAGACAATGGCTGCTCCCCGCTTGCCGGCCTGACATCTGAAAATCTTAAGTTTAATGAATGCAAAACTACAGAACTCAGAGTGGAGGATTTAAAAGTTTTGATGCTTTTTGTTTTGTCCTTAAGAACTAGAAGAGACGAAGGAGCCAGAAGGGATTAGGATAGAAGGAAAATACTAATCAGTGTTCAAGGATGCATGCAAAAATTAACTGGTGAGAGCAGGACCGAGAACATATATTTTAAGATGCTATTAAAAATAAAAATAAAACCGGGGGGAGTACAAGCAAAGAGCGGATTTCGGATGGCAGAGCTGCAAAAGAATCTGTAATCAAAACTAGCCATTTGAGACTTAGGCTGTCAGCCTGGGATGCTGGCCTGGGGTGGGAGGCGTGATGTGGGACACCTGGAGCAAGGTGGAGGAAGATTCAGAGGCAGGTGGAGCCTCACTCCCGACATTTGCCAAGGTTATGCATTGCAGCCTCTGCTGCGCCCCGAGAGATGAGATGTGGGTGGAGAAAGAGAGCAGCAGGTATCAATGTTTCCAGCTAGGGGAAAAATCCCGGGGCAAGCAAACCTTGGCACTGCGGCTGTCTGTAACCGAGAGGAGGAATTTTGGTGAGATTTTGCTCTGGCTCTAATCCGCAGGTTCCCATGTGCAGCCTTTTAATAATTGCAATAATTGGCAGCTGAGTGGCTGACTGTGTGCCAGTCTCTGTATTTTGGACCTGACCTCTATGGGAGTTCTTGTGAGAGCAACATAGGGGAGCTCTCCACGTACAGCAGGCTGAGCTCGCTGGTGGTATGGAAATGGTGCCTGGCCCAGACTTTGGTGTTCTCTACTACGCCTGGGAAGGAAGTGCTGGTGGGGGAAAGTGGGGCAGTTTATTAATGGGGGCAGGTGGGCCCGGCGAAGTGGCAGAAGGGGAGAGAAAGTGGGTAGCCAAGAGGGCATGATGGGGGCAGTGGGTAGGGCATACTGCGCAAGTGGTTTAATCCTCAAAACATTTACTGAAACCATATTTGAGGACCAACCCAAATATGGCAAAATAATCAAAATTGGGTGAAAACTGGGGGAGTGGTGCAACTCAGATCAAATTAGCTGCTAAAGGCAGTGGTAACGAGGTAGCTCTACAATGCCAGTTTAACACCCACAAGTGATGGGGCCTGGCCCTTGCCCCATGGATTCACATTGGGGTCTCTCTCTCTATCTATCTATCTCTCTCCCCTCCCACCTAACTTACCTCACAGGCTTTTCGAGAGGATAAAAGGTGGGGGAGGAATAGGCCAATTGCACACCCCCCAGCTCCTTGGAGGAACGTTGGAGTAAAAATGTTATTTCAGAAAACAAAGGCCATATTGACTCGACGCAGGTCAAGGCGCAAAGACCCCGTAACCAATTGTATTCCTTGCATGCATGTGTGAGAGAAAGATTGATGGTCTTTAGGACTGCCTTATCTACACTCATCCATCTGAATCCTGCTTTGTTGACTTTTTCGGAAACTGTGCAAAACCTTTTAAGCTGACCTCTGCCGGGATGAAGGGGTTTGATCTCCGGTGACTCAGCTCCCTACTCTCCCCCCCCCAAATATACCCCTGTTTCACATTATTCTCCTTATCCTTGCTCCGGATAATTATTTATTATGTGTGGCTTTCTCGTGTTTATTACACACCCATGGGTCTTTGGCATTCAGGGCTGCGCTCTTGGAGATCTGTGGAACAGCCCTGCCCTAAACAAAACACCAGCAAGGGCCTCCTGGGATTTCACAAGGTTTAGAAATTACATGCTCAGAAGATGTGCTGTTGTCAGTTCAGCCTGGGCTGAGCCTCCTCCTGGCGTTGAACCCAGGCTCTGGGGCTGGGCCCTGCCGAAAGCCCATTTCTAATTAAGCCCTTTGCAATATTTTTGGGTTTCTGAGGCAGCAAGAGGCAAATAACCATCAGCAGTGAAAACCCCGTGTGGGGTCTAAAATGAGGGCAATTTGGGCCTGGCTTGTCTTTTAAGTGAATTTTTTTGAGAGGTGTTCCTTTGGATTTGGTTCTGGCAAAATGACGGTGTCAACTGACTGCCTTCTTGACCTTAATTCAGTTCTCCAGTTCCACCAAACACTCAGCTCCGCTCCTCAAGTCTTTCCTCTCTCTCTCGCTCTCTTGCTTTCCTCGAGGGGAAAAAAGGGGGGGGGGAATCCACTATGGAACTGAATGAGACTTTTCAACGTACGGGATAATGCCTGCACAAATCAAAAGCACCTTGGAAGAGGGGGGGGGGAACCCAGAACAGCAGCTTAGAATGAGAGGTGCCACCTCAGCCACACATCTCCGCACCATCTGCAAGCACTTACGGGAGAAGGATTGGAGGGTTCATAAAGGACAGCTTTTTGCCAGTCGAACCTGATTGCTGCCTTTAACGAAATTGCATGGTTTCTGGACAAAGGGATGTGATGGCTTCAATTTATCTCCAGGACTTGCTCTCTCTCTCCTCTCCGTGCTGGGAATGAAGTCCTGGAGGATTTGGAAAAGCACTGCTGAGGCATACAAAACGATGGCGCGTTGGCTGGAAAGCTGGCCAGGCCCATAAAATGGGATGGCATCCCAGATATTATTCTTGTCTTGTTGGTAACTGGAACCAATTTTTTTTTTAAACGGGTGGGTTTCTTCTTCAGGATGAGGAGTTTGAGCTGGCTGGGGCAAAGAGCTTTGCTAATGATGCGGCAGATGAAGCAGCCTGAGCTCTTGGGGGGTGCTCCTCCCAGCTGGAAGGAGGGGACCCGGACATTTTGGCCGAACTTGCACTTCAGGGATTGCTCAGGGCTTTGGATACTCCTGCCTCTCCTTGCCAAGTGTTCTGTGCGGTAACGACGAGCCATGTGTGAGTCACTTTTGTGTGCGATTTCAGGGTGGTTGTGTGTGTGTGTGTTTGAAAGAAGCCAAGCTCCCACCCTTGGCCCTTAGTCACATGGGCGAGGTCTAGATTTTGCAAGAGAGGCTTCTTCCCCAAGCCAGACCACCGTGCGCTGTGGGTCTCGTCAGGTTGCCTTAGCAGGTTGGGTTGGGTCAACACTAGGCATGCAACATGGGGATCAAGGAGAGCTCAGTTCACCGCAAGATGTGGCAATTTCTTTGTTTTTAGTGCTCCCTTTCTGAGATGACACTCAAGGAATAACCATTTCCGTGGCCTTTCACGCAGTAGGTACTCTGATTCAGAGGTGTTAAAACAGCTATCTCTTGGCCTGCTGCGACCTCGTTAAATAGGCTGGAATGATCTGGACTCCGGGCCTCCTTTGGGAGCAAGGGCAAGATTGAAATCCAATAAATAAAAAAAACCAAACCTGTGTTGCTTTCAGATAGTTGAGGGACCCGCTTCACTCTTCCAGCTGACTTCTAGAACATGTGCAAGAGTAAGAGCTGATTGCTGCTTTCTGCATGAGATGGTGTTCAGAGCAAGCAAGGCTAATATATTCTGCAATGGGTTGTACAGAGGAGCTGTGGCAATTGCATCTGCTGGTGGATGTTCTGGACTCAATAGGAGCCTTGTTCCTGAAGTTCTTGCAGTTGTACACAACTGTTTTTCATTTCTGGTTAATAATAATAATAATAATAATAATAATAATAATAATAATAATAGCAACAACAACAAGAACAACTCTGGACAGCTTCCAGCAAAATATAAAAACATTATAAAATATCAAACATTATAAACTTCCTGATACAGGGCTGCCTTCAGATGTCTTCTAAAAGTTGTGTAGTTCTTTATCTCCTTGCACATAGTATGTTACAGAACTCTTGCACAATGCAAAAGGGAGATGGTCAGAGAACAAATACTTGCCTTTAATCAAGGGACCTGCGATTTGCAAGCAAGGAGGAGGGACGTGGGTGGCACTGTGGGTTAAACCACAGAGCCTAGGGCTTGCCGATCAGAAGGTCGGCGGTTCGAATCCCCGCGACGGGGTGAGCTCCCATTGCTTGGTCCCAGCTCCTGCCAGCCTAGCAGTTCGAAAGCACGTCAAGGTGCAAGTAGATAAATAGGTACCTCTGCAGCGGGAAGGTAAACGGCATTTCTGTGCGCTGCTCTGGTTCGCCAGAAGCGGCTTAGTCATGCTGGCCACATGACCTGGAAGCTGTACGCCGGCTCCCTCGGCCAATAATGCGAGATGAGCGCCACAACCCCAGAGTCGGTCACAACTGGACCTAATGGTCAGGGGTCCCTTTACCCTTTAGAGGTGGAGGAAGTGCTTTTTTTCTCGAGGTATTTCCTTCTCTTTCCACTTTCTTTGAAATCTCAGCATACTGGATCCCAGTACAATAGCGATGGCAGAGGATGGGTGTCTCAAGGGCTGTAGTTCAGTGGTAGAACAGCTGCTCTGCATTCAGAATGCCCCAGCTTCAGTCCCCAGCATCTCCAGGCAGAGCTGAGAGAGACTCTTGGAGATCTGCTGCCACTCAGTGTGGGCAATGTTGAGCTAGGTGGACCCAAAGGAGAGGACTGTCGATGGGTACTAGCCATCAGGGCTATGCTCTGCCTCCACAGTTGGAGACAGTAGACCCGTTCAGAAGAAGACCCGTTTCTGGAAGTCACAGGAGAGGAGAGTGTTTTTCTGCTCAAATCCTGATTGCGGGTTTTCCACGGGCATCTAGTTGGAACCTGCGAGACCAGGATGCTGGACAAGATAGGTCAGAGGCCTGATCCTGCGGGATTCTCTTGGGTTCTTATGTCAAATGGTCTGACTTAGGCAACATCTAAGGCAGCCTCGTAGGGTTGTACACTGTTGTATGAGTGATGAGCAACCACCCCTTGCAATCATGTCTTCATGGAAACATCCTGAGAAAAGCCGGACGCAGGCAGGTAGCCATCGGCCTGCAGGTATGACAATAAGTTGCTGTATTTTTAATTTTGAACATCTGCACCTCGGGGCAGGCCATGCTGCCAGATGTTATTGGGCTTCCGTCAGCTGCGCACAGCCCAGGTCCACTCTTGCCAATAGGCCTGCCTGGCAACGTTGCATCACTGTGTGGGCAGGTCATCCAGATGGAATTGGGTGCTGCTGAGCACAAACTGGGACAGCCCTGGCTCACCCACACATTCTGTCACAACAAAACACGCAGTTGAGTTAGCGGAACCACAGGCAAGCTGGCTGGCACTGTGCTGGTGTTGGCAAGGAGGTCTCTTCCTCTTCTGTTAGAGCCCAGAGCTGTTAGAACAGCCTGAGAAAACGGCCAAGCTGGCAACATGCACTTAACAAAGAATCATAGATAATTGTGGAGTTGGAAGGGACCGTGACAAAATCTTTTGCCCACCACGGGGCTCGAACCCACGGCCCTGAGATTAAGAGCCTCAGGCTCTACCAGCTGAGCTAAAGATTCCGTAAATCAGGAATGGGGGAACCTGTGGCCCTCCACATGTTACTGGACTACATCTCCCATCATCCCTCGCCATTGGACATATTGGTTGGGGCTGACGGGGATTGAATTTCCACTTTGTGTCAACAGACCCATTCCACGGTTTCAGCTTTTAAGATGAGCCAGTCATTTTAAGGACTAGTTTTCCACCAGCATCTGGTTAGCCACTGTGAGAACAGGATGCTAGTCTAGATGGACAATTGGCCAACAGGCTCATCTTATGATCGTTCCCTAGTATTTTCAGTGGCATTTTGTCTCTGTTGTGCACCACCCTGGGATATAAATATTGTTATACGTGCAATAAATATCCACAGGGGCACAGGTTCCCCACCCACCAATCCTTGGTCCATCTAACTGCCCAGTTTCCCCCCAGGATGAGAACAGCTCTCTTTGTTCCTAACCAGGCCTTCCCTAGCTCTGCTGCAGCTGAGATCCTCTTTCTTAATAGTTGATTGATCCCAGAACATGGAAATCTACAAATGAGTAGTTAGCAAAATCAGTTACAGGTAGATAGCCGTGTTGGTCTGTCATAGTCAAAACAAAATAAAAAAATTCCTTCCAGTAGCACCTTAGAGACCAACTAAGTTTGTTCTTGGCATGAGCTTTCGTGTGCATGCTCATACCAAGAACAAACTTAGTTGGTCTCTAAGGTGCTACTGGAAGGAATTTTTTTATTTTGTTTTAGCAAAATCAGGAAAATCACACCTGCATTGTTCACTTGAGAAAGTGCCCAGGAGATGAATAGCCAAGTAGAAGGTCTCAAACCAATAAGTAAATTATCAAACCAATGAGTAAATTTTAAAAAATCGCTCACAGCAGAGATCTAGTCACCTTCAACCTGGTGGTCACGCGGCGCTGTTCAGTTCATGGGCGAAACTTTGGTGTGCGTGCTTCTCCAGCCTGAAAACAAACCAGGCTGTGCAACTTGGAACATTCATGGTGAAAGGGTGTCTGCTTCTTGGATGGGGCTCAGCCCATAAATATGCATAAGGCTGTTTGTGGGTTTCGAGGGGAGGCCCCAAAGGTCAGTCTATTTCGGTTCAAAGCGATGCAGGGCAGGTGTCATACCCCAGCAGGGAAGTCTTGACTGCCAAAAAACTTTTGGAGCCCATTCTAGCCACCAGATGGACGGGCCATGCTCTCCGGGTGGAGAGCGTTGACACAACTGTTTGGGAAAATACGTGCTGAAGCTGGAGACATTCCTTTCCCCCAGTAGATCCGTGGTTAGTGCCATTTGGGAAGCCCAAGCCTCGTTCAGCTGCGTGAGACTTATCTTGTTTTCCTGGCCTCTGCTTCAGGGGCGGAGAGGCTGCCCAAGAAAATAAGGCTGTTTCACATCAGCTTCCAGGTCCCTGGAAGATAGCAATCTTTTTTTTCCTCCCTGGGTTGAGGCTTTGATTCTACACACACACACACCCTCCTCTGCAAGGCAGAGCTAGCCCCAAACACTTTGGCACTCGACCCAAACGGTACTTCCCTGTGGATAAATACACTGCACAACCCACTAGTAAATTCTCCTGCTCCTACCTCACTGGGGAAATAACAGAAGCTGTGCGAGAGAGAAAGTGCAGCGCTTGTTCCTTTCAATGAGGTTTGCGCACCAGAACTTCCCTTTGGAGTGTGTGTCTTAGATCAGATCTCTCTTTCTCCAACTCTGCTGCCCGTTTGTTGTTGTTCAGTCGTGTCCGACTCTTCGTGACCCCATGGACCAGAGCATGCCAGGCACGCCTATCCTTCACTGCCTCCTGCAATTTGGTCACTCATGTTAGTAGCTTCAAGAACACTGTCCAACCATCTCGTCCTCTGTCGTCCCCTTCTCCTTGTGCCCTCAACCTTTCCCAGCATCAGGGTCTTTTCTAGGGAGTCTTCTCTTCTCATGAGGTGGCCAAAGTACTGGAGCCTCAACTTCAGGATCTGTCCTTCTAATGAGCACTCAGGGCTGATTTCTTTAAGAATGGATAGGTTTGATCTTCTTGCAGTCCATGGGACTCTCAAGAGTCTCCTCCAGCACCTGCTGCCCCTTATTGCTACCCAACATCACCCCTCCTAAGGTTGTCTCCATGAGTCCTAGTAGGGTTGTCCCTGCTGCAAGGCGCATAGGAACCAAAGCCTGCAAGCAAATCCACAACAAACATTCCCTGTATATCTGTTTTGGGATAAAGGGAAGGAACCCAGCTTTTATCAAAGCACCCCTCATTGCCTGGAGAAAGTCTTAATGCAGGTGACCAGGTGGGTGCTTGCAACCCTGCACTTAAAGTTACATACAGAACTTGCTTTTCCCAAACAGCAGTCATGTCCAAGCTCAGCTCTACTTAGGGGGGGGGGACCTTTGATGCATAGTAATATTCACCCTGTTCAGCTGAGCAGCCAGCAGTAGGGCAGATAGAGATTACACACAGTTGACTGCTCCTCCGTGCACACAAATCCCCTGCATGCAGAAAACCAATCAGTCAGGGAGAAGAGCAAGAAGGCAAAGCTGGAAATCATCTCCTTGACATTTTTTTTATTGGTGGAGCATTCTGCCAGGTGAGCCTGAATCTGCTGACTAGAGCCATGTAGCCCAGACACAGATTTACCACTCCTTGTCAAAACTAGGCCAACGAGAACCCACGCTTCCATGAATGTACTTGACAGCTGGGCAAGGGTTAATTTATAGCCCCAGGAAGGCAAACGCCATCTTTGGGCCTCTGGTAAGCAAACAGATTTATCAACAAAAGCTCAGCACGGACCCATGGGAAGAGTCAACTGAGAACACTCCATTAGCAGTTACTATCATTGTGGGTTGCGATGCCACATCTCAGGCAATATATACTGGTACATGTTGATGCTGTGAATGAGGGTTGTGGGAACCTGTAGCTTGTCATTAGGCCTGGGTGATTTATCAATACGTCGCCCAGGACTGGTTTGAGGGCCAGAGTACTGTGGCGCCTCACAGGGCCAGGGCTGATGCAACTGGTTCCTCCCAGGTTTATGGCAACCCATGTCAGAAGTGTTTGGGGGCGAATTTCCTTAAAAATAGCTCAACAACTTGTGGCCCAAAAGTTGTTTAAATAAGGCAACCCTACTATATCGTAGGACGCGGGTGGCGCTGTGGTCTAAACCACAGATACTAGGGCTTGCCGATCAGAAGGTCGGCGGTTTGAATCCCCGTGATGGGGTGAGCTCCCGTTGCTCAGTCCCTGCTCCTGCCCACCTAGCAGTTCGAAAGCACATCAAAGTGCAAGTAGATCAATAGGTACCGCTCCGGCGGGAAGGTAAACGGTGTTTCCTTGCGCTGCTCTGGTTCGCCAGAAGCGGCTTAGTCATGCTGGCCACATGACCCGGAAGCTGTACGCCAGCTCCCTCGGCCAATAAAGCAAGATGAGCGCCGCAACCCCAGAGTCGTCCGCGACTGGAGCTTACTATACCTTACTATACCGTGATGTTTGGCTGGTGATACATCGCGAGGTTGAAAGGCTGATATCGCCCAGCCCTACTTGTCAGATGTTGTTGGGACTTCAGTTCCCATCTACCAGCTTGGTCAACGGTAATCCTCGGGTTCTCCACCCTCAGCTCTAAGTTGATCGTTGCTTCTTACCCAGGTGCTTTAAGAAGCAAGGGGGGAATGGGAGTCCTCAGCACGTTCATTTTCTCCATTCTGGGATTTGTGTGTGTGTTGCATGTGGATGGAGGAGTTCTCCATCCTTTTAGCATCTATGGGAGCCTGAAGCTGCAGGGAGACTTTCCGCCTAAGAGAGAACCAGGCCAACCTCCAAGGGCCCTGCCTCGAGATCAGGCCAGCTCATCCCATCGCTCTTTGATCAAAGGAGCTGAAGGCTGAAGCAATCCAGGGAGTGGCTTTCTCAGGGTAAACTGGTTGGGCAAGGCAGCCTTAAGAGAGCTGCCTCTGTGCCGAGGCAGCCCTAAGAGGATTGCAGCAATGAGTGAAATATCCTGTGCTGTGGGTTTCATCTCCCAGCGCTTGGCTCATGCGCTGCTCAGATGGACCTCTTCCTTTGCAGAGGCCAGGTCCCCTCGGTGCGCGGCTGAGCGCTGAGCTCCATTTGGATGCTTCATGCTCCAGATTTCTTACTCAGCCGGGGACTTGGGAGATGGGCGGAAAGGGGTTCATATCAGCGAGGAACATTTGCTAATAAAATGCTTAGGTCATCCGGTGGGATTTTTCCAGAGAATTGCAGCATTAGCAAAGCATCCTAATGGATTGGCTCCCTCTTTCCTGGCGCGGCCGCTCCTTGCGCAGAGTATTGTCTCCGTGTCTGCTGTATCAGGGATGGAGAGTTGGTGGCCCTCCCAGATGTGCTGGCTGGAGCTGTTGGGAGCTGGCGTCCCATGGACATCTGCAGGACCACCAGTTCCCTGTCTCTGCACTATGTGGCTGTCTAAGGCACTGTAATGTGCTTGGTTTGGCTTGGCTTCCTTTGGACAGCGCTCCCCAGGGATGGTGCAGATGCAAGGTTGGCCATGCTTGTTAATATAGCTGAGTCAATATAGCTGACTGTCTCTGCCAGTTACAGACTCTTATTGTTATCTATTACATTTATACACCAGCTTTATCTTCCCGGGAGCTTAAGGTGGTGTATATGGTACTCCTCCTCCCCGTTTCATCCTCACAACAACCCTGCGAGGTAGGTTAGGCTAAGGGATGGTGACTGGCCCAAGGTGAGCTTATGGCTGAGTGGCGAACTTCAATTATGGCTGGCCAGCCTTCCCTCCTCAGGAGGGTTGGGGAACCGCCCATCCAGGGGGCAAAGGCAGCCCCTCCAGACCTCTCTTCTGTGCCCCCCACCCCACCCCTCGGGACTCTTCCCTTTTGCCTCGTTAATTTTAATTTCTGTTAAGAGAAATTGTTGTATACTGCTTAATTGTAAATAAAACCTCTAAGCAGTTTACAATTTGATAGATAGATAGATAGATAGATAGATAGATAGATAGATAGATAGATAGACAGATAACAAAAGTAGAATTTAAAATAAGCTTTTTAGAAAAATCAAAATATAAATAGAATCAACTACTACTACTACTACTACTACTACTACTAATAATAATAATAAACTACCAGCCCTGCTTTGCACCCTCCTTGAATGTTTTTTTGTCTGGCTCCTTGAACTCTGATAATGCCTCTTGCTTGCTTGGCTGAAGAATACCCGGGTGGGAGAGGGAGACATAGAAACTAGCATACTGCCCAGAGATGAAACTCACATTCATTGCTTTGCCTGCTTTTTCCTCTTGCCCCACCCACCATTTCCATGTGGCCCCCGAGCTGTATAAGGTCCCCCATTCCTGCTCTAAGCATGGCTTGGAAATGATCCCGAACGGCAGCCCTGCTGTGAGGCTTACCTGGGGAGCCAAAGGACTCCCTTGTTCCTGACCTCTTCACTGTGAGCAGCACTGCAAGATAATTTCACACCTAGACTTGTAGAGTTGGAAAGGACCCTGAGGGTCATCTAGTCCAACCCCCTGCGATACAGGAATCTTTTGACCAACGTGGGGCTCGAACCCACAACCCTGGGATTAAGAGTCTCGTGCTGTACCAATTGAGCCTGAAAAACAATTCCACCTCAGCTTGGAACGGATGCTGTGAATCCTTTTTACAAAAAAAGAAAAAGTGATGGAACCAGCCGTATTTCCCCAAAGCCTGTGATTAATTCATCTACTTTGAATCTTCTTTTGGGGGGGGGGAGATATAGACCCCCCCCCCGCCCATCCTTGCAGCCATGCCTCCAACAAAGGGGTTGATTATGATGTGAACGGAAGTCTGTTTGAGGGTTTGGATCCAGCTACTCACAGCTGTGGCCTCCTGGCATTTATCAACCCCCCAGAAAAGAGGGTCACACAAGACGCCTTGTTCCAACCAACGGAGCAGGCAGAGGCTTTGAGGGGTTGGAGGCTAGGGGGCTGCCCGCAAGGTGGGGGGGGGGCTTGTGCTGGGTGTGGCCAGCGGGGCTAACAGGCTGCAGTCAGAAGGGGCACTTGGTGTCATCTGCCAGTGAGCGAAGCAAGCAGGGATGACTGGGGGGGGGTGTAATCTCTCAGGGAATGGGTGGCGAAGGCAGGGGGCTGCTAGTAAGCCATTAGGCTCTCGTAAGGGAGTGGAAGGGAGGCGGGTGGCGCTGTGGGTTAAACCACTGAGCCTCTTGGCTTGCCGATCAGAAGGTTGGTGGTTTGAATCCCCGCGACGGGGTGAGCTCCCGTTGCTCGGTCCCTGCTCCTGCCCACCTAACAGTTCGAAAGCACGTCAAAGTGCAAGTAGATAAATAGGTATCACTCCGGCGGGAAGGTAAACGGCGTTTCCATGCGCTGCTCTCATTCGCCAGAAGCGGCTTAGTCATGCTGGCCACATGACCTGGAAGCTGTACTCCGGCTCCCTCAGCCAATAAAGCGAGATGAGCGCCGCAACCCCAGAGTCGTCCGTGACTGGACCTAACGGTCAGGGGTTCCTTTACGGGAGTGGAAATGCTAGCCTGCCTTGCAGGAGTGTTGTACTGATAACTGAGACTGCATGTGAAATGCCTCCCTTGCCTTGCATAAATGCGAAAAGTGAATTGAGTGCACGGGAGAACCCATAGCTCAGCAGCATAGGGCACACTTGTGAGTGATAGAATTACAGAATTGTAGAGTTGGATGGGACCACGAGCGTCATCTAGTCCAACCCCTGCCATGCAGTGAAGCTTTTTCCTCAACGTGGGACTCGAACCCACAACCCTGAGATTAAAGTCCTCATGCTCTGCCAACTGAGCTATGCGGCCGTGCTGTTCCACATTCATTTCTCAGCATTTCCAGTTTGCAGGATTTGAGGAGGCCAGGACCCCAGCTGGGGTGAGTCGCTGCCATTTGGAGGAGGCTGCAGTCCGCTAGGTGGGTCTGGCTCAAGATTAAGGCAGCTCCTCATATGAAGAGAACACAGAGGCAATTTCTGCCAAAACTGCAAGCAATTTAATAAAATGCATGTGCAAATTGTTTTGCTTAGAGAAAGTACTGAGGAACATACCCCAAAAGAGAGGGAGAGATTTGTAGCAGAAAGGAACCACTCAGCAAAACGAAGCAGGCAGGACACCTGTAGCCTTGGCTGGTGATAGTGAAGCTGGTTTCTGTCAATATTCCCCTTCAAAACATATTTATTGAAATTTCTAACATGCAAAAATTGGAAAACACAGGTTCATGTGTAGAGTCTGTCATACAAAATCAGTGGAAACGCTGGTGCTCCCAGGAATGTAATATCGTTTCCTTCTCTCGGTTTTATTGTTGGAACGAAAGGGTCTCATCCACCACCACCGCCCCATGACTGGTTGTGCCCCAGCTCCTCATATATGACTCCTGTTGGACATCTTTGTCTTCTGAATTCCCAGTAAACCCAGCACTGCTTATCAAAATACAGTATTCTGAATTCCGGAGAACCAACCCCCTTGCAGGTTCCTTAGAAAATATGCAAACTATACCGAAATTTTAAGTACTTGGTGATGATTTGGGAACTGGGAGGGAAGAATATAATTATCCATGGACCTTCTGGGTCCCCAGGATGGATCCATTTTACCCGTGGGCAAGTGTTTAGCTGAAACCGGGCCAAAGCCATTAAGCAGATGAACTGGAAATGAGGAAAGGGTGTGCTTTGTTAGTTTATGTGCTGTCATCAAGTTATTTTCATTGCCCTTTAGCTCCAGGGTGGCCAGTGTGGTGCCCTGCAGATGTTGTTGTACTACAACTCCCATAATCCCTCATCATTGGCTATGCTGGCTGGAGCCAATGGGAGTTGGATTCCTACAACATCTGGAGAACATTGTATTGGGTATGAAGGTTCTGGTAAGGATTTACTTGGTTTGCCAAGTCTTATGGGGAAAAGTGACAAGTGGGGGGTGCTGCACGGTTCTGCCTGGGCCCGTTGTTGTTCAACGTCTTTATAAATGATTTGGGCGGAGGAATTGAGGGAATGTCCATACAATTTGCAGATGACACCAAACTGGGAGGGGTGGCTAATGCTGCAGAAGGTGGAATCTGGATTCAGAATGACTTTTAACAGATTTGAAAACTGGGCACAAATTAACAAAATGAATTTCAATAGGGAAAAACTACACAGATATAAGATGGGGGACACCTGGCTTACCAGTATGTGAAAAAGATCTAGGGGTCTTAGTGGACCAAAAGCTGAACATGATTCCACAATGTGACGCAGCAGCAGTAAAGAAAGCCAATGTTATTCTAGGCTGCATCAACGGAAGTCTAGTGTCCAGATCAAGGGAAGTAAGAGTACCACTCTATTCTGCCTTGGTCAGACCACACCTGGAATACTGTGTCTAGTTCTGGGCACCATGAGTTAAAGAAGGATGTTGACAAGCAGAGGATGGCAACCAAGGTGATCAAGGGTCTGGAAACCAAGCCTTATGGTGAATGGTTGAAGGAGCCGGGTATGTTTAGCCTGGAAAAGAGGAGACTAAGAGGAAGTATGATAGTCATCTTCAGATATCTGAAGAGCTGTCACATGGAAGATGGAACAAGCTTGGTTTTTTCCCCCCCTGATCCAGAGGGTAGGACCCAAACCAATTGCTTCAAGTTACAATAAAGGAGATTCTGACTAAGCATCAGGAAGTACTATCTGACAGTAAGAGCTGTGGAGTCTCCTTCCTTGGAGGTTTTTAAGCAGAGCTTAGATGGTCATCTGTCACGGATGCCTTAGTTGATATTCCTGCATTGCAAGGGATTGGGCTAGATGACCCTCCCAACTCTACAATTCTATGATTCTATTATTTACTGTCCTCAGGAACACATCAGCAGCACTCTTAAGCCCATTTCTGTTAGTCTTTTAATGCTGAGTCACCCTGGCATTAAAAACATAAGCATTGCCTTCCTGTTTCATGTCAAAGACCCATTGTCTCCCAGTGCACACAGTCTCCAGTAGTGGCCAGTTGGGACCTGGTGGAGAGAGAGAGAGAGAGAGAGCTTTCCCCATCCTCTGGCTTCTAGTCTGGTGATCAAAAGGCCTTTGAGCATCAAAGTTCCATTCCCAGGTAGAAAGTCCTTCTTCACTCAGCGCATAGTTTAATCTATGGAACTCGCTCCTACAGGAGGCAGGGATTGTCATCCTCTTGGATGACTTCAAAAGAAGATAACACAAAGGGCCAGGCTATGGATGGTTACAAGCCATGATTACTGTGCCCTGCCTCCATGGTTGGAAGCAGCAACGGAATACCAGTTGGTGGAAACCACAGGACGGGAGAGCTCTCTTGCGCTCCGATCCTGCCTACAGGTTTCCCACAAGCCTCTGGTTTGGCCACTCCGGTTGGCCATTGGCTCGCAGCTGGCTCTTCCATTGTTGTGACTCATAACGGCCCTCCATCAATTTGCCTAATCTTTTAAATTAAAAAAAATCCGGCTAAGCCACCAGGGCCTTGACTGCGTCTTGTGGCAATGGATTCCAGAAGTTAATTATTGCTGACAGCCTGGGCTGTAAATAGTCTGGAATGCCAGCAAGGTGGGAAGAAGGAAACATGAATGGCTGGGAACGGAGCCTGAGGGAAGTCGGGCAGACGGTCTGAGGAGACAAGGTCAGCGCTGGTTGTTGCCCAAGCAGATCCCAGACCTGATCCAGAAGGTCTGTGCCAGCCTCTTTCCAAGGTCAAGAGAAACCAATGGGCTTCCGGGAAGGGGTGTTTGGGTGCTGAGGCCCCCCGGATGCCGGGAGGCCAACATATATTCCGGGGACCCCCTCAGTCCACAGCTCCTCAGGGCAGTGGAGCCCAGATCTGGAAGGAAGGCACCTTGACAGCCACACCACTGTGACAAAGAATTCCCTGTTTCCTCCGGATTGAAGGTTGTCCCACATTTACTGCGCCGTAATTGGCTAACGCACTTTGGGAGATGTTGTAGCTGCAATGGGGTAATAACCATGCGGCAAAAAGCCATGATTTGCACATCCAGGGTGAGGCAATGCCATAAGTGCTTTTCCTCACATTCAGCAGACATCATGTGCCCAGGAAGCAAGAAGAAATAAACAAATACAAGTTGACACATTAAGACGTTTCCGGGATTTGGGCCCAGCCCAGGGTAAATAAGGTGCAACTCTAGAAAGGGATACCTCTCTAGCACAGATTAGCCAAGATTGTTGTTGTCGTTTGTATACCGCCCTTCATCTGTAGATCTCAGATCTACAGAATCATGAATTGACAGAATTGTAGTGTTGGAAGGGACCCTGAGGAACATCTAGTCCAACCCCCTGAAATGCAGGAATATGCAGGTGTCCCATTCGGAGATTGAACCTGCAACCTTGGCATTAAGGACCAGGTGCGCAGCCTGGGAGTCATTTTGGACTCACAGCTGTCCATGGAGGCGCAGGTTAATTCTGTGTCCAGGGCAAATGTCTACTAGCTCCATCTGGTGCGCAGGCTGAGACCCTCCCTGCCCGCAGACTGTCTCGCCAGAGTGGTGCATGCTCTAGTTATCTCCCGCTTAGACTACTGCAATGCGCTCTACGTGGGGCTACCTTTGAAGGTGACCCGGAAACTGCAATTAATCCAGAATGCGGCAGCTAGACTGGTGACTGGGAGTGGCCACCGGGACCACATAACACCGGTCCTGAGAGATCTACATTGGCTCCCAGTACGTTTCTGAGCACAATTCAAAGTGTTGGTGTTGACCTTTAAATGGCCTCGGTCCTGTATACCTGAAGGAGCGTCTCCACCCCCACCGTTCAGCCCGGACACTGAGATCCAGTGCCGAGGGCCTTCTGGTGGTTCCCTCACTGAGAGAAGCAAAGCTACAGGGAACCAGGCAGAGGGCCTTCTTGGTAGTGGCGCCCACCCTGTGGAACGCCCTCCCATCAGAGGTCAAAGAGATAAACAACTATATGACATTTAGAAAATACCTGAAGGCAGCCCTGTTTAGGGAAGTTTTTAATCTGTGACATTTTGATGTATTTTAATGTTTGTTGGAAGCCGCCCAGAGTGGCTGGGGGGACCCGGCCAGATGGGGGAGGGTACAAATAATAAATTATTATTATTATTATCATCATCATCATCATCATCGCCGCCACACTCTAACCAACTGAGCTATCCAGGCATGAAAATACAAGATACAGGATAGCAGCACAGGCCACTACAGCAGCGTTTCCCAACCGGTGTGCCGCGGCACACTAGAGTGCCGCGAGACACCGGCTGATGTGCCGCCATGGCTCCAAAGGGAGGCAACTGGAAAGAGGGCTGCAAAGAGCGGGAAAACCTCGCCGCTTCCGACCCTCAGCCGAGCGGAATGCTCGCCCTCGGCTCGGCCCTTAACTTTATAGCGCGCGGGCAGCTAGAGTTCAACGGCGCAGATGCTCCTGAGTCGCTGAGGGAGGGAAGAGGCTAGGGCGAGGGTTGGAAGGGAGCGAAGCCAAGTCCCGGCGGCAACTCCACCTTCTCCCGCTCCCCTCCTCCCGGCTCCACAGCGGAAGCGCGAGGCTCTGAGGCGCTCGCCTTTGTGCTCCGTTCGTCAATGTGGCCCCGCCGTCTCCTGAGGCGCAGTATTTACGGGCGGCATTGCGTTGCCTTGCTTTCGTTCCTTCCTCCTCTTTCTTTAGACTCAGCTTCAAGGGCAGGGCAAAAGTAATGCCCGTATTTATATACTGCCATGCCCGCCGCGTGCCCGCCCGGACTAGGCGGTGGAGGAGGCGGCGGCGGCTGTGGCGGTGGTGGAGGCGCGCGAGAATCCCGACCGGAAGCCTCGCGCGCGCCGCGCTACAGCTGATCCCAGAGGTAACTCTGGGTCAGGAGACCCGGCGCAGCCGGGTGGGGGAGGAGCGGTGTGCCGCGAGATTTTTTCATTGATTCAAGTGTGCCATTGCCTAGATTAGGTTGGGAAACACTGCACTACAGGATGGTGATACGCTGCAGGCGTAAATTACTGAAGTGAGGAGGTTGCACATAGAGCCTGGGGTCTTACAATGAGTTTCATGAAATAGGATTCATAGAATCATAGAATCATAGAGTTGGAAGAGACCACCAGGGCCATCCAGTCCAACCCCCTGCCAAGCAGGAAACACCATCAAAGCATTCCTGACAGGTGGCTGTCAAGCCTCTGCTTAAATACCTCCAAAGAAGGAGACTCCACCACACTCCTTGGCAGCAAATTCCACTGTCGAACAGCTCTTACTGTCAGGAGGTTCTTCCTAATGTTTAGGTGGAATCTTCTTTCTTGTAGTTTGAATCCATTGCTCCGTGTCCACTTCTCTGGAGCAGCAGAAAACAACCTTTCTCCCTCCTCTATATGACATCCTTTTATATATTTGAACATGGCTATCAGATCACCCCTTAACCTTCTCTTCTCATGCACCTCGAAGCTAGAGCAGGGCTGAGGTCTAGGGGAGCCTGGGAAGAGATGATGGATTGCGCTTCTAATCACTTTCCTTCCTTCCTCACCAAACAACTGGAAAGGGAACGTGGAAAAGTCAAAAGGCTCTGTTAAATATTTGCCAGAAATTTGGCAGGGTAGGGGGATATGGAAATTGTTCATCTGATTTGAGCTTGGCAAGAGGGCAAGGACGGCGTTTGCTGCCTCTGGATTCCACCCACTCCGGTTTCGGTGCAGTCCTGGCAGTTTCCTGTCGCACTCCAAATTCCTGTGGCACTTCTCTGTGGTTAGGCAGGATGAAGAGGGCTTTGCCTCGGCAGTCATTGCCGGGGTCGGCGCACTAGGGCTGGGCCCCTGAGCCTGACCGCGCGTGGGGAGGATTCCTCCGCCCCTCCTGTTTACTGCTGTGTACTCATGTCCTGCCCTGGGTGGGTTGGATTTTTTTTTTGCTTTGGCCACAGGATGGGAGTCTGGGAAGCTTGCACTTGAAAGCACGGCAGGTTTTGAAATCAGAACTTGCAGCGCAGGATCTGCTGCATCTTTGCAGAAGCTGAAACATTTAGGGAAACAAGTGGAAAGCACCTAGTCCTCAGGGTGACCGAGAAGGAGAGCCTACAAATAGACTCAAGAGGAGACTGAGCCCACCTTGGGGAGATGGAAGGCTTAGTCCTAGCAGCTCTTATCTTCCCACCCTGCACAGCCATGTCTTTCCGTCAACAACAACTTTCCTTTCCCTGTCCCCAGTATTTAATAAAGGACCCAGGTACTTCCCATTTTGATACGAACCAAACTAGGAGCTGGTGCCAGTTAGGGGAGGCATATTTTTGTTATGTATTTTGTGTTTTTTATGTTGAAATTTTGTGTTGTGAGCTGCCCTGAGATCTATGGGTAAAGGGCGGTATACTACTAATACTAATAAAAAGGCAGTACTGAGTGCGTTGGACTGGTGGTCTGGTTCAGTTCAAGGCAGACTCCTGTGTCCACCAACATTCGCTACTGAAGGTAAAACAAGGCAGTGAATTCACTCCCGTGCACTCAGGAACATTTCCAAAATCCCAATCTCGGCTGTTTTTGTCTCGGATCTAGCCGGGTGTGCTAGTTCACTGCATCAATGGAATTGTTTTAGATGTGGCATGGGTTGGGTTGGAAAGCATCAAATAAAGACTCCAGCCCTCTCCTCTCCCCTTGGATGTGCAGTCCAGGATTCTGGCAACTCGTTTTCTGATCAGCTCTGTGCATTTTAAATCTGGGACTGTCTCTCTCTGTGTGTGTACATATATCATGGGGAGCCTCTTTCTGCAATGGCCATCTGTTCTCCAGTCTCAGTCCCGTTGATTCATTGGGACCATTTTTTTAACCTGCATTCAACGTTTTTTTGTTGAGGACAGAGGAGCCATGTGGATAGTTTGGTTGGTTAAAGCGCAATGCTGATAACGCTAATAATAATTTATTATTATTTATACCCTGCCCATCTGGGTGGGTTTCCCCAATCAAGTTGATTGAGGGGCCCCGATGTGACTTCCTGATGTCACGTGTGACGTTGTGAGGAGCCAGGGGACAGAACTGAACACCCTCTGAACATTGAGGGGGCCATATATACCATATATCGGTATATATGGAGGCCCGAAGCTGCTAGAAGCTGGTGCGTATGGTTGGGAATCAATCAAAGCTGGCAGCCATGAAGTTATTAGATCAAAAGGTTCGTGTTTTCGGCCTGTCCCTCTCCCCCCCCCCCCCGCTCTCTCCCACTCTTGCATATTTTTCTTTCTTCCCTGTATTTATTTGAAGTAGTAATAATAACCCTAATCAATAATAAATACCGAATCCAGGAGCAGGAGAGAGGAAAGAAAGGAGCTGTGTGGAAAACGGCTCAGTCAGCCCTCCAGGCGAACGCGGCCGGGGACGACGTGGTCGGTTGTTCCAGGCCCCCGGGGATTGGAGGGTGGAAAGGAAAAAATGTCTTGGCTCTCGCAGCCCGACTGCTCAGCAACTGTCAGTCTGGTCCACGGAGGCAGCTCCGAGGTCAGCAGGAATCCCAGAGCGAGATGCTGCTCTCTCTTCTCCCGGGATTCCTGCGGTAGTTTGAAAAGACGGGGGGGGGGGGAGACTCAGCAAGCAGGAGCCTCCTGGCACCACCGCCTCTGGGGCTCTGGAAAGAAAAGGGGGGGGGAATGTTCCCACATGGCCTTGGGGGAGTTCCATAGCCCTCAGGGTGCAGATTCCACCATAAGCCGCCCACCAAGTCGAAGCTGACCATGGCTGGACGGTGGGGTGTAAATTTATGGGCTTTTAAATTATTATTTTATGATGTTTTTACTGTACACTGCCATGGATTTCTCCCTCCGAGCTGGTGGTTTATAAAATAAAAAATATAAAAAATACAATACTGTTCAAATCATTGTGGAAGAGAAAGAGCTTGGTTAGGTTGGCCTGCTGACAATTTAAATTTGGAAAGTGCTTTGCAGTTTCACCCCCGTTTTGGGTTCGCACATGCCTGTGCGGTAGGCTGTATCCTGGCTCCCATTTAAGGGGCAGGAGACTTGGATTTGAGAGAGAGACAGAGAGAGAGAAGCAAACTTTGCCCAGGGCCACAGCCCTCACTCATTGAACTTCTCTCAAAGCTGGCATCTTCATCCACATCCAAGTCAACGCCGTCCTCCCTGTATTCATGGACATTGGAAGGGATTGGAAATAAAAGGAAGGGGACTCTGGGAGAAATCCGGGTGAGAGGAATGGAGCAGCCTTGAATGCCAGGCAGGAGAGCCAAAATCAGGGATGGGGAACCTGCGGCTCTCTAGATGTTGTTGGACCGCAACTCCCAATCATAGCTGTCAACTTTTGGATTTGAAAATAAGGGATGCCGCGAGGGCGGTGCAATGGCACCAAGTAGCCTCGCCACCCTGCGCTCCGGAGGCTGCGCGCGAACGGGTGAGCGAAAGAGCGAGCGCATAGACGGCAGGCAGGCTGTCTGTCTGGTTGGGCGTGAGGGTCTGGCAGCACAAGGCATGCAAGCTCCGCCCCCAGTCGGTCTCAGACTCCTTATTGGCAGCCGAGCAACGCAGCTGAGGAGCCTCCCTGGCCGGCAGGGAGGGAGAGGAGCTGCTTCCTTTGAAATCCGGGAAATTGAAGGGATATCAACAATCCGGGATAGCAGCGGGAAACGGCATTGGAAGAAGGGAGTTTCCCGCCAAAAAAAGGGAGGGTTGACAGCTATGCTGCCAATATTGTTCACCATTGGTTCTCCTGTAAATCAAGAAAATCTTTAATAAAAAAGAAGAAGAAGAAGAAGAAGAAGAGAAGAAGAAAGCACCACCCTCGCTCTGATTTGGCTTTATTATGATGCCATGTAGCCAGTGAGATTTGGCTGTGGCCAAAGCTAGTTCAGAATGAGGGCAAGGTCTTCATGTTCTCACTCGGTGGGGGGGGGGGGGAGGATGGTACCCAGCAGTAGAGTTTCAACTGTTGGCGCCATTAGGACTGCAAATCAGGTCTCAGCTAAAAAGGTAAAAGGAAGATACAGGCCGCCACCACTGCCAGGGCCCTTTTCCAGCCACCATTAGGAACCTGACTTCAGGTGCAACCCAGAATTTGCGCCACCGGTGTTTGCTCTGTGATGGTTCATTTATCTAGATAAAGATCAGGGTGTGCTTGTCTGTGTCTCACAACACCATATTCTTCTGCATATAAATTGCTTTAACTGATCCCAGCCTTGTGTTTTCATGTTGTTGTAGCCTGCCCTGGGATGACAATAATAATGATTAATAATATGCAAACCATCACTCCATGCTGGGGCCAACGTGCGATGGTGGCGATTGTTAATTTTAGGATTTGCTTGTTATTGCTCGGCCTGGGGAGGGCATTCGTTTGGGTGAGGTGTTGCAACAAAAAAGTAGGCTGAAATATGAAGCAATTCGGGTTTTTTTGCATATGTGTACCAGCTCTGCATTTGTGTGTAATGGGGCTAAACAGGATCTCTTGTTGTGTGATAGTAACTGAGACCTCCTCTCTCTCCTCTCTCCTCCCCCCCTTCCAGCCTGTGGACCAGGCACCTTCAAGTCAAAGCAGGGGGAAAGTCGGTGTACCCCTTGCCCTCCCAACAGTCGGACAAGCTCCGGGGCAGCTACTCTCTGCATGTGCCAGAACAACTATTTCCGGTCAGACACCGATCCCCCCGACAGTGCCTGCACCAGTAAGTCTGCCCTTGGCATTTCGTTTTCACTTCAAAATGTGTTTATTTCGGGCTTATTATTCTACTCTAGCATGAGGGTACCAAGGCGAGTGAGATGATCCTCTAATGCATTTGTACTTCCGTCCATTGCTTTGTTGACGAAACTAACAATTTACAAAAGATTTGCAAAGCTGCTTCAGGAATTTGGAAGATGGGAGAAGAGGTATGCTGGTGACGCCACGCAGAAATGGCTTTTGGGGTGGGGTGGAGCCTCTGCACTAGCTTTGGGGTGCTGCTGCTTACTGGAAGGAAAGGTAGCCGGGAGGTTGGCATGGTGTAAACGCACCGGCAGAAGCAATCCTGTGCTTCTGCCGATGTTTATGCCCCACACCAATTTCCTTCCCCATCTCTCTCCCCGTGAGCGATAGCAACCTTCCTGCCAGGAACCTCCGCTCTACCCAGCCAGCGGTTTCTGATGTCACGGGTACTAGATCAGTCGGTGCCAGCTTTAACCTGGCTCAGACTAAACCATGCTGCAGACTTGCAGAGCCAGTCTTCTTTTTTTCAGAGCTTGGTTCGGGAGAGAAAAGGGTACATTTGCATTGTACCCACTCAAACCGCCACGCCTAAAAGCGTTACCTCTGCTTCCTCCAATACAAGGTGGTTGTAAAGATGACTAGAGAAACGTGTATGCAAAACTCGTCAAAGACTCACGTGCCTTTGTGTAAATGCCGAGCATCATTTTATTTTATTTTTGGAGAGGGGGTGGCGAAAGGCTCCGAGGGGAGCCCAGCTTCGAGGGTAAGGTTTTGGGGCTTCTTTCGGGTGCCCTTAGCCTCTTTTGATCCCGTGGCAGGTGTCCCGTCGTCCCCGCGCAGCGTCATCTCCAACGTGAACGAGACGTCCCTGGTGCTGGAGTGGAGCGAGCCCCGCGACTCCGGGGGCCGGGAGGACCTGCTCTACAACGTCATCTGCAAGAAGTGCAGCGTGGAGCGCCGGCTGTGCATGCGCTGCGACGACAACGTTGAGTTTGTCCCCCGGCAACTCGGCCTGACCGAGAGGCACATTTACATCAGCAACCTCATGGCTCACACGCAGTACACCTTCGAGATCCAGGCCGTCAACGGGGTCTCGAGCAAGAGCCTCCAGAACCCCCAGTTTGCCTCTGTCAACATCACCACCAACCAGGCAGGTGAGTGCCTCATGGGAAAGGGAGGGCAGCCTAGGCTCTCCCTGGCAATCTCTGCTGAGCCAGCAGTGGAGCAGGAACCTCTGGGACTGAGGCCGTTTCGTGCCAAACAGGCCTTGGACTTGGAGTCTTGGAGCTGCCATGGATTCCTGTGAGCGTGTTGGGCGTCTGGTTGTGCATCTAGACAAGGATTTAAGGTTGCTGTTGTAGAGAACGTAAACGGTGTTGGGGGTTCTTGCTTAAAGAATCGAGAAGGAGCCTTATGGTAACTACGTCCTTTATTTCTAAAACCTTGCCCTAGGTTTGTTTGTTTTGAACTAGTTTCTACACATTTTCCCTCCTTCGATGAAATGAGCCAGTGTGATGGCCTTCCGGGCTTCCCAGACCTTGGGTCCACCTTTCTCGAGCTGAAGGAGGAATTTGGAAGAGGGATGTTCTTTCCCCCTTCTTCTTCCAGCTGTGTGCCCTTTTCCAGGCTCAGATTGATTCTCCTGGAGCTGGCTTTTACCCAGATCTCCTGGGAGAGCAAAGTATGTGCACACACCCTTTCTCTCCTGTCTCTTGGGACGGGGGGGGAGAGCGATACGAGGAAGGGTAGTGACCAGATGAGTGGCTCCAACACTCATTCAGAAATACAACTGTGGGTCCACTGACCTCCAAAACTTGGGGGCTCCTGTTGTGGAGTCAGGATGGCCAGGGCCAACTCGCCCATGAGACAAGGTGAAGCAACTGCTGCAGGCAGCAAGATACATGGGGACCATAGCTGTCAACCCTCCCTTTTTTTGCAGGAAACTCCCTTATTCCAATGCCGTTTCCCGCTTCTATCCCGGATTGTTGATATCCCTTAAATTTCCTGGATTTCAAAGGAAGCAGCTCCTCTCCCTCCCTGCCGGCCAGGGAGGCTCCTCAGCTGCGTTGCTCGGCTGCCAATAAGGAGTCTGAGACTGACTGGGGGCGGAGCTTGCATGCCTTGTGCAGCCAGACCCTCACGCCCAACCAGACAGACAGCCTGCCTGCTGTCTATGCGCTCGCTCTTTTGCTCACCTGTTTGCGCGCAGCCTCTGGAGCGCAGGGTGGCGAGGCTACTTGGTGCCATTGCACCGCCCTCGCGGCATCCCTTATTTTCAAATCCGAAAGTTTTTAAAAATCCCTTATTTTCAAATCTGAAAGTTGACAGCTATGACGGGGACTGCAGATACAGCATCCAAGAACACATTGCTCACTGCTGCTGCCAGACTTGCTGTCTCCTGA
Source organism: Darevskia mixta (assembly GCA_034641385.1). Classification (NCBI taxonomy): domain Eukaryota; kingdom Metazoa; phylum Chordata; class Lepidosauria; order Squamata; family Lacertidae; genus Darevskia; species Darevskia mixta. Next base: position 3,057,607 of record JAWWNH010000091.1, on the reverse strand, counting down.
GCAACCCTCTCCCCAAATGCTGCCTCCACAGCGGTCTCTTGGTAAATAGGAGGCACTGCTAGTCTCCTCCCAACTTCTTTTACCAATGTTGATCTTTATCCCCACGCTTTGCTCATGGCATAGATATTCACTCCCCTCTTCTTCCCTGGCAAGGGGGCGCCATTTTGTGGTTTGCCTCAGGTGCCAAAATGTCTTGAGCCGGCCCTGATAGTGGGCATCATTCCATGTTGCCCCAAAGACAGCCGTTCCAATGTGACCGGTGGGAAATTGCTGGTGGAGCTTGAGGAAGGGATGCTGACCTTTCCAGAAGGCTGCTACTGTTGGGATATGCAATAGAGGAAGCGAAAAGGGTTTCCGTTCCAGATGATGGACTGGATCTTCCAGCTCAGGCCCTGCATTCCAGTGGCTTAATAGACACATTGGCGCCTATCATGCCTTTCACAGTGACCTGTTTGACACAGCGAATGGAACGCCACTTGGCTCTCGAGTGGATTTGACCCATTTTTTAGTGGTCTCGTGAATGCTTCGTTGTGCCTCCAGCTTTATTTGAGTCCTGGAAATCTTAGGAAATGGCAGTAGAAATCTGGCCAAGGAGCCCTGCCCTTTTGGGGGCCAAGGAACACATTTGGAAAATCTAACATTCATGCTGGAGAAAACAATTCACCTAAGAAATACTGGTGGTTCTCAGACTTGCAAAACACCCACATGTAACCCCACAAAACAAGCAAAACACAGGTGAAATAGACAGGCAACATTCACCCCCAAAACAGGCAGCGCAAACGCACACAACCTAACAAGAAAATTGCAGGTGAACCCCTGGCTTCCAAAAAACCCCAACTGCCCAAAATACAGGGAAATAAATAGCTATACCAAGAACTCTGGCCAGAAGTTTCAACAAAAGAAATAATATCTACTCGTGAGTCAAAATCAAATAGGGTATACGGTATATTCTGTTAAGAATTACAGTCTTAAATGCAGTTGCCGATTAGAACAAAAATTATAATTTTAAACAAAGATACATTGAATATTATAATTGAAATTATAATTTTTGTTCTAATCGGCAACTGCATTTAAGACTGTAATTCTTAACAGAATATATACCCTATTTGATTTTGACTCACGAGTAGATATTATTTCTTTTGTTGAAACTTCTGGCCAGAGTTCTTGGTATAGCTATTTATTTCAGTGTATCTTGTAACAAGAACTCCAACTTATTTACAAAATACAGGTAAAGCACCCCAAAAGCACCAGGGCGCACCCATCTTCAGAAACAAGAATGCATCCAAGGAAACGCCCATTCCCCAAACTTACCAAGCACCTGCAGGTTTGCCTTTCCCCCCCTTACTTGAATGTTTTGGATGGGAGCTGGTTTCCTTCCTTTGAGCACCCAAATCAGGCCCAGAAGATCCTAGATCAGTGATGGCTAACCTTGACACTCCAGATGTTTTAGAACTACAACTCCCATCATCCCTAGCTAACAGGATCAGTGGTCAGGGATGATGGGAGTTGTAGTCCCTAAACATCTGGAGTGTCAAGGTTAGCCATCACTGTCCTAGAGAAAGGAAAGGAAGAGGGGAAGCTGGAAGCCTGCACTTCTCTTTCCTGCCAGTCCAGCTGCTGCTGACTTCTTCAAAAGAGAGAGAGAGAGAGAGAGAGAATAACAATCTTTGTGAAAAGCATTTTGAAATCAAGAGTGATGGGGAGCCCTGATGGACCCCAAGGGAAATATTTGGGGGGGGGGCAGAGGCACCATGGTGCCTTTGGGTGCTGCATTGAGGACCTCAGCAACTCACATGTTCACGCCTCGTCTGTCAAGGGAGCCGAATCAGTTGTTATTTCTGCTGATAAGGAGGGAGGCTGACGCTTCTTCTCACCCCCATCCCTTCCGCAGCTCCTTCCGCAGTTCCCACAATGCATCTGCACGGCAGCACGGGAAGCAGCATGACTCTGTCCTGGGAGCCCCCCAAACAGCCCAACGGGATCATCCTGGACTACGAGATAAAGTACTTTGAGAAGGTAAAGCTAATCCTCTGGCAGGGACGTGACGGGCACACTTCAGCCTGACAAACCCTCGGTGCACCTCTTTCCCCGCTGAGAGGGGAATTAGGTAGTGCGCTGAATTCTACTGCGGTAGCCAAGCTGGTGAGCCAGCCAAGCAGGAAGACCTCCGTTCAAATCTTGCCGTTTGTGCCGCCCTGTCTGCAAGGTTGGGGGGGCCGTGATGCCGGCATACTTTACAGAGGTGGTTGTGATGATTGTTGCAGAGATGGAGGAATCTTTCAGGCGTTGTGGGACTCTCAACTCCCACCAGGCCCAGCCAATATGGACAGTGGGAGTTGGGGAACAGCAGCATCTGGAGGGTGCTGGATTATATCCCATATATAACGAAACATTTTAGCAACGAGAGGTGCTGTACAGAGCAACGGTTAATAAGAGCAGCAACAAATAATGACGATTAGCAATGATAAAGAGGAGAGAATGCAGGGTATTAAACGGGTGGCGCTGTGGTCTAAACCACTGAGCCTCTTGGGCTTGCCGATCAGAAGGTCGGCAGTTCGAATCCCCGCGACGGGGTGAGCTCCCGTTGCTCGGTCCCAGCTCCTGCCAACCTAGCAGTTCGAAAGCACATCAAAGTGCAAGTAGATAAATAGGTACCACTCCGGCGGGAAGGTAAACGGCGTTTCCGTGTGCTGCTCTGGTTCGCCAGAAGCGGCTTAATCATGCTGGCCACATGACCCAGAAGCTGTCTGTGGACAAACACCGGCTCCCTCGGCCTATAGAGTGAGATGAGCGCCGCAACCTCAGTCGTCCACGACTGGACCTAACGGTCAGGGGTACCTTTACCTTTTAGCTTATCAATACACGGCCTTCCCAGGTTGCCTTTATTTACTCCAGAGAAAACCACTTGAAAGTTGTGCAAAGGAGAATTCTGGGGTGACCCTGAACGCCTTTGCTCTGTGTGTCCCTTCTTGTAGAGACGCCTAAAGCAGGCGTGGGGAACCTTTGGCCCTCTAGGTCAGGCATCCCCCAACTTTGGCCCTCCAGATGTTTTGGACTACAATTCCCATCATCCCTGACCAATGGTCCTGTTAGCTAGGGATCATGCCAAAACATCTGGAGGGCCGCAGTTTGGGGATGCCTGCTCTAGGTGTTAGGAAAATAAGAAGAGCCTGCTGGATCAGGCCAATGGCCCATCTAGTCCAGCATCCTCTTCTCACAGTGGCCAACCAGATGCCTGTGGGAAACCAGCAAGCAGGATTTGAGCACAAGAGCAACTCTCCCCTCCTGTGGTTTCCAGCAACTGGTCTTCAGAAGCATTGCTGCTTCCAGCCTTGGAAGCAGAAGACAGCCACCAGGGCTAGTAGTCTTTGACTGCTGTTCTTCCATGAATTAGTCTAATCCTCTTTTAAAGCCATCCAAGCCTGGGAAGGGCTGGATGTGACCCTGAGCCGCCCCTGTTCTCTTCCCCTGCAGCAGGAGCAGAGCGACGGCATCGCCAACACCGTCACCAGCCAGAAGAACAACGTGCGCTTGGAAGGGCTGAGGCCCAACTCTGCCTACATGGTGCAGGTCCGGGCGCGGACGGTGGCTGGCTATGGGATGTACAGCCTCCCCATGGAGTTTCGGACACCAGTGGAGGATGGTATGAGCTTTCCACCTTCCCCTCCCTTCTCCACAGGCTTCTGCCATCCAAGCATCTCCCTTCCTTCTCCACTCTCCCACCTTCCAACGCTCTTCCTTCCTCTCCTAACAGGCTCCAGCAGCAAGAGCTTCCAAGAACTGCCTCTTATCGTGGGGTCGGCTACCGCAGGCCTCGTCTTCGTGATTGCGGTCGTGGTGATCGCCATTGTCTGCTTCAGGTACTGGTGGGGATGAGGGAGAGCCTGGGCGTGACTATTCATTCTGTCAAGGATTGGGACTGCCTATATTAGCGGTAGCCAATTTGTGGTGCTGTCCAGATGCTCTGGACTACGGCCCCCATCCCTCCAGATGTTGCTAGACTCTCAACTCCCAGCATGGCATCAATGGTCAGGGGTGGTAATCCACAGAGTCCGGAGGGCACCACGTTGGCTATCCCCGGCTTGCATGAACAAGCAAAAGTCTTGGGGCACCTCCAAGACGGATTGATTATGACTTAAGTTGGGGACGGGGAGACTTCACCTTTCTGGAAGTTGTTGGGCTCCAAATTCGCATCATTCCTGAGCATGGATCCAGTGCTGGAAATTAGCCAGTCGCCAGGCGCATTTTGCGACTGGTGCGAGTCCCATTGCGACCGCATGGAGATCTCTGAATGCCAGGTTGGCAACTGGGGAAAGCAAAATGTCACCTAGAGAAGTATTTTTCTCGAAGCTTGCATTTGCTTTATTCTGGATTGTTTTGTTTGATGCTTTGATGTATTGTAAACCGCTTTGAGATTTGTTCTTTAAAATATAATAATAATAATTAATAATTTATTATTTATACCCCGCCCATCTGGCTGGGTTTCCTAGTGGTATAGAAATGAAAACCAACAACAATAAAGATCTCACCGGGGGTGGGGGGAGGGGCCTAGACATTCCATTGCGGCGACCTTAAGGTGTCATTTGGTGATCAGCTTATAGATATACAGTGGAACCTCTACTTACAGACATCATCCATTCCGGAGGTCCATCTGCTGGTCGAAAGGGGACACTAGAAGAGGCGTCTTGTGCGCGTGCGCATTCGGCGGTAGCGCGCTTCTGCGCATGCGCAGACGGCGGCAGCCGCTTCTGCGCACGTGCAAATGGCAGAAGTCGCATGCACGAATCGTGGCAAACCAAGGAAATCATAAAGCACTATAGGGATACATTTGAATATAACAGGGACAATACAGATATAGCAACAATTTTAAAAATATATAAATTAAAACTTAGGCGAGGCGTATGTAAGTCGAGGTTCCACTGTATATGAGTTTCTAACACTGCACGGATCATGCTGGTTAGGGTCGATAGTAGTTGCAGTCCGACCGCTTCTAGGAGGACCGCAGGTTCCCCCATCCCACCAACTTTCGTGAAGTTGATTCCACTTCATCAGATTCATGGTGTGCAGTTCTCAGTTGCCCATGTCTGTATAGATATCTGTATATCCATGGAGGCGAAGGGAATGATAAGCCGCGAGGTCAGAGGGAAACGGAATGCAGAAAGTGCAGACTGTGGCCCTTCAATTAGAGGTGCAATGAAAGTGCAGAAGCCCTTTATAGCACCCTGCCTTCATGGTATCCCCACGGCTGATTGAATACTCTCCAGCTATTATCTGTGCATGGATAATAATAACTGTGCGTAGATAACAGACCAAGAGGATGGGTGGAGTAGATTTCGGCTCTCTGTGTGTAATGGTGTTCAGTGTTCCAGTGCTCAGGTTTTGGTGGGAAGATGACCAGGAGGTGGGTAATGTTGCAGGCTGCTTGATGCCTTCTTTTCTCTTTGGGCAGGAAGCAACAAAACAACGCAGACTCGGAGTATACGGAGAAGCTGCAGCAATACAGTGAGTATCAAGCCAGGGGTGGCTTGAGCACCTGAGTGTTTTCATGGGCTCTGGTTTCTCAAGCCTGCATTTATTTCCTGCATGCCTGTGTGCGCTCTGCAGCCCCAAAGGAGGCAGCCAGCCTTGTTGTAGCTGCTGCAAAAGGCTGCATGTAAACCTCTTCGTCCTCTTTCTCCGATGGAAAGGTGGTACACAGCGGTGATGATCATGTATCCTCACAACTGTGCTTCCTTATGGCAATTCCTGGCAGCGTTCTTCCAACCCCCAACAACCTTTGCATTCCGTTTTGACAAAAGAGATTACAAGTTTCTAGCCCTCATTGTAATAAGGAAAAACTGTCCGTAGTATTCAGAACAGGATTTTCCTTTAGGGGTGTCAGTGAATTAAAGGCATGTAAAGACCGCCTTTTTAGTTTAAAAAGAAAAGAAGTAATTGCATAATTTGCCACCAGGTCCACGTTGGGCAAAAAGAATCCCGCATTGCAGGGGGTTGGACTAGATGACCCTCGTGGTCCCTTCCAACTTTACAATTCTATAATTATGTGATTCTAATCTTGGGGATAATCGAGAAGAACCCCGAGAGTCAAACTTAAACGAGCCCCGGGTATGTCTGCATGCTCTCTATTGTGATAAAAGCTCGTGTCCTGATCCCACACTTAATGCTAATTTCCTCTCTGTCCTTGCAGTCACTCCAGGGATGAAGGTTTATATCGACCCTTTCACTTACGAGGACCCCAACGAAGCCGTCCGGGAGTTTGCCAAGGAAATCGACATTTCGTGCGTGAAAATCGAGGAGGTGATTGGAGCAGGCAAGTCACCTGACGGCGCGGCTCAGTTCCTGCCCACCGAGGGACGAGGAGGGGGCGGGGTCCGGCTGTACTCTCGGTGGGTGTGGCCACCCGTTTCCGGCATGTGACCGTCTTTCCCTCCCGCAGGTGAATTCGGAGAAGTCTGCCGGGGCCGCCTCAAGCTTCCGGGCAGGAGGGAGATCTTTGTGGCCATCAAAACACTGAAAGTGGGCTACACGGACCGGCAGAGGCGAGACTTCCTGAGCGAGGCCAGCATCATGGGGCAGTTTGACCACCCCAACATCATTCACCTGGAGGGGGTGGTCACCAAGAGCCGACCCGTCATGATCGTCACGGAGTTCATGGAGAACTGCGCCCTCGACTCCTTCCTGCGGGTGAGCAGGACTCCCCGGTCTTGCCAAGAGCTTCCTGGGCTCTTTCCAAGCAGACGTATAATGCATACTCCATTACCTTTCTTATCCATTCTTCTTTTTTTGGAGATTCTTCTTCCTTCCATCTCTGCACATATAGAATCCAAGCTGCTGTTGGTACATACATAAACAACTTTAACATTTTTTTGGGGGGGGAGGGGATTCCAGCCCCCTATCATCCCTAAGAGAAACGCTTTGGGCTTTATAAATATGCTCATCCTCGTGGTCTCTTCCAATTCTATGATCTGAGCCCTACTCAACCCATCAAATGTGGACGTGTCACTCCAATGTTTGGCAGGGGTTTCTTGCCATCTTACATATTTCACGAACCCATTTGCTTTGCGATGTGCAAACGGTGTGTGTGTACATGCACGCACCATGGCAAGACTCCTGAGAGCCAGTGTGGTGTAGTGGTTAAGAGCGGTGGACTCATAATCTGGTGAACCGGGTTCGCGTCTCCACTCCTCCACATGCAGCTGCTTGGTTGCCTTGGGCTTGTCCCACTTCTTTGAAGTCTCTCCACTCACCTCACAGAGTGTTTGTTGTGGGGGAGGAAGTGAAAGGAGAATGTTAGCTGCTTTGAGACTCCTTCGGGTAGTGATAAAGCGGGATATCAAATCCAAACTCTTCTTCTTCTCTGGGCAGGTGCCTTTGGGCGGCTGGTGGGCGAGATTATTTGGAGTATTGAAGGGAAGATTGGAGGCCAGTGGAAAAATACAGGCTAAGCTTCCTTTCCAAGCCCAGAACATCACCTGGGATAGAGGCATTAACATGGAGAAAGGGGTTGATGGCTCATCAGGAGCCAGTGTGGTGTAGTGATTAAGAGCGGTGGACTCGTAATCTGGTGAACCGGGTTCGCGTCTCCGCTCCTCCACATGCAGCTGCTGGGTGACCTTGGGCTAGTCACACTTCTCTGAAGTCTCTCAGCCCCACTCACCTGTTTGTTGTAGGGGAGGAAGGGAAAGGAGAATGTTAGCCTCTTTGAGACTCCTTCGGGTAGTGATAAAGCGGGATATCAAATCCAAACTCTTCTTCCTAAGGATAGGCAAGGAAACAGCCCACGGAGAGCTGATCTTTTCAAACCTGAGTCGAAGGGAGCAATTCTTTCTGACCCCTCTCTGCTTGTTCCACCAACAGCTGAATGACGGGCAGTTCACGGTGATCCAGCTGGTTGGCATGCTTCGCGGCATCGCCGCTGGCATGAAGTACCTGTCCGAGATGAACTACGTGCACCGGGACCTAGCAGCCCGCAACATCTTGGTCAACAGCAACCTGGTGTGCAAAGTGTCCGACTTTGGGCTCTCGCGCTTCTTGGAGGACGACCCCGCGGACCCCACCTACACCAGCTCACTGGTATGTGACACCCTCGCCGCCGTGCCCTGTCCCTCCTCTCTCAGAGACCTGGCAGGGAAGGTTGCGTAAGCCCTGTCCATGGACTGGTCTCTCCGCAGCCGTGAAGCTCATTGGCTGTCCTTGACTCTCAGCCTAACTCCTGGGCCATAAACAATGTGAGGACCTCCAGACACGGTTCCCAGGCTTGCGTCCTGGGGGGTCACTTCGGTGCTGCTAACACAGCAGTTTGACTCCCTCCCCGCACTCCATTGTGTCTCGAGACAGGCGGGCACCAACTAACAATTCTGAGGATAAAATGGGGAGGGGGGGAACTGTGTTGAGCTCCTTGGGAGAACGCTGAGGTATATAAATTTAATAAATGAATAGCTTTGGGGGCATCGAGAGGAATTGGGAGCGCCATGTGGAAGCACTGGATTAGGGAAAGGACAAAATCTGCCAGCAGTTCTGACTTCTTTGGGAAGAAGTCCTACTCTTCTGCGTGAATGGATCTCCAAACCCTCCCGGGGTTATCCGCATTTACAGAGACCGCAGGTGTCAGAAGGTGGGGGAGCCCATGCAGCTTCAGGCTGACCCCGTCTCCCTCCTGGACTGCCAGGATTGATTGATTGATTGATTTGATTTGATTTGATTTGATTTGATTTGATTTGATTTTCCCCCCATACCGCTTTATATATTTAAGAAAAATCTCAAAGCGGTTTACAGCATATTAAATCAATAAAACATAAATAAAACAGTCAAATATAGAATATACAGCCAAAGCAACGTAACAGAAAACTAAAATATTATCTTAAAGATTTCAAAATAAAACATTTACAAAGGTGGTGAACTAAAATGCATATTTAACATAGTAGGGCTGGGTGAGTCTGGGGCAGCGGATTGTATAATAATAATAATAATAATAATTTATTATTTATACCCCGCCCATCTGGCTGGGTTTCCCCAGCCACTCTGGGCGGCTTTCAACAGGGCATTAAAATACAGTAATCTATAAAACATTAAAAGCCTCCCTAAACAGGGCTGCCTTCAGATGTCTTCTAAATGTCTGGTAGTTGTTGTTTTCTTTGACATCTGAAGGGAGGGCGTTCCACAGGGCGGGCGCCACTACCGAGAAGGCCCTCTGCCTGGTTCCCTGTAGCTTGGCTTCACGCAGCGAGGGAACCGCCAGAAGGCCCTCGGCACTGGACCTCAGTGTCCGGGCTGACCGATGGGGGTGGAGACGCTCCTTCAGGTATACAGGACCGAAGCCATTTAGGGCTTTAAAGGTCAGCACCAACACTTTGAATTGTGCTCGGAAACGTACTGGGAGCCAGTGTAGGTCTTTCAAGACCGGTGTTATGTGGTCTCGGCGGCCGCTCCCAGTCACCAGTCTAGCTGCCGCATTCTGGATTAGTTGTAGTTTCCGGGTCACCTTCAAAGGTAGCCCCACGTAGAGCGCATTGCAGTAGTCCAAGCGAGAGATAACTAGAGCATGTACCACTCTGGCGAGACAGTCCGCGGGCAGGTAGGGTCTCAGCCTGCGTACCAGATGGAGCTGGTAGGCAGCTGCCCTGGATACAGAATTAATCTGTGCCTCCATGGACAGCTGTGAGTCCAAAATGACTCCCAGGCTGCGCACCTGGTCCTTCAGGGGCACAGTTACCCCATTCAGGACCAGGGAGTCCTCCACACCTGCCCGCCTCCTGTCCCCCAAAAACAGCACTTCTGTCTTGTCAGGATTCAACCTCAATCTGTTAGCCGCCATCCATCCTCCAACCGCCTCCAAACACTCACACAGGACCTTCACCGCCTTCACTGGTTCTGATTTGAAAGAGAGGTAGAGCTGGGTATCATCCGCATACTGATGAACACCCAGTCCAAACCCCCTGATGATCTCTCCCAGCGGCTGCATATAGATGTTAAAAAGCATGGGGGAGAGGACAGAACCCTGAGGTACCCCACAAGTGAGAGCCCAGGGGTCTGAACACTCATCCCCCACCACCACTTTCTGAACACGGCCCAGGAGGAAGGAGTGGAACCACTGTATAACAGTGCCCCCAGCTCCCAAACCCTCTAGACGGTCCAGAAGGATGTTATGGTCGATGGTGTCAAAGGCCGCTGAGAGATCCAGCAGAACCAGGAAACAGCTCTCACCTTTGTCCCTAGCCCGCCGGAGATCATCGACCAGTGCGACCAAGGCAGTTTCAGTCCCATGATGGGGTCTGAATCCCGATTGGAAGGGATCCAAATGGTCCGCTTCTTCCAGGCGTGCCTGGAGTTGTTCAGCAACCACTCGCTCAATCACCTTGCCCAAGAATGGAAGATTTGAGACTGGGCGATAGTTGGCCATATTGGCCGCATCCAAAGATGGTTTTTTAAGAAGCGGTTTAATAACCGCCTCTTTTAGCGGGTCTGGGAAGGCTCCCTCGCAGAGAGAAGCATTCACCACCCCGCAAAGCCCATCGCCCAGCCTTTCCCGGCTAGCTTTTATAAGCCAGGATGGGCAAGGATCAAGGAGACAGGTGGTTGGTTTCACTCGTCCAAGCAGCCTGTCCACATCCTCGGAGGTAACAGATTGTATGGGGGCAACGGAGGGGTTGGCGCTAATTAACGGTGTCAAGTGTCTCTTCCCGCAGGGCGGCAAGATCCCGATCCGGTGGACGGCCCCGGAAGCCATCGCCTACCGCAAGTTCACGTCCGCCAGCGACGTGTGGAGCTACGGGATCGTCATGTGGGAGGTGATGTCCTACGGCGAAAGACCTTACTGGGATATGTCCAACCAGGATGTAAGTACGGCCTCCTCCCGTGTAGGAGAAGGAGAGGTGCAGGAGCAAAAGCGCCCCTACGTGACCCCTTGCCTGTTTCCTGCTGGTCTCCTTAGGTGATCAACGCCGTGGAGCAAGACTACCGCCTTCCTCCGCCCATGGACTGCCCCACGGCGCTGCACCAGCTCATGCTGGACTGCTGGGTGCGCGACCGCAACCTCCGGCCCAAGTTCTCTCAGATCGTGAACACGCTCGACAAGCTGATCCGCAACGCCGCCAGCCTGAAGGTCATCGCCAGCGTGCAGTCTGGGTCAGTGGCGTTCGCCCCCTCACCCTCTCCAAGCACAGGCAACCTGCTGTGTCTGGACTAACTGTGCCAAGTTTCTAGCTCTCATGGAGGAAAAATAAATAAGCCAACCTCGGATAGATCTATCTATGGCTTTAGGGGCTGGAGTCGGGCAGCAGCCGGGGCTGGAGCGACGAGCAAAGAGGGTGGACAGGGAAGCGGACAGCCGCCTTTAGCCTCCTCGCGCGCCACAGGACTGCCAGGACTCAGCCCCACACGCAGCCCACTCTCCCCCTCCCGAGCCTTGCCTGACCTCTGGGCTCTCTCATCCTTCGCAGCGTTTCCCAGCCCCTCCTGGACCGCACCGTGCCGGATTACACCACCTTCACGACTGTGGGCGACTGGCTCGACGCCATCAAAATGGGGCGGTACAAGGAGAACTTCGTCAACGCCGGATTCGCCTCCTTCGACCTGGTCGCCCAAATGACAGCCGAGTAAGTACGAAGGGGCGTGGCGGCGGGGCAAAGCACGCGGCGGCCCCAGGAGACCGGGCCGTTTCCGGTTACACCAGACAACGTAGCAGGGGAAGGCCGAGATTGGCATGTTACGTAACCTGGGTACAGTCTCAGGGGCCAGGTGATGACTGGAACGTCCTCACCAGGGATGCTACAAGCCACAGGGGGACAGAGGTTGGCATGTAGTTCCCTGGTCCGTTTATGGTGGGCAACCTAACGCCTGCTTTTGGCTAGGATGCGTTCAGAGTGTGCTGGACACGGTATACAGTTGAGACTTTTTGATGCTGTTAAGCAAGAGAGTGCCCACCCAGGGCCCCTGAACACAGAGGACGGAGCTGTTAAACGTCCCTGAATATGCAGCCGTGGTTTGTGTGAGATACATTGGTGGACAGCAAGGAGCCAAGTATATAATAATAATAATAATTTTTCAAAAGCGGACTGCACCCGACTACAGTAGGCTGAGTATTCTCTGCTCTTTAAAAGCTCTGCAGCGTGGGAAACAGACATCTTTCCAGGGGTGGGAAATGGCAAGGAAGTGGATTTGGGGGAAACTTTCGGAGAAACTCCCCAGTGGTTATGGCACCTTAAGAAGGGGACAAACAACCTTGGGAAGTGGTCGTGGTCTCTCCTTTGCTGGGCTTGTGGGAGCAGATGCTTGATAGCCTCCTGCCAGGGACTTGGTGGCCTCTAAGACAGCTCCCAGCTCCTTGATTCTGTGACCTCTCGAAATCATGCCCATTCTAATATGTCTGTTTATTATGCATTGCTCTTCCATTCCTATGGAAGGGCGGAGACAGTGTGGGGCACCGAAGCCCACTCCCTTGCGCTCTGAAAATCTGGCTTCCGCCATCCCCTTTTGACATTAGACTCCTGGAATTGTCCAGTTTATTTTGTACCCTGTGTTTGCAGCTTTTAAGCGTCAGTAACTGCCTGGCCACTGTCAGACACTGGACTATGGCCATATTCACACCATACATTTAAAGCACTGTGAGACCCCTTTAAACAGCCAGGGCTTCCCCTAAAAAAATTCCAGGAGTTTTTAAAGGGTTCTGAGAGCAGTTAGAAAAACCCCGTTCACCTCCCAGAACCACAATTCCCAGAGTGGTTTAACGGGCAATCCTTCTGCACAGGGAACTCTGGGAAATGTAGCGCTGTGAGGAGAACAGGGGCCTCCTGGCAACCCTCAATGACCTTAACAACTATACTTCCCAGGATTCTTTCGGGGAAGCCATGACTGCTTTAAATGTGAGTGTTGCCCCAGGTGGAGCCTTTGCCTAACCCGACATTCCCCTTCAACGTTTTTGGGTTTTTGATCATCCACACCTGATCTCCATCATGCTGTCTTCTGTGTCCAGAGAGCTTCTCTTCGTTCCTTTGCATTTGGACCGTGGAATGAAATTCTCACCAGCCTACCGGGCAGGGGTGGGAGATGACAGTCTTTTGTAGACGATTCATCGTCCGGGGTCACAACTCGCCATCTCCTGGTGCAAGCCACTAGTCAAAAGATCCTTGCTGCTGCCAAATGTGGCGAGCCGGCACTTGAGTATTTGCTGAGACCTTCATGGGACATGCATTCCATGAAGTCAATCCTCTTGTACTGACTTCAGCACTGCCCAAAAAAAAAAAGCAAAGAAAGACTTTGAATTGGCCCTTTGTTAGGCCAGGGACTCAGAATCCCCCCGTGCCTTCGCTCGAGAACAGTGGTGCTCTGGATTTAAATGTCTTATTGCAGGGGTGGGGGTAGATTCTGCAGAGGGCCATGTGCATTGAGTCACTCACTCCGGAATGTGCCAAGCCAGCCCCGCTGTTCTGCTAGGTGGGGGCCTCCGGATGCCTGCCCCAGAGGCCTTCTCTGATGGCACCGCTGCTCGGGAATGGTCCTGTCCAGGGCAGGGAGGTGTCCTCCGTGTGTGGACTGTTCACAGAACCTCCCCGCCCAGCAAAAAAAATAAAAAAAATAAAAAAATCCCCAGCTGCTTAAACACGGACTCTGTATTCTTAAGGTCCAGGGACACGAACCATAGTCCTACCCAAGTGTCAAGTGGAGAGGAGGAAGGTCATCTGAAGGGGGCGGGCAGGACTGTGGCTGAAAAAGTCAATTCATGAAATGGAAGTCAGTTCACACCACTGAAAATAGTCGTGTCCAGCACAGTGCCAAATTAATAGAATAGAGTAGAGTAGAGTAGAATAGAATAGAATAGAATAGAATAGAGTAGAATAGAATAGAATAGAATAGAATAGAATAGAATAGAATAGAATAGAATAGAATAGAATAGAATAGAATATATTTTTATTGTCATTGTCCCCTTCGGGGACAACGAAATTACTTGGCTGCTCCATCCACCCAGATAGGGCACTCCACGCAAAAATAAAACAACTACAAAAACACTGATTAAAACCATACACACTGATTAAAACCATACAAATAGTTGTTCCATCAGGACAAAGATTTACGATTGCACAGTGGAACTTCTGCCTTAAAAATTGTATTGCGCTTGAGAACAATGATTGCCTTGTGTGTTAGTGATTCTGACCACAGTGTTTTAATATAGGTCATTATTATTACCTCCCCCCCCCCCCCGGTTGCATCTTTTTTGAGGGCACCTAGTGAGTTCATGGCCAGGGAGAGATCTCAACGCAACTCATGCCTCTGAGCAAAAACACACTGCTCTCCGCCAGCCCCTCCCATTGATGCCTCTGGTGGCAGGGAGTTCTGTAGGTCAGCTGCACTTACTCCCTTTCCTGTGCTTACCAACACCCCCCCCCCAAAAAAAAGCTTGAGTTCCCCTTTCCGTGCGTTGCTAACTCCTTTGCTCCCTGTGTCTTTCCAGGGACTTGCTCAGGATAGGAGTGACGCTAGCAGGACACCAGAAGAAGATTCTGAGCAGCATACAGGACATGAGGTTACAAATGAACCAGACGTTGCCAGTTCAGGTTTGACCGCTGAGGACTCTGGCTTGGAATGGACCCGACGGGGGAACCTCCCTGGGATTCTAGTTTGTGGTGCTGCCCAGCTTCCTGAGTGTGGGGCGGGGAGAGGCGTCGTTCTCTCTCCACCCCACCACCCTCCACCCCCATACTTTTGCGTGGAGCCGATTGGCTTGTCAACAGACCTCTGGCGGGACGGACTAGGGTGGTCCTAGCTAGATTAACGGCACGCGGGGGGAGAGGCCCGAAGGAAACGCTGCCTTTTTCTCCTTTCCCCCCTTTGCCCCCTTTTTTTATTTCGCTGTTGCGTGCTCGCAATGGCGTGCCAGCAACGCGGAGTCTTCATATTGAAGGCGCATTATGGATGGGGGGTGATGGAGGCACCAGCTCTCTCCCCCCACCGCCCTCCAATGGTGCCATCGTTGTCCTTTGGGCATCTCAGCCCTCGCTGCGGCAGATTCTTCCAACTCCACGCTGCCCAAGAGGAAAAGGAATCCCCAGCCGGCGAATGAACGGGAAAAGCACCTGCCAGACCCGCTCTCCTCCCCGGGAAAGGGGCCTCCTGCTGGGCGTTCCCCCCGCATGCCCAGAGACGATTGCGCCGTGGCCAGCTCCGCTCCCCGGGGCCGGCGGGGGACGTCTGCAGGGAGAGATGGCGGCCGGTCCATTTGGGACCCTGAACGCTGGAACTACAAAGCCGGTAGCGGCGCCGGCGAGTTTTCTACGCGAAGGAGTTGGGTGGCCCGGCTCCGCGTCTTGCAATCGCCAGCCTTGGGTGTTTCCAGAGACCCGTCAGCGCGAGTTTGCACAGAGATCACACGGACAGGCGGACGTTGAAAGGCAGCAAGATTCGAGAGAAAAGGGGAGGCTGAGCGGAGCGGAGGAGCCTTGCAATCTCAGACCCACCCCCCTCTCCCCACCCCCCGCCACGACTTCCTCCCCACCTCATGTTTTATGCAGGAAGGAGCAGGCCCTGTCAGCCGCACGCCCATCTCTGCGGATCCTTTTCTTGACACACGCTATGATCGCTGCCAAAAAGACTGGAACACTTCCCTCTATTTCTCAGCCACCCACCCCCCGTTTCGTTTTGCTTTCTTCCGAAAGCCTCTGCAGCCCTGAGCCGAGGGGGCGGGAGGCTCCCTCGCGGAGATGGCGAGCTTGCATGTGTACGAGTGCGTGTACTGGCCGTCTGGACCGTGCAAGAAGGCATGGGCCGAATAAAGGCAATAACAATTTTACTTGAGTTTCCTTCGATCGATCGATCCCTCCCTCTCTTTCTCTCTCCTCCGCTGTACAGAATCCTCAACACACACAAAATGCCCTTCCTTCCTTCCTCTGTTATAGAGTTTTTCTTCCTCCCTTTGCCTCCAGAAGGAAGCGGGCAACCCTTTCCTTCCAGCCGCAGGCTACAAGCAACAAGACGTTGGGAGGACTTTGCGAGTGGGGTGGCAGAGGCAACTGCAGAGTCCAGCCCCACCTCCTCCTGCCCTGCTGGTATCACAGAGTTGCTTTGCGCGTGTGTGTCCGGCTAACCACTGTCTCCCTTACCCACAACGCCTCTCTTCTTCCTGCGCAGCTTAGCCCAGCCACAGTGGTCCCTGGTTTTGGACCTGGAGGTAGCGAGAGCAGAGGGCGGGCAGGGGAAAGGGGCGACCCTCATCTGCTCGGGACTGCAAGGAGCAAACGCAGAGGAAGGCGCTCTGGGTAGGAATGGGAACAGTTGTGGCCGCAAGGCGAGGCCCAAATCTCTCTTGTCACTGCTCCGTTCTCCTTTTTTTTCGGGCTTTGTACAAGGACAACCTTGGGTAGAAACTGTGAAAGCTAAAAACAGACCTGAGCTCAGAGTGCTCTGCCTCTCCTCCAGAAGTCAGAACTGCGTTGGGCTTCTCTTATCCTTTGAGAGAAAAGCTGGGGAGAGACGTGGCCCTCCATGTGTTTTTGGACCCATAGTTGGCCCCACCAGTGGCCAGGGGTGATGGGCGTCACAGCTCAGCATCCTCATGAGCGCTCATAGGGTGTGCCCCCCCCAATCCCTGCCCAAAATGCTTCTTCGCTGCTTCATTTCCTGGCTGTTGCAAAACCTTAAGAGACAGAAAGGACCTTGAGCGCGATGGTTGACAGCACAGCTTAGCAGAATCTAATATCCCACCTCCAACAGAGGCCTCCAGTGCAGCAGCAGCCCTCTTGGCTTGGGGAGGGGAGACTGATGGGAGGGTCCCTTTGCAATGTCCCCCAATGGCTTCCTGTGGAGAAGGGGGCCCAACAGTTGAGGCGTGAGGGAGGTTGCCCTTGGAAGCCCATGCTCCCGATTCCCACACCTCTATGAGTTGGAGGAGGCCATCCCATAGATGCATTGTCAGGTAAAAGTGCACACACACCCATACGCGCAGAGGCACACACTTCACTCTTGCGGTTTCTGAACATTCTCCCACCAAAACGTAGCCTTGAGAGGAGACCAGTGGCAGGTGGCTTGCCCAATGGCTTTTCCTCCTTCTCCCATTCCTGAATTGCACCAGATGTGCCCCCGGAATCCCTTCCAGCTACACCATTCTATGAAGAGAGCAACTCCTTTCGGTTTGCTCACCTAATCCTGTAGGAAGCAGAGATTCACTAGAGCTCACCCAAAGTGTGCTTCCAGAGCTTGCTTGTTTTGCAAAGGTGATGAGTCTAATTCCTTCTCCCCCCCCCCCCCACTCCTCTCTCTCTCTCTTCGGGATGCTTCTCCAAAGCTGTAACCCAGTGATGGCCAAACCTGGCCCTCCAGCTGTTTTGGGACTACAACTCCCATCATCCCTAGCTAACCAGTGGTCAGGGATGATGGGAATTGTAGTCCCAAAACAGCTGGAGGGCTGAGTTGGGCCATCACTGCACCATTTTGCTTTGGACAAGGCATCTTAATCCCCACTCTCTTGGGAAACAGGCACGATTGCAAACTTACAGCAGGGAAATTTGCTTTGCCTCCCCTTTCTCCACCCCCACCCCCCAAACAAGTAACTCGGAACGAGGATGGAACCTTACGTTTGTCCCCAAGTAACTCACAGCAGGCGATATAACCTTTTTTGTCAGGCCTGCTGGAAAGAGAGCAGGCTCATCAGTTGCACAGAGCTGTTCTCTGAGTGGCTATTCTCTTTCCTGGAAAAGGCAGCCAGTGTGACTAGGAAGCTCACTACTTGAGCGTGTCATTGAGGAACACATCCAGAACAATCCACAGCCTCTGCAGCAGGGATGGTCATTTCAGTTCCGCAGTCTTCAGGTCAGATCTCCACATTTCTTCATTGGTTTGCATTCTTTTAAAAACGAAAATCCTCATGAGAATTCATCAACAGGATTTCAGTGCAAATTTCTCCCAATAAGCACATTTCCCCCCCCCCCATGCAATGTTGCCTTAAACAGGCACATTTTTGCTTTCCCTAATACATATTTTTGTCTGCTATAGCCACCAATAGATGCATTTTTACCATACACATTACCTAAAGATAAAGGTACCCCTGACCATTAGGTCCAGTCGCGAACGACTCTGGGGTTGCACGTTCATCTCGCTCTATAGGCCGAGGAAGCCAGCGTTTGTCTGCAGACAGCTTCCAGGTCATGTGGCCAGCATGACTAAGCCACTTCTAGCGAACCAGAGCAGTGCACGGAAACGCCGTTTACTTTCCCATTTACTTTATCTACTTGCACTTTGACGTGCTTTCGAACTGCTAGGTGGGCAGGAGCTGGGACCGAGCAACGGGAGCTCACCCCGTTGCGGGGATTCGAACCGCCAACTTTCTGATCGGCAAACCCTAGGCTCTGTGGTTTAGACCAAATCGCCACCTGCGTCCCTCTACACATTACCTAGGGTTGCAAAACAAAAACCACCCAGAAGTTATTGAGCTATTTTTAAGGGAAATCGCCCAAAACATCCTGGATTTTCCTGGACGTTTTAGCTTTTTTCTCCCAGAAACTGCTTCCGATTGCAGTTTTCAAGCTATGTCCGGGAAATTCCGGACGTATGGCAACCCTAACATTGGCCTCATATTCTGCATTTAGTTCACATTACAGTGGTACCTCTACTTACGAGTAACTCTACTTACGTTTTTTTCGAGTTACGAGTGACTTCCGGGAAAACAAAATGGCCGCCACATCCGAATTTTTTTCTACTTACGAAAAGACGTCGCGGCCGCTTTTAATAGGATTTTTTCTACTTACGATTTTTTTTCCCCCAATGGATTCCTATGGGGATTCTACTTACGAATTTTTTCTACTTACGAATTTGCATTCGGAACGCATTAAATTCGTAAGTAGAGGTACCACTGTACTTGGCTGTGTTTTGGTTCATTCTGATCGACCTGCCTGAGGCTACCCATTAGGCAGAAAGAGAATGGTCCTGTAGGAGGTGCTGGACTTTCCACTCAACCCCTCCCCACCCATTCCCCCCCCCGGTGGGGAAGGAAGGCGACCTCCACTTTAAAGCTGGCCACGACCCCACCAAAATCAGAAGGCAGACGTTCCAGGTTTGCATCTCCCCGCCCTGCGTATGCAAATGCCCTTTGCTGTGCTCTGATATAATGATGCCTGAGTCCAGCAGGGCACCTCATAGCAGAACCACTTAGGTGATTAGGAGGAAGATTCATGCGGTCCAGCTACAGATCATCAAAGTGCCATCTCCCGGTCTCTGAAAGGCTTCCTGCTGGCTTCTGAGCCTTCATCAGCAGACGATGCCCCATTTGCAAACACTTTTCTGCAGCCACGAGGACTAGTGGCCCTTTTGAAAAATGAAAGCTGAGTTGCCTCTGGCATGACGAGTGCACATACTTGCCGACCTAAACATGCTTCAGTGGAGCTTGAGTATGCTTTGTGTGGTTTCCAGATGCAGCCCTGTTTTTAATTTTCCACTAATTAGCCAATTAAGCCTGCTCAAAATCTTGTCTCCTCGCTGGAGTCTCTAGGATTCCTTCCATCACCACACAGTTTTCCGGGACCCAGCCCAGCTTTGAAACAATATCTCCCCCCACCCTGGTTTCTTTACAACCTCCTCTCTAGGTACGGCCTCCCTGAAGAACAGGCTTTCCCAAACGGATCTCCAGCTGTTTTTGCACCATCATCCCTGACCACTGGTCCTGCTAGCTAGGGATGATGGGAGATGTAGTCCAAAAACAGCTGGAGACTTCAGTTTGGGAAACTCGCCTGAAGAAGGATGGTTAAGTTGCTTGAAGATAGCTTGAGGAACATCAAGGCCCATCCTTGGGGAGATCAGGGCTACTTAGCAACTGAGGTCTTCCTTGCCCACAATTTCTTCCACTTTGGGCCTGGTTCCTCATTTCCTTAAATCCAACATGGAGGCAAAACTTCCCTGAGGTTTCTTCTGGAAAAGCTCGTCTTGGTTTTCTCCTACAATATGTTTGCCACCTTGCCAACGTGGACTCCTTTGTCACCACCTCAGGTCCAGCCTCTTACTTTGCTAGGGACAGAAGGAAGCAGGCCCCTATTAGTTTGAGACACACACCCTAACTAAATGCAGATATTGCAACCAACGTACTAGACCCTCGATAAGGCAAAAAGACGGAAGGCAAGAGTTATCGAATTCCTGGCAACTATATATAGTAGGTAGGCCCTGTTCAGCTTGGTGAGTCATAAGGCCTAGAAGGAAGCACTTTGCTGTTGCTAGGCAACCGCAAGACATCGGCCTCTGCCTCCATGGGTCGGCATAAACAATACTGATCTGGTCCATCATGCTTCTTCATGTCTCTGTGTGGGAACAGCCTGTCCAAATTACTGTACATTATGTCTTACGTGCAGGAAGTTAAGTCCTAGGTACATAGTTCAGAAATGTGTGATCGGTTCTCAGAGCTTATCTGAGAAGCAGTTGCTCCTTTTTGGCACACGTGCATAGGATATTTCGTGTGTAAATGCAGCCATATTCAGAAGGGCAAGCACGACAAGGAGAAGTGTGGACAAGCCAGTGGGAATTGCCTGGCAAGTCCTGCCATTGCCTAGGTCTGTGACATGGTTTCCCCCATCAGACCCTCCATCTTGCAAAATGGCCCACTGGGCAAAGACCTGCTGCCACAACAATGAGTCCCTCTTCGAGGAAAGGTTCAAGAATCTCAAAGATGTTCTCTACCCTATTCTTAACGGTATGGTTTGCTATATAGGGCAGGGACCTTAAAATGTAACTGAGACCTCCGCATACAGCCGGGATGGAGAAGCCTGTGTTCCTCCAATTGGTGTTGGACTACAACTCCCATCATCCCTGACCATGTGCTGTGCAGGGTGGGCTGATGGGAGTTTGAGTCCAGCAACATCTGGAGGTCTACACTCTTGGCGTGCAGGCATAAACAGTTACCAAGAAGACTGAAACTCACACAACTTGCATACCTGTTTTTCATTGTATGGTTTAGTGAACATGTTTTCTTCATTAAGGATACCTTCTTTCTCTCGCTCTCAGAGAGAGAGGGGGGGGGGAGAACTATAGACCAGACTCTTATTTTGCACAAACATTGTAATTTGGAATCGTGTTGAATTCAACAGCCCGAATTTCTGTTTGTTTTGTTTTGCATTTGTTGTTGTTTAGTTCCTAATCCTCAAGGCTGTGGAGGTGGACTTGCTAGCAGAAGGTTTGCCCCTGTTTGCCTCTGCCCCTGTCTTCTGCTTGTATGAAAAAGGTGGAGCCCATCTAACACTGAAGCACAAAGTTCTTGAAATGGTCTTGTAGCTGTGCCTTCACTCTCTATTCCATAAAGTGTGCCGATTTTAGGTTATAATGTGTTAAGATGATGTATGGGGAATGCAACCTGAACCTTTGGCTTGAACTCTGTCACAACAAACAGATTCGTGTGCACCAGCACCAGGGAGGGCCATTCCACCTCAGGCATCAACACTTCCTGAGCCAGCCCTCCACCCCCGTTTCTGAGGTCAGGAATTTGGAAACTTGACTACCTGAAGCAGACAACTTTCAGCTCTACCTGAGATAGAAGAGGCAGGCGTGTGATACACATTTTACACCTTCCGTTCTCCCTCACGCCTGCCCATCTTGCAACAACCCATCAACAGCATCTTTCGTTATTACAGAAGCTTGCATGTGTCATGTTCCTTTGGCTGTCCCTCAAACAAACCACAGCTCAGGAATAATAACCCCCAGTCCTGGTGTTTGCAAAGAAAAGTTTGGGAAAGAGCAGAGAAGAAGAGAGTATGATGGGCAAACACTGAAGCCCCCTGAGAATGTAGGAAGGTGAGGGCTTCGCTTAGGCAGTTCTCCATGGGTATTCTGGTTGCATAAACCAAATATAACTTGCAGGCCCCAGAGTGGGAGTTCAGCAAGCTCTAGGCCAGGGATGGGGAACTCATCCTTAAGATGTTGTTGGGACTCCGGTTCCCATCCACGCCAGCCAGAAGGGCCAATGGTCAGGGATGCTGGGAGTTGACATTTGGTAATGTCTGGAGGGCTACTGGTTCTCCATCCATGTGCTAAGCTGGTTTCAATAATAGCGCAAAAAACAACAGACAATCACGGTAATAATAACCAAATATACACAAAACCATGAACGACTCTGAGATATGAATATGAAAATATATTATACCAACAACTAGACTGACAGTAATATCATATAATACATGTACACAGGTATCTCCTTAAAGGCATAGCCTATAGCATACTTTCCAAATAATCAGCTCTTAAAGTGCAAAGTTCCAATAATCAGCTCTTAAAGTGCAAAGTTCCATGTGCAATACTATGTGTTTAGAGTGGTTGTACAAAGTCCCTCAGACGTCCTCGTCCGTCCTAGAATCATAGAGTTGGAAGAGACCACAAGGGCCATCCAGTCCAACCCCCTGCCAAGCAGGAAACACCATCAAAGCATTCCTGACAGGTGGCTGTCAAGCCTCTGCTTAAAGACCTCCAAAGAAGGAGACTCCACCACACTCCTTGGCAGCAAATTCCACTGTCGAACAGCTCTTACTGTCAGGAAGTTCTTCCTAATGTTTAGGTGGAATCTTCTTTCTTGTAGTTTGAATCCATTGCTCCGTGTCCGCTTCTCTGGAGCAGCAGAAAACAACCTTTCTCCCTCCTCTATATGACATCCTTTTATATATTTGAACATGGCTATCATATCACCCCTTAACCTTCTCTTCTCCAGGCTAAACATACCCAGCTCCCTAAGCCGTTCCTCATAAGGCATCGTTTCCAGGCCTTTGACCATTTTGGTTGCCCTCCTCTGGACACGTTCCAGCTTGTCAATATCCTTCTTGAACTGTGGTGCCCAGAACTGGACACAGTATTCCAGGTGAGGTCTGACCAGAGCGGAATACAGTGGTACTATTACTTCCCTTGATCTAGATGCTATACTCCTATTGATGCAGCCCAGAATTGCATTGGCTTTTTTAGCTGCTGCATCACACTGTTGACTCATGTCAAGTTTGTGGTCTACCAAGACTCCTAGATCCTTTTCACTTGTACTGCTCTCAAGCCAGGTATCACCCATCCTGTATCTGTGCCTTTCATTTTTTTTGCCCAAGTGTAGTACTTTACATTTCTCCCTGTTAAAATTCATCCTGTTTGCCTTGGCCCAGTTCTCTAATCTGTTAAGGTCATTTTGAAGTGTGATCCTGTCCTCTAGGGTATTAGCCACCCCTCCCAATTTGGTGTCATCTGCAAACTTGATCAGGATGCCCTCAAGCCCATCATCCAAGTCATTGATAAAGATGTTGAATAAGACTGGGCCCAAGACAGAACCCTGTGGCACCCCACTAGTCACTTCTCTCCAGGATGAAGAGGAGCCATTGATGAGCACCCTTTGGGTTCGGTCAGTCAGCCAGTTACAAATCCACTGAATGGTAGCATTGTCTAGCCCGCATTTTACCAGCTTCTTTACAAGAATATCATGGGGCACCTTGTCAAAGGCCTTGCTGAAATCAAGATAGGCTACATCCACAGTGTTCCCTTCGTCTACCAGGCTTGTAATTCTGTCAAAAAATGAGATCAGATTAGTCTGACATGACTTATTTTTCAGAAACCCATGCTGACTTTTAGTGATCACAGCGTTCCTTTCTAGGTGCTCGCAGACCGTTTGCTTAATGATCTGCTCTAGAATCTTTCCTGGTATTGATGTCAGGCTGACTGGGCGGTAATTGTTTGGGTCCTCTCTTTTCCCCTTTTTGAAAATAGGGACAACATTTGCCCTCCTCCAGTCTGCTGGGACTTCACCTGTTTTCCAAGAATTCTCAAAGATTACTGCCAGTGGTTCTGAAATCACCTCTGCCAGTTCTTTTAATACTCTGGGATGTAGTTCATCTGGCCCTGGAGACTTGAATACATCTAAACTAGCCAAGTGTGCTTGTACTACCTCCTTACTTATTCTGGGCTGTGTTTCCCCTGCTGAATCATCTGCTCCATATTCTTCAGGTCGGGCATTGTTTTCTTTTTTGGAGAAGACTGAGGCAAAGAAGGTATTGAGGAGTTCTGCCCTTTCTGCGTCCCCTGTTCGCATTTCACCTTCTTCTCCTCTAAGTGACCCCACTGTTTCCTTGTTCTTCCTTTTGCTACGGACATACCCATAAAAACTCTTTTTATTGCTTTTAACCTCTCTAGCAAGCCTGAGTTCATTCTGTGCTTTAGCTTTTCTGACTTTGTCTCTACATGTGCTGGCTATTTGTTTGAATTCCTCTCTGGTGGTTTCCCCCTTTTTCCATTTCTTGTACATATCCCTTTTAAATCTTAACTCAGTTAAAAGTTCATTAGATAGCCACCCTGGCTTCTTTAGGCACCTTCCATGTTTATCTCTCTGGCAAGGCTAAACAGTTTATCTCTCTGGCAAGGCTAAACAGTTTCTTGAGCTGTTTAGCCATGGTTCAATTTTGTTATTCTGTATTTCTTTTGATGAAGTCCATTCCTTGAAGAAACTGTACCGGTGAAACGAGGAGACCTCAAGCTAGCCACCCGTCGGAGGACAGACGAGGACGTCTGAGGGACTTTGTACAACCACTCTAAACACATAGTATTGCACATGGAACTTTGCACTTTAAGAGCTGATTATTGGAACTTTGCACTTTAAGAGCTGATTATTTGGAAAGTATGCTATAGGCCAGGGGTGGCTAGCTTCCAAGAGACTGTGATCTACTCACAGAGTTAAAAACTGGCAGTGATCTACCCCATTTTTGGGCGTTCACCTAAAAGTTGTTGAGCTTCTTTAGGGAAGAGGAAAGCGACGTTGAGCTTTTTTTTTTTTTTAGGAAGAAAAGCCCTGTTTTTGGTGATTCAGGTCATTTTAGGGGTGCAGGGCAAAGATGTTGAGCTCTTTTTAAGGGAGCCAAAAAAATTTAGCCACTGATCTACCGGTGATATACCACAGACGTCCAGTGATCTACTGGTAGATCACGATCTACCTGTTGGACATGCCTGCTATAGGCTATGCCTTTAAGGAGATACCTGTGTACATGTATTATATGATGTTACTGTCAGTCTAGTTGTTGGTATAATATATTTTCATATTCATATCTCAGAGTCGTTCACGGTTTCGTGTATCTTATATTTGGTTTCAATAATAGGGCTTTGAAGGTCTTGGCTAAGGCCAGTGGGAGTTTTCCCCATGGATATTAAACACCTGAACCTCTGCAGGTTCTTCTGGGCTTCCTGTCCCGACCTCTTTCCTCCACATGGTGCCTTTAATTTATTTGGTGCTTTGCCAAGCCGTTGGGCATCTCAGTTTGGGGTGTGCCTCAGCTCCTGGAGCAGGGATGGTCAGCCCTCAGTCTAATTTCATGCGAGCCTCAAGGAAGGCAGAGAAGCGGGTGGCAGAGAGAGAAAAGCTGGCAGGAAACGAAGAAGTGGGGGGGGGACAGATCCTGCCCGTTCTGATTCTGTGGTAGGTCACCCACCCCACCCCGACAAAAAAAGGGGTTTCCCACTCCAGTGGTGGAGCACAGCCTTGGTTTGGTGTCAGGGTGAGATAGAGCGCCGATAACCTCGTTTCCTCCCTTAAGGAAGCCCTGCTGTCTAAGCCTGCCCATCAATTGCTCCTGAGTCAAAGGGCTGCTCGCGTGAGCCTGCCAGTGCTTCCTTCCACCTTGACTGTGGCGCAGGCTAGATCCCAGATCTTCAGTCCCAAATCTGCTTAGCTGTTCTTATTTTATCTGTAAGCCACCTTGAGTCCCTCTCGGGGAAAAGGTGGGGTGTAAATAATATATAAAAGCGATAATAAACCTCGGAAGTAGTCTCATCCTGTCTCTGGCAACTGCTACATGGCAGAGTAAACTGAGTTTCCCTTTTGGCCTTGGGTAAGGGCCATAGCTCAGAGCTAGAGCAGCTGCCTTGCATGCAGAATGTCCAGGGTTCAAGCCCTGCCAACACCTCCGGATAGGACTGGAAGAGAACCCCTTCCTGAAACCCTGGAGAAAGCTGCTGCCAGCCAGTGTCGACATTACTGAGCTTGATGGACCAGTCGTGACTCAGTATATATGTTCTGGTGTCCCTTCTTCTGCTGGCATCCCAAGTTGCATGCTGGCTTCCCTCCTCCATCTCCTCTTGCCTGTCCTTCAGACACCTCTTCCACAGGCAGCTACTCTTGTGCTGGTTCTCCCTTAAGTATTTCACTCTGTAAGGGCTTCTGATAACATCCAAGGCAGGAATCTATGGGGCATGGTTCTCTGTGGGCCTCCTGGCTTTCGTTTTTGGGTAACCTAAGACACACAGGGGGGGAAAGATGGGGAAACACCACATTGTGACAATCAAGCAACAATGCTGTGAGTCACGGAAAGTGGTTTGGTTGCTTTGCTTTAAAAAGAAAAGAAAAGAAAAGCAAGTGTCAGACCCTCCTGGACTGCAGAGACATGCAAGGGCTTCATTTTTAATTTTTTGCTAAGAGGCTCAGAAACTTGGGGGGGAGGGATGGGAGCAAAAGGAGCTACTTTAA
Organism: Darevskia mixta; assembly: GCA_034641385.1. NCBI lineage: Eukaryota > Metazoa > Chordata > Lepidosauria > Squamata > Lacertidae > Darevskia > Darevskia mixta. The sequence goes on along the minus strand of JAWWNH010000091.1, from coordinate 3,031,179 downwards.
TACTTAGCGGCCGGGAGTCGTGACTTTCCTGCAGTTCCATGCACCTCCCCCAATGTTTTGCCACTGTCATTTTATCGTGCCTCGTTTCCATCTTTCATCATTCTCCCAAGGCCAAGGCCAAATTTCTCCTTTCTCTCTCTCTCATGTACATGATTTCTTAATACATAGCTGTCAACCTTTCCCTTTTCTCGCGAGGAATCCTATTCGGAATAAGGGAATTTCCCAGGGGAAAGTTGACAGCTATGTCTTAATAGCAAAAAAAAGAAAAAAGAAAAGAAAAGAAAACATAGAGGCAATGCAACACAAGGTCTCCATCCATTTTGCAGATTGGTGCTAAAATCAGGTTTTTATTACAGCGACCTTGTTAACACCTGATCCTTCCATTTGTCTCGCCAGCACCTATTTCCGCTTCCTGTTACTTCTCAGGATAGGCATCCAGCTAGGATACTTGTAGTAACCGTGGATCCCTGACTGATACTATCAGAGGCTTACCTGCAGCCCTCCAAGGTGCTGTGAACAGGGAGCTGCCCTGTGCCGTCTACTTGTGCCCTGCTGCTCCTGTTGCATTATGAGGGCTCTCACACGCTTTTTGCAGGCCACCTGCTCACTGCCCTCCCCTCTCCCCATCCCAAGATGGTTCTGCCCTCCCCGCTGCCCCCCACCAGCTGCAATAGCTTGGCTTGCACCGAGTTTGGCTTCAGTGACTATTGGTTCAGTTGCCTATGCAGAGGTGTCGCACCCTTACTGGTTCTCGTGTACTGTATCTGCAACTTTTATATATACATATACATATATATATCTAAGTATATATATTGAGATGTGTTTAATGGTGAAGAAGGGGGGAAAACAGAAGAAAAGGTGCAGTTGCATTTGTAGAAATATTTTTTAAAGAAATGCTTTTTTCAATTAAATTATTTAAGAAATTTGTGGAGCTCTGGAGCAAGTGTGTGTTTATTGAAACGGAGGGGTGGGAGAGGACTTGAATCTGATAGATATACAGGGGAAAGATTTCTCCGGGGAAACTTGGGGTGAACTGCATCCTGGGGGTTCGTGCCTCTGACCTGTCAAAATGTCAGTTGGCTCCAAACTTGTCCTGGCAGCTGGCTGATTGGAGCGTGGGTGCTTGATGGCTAAGGAAATTCACTTCGCACATAGAATCGTAGAATTGTAGAGATGGAAGGGACCCTGAGGGTCATCTAGTCTAACCCCCTGCAGTCCTTTCTACTGTCAAACAGCTCTGACTGTCACAAAGTTCTTCCCGATGTTGAGTCAGAATCTCCTTCCTTGAGTCCTACCCTCCAGAGCAGGAGAAAACAATCTTGCACCCTCTTCCATTTGAAATATTTGAAGATGGTTATCATACTTCCTCTCAGTCTACTCTTTTCCAGGCTAAATATACCCAGCTCCTTCAACCATTCCTCATAAGGCTTGGTTTCCTGACCCTTGATCATCTTGGTTGCCCTCTTCTGCACACATTGCAGCTTGTCAATATCCTCCTTTAAACTGTGGTGCCTAGAATTGGACGCAGTATTCCAGGTGTGGTCTGGCCAAGGCAGAATAGAGTTGTACCATGACTTCCCTGATGTCTTTGTCCATGGAGTTTTCTTGGCAGGGATCCTGGAGTGGCTTGCCAGTTCCTGCTCCAGGTGGATCACGTTTAGTCAAAACTCTCCACTATGACCTGTCCATCTTGGGTGGCCCTGCACGGCATAGCTCATAGCTTCTCTGAGTTATTCAAGCCCCTTCGCCATGACAAGGCAATGATCCATGAAGGGGGCGACAGAGGACAAGATGGTTGGACATTGTTCTCGAAGCTACCAACATGGGTCTGACCAAATTGCGGGAGGCAGTGGAAGACAGGAGTGCCTGGCGTGCTCTGGTCCATGGGGTCACCAAGAGTCGGACACAACTAAACGACTAAACGACAACAATGACTTCCCTTGACCTGGACACTAGATTTCTGTTGATGCAGCCTAGAACAGCATGGACTCCTTTTTTTGCTGCTGCCTCACACTGTTGACTCATGTTAAGCTTGTGGTCTACTAAGACCCCTAAATCCCTTTCACATGATCAGAGGCACTTGTTTCTGTATTATTATTACTTCTGCTCCATAGCTAAGCACCGGAACTGACAATAGTAGCCTTGGTTCAGCAAAAGTTTTGTGTGTGTCTGCAGCACAGAACTGTGTTTGGAAACACAGGAACGGTTAAGGGAGTTGGGTACATTTAACCTGGAGGAGAGGAGACAGAGAGGTGATGTGGGAGAAGAGATTGGGATGTGTTTGCTTCCCTCTAGGCCTGGTCTCCAAGGGATCCATGTTCACTTTCTTTCAGTTTCTCCCCTTTTCTTCACCCCCCAGCAAAGGAATTATTAGTGCTGCTGGTTTCCCCCTTAATCTCCTGTTTAGGGCTTAAGGAGGGGAAAACAAAGGATGGGATTGTTTGAGTTTCTGCAAAGCTCTCGGGAACTGCTAGAAACAGAAAGAGAGAATCTCAAAAGAAACCCCAAAGGTGGGGCTCCAAAGACATTGATAGCCCCTCTCCCTCCTCGCAGCACAGAGCCTTTCGAAAACAGCGCCGCCAGTTATGGGAACTATGCGCAGGCCAGGAGATAGAAAGTTGGACCTCTAAAAGGCCACAGATACTTAAACGCCAAAGGCCTGGTTTTAGAGAAATGTTTTCGCCTGGCGCCTAAAGGTATGTACCGGTAATGAAGGTGCCAAGCAAACCTTCCTGGGGAGAGCATTCCACATGTTTCTGCCTTCTGGACCTCTCGCAGAGGAGGCACACGAAGAAGGGCCCTCTGGATACAGTCAGAGATGGTCCTTAAGGTCTTGTGGTCCTGAAATATTTAAGGTTTTATAGGTCAAAACCAGCACTTTGAATTGGACCCAGAAACTAATTGGCAGACAGTGCAGTTGGGCCAGGATTGGCATGATATACGCAAACAGTCTTGTCCCGGTGAGCAACCTGGCCACCAAATTCTGCACCAACTGAAGTTTCTGAACCATCAGCCAGAATCATAGAAACTTAGAGTTAGAAGGGACCCCAAGGGTCATCTAGTGCAACCCCTTGAAATGTGGGGATCTCAGCTAAAGCGTCCATGACAGATGGCCACCCAATCTCTATTTAAAAACCTCCAAGGAAGGAGAGTCCACCACCTCTCATGGGAGTCTGTTCCACTGCTGAACAACTGTCAGAAGGTTCTTCCTGATGCTGAGTCGGAATTTCCTTTCTTGCAACTTGAAGCCATTAGTTTGAGTCCTACCCTCCAGAGCAGGAGAAAAGAAGCATGCTCCCTCCTCCATATTTGAAGATGGCTATCATATCTCCTCTCAGTCTTCTCTTTTCCAGGCTAAACATGCCCAGCTCCTTCAAGCGCTCCTAATAAGGCTTAGTTTCCAGACCCTTGTCAACATCCATCTTAAATTGTGGTGCCCAGAATTGGACACAGTATTCCAAGTGCAGTTTGACTAAGGCAGAACAGAGTGGGACTATGACTTCACTTGATCTGGACACTATACGTCTGTTGATGCAGCTTAGTCTGTTGATGGCATTCACATTTTTTGCTGCTGCATCACACTGTTGACTCATGTTAAGTTTGTGGTCCACCAAGACCCCTAGATCCTTTTCTTATGTACTGCTAGTAAGCCAGGTGTCCCCCATCCTATATTTGTGCATCTGGTTCTTCCTGCCTAAGTCCAGAACTTTGCATTTGTCCCTATTGAAATTCATTTTGTTAGCTTGCACACAGTTCTCCAATCTGTTAAGGCCATTTTGAATTCTGATTCTGTCTTCTGCGGCATTAGCTACCCTTCCCAGTTTTGTGTCATCTGCAGATTTGATGAGCATCCCCTCAATTCCTTCATCCAAGTCATTTATAAAGATGTTGAACCACAACAGGCCCAGGACAGAACCCTGAGGCACCCCACTTGTCACTTTTTCCAGGATGATGAGGAACCTTTAATGAGTACTCTTTTGAAGAGCAAAAGAGAAGATGCATTTGCTGACTTCTACTTTTAACTATGGATCACTATGATGAAAGAGGACCTGCCCTGGAAAAAGAGGACATATGGCAACCCTAATTGCAGTAATCTAACCTAAAGGTTACCAGAGCATGGACAACAGTAGTTAGGCTGTTGGGGCCCCCAGTCAAAGCTGATGGAAGACACCACTGAGGCCACCTAAGCCTTAAGTGACAGCGAAGGATCCAGGAGTAAACCCCAAGCTGCGTACACACTACTTCAGAGGGAGTGTAACCCCATCCATCTGGTCTAGGGAACTGCCCACTAACAGTGCCTCAGCCATATCTGGATGGAGCTTCAGTGTGTTGGCTCTCATCCAGTCCATTACCAAGCCAAGACATTGGCCCAGAATTTGCACTGCCTCACCTGCAGATGTAAAGGACAAGTAGAGCTGAGTGTCATCAGCATATTGCTGACAACGTACTCCAGAACTCTGGATGACCCCACTCAGCGGTTTCATGCAGATGTTAAACAGCATAGTGGATAAAATTGAACCCTGAGGAACCCCACGTTGAAGGCTCCATGGGGCTGAAGATCACTCCCCAAGCACCACCCTTTGGAAATGACCATCTAAGTTGGGGTGATATGATAGCCATGTTCAAATATATAAAAGGATGTCATATAGAGGAGGGAGAAAGGTTGTTTTCTGCTGCTCCAGAGAAGCGGACACGGAGCAATGGATTAAAACTACAAGAAAGAAGATTCCACCTAAACATTAGGAAGAACTTCCTGACAGTAAGAGCTGTTCGACAGTGGAATTTGCTGCCAAGGAGTGTGGTGGAGTCTCCTTCTTTGGAGGTCTTTAAGCAGAGGCTTGACAGCCACCTGTCAGGAATGCTCTGATGGTGTTTCCTGCTTGGCAGGGGGTTGGACTGGATGGCCCTTGTGGTCTCTTCCAACTCTATGATTCTATGATTCTAGGACCAGAACCACCACAAAGTAGTGTCACCCACCCCTAACTTGGACAACCACTCCACAATGGTATCTTGGGTTTGGATCCTGCTTTCTTGTCTTCCCACAGGCATCTGGTTGGCCACTGTGAGAACAGGATGCTGGACAAGATGGGCCGCTGGTCTGATCTAACTGGCTCTTCTTCTGTTCTTAACATAGGAAGCTGCCTTCTCCTGAGTCAGACCATTGGTCTGTCTAACGCCATGTTCTCCTCAGTTACTAGCAGTGGCTCTCCGGAGTTTGAGAAAGTTCTCTCTCCCAGCCCTAACATGGAGATGCCAGGGAAAGAATCTGAGATAGTAACCGTTGAGATTCCTGCCCTGCAGGGGGAGGGACTAGATGACCCCTGGGGTCCCTCCCTGCTCTACAATTCTGCGTATTTCCCATCCCTGAGGCTTCCATAGGACCTCAGCTTTCAGTGGCAGAGCGGGCAGCCAAAGGCAGACTCCCGTTCTCCATTCCCCCTGCCTTGTGGCGCAGTTGGAGAACAACTGTCAGCAGCCGAGTTGGCAGGCTTGCAACGATGTCTTAACATGCTGACATTCAGTAATTAGCGGCTTGACAGTCACCCTGAATTATTGTCATTCGTTTACACATCGAAGAAACATCTGCCGTTGTGAATGCTACTCCCTCACCTCAACATTCGAACTGGAACCCTCTAGATTTGTAGTATACATTTGCGCCTGTAGGTTTGACGTAGCAGGGTTTGTCATGGAGCGATTCCTCTTCTCCTGCTTCACGCTGCCCTGCCCGAAACCTGGCTGCACATTCATTTCAGCTGTAGCTTACAGCTGAAACTGCCCCCTTTGCCAGTGACTATCCCCCATCTATGAGGACTGGGAACTTGTTCCGCTTAAAATAGGATTGGGGGAATGCAGATAAGTCAGCCAGTCTATCAAAGGAGGCACAGTGTGGAGAGTAGAATAATTGTTGGAAGGGACCGCAAGAGTCATCTAGTCCAACCCCCTGCAATGCAGGTATCTTTTTGCCCAAGGTGGGTCTCGAACCCATGACCTTGAGATTAAGAGCCTCCTGCTCTACCGACTGTGCTATCCCACAGGAAAAATAACACAGGAAAATCAGAAGAGTCTGCTGGATCTGGCCAGTGGCCCATCTAGTCCAACATCCTGTCTTTTTATCTGTCCTGAAGAAAGTCTCTCTCATAAAACTAGAACATGGGGATACCCAATGTTGGAAGATTCAGGATAACCAAAAGGAAGGACTTCTTCATGAAGCACACAGTTAGACTATGGAACTCACTCCCACATGAGGCAGTGATGGCCACCAACTTGAATGGCAAAGAGGACCACCAATGGCCAGTGGCTATGACGGCTTTGCTCCTCCTCTGAAGACCAGTTGCTGGGAATTACATCTACAATATCCAACGCGCCTCCAAAGAGCAGACTTCTGCCTCTCATCATTTGGACACCACATGGTTAAATGGGCCTCCGGGTGCTGGCAATGGCAGCGCCAACAGCTGGGGCTGTTTGAACATGTTCCTCAAGGCCTCTAAGCTACTTGGGTGCTGTTTTCTCTAATCCAGCGAGGGGTTGTTTGTTTGTTTGGCTGCTTGGGTTGTTGTCGTCTTCTTCAAGAGAGCAGCTCTCCACTGACATACTTTCCACCCTCTGCCATGAGGAGCATGGGAACTGCCTGCGGCCAACGCTGCCCCCCCCCAAGGCATCTTGTGGGTCACGCCACCTGGCCTGCTTTCATCCATAATGAGACCTTCTGCGCCACGGCTTGGAATAAGTGAGCTTGAGCCACCCAACCCACCTGCTGGCAATTTGGCTCAGCCCCAGATCTCCTGCGCCCTGACTTCTTCTGCTGTGGGAGCAGACAGCCTCGAACTGGGTCACTGGCAACCGGTTCAGCTGGTCCTTCCTCCCCAAACCACCTTCGCAGGGCTGGCTGGCTCAGGCTCCGTGCCAGAGATAAGGTTCTCAAGCGCGTTGCATCCCGAAAAGGCTGCGCCAAGTGATTAGCAAGCAAAAAGACCAGCACCGCTGTTAACAGTCCCGTCGCCGGCAGTTCGGCTCGGGCCGTTTCCATGCGCGCTGAGATGAGTCGGTGCCGCGCACTAGGCGCTGCACAAAAGCCACAGAGCACAGATGAACAAGCAGTTTGAAAAACCCCTTTAATGGCCACCCAGATGTCTTTGGGCCCCTCCAGACTGGTGCTTGTTTGCAGGGCTGTTGTGCAAGGTGTCATTGATGTAATAATAGTGCATTGTCTCGCGGGTTTATATTGGGCCGTCCGCACATCAGTCTGCTTTATTAGCCCTGTCTTCTTCCCAGATACTCCATTCCATCGCCTCATTTTCCATTCCCATTCAGCTGCTGGGTGTGTGTGTGTTTTTCTCAGTTTATTTTCATTTTTGTACATCTGCAAACTTTGGAGTTCTCTTACCCCTGATGACACCTCCTTCTTCTGTATGCATGGGGCTATTTGGGCTACCCAAGGATCTGTACCCAGTGAACACCTTTGCCGTCATGCCCTCCAACATTCCTCAGATGATGGCACATCACACAGGGCAGGGCCTTGGTGGTGGCAGCCCCTCCTTCTCCTCCTCTGCTCTCCAGCAGCTGTTATGAGCTGCCCAAGGGAGAAGGTCAGCAGTGGCAATTGGATCCTCCTGTACCGCTACAGCCACTCAGGACAAATCTCAGCTCCTCCTCCTCCTCCCTGAGCTCGGTGGCGGCAGCACTAGTGGGGGAAATAATAATAATAATAATAATAATAATAATAATAATAATAATAATAATAATTTATTATTTATACCCCGCCCATCTGGCTGGGTTTCCCCAGCCACTCTGGGCGGCTTTCAACAGAACATTAAAATACAATAATCTATTAAACATTAAAAGCGTCCCTAAACAGGGCTGCCTTCAGATGTTTTCTAAAGGTCTGGTAGTTGTTGTTCTCTTTGACATCTGAAGGGAGGGCGTTCCACAGGGCGGGTGCCACTACCGAGAAGGCCCTCTGCCTGGTTCCCTGTAACTTGGCTTCTCGTAGTGAGGGAACCGCCAGAAGGCCCTCGGCACTGGACCTCAGTGTCCGGGCTGAATGATGGGGGTGGAGACGCTCCTTCAGGTATACTGGACTGAAGCCATTTAGGGCTTTAAAGGTCAGCACCAACACTTTGAATTGTGCTCGGAAACGTACTGGGAGCCAATGTAGATCTCTCAGGACCGGTGTTACGTGGTCCCGGCGGCTGCTCCCAGTCACCAGTCTAGCTGCCGCATTCTGGATTAGTTGTAGTTTCCGGGTCACCTTCAAAGGTAGCCCCACGTAGAGCGCATTGCAGTAGTCCAAGCAAGAGATAACTAGAGCATGCACCACTCTGGCGAGACAGTCCGCGGGCAGAAATAGGGACATTCTGGGATCAAATCAGAAGCTGGGGTGGCTTCCTTAATTCCAGGACGGGAAATCAGGACACTAGGAGGGTATGAGCCATAGATGATCCGAAGCTCCGCTTTTCTTGCCCCCAAGACGGAGCCCAAAGTTGGAGACTGTGTGATGTCCTTCCTTGCATTGGTCTCTAGCGATGGGTTGGAAAGACCATTTGCCTTTGGCATTGGATAGAGACCTTGACCGTTTTCAAGGGATGATAGGGAAAGCAGCCAGTGGGAAGAGACCCTCCCATCCTGCCTGGACTCCTTCTATCAACACAGGTGTCCGTCCAGAGAATAAACAGGGCTTTCCTTGACCTGAGGTAGCTTTTCCCTCTCTTTGGGAAGAGCACCGGGCTCAGCCGTTCCCAGTTCCCACACCGTGTGCTTTGGCCGAACTGGCCTCTGGTTCCTGAGAGACCAGGTCTTAGCTGGGAACGCAAACACGTACCTCTCCCTGCAGTCTCTTCCCCCTGACAAGAAGAGGAAGATTTGGGATTAATTGGCGGAGGGATTTTGGCTTGCTCCGTGCGCTCGCTGCTAACTCTTGGCTGACATTCCTGTTTCTTGGCAGGGAGAGCCTCCAGGAACTGTGTCAGCCGCTTAGGCCGAGCACAGCTGGAAAGAATCAGGAGTTGGCCTTGCAAACACCCCAACCCAGGAGATGAGATGGGGGAGCGGGGGTTTGAAAGAGCAGGAGGCGGGTTGGGGGGAGGGAGCCAAACCCAAAACATCTGAGTCCAGGGAAGGAGGGCAAGCAGCTGCAAGCAGAGGCAGGAGGAAAAGCACAAGACCCCCACCTTGATCAACAACATCTGGAAGGGGATCTGAAGGGCTTCCCACCATCGGACCAACCTTTCAGCAAGCTCTCCAGGTGCTCACAATGAGGAGGTCCCTGATAGTTTACCCCGGAATCCAACACTCCAAGATAGACTGCCTTTGAACAGAGTGAATAACTGGTCTTAGAAGGGCAGCTAAAGGTGTTCCAAAGAGAGATACATTTGTAGAAACCTGGTCTCCTTTTTTTTCATATGTAAGCAGGGGCGTAGCGTGGGTTGCTGGTACCCGGGGCAGGGCAAGTGTTGTGGTGGACCAGTATTGTGGTGGACCCCCTGGTGGACCAGGCAGTGGTTGGTCCCTTCGCTGGCCAGCATCTAATCAAGGGAATCTCTCCTTGCAAATGAGTCCCAACCTGGGAGCAGATATAAGGCAGAGAAACATGAAGCCAGGATTGTCGCTGTGTCGCCTCACCCTCCTGTCCTTGCAGCAGTGTGCTCTGGGCAGCGTCCATGGCTCTGGAAGGACTTTCTAACCTTCCTCTTCCTCCCTCTCTCCTCAGTGGGCACCACTGCCCTCCTCCTTCCTCCCTCTTGGCTGGCCCGGGAAGGCATGGGCAGACGTCCCTTTTCCAGCCATGAGGAGAAAGAGGCACTGCTGCCTCCCCAGCCCCAAAGGCCCAACCCTGGCATGGCTCTGGCCTCAACGATGGAGCCTGTCATAGGGGCACCTGGTTGCTCCCCCTCATAAATTTGTGCCCAGGGCCGCAGCCCCCCTGCCCCCACGCTATGCCACTGTATGCAAAGGAAGAAGATAACCATTCTCTCCTACCAACCACTCAGCTTTGTCCTTGGAAAGGCTATACTCACCGTTAATGTCTCAAGAAAATGCTTGAAATGAAACTACAAAGGCAATGTAATGTTTCGGGTGGAAATTGTATTCTCTAACTAGACTCGTACCCAGTTATTGTTGTTACCACACTGAGAGCCAGTGTGGTGTAGTGGTTAAGAGCAGTGGACTCGTAATCTGGTGAACCGGGTTTGATTCCCTGCTCCTCCACATGCACCTGCTGGGTGACCTTGGGCTAGTCACACTTCTTTGAAGTCTCTCAGCCTCACTCACCTCACAGAGTGTTTGTTGTGGGGGAGGAAGGGAAAGGAGAATGTTAGCTGCTTTGAGACTCCTTCGGGTAGTGATAAAGCGGGATATCAAATCCAAACTCTTCTTCTTCTACTACTATGCAGAGGACAGCCTTCCATTTGAGGGCATGGTAGAGGACACCCCTGTATTTGAAGACATCCTCAGCTTGAAATGCTGCCTGGTCAATTCTGGTTTAAGGACCCTAAGAGGGGGAGAGCAGCAGAGGTCTTTACGTGGCCCTCGTCCAACAATTAGCACCCGAACAACAGACTCAAGTAGTTGTACCGGTTAGCTACTCACCATTTGCTAAATGTGTGTCTCTACATATTACTGTAGTTAGTTCATTGCTGAACTTGTTAGTCACTCGTTCTCCGTCTCCAAGCAATGTGCAGCATGTTTGAGGGCATCAGCATAAGTAAAACAACAACAACAACATTGTAACATAAAATAGAACGCATTTACACAAAAGTACTACATGCAATTGGGTTAAAACACACATGCATGCAAAGCAACCTTCGCGATATAACTACCCTGTTTCTCCTAAAATAAGACGTAGCCATAAAATAAGCCGTAGTAGGATTTCTACGCATTTGTGAAATATAAGCCATACCCTGAAAATAAGCCATACCCCGAAAATAAGACATAGTGACATGGCGCCTCTCCCTTAAGACGGCCTGGATAGGCGTGGCTATGCAGCGTACCAATGCAGAGCGGTTAAAATAAGACATCCCCCGAAAATAAGCCATACTGTGTTTTTTTGAGGGGAAAAAATATAAGACGATGTCTTATTTTAGGAGAAACACAGTAGCAGAGTGCTTCAGCAGCAAAACTAACAGCAAATAATACCACCAACATCCACCGAAAGCTTGGAGGAAAAGGTATATTTTTACCTGCTAGCAAAAAGATGCCAATGAAGGTGCCAAGCAGACTTCACTGGGGAAGGCACTGAAAGGATCCTTTCACTTGTAATCATCCCCCAAGCCTCTGTTGAAGGCCTAAAATGAAGACCTAAGGGTCTGGGTAGGTTCATATCAGGAGACCCATTCCAGAAGACATTGAGGTCCTGAACCATAAAGGTAGGAGATAGATACATTTTTTGGTTCAGAGATGGGCTGCGTGCACAGACCATACCTCGAAAGCACAATCAAAGCACATTCCCAAATAACCTTTGGAACTGTCCTTTGCTAAGGGTGCTGGGAACTGTAGCACTGGGAGGTGTGAACTACAATTCCCAGGGTTCTTTGTGGGGAAGCGAATGTGCTTCGAATGTGCTGCATATGGTGCGTGCACACCCATGGAGTCCTTTTATGGTGTGGAAGTGTCATAAAATGCAGGGAAATGCTGAACCGCAGATCCTATCAGGAACATTGTGACAGCATTATGGTAATTACCGGTACCCCTTTTTCTTTAACTCTGCGCTTTTACAATTTTGCACTTCTCTTTGTTAAAGCAGATTAAATCTTGCATGCTTTTGCATATGTATTTGCATCTGTATTTTTTGTATCTGTAGTAATTAATTTTTAAGGCAACAGGTGCTTGAAAAGGGAATTCTAATCAGGAGGGGGCAATAAGAGAGAAAGTGCAGCGTTGCTTGAGGGAGCGGCTGGCAAGGATTGCTGAACCGTTTGAGCAAAGATCACAGACAGGGATGTGTCAGGATATGGGCAGAGAGATGGAGAGGGCGGACAAAGACATAGAGCTATGGTGTAGTGGTTAGAGGGTCATACAAGGAACTGGGAGACCTGAGTTCAAATCCCTGCTCTGTCAGGAAGCATAGTGACCACTTATCAGGTGACCTGGGGTCAGTCACTGTGTCTCATCAAATAATCTACGTCACAGGGTCACTATGAAGATAAATGAGGGAGGGAAGAGCTTGGTGTTTTCGTCTGGAATCAGAGTTCACTCTCTTTTAATATATGGCAGAGCCCTTTCTTCACACAAGTTTATTTTACTGCAATGCTTGCTCTGCTGCAGCCTGGTGGCTATTACTAAGAGACAGCTGATGGAGGGAGCAGTCCAGAGTATCCATGACCTCTGAGCCTGCTGTCCCAGCTTGCGAGTCGATGACCCACCACCCGCGGGGAGTAAATAATACACACGGACACATGATTTTAGGTTAATGGGTAAGATAAGGCCACAACTTTATTGGTTACAGCAAGTGAGTGGTATTGGCTTAGGCATTGGACAAGAGCGCAACACAAGACTCCACCCCATGGGGGGGAGTCACTTTAGGGTTAACAACCAGTGGGAGGAGCTTGTTGATGCCAATATAACTGGAAGCTTCCCCTGACATCACCGGGGGTCGTGCCATGGCCCTAGCCACTAGCAGGGCATCGGACAGGATCCACGACCGTCGGATCCCTTTAAAGGGATACCCCTAGGAGGTAGGTGATGGCCACAACCTGACCTCCGAATGATGAAGCCGTTGCCGGGCTGCTTGAATGCTGCCAGACACCGCCCCCCAGCCAGCCCTATTGGCTGGCTATGGGGCTTGTTGCAGCAGGAAGGAGGAGCTAAGGCAGGGGGTCAAACAAGCCCCCCTGCAAGCGCGGGAGCGGATCTCGCTCGCAACCCCTCCCCCCTGCGACGGGGAGAGGTCTTCCCAGTCAGGGCTTATCCAAATTTACCTTTCCTCCACGCTTTCCAGGCATGGTGCATACTGTAAAGCTCTGTGTCCAAGCGCTCTCTCTTTTGCTCCAGAGCTATCCCCATGAAAACCTGCTCTTTCAAGCAGAATTGGAGCACATGGCAATCCGTGGGAAACCCAAACTGCTGTTTGTTGCACTTCAGATTTAAAGAGTGGGTTTTTGCAGGGAAGCAAAAAGAAAAAGGAAAAAGTTGAGCTTTAAAGCATGGATCTGTGCCTCAAAACAGCAGGGCATATTCTACAACATTCTGCTGATCAAAATCAGGGTGCTAGGTTTTTTCTGGTCCTGATTTGCATGCGAGTGCAAGACAAAAAATTGAGCATCTTTTGGTTCAGTGCTCTGGAATGAGCTAGCTGACTTGCTCCAGAGTACCAGACCAAAACCCGGGACATTCCAGGATCCAATCAGAAGCCAGGATGTAATTCTCGGATTCAAATCAGGATAGTTGAGCAGTGTGGCAGGGCAAAAGGTGAGTAAGCCCCCAGTCACAGGCTCAGAGGACATCCCAGATTGTTTCTCTCTCCCCATTTCTTCTTCCCAAGCCACCCAGGCCTCACACCAAATCTCTGTTAGAAAGGTCAGACCCTTCTCTCCCCACCCGCCTGCCACCCTGTTTGGTTATTGCTTTCACAGGGAGAGCTCATCTTGGCAACAGATGGAGACGCCACACATGACTTTATTTATCACTGGCCTTGCGGCTTTTAAAGGCTTTTGGAAAGCCTAAAATAAGAATCTGCAGGATGGAGATGCGCCCAATTAAATTTCCATTTGGGAAAAGACTCGCGCTCCCCCGGCCTGACTGATCATAATATTTGGGGACGGGAAGGAGCCGTCCCATTCCTCCAGTTATGTGCAAAAGCAGCCTCTCCCTGGTGCCTGTTTTATGGTTACTAGTGGGGGGGGGCATTATTCCGCTATTTCTCGCCAGATCACTCGTTGTACAAACTGTGGAACTATTGTCATAAGCCAGAGTTTCCCAGGGGTCACGGTTTCAGCACACACACTTAATCTTCCCACCCTGCCTCTGCCATCCCTTGTGCTCTACATACTCTATCGTGATGGCAGCAATGGAGGTCCCTCTCCCCCCCCCATCCCATTTAAATTGTTTCTTTTGCTGCTGTTTTTGCAGATCTTGTTACAAGATACACTGAAATAAATAGCTATACCAAGAACTCTGACCAGAAGTTTCAGCAAAAGAAATAATATCTACTCGTGAGTCAAAATCAAATAGGGTATATATTCTGTTAAGAATTACAGTCTTAAATGCAGTTGCAGATTAAAACAAAAATTATAATTTCAAACAAAGATACAGACTCAAACTCACAATAATATGTGTAGTATGATATTATGTATAATATAAGGCAGCACAAAATACCAAATACAATGAATATAAATTCGTATTCGCTTTTTGAAAAAGTGTAAATTAATGAGGCTTATATGATACCTCTCCATAAGACTCATTAATTTACACTTTTTCAAAAAGCGAGCTGAAGAAGGCGTCTGCTCCGAAACAGGGCCCTGTCCTGGTCCCTAGTTTTGCATCGTACATATGGTCCTTACTCCGGAAGTCCTTATTTCGACTCCTATTAGACTCTTCATTTTGGCTTTACATACAAAATGCTCTCTTTGAACTTTTGAATACGAATTTATATTCATTGTATTTGGTATTTTGTGGTGCCTTATATTATATTTGCCCAGATCGCAAATGCAGAAATAAGAAGAGTCGCTCCATTGCTGTACGGAGAAGCTGTTTTCAATGGAGCCCAGTGATAGAAGGGTACAGCTATATTGAGGCAGCACTGTGTGTTGAAATTTTGCACTCCTAACAATTTTGCACTCGAGGTAACCGCCTCTGTGGGCCACACACAGACCATGCTACGTCACTGCACAGTAGAGGAGAGTTCTCTTCTGCTCAGGTCTTGCTTGTGGGCATCCCATTAGGGAATCAGGTTGGTCACTGTGAGAATGAGATGCCGGAGTAGATGGGCCATTGGCATGATCCAGCAGGTTCTTCTTAGGTTCTAATGTAAGCCTGAAGTCTATCTTGTTGTTGTTCAGTCGTTCAGTCGTGTCCAACTCTTCGTGACCCCATGGACCAGAGCACACCAGGCACTCCTGTCTTCTACTGCCTCTCGCAGTTTGGCCAAACTCATGTTAGTAGCTTCAAGAACACTGTCCAACCATCTCATCCTCTGCCGTCCCCTTCTCCTTGTGCCCTCAATCTTTCCCAACATCAGGGTCTTTTCTAGGGAGTCTTCTCTTCTCATGAGGTGGCCAAAGTACTGGAGCCTCAACTTCAGGATCTGTCCTTCTAATGAGCACTCAGGGCTGATTTCTTTAAGAATGGATAGGTTTGATCTTCTTGCAGTCCATGGGACTCTCAAGAGTCTCCTCTAGTACCATAATTCAAAAGCATCAATTCTTTGGCGATCAGCCTTCTTTATGGTCCAGCTCTCACTTCCGTACATTACTACTGGGAAAACCATAGCTTTAACTATATGGACCTTTGTCGGTGATGTCTTTGCTTTTTAAGATGCTGTCTAGGTTTGTCTATCTACCCCTGGACAATGTCTCTATGGTGAGGTATAAAAAGTAGCCTGGGGAACAATGCTATTAAATTGCACGTTTTCCTACTATCTGATCTTGAATATATCCAAGAATAGAGTTTTAAATCTTCCTGGGATTCACACACAAAAACCATTTGCAACCTACAGAAACGAGTCTTTTCTGACTGGCAGGAACAAATTACTGATGTGCCTTTAATAGAATTGGCCTCTCTCTTTTTTGCTTCTCAGCCAGGTCTGCAGATTTATTGGGTACAAAGACGGTGTTGGGGTGAGCAGTAAAAAAGCATTAAAAGAAAAGGTTTGTCCTGTTGAGTACTGGAGGGAGGCCATTCTGAGATTTTTTTTCTTATGGATTTGGAAAGCGGGGAAGGCAGTTGATCATAATGAAACCCCGGGAAGCATTTGAAAGCAGCTCCCTTCACCCAAAATGGCTGTTCTGTGATCAAACCCGGAGGGTGGAGAATGCAAGCTGAAATCAGAGCATTTATAAGGCTGCTGAAAATGCAGCCCAGTCAGTTGAGTTCTCTGCTTTGAGAGCTTGTCCATGCAGCTGTATCTGCCAGAGCATGTGAGATCTTCAGAGGTCCTCCTCTGACTGCTCCCACCAAACAAAATAAGGGAAAGTGCCTTCCTGGTATACAACAGAATTGTTGACAGATGCGAAAGCAAAAATAATAATATGATGGTGATGATAAAGAACCTTAGCTCAGCAGCAGAACATCTGCTTGGCATTCAGAAGGTTCTAGATTTTACTCCACTGGTTCTGGCTCCACCTTCCTGCCTTCTGCTCTGTCTGCCCCTTCAGCCACCACTGATCTCCCGCTAGGGCTGAGAAGTATCCTGTCTGAAACCCTGCAGAGCAGCTGCCAGTCTGTGTGGGCAGAGTTAAGTGAGATGGACCAAAAGCCTTCCTTGGTTGAAGGCAGCTCTGGATGTTAAAGCCCTAAATGGCTTCGGTCCAGTATACCTGAAGGAGCGTCTCCACCCCCATCGTTCAGCCCGGACACTGAGGTCCAGTGCCGAGGGCCTTCTGGCGGTTCCTTCACTACGAGAAGCCAAGTTACAGGGAACCAGGCAGAGGGCCTTCTCGGTAGTGGCACCCGCCCTGTGGAACACCCTCCCACCAGATGTCAAAGAGAACAACAACTACCAGACCTTTAGAAGACATCTGAAGGCAGCCCTGTTTAGGGAGGCTTTTAATGTTTAATAGATTAATGTATTTTAATGTTCTGTTGGAAGCCACCCAGAGTGGCTGGGGAGACCCAGCCAGATGGGCGGGGTATAAATAATAAATTATTATTATTATTATTATTATTATTATTATTATTATTATTTTATTGTGTGCCCCCAACCTGCACCTTGACATCTTTTCCACTGCAGATGGGGGGAACTGGACCCAGACTATTGGGATAGCTCAGTCGGTAGAGCATGAGGCTCTTAATCTCAGGGTCGTGGGTTTGAGCCCCATGCTGGGCAAAAGATTCCTGCATTGCAGGGGGTTAGACTAGACGACCCTCGGGGTCCCTTCCGACTCTACAATTCTGTGATTAAGTCATGTGTGCTGAGTTGAGGGTGTGCTCCGCCACCCCATGCGCAGAGGACATGTCCCTCATCAGAACATGGTTCGGAGCTGAGAATGTCCCTGGCAGCTTTCCAGGAGGGCAAGAAGGTTCGCTGCCAATGCATCAGTCTTGAATCATGGTCCCGGCATCCTCCATCTGAAGTTGAAAAAGGGGTTAGCCCAAGAGTCCTTGGGATTGTTAAACAAAACCTGAGTAATCCTTTACTGGAGTGTCTTAATCTGCCTCTTCGCCACCCTGAGTAGACGAGAAACCACTTCAGAAAACAGGGCTGCTTGCATGTTTGGCACATGCTCTACGGAGCCAGACGGGCAGAGTGTGTACTCGCCCCCTCCTGCCCCCTCCCCCCAGTTTGGCGTCACCACCACTGTGCACCTGTGCAAACCTGAGTGCGCCCACAATGGCATTCCTCAGCCATGAGTTTGGATTGTTCTCCTCACATCAAGGGCCAGTTTTGTTGTGTGATGACTTTATTTTATTTTTTAAGTGTTCCAGGACTACTTGTTGACTTGCATGGAGCTGTTTGGGTTTCCATTTCTTTCATCCAACTGAAAGGCTTCTCACCTTAGCTTTTACGTTCACACCTGCCTCTGGCATTCTTCCTTCCTGCTTGCTTGTTCCCCACCATGCTTACTAAGACTTGGAAATGCAAAACAAGGATACTTAGCAGCCATTTCTTAAGAGCATTACCTGGACCGCAAGCCCCTTCCCTGCACAGAATCAGACTTAAGGTTCCTAGTTAAACCAAATCCCCTGGTTTCCTTCTTAAGGTCTCCTCTGAAGATGTTCATATCTTCCTTCCTTCCTTCCTTCCTTCCTTCCTTCCTTCCTTCCTTCCTAATTATTACCTCAAAAGCGTTTACACTGTTATAATCTAAATTCAAACTTAAACTACAGCCTACACATAAACTTGTGCTATGAAACCTTTTCCTGTTTTTGTTTTTGAAAAGATTCAATTAGGAGGGGCCAGTTTTTAAGCAGAGGCGCAACAATGGGAGAAATGCTCAACCCCTTTCCCCACCTGACATTGTCACTCCATCATTAGCCCTTCCTCGGCAGCTTCCTCCCACCTTGTGGGGTCCGTTTTCAAAACATCAAATTCTCTTCTTTTCTTTTTAATTTTTTTTGTTTTCATTCCACACATTTCCAGAAACATCAAATTCTGACAATTTTTGGACGACCGGCAGCTTACGTGATTTCATAAAAACGTAAGAGCCCTTCAGGATCGGGCTAATGGCCCGGCTAGTCCAGCATCCTGTTCTCAAAAGTGGCCAACCAGATTTCTGTGGGAAGCTTGCATGCGGGACCCAAGCACACCAGCAATTCTCCCCACCAGTGATCCTCAGCAACTGGTTCGCAGAAGCATAGTGCCTCTGACAGGGACCATAGTCATCAAGGCTAGTAGCCATCGGGATTGTTCACACATTACACTCTACACAGGTACAAGCTTTCTCTACATGGAAACGATGCCTTATGAGGAACGGCTTGGAAACGATGCCTTATGAGGAACGGCTTAGGGAGCTGGGTATCTTTAGCCTGGAGAAGAGAAGGTTAAGGGGTGATATGATAGCCATGTTCAAATATATAAAAGGATGTCATATAGAGGAGGGAGAAAGGTTGTTTTCTGCTGCTCCAGAGAAGCGGACACGGAGCAATGGATTCAAACTACAAGAAAGAAGATTCCACCTAAACATTAGGAAGAACTTCCTGACAGTAAGAGCTGTTCGACAGTGGAATTTGCTGCCAGGGAGTGTGGTGGAGTCTCCTTCTTTGGAGGTCTTTAAGCAGAGGCTTGACAGCCATCTGTCAAGAATGCTTTGATGTTGTTCCTGCTTGGCAGGGGGTTGGACTGGATGGCCCTTGTAGTCTCTTCCAACTCTATGATTCTATGATTCTACATAACTACCTACAAGCGTTTGTGTGAAATTGTAATCTGTGAACACCCCTGTGGATATCTTCCACAAATTGGTCCTATCCTTTTTTATTTACCACACCTTCCAACTGTGGAGGGTTTTTTAAGCACAGCTTGGAGCGCCATCTGTCATGGATGGTTTAGCTCTGACTCCTGCATTGCAGGGGGTTGGACTAGATGATCCATGGGTCCCTTCCAACTTCCACAGTTCTATGATTTTCTTATAGAATCATTATAAAAAGCTACATTCCATCCCCTCCGTGCCCAAACGCACACACACAACCTGAGTTTCCCAGCCATGGCATCTTAGGCATTAAAGGCAATAGGGGTGAATAAAAGATTTTGGGGACAACAGAAGAGCCCCAGTCATTTATTTGTTTGCACTCCATCCCTTAAACGGAGGCTGGAATGAGCTCTTTCACACTCTGTCGAGGACTTCCTCTTTGACACCTCAGCCAAGGACAATCCCTCCAGTTTTAATTACCTGACAAGAGTCTGCTTCTCTTCAGGGTCTCCAGCAGCGAGGAAAGGAGAAGAGAAAAGGGAAGGGAGATGTTTAGATTCCTCCATGTAATTGTTTTGTTTACACTTTGATCACCTCAAGGACCAGACAATTACCTGGAGGACTTCCTGCTCCCGATTGCTGTGAGGAACCTATTCACATCCTCACTGAAGTGCTTTAACGCCAACTCAGAAATGTGGGGAAACATCCTTTGTTTATTTGCCTGTTCTTTTAAACAAAGTAGTAGCTTTTAAAAACAGCCCTCCCTTCTACCTGGGACCAGGAAGCTGACAGTGCAGATAGCTTGTGGCTAGAGCAAAGGTAATGGTTGCTCCTATGGAAGCAGCTTTAAATTTCTCCGGGTAGGGTTTGCTCTCTGGAAGAAGCCAGTTGCCCTGTTCATCGGTGTGACATAGGTCCCCATTGCACATGCACTCTCGTGTGCATGTGTGCATGCACACATACATTTCCCTGCAGTTCAATGTCACACAGCGCTGCAAAATGTGGGTGAGTCCTCCTAGAAGCCCGTCCTTTGGGGTTTATGCATCCAATCATTTTCCCAGCTGGGAAAGGGGTGGTTATTGGCTGATGTGTGCCCACAACATCGGCCACTTCTGATATCTAGAGCAGGCATAGGCAAACTTAGCCCTTCAGATGTTTTGGGACTACAACTCCCATCATCCCTAGCCAACAGGACCAGTGGTCAGGGATGATGGGAACTGCAGTTCCAAAACATCTGGAGGGCCGAGTTTGCCTATGCCTGATCTACAGGCACGCTGCATCTGTATAGAGACATGCAACAGGAAAGCGGCTTCTGCTTCACTGCGCATGCTCTCTCCCTGAAAACACCTGGCCAGATGTGATGCACTGCGGTGGCCAAGAAAGCAACCTGTGTCCCAGGATGCTTCTAGGGCAAGGATGAGGAAACTGCTGCCCTCCAGATGTGGCTGAACTACAACTCGCATCATTATGGACCGTTGGTTATGCTGGCTGATAGTTGCTGGAGTCCAACCATGTCTGGATGGACACAGGTTTGAGACTCAAGACTCAGTCAGTAGAGCGTGAGACTGTGACTCTCAGGGTTGTGAGTTCGAATTCCATGTTGGGCAAAAGATTCCAGCATTGCAGGGGTTGGACTTAATGACCCTTGTGGTCCTTTCCAAATGTATGATTCCCCCCATCCCTATTCTGGTGAAATCTTACATTAGGCATTAACTCACTAGGTGAGAGAACCCTATGGAGCCCTAACAAACTGAATAAACTGGAACCTTCCCAATTTGGGGAATCAGGTGAGAGACAACCCTCCGTTCTTGTGTGCACCACAGTATAGAAGCTATATCTTATGAATATGTGGACACACTTCATTGGAAGCAGCCAGTTGCAGTGGGAAGTGACCAGACTCCTCCTCTGCTGAACCCCCAGACTGTTTCATACCTGACCAAGTTCACTGATGAATAAAGAGTTGACTGTGCAATGCCCCCATATTCTCATGCTAAGGTTGTTCCTTGGAGCACTAGAACACATCACCTGATCTCATCTGATTCCAGAAGCTAAGTCAGTAAGGATGGGAGACCATCTGAGAATACTGGGCAGCATAGGTTTAAGAAAGCTGTGTGGTGTAATGGTTAGAGCGTTGGACAATGACCTGGGAGGCCAAGGTTCAATTCCCCATGCAGGCGTGAAGTGTGACCTTGGACCAGTCGCTGGCTTTTGACCTAACCTACCTCACAGGGGTGTTGTGGGGATGAAATCATAGAATTGTTGAGTTGGAAGGGACCCTGAGGATCATCTGGTCCAACCCTGTGCAATGCAGGAATTTGCAGCTGTCCCATATGGGGACTGAACCTGCAATCTTGGTGTTATCAGCATCACGCTCTAACCAACATCGAAACATCCAGGCTGACACATGTGGAGGAGGAGAGCCATGTATGCCCCCTTAAGCTTGGAGGAAAGGCTGGATATAAATTAAATGAATTAATAACGACAGCAGCCAAAACAGAGAGGGTGTGCTGGATCTGGCCAAAGCCCATCTAGCCTGGGACCCTGTTCTCAGAGTTGGCCAACCAGATGCCCATGGGAAACCAACAAGCAGGATCTGAGTGCAAGAGCTTCTCCAGACTCTGGAGCTTGTGCCGTCCATCATTCAGGGTTAGGCACATGACAGCAACTCAACGCAGCTTCCAAGTGTCATGGCGGTAAGATGGACACCACCACCTTTGAGTCCCTGCTTGCCCTACAGTCACCTCCGAGAGGCAGCCAGGGTTGAAAACCTTGGCCCTCCTCTATGCATGTGAAACTCAAAGATGGGCTTTGCTGCTGCTGGATCTCCCAAGCTTGCAATCAGTGCCAAGCACTGGTGCCTTGGGGTTCTGTTTTGTCATTGGCTAGTTAAGGTGGCACTAGTTAAGCCTAGTTAAGCCAGGTGGCGCTGTGGGTTAAACCACAGAGCCTAGGGCTTGCTGATCAGAAGGTCAGCAGTTCGAATCCCTGCGATGGGGTGAGCTCCCATTGCTCGGTCCCAGCTCCTGCCCACCTAGCAGTTCGAAAGCACGTCAAAGTGCAAGTAGATAAATAGGAACCGCTCTGGCGGGAAGGTAAATGGCATTTCCATGTGCTGCTCTGGTTTGCCAGATGCAGCTTAGTCATGCTGGCCACATGACCTGGACGCTGTATGCTGGCTCTCGGCCAATAAAGTGAGATGAGCGCCGCAACCCTAGAGTCGGACATGACTGGACCTAATGGTCAGGGGTCCCTTTACCTTTACCTAGTTAAGTCCACTGATAATCACTTATTACTAACTGCCATCATTTTATAACTCTTGCTTGGCTTACATATCCTTTTCTGCTTTCCGATCAGACTGCTTTTTATTATTTTTTTTAAAAAAAAACTTTAAAAATAAATTCCTGGCGTTTCTTCTGCCCTCCTTCACACCACGGGGGTTCGTTTGGAGAGAGAGTCTGCCTTTTATCTTTTTACATTGTCCCTGTGCGGTTCTGCCTCTTCAAGCATGTTAGAGAAGTTCTGGGTTGGGGCTTTTAAAGAAGGGAGAGCGAGAAAAAAAACCCATTAGCTTCCTTCTTTCTCTTCTGGAAAAATCCCCCGTTTGTATAGCTGAGTGGCACCTGTTAGTTTCTGGGACGAATCCACCCCTCGAGAACGTTAATCTTAATTATTACTCTGTGGTCTTCTGAGATTTAGCGGCTTATCTCCAGTTCCTGCTTGAATCCGTTCCTGGTTGTTTCCTAAGTCTCCTCTCTCCGCAGCCTCTCCTTGCTCACCTTCTGGAACTCGCTGTTCCAAGGAAGACGTTGAGAAATTTGTTTCTCATAAGTCTCTGTCCCAAAGTGACGTTTTGTCAGTTTATGAGATGCAGGAAGTTGCAACTGCCCGTTATTACCTTTTTTATTGAACTCGGAGGCTCCTTTGATGATTCACCGCGAATCGAGTAGCCGACTGGAGGTGGGTGGTTGAGGGCAGGTGTGTGTTTTTTCCAGGACCTGTGAAGGGATTATGGAGGGTGCCCATAGCAGGCTCTATTTACTAAAATGCTTCACAGAAGATGGAGGATGGTACCTATGGCTTCAGGCCTGGTAGAGGGCTTTGTTAAACGGCCTCTTACAAACCGAAACCTTGGCCAGATGGTGGACTTCAGACCTCCTCCTCTGGCTGGGCGAATCCCGTATCCCAAGAGTGTTTCTGTTTCTTCTCACCCACCCCTTATTGCTTCTTGCCCTTCCTGGGCATTTCTTAGCTGGAGCAGTTAGTCCAGGATGAGGAATCTCTGATGCCGGGGTCAAATGCCTCTCTCCAAGCCTCTCTCTTTCTCTGGCTGTCAGGACTCTCCTGATATCACAGCCTTTCTCTCTCCAGGAACATAAAGGTAAATGTAAAGGGACCGCTGACCGTTAGGTCCAGTCGCGGACGACTCTGGGGTTGCGGCGCTCATCTCGCTTTACTGGCCGAGGGAGCCGGCGTACAGCTTCCGGGTCATGTGGCCAGCATGACTAAGTCGCTTCTGGCGAACCAGAACAGCGCACGGAAACGCCGTTTACCTTCCCGTCGGAGCGGTACCTATTTATCTACTTGCACTTTGATGTGCTTTCGAACTGCTAGGTTGGCAGGAGCAGGGACCGAGCAACGGGAGCTCACCCCTTCACGGGGAAAGGAACCGCCGACTTTCTGATCGGCAAGCCCTAGGCTCTGTGGTTTAGACCACAGCGCCACCCACGTCCCTTCTCCAGGAACATACCCTCCAACATTTCGCTGATGAAAATAGGGACATCCTAAGGAAAATGCAGGGCATTGCAGGATCAATTGGGAAACTGGGATGGCTTCTGTAAATCTGGGGCTGTCCCTGGAAAACAGGAACACTTGGAGGGCCTGCAGGACATGCCTCTCACCTGCCCTATTTTGCACCATCCTTGAGTATTTTTTTTCTGACTGGGATGTATCCAATAATGCCTTTTGCTTGCCTGGATGGGAGGCAGAGAGGCTGCGTGCGTTTGTGCAGAAACTGGCTGCCGCACAAAGGTAGAAGTTGCAACGAGTGACGGATGCGGAGGCCAGACTTGCTCACAGGAGAAGGAGAAGAAGAAGAAGAGTTTGGATTTGATATCCCGCTTTATCACTACCTGAAGGAGTCTCAAAGTGGCTAACAATCTCCTTTCCCTTCCTCTCCCACAACAAACACTCTGTGAGGTGAGTGGGGCTGAGAGACTTCAGAGAAGTGTGACTAGCCCAAGGTCACCCAGCAGCTGCATGGGGAGGAGCGGAGACGCGAACCCGGTTCCCCGGATTACGAGTCTACCACTCTTAACCACTACACCACACTGGCTCCACACTGGAGCATACGAACATCAGGAGAGACCAGCTGCATCAGGCCATTCTCCCATCCAGTTCAGCATCCTGTTCTCACAGTGGCCAACTGGATACCTGGGGAAAGCCCACACGGTGGTTTCGAGCAATTGGTACTTGGAAGTATGGATGCCTCCGGCTGTGGAGCCAGAGCCCCGTGGCAACATTTAGTACTCCTTTTCCAAGAGAGCACTTTCCCCCGAAAGATTCAGTCAACCTAAATAAATAAATGCAATGTTGCGTTCGTCTCCCCACCTACTTTTGCTCCTGGCCTCACCCACTGTTGGCATGTGTCCGCAGAAGGGAATGTGCCCCCCGCCCGGCTGAAGCAGCTTCCCCACCCCAGAGTTGGTCAATCCCCAGATATTCTATTTATAAAACATTTCCTGTTGCAGCCATTATGAAATAATGTCATAGGAGCCTGGAGACTGCAATAACGTAAGCTTTGTGCGTGGTGTAGTGGTTAAGAGCGGTGGACTCGTAATCTGGTGAACTGGGTTCGCTTCCCCGCTCCTCCACATGCAGCTGCTGGGTGACCTTGGGCTAGTCATACTGAAGTCTCTGAAGTCTCTCATCCCCACTCACCTCACAGAGTGTTTGTTGTGGGGGAGGAAGGGAAAGGAGAATGTGAGCCGCTTTGAGATTCCTTCGGGTAGTGATAAAGTGGGGTATCAAATCCAAACTCTTATTTATACCCTGCTTTTCCCCCTGATGGGACTCAAGGCCGCTTACGGGTAAAAATTGGAACCACTAAGACATAGAAAAAACAATCATTAAAATTTACTTTGAATTGAAACTGTATGCACATATAAAATCAATTGCAGCCACACCAATAATTACAATAAAAACAGCAAGGCACCTATTATTATATATTTATTGGACCCACAGGATTAGTCAGCAACCTTAGGCTCAGACTTTTAAGATTCCAGCTGGTGAGTTTGAAAGCTCACCAATAGCTCTTGGAGTAGAGGAAAACAGAGCCCACCATCATTTGGTGATTAAAAAGGAGAGCGAGGGATCAAGATGCTCATTCTAATTCGTCTTCATTGTCGGATCATTGTCCTCTTTCCAATGTGTTTTCAAAACATATCGACCGTGCCTTATTGATATTTGCTTCTCAATCACCTTCTTCCATTAAATGAGCAGGGAGGACACTGAAATACGTAAGCAAGGAAGGAAAGAGGGGTGTTTTTCCTTGCTGCTGCTATTCCTTCAGTGCTTTGAAGAGTTCTGGAGGAAAGGTCCCTGCCCTGAGGAGCCTACAATGACATAGGGAAACAACAGATGAAAGGCTGGGGGGGCATAAGAACACCGGAAGCTGCCTTATACAGAATAAAACTATTAGTCCATCTAGCTAAATATTGCTTTTTCTGACTGGCAGTGCCTCTCCAGTGTTTCAGGCAAGAGACATTGGCAAGTCCAGTGTAGGGCTTGGGCAAATCTCTGGCTTTGAGACCCCGGAGAGTCTGCAAGGAAAGGAAGCAGCATTTGGGAGCTTTTTGTTCAGGGAAAAGTCGCATAGGAGATTATAGAAGTTTATAAAAATGATGCCTGGCGTGGGGAAAGTGAATAGAGAAAGGTTCTTCTCCCTGTCATGGAACCAGAACTAGGGACATTCAGTGAAGGTGGATGTTGGGAGACGTGGGGCAGAGAAAAGAAAGCGCAGTTAAACTGTGAAACTCACTGCCGCAGGAAGCAGTGGTGGCCAGCAGCGTGGATGGCTTCAAAAGAGGGTTGGGCAAATTCATAGAATCATAGAATCCTAGAGTTGGAAGAGACCACAAGGGCCATCCAGTCCAACCACCTGCCAAGCAGGAACACCATCAAAGCATTCTTGACAGATGGCTGTCAAGCCTCTGCTTAAAGACCTCCAAAGAAGGAGACTCCACCACACTCCTTGGCAGCAAATTCCACTGTCAAACAGCTCTTACTGTCAGGAAGTTCTTCCTAATGTTTAGGTGGAATCTTCTTTCTTGTAGTTTGAATCCATTGCTCCATGTCCGCTTCTCTGGAGCAGCAGAAAACAACCTTTCTCCCTCCTCTATATGACATCCTTTTATATATTTGAACATGGCTATCATATCACCCCTTAACCTTCTCTTCTCCAGGCTAAACATACCCAGCTCCCTAAGCCGTTCCTCATAAGGCATCGTTTCCAAGCCTTTGACCATGTTGGTTGCCCTCCTCTGGACACGTTCCAGCTTGTCAGTATCCTTCTTGAACTGTGGTGCCCAGAATTGGACACATAGAGAACAGAATTGGACAATTCATGGAGAACAAGGCAACCAAGGGCTTCAAATTACAAGAAAGGAGAGTCCAAGTAAACACCAGGAAGAACTTTCTGGCAGTAAGAGCTGTTTGACAGTGGAACAGTCTCCTTCAGGAGGTGGCAGACTCTCCTTCCTTGGAGGTTTCTGAGCAGAGGTTGGATGGCCATCGGTCATGGGCGCTTTAGCTAAGATTCCTGCATTGCAAAGGGTTGGGCTAGATGACTCTTGGGGACCCTTCCAACTCTGTGATTCTATGATAATGGCTACTAGCCATGCTGGAAACGACAGAAGAGGAGAGTTGTTCTTGTTCTCGGGTCCTGCTTGAAGGTTTCCCACAGGCGTCTGGTTGGCCACTGTGAGAATGGGATGCTGGACTAGATGGGCCACTGGCTTGATCTAGCCGGCTCTTCTTATGCCCTTTGTCGCTGCCGGTCAGTGCAGACAATACTGACCTTGACTCAGAACAAGACACACGCAAACATCCCAGCTGCTGGAGGAGACCATGGTGCCATCGCAGCTGGAATTTGGGGCAGAGATCCCTAATGCAGCTTGGCAGGAAGGCCCCAGAAACTACAGGACCTGCTTAATATGTTTTTTGGGGAGAGTGAAGTAACACACATTGCCATTTCAAAACCCTTGCAAAAGACCATTAAGTCTAAAGTTACCTAACTGCACTCCTGCCGGGTGTGGTGTTTGTGCGTGACAGGAACAGGAGGAGGGATGTTGTGGGAGAAGCAGACATAGAATCCCTCTTTCCTGCTTGCGGGTTGTTAAAAAGCCAGGAGGACCCTCTGTTGTCAAGTAGGGCACACATTTCAAGTAGTCGCACTGGATTAAAAGTGTGCTCCTGTGGCTGAAATGAAAGCGACGTCTGAAATGCATCTCTGGCGTATCTATTCGGTGGAGGGGAAACAACACAACAGAAACCAACTCGCAGGGAGGAGTGGAGTAACGAGGAACTGGAGAGATGCTAAAAACCTAAACCACAACTCCCAGGCATTGACCCTGGCCATTGCATAGCATCAAACCAGGGTCGTCTTTAGCAGATGTGGCGCCGGGGTGCAAATATCCGCCCAGCGCCCTCAAATTACCATGGATAGTGTTGGGGTGCCCGTAGCTGCGCACTGCCAGCCATCGGGGGGCGCAACTCTCCCCCATGCCGTTGCAGGAGAGCGATCCCCACAGAGGCTTGGGAGGGAAGCTGTGCACCCGCCAGCCATATGGTTGGCAGGGCGCAGCTGATGGGAGTGCAGGGAAAGGGGAGGCTGCCGGCAAAGCCACACGGCTCCCCCACCTGCTGGGGCACCGCTCAGAAGCCGGCGCCCTGGTGCGATGCACCACCAAGCCCTATGGGAAAGACGGCTCTGCATCAAACTCTGAAAGGAGATCTGGGTCCCTGGTCCCTCCCTCTGTCTGGCTTTGGCAAGGGTTCCTGCACTAATGGAGCCCGGCGAGGGGGAGAAGGCACCTGGTCAAAGCCAGGCCTGACCCATAAATATCATCCAGGAGGCAAGCACAGAGCAGGCACTTCCTGCCCACCCCACGCCCGCCTCTCCTTCAGGCCTGAAATACGGCATCCTTTTGCATTAGGCGCAGGAACACAAGCGCACACCTCCCCCTGGGAAAGTGCTCTCTGCTAGTCTCTACATCTCCCTTTCAAACTGGCAAGACGTCTGACCTCCAGGCAGAGGCGTAGCCAGCCCAGGTGGTACCCGGGGCGGAATTTTTTTTGTCACCCCCCCACCACCACTTTGCCAGGGCACTGGCAGAGCTGCACCCAGTGGCATAGCAAGTCACCCCAACCCCCCAAAAATGATGGTGCCACTTTGCGAGGTGTGGGGTTTTTTTTTGTGTGTGTCTATTATCGCTTTTTTTTTCAATAAAGTTAACATTTAATTTTTTTAAAAAAAAATAAAAAATAAAAAAAATAAAGAAGTGTCACCCCCCTCTGATGGTGCCACTTTGTGAGGTGTGGGGGGTTGTGTGTGTGTGTGTGTGTGTGTTTGTGTGTGTGTGTCTATTATCTCTTTTTTCCAATAAAGTTTAAAAAAAATTAAAAAAAATGTTTTTAAAAAATGTTTAAATTATTTTTTATTAAAAAAAGTGTCACCCCCCTCTGGGGTGGAACTCTGGGGTGGAGCCCGCCCCCATCACCCCCCCTTGCTACGCCCCTGCCTCCAGGCACATTTCGCTTCCCTTCACTCACAAGGAGGGCTGCTTCTCTTCCCCCTGCCCTGCCATACCTATGCGCTCATGATGCATTTTATTTTATTTTTGGCCACCCTCTTTTAGCGCCTGCTAGGGGGATGGAGAGCTCCCCTCTGCCAGGCCTCTGGCGCAAATCATCCTTTTCGCTCAGGACAGCTTGTCGGTGGATCTGTGCATAAGCAGCCCTGAGCTTTGCAAGATTCCCATGGGCCGCAGAGCCAAATACTACTACTAATAAAATAGGTCAATTAGGTTAATTGCTTCATCAAAGGCTGGGCTGTGCGTGCATTCTGCTGCATTGCGCAGGGATGGGATTGGCACGGGAGCCAGGATTCAGCCTCCTGAGAATCTCATTTCACATTTAAAATGCCAAGGTGCTAGCCCCTAAGACTGGGAAACGGGCTCGTGAGCACATCGATAACATCTGTTGACGTCTCTGAAGCTGGAGGGTGGGGAAGGAGGGAGCTCTGGTGGGCACAATGTTTACCTTTCTTGCCAAGCCCCTCAAAATAATATGCATTCCTTACCAAAAGCTCTGGACCAAAGGGAGATATTTGAACCTGCATGCAAGGGGTTTAGTTTGGAGTTGGACGCAACCGTCTTCAGTAGTCTTCATCTGCTCAAGCGTCAGTTTTTGTGGGTTTGGTGCAGGTACATTTGAAAAGGCCTTCAGCAACAGACAGGGGCCTAACTACATGTTAAATTAACACACATGGAATCCTAGCCCCACACTTGTCAAGACAGAAGGAATAGGAGAAGGTTGGCAATGGGGGGGGGAGGTGTTTTTCTCCTCTCATACACGCATGCACATGTACTTTGCATGTATACCTGAAGGAGCGTCTCCACCCCCACCGTCCAGCCCGGACACTGAGATCCAGCGCTGAGGGCCTTCTGGCGGTTCCCTCACTGCGAGAAGCAAAGCTACAGGGAACCAGGCACAGGGCCTTCTCGGTAGTGGCACCCGCCCTGTGGAATGCCCTCCCAGCAGAGGTCAAAGAGATAAACAACTATCTGACATTCAGAAAATACCTGAAGGCAGCCCTGTTTAGGGAAGTTTTTAATCTGTGATATTTTAATGTATTTTGATATTTGTTGGAAGCCGCCCAGAGTGGCTGGGGAGACCCGGCCAGATGGGCGGGGTACAAATAATAAATTATTATTATTATTATTATTATATTATTATTATTATTATTATTATTATTATTATTATTATTATTATTATTATTATGCCTAACGGCATCCACAGACACAGAGAAAAGGAAAGAAGACTTGTTCCATTGTCTGGAGAGGTCACTTCCTGGTTCACATGGAGAAGTCATTTTCAATGGAGCTCAGCGACGGAAGCACCCAGCTGTATTGAGGCAGTGCCGGGAGTTGAAATTTTGCGCCCCTAACCATTTTGCACCCAAGGCAGCTGCCCCTGTGCCCCCCCATGCTATGCCACTGTGGTGCACACAATTGCATCTACTGTGTGCATTTCGCAACTTGGATTGCATCCTCTAGTAGCCGGCCGGCTGAGTTATTTCAGACCATCTGGAGGTTACTAACTCTGGAGCATTTGAGGAACCACAGAATGTGGCTACACCTTCTGAGGATAAGTTGCTTGACTTCAGAGTGACCTTGACTTGACCGATCGCAGTTTCAAGCAACGGACCCAAGGCATGTGTTGCAGGATCGTTTTCACCTGATGCAGCCAGATGAGAAGGTCAAGGTGTTTGTGGCTATAGATGCCCTTGTGAACCCTTTCCCTCCTGGCTTATTAAATCTAGCAAACAGGGGTTTGACTGGTTAAGTCCAGAGCATAGTTAATGCTTCATTGCAAAAGGTGGGGTGTGCTCCTGTTGCCTTGTAAGAGCTGGCGGCTTAGCCACTCCTAAAGCGTGGCCTTCGTGCACAATAATTAATTGCCAGCCACATGCAAATGCCTTCTTCCCAGGGAAGGTGGTGGGAAGGGTCTCAGCGTGGCAGCTGCAGGCCCTCTCATTATTTCAGCCATGCGATTCCCCCACCCTGAAAACAGGGCCCTGCTCATAACATTTCTATCCTCATACCAAAGATTACCTCTGAAGCCTGGCACTGTGCATTATGAAAGGCTCTTAATCCATCTTCTGTGTGCTGTATTCATTTCATTTACTCTGCAACAGTCCTGCACTCCTTTAATAAATGCCAAGGAGGCGTTTGCTCTTCATGCTAAAGATACGCTATAAAAAACCAAACCCATAATTGGCCTACAAGCTGTTTACACATGCAGGTACACCGAGAGACGAAAATGCATCCATCCCCACACAGAGGTTTACAGCATAATCCTGTGTCCATCTTCTCAAAAGTAAGCCTCGCTGAATTCACCGGGACCTAAAACTCCATGAAAAGTCTGTGTAGAACAGCCTCGATTTCAAGGGAGGATCGCAAGGAGGAAGTTCAGCCCAGAAGAGTGGCAACTGGAAGATATGGAGTAGAGGCTGATCAATGGCTGGCTATTAAGCATATCAACAAAACAGAACTTCTGTTACCTCTTCAGCTTCCAGCACCTCCTCTTCCCAGCCTTCTCCCTCTCTCCACCCATCATTGCCCACCACCACTTCCTGGGCTCCGAGCCTTCTTCCCTTGGGGGTTGTCCAGCTGGTTTTGGAATGCCAGTTCCTGGGGAGCAATGACAGGTGAGAGCTATTGCCTTCAAGCCTCACTTGAGGTCTTCCTGCAAGCATCCAGCTGACCACTGTGAGAAAATAGGGAATTGTATCCAATGCTTCCCCCCCCCCTAGGAAAAAAGTTGCCAGTACTCGCCATGCAAGGGAGGGCTGTTAGACCCTCCCAGAGCATCATGCCTTCCTCCCTAAGCTGAGCAGAAGCTACCAGGGCTTTGGGAAGGAGGCGTGAGGCTCTGATTTGGGGGTGGGGAGGTGCAGGTACTGTGTACCGCCTTGTACCATCAGAAAAAAGCACTGGTTGTACCCATCGTAGCATGAATGATTTAGCACCAGGTTCCCTATGAACGCGGGTTAAACCACAGAGCCTAGGGCTTGCTGATCAGAAGGTCAGCGGTTCGAATCCCTGCGATGGGGTGAGCTCCCGTTGTTTGGTCCCTGCTCCTGCCAACCTAGCAGTTCGAAAGCACGTCAAAGTGCAAGTAGATAAATAGGTACCACTCTGGCGGGAAGGTGAACGGCGTTTCCGTGCGCTGCTCTGGTTTGCCAGAAGCGGCTTAGTCATGCTGGCCACATGACCCGAAGCTGTACGCCGGCTCCCTCGGCCAATAAAGCGAGATGAGCGCCGCAACTCCAGAGTCGTCTGTGACTGGACCCAATGGTAAGGGGTACCTTTACCTTTACCTATGCGGCCTAGGACCCTCGTACCTACGGGACCGCCTCTCCTGGTATGCCCCGCGGAGGACCCTAAGGTCCACAAATAATAACACGCTGGAGGTCCCAACCCATAAGGTGGCTAGACTGGCCTCAACCAGGGCCAGAGCCTTTTCAATTTCGGCCCCAATTTGGTGGAACGCACTGTCTCCAGAGACCAGAGCCCTGCGGGATTTGACAGCTTTCCGCAGGGCCTGCAAGACGGAGCTGTTCCGCCTAGCTTTTGAGCCCGATTCAGCATTCTGATCCTGTGTTATAATATAACATTGTATCATAAGATTCTCCCCTATGTGATATAAATTCATAGGCTGTTGCATTAAGGTGGTTTTTTAAATCTTTTTAAATCTTTTAATCTGTATTCTAATTAATTGTTTTTTCTTTTGTGTTTCATGTTTTGTTGTGATTGGTGGTGTGAGCCACCCTGAGCCCGGCTTTGCCGGGGAGGGCGGGGTACAAATAAAAATTATTATTATTATACCTCCCTATGAACAACAGGGTGCTACGCATGAGACACGGTCCCCTTCTGGATGGGACCCACTCCTGAGACAGCTGTCTTTCTGCACCGGTCCAAACAACCCAGCTATCCAAGGCCAACTCAGGCTCCTTGGTGCTACAGTGTCATTCTGTTTTGTGCAAATCCTGTTTATGTCTTCCCACAACCCAACAGAGCAGATTTGAGGAGGTGGCGGCCTGTGTGCAACAGAGGGAGTCCTGTTGCGCAAGTGGAAATCTTTGCCCTGATGGGAAACGATAGTTGGACAGGAAGCTGGACTAGATGGAGCTCTACTCTGCCCTCTGTTTCTGTGATCTTAACTCCAGGAATCCCCTCTAATCAAATCTAAACAACGGCATTCCTCAAGGCCCAGAATAGAAACCCTGATTTAGCACTGGGACAGGTTCCAGGCAATTTAGTCCCCTGTATGCACCAGCATTCCAAAATGGTCCTGCCCAGGAATTATTTGGCTGCCCCATCTGTTGTGTGTGTTTGTGTGAATTAGGCCAGAGTTTACCAGAGCCCTCCCCACTAAACACTGGTCACTTGACCAAACACAACTTTTCTAAGTGAACATTTAAAAGACTACTAAATGCCAGGGATTGAACCTGGAATCTTCTGCCTGCAAAACAGCTCTGCCCTGCCACTGAGCTCCAGCCCTTTCCCCTGACCTCCTTTGAGAAAGGCCCCTTGCCTTTTCCTGCGACGCTCCTTGCAGTCGCACTGGTGTGTATTTCAGGGCTGAGCCAGGAGCCTGGGAAAATGCCATCTTGACAAACCCAAGTGCTACATCAGATCCCAGGAGATGGTTTCGATACCTCCACAACTCAGACTCCATCCAGACTTCCCAAACAGCTTATTATAAATATATATATTTGAAACAACATTTCTCATGTCTTTTCGACAGGCATACAGGCCCACAGCCAGAAATGTTGTGGGGAAATTAAATCACCCTAGACAGAGTGGGAGTGTGCGGCCGTATGTTTCAGCAAAAGATAAAGTATATGGACGCTTAAAGATGGGGACACAGTTCTGCACATGTTGAAATTGGGTCGTTGGAAACAAAACTACCAAGTTGGAGGCATTCACCACACTATGCATGGGAAGGTCCCAGGCAGCAATTCAGTATATAGGTGTTGTGTATTGATTCAAAGTGTTATCCTATCTGTATTACTATTGTCTGTAATCACATTAGGGTAAAGTAACTGCCTTCCTGTCCCAGAAGGAACAGTTACTATTGGTGCATTCAAGTTGCTGTATTTGGATCCTCAGTCTTATTGGTTCCCACCAAAAAGCAGCTGTGTGATTGCTTGAGATTGTTCCCTCCAAAATGTATCTTTTCCTAGCCAGTCCTCTGTCCCTATAAATGTAGCTTCCCTACCCTCAGTTCCCTCAGTCTTGTTTTGCCTGAATAAAGAATTGCTACATGAAGACACTGTCTCCTGCCTGCTATGTCAGAGAGCTGAAATCACTTGCTGGAATCATTAACCCACGCTACAACAATAGGCACCAACATTTCAAGCCTGATTGTATACAGCTGATAAGGCTGACAAGGCTTAAATCTGTCAATTTCACTTTCCCTTTCTTATTTTTGCAGTGAAGCCCAGTTCTCCTTATTTCTGCATCATCAGTGTGTTTGTGTGCATTTCTTATTGTGAAATGCATTGTTTCAGGTCCTTAGATTAGACTAAGTGGGTTGCCACTTAATTTTATTTTGATTTTACTGTGATTTTGAGCTGTGTTTTAATCAATCGTTTGATTTTGTGTTTTTAATGTATTATATATTCTTTATTAGCCGCCCTGAGCCTGGTCTTGGCCGGAGAGGGCAGGGTATAAATAAAATGTATTATTATTATTATTGCAACACATTAGATGTACGGCTTCCTCTCAAGATGTTTCTGAAACTTCAGCTGGTGCAGAATTCGGCGGCCAGGTTGCTCACTGGGGCAAGACTGTTTGAGCATATTATACTGCTCCTTCTCCGGCTGTACTGGCTGACGACTAGTTTCCAGACCCAATTCAAAGTGCTGGTTTTCACCTATAAAGCCTGAAATTGCCCAGGAGCACAATGCCTCAAGGACTGCCTCTCTCCATATGAACCTACCCGGACCCTGAGATCACCTTTTGAGGCCCTTCTTCGTGTGCCTCCTCCATGGGAGGGTGGCAACACAAGAACACAAGGCCTTTTCTGCAGTGGCTCCCCATTCGTGGAATGCTCTCCCCAGGGAGGTTCGCCTGGCACTTCCATTATACACCTTTAGGTGCCAGGCGTCTTCAACCAGGTCTTTGGCTGATTGACATCCGATGCCCTTTCAATTGTGTTGTGTATGTGGTGGTGGGGGGTTATTGGTTTGTTTTTGTTCTTATTTTTACTCTGTATTTTGTGTTGTTTCTATTGTCATTTTATGTTGTGAACCGCCCTGAGACCTCTGGATGTCGGGTGGTATGCAAATTTAATGGATGGATGGATGAATGAATGAATGAATGAACAGATGCAGCTGCACACAGCTGAAACAAGGTGACCCCAAATAGCCTCCTCCTCTCTCTGAAGCATTGCAAGCCAGCGGGGCGAGGCAGGCAGGGACTGCTTCGCTCCTGCCTGGTCCCACCTCAGCACGGCAGCCAAGGAATGTGACACAGACGAGGATGGGCAAGGCGCAGACAAAACAACCTGAAAGAGACAGGTGGGTAACCCTTCCCAGAAAAGCAAAACCTGATCCGTGCCTCGCCTGGGGCTGGCTGCTTCCAGGAGTTGGACACCAGGAGCCACCCACTTGCCCCTACAGATCGGAACAAAGATCCGAAGCAGCAAAGCTGCCCAGGGGTGCAGCACAGCCATCAACCTCCACCCAATGCATGCAGAGACACCAGCATGAGAGACACCAGCACTGGAACACTGGCAGTGGTTTATTCCAGGGCTGGGGAACCTTTATCTGCCTGAGGGTGACGTGTCTGTCGAGGGGTGCATGCCAGAGTTAGGTGGATGTTACTCCAGTAGACAAATGCCAGCAGTTTCTACAACTGACCTCTCTCTATCCAGGCAAGCATGGTTGCAGTTCAAAAAAGACACTTTCCAGCCAGGCAAAAAAGACTGGGGGAAGGTGTAGAGCAGAACCAGTGAGAGAGGCCTGGTGGGCTGCATTTGGGCACTGGGCCTGAAGGCCCCCACCTATGGTTCATTCCACTGTGGAACAACGATACCATACTAGTTGGACGCAGAGGAACGGTGGGTGGAACCAGCTGGCGAACCCCCAAGGGAAGAAGGCCCAGAGCCCAGGGAGTGGTGGTGGGCAATGATGGGTGGACAGAGGGAGAAGACTAGGAAGAGGAGGTGCTGGAAGCTGAAGAAGTAACAGGGCCTAGTGAGCAGGGGGAGTCTGTGATAGAGAAAAGTCCAGAAGCAGAAGCAGAAGGGAAGGGAGGCCAAGACACAGAGATGAGTCCGGCTGAGGAAGAGGCGCGGGTGTCTCCCCCTCCTGCTGTGACATGCTCTCCTTCCACTCTGTCTGCCAGAACCAGAAGAGGGCTGAAACGGACAGGCTGCAGACAGGTGCAGTCTCTGATTGCTTGGAGAAAGCCCTGGAAAGGAGGGGCTTGGATGTCTGTGGGGAGGCGGGGACTTTCAGTCTCAGCACTGATTCATGGGGAGGAGCCCCTACAGGGGAGGAGCCGCTGTGCTCAGAGGCCTGACACTCCGCCAAGTATGTGCAGATTGTGTTTTTGCTCATAAAGAGTTAACTCCAACTTGGAATGGTGTGATTTACTGCTGGCTCACTCTTTGACAGATACATACTTATGAGGAATTTAGGACTGATCCTCAAGAGACGGGGGCATTTCAACAAAGGAGCTCTTACTCCTTCTTGCTTACTTCCAATCCAGGGGGCGGCATTGCCTGTCGGCTTCCTCCATCTCAATCTCAGTTTTGCCCTTCTGCCGAATGCAGCAGGAAGGAGGAGATGGAGGAAGACAAAACTAGAATTCATTGGCTCTGCCTGGCACTGGCTCTCTGGCTCCCCCTCCTGTTGTCCTCCTGCCCTTTTGCACCGTCCCTACCATTGGGCACCAGCCACCACTGGCCCTCCCTTCGGGGCCACTGGAAGATGCAGTGGAGAGGCAAGAAGCTCATCCAATGGAGACAGTCCACTGCTGGTAAGGAGGCCGCGAGACACCAGCGCTCCAATAGGCAGGGTGTCTCTCTCTCTCTCTCTCTCTCTCTCTCTCTCTCTCTCTCTCTCTCTCTGTGTGTGTGTGTGTGTGTGTGTGTGCTTTTGGCAGTTCCAGCTCCTGCTCAGATTCCTCCTGCTGCCACCAACATCCTAGCCATTCAAGACTCTCCGGGAGACAGAATCAGACCCTGAAGCTCCTAAGGAAAAGTTGAAAGCGCCTCTCTCTTCCCGCCCCCTCCCACCCATTTTTATTAAAAATATATTTCCCATTTCTTTGAGCAGCTGTGTGAGATCTGACTTCCCTGGTTTCTTCCTTCCCACACACAGCCTTGACTCACTGGAGGCTACTAACGAGCTTCCTTTCTCTGAACCAATTAATGATCCAACGTGCAAAATGTGTTGTGTGTGTTAGGGGGGGGGCTGAATTGGGGCAATCCCTGAGCGTGGGAGAGGTGTGGGTTTCAGAGCTCATAAAAAACAAAACAAAAACAATTTCCAATACTGCTTAAAGTCAAACAGAAGCATACTAAAGGAGACCTGTACACACACACACACACACACACACAAAAACCACACACAGCACTACCAGCAACAACAACAACACAAAAATCCTTATCTGAATCATCATCACATAAAAACAGCTCTGCTGGATCAGGCCAATGGGACGCAGGTGGCGCTGTGGTCTAAACCACTGAGCCTCTTGGGCTTGCCGATCAGAAGGTTGCCCAGCTCCTGCCAACCTAGCAGTTCGAAAACACACCAGTGCAAGTAGATAAATAGGTACCGCTGCGGCGGGAAGGTAAACAGCATTTTTGTGTGCTTTGGCTTCTGTCACGATGTCCTGTTGTGCCAGAAATGGTTTAGCCAGGCTGGCCACATGTCCCGGAAAGCTGTCTGTGGACAAACGCTGGCTCCCTCATCCTGAAAGCGAGATGAGCACCACAACCCCATAGTCGTCTCTGATTGGACTTAACCATCCAGGGGTCCTTTACCTTTACCTTTTAATGGCCCATCTTATCGTGCTTTCACCAGAAACATGCCTCCCCACCGTGGACGCAGAGCACAGCCATCGTGGCTCGCGGCCATTGATAACCTTCTGTGCCATGAATTTGTCCCATCCACTTTGGAAGCCCTCTAAGTTGGGGGCCGTCATTGCTGCCTCCTGTGGGAGCGAGCCCCACAATTCATGCACTGCGTGAAGAAGCATCTCAAGCCCGCCCATTTCCCCTCTTCCATCGCACCAGGTGACATGGTTCATGAAGTCCAGAGTTCCCCTTGGCCATCGTCTAGACTTCCATGGATTCCTGTTCAATGTGGCTTCTCCCCTGTGTCTCTGTGGTTTCCGCCAGTGCCTCTCGAGTGTGGGTTTCTGAGCAGGGTTGACAATGCCAGCTCAGGCTGGGGGAGGAAGCGGAAACGCTCTTTGTTCGCAGTGTTTAGAAAGAAAGACAAACCTATTGAAACCATGACCTGTTTGTCGTGAGTCACTCTGTTTCTCCACAACTGGATGGGGCAGGTTGACTGCCAGTCAAGGCTTTGGTTCGGAAGGCCTCCTTGCCAAATGGGCGTGTGTTTGTGTTTTGCTTGTGTGATGGTAAAAAAGTTGGAGTTCTTGTTGCAAAATACACTGGAATAAATGTTACCAAGAACTCTGGCCACAAGTTTTAACAAAAGAATAAGTTTACTTGTGAGTAAATTCAAATAGCATATCAATCCTGTTAGGAATTACAGTCTTAAACGAAAATAATAGTTTCACAAAGAAAAGTTTTTTGGAGATTGAAGTTAGGGCTTCTGAGATGTGAATCAGATGTATGATCCGAAAACTGGAAACCAGGACAGGGCCCTGTTTCGGAGCAGATGCCTTCTTCAGCTCGTTTTTTGAAAAGAATGTGAATAATATATAATTTCTGTTTCTTTTGAATCTTTGGTGGATGTAGCGTCTTAGATAAGTGAATCAATGTATATTCAAGTTTTCCTGTGTTTTTCTATGCGTTTCCCTAACAGGATTGATATGCTATTTGAATTTACTCACAAGTAAACTTATTATTTTCTTAAAACTTGTGGCCAGAGTTCTTGGTAACATTTACCATATATACTCGAGTATAAGCCGACCCGAATATAAGCCGAGGCACCCAATTTTACCACAAAAAACCTGGGAAAGCTTCATAGGAGCCACTGCCTGCCTCACTCGAGTATAAGCCGAGGGCGGCTTTTTCAGCACAAAAAATGTGCTGAAAAACTAGGCTTATACTCGAGTATATAGGGTATTCCATTGCTTGTGTGATGGGCACATCAGCCCACCAAGAGATGGGGGGTGGCGAGGGTCCGGGGAACAAATCCTCTCCTTGGTCTCCGTAGGAGGGAGTGGCGGGTGTTTGTGTACGCAGCCCAAATCTTACACAAACGAGACCAGGAGGAGCGTGAGCAAATCCGGTGGGGCATGTTTAAATGCTGAGGTATGCAATTCGATGTTTTCATTGCTGAGCAAATAAACCTCCATTCTGGAAGGATTACTTCCAGGATGGCGGGAGTGGCTGGGTGTTTTCCCCCAAGCTTGGCTTACAGTTGGCAAAAGCAAGGAGGCTCAGATCCAAGACTCCCTCGATTTCAGCCAGCCACCATCTAGGGAAGCCCTGGTGTGTGCTTGTGCCTGTGTGGTGCATGTAACTGTTCATAACTCAAGCAGCACCCTGGAAGGGAATATCCCTCCATTCGCTGATTTCCAGAATGGCAAGAATTGCAAGGAAGGCACATAGCTTCTCTGGCATCTTTGGTTAAAAATTTGACAGACGGTTAGCAGGCCTGAGGGCCACTTCTGCCTGAAACCCCAGAGCAGCCGTGGGGCATCTCTGACCTCCAGGCCTAACTAGCAGGGGCGTAGGAAGTGGGGGGCAGGGGGGCGGGCCGCCCCAGGTTCCATCATGGAGGGGGTGACAAATTATCAAGGAACAATTACTGCCCTACTAGGGTGGTTCATAAAAAAACTTTTTTTTTTTAAATGCCTGCTCCAAAGGTCTTATCTTACTACACTAGGGATTATATAGCTATATATGAAATTTCATGCATATCAGTTAATATCTTGACCCCCCTCCACCAAAATAGCTGTTTACTTGGCTGTTTTCCTATGTCATGAAGGCTGAAATTTCAATTCAGTGGAGCACTTACTGTTCCCAACCCTAACCCTGCGGAAAGCCATCTAATTAGACTTTGATTTGATTTTGACATGTTTTTAGGAGGTAATTTAATTATTGTTTGATTGTATATCAATGTTATGTATCTGATGTTAGCCGCCCTGAGCCCGACTTCAGTCGGGGAGGGCGGGATATAAATAAAAGTTTATTTTTACTTATTATTATTCCTTTGTAAGAAAATATGAAATAACGTAAAACCATTTTTGCAGGCAAAAAAACAACAACAATGTGTGTGGGGGAGGTGACAATAAATTTTCCGCACTTGGTACCACCTGACCTTCCTATGCCTCTGCTAATTAGGCTCCACCAGACCTGTCCATTGGGCCAGTGAGGACATTTTTCGGCCAAGCCACACCCACCTTCCTGACACCAGAAGACTTATACGATTTATTTATTTATTTATTTATGAATTTAAAATCCGCAATTTCATAAAAGGCTTTTCCTGTCTTGGGTTTCCGGGATTTGGAAAGCTTGCTTGCGGAGGTGGATTTTGCTCTTTCTGCTCATTACATTCACTTGTGGGGTGGGAATCCCCCCTCTTTGGGTAAATCATGTGCATGGGAAATCATGCGCGCTGGACAAATCACTGGACACATCACACAGACCCTCCAAATGCCCCTATTTTCCAGGGACAGTCCCAAGTTTACAGAAGCCGTCTGGTTTCTGATTTGATCCTGGAATGTCCTGCTTTTTGTTAGGACATTCCTATTTTCATCAGAGAAATGTTGGAGGGTGTGGAGTTATGCGACCTCCGAGTCAAGGAGATAAGTAACTGTACAACCTTTAGAAGACATCTGAAGGCAGCCCTATATAGGGACATTTTTTAAACTATTTAATGTTTTATTATTATTTTATATATGTTGGAAGCCGCCCAGTGTGGCTGGGGCAATGCAGTCAGGTGAGCAGGGTATAAAGGTGGTGGTGGTGGTGGTGGTGGTGGTGGTGGTGGTTCTTCTTCTTCTTCTTCTTCTTCTTCTTCTTCTTCTTCTTCTTCTTCTTGAATAAGACATCCCTATTTTCATCAGAGAAATGTTGGAGGGTGTGCGTCACATTCCCCCACCCCCAGCACAAATACATGTGCGCCATCACATCAACATTCCTTTTCATTAACAGGAAGCATATGTGTGCATATTATTCACAGCCATTAATTTCTTTCTTTCTTTCTTTACCAACCTTGAAATGTCATGTATATAATTCGGAATTCTTGGTCTGCAGGCTGGCACTTGCCCAGGCTAAGCCTTCTCCAGCTTGCCAGCTAGGTGATGCCAATGCAGGGAGACTTAAGAGAGAGGAAGTTGGCCGTCTATTGAGTCAGTATGTGGTTGTTGCTGTACGAATAAAACTCAGGGTCCCTCCAGATGTCCTGTTCACTGTGCATTTGGGGTTATTGGTGCTCATATTGGTAACAGGACGATTATACATAGTTCTGCTTCCAAAACTGTGCCTGCAAAGGCTTCCGGGCAGACATACACTGCTTTGTTCCCCATCTGTACATGTCCTGTAACTTCCTGCTGAAACCCTGCAACTTTTCATACCACACATGTTCCAGGGTTTCCCCTGCTTTTTTTGGTGCAAGATAGTGCAAGTTTGCCCATCCAGATGCCAATAATGCAATTACACCGGCAGACCCTCCAAGTGTCCCTATTTTCCAGGGATGTCCCTGATTTAGGAGAAGCCATCGCAGTTTCTGATTTGATCACAGAATGTCATGCTTTTCCTTAGGTCTTAGGATGCCCCTATTTTCATTGGAGAAGTGTTGGAGGGTATGGAGTTATCTGACCCCCCAAGCCGTCTGAAGGCAATCCTGTATAGGGAAGCTTTTTAAATGTTTTATTATGTTTTATATATGTGGGAAGCTGTCCAGGGTGGGTGGGGCAATGCAGTATAAATAGTAAAATTATCGTTATGGAATGGGACATCCTTATTTTCATCGGATAAATGTTGGAGGGTATCCACTGGGGAAGCCACCGCAGAACAACAAATAGAGCAGAATGGTTTGTGGACGATCCAGTATAAATTTACCACTAAAGATTGCATCAATGATATGTTGCAGAATATATATACACACACACAGTCTGGAGGACCCTCTTTATATCATAACAAACAACAACTGGGGAATCAGATAAGTGCTAGCCAGCTAGGGAATGCTTTCAGCGGGAAGATAGATCAGTGTTAGCAAGCTAGAAATATTTTAGTCTGCTTTCACTGTTTTGCAGATGGGATTCAATTGTATACCAGCAAATTCAGGTTGCACCATTAAAATGGATTTGGTCCTCTTGTACAACAAATCTTTTTTTTTTAATCCAACTTTTTGCAGGAAGGAAAGTGACAGTGAAATGCACAGGAAAGTGTGGAATAGTAATTGTTTGATGCAATAGTATACGTCTCTGCAAAGAAATCAGAATGAATGCTCAATAGAGGACATTGTATTACCTCCCTGCAAACTTTCTGCAAGAAAATCAGGATGAGTGCTCAGTGAACATGTTTTCTGGAAGCAGCCTTAGAACATGTAAGCTAGATAACACATGTTATCTAGTTTCCTAATTGGTACCTAGTTAGATTATATGATAGCTAGCAGCTTTCTAATAGATAAACTGATAGCTGGTACCTGCGCACAATATTTCAAGGACAACAAAGGTGTTTCCTACTAAATGAAAGAAATGCATTTGTAGACATCGTCTCATGCCAGTGGTGGACCTTGGCACCTGAAATTTCAGTAGTGCCCCGTGCGATGCCAAAATCCACCCCCCCCCCCCGCTCAGCCTCTTGCCTTCCATTGGACATCATAGTTTCGGCACCTGCCGCAACGACCCAGAAGCTCCACACCAGGTGCGACCGAACTGTTTGCACTCCCCTAGATCTGCCTTTGCTCAAGCTGGAGCACAATCACTCATGCACACGGCTTACTCGGAGGAGACATGACTGAGAAAGAAAGGAATGGAAAGCAGTGGCAAGAACCAAGTGTGCATGGTCAGTTATCAAAATTAAGCCTTAGAAACCTGTTTAGAATCGGATCGCAAGAGCAGAACCTGGTGCAAAGAAAACTCATGGAATGTAAGAGCATAAGGAGAGCCTGCTGGATCAGGCCAATGGCCCACCGAGTCCAGCATCCTGTTCTCACAGTGGCCAACCAGATACCTGTGAGAAACCAGCAAGCAGGATTTGAGCACAAGAGCAACTCTCCCCTCCTGTGGTTTCCAGAAACTGGTATTCAGGGGCATTACTGCCTTCAACCTTGGAGGCAGAACTTTGCCATCCTGGCTAGTAACCACCGATAGCCGCCTCCACAGATTTGCCCAATCCTCTTTTAAAGTCATCTAGGGTGGAAGCAATCACTGCCTCTTGTGGGAGCGAGTTCCACAGTTTAACTATGTACTGCGTGGATAATTTTGATATGGGATGGGAAGCATGTATACAAACCGATCTCTGAACCCTCTTTCATCCACAGCTTCACTAGAATGCGTGAAATGAGACAATGGAAACTACACAAATTTGCTTCTGATGTGATGGGACTGGCAGGGAGGAGGATAATTAAAGAGGTATAAAATTGATATAAGCTTGTAATAGAGATAGGTCTTTGGCACAGCAAGTCCCTTAGGAACTATTGCTTTAATTTAATTCAAAGGGATTGCTCCAAAACATCCTGCAGGATGCATATTTCCAGCTCCCTGGAAGACCATCAAAAGGGAAATGATAGAGCTCCATAGACCTCAATTAGCAGAAACTGCAGTTGAACCTGATGAATGGTGATTGGCACAGGATCAGTGCCAGGCTCCTAAAGTATGGTGCTTAAGAACTGCACGGCTAAAAGCCCTTTCACTTGACGTAAGAGATCCTCAACTGCTTTAGGGAGAAAATCTAGCACAGGAGGCTACAATGGACAGAGTTCCAGGAAGCAGCTGAAGAACGGATGAAGGACCCAAGCTGGACAGAGTATAGTCAAGAACAAAGGCCCCAACCAGGTGTGTGCACATCTGGAGAGAAGGCTTCTTCCCTCTTGGCTCTCACAACACCCTTTATTAGCCAATCAGGCTTCAGCCTAGACCAGCCAGTGAGAAACACCATGAGGTCACCTAAGCATGACAATGCCCAGCAAGCCTGTGAGGTCACAGCAAGCCTGAAGAACATACAAGGAGATACAGTGCAATCCATACAGAGCATCATCACATAGCAGTGGGGAATCTGTGGCCCTCCAGAGGTTT
Source organism: Darevskia mixta (assembly GCA_034641385.1). Lineage (NCBI taxonomy): Eukaryota > Metazoa > Chordata > Lepidosauria > Squamata > Lacertidae > Darevskia > Darevskia mixta. The sequence goes on along the minus strand of JAWWNH010000091.1, from coordinate 2,986,943 downwards.
ATGGTCTTCCAGCATGGTCCATGGCCAGGGTCCATGTATAATGGGATCTGTAGCTCAACAACATCTGGAGAGCCACGGGTTCCCACCCTGATTGAGGACAAGAGCTGAGTTCATAGGAACTTTGGACTTGTGGGGGTCATTGGAAATTGCTGCACAGGTTGGTTTCCTGCCCATTTCCTGAGGATAGTACAAAGTCACCATGCACACAGATTTGGGAGAAGCCTCACTTGGAGTCAAGCTCAAAGCAGCAAGGCCCTCTCTTGCAGTATCCCACCATTCATGAAAAACCTGGCCGAAGCAAGAGAGGGGATTCCATTCTTCCCTCCATGGTTGAGCTGGGGATTAGAGTAGGTGGGATTGCCCTGAGGACAGCAGCACCAAGACTCAGGTCAGTGGGCTGCTTAACACTCTCTGGCCTCTGCTGAACAGTTAAATGCCAGTCATGCCATGCCCTTCATTGTGACCAGGTCCCAGGAAAGAAATTCCTCCCAGTCATCCTTTGAAACTAGGGTAACCAACCTTGGAGGGGTCTGTGCACACACCTGCAAACCAAATGTTGTGGGCACCACACACGCACACACACATCCCACAACGTATCCCATCAGCTGCTACAGAACACTTCTATATGTCTCTGGGAGCATATATGTGTATCTACAAGGATCGCATTGGTAGTCATGTCCTTGCTTGATTACAGGCCTTCTCACCTGCAACTCCAAATACCCTCCCTCAGCCTTCATGGCAAGCCAAAGAAGAACATGACATTTCAGTTACAGAGAGTCTTTGACTACCCACTGCAAGCAAACTTGAAGGCAAGGGGATGCTGTTGTGATGCAAATACCTGCAGTCCTCTGCAGAGCTCGGAATCCACAGACATCAGGGAGAAAGAAGGCAGACCAGCAGGTGACAGCTTGTGTTGCCCTAGGCTAGTGCAGGATTCCCTGCCAAGCTGCTGCTATTGTTGTGTGTGTCTGTGTCTGTGCGTGGATGCGCCTGCCCAGGTGTGCATGTCACCACTCCCATCTACTGGGTAGACTCAAAACTGCTCGCCTGTCTCATGAGCCCCAGACTGCGCTGGGGCACTCAGGGCGCTCTTTCTATACGCCTCCTGCATCATCTCCCCTACCATTCCCTTCCTCCTCTTTGAGCAGTAGGGAAGGTGGAGGGGCCCTGCATTTTGGCCTTGCACAGGGCGCCACTGAAATACCAAACCATGCACAGCTTAAGCACTTCAAGAACTCAGCTCTCCAAGCCTCTTCCTCTGTGTCCCACTCAAGTTCCAATCATCCCTTCTGGACAGACCCAAGGGTCCGAGTCAACATGAGGCAGCTTCCTATGGGATCACGTCCCAGCTTCCTGCCACCAGGAATCAGAAATCCAGTGCCCTCTCCTGGTGCCCTCAGAGGTCTCTGCGGCATCAGACTTGCTCCAAGGCCAGGGCCCTGATCTCCAGAGATCCCCTGCCTGCCACTGGTACCCTGGCGTGAGGCAGAGCAGCCCTGTGGCATGCTTGGCTGCACAAAGACAGACCGCCTAGCTTTGCTGAACAAGCGTCTTTCTCTGCTTCTTGAGTAAACGGCCGGCCGAGCTGCAAGGGGAACATCTGTTTAGGAGGACCGGACCAAGCCTTGCCCCAGCGATGCTCGGCTGCCTCCTCCTGCTTCCTTGATGTTTGAGGAAAAACCCCTATCCTTCCCTCAATGAGCCTGACGGGATAGAGCTCCTCTCCCATCCATCTCTTTGTGGGTTTCAGGACTGGACAGAGTTTCAACAGGCAGGCTGCCTTGGGCTGAAAATGTCTCCCACTCCGACATACAGCCTCACTTAGCTCACGTGCCATTGCTTGCCGTACACTGCTTCTCCTGCTAGCATATTTGAGTTGTCTCATGCAGTGGCGGAGCATATGCTAGCGCTGGCAGGAGTGGGCACCCGGGCGCCCCCCCACCTGAGCAGGGCAGGCGTGGAGGGAGCCCACTGTGTTTCGCCCACTTTTCTCTCTCCGCCCCTGAACAGGCTTGACCCAGGGATGGAGCTGCAGCTGGCGGTGTTGGGCCGTCGTGCGAGGAAGCGGTCTCTGCAGCTCCTTTGCTCGCCGGAGCCAGGCTCTGATGAGTGAGCCAGTCATGGGGGTGTCTGGTCGTGCACCTGGCAAAAAATGTGTCCAGGACCATGGCCCCCCAGTCCCCCACGCTGCTCCACTGGGCTCATGTGGTTCCTTCCCTGCCAGCCTTTCCTCCTCTCTCCCCACCGAACCCCCATCCCCACAAGATTACAGTGCCAGCCAATTAACCTGACATTAACTCTGGGGCAAAATATATATTGGTTTCCCTCAGCTCTCGCGTGGGAAAGAGACAACAAAACAAGGTTCGCCTAATCTAGGTCAGAGCAGGTGCCGGCTGCTGAGAACTGTGACGCAACTCCTGATGCAAGGGAGATGTGGGCAAGAAGCAGCAGCCATGGTAGGACAGTCCCAGGTGGTACCTGCTACTTCTAAGAGCCCTGTGGGAGAAAGAGGCCCAGAGCTTGTGGCAGCCTCACTTCCAAAGGCCTGGGATTGTTTCTAGAAGGTCTCCCAGCTCAGAAGGTGCTACTCTTCCTTATCCCTGCACAGGATGAGACAGGAGTATGCTTGCTTGCAGAGCCGGTCTGGCCAGAAAGCACCCTACAATACCAATCCGCAGTTCTTGGGTCACTTCCAGGTGACCTGTTCCTTGAGCATCCGTCCCAATTTGTTTGCACAAAGTTTGCAAGGTGGTTCGATGACCATTTGTTCCTGTTTGTTTGCAAGGAGGGCAGATCACGTTGCGTCAACAAATGGTTTCCAGTACATGTCCCTGTCACTTTCCTTGTTGCAAAAAGCCCAGTTTCGGGGGAGTTCATGGAATGATAAAGGAGGAAGTGACCAGAGACTGCCCTTGACCTCCTTGAAAACCGGAGTAGATTTTCTATTCCTGATTCCTTCCTTCTCCACCCCTCCAGCTGGATGTGAAGACCAGTTCTGGCACCCTCCCATCTCAGAGAAGAGCCCTCTCTCTCCCTCCAGGGACACCCACAGACCCGGGCAATGGCCACTCCCTGATAAAGAGGGGAGACACTAAGCCTCTCAGGTTGGTGGTGCTGTGGGCTTCATGAAGTGGGTCCCAGCAGTCTGCCAAAAGAAGGAGTGTGCAGGGTGAGTTGGGGTGGTGGAGGAAGCAACTGTGTTGCACAAGAGCTCCAAATCAGCTTCCCTTGTGCAACTTGAATTTGCCCATCTGCGACTGAATCACACCTGAAAATAGCATCCACCTGGGAATGTCCCATGCTGACAGCAGCAGTTGAGTCAAGGGCCAAAAGGACATCGCCGATTGCCTAAGCTCATCCAAGCAGAGACTTCCCATTGGCCTGATCCAGAAGCCAGACTCTTCTGATATCCTTATGTGTTGGCATCAACATGCCGGAGGTGCCCTCGCTATGGCTACTGATTGCTGGCATGTCAATATCAACACACGAATAGGGCAGCACTTGTGGACAGCTCAGTTGGCTAGAGCGTGGTGCTCATAATGCCAAGGTCGCAGGTTCGATCCCCATATGGGACAGCTGCATATTCCTGCATTGTAGGGGGTTGGACTAGATGATCCACAGGGTCCCCTCCAACTCTACAATTCTATGATTCTATGTGGAGGTGGATTGAAACATGACTGGACCTGCATGGGAAGCTTATGCTTTCCCTGTGGCCTACATGGCGTATAAATCGGGCCTTAATACTGTGGAAGCAGGAACATTATTTTCTCAGTGACACACAGGCTTCTGAGTAGCCTGCTCAGGCTTGTGAAGTTAAATACTTTTGAATACAGTTCTATTTTTTAACAGCACAGAGCTGGAATGACAGGCAGCACCTTTTCATAGATCTAACTAGCTTATGTTAGGGTTGCTTATATATAGAATTTGGTTTCATAAATGCAGGATGGGCTTTAATCTCACTTATTTATTTATTTCACATAGTTTATACCTCGCTCGATTGTGGGTTTTTATTTTTTAAGCAAGCCTCAAAGCAGTTCGCAAAAAGATAAAACAATAAAATGATCGCTAAGGAAAACTAACAGCAAGGCTTTTGGAAAGGAGACCGAAAACAGATTAAATCTCGTACCAACTTTCTAAACATCTGGGTAGGCTTGTCTTAAACAGAAATGTTTTTAGCAGGCGCTGAAAAGAGGACAGTGAAGGCCCCTGCCTGCTATCCCTAGGCAGGGAGTTCCAAAGTTCAGGTGCTCATACGAAAACATCAAGTTCTTACAAATGTGGAACGGGGATTATGCGGCACCTATAACAGGGCCAGTTCCACTAACAGAAGCAATCATGGATAGCTCAGTTGGTTAGAGTGTGGTGCTGATAACCCCAAGGTTGCAGGTTTGATTCCCGTAAGGGGCAGCTTCATATTCCTGCATTGCAGGGGGAGGTAGACTGGATGATCCTCAGGGTCCCTTCCAACTCTATGATTCTAGGAGTTCTAAGTGGGTGCATATGGGGTGCAAGATGACCAATGGCTACTAGCCGCAATGGATACCTCCACGGTCACAGGAATTGTGCCAGTTGCTGGGAGTTTGCAGCTGGGTGGAGTGCTGTTTGGCTAAGGTCCTGCCTGCGGAGTTCCTAGAGGCATCTAGCTGTCCATTGTGAGAGGAGAATGCTAGACTAGATGGTAGAATCATAGAATCATAGAGTTGGAAGAGACCACAAGGGCCATCCAGTCCAACCCCCTGCCAAGCAGGAACACCATCAAAGCATTCTTGACAGATGGCTGTCAAGCCTCTGCTTAAAGACCTCCAAAGAAGGAGACTCCACCACACTCCTTGGCAGCAAATTCCGCTGTCGAACAGCTCTTACTGTCAGGAAGTTCTTTCTAATGTTTAGGTGGAATCTTCTTTCTTGTAGTTTGAATCCATTGCTCCGTGTCCGCTTCTCTGGAGCAGCAGAAAACAACCTTTCTCCCTCCTCTATATGACATCCTTTTATATATTTGAACATGGCTATCATATCACCCCTTAACCTTCTCTTCTCCAGGCTAAACATACCCAACTCCCTAAGCCGTTCCTCATAAGGCATCATTTCCAGGCCTTTGACCATTTTGGTTGCCCTCTTCTGGACACGTTCCAGCTTGTCCGTATCCTTCTTGAACTGTGGTGCCCAGAACTGGACACAGTATTCCAGGTGAGGTCTGACCAGAGCCTGATCTGGTCCTTTGGCCTGACGCAGCAGGACTCTTCATATATTCCGATGTTTTTAAAAATCTGCACAGCTCTTTCAGGCGGCTTGGAGATGAACTCTTGACTCTTCCCCACGTGAACCTCTGAGAGCCCCGTGGGTGTAACCGTCTCTGGGAGACAATGGGTTACCTAAAGAGCAGGCCTGCCTCAGCTAGCTGGGTTGGCGTCCTCCTGATCCTCCAACTTCCGATCCTTGTAGCTTAGCCCCGGAGAACACGGCGAGGCAGGATGATGAATGAGGAGTGATCAAAGATCGCCTTCTCTGCCGAGGCTGGTGCGCCGATAAAGGTGACGGCATGAGTCAGCCCCCAACAAGCTGCCAGCGCGGAGCCCTCGCAGGCTCCCTTTATCTCGCCTGATGTCACCCGTGGGATTTCAGCTCGAGGGATATCAGCCTTTGCCAATCAAGCCAGGCAGCTCAGGCCGTCAGCCCTGCTTCCTTCAGCCTCCAGCTCATTCATTTCCTCCCCAAAAGCCTCTCCCTGGTAAGTCATTGCATCATACCACCAGAGTTATCACCCCAGCTGGAATCCAGGAGGAGGAGACAAACCAAATCCCTCTGAAAAATCCCCTGCTCTAAGGTGCAGGTCAACTCCGTGTCCATGGCAACTGTCTACCAGCTCCACCTGGAACGCAGGCTGAGACCCTACCTGCCTGCAGACTGTCTCGCCAGAGTGGTACATGCCCTGATTATCTCCCGTTTGGACTACTGCAATGTGCTCCATGTGGGGCTACCTTTGATGGTGACTCGGAAACTACAACTAATTCAGAATGTGGCAGTAGGACTGGTGACTGGGAGCAGCTACTGGGACCACATAACACCGGTCCTAAAAGATCTACATTGGCTCCCAGTACGTTTCCGAGCACAATTCAAAGTGTTGGTGGTGACCTTTAAAGTCCTAAACGGCCTCAGCCCTGTATACCTGAAGGAGCGTATCCACCCCATTGTCCAGTCTGGACCCTGAGGTCCAGCTCCAAGGGTCTTCTGGTGGTTCCCTCACTGCGAGAAGTGAGGTTACAAGGAGCCAGGGAGAGGGTCTTCTCAGCACTGGCACCCACCCTATGGAACGGACACCCATCAGATGCCAAGGAGATAAATTATTATATGGCCTTCTGTAAGCATCAGAAAGAAGCTCGGTGTGATGACCTGGGAGTCAGACTCAGACGCTGAACCTGAGGGATCCCAGCCTGCACATGATTCACTGCCTCCAGAACCAGCAGAGCCAGGGCTGGGGCCTGAGTCTCAAGGGGACTCACCTGTGCTGGATCCTCAGGTGCAGGCATCGGCTGAGGTTGATCTGGCTTCTAATGGGATGGAGGACTTATTGCCTGCAGGTGCTCCACTCCCCACCCAGTCAGGGGAAGCTGAGGTTGCCTCTGGGTCCGGTAACCCTCCAGCTTCTCCTGAGCTGCAAAGGCTAAGGGCAGAGAGGCGAAGGGAACTAAGTTCCCGCAGGAGGAGTGCTCGCCTCCAAGCCAGGAGAGGCGAGGCACCTGAGGATCGGAGCCGCCCTTTGCCTCGGGGCAGATAAAAGCCAGCCAGTCCCAGACCCAAGTTGCAGGAGCAACATCGGTGCTGCCTAGTTCCTGTTCCTGGTTCCTGCGTTCCTGACCTCAGCTTGGTTACCTCGGCTTCCTGACCTCGGCTTCCTGACCTCGGCTTCCTGACCTCAGCTTTGTTACTTCGGCTTCCTGACCTCGGCTTCCTGACCTCGGCTTCGTGACCTCGGCTTCGTGACTTCGGCTTCGTGACTTCTGGCTTGGACTGACCTTGGACTGGACTAGACCTCGCCTATCGGATATCCCTTGGGACCAGCACAGTTTGCTCCTGCCACACCTGCACTCCCCCTTCGTTGGGGTGCGTTCGGGAGGAACCTGTCGTCATGACTGACCAGGCGGCTGCGCTGGTGGCATTGGCCCAGGAGAACCAGGTCTTGACCCACACAGTGCAGCAGCTAAGCAATGCGGTTACGGCGCTTCAGCAGCGTTTGGACGCCTTACCGGCTCCTGGTGCCGGCGCCCCAGCTCCAGGCAAGTACCCAGTGGCCCTGCCAGAAAAATTCGATGGGTCCCCAGGCAGCTTTCCCATGTTTCTCGCCCAGGCCAAACTGTATATTCAGGGGCGAGCCCGGGATTTCCCCGACGACCGCACCAAGGTGCACTTCCTGATCAGCTTGCTGAAGGACCAGGCGGCCAAGTGGGCGTTGCCGCTGCTCCGGCAAGACTCCCCCTTGCTGACAGACTATACGGGGTTTTGCAACCATTTTGAAACCGCGTTCGCCAACCCTCAGAAGGCGAGTCAAGCCAATCGGGCAATTCGGCGGTTGAAACAGGGCAAGTCCACAGTGGCCGCCTATGCCACGGAATTTCGGCTGTTGGCGCAGGACTTGACCTGGAATGATTCCGCACTTCGGGACCAGTATCTCGAGGGGCTTTCGGACGAGATACTGGACCAGCTGGCCACCTTGGATCGCCCCACCACGCTGGAGGCCCTCATCCAACGGAGTCTACAGATAGACGATCGGTTGGAGGACCGGCGCCAGGCCCGGGCCCGCCAGCACTCTGGGCTCCCGACTCCAGTGCTCCCCAGCAGTTCCACGGCCAGAGCCGAGTCACTGGAGGAGCCGATGCAGCTCGGGGCAGCACGGCCTCGCCTCTCCCCTTCGGAGAAGACACGACGTCGGGAGGGAAACCTGTGTCTCTACTGCGGGGGGAGTGGACACTACGCCCGAACCTGCCCTGAGAAACGCCAGCCGCAGGGAAACCGCCAACCCCAGTAGCCAATGGCCCAGGCTATCTGGGGTCCCAAGCATCACATGATGGGCCCTCACCAGTGGAATTGCAACACCTCATGATCCCGGTGCGTCTATACCCCCCAGGCGGGCCCTGGATTCTCACCCACGCTCTGGTGGATTCAGGGGCAACCCGCTCCTATATGGACTCTGCCTTCGCCGCTCAGCATCGGGTGCCGCTCCAGAACAAGCCAGAACCGGTGCAGGTGGAGGCAATCGACGGACGGCTCTTGCGGTCAGGCGCCGTTACTCGGGAGACCCAGCCCTTGGTCCTGTGCCACCAGCAGCACCGGGAGGTGCGTACCCTGGACATTGCCACCATGCCCCGGTTTCCCCTGGTGCTGGGGATGGACTGGCTGGAGTCTCACAATGTTCAGATCGATTGGGTCAATCGAACTGTACGCTTCCCAGACTCGGGTTCGATTGCTCAGTCCGAGATGCTTTCGGCCGCCTCCATGGGGGAGGCTGCGTCAACGCTCCCCGCCGTGTACCGGGACTACGTAGACGTGTTCGAGGAACAGGGGGCAGACCGGCTGCCTCCTCATCGGTCTTTTGACTGCGGCATAGACCTCCAGCCTGGGGCGCCCCTGCCTGTGAGTCGCCTATACTCTCTTTCGGAGCCAGAGCGTGAAGCCTTACAGGACTTCCTTCACAAGAACCTGGAGCGGGGGTTCATTAGGCCCTCTACCTCTCCCACCGCCGCTCCAGTACTCTTCGTTAAGAAGAAGTGTGGGGAGCTTCGCCTCTGCCATGATTACCGAGCCCTGAATAAGATCACCATCCCAGACCGGTATCCCTTGCCCCTAATTGCAGAGTTGCTGGAGCGGGTGCAAGGGGCGCAGATGTTCACCAAACTGGACCTCCGGGGGGCTTACAACTTGATTCGGATCCGTGCCGGGGATGAGTGGAAGACCGCATTCGGGACCCGTTATGGGCAGTTCGAGTACCTGGTCATGCCGTTCGGACTATGCAACGCGCCCGCCGTGTTCCAACGGTACATCAACCACGTGTTCCAGGACTTGCTTGACAAGTATGTGGTGGTGTACCTCGATGACATTCTGATTTATTCCCGTGACCCAGCTCGCCACGAGAGTCATGTCCGGACCGTGTTGCAGCGCTTGCGGGAGCACCGCCTGTACGCTAAGCTCAGCAAGTGCGAGTTCCACCAGCGGTCAGTGGACTTCCTCGGACACCGACTCTCCCCTGACGGTGTACAGATGGACCCCGGGAAGGTGTCTGCGGTTCGAGAGTGGGCGGCGCCGCGGAACCGCAAGGACCTACAGCGGTTTTTGGGGTTCGCCAACTATTACCGGACATTCATTGTGGACTATGCTCATCGCACCACCCCGTTGACCCGACTGCTGCGCCCCAAGACGCCCTTCGCCTGGGATGAGGAGGCTGAGGTGGCATTCCAGGGATTGAAAGCCTGTTTCCAGAAGGCGCCAATTTTGCAGCATCCTGATCCCTCTCGTCCCTTCGTGGTGGAGACTGACGCCTCCAGTACGGCTCTCGGTGCCGTCTTGTCCCAGCAACACGGACCTGATGCGCCACTGTTACCCTGCGCCTACTACTCCCGGCAGCTCCTTCCGGCGGAGCGTAACTATACTGTGTGGGAGCGGGAACTACTGGCCATCAAGGTGGCCTTTGAAGTCTGGCGCCATCATCTTGAGGGGGCTCGACACCCAGTGGAAGTGAGAACCGACCACCGGAATCTGGAGTACCTCCAGACCACCCGCAGGCTGAACCAGCGGCAGATCCGGTGGGCACTGTTCTTCTCCCGGTTCCAGTTCCGGATCCGCTACATCCCCAGCTCCCAAAACCAGAAGGCGGATGCGCTGTCCCGGAAACCGGAGGACATTGCAGAGACGGTGCAGCAGGCGGCCCCCACAACGATCATCCCACCAGCGGCCTTCCTGGCTGTTCATGAGACTGAGTCGCTGCGGGACCGAGTGCGGAGGCAGCAACGGGTCGACGCGTGGGCTCAGGAACGGATCCAGGAATTGGCCAGTGGATCGTGCCCTCGATACCCAGAACTGGTTGTGCACCAGGGTCTGCTGATGCACCGTGGTCGGTTGTACATCCCACCAGGGCCTTTGCGGGCCGAGGTACTCCGAATGTCACACGACGCCCCGGCAGCTGGCCACTTCGGGAGGTATCGGACCACCCACCTGGTCAGCCGGGAGTTCTGGTGGCCCCGCTTGAAGGCCGACGTGGCACGGTACATTGGGGGGTGCGAGGTCTGCCGGCGAGCCAAGGGATCGACCGGGAGACCTGCGGGACTGCTACAGCCACTGCCAGTTCCCCCTCGTCCGTGGCACACGGTTTCATTGGATTTCGTGGTAGACCTACCCCCATCCCGTCAGTGTACCTGCCTCCTGGTATTCACAGACCACTTCACTAAAATGGTGCACTGCGCCCCGTGCCCGTCTGTACCCTCAGCCAAGGAGACGGCGCAACTGTACCTACAAAACGTCTTCCGCTTACATGGCCTATCGGAACGTTTGATCTCCGATCGTGGTGCCCAGTTCACCTCCCGGTTCTGGCGCGCTCTACATCAGGCTCTCGGGACGGAGGTCTGCCTATCTTCGGCCTACCATCCACAGACGGATGGACAGACCGAACGGGCAAACGCGGTGTTGGAACAGTACCTCCGGTGCTACTGCAGCTTCCACCAGGACGATTGGGTCGACCACCTGGCGTTGGCCGAGTTCGCATATAACAACGCAGTGCACGCTTCCACCCAACAGACCCCGTTCCAGGCAAACTATGGGTACCACCCGCGGTTGTTTCCAAGCGTACTGCCGGCATCCGCAGTTCCCGCAGTGACAGACTGGCTGCAAGAGCTCCAGTCACAGCAGCAGCTTCTGACAGAGCAACTGAGCCAGGCCAAGGACGCGTATAAGGCCCAGGCCGACCGTCACCGTCAGGAGGGGCCGGAACTCCATGTCGGAGACCTGGTATGGCTCTCCACCCGCCACCTGCACCCCTCTCGGCCTTCACGGAAGCTGGATGCCCGCTTCACCGGCCCATTTCCGATCGTGGACCGGGTCTCACCTGTGGCCTTCCGTCTCCGGTTACCCGCGACCCTGAAGGTCCACCCGGTATTCCACCGGTCCCTACTCAGTCCGGTCGCCCCGGCCGACGAGTTCCACCCAGACCATCCACGACCGCAGCCAGTTTTGGTTCAGGGGGAGCCCGAGTATGAGGTGGAGCACATTCTTGACTCCCGATACCGCAGGGGGAAGCTCCAATACCTCATCGACTGGAAGGGGTATGGGCCCGAGGATCGGTCGTGGGAACCAGCGGAGAACGTCCACGCGCCTGTCTGCCTCCGTGATTTCCATGCGACTTACCCCAGCAAGCCTGGTCCGGCCCCTCGGTTGAGGGGGGGGCCTGGGAGGGGGGATGGTGTGATGACCTGGGAGTCAGACTCAGACGCTGAACCTGAGGGATCCCAGCCTGCACATGATTCACTGCCTCCAGAACCAGCAGAGCCAGGGCTGGGGCCTGAGTCTCAAGGGGACTCACCTGTGCTGGATCCTCAGGTGCAGGCATCGGCTGAGGTTGATCTGGCTTCTAATGGGATGGAGGACTTATTGCCTGCAGGTGCTCCACTCCCCACCCAGTCAGGGGAAGCTGAGGTTGCCTCTGGGTCCGGTAACCCTCCAGCTTCTCCTGAGCTGCAAAGGCTAAGGGCAGAGAGGCGAAGGGAACTAAGTTCCCGCAGGAGGAGTGCTCGCCTCCAAGCCAGGAGAGGCGAGGCACCTGAGGATCGGAGCCGCCCTTTGCCTCGGGGCAGATAAAAGCCAGCCAGTCCCAGACCCAAGTTGCAGGAGCAACATCGGTGCTGCCTAGTTCCTGTTCCTGGTTCCTGCGTTCCTGACCTCAGCTTGGTTACCTCGGCTTCCTGACCTCGGCTTCCTGACCTCGGCTTCCTGACCTCGGCTTCCTGACCTCGGCTTCCTGACCTCAGCTTTGTTACTTCGGCTTCCTGACCTCGGCTTCCTGACCTCGGCTTCGTGACCTCGGCTTCGTGACTTCGGCTTCGTGACTTCTGGCTTGGACTGACCTTGGACTGGACTAGACCTCGCCTATCGGATATCCCTTGGGACCAGCACACTCTGTTTCAGGAAGCTTTTAATGTGTCATGTTCTGTTGTGTTTTTGTATATTCTGTTGGAAGCTGCCAAGAGTGGCTGGGGCAACCCAGCCAGATGGACGGGGTACAAATAAATTATTATTATTATTATTATTATTAGCTTGCTAAATCGCCCACTAAGCTAGTGATAGTGGAGAAGCTGCTTCCACAGGCATGCTGCAACTCATGTGCACATAAGGAGGCAGGCAACATCATTCCAGCACCAATATCATGCTCACTCTTTTAGGGATGGGTGGATCTGTCCCTTTTTGCTTTCTCGTTTTTCCAATCTTACATTCAGCTTTGCCACATTTTTTACATTCATTTGTTGATTTTTCTGTGTTATAATAAAAACAAGACCTCATGAAAATTTGTCGGCGTTTCGGTGTGCATTTTCCCTAATATACACATTTTTTTGTATAACGTTTTGCTTAGCCGGCACATTTTTGGCAAGCAATTCTCTCTAATACAATTCATTTTCGCATGCTCACTAATTCAATAAGTAATAAATATTCTAGGCAACCCTGAAGATAATTGGATGGAAGAATGTTTTTAACCATAACTGCTTTTAAACTTTTTTTTAAAAAAAGAAATTGCAATTGTTTTAATCTGTTTTAGAATGTTTTTGTTTTGTTTTTAAATTGTGTATCTGTCTAGATCTGGTTTAAGGATAAAGAACACAACAGGGGTCTTGGAGCTGCCCATCAACAGGGAGTGTTTCTCAAATTTGGGTCACCATCAGTTGTTGGACTACAACTCCCATCATCCCTAGCTAGCAGGACCCATGGTCAGGGATGATGGGAGTTGCAGTCCAAAAGCAGCTGGGTGTCAAATTCGAAAAACACTGAACCTGAACACAAGCTCACAGGTTTTTAGCCAACATATCATTGCATGAATGTTCCATCAGCACAAATATTTATTATCTTTTTCTCTCCTTCCCCTATTCCCCTCCCTAAATCTGCTATAAGGGTTTCCCCCAACAATTTGGGGTAGATTTGGGGAGAGTGGGGGGCATATGTAGGGAGAATAGAGGAAATAAGTCCCATTGCTCAGAGGCAAATCCTTGCACTGGTAGCTGGATACCACCCACAGTCTTCCACACTAGGCTGAAATGTATTGCATTTCTATTAAAATCACAGTCATTATTCCTGAGTTTGCACCTACAAATTAGCATAGAAAAATCTTGTGCAAACCCATGTCCTCTTTCATCCGCCGAGGACAGAAGTTGAGAGTGTCATCCATCCCTAAGCAAAATGGGATCCCTGAACATAAACTCGTCATGCCTTCATGGTTTTAAGTGTTCATATGCTCTCTTGTTTCGTAAATTAAAAACACATTGGCGGACCACAGGGATTCGAATCAGGATAATTTTAACACCAGACCACCAGATGAGAAAGGATGGCTTCTGCCCACATTTCCTCCAGGCCATTGGCAAATTATTCTGGGATAAGACATTTTCCCCATTCTCAATCAGAATTTCCCCGGATTAAGGAACGGCTTTGACTGTGCCCCATCCAGTCTTTGTTTCCTGTTCAGCCTAGACAAAGAGGCAGGCTCTGGATCTTGAGGCTGCTTGCGTAGGGAGAGGACAGAGACCGCGGCGTTTCATTGCCCACGGCTGGGATAACAGGAGCTGCAAGAGGGAACAGGGAATAGCTGTGTTTTGGGGACGGATCTTCCTACAAAGTTGCATAACGGAATGCAGTGATCCAAACTTTGGGTTTGTAGTGCTAATAAAGAACGCTTTGGGTTTATTTTTATTTTAAAAAAGAGATGATAACATTAAAAAGCAATGCTGGCGCTAAGCCTTCAGCACCGTGTCCCATATTCAGAAACAATTTAACGACAGTGGAAAAAAGGACACGGAAAGGCACAAATAAAGGAAGGTTGAGTGTATTGAATGTCTTCTAGGTTTGGAAGCAGTGGTAGAATATTGAGCTGTATTCCAGAGTGGAATTTATTTTCTTTACTGAAATATACTCGGAGTCAAGTGTGAATTTCATGCTCTTTATTCAGCTCATAGTAGCAAGGAACGATTCTTTCCCCAAAACGTCTGCTATATATACATTATTTACACAATGGGCCCCACGTGATTGGCTAATTCCGGGCTACTCCTGTAGGCCAATCAGGTTGCGGATTCACTTCATCCAGGAGTCTGATTGGCTGCTCTTGCCGGCCAATCAGGTCGCTGATTCACTTCCACCTGAAGCTGGATTGGGTGGCTCCTGCGGACCAATCAGACTGCTGCATTCTGGATCCTATTGTTCTAGGATTCAGCTCAGTACATAACATTTACATTACTAGGCCACCCACCCTCATCCTGGGATCAGGATGAAGCCATGTCAGAGGAACCCATACTTTGGATGCACAGCGGCACCCGTGACGTCATGGCGTGACCTTGCACCCGCGCTGCTCCCTCTCTGCATGCTGTCTCTGTGGCATCGCAGTGGCAACTGGGCCAGGACATTTGCCTCCACTGTGGGGCCTCTGTTGGGGTCCATGACAGACGCACCCCAGAAGCACACCCATTTTTAAACATTTAAAAACTTCCCTATACAGAGCTGCCCTCAGATGTCTTCTAAAGGTTGTATAATTATTTATCTCCTTGACTCGGGGGTTGCATAACTCCATACCCTCCAACATTTCTCCGATGAAAACAGGGACGTCCTCAGGAAAAGCAGGACATTCCAGGATCAAATCAGAAACCAGGACGGCTTCTGTAAATCCAGGACTGTCCCCGGAAAATAGGGACACTCCCTGGTCTGGGATCCCTGGTCTGGGATCACAGGGAAAGCATGTTTAATAGCCAGCCCTGTATGTGCCTGCTCAAAAGACCCATTGAGTGCAAAGGCGACTTTCTCCAAGGGAAGTGTGTTCAGGATTCCAGCCTGAGGAGCAAGTCAGTCTGGATTCTGCCCACCCCCTCCAGTTTGCTGGCAACTGCGGGAGCTGAAAACAGAATATGATAAGAAGAGCAGCTCAGAGGAAGTTGGGCTATTAACAACCTTCGTTTTTCTAACTGCTCGCTGTAACGTGATAGACAGTTGGAGTATTCCCTGCGGACAGAGAAGCTGTGAATAATGAAATCCTCTTAAATTGCTATTTTTACAGGTAAGAGATTAATAGTGCAAACTTGGTTCTCCCTTCGTAGAGTCCCGGGGGCTTCATAAGTCACTCTCCAGGGCGGAAAGGCCAGGCCAGGGGTGAGAAGGGATGCTAATTTTGTTTCAAAGGCTCTCAAAGGTATCTAGACATGACATCCTCTTACCAGGAACCCTGAACTCTTAATTTCAGGGCCATGGGGGCTGTGGTTACCAAGGATGGAGAGGAAAGCACTCTAAACATGCTCAGAAGCACTTCCTCCCTTCTTAGAGCAGAAGTTCCTGTAAGTTAAAAGGTAAAGGGACCCCTGACCATTAGGTCCAGTCGTGACCGACTCTGGGGTTGCGGCGCTCATCTTGCATTATTGGCCGAGGGAGCCGGCGTACAGCTTCCAGGTCATGTGGCCATCATGACAAAGCCGCTTCTGGCGAACCAGAGCAGCGCACGGAAACGCCGTTTACCTTCCCGCTGCAGCGGTACCTATTTATCTACTTGCACTTTGACGTGCTTTCGAACTGCTAGGTGGGCAAGAGCTGGGACCGAGCAACGGGAGCTCACCCCGTCGCAGGGATTCGAACCGCCGACCTTCTGATCGGCAAGCCCTAGGCTCTGTGGTTTAACCCACAGCGCCACCTGGGTCATATTTCAAAAAGTAAAAACCAGGACACAACGAAGGTTTTTAGGAAACCACCGAAATTGTGGAACTTTTTAAAGGAATCTATCCACGGACAATTTAAGAAGGAGGTTGACAAGCTGGAAGGTGTGCAGAGGAGGGCGACCAAGATGATCAAGGGTCTGGAAACCAAGCCTGGTGATGAACAGTTGAAGCAGATGGGTATGTATGGTAGACTCTCCTTCCTTGGAGGATTTTAAGCAGAAGTTGGGTGTCCATCTGTCACTGATGCTTTCCTGCACTGATGAGATTCCTGCATTGCAGGGGGTTGGACTAGATGACCCTTGGGGTCCCTTCCAATTCTGAGATTCTATGATTCTATGACAGTCCTCCAAATTAGAGGACCGTCCTCTGAAAAGCAGGACACATGGCCATCTTCAGGCTTAATTACCTCCCCAGGTAACTGGGCACAAATTTGCTGACTCCTCAGAAAACACTGGCCCAGCTTGCTTTTGTCCCATCAGTGGCTGATATGGTGCTAACAGTAGCCACCTGCTCATTGCTGTGTCAATCAGACCATCCCTAAAAGCACAGCTACATGGGTGGGTTAAAAAATTGGCAACACTGGTGAACACAGTTGCATGGAAGACCCAGAGGCTCCTCCTATCTCTCCTGTCTTGGAATTTCCCCTACAACTCCAAGCCAATCCTTCTGTAGGACCGCTCCAAGGCAGTTTGGTATAGTGGTTACAGTACCCTGGGAGAGGCCAGGGTTCAGATCCCCCCTACACAGCCCATGAAGCTCACCGGGTGACCTTGGGTCAGTCATTGCCTCTCTTGGCCTAACCTACCTCACGGGGTAGTTGTGGGGATCGAAGGAGGATTGTGTGATTTAGTTGAGATTCCTGCATTACTGGGGGCTGGACTAGTTGACCACTGGTGTCCCCTTCCAAACCTACGATTCTCTGCCCGCTCCGGGCAGGTGACTGTCAAAGGGGCCTTCTCTCTCTGCCCCTGGCCAGCCCCGTGGCGGCAGCTGCACCCCCTCTTGGCTGCCTCAGACAATCCCCTCGTAATTTTTACAGCCGCTAATCTTAAACAGAAATAAACTAACGAAGTGCAGATTAAAAGGACATTGATTAAATGCCAGGAGAAGAATTACGACTCTAATAAATGGCAGGCTTCTCTTGCGTTTGGGGGTCCTTTTATGAGGCTATTTCAACTTCATTATCAAAAAAAGTGTATTAAAAACCATAAAGGCGAGCGCTCGCCTCACATCTCCGCACAAAGCCACCCGGCTCCCCACAACTCGTAAATCCCCGCTTGTTCTCACTGCCTGGTGAGATGGAGAGAGAGGCAGGAGGGTTGGAGGAAGAGAGGGGGGAAATGGGGGTAGGGAGGGAGGGGCGAGACTTCTGCCAGACCTTCCAGAAACCCCTTTTCCCAGGTATTGACTGTCACTTTATAACAGGTTAAAAAGCGGAGGGTTACATCTCCAAGGTTGCTCAAGGTGGCATGCATCAAATCATAGAATTTTAGAGTTGGAAGGTACCCAAGGGTCATCTAGTCCAACCCCCTGCAATGCAGGAATCTCAGCTAAAGCATCCATGACAGATGGCCATCCAACCTCTGCTTAAAAACCTCCAAGGAAGGAGAGCCCACAACCTCCTGAGGGAGACTGTTCCACTGCCAAACAGCTCTTACTGTCAGAAAGTTTTTCCTGGTGTTTAGTCGGAATCTCCTTCCCTGTAACTTAAAGCCACTGGTTTGAGTCCTACCCTCCCGAGCAGGAGCAAACAAGCAGGCTCCATCTTCCATGCTACAGCCCTTCCGATATTTGAGGTCCTTTTATCCTGTGAGTTAGGTTAGGCTGAGAGAGGCAACAACTGGCCCAAGATCACCCGGTGAGCTTCATGGCTGAGCAGGGATTTGAACCCAGGCCTCTTCAGTCTTAGTCCAACACTCTAAGCACTACACTGATTTCGGTTCAGTCCCCATCCTTCTCCTTGCTGAGTTTTGCAAAGATGACACCAAGACTAAGGAGGGAAAAGGTGGGTGGGGTGCTGCCCCCACCCACCCCAGGCAGATGTAAGAAGGCAGAGGTGGGGGGCAGCGGTCAGTGCCCCGTTTGTCCCAGTGCCTCAACTGAGCTTCCTGTGAGTTAGATCACAGAATAATAGAACTGTAGGGTTGGAAGGGACCCCCAAGGGTCATCTAGTCCAACCCCCTGCAGTGCAGGAATCTCAACTAAAGCAGCCATGACACATGGCCACACAACCTCTCCTGAAAAATGTTAGGGATGAAGTTTTTCAGGCAGGCATTCACCTGGGGCTCCAGCTCTTGGCTGACCATCCCCGAAGTCAAGGTGTGAGTTGTGTCACCCAGTATGGAATGTGAATCATCTTTCCCTGGAAAGAAAGAAAGAAAGAAAGAGAAAAATAGGGATTTATCCTGTGAAATTGGAAAGTGAAGTAATCCTCTGTTGTCAATCCTTTCTGCTTTCATCTCATCAATTCCCATTTGCGTGCGTAGGGCAACCGGTCATCCCCCCTAATGAACTCACACGGGAGACATAATTTTTGGTTTGGTTTTTGGGCATTTTTGGCCACATTTATTGAATACAAATCACGTGAGTGGTTGCGTAGGCATTGGTTCACGCTGTCCACCGGGACAGAGCTGACCCTAGTCAGCAGCAAGACTAGCTGTCGCAGCGGGACAGAGCTGACCACTTGTCAGCGAAGGGAAACCATTAGCTGGGGAGAGTTAACGGGGCCGGGTCACATCGAGCCTCCCCCTCCCCAGGGGTCCACAGGGACTCCTGCATGGCCCTGCACCCACCAGGTTTGGACAGCAATGTTGAGTCCCTGGATTCCTTTGCGGAATTCCCATTTCCAGATCACTTCTTGGTGGGAAACGCCCACCCATACCACAGAACCAATGCCTAACCGCCAACCTTACAAAATGTGACTATTTGCTGTGTAGTAGGCAAAAACCAGGTGGCTCAGCCAATCTGCCAAATGGACAAAATTCCTACCAGGCCCCTCTCAAGCGGAGGCGACCCCTACCCGGCACAGCAAGGCCAACACCACCTATACCAGGGACGGGGGGGTGGGAGATCCGAAGCTCTGAAAAGAGTGACCCAAGATCCACGTGGGGATCTTTATATGGACGCTGGGACGTCCTCCAAAGTTGCTACATTCCAAACTGCCCAGCAACAAGCAGGTCCTGGCAGCTGTGGCTTCCAGCCCCAAGCCCAAACCAACAGGGATGCCCTCCTGCCCACCTCGCAATGGCAGCTCTCCTTGAGAACTCTCTTTCTCTTCCTGCTCCTCCATCTCTACCCCTCCTCCCCCTGTTCTTTCTGCACCCTCGGCTGCTTTTTAAAAACTTTTGGTAATTATTATTATTATTTATTATTTTCCTGGCGGGGTGATAAGTTGCCTCGCTCTCATCTCGGAGGCTTCTTCCCTTTGCACCAGGGATGTTCTGCTCCCTCGGTTTGGCAGGCTGCCTCCTCCCAATTACAGGAGGGTGAAGCTCATTTTAATTGCATGAAGCAGACCGGGATTAAGAGGACCTTATCGTGTAATTCCCTCTTTATCTCTTAACTTCATACTTGCCGCCCTCAACGAAGGGAGGACTGCCTTGTGCCAGCGCTTGGAATTGATGAGGTAACCTTTGTTGGCTTCCTCGCTTACGCCATGGAAAAAAGAGACAGAGAGAAACTGTAGCAGCAAACTTACCTGTGGAGTCGGCGTTGTCTGGTGACGCCTTCTGTGCTGGGAAGAACAGACCAGCCCCAGTGTGCTTTTAATGAAAGGGCTTCGCAAAGGATCTACAATACGCTGGCCTGTCTTTACCCCTCTCCTTTAATTTGCGGTCCACGCTAGGATTAAAGGCATGAAACAAGTGTGCAGTTCGAAAGCACATCAAAGTCAAGTAGATAAATAGGTACAGCTCCGGTGGGAAGGTAAACGGCGTTTCCGTGCGCTGCTCTGGTTCGCCAGAAGCGGCTTAGTCATGCTGGCCACATGACCCGGAAGCTGTACGCCGGCTCCCTCGGCCAGTAAAGCGAGATGAGCGCCGCAACCCCAGAGTCGTCCACGACTGGACCTAATGGTCAGGGGTCCCTTTACCTTTTTTTAACAACTGTGCTCTCCTCATTCATCCTTCCGACAGCCTGGAAGGTGGGCTGCTACGGACAGGGCTGCCCAAGCTGTTTTGCTGTCTGAGTCCGAGTACAATGGATCAGGACTGCAATACCTCAAGGAATCTACCTGGATTCTGAGATCATCCGCTGAGGCCTTTTTTTGCATGCCTCCTCCACAAGAGGTCTGGGGGTGGCAACACGAGAACGGGGCCTTTTCTGCAGTGGCTCCTCATTTGTGGAATGCTCTCTCCAGGGAGGCTTCATTATACACCTCTAGGCGTATAATGGTGGCTTCCTGGTGGCTTCATTATGCACCTTTAGGCGCCTGGCAAAAACGTTCCCCTTTAACCAGGCCTTTGGCTGATTGACATCCGACACCTTTTAAGATGTGTTGTGGAAGGGGGAATTATTTATTTCCTTTCGTTCTTATTTTTACTATGCATTTTGTGATTTCTATATTGTAATTTTATGTTGTGAAGCACCCAGTGACCTACAGATGAAGGGGCGGTATAGATAATAACAACAATAACAAATTAATAAATAATAATAATAATAATAATAATAATAATAATAATAATAATAATAATAAGGTGGTGTCCCCAGGTTCTGGCAAGATGGGCAACTGAACTTTGTTCCAACTCTAGCGAAGGGGCAGCATCCTTTGCTGTGCAGGACAGTAGGCTAGGTTTGGAAGGAATAGAGCAGGCCAGCTTAGGGGACTCAGGAAGAACAGCGGTAACTGATGCTCATTGAGACTGTGTGGGGCAGGAGACAGGGACCCCCACCATAGTAGATGGAGCCAGAGGTTGACTGGTTGAAATGAACAAGCTATGCAGGTGGGGCAGACTGTGATTGGTGGGGAAGTGCCCCATTTCTTCTGCTGAGGGGGAGTGGCCAGGGGACTGCTGCCACACACACCCTCAGCACCTGCCACCTGAGGCAGCTGCCTAATGGTAGAACCGGCCCTGGCTTTGTAAAGTATAGTAAAGGAATCCAGCTGAGTGGTGTCAAGTGTGGAATTCATTAACGTTTGCATGCTCGGCTGTTGCTGACGGCTAGCATTGCTCGGCTGACATTTCTAGAGTGAGCTGAAGAGGCCTGATTTGATAGAAAATAGATGTAAAAGAAATACCCTAAAAATACATCTTCTTGTTGGCATCCGTCTGCCTCGGGAGACGATGGAATGCACATCCAGGGGTGAAGTGAAACTGCTGCTTTAGTAGTGCCAAAGTGACCTCTCTGGGGCACAAGCCTGGGCAACGAGTGTGAGGGTCCTGGGCTGCCAAGATGACAAGACCCCCCCTCTCGGCCTCACTGATGTGGTCCAAAGGAGAGCAGAGAAAAACGTTTGGCACCAGCTTGGCTGCAGGAGTTGCTGGAAGGAGATGTACAAGGCACCATCCAACCGCCTTAGGGACTCCACTCTGGATCTGTGTAGGGTTTACTCCTTAGCCTTTTCTTCTCCCAAAGATATCTCGCAAGTCAGCAGAGGTTTAGGATCAGAGTTTTCCTTCTCCAAGATGGGCTACTTTCCCAGGTGGACGAGCCCCACCTGCCCCTCACTTCCCTCTACAGCATGTGCAGAAACCACCTTCTGTGACCCACTTTATTTATTACTAGTAGACTTTAAGCCCGTTAAATTAACGGGTGCTAGAACATCATGGAAAGCGGGGACGGCGAGAACTTGCTGAAGTGCTCGATGTACTTGGGCGCCCCGGCCAGCGCCAAATGGCCCTTCAGCAGGCAGCGCAGGAGGCGCATCGCGGTGGCGGCGGCACTGGCACCAGCCAGGCCCCGGCAGGCCAACTCAGCCGCCACTTGTAACGGCCGCTGCCGCTTAGAAGTAAGTCCACGCGAGTGCGCACCCGCCGCTTCAACAGCCCGCCCGCCCGAAGTCTCTGCGCTCCAATCCCTGTGCCCCTGGGGCACATGCGCAGTTTCGCTCGGCCGCCCGAAGTCTCTGCGCTCCAATCCCTGTGTCCATGGAGCACATGCGCAGTAGGACACAGGGATGGACACAGGGACTGGACGCAGAGACACTTGCACTTTATTACTGTAGATATAGACATGCTACCCATAGACACCTGGTTGGCTACTGTGAGAACAGGATGCTGGACTAGATGGGCCACTCACTGGCTTGAACCCAAGTCTGTGATGTTGGTGTGTCACCCACTACAACACACACCCATCAAGGGGTGTGGGTGTATGCGGTCTGGTGCCCGCTTTTTTAAAGGGAAGGAAATTGTTCCTGTTTTTCAGACAAGGAAGGAGATTATGTTGAAACTCTGACCTGAAATGTGAGGAATGCAAAGCGGGAAAAGAAATAGGGTGTGGGCTGCTGTCAACTATTTGAGCTACACAGCACAGGGCTCAAACAAGTGAGGGTCTGCCATGCGCAACCTGCAATCCTGCACACAAGTCCAATGGGGCTGAGTGGGGGCTTACAGCCTTAGCCAGTCTCTGGTTAATCCAGGCAACTCTGGATTCATTGCAGCCAATATAACATCCAGGGTGGAGAAACAAAGAAGAGACCTGTTGGATCAGGCCATAGACCCCACTAATCCAGCGTCTTGTTCTCACGGCAGTGAACCAGATGCCTACAGGAAGACTGCAAGCAGGACTCAAGTGCAACAGTGCTCTGAGACAGGGGCATAGCAAGGGGAGCGATGGGGGCGGGCCGCCCCGGGTTCCACCCCAGAGGGGGGTGACACTTAAAAAAAAAATTAATTTTTTTTAAACTTTATTGGAAAAAAGAGAAAATAGACACACACACACACACAACCTCCACACCTCACAAAGTGGCACCATCAGAGGGGGGGGGGGGTGACACTTCTTTATTTTTATTTTTTTATTTATTTATTTATTTTAAATTAAATTTTAACTTTATTGAAAAAAATAGATAATAGACACACACACACACACACAAAAACCCACACCTTGCAAAGTGGCACCATCATTTTTGGGGGGTGGGGGTGACTTGCTATGCCACTGGGTGTAGCTCTGCCAGTGCCCTGGCAAAGTGGTGGGGGGGTGACAAAAAAATTCCGCCCCGGGTACCACCTGGGCTGGCTATGCCTCTGCTCTGAGATTCCCAGAAGCTAGTATTATCAATACGAAGCACACCTCCTCCAACAGAGGAGGGAGAACGCAATAGCCGCTGAGAGGGGAGACATGGAAAACCTAACCGTGATGTGATGTGTGTATAAAATTGTAAAACCAATAAAAATCATTAAAAAAAAGAGAGAATGCAATAGCCGCTGTGGCAAGTATCCATGGACAGCCTCGCCACCCATCAATTTGCCTGCTCCTCTTTTGAAGTCATCCAGTTTGTGGAGCAATAAAACTGCGAGCAGATTCGCAAAGCTAAGCAGGGTCCGGTATGGTTTGAAACTGGATGAGAAACCTGGTATTGAGATACTTTGGACGAGATGACCCCCAACTCTATGATTGCAGTGACCAACATGCATTCATGAGGAACTGCATGGGAAGCCCCTCCTTCTCATGTATGCTAATGAATGCAAGTAAATTGGGGCCAGAACTTGCCCTCCTCCATCTGCGTTCTCCGTATTCACTTTGATCTGCAAGCCAAACAAATCCAGCTAGTGCAGCAATCAGCCTAAAGCAAAACCACACACTAGGGGTGCTTCCGGATGACTGCATATTATGGGACGGGTGCTCTCCACCCCCCACCCCATACACGCAAAGTGGTTTGTTCTTTTTTGCAGAGTCCGCATGACACTCCTTATTCCCCCCCCCCCACTTAATCCTGATTTACCTTTTCTGGGGAGAGGAATGAATCCTGTAAGTTTCTTTTTCACAACGCCCCCTGTTGCCAATTACGCATTTGCCACATCTCAACAACCCATTTGCAAATTAAACCCCCATCTGGAATCACCCCAAAGTGGCAAAATTCTGTGCCTCAGCCCATGGGCGTAGCCAGGATTTATGTTGGGGGTAAGTGTGTGTCAGAATTTATTTTAGGGAGGGCAGAACCAAGCTATCTGCGACGCGATTGATCAGTTAGTTAATTTTATTTATTTACTTACTTGGTTTAGGGGCGGCAGCTGCCCCCCTGCACCTCCCCCCCCCGCTACGCCCATCCCTCAGCCCCCACAGCGGGATGTCGATGCCAATCTGCTTGGAACTTTTACTGAGATTATTACGAGTACTGTTATTATTTCTCACTCTTGACTAAATAAATTCTTCACAACACCCAAGTGCTGCAGAAATATCCACTGTCCTTAACTGATGCGTGAGCTGATTTTTGATGCTCCCTCTACGCCCCTCACCCCTGCCAAGTTCCGTAGCAGAAATAAAATCTTCCCGGTCCTTTTCCTCCCTCCCTCCTTCCTTCCTTCCTTCCTTCCTTCCTTTCTCCCTCCCTTTCTTTCTTTCTCCCTGCGTGCGCGCTGGCCTCCGCTCCTCGGCGCGGGGAGCCGCCCCCCGCCGGCTCTGGCTGGCGACAGACCCGATGGAAGATCCTCATTAATCTTCATTGATGCGGACTGGAGAAGAGGCAGCTTGGAGATGAGGCGCGACAGGGAGGGCTGAGCCTCCCGCCCGCTCGCCGGCAGCACCTCGCCCTCACCGGAGCGCAGTCGGCTGCGCTCCGCTTGCCCGCTCGCAGAGCGCGTCCAGATAGAGCTGTCGCGCAGCCGTCGGAGCCTTGGACAGGTCCATGGGAAAGAGGCGGGCGTCGAGGCTGAGGAGCTGCGGCGGCTGCCCCGCATCTGCCCCACATGCTGCAGCTTCCCCCACACCTCCAACCTTTCTTACTCCAGGTCCATCACCATAGGAGTCAATTCCTAGGGGCTGAGCTCCCTTCGGCCCCTCCAAAAAATATTCATTCAAATGGTGTGCGCACTGCGGCTTGTGATCCATCATCATCATCGTCATCATCATTATTATTAGTGCTTTTTTCTTAAAAAAATGTTTAGGGGTATTCTCATTTTGACTCAAGAAAATCACCATTTTATAGTTCAAATTGGGAAAAATTAATATAATAATAATAATAATAATAATAATAATAATAATAATAATAATAATAATAATTTATTTATACCCCACCCATTTGGCTGGGCTTCCCCAGCCACTCTGGGCGGCTTCCAACAAAATATTAAATTACAATAATCCATCAAACATTAAAAGCTTCCCTAAACAGGGCTGCATTAAATGGACAAAAGTATGAAGATTCACAAAATGTTTAGGGGTATGTGTACCCCTGCGTCCCTCCAGAAAAAAGTACTTATTATTATTATTATTATTATTATTATTATTATTATTATTATTATTATTAAAATCTGTGTACCACCCTATACCTGCAGGTCTCAGGGCTGTTATGCAGGGCGGGGCTCCCCCACCCCTCCAATATTCAAGTCGGCACTCCTGTCCATCACGGTGACATTCCCAATCTCTTCTGTTTTTCTGCCCTCCGACCATATGTTTGCATTTCCCTCCTTGCTCCCCTCCCCACTCATCTCCCCATGGCTTCCACATTGCACAGAGAGAGAGAGAGAGGAGTTCATTTCCCCTAGGACCGCCTGACAGAAGCCAGATCAGCTCCCACCTTCTCCTTCTCCTTTAATCATCCAAAGGCACCCTCGGAGCTGGGGGCGCTTCGGCTGACCCACTTGTGACCCTCTCCCAAAGGATGCAGGGGCAAAGAAACGGGTGAGCGGCAGGAGGGAGGCGACCCAAATGTGGGAGAGGTCTGGCCAGAGAGGTCTGGCGTTGGGAACCTCTGGCCTGGCCTCCTGTCCACCTTTCGGAAGCCTTATCAGTTTGAGTTACTGAGTGGCGAGTGAAGCAAAGCCCCGTCGCCCTGCGTTGGAGGGCCATTGGAGGGTGACCTCCTAAGGAAAAGGGCCTGACCTGCTGCTTCTCTCAGGAAACCCATCAACAGCAGCCCCATACCCTCCAACATTTATCTGGTGAAAATAGGGACGTCCCATTCCATTCCCAAGGGGGGGTAGGGGGCCAGCTGCCCCCCTCCTAAATCAATAAAATTCAATACAAATACATAGCAAACTGAGGTTCTGCCCCCCCCCAACAAAAGGCCTCCCCCCCCTAACAAAAATCCTGGCTATACCCATGTCCCAATGATAATTTTATTATTTCTACCCGCCCATCTGAATGGGTTGCCCCAGCCATTCTGGGCAGCTTCCAACATATATGAAAACATAATAAAATGTTTAAAAACAAAAACAAAAAAACTTCCCTTCAGACAATTTGGGGGTCAGATAACTCCATACTTTTTAACATTTTTCCAATGAAAATAGGAACTTCCTAAGGAAAAGTGGGACATTCCGGGATCAAATCAGAAACCGGGATGGTTTCTCTAAATCAGGGGCGTCCCTGGAAAATAGGGACACTTGGAGGGTCTGCAGTCCTCACCACCACAAAAACAAATTCTGGCTCTGCTCTCAGTGCAGTGGGGCCTGAAGATGATTACTTATTCACTTACTTACTTACTTACTTACTTACTTACTTATTGTTTTTTGATACCACCCTTTCCTCTAAGAAGCTCGAGGTGGTGCGAAAAGTTCTTCCCCTCCACATTTAATATTCACAACAACCCTGTGAGGTAGGTCAGGTTGAGAGGCAGCGGCTGGCCCAAGGTCACCCAAGTGGGCTTCATGACCGAGTAGGGATTTGAATCCTGCTTTCCCAAGCCCTAGTCCGACATTCTAAGCACTAGAACCACACTGGCTCTCCTATGCGTATCCCCTGAGGAGGGTTTGGATAGATTTCACCTGGAGAGGAGGCAATGAAGAGGTGATATGAGAGCCATCTCCAAATGTTTGAAGGGATCGCTGGGTAGGCGGGGAGCAAATTTGTTTTCTGGTGCACTAGAAAGTCGGACCTGAACCAACGCGTCCAAATTGCAAGAAACTGGGTTTGGCAGAACAAACAAGGAAATAACTTGCATATGGTATAATTCATCTGACGGTGGAACAGACTGCCTGGGAAGATGGTTGGTTCTCCTTGGTGTTAAAGCAGAGGTTGAATGGAGACCTCTCAGCGATGAGGCAGGAATGGGTTTCCTGTATGTGGCCAAGCTGAGAAAGACCTTACAGATAGAGGCTGCTGCCAGTCAGAGGAGGAAGCACTGGGTGAGAATGGCTTCATGGACCGACGCAGAGCTAGACAAGTGATGCTATCTACGTGATTGCCCTTGTGATCTGATCTATGGGAATGACCCGGAATACTGGCTTGATTCACAAAGTAGGCAGGGCAACAGAAATGTTGAAACACCAGATTATTGTTAAGGCTGGGCACCAGAAGCAGAGACATCACCTTGCCAACAAAGGTCCGTATAGTTAAAGCTATGGTTTTCCCAGTAGTAATGTACGGAAGTGAGAGCTGGACCATAAGGAAGGCTGATCGCCTGAAGAATTGATGCTTTTGAATTCTGGTGCTGGAGGAGACTCTTGAGAGTCCTATGGACTGCAAGAAGATCAAACCTATCCATTCTGAAGGACATCAGCCCTGAGTGCTCACTGGAAGGACAGATCCTGAAGCTGAGGCTCCAATACTTTGACCACCTCATGAGAAGAGAAGACTCCCTGGAAAAGACCCTGATGTTGGGAAAGATGGAGGGCACAAGGAGAAGGGGACGACAGAGGACAAGATGGTTGGACAGTGTTCTCGAAGCTACCAACATGAGTCTGACCAAACTGCGGGAGGCAGTGGAAGACAGGAGTGCCTGGTGTGCTCTGGTCCATGGGGTCACGAAGAGTCGGACACGACTAAACGACTAAACAACAACAGCAACAAAAACTCCTGAGACCCATTCGGAGGGATTCAGGCCTCGTTCAAGTTGCATTGAGACAATCTCAAATCAGCTCTTAGAATCCCAAGACTCGTACCCACTTTGCTACTGCAAGGAGTCATTAGGCTGAGCACAGCAATACACCCCTTCCAATTTTGAGTCCCTGTCTGCAAGCTCCTCCAGACTGCCTTTCCCAAACAGAGCTGTCATCTACCTCAGAGTTAAAGTGTTGCAAGCAGGCACTGCAAAACTTCAGATCTCGGCTGCTGGCCGGTTCCTGATTCCCCCCTCATTCGCAGTGAGTCAGCTTTGCCAGCTTTTTTGTCAGAATCCTAAAGGCTCTGCTTTTTGTTTGTATTTTAGAATCCAGGAAAGCAGAGTGGAATCATGTTCTGTTCTGCCTTACAATGTGGCAATGGAAAGCCTCTTACATGTACGTGTTTTCTTTCGTTCCTGTTCTGAACGTGCGTCCAGGAATATTACCTGAACAAATGCAGCCATTGAGTGGGTAAAGGACGGACACGGTGCGGCTGTTTATGGTCGGGGCAGTGTGTGTGTGTGTGTGCGCACATAATGTGCAATGTGCATGCGCGTGTGTGGCTTTATGGGACTGTGGGCAACCTGTTTTTGGTGGTCTCCCACATGGCCCTTTTCCCGCAGGGCCCAGAGACGTTTTAAAGAGGTGCCAGGAGAACAGTCCTAAAACTGTCAGATTTTACTGCTGGGAGAGTGCAGGCGCTTTGCCCCCTTCTCTCCCCCTCCCTTTTTTATTTTACTGCTGGGACAAAGCAGACCCTCACCCCAACCCCAACCCCCCCGCCTCCCTGGTTTCCTGAACCCACAGTCCCACCCTGGCCTTGTGTGGCCTGAGGAGCAGGGGTCTGGACTGCGGGGCGGGGGGGGGGGAGAGAGAGAGAGATCACCAAGCTTGTGGGAAAGTTCTGCAGAAGTCCTGCACCATGGATTTGGGATGGAGAAAACTCAGGTGGCATTTAAAGGGGTGGGCCAATGGTGGACTGAAAACTGCAAGTTTGGAAGGGGAAAATGACTCTCTTGGGGCCACCCTAACAGACCAACCCTAAGCTGCTTCACTCGGAGGTAAAAACCCTCTTTTAAGGGACGCGGGTGGCGCTGTGGGTTAAACCACAGGGCTTGCCGATCAAAAGGTCAATGGTTCGAATCCCCGCGACGGGGTGAGCTCCCATTGCTGGGTCCCTGCTCCTGCCAACCTAGCAGTTTGAAAGCACGTCAAAGTGCAAGTAGATAAATAGGTACCACTCCGGCGGGAAGGTAAACGGCGTTTCCGTGCACTGCTCTGGTTTGCCAGAAGCGGCTTAGTCATGCTGACCACATGACCTGGAAACTGTATGCTGGCTCCCTTGGCCAATAAAGCGAGATGAGCGCTGCAACCCCAGAGTCGGTCACGACTGGACCTAATGGTCAGGGGTCCCTTTACCTAAACCCTCTTTTGTCCCATATGGCTTAGCTCCACAGTGCATAGCATGGCAGCCTACACCTAGGGGCCGAGTTCCCTTCGTTCCCCCCCATAAAATATTTGAGGGGGCCAGGGGACCCCAAACTTGCTGGGAATTACCATTCAAATGTTGTGCGTGTACCATGTCTTGCGAATGATTATGTGGCCTGGGGCTTACCTGTTCCGGTCCCCCCCCCCAATATTTTATTCAAGTTGGCATCCCTGATCGCAGTCAAACATTGCAACTTGGTTGGATGTCAATTTCGGTTTCTTTTGGGCCTCATCGGCACCAGACATTTGAAGCCGTATTGCACCCCTTGAAACTGTAGCTTGTTCCGTTTGCTGGGAGTCCTTGGCAGACCCCTGTTCTCCTCTCGGAGCTAGAGCGGTTTAATGATCTATGTCTCTTCCCAGGGAATTGCAGCTTTTGAGGGGACTAGGGGTCTCTAAGCAACTCTCTCAACACAACCTTAACAAGTTACAGTTTAGAATCATAGAATCATAGAATCATAGAGTTGGAAGAGACCCCAAGGGCCATCCAGTCCAACCCCCTGCCAAGCAGGAACACCATCAAAGCATTCCTGACAGGTGGCTGTCAAGCCTCTGCTTAAAGACCTCCAAAGGAGGAGACTCCACCACACTCCTTGGCAGCAAATTCCACTGTCGAACAGCTCTTACTGTCAGGAAGTTCTTCCTAATGTTTAGGTGGAATCTTCTTTCTTGTAGTTTGAATCCATTGCTCCGTGTCCGCTTCTCTGGAGCAGCAGAAAACAACCTTTCTCCCTCCTCTATATGACATCCTTTTATATATTTGAACATGGCTATCATATCACCCCTTAACCTTCTCTTCTCCAGGCTAAACATACCCAGCTCCTAAGCCGTTCCTCATAAGGCATCGTTTCCAAGCCTTTGACCATTTTGGTTGCCCTCTTCTGGACACGTTCCAGCTTGTCAGTATCCTTCTTGAACTGTGGTGCCCAGAACTGGACACAGTATTCCAGGTGAGGTCTGACCAGAGCGGAATACAGTGGTACTATTACTTCCCTTGATCTAGTTTAAATTGGTACAATACAGTTTTTCAGGTGTGGTACAGATGCAGATCGCAGAGAAACCACAACTGACATCCAGCCATCATTGCAGGTGAGGTCCAGGTTTCATGTCTTTCTAATATTAAGTACAAGTCTCCACATTTCTGCATCAGTTTGCAGGGTTTCTTTTTAAAGACCTCGTGGAAATTTGCCAGCATTTTGGTGCAAATTCATCCCAATAGCCCTATTTTTGCAAGCCATTTCCTCTAATGTAATGCATTTGATATGTTATTTTCACTAATGCACACTTTCCCCTAATACATGCATTTTTTGTACACATTATTTGACTGGAGAACGGCACAGCAAAATTCAGAGAAGTGACACCTTCAAAGGGTGTTCCAGTCTGCAGATCATTTCAGAAGGTGCAAATTGAAAATTAAACTCCAAACCAAACCAAATCTCTCTCCCAAGATTCCAAACATGGTTTCTCTCAGAAGCAAGTCTCGCTAAGGTTAATTGGGGCTTACTCTTTAAGTAAGCGAGGTTAGTTTAGAAACCTTCAGTGCAGTCATTTTAATACAGAATCGTAGAACTATAGAGTTAGAAGGGACCAAGAGGGTCATCAAGTCCGACCCCCTGCACTGCAGGAATACTTTGCCCAATGTTTAGAATCTTGGGAGAGAGATTTGGTTTGGTTTGGAGTTTAATTTTCAATTTGCACCTTCTGGTTAAGTACGCTTCAGGTTAAGTACGCTTCAGGTTAAGAACTCCGCTAAGAACAGAAATCGTGCTCTGGCGGCGCAGCGGCAGCAGGAGGTCCCATTAGCTAAAGTGGTGCTTCAGGTTAAGAATGGGCCTCCGGAACGAATTAAGTACTTAACCCGAGGTACCACTGTATAGGTAAAGGTAAAGGGACCCCTGACCGTTAGGTCCAGTCACGGATGACTCCGGGGTTGTGGCGCTCATCTTGCTTTACTGGCCGAGGGAGCCAGTGCACAGCTTCCGGGTCATGTGGCCAGCATGACTAAGCCGCTTCTGGCGAACCAGAGCAGCGCACGGAAATGCCGTTTACCTTCCCACCACAGTGGTACCTATTGATCTACTTGCACTTTGACATGCTTTCGAACTGCTAGGTGGGCAGGAGGCGGAGCTGGGACCGAGCAACGGGAGCTCACCCCGCCGTGGGGATTCAAACCGCCGACCTTCTGATCGGCAAGCCCTAGGCTCAGTGGTTTAGACCACAGCGCCATCCGTGTTACGTATATGGGGCTGCTAAAATCTTTTAAGTGCTTAGGGCCTCTAAAGGTCTTAATCTGGCCCTGTTCACAACCGCAAGAAAGATCATTCTGCCTCTGACTCCCTGCTGGCTCCTTGGGGAAGGTTGGCCATGAAGCATCTGTTAAGACCAATGGGGTCCAGAGGGACTCCCCTGGGTGAATCTAGCATGGGCAATGAAATAGGTGGGGAGAACCCCAGTTTGGATGCTCAGCAAGGTCAGAGCTGGGTCTCTCGGTGCCAACAGCTTTGCAGCGTGCTTCAGAGAAAGGCACCTGGCAACACAAGGGTGCGCGCTCTGTAATCCGGAGCTCCCGGGAGCAGGCCTGGGCTAGCAGCTGTGGGGCTCGGCAGGCCCATATTGGCTGTTTGTTCAAGGGATATGCCAGTTTGTTCAACAATCCCTCGGAGGGCCCTCCTTTCTAGACGGATTAGTTGCTGTGAGAGCTGCTGCGGGGTGTTTGTGTGAGAGGGTGGGGGAGAGGTGACCCCCATGAATATTCCAGATTGTGAGAACTGGGCCTTGGTAGCCAAACAGAAACAAAACACACACACACGAAAAAAAAAATAAGAGAAAGAAAGAAAGAAAGAAAGAAAGAAAGAAAGAAAGAAAGAGCAAAGTCCCGTCTCAAGTTTGCTTTCTGATGAATGAGCAGCTGTAAATGGCAGGCAAATCCTCCCTCTATGCCCTGCTAAACCTTCCCATTCTTAGATAGGCTAAGAGATTAGATGGCTTGGCCAAATGAAAATAAAATTCTGGACCTGAATTTGACTGGTCCTGTAAGAACGTTATTTTCCAGAACACTTGCCGAAAACAGAGGCTGTAAAATTATATGCAAGCACCCAAAATGAATCTTCCCTAATTTCTATAGGATGCATAAATAATAGGTCATGGGAAGGAGCCCTTTGTACATGCTCAAAGGCATTTTGGACTGCGGTGACCATTGGGAGGAAAAAAATTTAAGTACCGGTAACAGGTTCACTACCCAAATGTGAAGCGTGCTTCGTATCTCCTGAAAGTCACAACCATATCTACAGTTAACTGCCTCCGTGTTCTACTCCGCAGAGCTGTTGTTCAGATTGCAAAGGCAATTTGCGTGAAGCCCTTTGGACATGCTATGGATGTGCCCAAGCATAGTTTAATGCGTTTTGTGGAGCTGTCATCCCAATGCACATTCATAGCCGCACCTGCTGCTAATTTATGCTACTTAATGTACTCAGTTTGGTTTTATTCTGGGGAAGCACTGTGGCTCATCTGCTTCGCATGCCGAAGGTCCCAGGTTCAATCCCTGGCATCTCCAGGTAAGGCTGCAAAAGACTCTTGTTTGAAAAGTTGCTTACAGCCTTGGAGAGCCAGTCAGTGCGGATAATACTGAGCTAGCTAGAGCAATGATCTGACTCAGTGTAAGGCAGCTTTTGCACATTCCACTGATGTGATTTGCTTTTTGTTATAAGTCACACCAAGTATTCTGCGGAACTACGTGACAGATTAACACTCCCACCCAATTAAATACCATGTCATTCCAACAAGAAAATGGTCCTTAGTGTGGGGAAGACAGAAATGCTATTGGGTGACAGAAGGTGGAACTGCTCAGCACCTACATTGCCTCTGCCTTCACTCAAAAGGAAAACAGTGCCCAACCTGGTGATATCAGAATTAACGATGCAAGGAGGGAGCTGCAGCCCAAGATAGGAAAAGAGGTGGTAAGGGAACACCTAGCTCCTTTAAATGAATTCAAATCTCCAGGGCCTGCACCCAAAGGAGCTTGCAGATGTGGTCTCAGAGCCTCTGAGAATAATCTTTGAGGATTCTTGGTGAATAGGTGAGGTCCCTGCAGGCTGGAAGTGGGACTGGAAGACCCAGGTAACTATCGTCTAGTCAGCTTGACTGGGAAAGGTCTTAGAACAGATAATTACACTGTCAGTCTGTGAACACTAAGGATGCTGTGTTTACTAAGACCCAGCACAGGTTTCTCAAAAACAAGTCATGCCAGACACATCTCATTTCTTTCTTTTTGGATAGAATTACAAGCTTGGTGGTTCAAGAGAATGCTGTGGGCAGGACAAGGTAACTGTTAGCTGGATTTGTAGTTGGCTGACGGATCAAACCCAAAGAGTACTCATTAAGGATTCCCCATCAACATGGGGAAAAAGTGACAAGTGGGGTTCCGCAGGGTTCTGTCCTGGGCTCATTGTTGTTCAACATCTTTATAAATGACTCGGATGAAGGAATTGAGGGGACGCTCATCAAATTTGAAGATGACACCAAACTGGGAGGGGTAGCTGATGTCGCAGAAGACAGAATTGGGATTCAAGATGACCTTAACAAATTGGAGAACAGGGCCCAAACTAACAAAGTGAATTTCAATACAGATGAACGTGAGGTTTTTCATTTAGGCAGGAATAATAAGATGCAGAAATATGAGATGGGGGACACCTGGCTTACTAGCAGTACATGTGAAAAGGATTTAGGGCAGTGATGGCTAACCTTGACACTCCAGATGTTTTGGAACTACAACTCCCATCATCCCTGACCACTGGTCCTGTTAGCTAGGGATGATGGGAGTTGTAGTTCCAAAACATCTGGAGTGTCAAGGTTAGCCATCACTGATCTAGGGGGTCTTAGTGGACCACAAGTTTAACATGAGTCAATAATGTGCTGCAGCAGCTAAAAAAGCTAATGGTCTTCTAGGCTGAATCAACAGAAGGCTAGTGTCCTGATTAAGGGAATAGTACCACTCTGTTCTGTCTTGGTCAGACCACACCTGAAATACTGTGTCCAGTTCTGGACGCCATAATTTTAAAAGGATATTGACAAGCTGGGCCATGTACACTTGAGGGCTTCCCAGATGATAAAGGGTCTGAAAACCAAGCCTTATGAGGAAATGTTGAGGGAGTTTCGTATGCTTAGCCTGCAAAAGAGGAGACTGAGCAGAGCTCTTCAAATATCCCAAGGGCTGTCACATGGAAGAGGGAGCAAGCTTGTTTTCTCCTCTGTAGGGTAGGATGCAAAAAGATTCCGACTAAACATCTAACAGTAAGAGCTGCTCGACAGTGGAACCTCCCCAAGGGAGGTGGCAGACTCTCCTTCTTTGGAGGTTTTTAAGCAGAGGTTATAGGGACCCAGGTGGCGCTGTGGGTTAAACCACAGAGCCTAGGGCTTGCTGATCAGAAGGTCGGCGGTTCGAATCCCTGCGACGGGGTGAGCTCCCGTTGCTCGGTCCCTGCTCCTGCCCATCTAGCAGTTCAAAAGCACGTCAAAGTGCAAGTAGATAAATAGGAACCGCTCTGGCGGGAAAGTAAACGGCGTTTCCGTGCGCTGCTCTGGTTTGCCAGAAGCGGCTTTGTCATGCTGGCCACATGACCTGGAAGCTGTACGCTGGCTCTCAGCCAATAAAGCGAGATGAGCGCTGCAACCCCAGAGTCGGACACGACTGGACTTAATGGTCAGGGGTCCCCCCCCTAAGCAGAGGTTGGGTGGCCGGCTCTCATGAATACTATAGTTGAGATTCCTGCACTGCAGAGGGTTTGACTAGATGCCCCTTAGGCTCCCTTTCAACTCTACAATTCTATGATTCCTACAGCCATCAGCTTTCAGAAGCTCCACTTTCATGGGAAAAGCCAGGGATGTATCTGAGAATAACAGGGAAGGCTCACCTTGGCCCGAAAGGATGTGAGTCAGGCCTCTGGACCATTGCTCTTGGGAAAGACCCCACAGTGCCAGTCATCTTTCAGCAAACCCCAGAGAATCTGGCCCTCTGCTGATAGGGTCAGTGAGTCACATAGCCTGCAGGAGAAATGCTGGTTTCCTTGTCAACAGTCTGGGGCCCACCTGTTCCACAAACAGAAACCCAGCTCCACAAATCTGGTTCCTGAAGGGTGGTGGTGATTTTACTATTTCTCTGAGTTGCTTCCTCATGATCCCAACCCAGAATAACTATGGCCAAAGTGAAACACATGATTTGAAGGAAAATCTAACCATTATTCGATTGTTTCAGATATGAGACCGAGTCATGATTTGGTCCTACACCAGCGAGGCAAATGCTCACTCTGATTTCCCCTCTTGCTTCTGATTTAGCAGCAAACCAATGTTTCTCATTTCATCCCAACCGGATAAACTATGGCTTGGGCAAACCATTGTTTACCCACTACCCAGGATAGCAAACGTTAGCCTGCAATGGGTTTGCAATCCTCGTTTGTTGGAGCCATGGTTTTTGAGTTTAGATGCAAACTGTGGCTTGCCACTAAATCAGGAGGGCAGATCAAGTTGGAGGGCTAAATCAGAAGTTGGAGGGTGGAAGAATGGAGATGTGGGGAGCATGTGAGCATCATGTAACACTAAACCAGGAATGGGGAACTAGCGGTCCATGAGCCAGACCCTGTGGGGTCTACCCACACAGCCCAAATTGGTAGCACCCAAATAGAGGGCAGTATTCGACTGAGTAGTTGCACTAGTGCAAGAATTAGTGTTAGGGCATTAAGATTTACGCACCCCCATCCCCAAATCTGCTCCAGGGAGTTGATGGAAACCCCATAATAGATTTAGAGCATATGGGGGAAGGAGAACATTCTGTTGTGCCAGACAATATTCTTGTGTTGATGGAATATTTTGCATTGCTCACTACATGGGAAACAGCCCACAATCATTAAACATTAAACTCTGATCCTTTAACCTCACCATGTGAGTGTTGAAATCGGAATGTGTGGCAAGACCAGGGTCACTGGCAGGTTCTCCTCTCTGAATCTCTCTTGCAGCAGTCATAACTGAGTCACTCACAAAAATCCATAACCGGCACCAAATCGGAACAGTAACTAAAAAATATAAATAAAAATAAAAAAATGCGGGGGGGGGGGAGAGACTCTCCCAAGAAAAAAATACCTCCGGAGTTTTTGAAAATGTCAAATTTTAATTTCAAGTTTGAAAAAGAATCACCAGGTGTTAAATTCTGCCTGTGCTATGTGATTAAACTCCATGGTTCAGTTTTACTGTTTTTTTTTTGTTTTTGTGGTTCCTTTAGTATGGTATGATTGTATATATGTGCGAATAAACCTATATCCTAAAGACACCACGGTCTCTGCTGTGCCTCTTTCCCCAAATGAAACACAAAACCTGGGAAAGTGCCTGGAACTCCTGGGAACTCACATCGTTCGGTGATTTGGGTGGCATGCAGCAACAGGGACAAAATAAGGCAGGGAGAGAGGTCAGGAAATGGGGGCAGTTGAAACCCACCGTCCCCATTTTATTCTGTGTAGCTTTGCCTTCCTGAAGTGGTAAACAGTTCTTTCAAAGGTGCAATACTCAGCAGGCGTAGAGACATCCTTTCAAAGATGTTTCTGCCCATTTCCTCTCTTCTATCTGCCTTCTCTTCCTTGTCTTAATCTACATTTGTGCACCATTTTCCGTGTGTGTGTGTGTGTGTGTGTGTGTGACATGCTGGGAAGTGCAGCCTCTCCAGGAAAAATGCTGTTAACACCTCGGAATAAGGCCCTTGGCAGAGAGCAGGTTCCATCAGGCCCCCCACAAAATGGCAGCTGAGATACGGCCCAGCCATCAGTTGCAGGGATCGCATCTCTTCCTCTCCGCTGATCGAGGGGAAAACACCTTCCTGGGTTCGAGCCAGGTCTGGGCGGACAGGGAAGGAATGTCTGCAGGCCCAGGCAAGGCTGCCTCAGATACATTCCACAGCAATTAGCAGCACAACCAGCTCGCTTCCTTCTCCGGAGGGGCCCAGGGCTGCAGCAGACTGGAGAGCCTTCCCTTTGCCTGCCTCTTGATTCAGCTGGCAGCCTCCATGGCAGCTTCCCTGGGCTACAGAAGGGTCAGGTCGTAGCTCAGTGGGAGAGCAGCTGCTTCCATAAAGGAGTTCCCAGGTTCAGTCCCCAGCATCTCCGGGTAGGGCTGAGAGAGACCTTTATCTGAGACCCTAGAGAGCTGCTGCCAGTCAGTGTAGACAATGCAGAGCTAGATGGACAAGTGGCTTGACTCAGTATTGTTATAAGAATTTTAAGGGCTCAGATATAGAATAAATATTCATAAATGCACACCTATCTAAATAAATAAACCATGTGTCTGAAATAGTGTGGGAGAGCAATCCTGAAGCCATTTTTACTCTCCCAATGACCTCAAATATTCCTCTGCAGTAAGGGAGGCAAATGGGGAAAACCTTCCCATAGTCTTTTCACTTACAAACCCTGTCTTAAGGGCATATTTGTGTATGAAGAGGGTGAGCCTGTGACCTGGATTCAGGAACTAAAGTATTAAACATCACAAGAGAGTGGCCAGGCTGCCCAGGTAATGCAATCAGCGACCATTATCAGGTATCCTGGCAGACAGGATTTCTGCTGTAGACCGCCTCCTATGATGTATGTATGATGATTTTGTGGTGGTCTTTGGCTAAGGGGGTTGGGCAATGTCAGAAGTCTTTACAGGTTCCTGCACACTTTTGCTCAGGGTCTCTCCTTCCTTGGAAGGAGAGGAGGGAACTCTATTGCAACAGAAAAGTAAGTATCTGTCCTTGCTTTCCACTGGATCCTGCCTCCATCCATTCTTCTCTGACCAATCATGGACTTAGGGGACTCAAAGTCCCATGGAGAGTTGAGCAGCAAAACCTAAACCCCAATTTTTACATCAGTATGGGACCGCTGGCTATGTCACTTTCTTGCTGGTGCTGTTGTCACCTGCTCTCTGCAGGAAGCTGCTCCCGAATCCATTGTGGATGACCAGTTCCAGAGATGTTTCTTGCAGCTAGTGCTCTATCACCAGGGCTGGCCCTGCCATTGAACAAGTTTGGTTTAAAGAGAACCCTAAGAAGAGAGAATGCAGAGGGAGTGGGGCTTGAAACCGCCCATCCACAGATCCCTCTGCTCTGGAGGGTAGGACTTGAACAAATGGCTTCATGTTACAAGAAAGGAGATTCCGACTCAACGTCAGGAAGACCCTTCTGACAGCAAGAGTTGCTTGACAGTAGAATGGACCCCCTTGGGAGGTTCTGGACTCTCCTTCCTTGGAGGTTTCTGAGCAGAGGTTGTATGGCCATCTGTCATGGGTGCTTTAGCTGAGATTCCTGCATCGCAGGGGGTTGGACTAGATAACTCGGGATCCCTTCCCACTCTAGGATTCCGTGAGAACAGGATAAAGCTATCAACAGCTGTTAGTCATGAGGGCTATGTTTCGTCTCCACCATTGCACGCAGTATGCCTCTGAATACCAGTTGCTGAGAATCACCGGCTGAGAGAGCGCAGTTGCATGCAGTTCCTCCTTGCAGGCTTCCCACAAGCATTTGGCTGGTCACTGTAAAAACAGGATGCTGGACTCAGTGGACCTTTCATCTGGTCCAGCAGGACTGTCCTTACATTCACCCAGACAACTGAGAGAGCAGGCATACGGGTCAGCTGCTCACAGTCTTCCCCACTATTGTGAGACCGTATTGTGTTTATATTAACAATATGTAGCCATTACTTCTAAATTTGCATATGTACACCAAAAATTAGAAGACGCCTGCTTCCTGGGAGAAAAGCCTAGACAGCATCTTAAAAAGCAGAGACATCACCTTGCCGACAAAGGTCCATATAGTTAAAGCTATGTTTTCCCAGTAGTAATGTACGGAAGTGAGAGCTGGACCATAAAGAAGGCTGATCGCCGAAGAATTGATGCTTTTGAATTCTGGTGCTGGAGGAGACTCTTGAGAGTCCCATGGACTGCAAGAAGATCAAACCTATCCATTCTTAAAGAAATCAGCCCTGAATTCTCACTAGAAGGACAGATCCTGAAGTTGAGGCTCCAGTACTTTGGTCACCTCATGAGAAGAGAAGACTCCCTAGAAAAGACCCTGATGTTGGGAAAGATGGAGGGCACAAGGAGAAAGGGACGACAGAGGATGAGATGGTTGGACAGTGTTCTCGAAGCTACTAACATGAGTTTGGCCAAACTGCGAGAGGCAGTGAAGGATAGGCATGCCTGGCGTGTTCTGGTCCAGGGGGTCACGAAGAGTCGGACACGACTAAACGACTGAACAACAACAACACCAAAAATAGCACATGCAAATGTTATGCAGATCTCTGTCCCCTTTCAAACTCTGTTTGTTCATTGAGATGTTGTATGGGAAACAACCCGGAAGACATTGTCACGAGGAGATAGGGTGGCATGTCTTGGAGTTCTCCTCATATCCTAGCCCCGCCCCAAACTTAACTTATTGATGTGTTCACTTTAAGGAAGGAAAGCCTGGCTGTTTGACCACAGGTGTCGCTAATTAAGATCAAGTTCTCTATAAAAGGCAGGCATTTGGGATGGGAGGGCGAGCCTCATCACGGACCCAGGACTAGGGTGCCGTGAGTCTGTTTATGTGTCCTTGCTACCCACTTGAGGGGCTCCAGAAGTAGGAGAAGCAGGTTGGGGACATTTTGAGTATGTATGCTTTGTTTTCTTTAATAAAGTTGGTTTGGTTCCCCTTCCACCTCCTTGTTTCTTTTGTCCTGGTATCCTTGGAACGAACTGCTGCATTTGGCAGAACAGATGTACCATGGCCAGTCTATTGAGCATGCTGCTGGCTGCACCTGTGGAATTCCCTTCCCCTGCAAAATCCTTCCCCTTCCCCTTTTATTTCTTCAGGCATCTGAGTAAGAAGGTGGGGGCAGGCTATAGGGTCCTTATATGACCCCTCCGGCAGGAAAAGCTCCAATGCTTGCATGTAAGAGCTATTGGACTGTGGAACGGACTCCCTCCAAAGGTGATGCACTCTCCCTCGTTGGAGGTTTTTAAACAGAAGTTGGATAGCCAACTGCCAGGGATTCTTTAGCTGTGATTCCCGCATTGCAGGGCGTTGGACTAAATGGCCCTTGAGGGTCCCTCCCAACTCTGCTATTCTATGATTCTAGGTTAGCTTCTAAAAGGTAAATGTCAGAGACGTTAGTATCTAGCTGTGTTTCTTAGCAAATCAAATATGATTTATTGCATTAGCCAGATGGCCATAGCACATAATGCGAAACCAGGCGGAAACCTTTCGCGAATGTACATAAAATACAGCAGATACATTTTGTACAAATACATTTAAAAACTTTAAGTGTAAAATCATGCAGAGTAAAACAGAAGCAATAACAGGGCATGTCGACAGTGACTATGTCAGGAGGTTACATAGGGCTAGGTCTATGGCAAGTTAGCCGAGAAGGTGGCCCTGAGTTTCAGTGCCTGTAAAATATAGATAGCCACACCACGTGTGACCAGGGGGTTGGCGTCTACCAATAAGTATTTCATGTGGTTGTCGTCCTGGGCGATGGTCGGTGGGATTAAGAGGAAAAGCCTGGGTCTAACTGTAACATATAGAGGGCAGTGGAAGAAAAAATGGATAAAGTCCTCTATCTTTCCCTTGTTGCATGGGCAGAGTCGAAGATCCAGCGGAGTATTGGAAAATACACCCTGTAGGAATGCTGTCGGGATGGCGTGGAATCGGTGTTTCTTAGCATTGTGTTGCCAAATGAAAGCTTGATGGAATTATTACCGAACAGGAATTAGTGTCCATTTCAGGGATGGCTACAATTCTGCTCTTCATGGAAGATGGGAATATCTCCACGGACAAACATGACCTTCCCTCAGGCCTAAAATACTGTCCCAAGGGGTATCTGGCTTACCCTTACTTCTCATCTCCTGTGTTTTGGCTTTCCCGGGTCAGTAGAGATAGCCATCCTTCTCCTTTCCTGATCTCATCTTGGTCCCATCACACCTCACCGCGCAGACAGAACTAAAGCTCTGGTTAGCATCTCTGTCCAGGTCAGGGCACAAGCCTGATAACCTCTGCAGATAAAGACCCTTCTGGTGGCCTGGCCCGTAAGTGACAGCCCGGGTGTGGTGAAGACTGAAATGGCCCCGTTATCTCCCCACCTCGCTCTTATTGACCTCGAGGCAGGGGTCATCTCCCCTCTTGCCACTGGCTCGTTGACCCAAAGGCAGGGGTCTCTCTACAAGGCAAGATGCGGGAGATGGTGGGGGCGACTGGTCAAGTGGAGCCTTCTGCACATAATGCTTGGCTGCTTGTTGTGAGTTTAGGAAAGTTGTGCATGTTTTCCTGGGCGTAGTTATTTCAGGGCCTGTGCTGCTTATCTTCCTCCATGCCCTGTAAGGCGAGGGTGAGGAACCTCTCCATGAAAAGCTGCTGGAGTAGAGCCCTCTGTTAGAAGACACCCTCTATTTCAGGGCTTGCCAACCTGGCATCTGTAGGAAGAAGATGGCACCCTTGGCAACTTCCCGTGGTGCCCCTGAAACCTCAGAGACTCCATTCACTGCCCCCTTGGTCATGAGTTGGATTCTTTCGCTCCTTGAAGGTCAACATATTCCCACCTCCTCCTTCAGCTCTATGTGCTTTTCAAGACCCAGATTAATTCTAATGGACCTGACTTTTACCCGGATCCTGTGGGAAAGCAAAATGTCTGCGCAGACCCTCCAAGTGTCCCTATTTTCCAGGAACAGTCCCAGATTTACAGAAGCCGTCCCAGTTTCTGATTTGATCTCAGAATGTCCTGTTTTTCCTTAGGATGTCCCTATTTTCATCGGATAAATGTTAGAGGGTATGCAGACCTCCGAGCCAAGTAGCTACGTAACTATATAACCTTTAGAAGACATCTGAAGGTAGCCCTGTATAGGGAAGTTTTTTTAAAAATGTTTAATGTTTTTATATGTTTTTATATATGTTAAAAACTGCCCAAGAAGCCAAAATAGCATTCCCAAACGAACTTGTATAATTCTCGTAATTTTAGAACATATACTTACCTTTGAATATATAAGAGGAAGATTTAGTATCAATATCCACGAGAAAAGTAATGACAAAACGAGACTCAGACATGCCAATTGATATCAAAAAGGAAAATTTTATTGTATAGTGAAAATGTACAAAAAACAGATACAAACTGATGCAATAAATATTGTAGCAAAATTACTACAACTGCTTTACAAGTTAGGTAAATATGGGAAACTAAGTAAAGCTAAGAAAATCTCAAAAGTGTGATACATGGCATGTCAAAGAAGAACAAAAGTACAACCTCAATTACAATATGGTCTGTTTTACATAATGAAAAAGAGATGTGCAGATTATAATGATGAAGCATTACAGAGAGTGTTGATACGAGAGGAAGTAAGATAATTTTATCTAAATTCTGTTTCTCCTTTTCA
The DNA here is from genome assembly GCA_034641385.1 of Darevskia mixta. Lineage (NCBI taxonomy): Eukaryota > Metazoa > Chordata > Lepidosauria > Squamata > Lacertidae > Darevskia > Darevskia mixta. Next base: position 2,944,201 of record JAWWNH010000091.1, on the reverse strand, counting down.
TCTTTCTTTCTCTTTCTTCCTCTCTTTACTTTTTCTTTTCTTTCTTCTTTTTCTACTCTTTCTTTTTTTCTTACCTACCTTTCACCTTCTTTCTTCTTTCTTCTTCTTCTTTTATATGTAATCTAAAAAAGACAAAATGTAAATGGATTATTGTATATTTATATAAAGACTTAATAAACTTTTGTTTTTTTAAAAAAAAAACTGCCCAGAGTGGCTGGGGCAACCCAGTCAGATGGGTGGGGTAGAAATATTATTATTATTATTATTATTATTATTATTATTATTATTATTATTATTATTATTATATTATATTATATTATTATTATTATTATTTATTATTATTATTATTATTATTTATTATTATTATTGAATAGGACAGTGGTGGCTAAGCTTGGCACTCCAGATGTTTTGGAACTACAACTCCCATCATCCCTGACCACTGGTCCTGTTAGCTAGGGATGATGGGAGTTGTAGTTCCAAAACATCTGGAGTGCCAAGGTTAGCCACCACTGGAATAGGATGTCCCTCTTACCATCAGAGAAATGTTGGAGGGTGGGTGCGCACACTTTCAGTCTTTCTCTGGATTGGGGGCTGACCTGAGGGATTGGGGATAAAAGTGAACAGAAGAAATGGCGCTGTCCTCACTTGCTAAAAAAATCCAAATGTGCCCACGGGCCTAAAAGGTTGTTAATGCTTGCTCTAGTTGCAGCTATGCATATAAATTAGCATGAGTAAATTGTATGCAAACCTTCGCAGTCTTTTGTTGTTTTTCTGGTTCTGCCTGTGGCCTTCCAGATGTTGTTGAACTTCAACTCCCATCAGCCCCAGCCAGCATGGCAAATGAACAGGGATGATGGGAGTTGGGATGCAACAACCTCTGGAGGGCTGCAGATTCCCCGGCCCTGCTGTAAGGCATTTGGGTCAAAGTTGTGGTGTGCAGTCAGATTCCTGGTTTACTTAATCTATGGTTCCCTTACTTAAATGGTGCAAGGACTGTAGCTCAATGGAAGAGCACATGCAGAAGGTCCCCTAGTTTAAATGCCAACACCTCCAGGCAGGGCTAGCAATGTTCCTTGCCTGAAACGCCGGAGAGCACCGGCCACAAAGGTCCTACTCAATATAAGGCAGCTCCCTCTGTTCCTAGCGAGCAAAACTAGAAACTATGGCAACAACAAGCACTGTTGTGATTTAATACAATGCGTCATCCAGCAATCTAGTCCAGCCTAGGGCTGCAGCTCAGTGGTGGGGCATCTGCTTGGCATGCAGAAGGTCCCAGGTTCCATCCCCAGCATCTGGGGACTCTTGTTTAAAACCTTGGAGAGCTCCTGCCACTCAATGTAGGTCAGACGTCCCCAAACTACGGCCCGGGGGCCAGATACGGCCCGAGAAGCTAATTTATCCGGTCCCCGGCAACCCCCGCCACCCGCTGCCGCCACCCGCCCTTACCGGCACTGGCGCGGCTGCCCACTTCCGGGTCAGGGGAGTGCCGGAAATAGCTTGTGCGCATGCGCAAGCGCCATTTTCGGCGCACTTCCGGGTCTGAGGAGGCCCACACGCACATACACAAGCTATTCTGGTGCTCCGCCGACCCGGAAGTGTGCCGGAAATGACGCTTGCGCATGCGCACAAGCTATTTCCGGTGCTCCGCCGACCCGGAAGTGCACCGAAAATCGCGTGTGCGCACGCTTATGGGCGCTCTCTCCCCCGCCTTCCAGCCCGCTGCGCGACTGGCGCTGGAGGAAGCGGCTGGGGCCTGGTAAGTTTGCCAACCCCTGGTGTAGGTAATTCTAAGCTAGATGGACCACAATGTCTTGATTCGGTAAAAGTCAGCTCCCTATGGCCCTGCGATGTGATCCGACAGCATGTTGGTGCAGACAGCCTGTTCATCCCCTCTGTGCTCCTCCCTCTGTGCAAGCAGGTAAAGCAAACCAGGAAGGGATGATTTCGCATGGGATCAGAACCCAAGATTCTGGTTTCTTTGGGAACAACAAAGCAGAATCCTGTCCTGGATTCAGGTGTTTACTCGCTTGCAGGAAGGGGGAGAAAACAGGTTGCATGCACTAGCTTAAAGAAGCCAGGAGAAGTCAGGAGTCTTGCTTAGGGCTGCCATACGTCCGGAATTTCACGGACATAAGCTGGATTCGACCGTCGGAAACAATGTCTGGGCAACCCATATGGGAAGTGAGATTTTGCTAACAAAAAGCTCAACAACTTTGCTGGATTTTCACTTTGAGAAATATGGCAACTCTAGTCCTGCTGGTCCAAGCTTGCCAGGTAACATTGTGGGTGAGGGTGGACTTGAACCCTGGCCTCCCCTGACTATGTTCAGCACACTTGCCACTACACTATGCCAGCTCCTACAACGTGATATCACTGCATTGCAATCCCCACCAACTCCTCTGTTTCATTGGTTGCCGTTTGCAGGGGTGGGAGGCAGAGACGTAGCCAGCCCAGGTGGTACCTGGAGCGGAATTTTTTTTGTCACCTCCCCCCATCACTTTGCCAGGACACTGGCAGAGCTGCACCCAGTGGCATAGCAAGTCACCCCCACCCCCAAAAAATGATGGTGCCACTTTGCGAGGTGTGGGGGGGGGGTTGTGTGTGTGTCTATTATCTCTTTTTTTTCAATAAAGTTAAAATTTAATTTAAAAATAAATAAAAAATAAATAAAGAAGTGTCACCCCCCTCTGATGGTGCCACTTTGTGAGGTGTGTGGGGGTTGTGTGTGTGTGTGTGTGTGTGTGTGTGTGTGTCTATTATCTCTTTTTTCCAATAAAGTTAAAAAAAAATTTTAAAAAAAAAAATTAAACAATTTTTAAAAATGTTTTTTTTAAAGTGTCACCCCCCCTCTGGGGTGGAACCCGGGGCGGCCCGCCCCCATTGCTCCCCCCTTGCTATGCCCCTGGTGGGAGGGGAAAATGCTCCCCCCCAATTACATGCTACATCTCTGAACTCATGTGGCTTGGGCCTAAGTTTGCAAATGATGTGAGGCTCTTCTATATCAACTGTAACTCTGCTTCTAGGGACCTCTCCCCGCTGCCTCTCCTTCCTTGAGGTGACAGCTCTCTTTCCTCACCCAAAGCCTTAACAACCCTTCCCCTCTCACTATGATCATAAAGAATATTACAAATAATTGATACAGCGTCTTCTGTACTCAGTAGTATGCGTACATTATTACACACTTGCCATGGACTGATTATCAGTTCGGAAATTACAATTATTTATGAAGCCAAGATTATTTATTCATCAACTCTGCACAAGGCACTTGCCAGCCTCTAAAGATATACAGCTGCTACTCTGAGCAATGTACAGTTTAAAGAGAGCATTAAGCAGGAAAATCCAGTCTTGCAAGGGAAATCTCTCTGCATCTCTATATCTGTAGCTTTATATATGAGGAAAATAAAGCATGCAAGGAGAAGGGAGGTGGGATAAGCAGGAGTCAGTCCCACACACAGCCCTCTGCACACTTACTCAGGAGTAAGCCCCACTGAGCACAGTGGGGTTTATTTTCAAATTAATGTGCCGAGGTTCAAGCTGAGTTTAGTGTGGCCAAATAATTGCACTTTATACGTATATCTGTCTCTGCATCCTTGGAATTACATAGCAAAATGCCACAGGTGTTTGGACATTCAAGACAAGATGCAGGAACAAAGCATGCCACCCTTAAGTAAGGAGGGGTGAGAAATTCAGTGCAGTTTGCATATAAAGGCGAAATTTCAAAATTCGCATTGTCTGAAACAACAGGCAGGCTGAAACAGCTTGAAATTCTCACTTATCCAACTTTTGCCATGCACTTCTCCAGTCACGTCGTGTGTATGAAAACGCACTTGCTATGGAGAGGTCTGTCTATAAATGTGTGTATTGGTGACAATAACATGCAAAAACACATTATGTTAGGGAAAACGTATTTCCAAAAAATGTATACATCCGGCAGAATTGCCATGTAAAAATGTGTAAAGGTAAAGGGACCCCTGACCATTAGGTCCAGTCATGATCGACTCTGGGGTTGCGGCGCTCATCTCGCTTTATTGGCCAAGGGAGCTGGCGTACAGCTTCTGGGTCATGTGGCCAGCATGACTAAGCCGCTTCTGGCGAACCAGAGCAGCGCACAGACAGGCCGTTTACCTTCCCACCGGGAAATTTATCTACTTGCACTTTGACGTGCTTTCGAACTGCTAGGTTGTGTACCGTAGGATAAATTTGCACTGAACTGAAACGCTGATGTATTTGCATGAGGGCTTCCTTTTAAAATTGCAAACTGCTGTAGAAATGTGGAGAACGAAGCTTTAAGACTGGAAAAACCGAGAGCGACTGAACTTGACGTAGTTTCCTATCCCTACCTTTAAGGCATCTGCACGTCTTCCAGAAAGCAGATCCCCGCAGAAAAACAAACGGTGCGAGTTTGGAGGGAAAGACTTTGAGGGTGATGTAATTGGGAACAGCCCCACCGACGTCTGCTTTGGAGGCTTTTAATGGCTTTTCGTAAATGTTTTTTTTAAAAAACAACCCCTTGTCTGCCTGCAGGGCTTCCCAGGTATCTTGTCCCCATACTGTGCTTTATTTTGACACAGGCAGGCAAGGATGGCACAGTGCAGACTGGACGGGCAATGGTTGAGAGCAAGTGGGGTTTGCTTGGGCTGCCCACGTAGCTTTGCCATTAACGGAAGAATGATCCACAGCAATGCGCAGCGGAAGGCGCCCTCCTCTCTGCATCTCCATGCTTTTAAAGGGGTCGTTGTCATTAAAGGCCCATTTCCACCTGGCCTAGGGGACAGGGACCAGACTCACCCTAAACAGCTAAAAGAGGCTCCTGGGAGGCCAGAGGGACATTGGTGGAACAACTCTTGTGTTGGGGCAACTGACTAAAATGTTTTGAAATGTTTTAAACAGTTTTAACTTTGGTTCCTCTGTTTTGTTTTTGTTGGGTTGGGGTTGGTTAAATGTTTGATTGGAGTTGGCAGTTATTTTAATTTGGGTATAAATATAAACTTCTTCTTCTTCTTATTATTATTATTATCTATTGATCTATTGGTTTTTTATAGTCTGTATAAGATATTCTATATTTTAATGTTTGATGTTTTATTATGTTTTTACATATGCTGTAAGCCGCCCCGAGTGGCTGGGGAAACCCAGACAGATGGGAGGGATATAAATAATAAAATTATTACATTTATTATTATTATTAAAGGCACAGTGACAAAGATCAGCTGATCAGTTGGCAAACCTTAATTATTAGTTTGGGGTGGGGAGGTTGGGGGTTTATGAATCAAATTCTGCGATCTTGTGATGAAGGGAGGTATATAAATAGTAACAGTAGTAGTAACAACAACAACAACAACATAGATCTTACCCCAGTCCTCCGAAATGGACTAAGGGGATGTTTAAGGAAACCTGGCTTCAAACTTCTGCTAAACCAAGGTGACCTTGCTTCTTTCAGTCTAAGCAACCTGATTCAATTCACATTTAAAGTTGAAACTACCTAAGCTGCAGTTTCCAAAACCTAGCTATCCTTATAAATTAACACGTCGCTAAATTTTGCAGGTCTCTGGGCAAGAAAGATGTACAAAAATGCATCGCCTGGGATAGAATTTGCATAAAATGCATATATACTGTTGATCCTAACAGCAGACGAAAATGCATTCTATGAGGGGCGACTGCTTTGTAGAACAATTCCTTCCAGTAGCACCTTAGAGACCAACTAAGTTTTTTCTTGGTATAAGTTTTCATGTGCATGCACACTTCTTCAGAATTTTTTTTTTTATTTTGACTACGGTAGACCAACACGGCTACCTACCTGCTTTGTAGAAAATACTGTATGTATATTAGGCGAAATCGCATCTAAAGAAGTGCATAAGGAGGAATTTTCACTAAAATGCAAGTGAATTTTCACGAGGACTCCCCCTCCCCACCAACATTGCAAACTTATTGGGGAAAGGTGGGGAATGTATACTGCCTTGAACTCATGGGAAGATTTATAGCATTTGTTACAAATGTAATAAATCCAAGCTATTAATCAGCATCTCCACTATACGCAGTAGTGTTGCCACCTGGCTGGTTCTTGATTAAACTTTCTAGTGTCGGGAGAAACAACCTGTCCTGGCACTAATAAAACCTGTTGCAAGGACAGGAGGGTGTGAGACTGTGTACTGCACAGGACGCTGCCATTAGTACAGGCTCATGCTGCTTTTGCAAGCTGCCAACCCTAATTTCCTCCCCGGCCCTTGCGCCCTATTTTTTGTTATAGACGCTGCTACAGTGTAGCTGGCGCAGAGTTTAATCTGGACTGGGACACTCGTTGATTGACAGCTTGTTCAGCCAGCGAAGCTGCCTAAACATGGAATAGCGGTTGTTGCTGCTGCACAGGCCCTCCCAAGACAAGGATGGGGTGCTGCTGCGAAGCACCCCTAAAAACACCTAGCTTCTGCACTTCAGAAGGGAGTTTGCCAGGATGCACTACGGCCGATATCTAAAGAGAGTAATTTCCGAGACTCCTAGGATGTCTGTACATGAAACATGTGTTGAGGAGGCTTGCTAAGCATTTATTTACCCACTGTACTATTTCATGGTAGGTACCGGTACTTCCTTTGAGCTAGGGACGCTGGTGGCGCTGTGGGTTAAACCACTGAGCCTAGGGCTTGCCGATCAGAAGGTTGGCGGTTCGAATCCCCGAGACAGGGTGAGCTCCCTTTGCTCGGTCCCTGCTCCTGCCAACCTACAGTAGCAGCATAGCTGTCAACTTTCGGATTTGAAAATAAGGGATTTTTTCCAAACTTTCGGATTTGAAAATAAGGGATGCTGCGAGGGCGGTGCAATGGCACCAAATAGCCTCGCCACCCTGCGCTCCAGAGGCTGCGCGCGAACGGGTGAGCGAAAGAGCGAGTGCATAGACGGCAGGCAGGCTGTCTGGTTGGGCGTGAGGGTCTGGCTGCACAATGCATGCAAGCTCTGCCCCCAGTCGGTCTCAGACTCCTTATTGGCAGCCGAGCAACGCAGCTGAGGAGCCTCCCTGGGCGGCAGGGAGGGAGAGGAGCTGCTTCCTTTGAAATCCGGGAAATTTAAGGGATATCAACAATCCGGGATAGCAGCGGGAAACGGCATTGGAATAAGGGAGTTTCCCGCAAAAAAAGGGAGGGTTGACAGCTATGCCTAGCAGTTCGAAAGCACGTCAAAGTGCTAGTAGATAAATGGGTACCGCTCCGGCGGGAAGGTAAACGGCGTTTCCGTGCACTGCTCTGGTTCGCCAGAAGCGGCTTAGTCATGCTGGCCACATGACCCGGAAGCTGTACGCCGGCTCCCTCGGCCAATAATGCGAGATGAGCACCGCAACCCCAGAGACGTCCGCGACTGGACCTAATGGTCAGGGGTCCCTTTACCTTTACCTTTACTATTTCATGGTAGGCACTTCCTTTGAGCTAGGACCACTGCACACACAAACACACAAACACACACCCCTTTGGAAACTGGAATCCTTTCTTCTTCATCTTTCTCTTTTCAAGTCTGAACATGCCACATGCTCTCAGCAGCCGGCCCTCCCATCTAGCTTGCTGTGCCTTTTCTTCCAGTTCCCTTCCCCCATAACCCTTTTCGGTTGTATAACCATCTCTCCCGCCCCCCTCCCGCTCCAACTGTACACACACCGACACCCTCCTCTCCTTGCCCCCCCTCCCAAATAATTCAATCCCCCCCGAGTCTCTATGGTTGCAATTGGGTGGTTATTGCTCACGTAGAGGTGGCTATTGACTGATAAGAACGATTTTCAGACTTTTGTGCAACGCCTGGAGGGAATTCTATTTCACGCACAAAATCAATTTTTGCACATAACACTTGATTGCTATTGCATCTGAAAGTGTTTGCTTCGTAAATACCGGCAAAGCCGCTTGCTGGAGATGGCTTCTGTCTCGTTCCCCGCCTGAGTCTGCTGTTCTGAAAAAGGCCCTGGATTTTGCACACTTTATTGCCTTCCCTTTTCTTCCAGAATGTGTTTTTTTAAAAGAAATAATAAGAATAAAAAAATAGAACCCGCCTTTATGGCTGCATGTGCTACGTGTGGCTTTCTTGAAAGTAAACAGAGCCTGGTTCAGACCGCCGCCTCGTTCCTAGGTCTTGGCAAAAACAGACACTGCCTCTTCCCCTTTTGCACAGCCTCTTACTAAAGCAGGGTGGGGTCCTTCAAAATGGGACTCTTCAAAAAATTGTTGTTGTTGTTTAGTCGTTTAGTCGTGTCCGACTCTTCGTGACCCCATGGACCAGAGCACGCCAGGCACTCCTGTCTTCCACTGCCTCCCGCAGTCTGGTCAGACTCATGTTGGTAGCTTTGAGAACACTGTCCCACCATCTCGTCCTCTGTCGTCCCCTTCTCCTTGTGCCCTCAATCTTTCCCAACATCAGGGTCTTTTCCAGGGAGTCTTCTCTTCTCATGCGGTGGCCAAAGTACTGGAGCCTCAGCTTCAGAATCTGTCCTTCCAGTGAGCACTCAGGGCTGATTTCCTTCAGAATGGATAGGTTTGATCTTCTTGCAGTCCATGGGACTCTCAAGAGTCTCCTCCAGCACCAGAATTCAAAAGCATCAATTCTTCAGCGATCAGCCTTCTTTATGGTCCAGCTCTCAATTCCATACATCACTACTGGGAAAACCATAGCTTTAACTATACAGACTTTTGTCGGCAAGGTGATGTCTCTGCTTTTTAAGATGCTGTCTAGGTTTGTCATTGCTTTTCTCCCAAGGAGCAGGCGTCTTCTAATTTCGTGACTGCTGTCACCATCTGCAGTGATCATGGAGCCCAAGAAAGTAAAATCTCTCACTGCCTCCATTTCTTCCCCTTCTATTTGCCAGGAGGTGATGGGACCAGTGGCCATGATCTTAGGGTTTTTTTATGTTGAGCTTCAGACCATATTTTGCGCTCTCCTCTTTCACCCTCATTAAGAGGTTCTTTAATTCCTCCTCCCTTTCTGCCATCAAAGTTGTGTCATCTGCATATCTGAGGTTGTTGATATTTCTTCCGGCAATCTTAATTCCGGCTTGGGATTCATCCAGTCCACAGAAGCCATTCACTTGGTAGGGGGCTTTCAACTTCAAGCAAATACCCTTGTGTACCAGGAGCAGGAAAGGAGCAGCAGCTGGGAGCAGGAGTGTAGTTGGGGGGTGGGGGTGGGGCTACGGGGTCAATGACCCCAGTTGGGCTTTTCCAGGGGGCACTCTCAGTGTGTCGTGAGGAGGACACAACAGGCATGCCTTGTAAGGAAGAGGAGAGGTGTTGGAGCATCCCTGGACCAAAGAATGACAGCAGCTGGAATTGACATCAGACATCTTGGTGGGGCAGGGAGATTAAAAAACAACATTCCTAGGTCAATGCGAATGATTTTGGGACCGCTCACTTTTTACTTTTATCTACTAGTTTGCTGGTTGTGGGTCTTGCTTTGTTTACTGCTTGCATGCAGCTCCTGTTTTCTATCATAGTCATGGGATGCTGGCGATGCTTTGTTTTTCCCAGTATGTCGTATGGAATATTAATGTGTTACATGATGCCTCCCCCTTTTCTGCTGCACAATGAATCTATGCATATTTTTCCCATCGTAAGTTGCTTGGAGACCCTTTGGGTGACAGGAGACAGATAAGTATTATTATTATTATTATTATTATTATTATTATTATTACTCACCTTTATTCGAACTCAGGGCCACTTGAGTTAACCCCCACAACAATATTGTGAGGTGGGTTAGGCTGAGATGATCAAGGGTCTGTAAACTAAGCCTTATGAGGAACGGTTGAAGGAGCTGGGTATGTTTAGCCTGGAAAAGAGGAGATAGGACAGGCACCTTCAAATATCTAAAGAGCTGTCATATGGAAGATGGAGCAAGCTTATTTTCCCCGAACAAATGGCTTCAAGTTACAGGAAAGGATATTCTGACTAAACATATGGAAAGAGCTGTTTGTCAGTGTAACAGACTCCCTTGTGAAGTTGTGGCCTCTCCTTCCTTGGAGATTTTAAAGCAGAGGTTGGATGGCCATCTGTCATGGATGCTTTAGCTGAGATTAAGAGCGGTAGACTCGTAATCTGGGGAACCGGGTTCGTGTCTCCGCTCCCCCACATGCAGCTGTTGGGTGACTTTGGGCTAGTCACACTTCTCTGAAGTCTCTCAGCCCCACTCACCTCACAGAGTGTTTGTTGTGGGGGAGGAAGGGAAAGGAGACTGTGAGCCGCTTTGAGACTCCTTCGGGTAGTGATGAAGCGGGATATCAAATCCAAACTCTTCTCTTCTTCTTCCTGCATTGCAGGGGGTTGGACTAGATGACCCTCGGGGTCCCTTCCAATTCTATGATTCTATGAGAGTCAGTGAGTAGTCTAAGGTCAGTGTTGGTGCTGACCTTTAAAGCCCTAAACGGCCTCGGTCCTGTATACCTGAAGGAGCGTCTCCACCCCCACCGTTCAGCCCGGACACTGAGATCCAGCGCCGAGGGCCTTCTGGCGGTTCCCTCACTACGAGAAGCAAAGCTACAGGGAACCAGGCAGAGGGCCTTCTCGGTAGTGGCGCCCGACCTGTGGAACGCCCTCCCAGCAGAGGTTAAAGAGATAAACAACTATCCGACATTCAGAAAATACCTGAAGGCAGCCCTATTTAGGGAAGTTTTTAACCTGTGATATTTTAATGTATTTTAATATCTGTTGGAGGCCGCCCAGAGTGGCTGGGGAGACCCGGCCAGATGGGCGGGGTACAAATAAAAAAAATATTATTATTATTATTATTATTAAGGTGGCACAGTGGGGATTGGAACCCTGGTCTCCCAGGTCCCAAGTCTGATGCTTTAACCACTACACCACACTGGCTCTCAAAAATTAGAAATCCATTCCTCCATGCTGTCTGGCAGAAGTTCACCAGATTTTCAAAGAAGGAAGTTTCCCAGCCCTGTCTGGAGATGCCGGGGGTTGAGCTGCTCTCCCACTAAGCTACAGCCCTATCCTTTCTCTTTGCCTGTTCTCTGCTTTTCCTCCCGTGGCATTTCTGCTGTGCCTGGTTGCATCCTTTTACACAGGCCCGAACGCCGGAAGGGAGCCCACGCCAAGGCTGTTCTTCTGCTGCATTGCTCCAGGGTCCTCCCCTCCGGGCGCAATATCAAGGGGTGTCCGCGGGGTGCTGAGCTCAGGCCCGAGCGGCCACCTGCCGCAGCACCCTCCCTGGCCAGGTGGTTTTGAAGGAGGCCGGTCCAAACCGCACATTAGCCTGTGGCGTTGGGCAGCAGTTGTGCGCGGTAATTGAGGGATGTTTAACGTCCCCCAGCTGCAATTATGTCAGGTGCAATGTGGAGTTCATCAATCAGGGGGGAAACAGCCCTGATCTCACCCCAGTAATCCACCGCCTGCTGCATTGATTCATGTGACCTTCTTCTGACAAAGCGCAGCCCATCCAGGGGATGAGCCCCCCCCACCGCCCCCCTGTACGTAGCTTGGCGAGGATAGCTGGCCCGAAGGGAAGGTGGAGCAGGGAGCTCACAGGAAATGACGGATCAGAAGAGAGCAAAACGGCCACATCTGCAGAAAAACAGCTGGCAGGGGGCAGGGAGGAGAGTGGGGTGGGAGGAAGGATGACGACGGAGAGCTTTTCTGCATGGGGGGACAAAGCAAGACCTAACTGCATCGGGCTCTCTGCAAAATCCGATTCAGGGCTAATAGTGTGAAGGCTACACTTGGGCAAAAAAAATGAAAGACACAAATACAGGATGGGTGATACCTGGCTTGAGAGCAGTACAAGTGAAAAGGATCTAGGAGTCTTGGTAGACCACAAACTTGACATGAGTCAACAGTGTGATGCAGCAGCTAAAAAGCCAATGCAATTCTGGGCTGCATCAATAGGAGTATAGCATCTAGATCAAGGGAAGTAATAGTACCACTGTATCCCGCTCTGGTCAGACCTCACCAGGAATACTGTGTCCAGTTCTGGGCACCACAGTTCAAGAAGGATACGGACAAGCTGGAACATGTCCAGAGGAGGGCAACCAAAATGGTCAAAGGCCTGGAAACGATGCCTTATGAGGAACGGCTTAGGGAGCTGGGTATGTTTAGCCTGGAGAAGAGAAGGTTAAGGGGTGATAGGATAGCCATGTTCAAATATATAAAAGGATGTCTTATAGAGGAGGGAGAAAGGTTGTTTTCTGCTGCTCCAGAGAAGAGGACACGGAGCAATGGATTCAAACTACAAGAAAGAAGATTCCACCTAAACATTAGGAAGAACTTCCTGACAGTAAGAGCTGTTTGACAGTGGAATTTGCTGCCAAGGAGTGTGGTGGAGTCTCCTTCTTTGGAGGTCTTTAAGCAGAGGCTTGACAGCCACCTGTCGGGAATGCTTTGATGGCGTTTCCTGCTTGGCAGGGGGTTGGACTGGATGGCCCTTGTGGTCTCTTCCAACTCTATGATTCTATGATTCTATGATTCTAAGGCCTGCAGACACATAATGAGTCAGGACGGTGCGGGGACATCCTGGCTTTGGGAGGAAGCCGCTCATTCCATGCCACAATTTTGAACAACTGACTGATTCTATTTCTGAAATATACTCGGAGTCAAGTGTGAATTTCGTGCTCTTTATTCAGCTCATAGTAGCAAGGAATGAATCTTTCCCCAAAACGTCTGCTATATATACATTATTTACACAATGGGCCCCATGTGATTGGCTAATTCTGAGCTACTCCTGTAGGCCAATCAGGTTGCGGATTCACTTCCTCCAGGAGACTGATTGGCTGCTCTTGCAGGCCAATCAGGTCGCTGATTCACTTCCACCTGGAGCTGGATTGGGTGGCTTCTGCGGACCAGTCAGACTGCTGCATTCTGGATCCTATTGTTCTAGGACTCGGCTCAGTACATAACACCTTCTATGCCGCTTTCTACTCAAATAAATCTCAAAGCGGCTTACAAACAAAAGATAAAAATAACATAATGGAACATCGCAAATACAGCATAAATCGTATAGAATACTTAAGAAATCACCAGTAAAACAATCACAAATCACAAATAAACACCTTAAACACTGTTTTAAAATTCAGGTAGATAGCCATGTTGGTCTGACACAGTCGAAATATATATAAAAATAAAACAATTGTCCAGTAGCACCTTAAGTAAAGGTAAAGGGACCCCTGACCGTTAGGTCCAGTCACGGAAACTCTGGGGTTGCGGCGCTCATCTCGCTTTACTGGCCAAGGGAGCCAGCGTACAGCTTCCGGGTCATGTGGCCAGCATGACTAAGCCACTTCTGGCAAACCAGAGCAGCGCACGGAAACGCCTTTACCTTCCCGCCACAACTGTACCTATTTATCTACTTGCACTTTGACGTGCTTTCGAACTGCTAGGTTGGCAGGAGCAGGGACCAAGCAACGGGAGCTCACCCCGTCGCGGGGATTCGAACTGCCGACCTTCTGTTCGAGCATCTTCAAAGCCCATGACACCTTTGGTAAAGACTGTTCTCCAATTGGATGTCCCTATTTCCATCGGAGAAATGTTGGAAGGTACGGTTAAACTATGAAAGACAGGAAGCAGTGATGGCCACCCAGCTAGATGGCTTTAAAAGAAGATTGGACAAATTCATAGCTATCCGTGGCTCCTAGCTATGATGGCTATGCTCTGCCCTCCGCAGTTGGAGGCAGCAATGCTTCTGAATACCAGTTGCTGTAAATCACAGGAGGGGAGAGGGCTCTCCTGTTTGAATCCTGCTTGCTGATTTCTCGTTGGGGCATCTGGTTGGCCACTGTGAGAACAGGTTGCTGGACTAGACGGGCCATTGGCCTGATCCAGCAGGTTCTTCTTATGTTCTTACATCAGGCTGAAAGTCAGTGACGGGACTGGCTTGCTCTTAGGTAAAGGGACCTCTGGCCATTAGGTCCAGTTGCGGACGACTCTGGGGTTGCGGTGCTCATCTCGCTTTATTGGCCGAGGGAGCCGGCGTACAGCTTCCGGGTCATGTGGCCAGCATGACTAAGCCGCTTCTGACAAACCAGAGCAGCGCACGGAAACGCCGTTTACCTCCCCGCCGGAGCGGTACCTATTTATCTACTTGCACTTTGATGTGCTTTCAAACTGCTAGGTTGGCAGGAGCAGGGACCAAGCAACGGGAGCTCACCCCGTCGCAGGGATTCGAACCGCTGACCTTCTGATCAGCAATCCCTAGGCTCTGTGGTTTAACCCACAGCGCCACCCGCGTCCCATGCTTGCCCTTACCCTCATTTTTAATCTCAGCATTCCTACGAAAGCCCCACACTGGAGACTTTTAATACACCCCAGCAAATGCTGAGAACCGCTAGTTTAAAGTACTGTTGGGTTGGCAAGGTAAATCACTGAAATATTACTACCATTATCCTCATGAACATCCTCTGTCGTTCGCAGCATCCACGTCTGCGGAGCATTAGCCAGGAAGGCAAAGCCCTGTTCCAATTTGTAGCCAGGCAGCGGGGAGACAAGCAGGCGTGAAGAAGGGGCAGCAGGGGCATGCTGTGGGTCAAACATAAAGGTCAGCAAGGTAGAATCAGAGGCTGTTTTATGGGGGAAGTGTTTCCTGCCACAGGGCTGCATTACCATCTTGGCAACCTTCCAGGGACCACTTTTGGGTGGGGCCAGAAGAAAGGGTGGGCAGAGCAACCAATTTAAGCTCATCCGTTGTACAGCAGGCTGGTTTCTCTTCTCCATCTGGGCAAGCAAAAATAAAATAAAATGGGGGGGGGGACATCAACATCTGACACATTCGAGGCAGGCAAAGAGACTAGAGTGGGATGCAAAGCAGGGGTAGGGAGGGGTGTGGCCTGGGGCTCAGGGCTAGATGGACCATTCGTTCGATTCAGTCCAAGGCAACTTCCTGTGCTCCCGTGATGGTGATGGACAAATAATAATAATAGCAATAAAGGGTTTTGCGTCTGCATGCACCGGTTAATTCCCAGGCTTTTATAGAGCAATAGCTGACTCCCCGGTCCTGCAAAACAGCGAGAGCTCAGGCTAAAAAGCCCACACCTGGAATGCACCTGGGTTTGTGGTGGGTGAGATCCTGCTTGCATAGGGGAAAGAGCTGGAGGCCTTGGAAACACAAGGAAATCAAATGGCCAGCGGGCTTTCCCAGCAGGCCTTTCAGCTCTGAAAAATTCCACCCGGCCCAGCCAGGGGTCAAGAGGTGAGCCTCGCCCTGCCGGCTTTATGGCCAGCACAGCATTTCTGGTGGCTTTTCAGGGCAATAAAGTGTCCAGATGCAGCGAAGGCAGGCCCCCTTTGCAAACTGCTTTCTGTTTACTCTGCAGCTTTGCTGGCATCAAGAGCTTAAGCAAAGGACTAGCTACTTAGCCTGGCCTTTCACTAATCCCCACGCCCCAGTCTATGGTGAATCTTCCCATTCAGGGAAGGTGGGCTTGCCACATCTGGAGAGGAGACCCGGAGCCATTCGCACACATTTCGGCAAACAGCTTTGGTGGCCATGGAGTCCTGCTTTTCCTCAGCCTCCTTCTGCCCCCTGCCTCTGACTCCCAGTGCTTTTCTTCCCAGCCTGCGCTGGGTGTGGTGGCAACTTTTTGTTTCATGAAGCATTTAGCTGGCAGACGATGGGCATCCCAGCCCAGCTCTACCATTAGACAGAGTGAGGTGACTCTCCTTCCTTGGAGGTTTTTAAGCAGAGGTTGGATGGTCATCTGTCATGGATGCTTTAGTTGACATTCCTGTATTGCAGAGGGCTGGACTAGATGACCCCTGGGGTCCCTTCCAGCTCTACAATTCTATGATTCTATTATTCAAATCACTGCCACTCTTGTGGGAGTCTGTTCCACTGCTGAACACCCCTTACTGTCAGAAAGGTTTTCCGAATGTTTAGTCAGAATCTCCTTTCTTGTAAATTGGTTCAAGTCCTACCCTCCAGAGCAGGAGAAGAATGCTCCCTCTTCCATGTGGTAGCCCTTAAGACATTTGAAGATGGCTATCATATCTCCTCTCAGTCTCCTCTTTTCCAAGTTAAACATGCCCAGCTCCTTCAACCGTTCCTCATAAGGCTTGGTTTCCAGACCCTAGATCATCTTGGTTGCCCTCCTCAGCACACCTTCCAGCTTGTCAACCTCCTTCTTAAATTGTGGTGCCCAGAACTGCACACAGTATTCCAGGTGTGGTGTGACCAAGGCAGAATAGAGTGGGACTATGACTTCCCTTGATCTGGACACTATACTTCTGTTGATGCAGCCTAGAATAGCATTAGCCTTTTTTGCTACTGCATCACACTGTTGAGTCGTGTTACATTTGTGGTCCACCAAGACCCCTAGATCCTTTTCAAATGTACTGCTAGTAAGCCAGGTGTACCCCATCCTATATTTGTGCATCTGGTTCTTCCTGCCTAAGTGAATCTTAGAGTTGGAAGAGTCATAGAATTTTAGAGTTGGAAGGGACCCAAGTGGTCATCTAGTCCAACCCACTGCAATGCAGGAATCTCAGCTGAAGCATCCATGACAGATGGCCATCCAACCTCTGCTTAAGAACCTCCAAGGAAGGAGGGTGAGAGGAGACTAGATAATCCTTCCAACTCTACAGATCTATGATTCTACTCGTCATGATGGTCTTACCGCCCAGAGTGGCTGGGGGGACCCGGCCAGATGGGTGGGGTACAAAAAAAATAAAATACTATGTCTCCATGGTCAGAGGCAGCAATACTTCTGAATACGAGTTGCTGGGAACAACAGGAGAGGAGAGGGCTCTTGCTATCAGTTCCTGCTTGATGGTTTCCCACATGCATTTGTCTGCCCACCATGAGAACAGAACGGGCTACTGGCCTGATCCAGCACACAATTTATTATATTCTTGTTTTTCTTAACATGTGTGACACAACTCACCAACTAAGAAATATATTTTGTCCCTTCTGTGCTCCCCCCATTAATTCCCCCCCCCCCGGTGCTGCCACTGCAGGACTCAATTCCGTTCTTATGCCAGCTGTTTGCACGGCCAGAGGAGTGGGGGAAACTGAAGCCCCCAGTTCATATCAACTTGTTGGAGTTGGGCGCCCTGTGCTCTGATTTTGGAGCTGCGTAGCAATGCAGACAGGCGCTCCAGGCAATATGTACAGCTGAAGCAACTCTTCCTGCATCCCAGGCGATGGGGAGGGAGCCTTGGGAGGCCTCCAGACAAGAAGACGAGGTGACAACAACCTCCCTCCGCTTGTGAGTGTGCTCTGAGCCTCTTGGGTGTGAAAAGAGGTTCTGGGTGCCAAATTCTTTCTTTCTCTCTCTCACCCTCTTGCACGCTTTCTCTCTCCCTCCCTCCCTCCTGTCCCATGACCGGGGCTTCATCACACTTGCTTCTGGTATTTGTAACCTTGAACCGAGACTCTTCTTCCTCCTGCCGCGGCTTGGGAGGAAGCCAGTTCCCTGCAGAATAATTGCTTCTCTCTCAGAGAGCAAACGCAGCAGCACAGATGCTGGCTTCCAGGCCACACAGCACACCATCCTCCCTGCTCTGAAAACAGCTGGGATGGAGACAGACCCACCACAAGGAAAGGGGGCAGAGGTGGTTCGTAAGGCATGCTTAGCGGTGAGGTGTGGCCGGGGCAGGTGAGCAGATGTGGTGGGAGAGCAGGCGAGTGCCTTCCATCCTCCAATTTCAGGAGAGAACCAAGATGCTGTTCTGTACTAGGATTATAGAATTGTAGAGTGGGAGGGCACCCAAGGAGTCATCTAGTCCAACCCCAAGCAATGCAAGAACCACAGCTTTAAAATCCCTGACAGATTACCATCCAACCTCTGCTTAAAAACCTCCAACGAGGGCAAGTCCACCACCTTCTGAGGGAGACCGCTCCACTGCTGAACAGCTCTTGCTGTCAGAAAGTTCCTCCTAAAGTTGAGTCAGAATCTGCCTTTACAGTATTGTATTTTGAATTCATTGGTTGGGGCCCTATCCTCCAGAACAGCAGAAAACAAAACAAAATAAAAAATAAAAAAATTCCTTCCAGTAAGACCTTAGAGACCAACTAAGTTTGTTCTTGGTATGAGCTTTCGTGTGCCAGCTCATACCAAGAACAAACTTAGTTTGTTTGCTGATCGCCGAAGAATCGATGCTTTTGAATTATGGTGCTGGAGGAGACTCTTGAGAGTCCCATGGACTGCAAGAAGATCAAACCTATTGATTCTTAAAGAAATCAGCCCTGAGTGCTCACTAGAAGGACAGATCCTGAAGTTGAGGCTCCAGTACTTTGGCCACCTCATGAGAAGAGAAGACTCCCTAGAAAAGACCCTGATGTTGGGAAAGATTGAGGGCACAAGGAGAAGGGGACGACAGAGGATGAGATGGTTGGACAGTGTTCTCGAAGCTACTAACATGAGTTTGGCCAAACTGCGAGAGGCAGTGAAGGATAGGCGTGCCTGGCGTGCTCTGGTCCATGGGGTCACGAAGAGTCGGACATGACTGAACGACTGAACAACAACAACAAAAGGTGCTACTGGAAGGAATTTTTTTATTTTTTATTTTGTTTTGACTATGGCAGACCAACACGGCTATTTACCTGTAGCAGAAAACAAGCTTGCCCCATTCTCCAGGTCACAGCCCTTCAGATGTTTGGAGATAGCTATTGCATTGCTTAGTTCTGAGAGCAGCAGTAATCTTGTGGTCTCTGTATCCGCACCCAGCCTACATGTGGATACAGCATCAGCTACAAAGCAGAGAGAAGGCCAACACAGCATGAGTCCTATAAAGCCTTAAATGGCTCAGGACCGCAATACCTCAGGTCGTCATCTGACGCCCTTCTTGTGCCTCCTCTAGAGGGTGGTGACATGAGAATGAGTCTTTTCTGTGGTGGCTCCTTGCTTGTGGAATGCTCTTCCCAGGGAGGCTCACCTGACGCCTTCATTGCCTATCTTTAGGTGCCTGGCACAAACAGTCCTCTTCTCCCAGGCCTTTGGTGGATTAAACAATGGATAGCTTTTCAAACTGGTGGCGGAGAGGGTGGCTATTGTTTTTGTTAGTTGCTATGTTATGCATTTTTGTGGTTTTACATTGCAAAACTGCCCTGTGATCCTCGGATGAAGGGCCCTATACAACTTTAATAAATAATAATAATCACAGATGCACCCAGAAGACTAAAACCAGTCCCCAGTTCAAATCTCATCTCAGCCATCAACTCATTTGGTCTCTTGAGGCAAGTTGCTCTCTCTTAGCCAGCTCTCCCACCCCATAATAGAGGGTTCTACAATCCACATTATCCCAAAATATTGGTCATCCTGGCTGGGGCTGATGGGAGCTGACATCCAAATGCAACTGCATTGGCTGCCCCTGGAATACTGTATAGGCAGGATCTGATTCCTCTCACCTGTGAGTGTATGAGGCCAACCATTCTGTGGACTCTGTAACCCATGCTGGCCTGCCTCTGCCAGCTGCATGGATGTCTGCTGTTGAATTGTGACGGCTGAGAGCCCTGAAATGGCCCTGTTGACTCCATGCCAGTGCCCAAGCAGTCTAGCAGTGCCCGTGTGTGACTAGCTGATGTTTCGCAAAGCGGGTGGACAGCAACCCAGCAGGATTGCAGGGGAACTGCAGCCCCGAGGAGACCAGGGTGGGCAGGGAACAGAGGAACAGGCTGAGCCAACAGGAAGGACGGTAAGCCTCCATTAGGGCTGCCATACACCTGGAATTTCCCAGACATATCCAGCTGGAATTTCTGAAGAATGGTAAAAATCCTGGGCATATGGCAACTCATGTCGGAAGTGAACTTTCTTAAAAATAGCTCAAAAACTTCCTTTTTGTGATTTTGCCAAATAAGCTCAACAACTTTTGTGTCCGGATTTTCACTTTTTGAAATATGGCAACCCTAGCTTGAATTGCAATGTGGTGATGGACTGTCTCTGATGGTGGGTGTTGGAGTTCCCGAATTGTCACTGATAATGTGGCTAAGATAGTTTGACCGCCCACTTTACCAGTCACTTTCTCCGATGAGCTACAACAGTCACACAACTTAGGGCCACGGCTTGATGGCAGCGGATCTACTTTGCAAGCACAAGGTTCAATCCTCAGCATCCCCAGGTAGGTCTGGGAGGGAGAGAGCCGCTACCTGTCAGTGTCGCCAATACTGAGCTGGATGGACCAATAGTCTGACTTTAAGAAGGAAGTTGACAAGCTGGAGGTTAGCAGAGGATGGCAACCAGGATGACCAGGAGTCTGGAAACCAAGCCTTATGAGGAACGGTTGAAGGAGCTGGGTATGCTTAGCCTGGAAAAGAGGAGATTGAGAAGAGATCTTCAAATATCTCAAGGGCTGTCACATGGAAGATAGAGCAAGCTTGTTTTCTCCTACTCTGGAGAGTAGGACTCTAACCAATGGCTTCAAGAAAGGAGATTCCGACTCAATTTCAGGAAGAGCTTTCTGATGGTGAGAGCTGTTTGACAGTGGAACAAATAACCTCAGAAGGTAGCGGACTCTCCTTCCTTGGAGGTTTTTAAGAAGAGTTTGGGTGGCCATCTGTCAGGGATGCTTTAGAGAGATTCCTGCATTGTAGAGGGCTGAACTAGATGACCCTTTGGGGGGGGGGGTCGCTTCCAACTCTACAATTCTATGAGTTTGTTTAAGGCACCGTCCTAGTTTATACGTTCCACAAGGTGCTGTTGGGTGAGTTCAAGCAACTCTCCCTAGTGGAACATACAATGCACTGAGCCCTGCCCACAATATTTTGTGTCCCTTCTGGCTCTGCCGCAACACTGGTGAATTCAGCATGGTGCAACTAGATGCATGCAGGGTCTTTGCTCGACGACGAACCCTAATCATGCCGGGGTTGCAACCAGCTGCCAAGCCCAAGTGTGGCCAGCTGAATGTGTTAGGGGCAGGACCACTGGGAGTGGGGCTGGCAGATGCAAACCCCCCCCCCTTGCGTAGAGAGGCTATCCAAATACCCCTCATTTCAGGGCCTACAGGCCATTCCAGCCCCACCCCCAATGATCAGAATGGGCACCCAAAAACAGAGTTGGGCAGATCTCAGGTTGGGCAGATCTGTTTTTTGTTTGTTTGTTTGTTATTCTAGTGCAAAATTCAAGAACAGGGGTGTGTGGGGGGTGTATGGGTGTGTGAGTGTGTATGCATGAGGTCTTGGCACAATTATGAGCCTAAGAATTTCTTGTGAGGACCAGAACTGAACTGTGCTCTCCATCCTTTCACACGAAAGGCCACTCCTGGCTGCCTTCCTTCCTTACTGCAGCTTAAATTAGGTGGGAACTTCATTTTCTTGTTGCTACCGTTGCTAGTCAAGGAAAAAAACCCTGGCTGATCAACGTGATATTAGAGATTGGGAATTTGGTAATATTAAAATACATAATAGATAATACTCAAGAGGCAGAATAAAGAAAAAAATTCTTTTATTGATTGCTGTGCTGAATGCGGTGGAAATGCTCTATTACTTCTATTCTTTGTGTTCTTTTTTCTCTCTTCTCTTTTCTTTTCTTCTTTTTGCCTTCTTTTCTTCTTATTTCTGATTTCTCTCTTTCAGATAAGTGATTTAATTGTATTATATTGCGACTTAATTGTAATGTTAAATCAATAATGTATTTTTTTGTTTTCTTTTTTGCATTTATCTAGTGTAAAAAAATGTGAATTATGTATTTTCAATAAAATTTAAATAAAAATATTTTTTTTTTTTAAAAAAAAAAAAAAAAAGGAAAGAAAGAAACCCTGGCTTGATCAGCCAGAGATATGACAGGAGATCTCGGTCGACTTTCTGCTTATCCTGCCCTCAAACATGTCTCGGAATAGTCTGCAAATTTTCCAGGAGTTCCCAGGGCGCACAAGCCAGGCTCTCTCAGTACACAACTCAATAGGGGAAGAGTTCTCCAGAGGCTTGAAATCCACTGTACTGATACCTCTTGCAGTTTGTTAAAAACAAAGGCTGATGCGCAAGATGGAAGGTTTTGTCACAGGCCTGTAGCATTGAAATGATTCCGAAATTAATCAAAGAAAGGAGAGTCAGGCACACTAATACTTTTACCAACTGAGCTCCGTGTGTGTGTGTGTGTGTGTGTGTGTGTGTGCTTCCCTCTTTTCCCCTCCCCCCCTGCAATTTTTTTTTAAAGCTTCCTGCCCCCTCCCGGAATGCTCTGCTGTGAATTACTTCTGGCCATTTTGCTCCTTCTTGCAGGAGGATTAAGTTCTCCTTGCACCGAAAATTAACAGAGCAAATCAGCCGGCTGCTTTGGCAATGGGGAAAGTTTCTTTTAAATAAGATGGGAGGGAGGGAGGGAGATGGAGATTGTCGGGTTTGGGGGTGGGCAAAAGAGGGCAGCGCTTAGCAGGGTGGTGGCGAGGAGTCGTGGTTAATATGACGGGGATTAAAATTCCAGTCCGATTAATACACCCGAGGTGACAGATTTTTCGCAGCGCTGGGGTTTGAGACGCGCACACACACACACTCGCAAGCAGGATCAGAGCTGGGGATTGTGGTGGTGGGGGGGGAGAGAGGGGAGAAGGAAGGGCAGGACAAGGAAGAAAGAAACCCATTTACATTGCTGGGGCCAGCCAGGCAGAAAGGTCAGGGTGACAGACAGAGCCAAACAGCTCCATTACGGCAGATGGATCCCCCTTTCACCCCCCACCCTCACCCCTGGCAGCTCTGGGGGATGGGCACACGGCAGCCAGGGCCTGGAGCGCACCAGGGTGACAGAGGAGAGCCTGCGCGGTCTATGGGTGCATGCGCACAACAGGGGGGGAGAATGAACCCAACCATGAAGCACTTGGCCTTCTAGCAACACAGATGCCTGTTTGCTGCGCTATTAGAGTGGCCTATTGAAGTCCTGAGCGTGTGTAAACGAAAGCATAAGATCCATGCGCAGTGTAGGCATCACTGTGTGCTCTTGCAGACTTATTCTTCAGCGATCACTCATAGCCGAGTAAGATTGTCTTCCATAAACACGGTCTTAACAATGAGTCTGTAAGTGACTGTGGAGGCCAATTCTGGATCCACACGTTCTTCCACAGTGGGGACATTGGTTCCCGGGCGGGAGTTGATCACGGTGTGGATTTGCCAAGCGTGCCTTCCTCTTAGCATGTTTCTCCCTTGCGTCCTGAGTTCGAGTGTCTTCAAAGCCCATGACACCTTTGCTAAAGGCTGTTCTCCAACTGGAGTGCTCACAGGCCAGTGTTTCCCAGTTGTCAGTCTTTATACTACATTTTTTAAGATTTGCCTTGAGACAGTCTTTAAACCTCTTTTGTTGACCACCAGCATTACGCTTTCAATTTTTAAGTTCAGAATAGAGTAGTTCCTTTGGAAGATGACCATCAGGCATCCACACAACATAACCAGTCCAACGAAGTTGATGTTGAAGAATCATTGCTTCAACACTGGTGATCTTTGCTTCTTCCAGTACACTGATATTAGTTCGCCTGTCTTCCCAAGTGATGTGTAAAAATTTCCGGAGACACCGTTGATGGAATCTGTCAAGGAGTTGGAGATGGCGTTTATAAGTGGCCCATGTTTCACAAGCATACTGAGGGCTTGTGCACATGGAAGTGGGAGATGGCGCACATGAATCTTCATGCTCCATCTGTGGTGGGCAGCATCGTGTCAATGTGAGTGGAATGTACATGCGCGGCTGTGTCGATGACACAGCTCCGAATATCAGAGGCTGCTGCTTGCAAACATGCGTGGCCTGTCATGGCCCCACAGTGGCCCCCGGAAGATTCACACACAAGCAGGGTCTGTAGCATCCAGACCCGTCACAGGGCCGGTGTAGAAACTCTGCCTTTATAAGGCGGAGAATGGATGTGAGCCAGCAACATCATTCCTGAAAATCACTCTTCGGCCTCCGAAACAATTGCACCAGCCTGCTGCTCATATATTGCTTTTCCTATGCGCCCGCATGAGGTTGATATTCACCCACCCTGCTGCAATGAGCTGGCCATTGTGGTCTGTTGAGCATCAGCGCACAGCTGGCATTTCGACCACGGACTTCGTTCCAAACAGGGCTCCGTTCCAGAAGCTGTTTCCAAAACAAGGGCTGAGCCCAGGAATGTAGCAAGCAATGAGGAGCGAGGCGCATCTGAGTGTGTGCAGAAGGCATCTTGCTTGCCAGGGAACAGCCCAAGCCTATCCCCACACTTCTACGCATCTCAAAGATAGGCTAGAGGACGGGACATTCAGAGAGGCGACATTCATCTTAACCCTGGCTTTAAAAAACCCCCAAACCTAGCCATCTTTAAAATAGGTTCGGTGATAGAGATGGGGGGCCAGGGACCACATTCCCTTCTGGGCGACCTTCTGAGGGCCACATGGCAATAGTGGGGAGATGCAAAAGTGTGTAGAGCAATGGGTGCAAATGTTACCTTTGTGCAGCAGCCTAGTTTCTACACAAACCTTTCTCTTTCATGCTGGCAAGCTAGTAAAGGTAAAGGGACCCCTGACCATTAGGTCCAGTCGTGTCCGACTCTGGGGTTGCGTCGCTCATCTCGCTTTATTGGCTGAGGGAGCTGGCGTACAGCTTCCAGGTCATGTGGCCAGCATGACAAAGCCGCTTCTGGCGAACCAGAGCAGCACACGGAAACGCCGTTTACCTCCCCGCCAGAGTGGTTCCTATTTATCTAGTTGCACTTTGACGTGCTAGAGGAGGTGCCTATCAACAAGGAACATCTGGGCAATAGCACAGAATGAGACTCTTCAACTCAGAGTGGTGGGTTCAAGTCCCAAACTGGGCAAAAATATTTCTGCATTGCAGGGGGTTGGGTCAGATGACACTCGTGGTCCCTTCCAACACCATCATTCTGTGAGGTGGATTGTATTTCTGTTTAAATTACAGTGGTACCTTGGTCTCCATACGTCTTGGTTTGCATACGTTTTGGATTACAAACCCATCAAACCCGTAAGTGCGTGTCCCGGCTTGCAAGCTTTTTTTTGGATTACAACCCATTTTGGGGGGATTACGAACAAATTTTTCTTGAGGCCCCATTGGCAAAATTGGGTTACAACCTGTTTTGGTTTACAAATGGACCTCCGGAACGGATTATGGTTGTAAACCAAGGTTCCACTGTATAGCCATTACAGTCATACCTCAGGTTACGGCTGCTTCAGGTTGCGCGATTTTGGGTTGCGCACTGCGCCGAACACAGAATTACCGGAACGGGTTACTTCCAGGTTTCGGCACTCGCGCGTGCACAGAAGCGCCGAATCGCGACCCGCGCATGTGCAGTTGCGGCGCTGCGGGTTGCGAATGTGCCTCCCGCACGGATCACATTCACAACCTGAGCGTCCACTGTTTTTTTGAAGGCGTATCTATGGATGATGATGATGATATTATTATTACTATTATTATTATTATCATCATCCTGCCCATCTGGCTGGGTTTCCCCAGCCACTCTTTACAACATATCTAAAAATATAATAAAACATCATTCCTTAAAAGCTTCCCTAAGCTATTTATTATTTATTCAATTTATATACTACCCTTTATCCTAAGATCCCCAAAGCACCGTTATGCAAATCTGTGCCCTCTTTTCTGGAGGGCTGTGTGAGATCCATCTTCCTCTTCTTTTGTGACCTAGGTGGATTCATTTCTGCCAGGCCTGTGTTTTTAAATGCACTGCCTCTGAGCATGAGCAAGGGGCAAGTCCTTCTCTGCTGAGGATCTTCCTCCTTCTCCTCCTTCCTGGATAAATGAGAAGCAGGGCAGGAAGCCTGGACAACCAGCACGGATCCCCGAGCCATTTGATCACCAGCCCTTCCACGGATAGACATAAAGTCCTTGCATCTCCATCCCTCTGGCAAGCTGGGAGCGTTCTCTGTCACCCCCTTGGCCTGGAACCCTGTCTTCGCGTTAATGTTTACACGGGTAACCGGGGGCCTTCTGCCTTTGCACATTGCATTTTCTGCTTGACCACGTCCATCTGTGTCCCCGCATAATGATTTTTTATGCTACATTAATTTAACACACTGACGCAAGCTGAGAGGGCCAGGACCCCGGGCTTTTTAATTGTGTCAAAGAAAATTTTGTACACTTGCCCTTTCATTAAGAGCCAGGGTTTTTTGGGGATGGTTCGCACAAGGGAGGGTTGAGAGAAAGAGGGGAGGGTGTGAAGGGAGGAAGAGGGAGGGAGCGATGCTCCGAGCTGTGCTAGGGCCGGAGGAAAAGAAGAGTAAAAAAAATAATAATAAAAGCAGGCAGAAGGGGGTGAGAGTGTGTGGATTTCACAGGCAGTAGGGGACAGATTAATATACCGTGAACAGAAGATCTTGTTGTTAGGATTAATTAATCAAAAATAAATAAATAAAGAACTCATAACCCATCTACTCTCAGCAGCCAGAAACATCATAACCAGACACTGGAAAGACCTGTCAGGAGTAAGCATGGACCAATGGTATCAAATTGGTCACTTGCAGGTTGGCAGAGCACCGGAAATAGCTTGTGCGTGTGCACACGGGCCTCCGCAGACCCGGAAGTGCGCCGGAAATGACGCTTGCGTATGCGTACAAGCTATTTCCGGCGCTGCGCAGACCCGTGCCGGTAAGAGCGGGTGGCGACAGGCAGCGGGGGTCACCAGGGGCCGGATAATTGGCTCGCGCGGGCCGTATCCGGCCCACGGGCCTTAGTCTGGGGACCCCTGATCTAAGCCATTTCTTTCTCAGCAGCTCTCTCCTGGTACACCAGTGCCCAGCTTGGAAACCTCTGCCCTAGGTGTGTTTTATTTCTAAAAGAAACAAATGCCAACACTCAAGTCTGCCTCAACTAGCTGAGGCTGATGGGAGTTGTAGTTCCGAGCTTCTGGAAGGCACCAGGTTTATACTCTTAGCGACTTTGCCACATCAGCTTTATAAATTTAAGGTAGCGGTTAGGAAATTTTGAGGTTTTACTTATCTGTACTAAGGACACTGTTGGGGTTTGTTTTGCTCTGAGGCTCAGCAATATGGTAGGCTACAGAGATGCAACTACACCATCAATTGCTTATTCTGCCTAGGAATGAAAGTAGCAGAGGAGTTTGAACTTAGCAGGAGGCTTTCAGGGAGAGGCAAGCAATATTTCCATCAAAAAGTGTTTGCATTTTCCCTGCACGTTTCCAATCTGGCAAACTTCCACAGGGGAAAAAAAAACCCCCCGTATTCGCTCCCTTGTCTCTGCAAGGATTTAAAATTCTCATTTAAAAATTAATTTCTGACATCCAGAATCCGATTTGTTTAATATTAATAACAATGAAAAAAGAGAGATGTGTCATAAAAAGGGGTTTGTGTGTATGAACGTGCGGGATGTGGTTATTGTTTTTCCAGGAATCTCAGGGAAATGTCAAAAACAGCCCCCCAATTCATGAACATGTATGGTTTTATATGGTACTTTTTATAGGGAAGCTTATCCCTGTGATGTATGAAAATTACAAATAAAGTAGGGAAAACGAATTTGATATCAGAGGAGGGGGAGGGGGAGAAATACTCTCTGGAATGGAGAGACATTTACCAACAACGTTTCCCATCAGATCCTTTTAAAGGAAGAGATCCAGTGGAACTGGGACACTGGATTGCACCCATTGCCTTCCAGCTGAGAAGTGGTTTTGGAAGCCATCAGGGAAGTGGGGGGAGGTGTGGCAGCCAAGAAGCCTCCAGGATATAGAGTGGGTAAAGGTAAAGGCAAAGGGACCCCTGACTATTAGGTCTAGTCACAGATGACTCTGGGGTTGCGGCGCTCATCTTGCTTTATTGGCCGAGGGAGCTGGTGTACAGCTTCCGGGTCATGTGGCCAGCATGACTAAGCCGCTTCTGGCGAACCAGAGCAGCGCACAAAAACGGCGTTTACCTTCCCGCTGGAGCGGTATCTGTTTATCTACTTGCACTTTGACGTGCTTTCGAACTGCTAGGTGGGCAGGAGCTGGGACTGAGCAACGGGAGCTCACCCTGTCGTGGGGATTCGAACCGCCGACCTTCTGATCAGCAAGCCCTAGGCTCTGTGGTTTAACCCGCAGCGCCACCCGTGTCCCTATAGAGTGGGTAGAGAGGTGCAATGGTGAAAGTGAATGGGTACAGTGGCAGAGCATCTGCTAGGCATGTAGAAGGTCCCCGGTTCACACCCCAGAATCTCTACGTAGGGCAGGGAGAGACCCTTGCCTGAAATCTGTGGGATGTTATTGCAGCCAAACCAACAATTTATGTTTTGCCACAGAAAAGTACATGAAGGGGCTTGGGCTCACAGAGCTCTCCTGTCAAATTTGCTAGACAGAACTCTGTGAGGTCACTTCCTCTGTCTGCCTTGGGAGGAAGCTGTAACACCACAAACTTCCTTCCTGCCTGGGCATCTCCCTCTTTCTGCATCATTCTTCCAACTGAACACACATTCATGTTCAGACACCAGTTTTGAACTTACATTTTATACTTTCGTACTTAGATAGTAGTTAAAAACCTACCCTCATTTTGCTGCTATAACTGCTGCTTCAAGACCTAGATTATGTAAGTAAATACTACTTTTATTTCTTCACAAAATGTGTATGATTGCTGTTTTTAAGGGGGGGTAATACTAGAGAAATCCAGTCTACCTTAAAGCATCCTGGATTGTTGCTCCCAGAAGGTTAAATCAACCTTGTTTTAGCTTCCAAGTTTAAGCTGCAAAGGATGGTACTCTGCTGATCTCAGTAATGTGAACAAGGAAGGATAATAACAACATACCCTATCCTTAAGTATACATCTATTCCTACAAATTCCTGTAGAGCGAGTAAGAAGAACCTTTGGCCCTCCAGATGTTGCTGAACTCCAATTCCCATCAGCCCCAGCAAGAATGCTCAATGGCCAGGGATGATGGGAGTTGTAGTCCACCAACATCTGGAGGGACAAAATTTCCCCCACACCTGGTGTAGGACCACTGCCAGTCACTATAGGTCATGAATGGGAAACCCATGTCTCTCTGCCAGTCCCTTCTGGACTTCCTCTCATCTCTTCCTCAGGCCATGCACTCCTTGCACAGGAGTCAGGTGATCCGGTCCATCTAGCTCAGTATTGTCTACAGCAGGCATGGCCAAACTTGGCCCTCCAGCTGTTTCGGGACTACAATTCCCATCACCCCTGACCACTGGTCCTGTTAGCTAGGGGTGATGGGAGTTGTAGTCCCAAAACAGCTGGAGGGCCAAGTTTGGCCATACTTGGTCTTCCTTCATAGGAAATCTTCCAGGAGCCACACGCTGGGGTGGCTGCAGGTCCAGAAGCAAAAGCGGGCAGAGTAATGGTTGTGACTCATATCTTTGCACAGTGGGCAGGAATCCAGCGCAGCACAAGATTTCTACACGCACACACCTTCCTCCACTCTTGCAAACAAGAGGCATTGAGATAGTTTAAGGATGCCTTTCTGCCAGGCAAAAGCACCTCGGGCCACCCACTCCACACCTTTCTGGTGTGTATGCGCTCACTATTGACCGCGGTGACTCTGTCAGGCTCTATCAACCCTCTTAAAAATGGCCCAACCTGCACTCTGTTCCCTACCCCGAATGCAGCCCAATGCTTGTTGTTGTTTCGTCGTTTAGTCGTGTCCGACTCTTCATGACCCCATGGACCAGAGCACGCCAGGCACTCCTGTCTTCCACTGCCTCCCGCAGTTTGGTCAGACTCATGTTGGTCGCTTCGAGAACACTGTCCAACCATCTCATCCTCTGTCGTCCCCTTCTTCTTGTGCCCTCCATCTTTCCCAACATCAGGGTCTTCCAGGGAGTCTTCTACACATTTCAATTGGTCCCCCCCCTCTCTCTCCCTCTCTCTCTCTCTCTCTCTCTCCCAGAGCAGTGGCTATCATTATTAAGGCCAGGAATCTCATAGGGACTAAGACTATGAGCAAGATGCTTATGCAGCAGGTAAGAGGAAACATGTGAGGGAACCACTGGCACCAGCCTCCCAGCCTCTACAGCAGGGTTCAAGAGATTAGCCTATTTCCAGTCAATGGCAATTTTGCACGTGCTCATTCATAAGTCTGTTTCAATCCTGTTTCTACACTAATCTACATTAAAAAAAGAAAATCAAAACCCACACAAAAATTGCAGTTAAACAAATATCCTTTTTTTAATCACAAAATGCAGATTTAAATATATATTTACTCCCAATGTCCACATTTCTCAATGCCTTCCGTCTACCTTGCAATGCCTTTTTGGATACATTATTTTGAGCAGGAAACTCGGTTGCAGATTTCGGAGAAGTGCAAAAGCACACTCTGGCCCTTAGTCCAATTCTGCAAGTATCGCTTCAAGTGGCCGGTCCTGAGATCCATGCTGAGTACCCTCCCTCTGGGGCAATGGTGCCAAACTTTTCGTGGCCATCTGCAAGCTTGGTGGGCTGCCTACCCTAGGAGAAAGCGGCCTGAGAGTTGCCAAGTTTCCCCTTTGCCCATCCATTTGGGAGCCTCTTCCCATGGGCACCTTCTGGGTTGCGGGAAGGGGGGGGCGAGGAGGAGGCTGAGTGGTGGGTTGTGTATGTGAGCCGGGGGTTAAGTGGTTTGTTTGTGTTGGATGAATGGCGAGCGGAGCCTAACAAGGCAGATCGAATGGGGGGTGAAGGGCTGTCCAGACGGAAACTGACAGCTCGATTTCAAGCTTGTCATGCATGGATTTGGTGGGTATTGAGGAGGGGACATTCCTTCCTAGAGCACCCAGCTCCCCTGGCTGCGGACAGACAAGCCACCGAGAGGAGCTGCCATCGAAAGCGGCCCGGAACTCCTCTTGGGAACAAAGCCTCTCTGGAAGCCAGGCTGGAGAGGCCTGCCAAGCCGCCAAGGCCTGGAGCGGCACCAAAGGCTGGGTCTATGCAGCGCCATACATCTCAGCTCTGCTCCTCGCTCCCTCCCCGGCTCCGAATTTTTCAAAAAACAACAACCCCCAACTCTTTGGCACACTCTGTGGCCTGCTATAGTCCCCCCCCCCGCCACCCTTTCATGAAAAGATCATGAAAAACAAGGGGGACATGGTCCAGAAAAACAAGAGGAACCAAGGCCTAGAAACAGGCCACAGGAGGAGAGGCCCGTTACCCTGGCAACCAAAGGAGAATAGATTGGAGAGCTCCAGGAAGACAACCCGGACAGAATCATACGGAGTATGGTGGATCTCATTTATGTGGAAGGGAATGCACATGTATGGGCACCGTCCAAGACGGTGATGGATCCAAGATGGATGAAACAAATAATAATAATGAAATCCGAGCCTTGGGACTGGATTGGACCTGTGTATAATCATTATTTTAACACTTTTATGCTGCTGCTTTTCTCTCTCTGTCCAAAAACATGGATGCAATGGGGCTTGCCATATTCCTTAAAACAGCAGTCGAGAAAGACCAGTGTTAAGAGATCAGGCTAGAGAACAAATTTAAATAATTCTGGGTAGGGGTGGGGTGTCATAAAAGCACAGAATTAAACAGGATAAGCCCAATAGCCATGTTTTAACCAGGCGCCTAAAGCAATAACATGCCTGGGTCCTGCATTGCAGGGGGTTGAACTAGATGACCCTTGGTCCAGATGACTCTACAATTCTATGATGGCTTTTCTTTGGTGCCACCACAGAAAAGGCTCAGCTCCTGGTGGCTACACGTCTGGCTTTATCAAGTTGAGGGTTTTGGAGGAAAGCCTCCAGTGATGATCCCGTGGGGTGGACCATACAGAATAAGAAACTCCTAAATCCAAAGTAGGACTAGACCTTTATTGGGACTGACCAAAATGTCACAAAGTGTGGCTTGCTTCCAGGTTCTCCGGAACTTTTTATCAGGCAGTATATTACACCAAGAGGACCCAGGTGGCGCTGTGGGTTAAACCACAGAGCCTAGGGCTTGCTGATCAGAAGGTCGGCGGTTTGAATCCCTGCCACGGGGTGAGCTCCCGTTGCTCGGTCCCAGCTCCTGCCCACCTAGCAGTTCGAAAGCACAAATTGCAAGTAGATAAATAGGTACCACTCTGGCGGGAAGGTAAACGGTGTTTCCGTGCGCTGCTCTGGTTCGCCAGAAGCGGCCTTGTCATGCTGGCCACATGACCTGGAAGCTGTACGCTGGCTCTCGGCCAATAAAGTGAGATGAGCGTCGCAACCCCAGAGTCGGACACGACTGGACCTAATGGTCAGGGGTCCCTTTACCTTTACCTATATTACACCAATCAGAGGTAGGAGGGAAAATTAAGCAAATATGAAAACTAGGCTAGAGTTGTAGCCATGAGATCAGGTTGTAGGCTCTTTCTCACAAACGCATATACTGCCCACTTCCTTTACAAAGTAGGGGGAGGAAGGGGAAACCCTTGCTTTGCCTCTGTGAAGCAGAAAAGCTAAGCAGTGCTAGTAGGGGGGCCACAGTCCTCTGTTTGAAGGGCTTCCCAGTCCAAGTCCACATTCAAGAACCCTAAGGAAGGAGAGCAAGAGGAGTCTTGCTCCCGATCAGGTATTAACACCTGGGCAGCAGACCGAGCAGGTCCCCTGGCCACAGTCTTCCCCACTATGGCGAGACATGTTGCATTTCTATTCAAATTGAAGCCATTTTTTAAATTAAAAAAAATAGTTTGTTTCTATAGATATAAAGTAGCACGGCAGATTTTATCGCCGCCTCTGGTGATGCATGGCTTTTATCTTGGAGATGGGTAAAAGTGGGCATCATAATTGCAGCTCCTGGATTTTTCCCATATCCCTCCTATAGGGGTGAAGGGCTCCCGAACGCTGGAAGCCTTCCAGCAGCCGTCCATCAGGGATGCCCCAACTCTGGATTTTCCCCTGGGCTGAGCAGGAGGAGTTGCTGGACAAGACAGACCATTCCAACCAATCTGGGGAAGAGATTTCAGAAAGCAAACAGGCCTTTAACTCAGCAGGTAAAATTAGGAGTAGAGACAGTGAGTAGAAATGGAAGACACTTGAGAAATCCGTTCCAAGTAGATTTTTCGTTGTTGTCCTTTAGAAGGGAGGGGAAATTAATCATTGCAAGACTCTGGCCGGGGGCAATATGCGGAATTCTCTCCCGGCTGATTGAAAGATTCTGTGACAGATCGTCAGATGCGATTTGCAGGCATAGAACAGCTTGATTCATCACAGGGGTCTCTTTAGGCTTTCTGATCTTTTCCCTGCCCCCAACCTCCAAAGATGCATGTTGACATATATATACCAGCATGAGGCCAACTGTTTACAGCCAGTGTAATGTCTACCCTTTAGTGCCCTGGTCTCAGTTATTAACATGTGTATGTATGAACATCAGAGAGCCCAGGGTTGCCATAAGTCCTCTTTTTTCCAGGATACACCCTCTTTTTCATGGGTATGTAAAACGAGAGTCGTCATAGAGATCCATAGTTAAAAGTTGTTGTTTAGTCGTTTAGTCGTGTCCAACTCTTTGTGACCCCATAGACCAGAGCACGCCAGGCACTCCTGTCTTCCACTGCCTCCCGCAGTTTGGTCAGACTCATGTTGGTGGCTTCGAGAACACTGTCCAACCATCTCGTCCTCTGTCGTCCCCTTCTCCTTGTGCGCTCAATCTTTCCCAGCATCAGGGTCTTTTCCAGGGAGTCTTCTCTTCTCATGAGGTGGCCAAAGTATTGGAGCCTCAGCTTCAGGATCCTTCCAGTGAGCACTCACGGCTGATTTCCTTAAGAATTGATAGATTTGATCTTCTTGCAGTCCATGGGACTCTCAAGAGTCTCCTCCAGCACCAGAATTCAAAAGCATCAATTCTTCAGCCGGCTGGGGCTGGCCGGCTTTTATCTGCCCCGAGGCATAGGGCGGCCCCGATCCTCTGGAGACTTGCCTCTCCTGGCCTGGAGGCGAGCACTCCTCCTGCGGGAACTCAGTTCCCTTCGCCTCTCTGCCCTGAGCCTCTGCAGCTCAGGAGAGGCTGGAGAGTTACCGGACCCAGAGGCAACCTCAGCTTCCCCTGACGGGGCTGGGAGTGGAGCACCTGCAGGCAATGGGTCCTCCACCCCATCAAGAGCCAGCGCAGACTCAGCAGATGCCTGCACCTGAGGATCCAGCACAGGTGAGGACCCTTCAGGCTCAAGCCCTAGCCCCGGCTCTGCTGGTTCTGGAGGTGGGGAATCCTGTGCAGGCTGGGATCCCTCAGGTTCAGCATCTGAGTCTGGATCCCAGGCCATCACAGGTGCTGCCTCATGTGGAAGTGAGTTCCATAGTTTCACTAGTTGGGGCTGATGGGAGTTGCAATCCCAAAGATCTGGAAGGCACCAGGTTGGGGAAGGCTGCTGCAAAGCATTCACCTGGGTTGCTCAAGTTACACGTGGCAAAGTGAGGGTCGACTGGAGTATCAGGAGAACCAGAAAAAAAAGGACAACCTTCTAGTTCTATGAATGGGAAAGGAATGTTCCAGGAGTCGTGACAGACCGATAGCCATGCCAAAAAGGAGTTAGCACTTCTTTAAAAAAAGGTGGGGGGAAACTGGACCTTTCTCATGTGTCTATAATGGTGGCCTGCTAGCCAAAGGGGTTAGAAATATAAATCCATACAAATCACTTCTTTTATTACTACATGGAAACATGGCTCACCCACCTGAATAGAACTGCATTGCTCTATACCAAGAAGAACTCCCACCCCCTCCCTGCCGAAGTCATCAAAGTATGATGTCTATAAATGGCTAAAAATAGTGTGTGGCTTCAAAACTTGGAAACGGCACCGTTATAAATGCCAGATGCATTTTGACTTTCATCCTTCTTTGGGGGCTAAGTAACCAAAAGATGGAAATGGATCCCATACACTCTTTTTGGGTCAATCAGATATTTATGGTTTGTAGCCAATGGCATTACAGTGTAACACGCAAACGAAAGCAGGACAATCCAAGAGGAAGTTAAATATATGTGAATTTTCGGGAATGCAAGTTGTCAAAAATTACAAAGGGTAAAGTTCCCAGAATTGTTTCCATTTTTTGAAAAAAGTCCCTTGGCAGACAGCACTGCTTCGGGTCCAAAAAGTAGCTTGTAACTTTCTCAATGTAAATATGTGTGTGTGTGTGTGTGTGTACACATACATATGTATGTATATATGTGTGTGTGTGTGTGTGTGTGTGTGTGTATATATGTATATACATACATGCACACACACACACATACATACATACATACATACATACATACATACCGGTATATATAGCAGCCTGACATGCAGACATTCAAAGGATGAATCCTTTCCTGGAATCGAGGTTATGATTGCCAACTTTTCAACTAGCCTGGGTAGCTATCAGTAGAAATGGCTTGAACGTGAGCAACCAGCAACTGATCAAATTTATTTCTGTGGGATGAAAATCCTGGAAGCACAATCCTGGAAGCACAGGGCGGGAACGGACCTCACAGGGCATCTAGTCAAGCCCATACCCAACCCTGTTGTTTCAGAAATTCCATTGCCACAGCACCCTTGATAGGTGGCCATCCAAAAAACTCAAAGCTCATGAAGCAGGGCAAGACTTTGGGTCCAGGGCCCCACTCAGCAGAATGAGGAGGTGGGCCTTCCATCCAGCAGGACTGGCTTGCCACAATTTGAAGTATGTGAAATAATACGCATGGCCATCTAAAGTTTAGATTCTTAAGGACGGGCCCCATGAGATCCCCCTGGGGCCTCTATAATATCATTAAGTCCTGGGTCTACAACAGCAGTTGTCAATGTGGTGCTTTTGTGTGCGCGATGGCACCCTTGAGGCACCCCCCTCTGAGCCCACCACCCCCTTGGCCATGAGGTAGTGAGAGTGTTGACCGTTTTCTCCCTTGAAAAGTGCCGAGAACCGAAGGAGGAAGTTGCAAATGTGACACTCTTTCGCACTTCCTCTTTCAGCTCTATGTGCTTTTCAAGGCTCACATTGACTCTTGCACATCAAACTTCTGCCCAGATCCCTTGCAGGCCCACCAAGTATCCTGGGGGGGGGGGGGAGGACAGCTCATTTTTTCTCTCCATGAGATCAGAGCAGCCAGTTTGGGTACCGTGCTCTCCCTCCCCAAAAAAGCACTTTTCTGGGTGGGGGGAGATTGCAGTGTGGGTCATGTGACTCTCCCAGGAACATATGCTGGAAGACACACACCAAAACACAGCCATCCTTTGAAATTTGCACGTATCCAAATTTCGGGCTGTGGTTCTCTAGCCTAAGAGGGTTCACAAACATGCATATATTGGGGGAAAGCGTGCATAAAAATGAACAGCAACAATAACATACAACAGGTCAATTGCTTGCAGAAATGTGTTCATTACTCAAAACTGCATGCAAAATTGCACACAGATTACTTGCTGTTACCCCTTCCATCCAGCATCTGCCGCCTGAAGCAGCTGCCTCATTCTCCCTAATGGTAGGGCTGTTCCTGCTGGCGACCCCGGTCCAAAAACTATTTGGCCATTTGGCTGATCATGTGATTCTTCCTCTGCCCGACAGCGGTCAGCTGGCTACCAATATACAGGCTGGCCGCATCACAGAAAGCCACCGACTTTTGTCCTGACGCAAACTTCATGCTTTTCAACGGGGATGGAGGTGTAGGTGGAATGCAGCCTGTTCCCTCCTCTTTGCTCATCCTGCATCAAGAGGCATGTTTGTACAGTCTCTTGGCTAAGAGGTGTTTGCTTGGGGTGCCTAATCTCTCCATCTGCAGCTCCCTGGGAGGGGAGAAGGGGGTAAGAGTGCCTTTAAATGTAGGCGCCCGGGGACTGTTTGTACTTCTAAGCACTTCAGCCAACAGCAAACCTCCAGTACCAGGCCCTTCCTGGCTTATGCAGGCTGCAGCGAGCTGGCACAGGGAGCCCCAGAGGATGCTGGGTAGAAGCCACCCCTCTCCCCTGCCCACCCCACTCTGGGCTTGGCCCAATTCCTTCACAACCCACCTCCCACCGCCAGTCCCCCCCCTCCAACTGCACAGTGCAGTACGTGGCCTCCAATATTTGCAAACACGGAGAAATCCCTCTTTGAGGCGGTCACCGGCCCAGCTGCCGGCTTTGTGGCTGTGCCTGCTCATTTGGGGCTAATTACCATTCACAGGGTGGGATTCTTTCCTGCTCCTTTTCTGAATCAGTGAGAAATGCCAAGAGGGCCCTTTCTGCCTCCGAACTCATGCATTCATTCATTCTTCCCCCTCGACGCGACGCTAATCATCTCTCGGGGAAAAGACAAAGATCTAGGCTGGGTCACTACAGACAGAGGGCCTGAAAAGCAGCAGGGAGAGAAGAAGGGGGGGAGGGGGGAAGAAATCACGCTCTGACATCACCCAGGTCTGCAAACATACATGTATTCATGCACGCACATGCCCCTGTTTCTTTCTCCCCTCAATGAGAGCCTCGTTTTGTTTTGCAACTCTGGGCTGGTAGAATTGTCTTCAGGGTTTCGCTCCTTCCTTGCGTCTCTAGAGCAGCGGTTCCCAAACCTTCTCAGGACGCTCCTTGCTTGGTTCCATGAACTTATCCCCAGTTCCCCTTCCCTTTAAAATATATATATATATATTCAGAATAGCAGTTTGCACCACCCACTAAGGAAGATAGAATTCAAAATAAAATTCAAACACAGTAAAATTCAACACAGAAACAATTAAATGCACATTTATTCAAAAATCCAATTGAAACTATTTCACAGAATCACAGAATTGTAGAGTTGGAAGGGACCCCAAGGGTCATCTAGTCCAACCCCCTTTAAAGCAGGAATCGCAACTGAAGCATCCATGACTGGTGGCCATCCAAACTCTGCTTAAAAACCCCTAAGGAGAGCCCACAACCTCCCGAGGGAGCCCGTTCCACTGTGGTTTGATTAATTCAACCGAACTGACAAACTTGATCCAGTGATACCATTTTTTTTGAAGTCTGATAGTCATTTACACCTCCAGCGCCCCCTACTGCCCCCTTGCCTCTTAGCATCTCCCTAAGTGATCCCACTGTACGCCCCACCCCCCAGGGATGGAACCACACATTTTGGGAATACTGCTGTGCTCCCTCCGACCTCTGAGCACCAAGGGACTCCCAGGGCCCCTGTGCTTTCCAAGGGTTCAGTTTCCTTGGCATTAAGGTCGATGGAGACTTTAGGGTGTGTGGTTTTATATACACATCTATACAACCTGAGCATAAGATGGAGGGGCTCACACTGACACACCAGCAGATCTTGCCTCCCAATCAGGTTTTTGCAGAGAACCCCACGTCACAGCTTTGGGTCCATCACAAAGCAAGACAAATCTCCACCTTCCAGCACCAGCCGGAAATCACACCGAAAGAGCCCCCATTTGGCCTACCGTTCTCCATTCCAGGGTGATGTGGCGTCCAGTCAGGTGACTGGTGAGGAGGCAAAATGCCACTTTCCTAGAGAGCACCATTGCTACGTTGCTGCTGTGGCCACGGAGCTCACCCTTTGAGATGCTGGTGGGAGCACTTAACCGATTCAACAGCTTCCTCTACTAGATTCTAACCTCACAGTCACAGCTTTGGGAGGGACCCACAGATGTCACCAAGACTGACCCCCCACAAGCCCATAACAATACATTTCTCAGTGGAGGGGTTCGCAGAATCTTGCATCTCTAACGGGAATGGCTATATGTCCACGTGAACAAACGCTAAGGCGCCATGCACTGCTCAGGTTGCCATTGTGTGCACACACGAAAACATGCACGCATGCGCACACACATACTAAGGCATACAGGGCCATCTTTAGCATATGCGCTGCCAAGGTGCAAAGATCCGCCCAGTGCCCCCAAATTTAGCGCTGCCCACGTCTACACCCAATATATACTTCTCCGCGGTTGCAGGCGAGGCCATGGCGGCAGCGGTGGCATCCTGCTCTTCTGAGTCTCGCTGCCGGCACCCCTCAAGAACCGGGTGCCCGAGCTCTGCAAAGGCACGCAGCTTCACATCCAGGCGCTTTTAAAAGCTCCCCAGGAGGAGGAAGGAGAAGAGGGACGCAGCAGCCACGCCGATGGCGGGCGAGAGAGCAACGCCTCTCCATGCAGGGCGGGACTCCGGGGAGGAGAAAGTGGCCAGGGTGGAGGTGGCAGCGGTGGCTGGCTTTGAATGTCAGCTTGATCAAAACTATTTATTATTTCATAACGGGTAGATAGTTAAGAGCTTAGGCGGCTTCAGCAGCAGGCGCCTGGCGCCCCCCAGAATTCAGCACCCCTTGCACCCTCGGGTAAAGACGGCCCTGAAGGCACATTTCCAATGCTCAACAGTGTATTGTAGGGGCACTGTGTTTTCCTACTTGTATCTTTAGCCCCGCCTTCCTCAACCTACTCAGGACTACAACTCCCATCAACCCCAGGCCCAAACAGCCAGCTGGTGTTCATGCCCATCACACAATTTTCTGCTTGAAGTTTAGACACCAACTTGTCACCCCTTTCCCCTTGTTTTACGTGGGGTAGGGAGGGAAGAACGGTATGTTGCACCATCATAACTGAATTGAGTCTCTAGCAAGCTGTGCTTCACTTGCTTACCCCTGCAAAGAGTATTTTTTACAAAAACTTTAGAAGAGAACTCATCTGCAGTGTCTTCAATAGCCTTCATCCCATAATGCCCGTCTTTTATGGTCTCGCACAAAACATCTGGCTCAGTGCACATCCCAGCTTTGACTTTTCAGTTACCTTGCAAACATGGAGCTAATCCAGTTTGCAGTCTGTTCTGAATTTTCAATAGATTCCAGCCCTCCCATAATATCAAAACCATCGTTTGCTCCGTCTGGTGATGGGAAATGGATTTTTCTTAATGGAGATTTGCTGGAGTCCCTGAGCGGTCTGTTGCAAAGTTATATTGTCATTCCCAGGCACTCTTATCTGTCAGAAGAGGCCTAAAGACTCTACTTATATGCTGACGATGTGGTTCTCCCATATAACTTCACATTTAAGCAGTTTGATGTGGGGTTGGGGTTTTTTTGAGAGAGAAAAACACTAAAGGTGTTTCAACCAAATGGTGCATATGTCATGATATGCAATACTTATTTTAAATAAAGTGAAAATACCTGCTTGTCACAAGGCCAACAACATAGAATCATAGAATTTTAGAGTTGGAAGGGACCCCCAAGGGTCATCCAGTCCAACCCCCTGCAATGCAGCAATCTCAACTAAAGCATCCATGACAGGCAGCCATCCAACCTCTGCTTAAAAACCTCCAAGGAATGAGAATCCATCAAATTCCAAGACAGTCTGTTCCACTGTTGAACAGCTCTTATTGTCAGAAAATTCTGCTTGATGTTTGGTCGGAATCTCCTTTCTTGTAACTTGAAGCCATTGCTTGGAATCCTACCCTCCAAAGCAGGAGCAAACAAGTTTGTTCCCTCTTCCCTGTGATTGCCCTTGAGATATTGGAAGATGGCTATCATATCTTCTCTCAGTCTCCTCTTTCCCAGGCTAAACATACCCAGCTCCTTCAACCTTTCCTCATAAGGCTTGGTTTTCAGACCCTTGATCATCATGGTTGCCCTCCTCTGCACACCTTCCAGCTTGTCAATATCCTTTAAAACGCTAGTGGCGCTGTGGGTTAAACCACAGAGCCTAGGGCTTGCCGATCAGAAGGTCGGTGGTTCGAATTCCCGCGATGGGGTGAGTTCCCATTGCTCGGTCCCTGCTCCTGCCAACCTAGCAGTTTGAAAGCACGTCAAATTGCAAGTAGATAAATAGGTACTGCTGCAGCGGGAAGGTAAACGGCGTTTCCGTGCGCTGTTCTGGTTCACCAGAAGCGGCTTAGTCATGCTGGCCACATGACCTGGAAGCTGTACGCCGGCTCCCTCGGCCAATAAAGCGAGATGAGCTCCGCAACCCCAGAGTCGGTCACGACTGGACCTAATGGTCAGGGGTCCCTTTACCTTTTACCTAAACCTCCTTTAGACAGAGGTCTCTTGTGATGAATTCTTGTAGAAGGCTTTGGGGGCTGGCGGAAGGAGATGGAGTTTGAATCCCAAGGTGTTAGAATATGATTTGGATTGCTGACCTAACCCTGGAGTGCATCAGGGCCACCTGTGCCCTTGCTTCTCTGCCCCTCCATGATACCCGCTCCATCTCCACGTTTGCAAATCCGGGGATTACTGCAAAGGCACCACGCATTTCTAGCATGCTTCTCGCCAAAGTTTGCACACTGAACACACACATACACCCTTCCCATTCCCAGGATGGGGGTCATAGTCGGGGACGAGGGCACACATAATGATACAGACCTTTCTTTTAAAGCGAGTGTTTGTTATTTTAAAACCAAGCAGCCCTTTGAAAATGGATTTTGTCATTTAGCACTTGAGGCCTGCTTCACCAAGATCTGAGCAGCTCCTTGGCTTGTGTTCTCCTCTCGCTGGGCACCAGCCTGTCAGAAAGCGAGACTCCAGCTCCCTGCTTTGTACTCCCGGCTCCTCGCTCTGCAGGCTGGCTCTTTTCTCCACGCCGGGGTCACGTAAGCTCGAAGCTGCAATTTGCTGATTGCTCCGGCTCACAACAAAGGGGAAAAATCATCTTCCCACAGCTGCTGCCCTTTGGCCCCTTTCTTCTCTGTATCAGCCTAATTGTTTATGAGCAATTCACACGGACGCCCCTCTTTGCCGTCTTCTTGTCCTGATCACGGGGCAAAGCAGCTCCTCCCGACTCCAGCTAAGGCTGCAGAGAAGCTCTCCTCGATGAAATACTCTCCAACATTTCTCCGACGGAAAGAGGGACATCCTAAGGAAAAGCAGGACATTCCAGGGTCAAATAAGAAACTGGGACGGCTTCTATAAATCTGGGACTGTCCCTGGAAAATAGGGACACTTGGAGGGTCTGCAATGGCTATTTGCACCTGAGAATCCACATCTAGTACCGGTATATGCTCTAATTAGGGGTGTCAGACCCCCAGAGCTGACCTGGTCTCCATGTTTGCTTGCCCAACCCCCAGGTCTTGACTCTCCAGGTGGGCCAGAGCTCCTTCCCTATCCAGGTTCCCTAAGCAGGTGAGGATGCCCTCAATTTAGCAGCACCTGGGGACATCCCCTTTGGTGAAGGTTTCTATCTTAGAATCATAGACTTGTAGAGTTGGAAGGGACTACAAGGGTTGTCTAGTCCAACCCCCTGCAATGCAGGAATATTTTGCCAAGCATGGGGCTCGAACCCACGACCCTGAGATTAAGAGTCTCATGCTCTACCGACTGAGCTACACGTGATGTGGAGGGGACCCCAGGGGTCAAGTAGTCCAACCCCTTGAAATGCTAGAAATCATAGCTAAGGAAACCCCCTGACAGATGGTCCTCCAACATTTCCTTAAGAACCGCCAGTGAAGGAGAGCCCACCACCTCTTGCTCTCAGGAGATTCAATCCTGATGTTGAGTCGGAATCTCCTTTCCTGTAAGGTGATCTACACATAAATTAATTAAAGTAGTTAAAAGCAGTTGAAAACACACACAACCCCCCCCAATATATCTTAAAGGTAAAGGTCGCGGACGACTCTGGGGTTGCGGCGCTCATCTCGCTTTACTGGCCAAGGGAGCTGGCGTACAGCATGTGGCCAGCATGACTAAGCCGCTTCTGGTAAACCAGAGCAGCGCACGGAAATGCCGTTTACCTTCCCACCGGAGTGGTACCTATTTATCTACTTGCACTTTGACGTGCTTTCAAACTGCTAGGTTGGCAGGAGCAGGGACCGAGCAACGGGAGCTCAACCCATTGCGGGGATTCGAACCGCTGACCTTCTGATCAGCAAGCCCTAGGCTCTGTGGTTCAGACTACAGCGCCACCTGCGTTCCTATCTTATCTAAAGCAGGACTAAAACCCAAGAAGTGTAAATGTGTGGGAAAGACCCGTTTTCCCATCTATTGGAACAAAAATGCCTTCTATTGTTTCCAGGAAGTGGGCACCTGTCGTATCTCAACAAGAATGCTATTCCGCAGACCAGGAGCAGCCACACTAAAAGCCCTGCCCTGAGTTACTGTGA
This sequence comes from Darevskia mixta, assembly GCA_034641385.1. NCBI lineage: Eukaryota > Metazoa > Chordata > Lepidosauria > Squamata > Lacertidae > Darevskia > Darevskia mixta. Next base: position 2,901,458 of record JAWWNH010000091.1, on the reverse strand, counting down.
AGCGGGCTTCTGAGATCTTTGGAATTTGCAGAAGCGACCTTCCCAGTATACCTGAAGGAGCGTCTCCACCCCCATCGTTCAGCCCGGACACTGAGGTCCAGCGCCGAGGGCCTTCTGGCGGTTCCCTCACTACGAGAAGCCAAGTTACCGGGAACCAGGCAGAGGGCCTTCTCGGTAGTTGCACCCGCCCTGTGGAACGCCCTCCCTTCAGATGTCAAAGAGAACAACAACTACCAGACCTTTAGAAGACATCTGAAGGCAGCCCTGTTTAGGGAGGCTTTTAATGTTTAATAGATTACTGTATTTTAATGTTCTGTTGAAAGCCGCCCAGAGTGGCTGGGGAAACCCAGCCAGATGGGCGGGGTATAAATAATAAATTATTATTATTATTATTATTATTATTATTATTATTATTCCCACAGACTACAGTGATCTCCTGGGTTTATTACTAGACAAGACTTTCCCTCAAGTATCAAAGGACAATGCCTGGGAGCTCAGGAGCAACAGCTGGGGACGAGGGCTACCAGTGCCGCATCCCCAGCATCTGCCGCCAGAGGCAGCCATGTCACTCTGCCTCATGGTAAGGGCGGTACTGTGCTTGTTGAACAGCCAGCTTCTTCCAAATTTGGAAGATTTTTGAGCTGCTGCACTTTTCTCAACAACCTTTGTTTTATAGAATAAATGCACAGGTGTTACTGGTTTATTTGGTGATGGGAAATGGTTCTCTCTTTCCCCCTTTTGTGAGAGTAATTACAAGGCTGTTGTATTTCCCCACTGCTTCAACCGTAATATTTGGTCGCTGGGTGAATACAGTCCTTCCTCTAGTTAAATCCTGCTCATAATTTTTATGGTTTGCTCGTATATTGGAAGCTCTGTCAATAAAAATCAAGGAAACTTTCTATGGGTGCAATTTGTCTGTAGCTGTGAGTTCCTTCTTCTTCTTTTTGCGAATTCTATCTCATAAGAAATTGAATGGAATAAAGGCATCACTTGGCAAAGACAAAATTGTCTGTCTGGACATTTAGTCCTGCCTTGAGTTTCAAAGGAGAAAACAGACTGTTTAAGGAGAAAGGGGCTTCTGGAGCAAAGCGCAGCAGCCAACAAGCTTTGAAGAAAAGAAAAGAAAAGGAACTAATAAGGCTAAGTTGCTTCATTTTGATATTTTTATCAGTCATGCCCACTCTAGAAACAGGCAACCCTATGTGAGATAATGGCAGGAATAGCAATTGCGCCTGAATAGAGATGGATGACTTCGCCTATTTTCTTCCTCTCAGTTTCTTTTTCCTTTCCTCAGTCTTAAATTCCATTCAGGGCATTTCCTTGTTGTTGTTGTTGTTGTTGTTGTTGTTGTTAACCCACCATTTACCCTAAGCTCCTGGGGCAGGTTACAATACAGTTTATGACAATTTACAGCCACAGAAATTAGGTGCGTCCGCAAAACATAACACCGCCAGGGTGAAGAGGTGGGTGGGTTTTCAGCATTCATCGGAAGCTGTACAATGAAGGTGCCAGGCGCACCTCTGTGGGGAGGTTAGGGGCCACCACAGAAAATGCCCTCCCCACAAAGCTTCTGAGGGCAGAGGAACTACCAAGAGGGCCCCCTCTGCCAATCTGGGCACCTGGGAGGGTCTGCAGGGAAAGTGGTGGTCTTTCAGTTATTTGGGGCCTGAGTCATTTAGGGCTTTAAACATCAACAGGAGCACCTTGAATTGGACCCAGAAATGAACTGGCAACCTTAAAACAGGTTCAGTAACCTGGGACTCAGCTACATTAGTTAAAAAAAACACAGCTTTTTGAATGTGTTATAAACATGCAACACTAGGTGGCACTGGAGAGCAAAAATAAATCTCTGCGATTTTCCATGGCATTTTTTCCCTTTTGTTATAACGATTTATAGTGTTCCCCCCCCCCCGTGTGTAGATCCACCCCTGGCTGCTGTATGCTGAAACAGTTGAAGTTTCTGAGTCATCTTCAAAGGCAACCCAACATAGATTTCCCCCCACTACCCACTTGTCATTCTTTTGGTTTTTGTTTTCCCGCACAAAAATTCACCCAGCTTCAAATGCCGCTTTTTTGTGTGCTGTTTTGCCTAATACAACATATTTTGTGTATGTTATTTTCACTGTATGGATGGGTGTCTATGCACACTCTCCCTTCAAATATGAGATACGGGCATTGTATGAAAGGCAGTGCGGAGCAGTGGCTAGAGTCCTGGACTAAGACCTGGGAGACCAGGGTTCAAATTCCCATTCAGCCATGAAGCCCACTGGTCGACTTTGAGCCAGTGTGTGTTGCTCTCAGCGTTACAGATTTGTTGTGAGGATAAAATGGAAATGGGTGAGCAGTGTGTACTGTTTATGCCACCTTGAGATCTTTGGAGAAAAGGTGGGATAGAATAATAATTAAATAAGACATAAAACAACCATATGTGTTTTTGCACACCTTTGGAGGGGTTTGGGGACTGCATCGCAAAATTGGGAAAGGTGTGCTATTTCAGAGGATAACTGCACTTCAGTTTGTGCATTACTCAGTCGGTAGAGCATGAGACTTTTAAACTCAGGGTCGTGGGTTTGAGCCCCACATTGGGCAAAAGGATTCCTGCACTGCAGGAGGTTGGATTTGATGACTTCCATGGTTCCTTCTATGAAAAGCTATGGTTTTCCCAGTAGTAATGTACGGAAGTGAGAGCTGGACCATAAAGAAGGCTGATCGCCGAAGAATTGATGCTTTTGAATTATGGTGCTGGAGGAGACTCTTGAGAGTCCCATGGACTGCAAGAAGATCAAACCTATCCATTCTGAAGGAAATCAGCCCGGAGTGCTCACTGGAAGGACAGATCCTGAAGCTGAGGCTCCAGTACTTTGGCCACCTCATGAGAAGAGAAGACTCCCTAGAAAAGACCCTGATGTTGGGAAAGATTGAGGGCACAAGGAGAAGGGGACGACAGAGGATGAGATGGTTGGACAGTGTTCTTGAAGCTACTAACATGAGTTTGGCCAAACTGCGAGAGGCATTGAAGGATAGGCGTGCCTGGCGTGCTCTGGTCCATGGGGTCACAAAGAGTCGGACACGACTGAACGACTGAACAACAACAACAATGGTTCCTTCCAACTCTATAGTTCCATGATTCTATGAAAGTGTGAATTAGGCAGGCTCGTATGAAATGCAAACAGAACCACATTTCTTCTCCATCCCTAACTGCCTTAGCGACCTCCGTTTCCACCCCATATATAAGCAATTGGAGCAAAGTGACTAGATGAACATAATTATGTTGTACTCGCATTAACACACCTTTCATCACCCGAAAATGAGGACACGCACCCCTACTGCCTTGTTTACTCATTCCACCTCCTGGTGTGTTCTCACGCTGCCCGAAGCCACAACTACACACCACAGAAGGCTCTGCCTGGCCGGATGTTTTCATTCATTCTCGCAGCCGTGTGTCCTGCACTGATTTTAAAGCAAAGTGTCTCTCTGACGTACACATATAACAGACGGCTGGGAAAGTCACACAATTCTCCCATGTATCCCGACATTTCCAAAATGCATCTTGTTCCCCACACACACCAAGCATGTGAAATAACAAACCATCCGCTTCACAGAACCTTAATGTCAATGCGTCTGCATGTGCAAGCATGCTTAAGCATTCATTAGAGAAAGCACCCTCCCCCTGCCCCACAAATTTCAGAGATGCAGAGTTTTGGGCTCCTCCAACTGGCTGAGACACTCCTGGTTCTTCCTCCTCTCCAAAGGACTGTCCCTGGGGCCTTCTTTCTACATCACGGTTTGGGGGATGTTTTTCAACCTCTGGGAAGACATGCTAGCAGTGGGCGGGGCCAGGGGCAAAAGTGGGAGGAGCCAAAGGCAAAGGTTTGGGTTAGAACAATGGATGTAGCTGTTTCCTTTTACTGTTATGATGGTGATTATTCTACTATGGCGCTGTCTCTCATTATGTTTATTATGATGATGTTTGTATCATTGATGTTCTCTAGTGTGTGGGGACGCGGGTGGCACTGTGGTCTAAACCACTGAGCCTAGGGCTTGCCGATCGGAAGGTTGGCGGTTCAAATCCCCGCGACGGGGTGAGCTCCCGTTGTTCGGTCCCAGCTCCTGCCAACCTAGCAGTTTGAAAGCATGTCAAAGTACCGCTCCGGAGGGAAGGTAAACAGCATTTCCGTGCGCTGCTGTGGTTTCGCCAGATGACCCACATGACCCAGAAAAAATGTCTGCGGACAAACGTTGGCTCCCTCGGCCAGTAAAGCTAGATGAGCGCCGCAACCCCAGAGTCATTCACGACTGGACTTAACTGTCAGGGGTCCTTTACCTTTAGTATGTTTTTAATTGCAGGTAGGTAGCCGTGTTGGTCTGCCATAGTCGAAACAAAATAAAAAAATTCCTCCCAGTAGCACTTTAGAGACCAACTAAGTTTGTTATTGGTATGAGCTTTCATGTGCATGCACACTTCTTCAGATGTTGTACACTGCCATGGGATCTTTTGATAAAGGGCAGTATATAAATTGAAAAAATACTAATACTAATAATACCTTTGTAAGCCCAGGTACCCTAAAGACAAAGGTTTCTGCACACATGTCTCCACCCTTGGTCCATGCAAGGAAGAGACACCATCACACTTCAAGGACACATTGCAGCCAGACAGAGGCTCTCAGGGAAGGCGTGGCCTGGGAGGAGGGGGTGTGGCCTGGGAAGAGTCTTGTCCTAGGGAGCATCCCAATGGCTTGGAAGAGAGGCCTGGGAGGCACATTCAACACCTGGGTCTATGGGTCCCCACCCTTGTTCTACACATTAAGCCGTGAACTACAGTTCCAGTTCCTATGTCCCACCCCAGGAGAAAACCTTAAAAGGCAACTCATTCTAACAACCGTTTTGCAAGGCATTCCCCAGGATCTCACCGAATGGCAAGGACAAAAGTGGGATTGGGACAGATATGCCAAAACAAGGACTTTCCCTAGTAAATGGGGACAGTTGGCACATATAGGATACATCCCTTGATGTCCTCTTCCTTTAGACCCCTTGGTGATCATGCAGATGGCTGGATTGCCCATAATTTCCCAGTTAAGGAGGTGGCAAATAGGGACAGTTGACTCAGTTCGCACTTAAAGGAGAATCTACCTGACTGTTACCTACTGAAGCACAGCCTAACTTTCAAATTCGCACCGCTCTGAATTTTGCAGGGCAGGTCTCCGGCCAGGTAGGAAGCACAAAAATGCATTTGTTTGTGAAAGTAACACGGAGAAATGTTAGGGATCATCGCTTTGCAAAAATGTGTGTATTGGGTGAAAATTGTGTACAAATAGGAGAAATTTGCAAATAAATGCTGACACAGTTTTATAAGGACTTTTTTTTTTTTTTAAAGCAAGCTGATGTGGAAATGTACAAAACTGAACTTAAGATTCAAAAAATGAGAAACTGAGAGTAAACAAAATGAGGCGGCTTCCCGGATCCTAATGGCAAACCTAGCTGGGTATCTGAAGAAGTGTGCATGCACACGAAAGCTCATACCAAGAACAAACTTAGTTGGTCTCTAAGGTGCTACTGGAAGGAATTTTTTTATTTTTTATTTTGCTTCGACTACAGCAGACCAACACGGCTACCTACCTGTAACTAGCTGGGGAGTGTGCCAGGCTTAAAATCAGTCTCTCATTTAGGATGATTGGAAGAGGCAAAGGAAAAAGGAAGTCCTCAACAAAGACTGCAGCCATGAAAGGAGGCTCCATCCCAATGCAATTTGATTTGTTCCTGCAGCATCAAGTTTGCACAGTCAGTTGCGTGGAGAACAAAGCCAGCCAAACAGAATTTGCACCTTAGAATTTGCACGTGCAGCTTTTAAAAACTGGTATTGCACTTTTAGGGTGGTGTGCTTCATCACTCCAGGGGTCTTCTTAACTCTTTGATTCCAAGCGGGGTGCTGCAAGCTTTGGGTACAGAACTTGGGAGGGACCCTTGGAGGCAGAGAGGAGGATGCAACTGAGATGTTGGTTAAGAACTCTGCAATGGTGTTGGAGCTGGTCCTCAAGTTGACTCTGCAGCAACCCTGATAGATGCTACTTTCCCCCTGGTGGTGCTGGGGAATATCAGAAGAACTGAGCACGCAGCTAGCCTTTTTTTAGAATCATAGAATCATAGAGTTGGAAGAGACCACAAGGGCCATCCAGTCCAACCCCCTGCCAAGCAGGAAACACCATCAAAGCATTCCTGACAGGTGGCTGTCAAGCCTCTGCTTAAAGACCTCCAAAGAAGGAGACTCCACCACACTCCTTGGCAGCAAATTCCACTGCCAACAGCTCTTACTGTCAGGAAGTTCTTCCTAATGTTTAGGTGGAATCTTCTTTCTTGTAGTTTGAATCCATTGCTCCGTGTCCGCTTCTCTGGAGCAGCAGAAAACAACTTTTCTCCCTCCTCTATATGACATCCTTTTATATATTTGAACATGGCTATCATATCACCCCTTAACCTTCTCTTCTCCAGGCTAAACATACCCAGCTCCCTAAGCCGTTCCTCATAAGGCATCGTTTCCAAGCCTTTGACCATTTTGGTTGCCCTCCTCTGGACACGTTCCAGCTTGTCAGTATCCTTCTTGAACTGTGGTGCCCAGAATTGGACACAGTATTCCAGGTGGGGTCTGACCAGAGCAGAATACAGTGGTACTATTACTTCCCTTGATCTAGATGCTATACTCCTATTGATTTAGTTTAACAATGCCCTTGTTTTCGTCTCGTGGCTGATCTTTGGAACTCACTGCTACAGGATGTGAGCAGTGGCCAAGGCAGGGGTTAGGACTGGAAGGAACCAAGGTGTATGGTGTAGAAAGAAGGGTAGGCTGTGAGGAGCTTCTGGAAAAAGGCCTGGAGCTTCTAAGAACCGGCTTCCTTCTATCGCAGCTGAATCCAATCTTTGTTTGTGGCCTAATCCCCCTGTCTCTTGTTGCAAGGGTCGGAGGAGGGGCGAGGAGTATTTAGGGCGGGTGGGGGGGGGACCTTGTTCGCTTAGGGGCAGGAGAGCGTGGGGTTGCTCTTTTCTCGCACCTTTTCTGCTGAGTAAATCCCCTCCCGGGGGCTCCAGGAATGACCTTCCCCTCTGCGCGGCCACTAAGCCTTTTGTAATGGGATTTCATGGCAGAACTGGCAAATTAGGGGAGAAATGAATGTACTAAGCCCCTGATTTCCTTTCTGGCGGGGTCCCTCTCTCAGGCCCGAGGAGGGCTACGCGAGAGCTGCGCTGAACAAAGGAGGGAGCCCCCTCGCTTTTCATCTCTGGGATGGGTGTTGGGTGGGGGGAGGAAAAAACCCCCAACAACAGCAGCAGCAATGTGGGACTGATCTTAAGCACCGGGTGATGGAAAAGAGGGGAGAGAGAAGGGGAAGTGGTTTGAGTCGAAGGCGGCCTGTGTTTCCATACAGTTCAAGAACCTACAGCGCCAAATAGTCACCAGTTTAGAAAGTTACCTAAAGCAGTGGGAGGCAAAAGCATGGAAGATTACAGAAGGATACTATTGGGGATACTAAGCAGCGACATCTCAAATAGACCCTCAACAGTATTTATGTATGTGGCTTCAGCGGCAAGGATTCTGTATGCACAGAAATGGAAGGAGAACAGAACACCCTCAAAGGAAGAATAGTTGGTGAAAGCCTTGGAATGCACAGAGGTGGCAAAACTGATGGCACTGGTAAAAGATAAAAATTTAGAATCTTTTGAAGAAGACCGCAAACGCTTTCTAGTCTATATAAAAGGTTATTTCCTATATGTGAAGACCCATACCATCCAACATTTCTCCACTGAAAATAAGGACATTGTTGTTGTTGTTTTTGCAACATTGTTGTTGTTGCAGGTTAATTCTGTATCTAGGGCAGCTGTCTACCAGCTCCATCTGGTACGCAGGCTGAGACCCTCCCTGGCCGCAGACTGTCTCGCCAGAGTGGTGCATGCACTAGTTATCTCCCGCTTGGACTACTGCAATGCGCTCTGCGTGGGGCTACCTTTGAAGGTGACCCGGAAACTACAATTAATCCAGAATGCGGCAGCTACTCTGGTGACTGGGAGCGGCCGCCGAGACCACGTAACACCGGTCTTGAAAGACCTACACTGGCTCCCAGTACGTTTCCGAGCACAATTCAAAGTGTTGGTGCTGACCTTTAAAGCCCTAAATGGCTTCGGTCCTATATACCTGAAGGAGCGTCTCCACCCCCATCGTTCAGCCTGGACACTGAGGTCCAGCGCCGAGGGCCTTCTGGCGGTTCCCTCACTATGAGAAGCCAAGTTACAGGGAACCAGGCAGAGGGCCTTCTCGGTAGTGGCGCCCGCCATGTGGAACGCCCTCCCTTCAGATGTCAACGAGAACAACAACTACCAGACTTTTAGAAGACATCTGAAGGCAGCCCTGTTTAGGGAGGCTTTTAATGTTGAATAGATTACTGTATTTTAATGTTTTGTTGAAAGCCACCCAGAGTGGATGGGGAAACCCAGCCAGATGGGCGGGGTATAAATAATATGTTGTTGTTGTTGTTGTTGTTGTTGTTGTTGTTGTTGTTGTTGTTGTTGTTGTTGTTGTTATATACCCCGCCCATCTGACTGGGTTGCCCCAGTCACTCTGGGAGGCGACCAGCACATATAAAAACATAATAAAACACGAAACATTTAAAAAAAAACACCTTTCCTATACAGGTCTGCAGATGTCTTCTAAAGGTTAATTGTGATTTATCTCCTTGGCTCAGGTGGTCACATGACTGCATACGCTCCAACATTTCTCTGATGGAAACAGGGACGCCCTGTTAGCTAGGGATGATGGGAGTTGTAGTTCCAAAACATCTGGGGTGTCAAGGTTAGCCATCACTGCCCTAAGGAAAAGTGAGACATTCAGGGATCAAATCAGAAACCGGGATGGTTTCTGTAAATCCGGAACTGTCCCTGGAAAATAGGGACCCTTGGAGGGTCTGGCAGTGTTGCCTCAAATCCTATCATTGGCAAGATTAAGGGCTGGATGTGCCCGTCAACGGGCGTCCGGGCACAAAATGACAGCACCACCCTCCTCATAAAGGGGGCTGGTGGGTGTGAGTTTATCCCCTAGAAACACCAAGCCCTGATTAACGGTGTTTGCACATCTTTCCCCCCACAACACACACAATCCCCAGGAGTCGCCCACCCCGGCGGCGATCGCCAAACCCTTGCCCAGCGAAGGGCAACCCAGGCCCGGCGAAGGAGCTGCAAGTCTCCCCAGCGCTGCCATGGCAACGCAGGGAGTGCAGGCCCAGCAGTGGAGACCAAACACACCCGCGGAGGTTGCGACGAGAGGCCTGGTTTCCCGGCAGCAAATGTTTCTCCAACGTGCGAGGGCTTCATTAGCGCAAGCAAATAAAAGCCATAAATACTCATTAATTTGCCGGCTAATTGATGTCCTCCAAACCCCTGTTTACTCTGCAGCCCCATCGCTCCTGTTTAGGGCAGGAATCGCCTCGTTTCCTTTTACGACTCGGCTAATTAATCGTCCGCCGTTCACTTTTAGCGCATCGCATCTCTGTGGCAGGGCCGAATCTGGGCTCGGCCTCCCCAGGCCTTTGGGGGAGGCTGGCTTCGGCCCTGCCTTATCAAGGCCTAATTGACAATTTCCCTCGGCTTCCCCCTATTAAGATCTGTCTTGCTATCTTGGCAGAGAGAGAGAGAGAGAGAGAGAGAGAGAGAGAGAGAGAAGAAGAAGAAGGCAGATTCAACTAGTCAGGAGACGCCTCATCGACACTTTGCGCGGCCCACTCTCTGAGACGGGACTAAGTGGGCCCTCTGTGGCTGCAGTTCCACTCGGAGGTTTCTTGCGGCTCGGCAGAAGAACCCTTCGTTTTTGTAGCACCGGATGGTTTGACAAACCCATCGTCTGCTGCACGAAGCATGCAGTGCAACTTGTGCTGACCAATGCTCCCTCTGTCTCCCACCCACCATCACAACTCAGAACCATCCCGCGAGGAGCAGATACTGAGTTTTCAAAAGCATTCCACCGCCCCACTCCACACTTCGGCTGCTTTGCCGCATAGTTTTATTTCATTTACAGTGATCCCTCGACTTACGAATGACCCGACTTCCGTATTTTTCGAGTTACGAGGGATCAAAGCGGCCACGCGCTTCCGAATTTTTTCGACTTCCGAAAGGAAGTCACGGCCGTTTTAGATAGGGTTTTCTCGAGTTACGAAGTTTAGATAGGGTTTTTTCGACCTACGAATTTTTTCTCCCCAATGCATTCCTGTGGGGACTCGACTTACGATTTTTTCGACATCCGACGGTCCCGTCGGAACGGATTGCATTCGTAAGTCAAGGGTCCACTGTATTCCGAAAGTTTATAGGCTGTTCGATCAAGAAAAAGGTTTCCGAGAAGGTGCACAGATAGCATCCCCTCCAACATTTCTCTGATGAAAAGAGGGACTCCCTATTCCATAATAATAGTAGTAGTCATTTTATAATTTATACCCTACCCATCTGACTGGGTTGCCCCGGCCATTCTCAGAAGTTTCGAACATATATAAAAACATAAGAAAACATTAAACATTTAAAAACATCCCTTCAGATCTCCTCTCAAGGTTGTATAGTTACTTATCTCCTTGGCTCGGGGGTCACATAACTCCATACCCTCCAATATTCCTCCAATTAAAATAGGGACACCCTACCATACCCTCCAACATTTCTCCGATGAAAACAGGGACATCCTAAGGAAAAGTGGGACATTCCAGGATCAAATCAGAAACGGGGATGGCTTCTGTAAATCCGGGACTGTCCCTGGTAAATAGGGACACTTGGAGGGTCTGAGACAGAATCACAGGGGAGGACGCCGTGAGATAACTCCTCCTGCATGGCTTTTTCAGATCAGGAAATGTGGTGTAGTGGTTAAGAGCGGTAGTCTTGTAATCTGGGGAACCGGGTTCGCGTCTCCGCTCCTCCACATGCAGCTGCTGGGTGACCTTGGGCTAGTCCCACTTCTCTGAAGTCTCTCAGCCCCACTCACCTCACAGAGTGTTTGTTGTGGGGGAGGAAGGGAAAGGAGAATGTGAGCCGCTTTGAGACTCCTTCGGGTAGTGATAAAGCGGGATATCAAATCCAAACTCTTCTTCTCCTCTTCTTCTTTACTGGAAAAAAAAAAAACACCCATGCCAGCTTCAGCCAGCTCCCAGCTATCAGTTAAGCTCAAACCCCCGCAGCTGCTGAAATTCTGAAGAAACTCTTAAGTACCCTGAGAAAGAAGCTGGAAAAAGAAATGGAACCATTTTTCACGGTGGTTAAAAAGAAAGAAAGAAAGAGTTTCATAAATTAGTGGATAAATTCTGCATTGGATCAGGCGACAAATCTTCCGTGCATGAAAGGCAGTGATGGAAATTATGGGACAGACAACAGGGAGAACTGGGAGAGTGAGATGTCAATGCCATTGCAACCTCCCACTTTTTGGAGTCAGATTCATTTTACTGAGGCCGCTCTACCCTTGACATATTTTCTGGCTAATGCCTAAAATAGGCTGCTGATAACAGCCTGATTCTGGCCTTCTGCTTATGTGTTCAGTGCATACGTAAGGAAGGCACAGGGTCAAGTTGAGTAGTCCCATGTTGTACCTGCTACTGAGCATTGTAATTATTAATTATCTGCCCTTCACCAGGGCAGGTGTCACAGGAGGTAGAGGTAAAGAGGTAGAGAGAGGTCAGCACAGAGATAAAGGCACAGGGATAGTCTAGGAAGCCTGAGGTCCCTTACTCTGTCTGTCATAGCCAAGGTGCAGGGGTGGGGATACCAAAAAACACTGTGTGCATTGGGTGAGGACATCTCCGCCGCCTCTTTGACTGTGGAAATGCGGCTTGAGACGCAGCAGGTTGAAATAACCTCACATCTGCAAAACCACAGGTTCCCCAACTTTAATCTGTGCCTGGGAGCGGGGCTGCCCATTTTCTACTCTGGCTGTGTCATCAGCTCTGACTCCCAGGAGGTATCAAGTCCCTAACCTTCCATCCCCAGTATGTCTCCTGCTACCTGACCCACAGGCTTATTTATCTACGTCCAATGGAGCGGTAAATTTCCCGACAGCCGTTTCCTCTAATTCTGTAAAGGGCCCGTGCAGCGTCGAGCTCCTTACTTAGCCCCTAAGAATGATTTTTGCTACTCCTTTGCTCCCCTGAACTAATTATTTTAGCATCTCCCCTGCATGCAATTTATCTCTCTTGTTTGAAAGAGGCAGTTTAATTAAGATAAAAGCCTGGCCTTTTCTGCTCTGGGAATTGGCCTCCACTCTTACGGGGCACGTATCTGATGAATGGATGTAACATCAGGCTGACCCAGATCGAGAGAAGCTCCGGGCAGGCTGCATCAGATACATAGCAGTGGAAAGTTAAGGAGAGTGGGATTTCAGGGCCTTCTGTGGGGACTCAGCCCCACCTCTGCCCTAGAATGGGGACTCCCCCACCCACCCACCATAATATTTCCATGCCAACATACCCTCCAACATTACTCCGATGAAAGTAGGGACATTCTGTTCCATAATAATAACTTTACTACTCTGAGTGGCTTCCCACATATTAAAAAAGAAAAAGAAATATTAGACATTTAAAAACTGCATTGACTCTGGGGTCAGATAATTCCATACCCTCCGTCAGTTCTCCGGCTGCATAGACGCTCTCCTCAATGAAATACTCTCCAACATTTCTCCGACGAAAAGAGGGACATCCTAAGGAAAAGCGAGACATTCCGGGATGAAATCAGAAACTGGGACAGCTTCTGTAAGCCCGGGACTGTCCCTGGAAAAAAAGGGATACTTGAAGGGTCTGTGACAAACGTTAAGATTTCACAGCTTTCTTCAGCAGATTCGTGCATTGCAGGGGGTTGGACTAGATGGCCCTTGGGGTCCCTCTACAATTCTATTATTCTGTATCAATGTACATAGTGTTTACACCCATAGACACCCACAGGGGAGACTCTTCTTCTCATTTTTGTGAGAAATTAGTCTACTCCCCTCCACACCACTTTCAGTGTTTAGCTTTGCCTGTTCTTTTGCTCCAAATGCACTGAGCTTATACCCCGAGAAAGTTTATGGGCTTGATTCTGCCTTGCCTCTGTTCCTGCGAACGCAAACTTGTGTGTTTGCAAGTCAGATCAGAAGGTTGCCTTGGACTTGGCCAGAAGGATTGGGAACAAGAGGCTCCTACCATCGCTCTGCACCACTTTGCCGAAAGTGGACGGTGCACAGAGTTTGCATTACATAACGTTCCTAAATTGGGGTTGCTTCCTAGCGGCAAAAAGTGTGCCTTGCCTCCCTTCCTCTTGTGAGCATCTGCGTTAAGATATCGAGTGTGGTGGGATGTGGAGGTATGATGGATATAATGGAGAGCAGGTCACACCTTGTCTCTACTGACCCGCAAAAGGGGAAGCTGTCTGGGAATCGATCTCGCTGCCTTCAGCAGTCAGGTGCCTGCCCTGAAAGTGTCAGTTGACCTCCGGAAGCTCAGCACAGCTCCCAGGCTGGGATCCATCTCAAGGCTCTCAGGGGAGCATCCAGCACACTCTTTGCTTGCTTGCTTTGGCTAAGAAAGGAGCTTCCCTCCTGAAAGGTAACCTACAGTCTGCTCATCTTCCTGCCCACTCCCTTATTTGATAGCTTCATGTGCCTGCTCCAACAAGTACAGTTCCCAGAATTCCTTGCGGAGGGAGCCAAGTGCAGTTCTGTCCATTGGCCTTGCTAGCGAGGGCTGATGGGATTTGTAGTCCAGAGCACCTGGAGGCCACCCAGGCAGGGAAGGCTAACCTAAGCTCACCGTTCCCTCTGTTTCCAGTGGCAGGTCTATGACTGCCATTGCTTATGTAGCCAAAATGGCACCATCCATTCCCAAGACGGGGGGAGCAACTAGCTGGGGGGAACCTCAAGTCTTGCAGGGTTAGGAGGAAAACGAATCCCAGAGCAGCCCAGTGAGGACTGAGCATGCTCAGTGTGTGTGTGTGTGTGTGTGTGTGTGTGTGTGTGTGTGTGTGTGTGCAAGTCATATAATGCAGTCTCAAAAAATGCTGGGTTGGGATGCAGAAATCTAAAAACTTTTTTTTTAAAAGCAATTAAAAGCAGTACAAAGCATGGAATGATGATTGACTGATGCGGGGCAGAGGAGAAGAAACAGAAGCTGGACCCCTGAACAGTAGCGCTCTATATTGCAATGTTCTTCCCTTCTTGCCTTATCCATATAATGACCCTGCGAGTGAGAGAAGCTCAATGGAGAGAGAGTGGTTTACACAAGGCCATCCAGTGAGCCTGGGGGCTGCATGGGAATTGTAGCCGAGGTTTCCAAGTCCCTCTCTCTGCCTGCACTCCTGCATATGGGAGGGATGCACAGAGAAGGGGGCAGTGGTGCTGCTCTGATGCATGGGGTCCAGCAGGCAGCCCCATTCATTGCCAGGGCGCCAGCAAAAGCAGGGTCAATTGCTTTCTTCCAAACGGAGGAATGACGTGGCCAGCTCGGAGTCGGAGGCACAGCTGCTGGAGCAGATCAGCGCCTGATTAATGTTGCACAACTTGTTATATTGTCAGATAATTATCCCCAAACTGTATGACTTTTCTGCTAAGTGGCAGCGCTTAATTGCGTTTTTAATTACGCTGTAATAATTCCAGCCCAGGCTGAGCGAGAGGACAGAGCCTGGCGCGATGGCGGCAAGGCCTGCCAAGAACCATTAACCTGTCTGAGGAGAGAGGAATGGGCCTGCCACAGCCTTGGCACAAGCGGACCACCGCCGTTCACTGCCATGGGGAGGTGCCCCCCAAAATCTCCCAAACATGGCATGAATGGGAAGGACTTGGTGGTGGAAGGCAGAAAGTGGGCACGACTGTAAGGTGCAGTGGTGGCAGCAGGTGATGCTGTCTGCAACCTTTGGAAGCCCCATCTACTAAAAATGAAGATCACGCTCCCCGAGAGACAGCATTGCCAGGGAGAATCTTGGTTCAGTTCACATCTAAATTCCTACCTAATTCCAGTGGCAGATTTAGGGGAGTGTGATTGGTTTGGCCACACTGGACACAGAGCCTCAGGGGCGCCACAGGGGATGACGCAACTATGCTTCGGAATGGAGTGTGAGAGGCTGTGGGCGCCAAATTTTGGCACCGCACAGGGCACCGCTGAAATGTGAGACCCCAAAGTCTGCCACTGCTAATTCACAATATGCTAATGAAACACAACTATCCTTCAAACAAGATGAATTTTAACAGGGAGAAATGTAAAGTACTACACTTGGGCAAAAAAAAAATGAAAGGCACAAATACAGGATGGGTAACACCTGGCTTGAGAGCAGTACATCTGAAAAGGATCTAGGAGTCTTGGTAGACCACAAACTTGACATGAGTCAACAGTGTGATGCAGCAGCTAAAAAAGCCAATGCAATTCTGGGCTGCATCAATAGGAGTATAGCATCTAGATCAAGGGAAGTAATAGTACCACTGGTCAGACCCCACCTGGAATACTGTGTCCAGTTCTGGGCACCACAGTTCAAGAAGGATACTGACAAGCTGGAACGTGTCCAGAGGAGGGCAACCAAAATGGTCAAAGGCCTGGAAACAATGCCTTATGAGGAACGGCTTAGGGAGCTGGGCATGTTTAGCCTGGAGAAGAGAAGGTTAAGGGGTGATATGATAGCCATGTGCAAATATATAAAAGGATGTCATATGGAGGAAGGAGAAAGGTTGTTTTCTGCTGCTCCAGAGACGCGGACACAGAGCAATGGATTCAAACTACAAGAAAGAAGATTCCACCTAAACATTAGGAAGAACTTCCTGACAGTAAGAGCTGTTCGATAGTGGAATTTGCTGCCAAGGAGTGTGGTGGAGTCTCCTTCTTTGGAGGTCTTTAAGCAGAGGCTTGACAGCCACCTGTCAGGAATGCTTTGATGGTGTTTCCTGCTCGGCAGGGGGTTGGACTGGATGGCCCTTGTGGTCTCTTCCAACTCTATGATTCTGTGATTCAGTGTTCACACTTCTTCGAAGTTTGCAGTCCCTCAGCCAGGGCTGACCCACCCATGAGACAAGATGAAGCGACTGCCTCAGGTGGCAGGATTCACCAGCGCAGCAGATCCCAACGTCGTTCTTTCTTCCTCTCTTGTTCTAATTTCGCACCAAGACCTTGCCTCCCCCAGAAAAAGTGCATCTTTTGCACGCCGTGACTTGCAGGAAGCAAGGGCAGGAAGACATGCATCCCAGTTTGGGAACTTAAGGTGTTGAAGGGTATGCAATCTCTTATCTCTGTATCCTGGGGAAACGGATTCCATCAATTGCACCAACAATGGGTTGCGTGAAGGTGTTGTGACTCTTCTTGCTTTCACAGGCTTCGGGCACTTTCTAGAAAAGTCCAGAGTGGGGCAATGAGCAGAGTGATGAAGCAGCCTGGTGTTCCCTCCCTTACAGCACCAGGCCGACGTCTTCCCTGGCTCTTTCCCTGTGTGTGGGCTCTGACAGGCTCTGGCCCAGCAACCCTGACAGGAGCCTGCCTAGGCAACCCATCAGGTTCGGTGCTCGCAGTCCCAGAACACAATTTGGTTCCAGCTGAACGAGAGCCTAAATTTGCCTGTCAATCCTGGCACTCCTACTCTGGGCACCCAGAGGATCGCGCCAGCCGACCGGGGCCAGGAGAAGGGGCCAGGAGAGGTCAGGAGAAGGGGGCAGGCACTCCAGCCGGACTGGAGGAGAGCTCACCTCCCGGCACTAATAAGAAGGGAAAACTCAGCATCTAATCAATAGAGCGGCTGAGTGTAACATCTCCAACCGCCAGCTCTGAAGGAAGGAAGAGGCCCTGTAATTGCAAAGGCAGAGCTTGACAGATGCCTCCTGTCCCAATCAAAGCCAGCAGCCTCTGGGGAATTGCTGGCTCCTGGCTGCTACCTCCTGGTGCCCATCTCCCCACATCTCGCTGTGCAACGACGTGACAGAGACGGGTGCTCAAATGTTGACAGGTCCATCTGACCCGGTGCTTCCCGAACTCCTAGAACAAAAGTCACGAGCTGCAGGTTCCATGTAAATATGTGTCTATCGAAAACATGGCAGTGGTTTTCCCTTTCGGCGGCAGCGGCGGGGGGGGGGGCTTGGAGTAGAGAAGCAGTGGGCAGGGAAAGGATGAAGAACCCCTCTGGACATTTTCTCTGCTACAAATGACACTCTCCCCACCTGACTTACTTCAAAACAGGAGCCAGAAAGGGTTTACCTCCAGTGTTTGCATGAGCTATGCAATCCCACGTTTAGTAGTAGTAGTAATAGTAGTAGTAGTAGTAATACAGTGGTACCTCGGTTCTCGAACATAATCCATTCTGGAAGACCGTTCGACTTCTGAAATGTTCAAAAACCAAGCTGCAAAGGGCTGGTTGCAAATTCAATTAGAAAAATCGAAAAACACGCAGAAGAAGATATTCGACTTCTGAGGCGCGTTCAAAAACGGAATCAATTACTTCTGGTTTTTCGGCGTTCAGAAAATGAAACGTTCAGCTTCTGAGACGCTCGAAAACCAAGGTACCGCTGTAATAATAATTTTATTATTTATACCCCACCCATCTGACTTGGTTTCCCCAGCCACTCTGGGTGGCTTACAGCATATATAAAACATAGAAAAACGTCAAACGTTAAAAACTTCCCAATACAGGACTGCCTTCAGATATCTTCTAAAAGTCAAATAGTTGTTTATTTCCTTGACATCTGAAGGGAGGGCGTTCCACCGGGAGGGCACCACTACCGAGAAGGCCCTCTGCCTGGTTCCCTGTAACTTTGCTTCCTGCAGTGAGGGAACCAGCTGAAGACCCTTGGAGGAGGACCTCAGTTTCTGGGCTGGAGGTGGAGACGCTCCTTCAGGTATGCTGCGCTGAGGCTGTTTAGGGCTTTCAAGGTCAGCACCGACACTTTGAATTGTGCTCATGTTGTTCAGTCGTTCAGTCGTGCCTGACTCTTCGTTACCCATGGACCAGAGCACGCCAGGCACGCCTATCCTTCACTGCCTCTCGCAGTTTGGCCAAACTCATGTTAGTAGCTTCAAGAACACTGTCCAACCATCTCGTCCTCTGTCATCCCCTTCTCCTTGTGCCCTCCATCTTTCCCAACATCAGGGTCTTTTCTAGGGAGTCTTCTCTTCTCATGAGGTGGCCAAAGTACTGGAGCCTCAACTTCAGGATCTGTCCTTCTAGTGAGTACGCAGGGCTGATTTCTTTCAGAATGGATAGGTTTGATCTTCTTGCAGTCTACAATTTGAAAGAATGTGTAGGAGCTGACACTGGATAGGGAGTGTGGATATGCTGGACCTGCTCCCAGTGCATACATTTTCGTCCACAAAATCAGGGCATCAGGAGGGGCGTGCCTTCCAGTCCGGTCCAACGCTCTGGCATTCATCGGCAGGGTTGTGCCAGATCGCTGGACCTTCAGCTCAAACCTGCTGGTGATAAGGCACACTGGCGCTTGTCAGCAGAGGTGCGCCAGAACGCCTTCTAGTCTGGAGCTCTGGCGCTCATCTGCAGGGCTTGCCAGACCTCTGGCGCATCTCTGTGACTCGTGCCAGAGTGAACTGCTTTTGGTCCAGTGCTCTGGCATGAGGATTCGCACCAGAGCACCAGACAAAAAAATGGGACATTCTGGGATGCCAACAGAAATTGGGATTGTCTCCTGTGATTCCAGATGTCCCGCTTAAAATGAGAGTGTTCTGGGGGTGTGCCCAGTGGCATAGCATGGGAGGAGGGTACAGGGTGTCCTCTTGACAGCCCTTGGAATAGAGGACTTTCTTTAATAGAGAATGGCACAGGGACACCCTGGCAGCCATGCAAAAGCCCTCAATTGGACTTTTATTTTATCAATTTTTTGCTTGCTTGCTTTTTTCTGTTTGCTTGCTTTTTTTCCTGCTTCAAACCCTGACTTTTGATCTGGAAAGATCCCCAGACGAGTCTTACACTCAAACAAAGAATAAAAAAAAAATTGACATTGGGACTGTGTTTTAACTCTCACTAGCAGAACTGCGATGGTTTAGAACAGTGGTTCCCAATTAGCTAAGTCCTGCGGAAACCCCTGTTGTTGGTTTTTAAAGCCAAGCCATGGATCCCCTACTTTTGGAGAGAGAAAAAGATATCTCTAGGGTAGTTTTTGTTATGCAAATGGTGCCACAGACCTCCTGGGTGGGTTACGCAAACCCCCTGGGGTCCACAGGCCACCAATTGGTTTACAATATTCTCTCTCTCTCTCTCAAACACACACACACAATGCCCCATATTTCATGAAGTTGTTGTGGCTGCCCCCATTGCCTCTCCACTCCCCACAATCTGTGGGGCTTTTACATACAAATACAATACCTTTATTCAAAACAAAATAAAAAAAATTCTTCCAGTAGCACCTTAGAGACCAACTAAGTTTGTTCTTGGTATGAGCTTTCGTGTGCATGCACACGAAAGCTCATACCAAGAACAAACTTAGTTGGTCTCTAAGGTGCTACTGGAAGGAATTTTTTTATTTTGTTTTGACTATGACAGACCAACACGGCTATCTACCTGTAACTAATACCTTTATTGGCATAAATAAAGCAATAAGCATAAAAACCATCTATGTATATTAAAATTCTAGAACATACAATATAAAGAAGGAAAAGGGAATCCTCGGCACCTGCTGTTATACAGGCCAGAGCTCCCCAGATTTAACTTCAAAAATCCTGGTCAGAAATTGTGCCATAGCTCTAGTCACTTCCGGAGAATCATTCCTCAGCAAGTACTAGGCTACGAATTGTTTATTAGAGGGGACCCTGGGCCATATAGAGGACATCGAAAGATCTTCGTGAAAGGTGTTGAAAAGAGGGCAGTCCAAAACCATATGGTCTATAGAGTCAGGTACATTCTGACCACAAGTGCAAAGTCTGTTCTGGAAAGGGATACCTCTAAACCTTCCAGATAGCACAGCGGATGGAAAGGCATTCAAGCGCGCCAACGTAAATACAGTGTAATGGGGTGACCAGATCATAAAAGTAGTTAGGCATCATTCCATGATGGGGTTGCAGCCCCAGATAGGCAGGGGAGCACACAGGAGGCTGTGCAGGATGTAATTTTTGGAATTCATTGTCTAGCAGCCTCTGCTTGATTAGCATAAAGATGTGTGACTTTTACATCATTACAGAGAGATTCCCCCTCATCTTCCCAAACAGGCATGGAAAACAGCGCTGATCATCTTGGCTGCACCAGTTCCGAATGCCGGCTTCGACTGGGGTGGATGCTTGGAACTGTTTTCCTTTTCCTACATTTCCTTTGCTTTAATATTGCATCTTTATTACACACACAGAGAGAGAGAGTCATTCCTCAAGGGGAGAGAGGAAGGGAGAGGACCGTGCCTCCCTTAGCCAGACAAGGGAGGGTCAAAGGCCACTGCATTTAACATTCTTCCTGGCTCTTAACTGCACAGAAAACCAGTAGAGACAGCATGAGTGAATAGGGAACAGCGGGGAGCTTTTGGTTCAAAGCCCTAAATGCTGCGGCTGGGGCAATTCTCCACATCCCCCCCTCCCCACAAGCACCCCGAGACGCTGCACCTATGAGACTCGGAGAAAACACGGGGAATTTTCAGGCAGCTGCTAGAAATCCATTTTGCAGAGGAGAGCAGGGGCGGGGGGATGTTTGAGAGAAAGCTGTTTCTTTTTGGATCTTGCAGCTTATCCAGGAGATTAGGACGGGGTTGGGAGCCCGCGGGGAAAATGCTTTTCTTAACTAAGCCTCGGGTATGTTGTGGGTGGGGTTCACCAAGGGTCAGGCCTAGGGGCAAAGGAAAGGGTGGTAGGTAGATTAAAATGTGCCATTCACAGCGGATGGGTGCAGAAGTCAGAGGCAGGAGGCTCGGAGGACGCAGCGGACAAGGAGACACAGCCCATGCATTTTGCAGAGATGGGATAATAATATAAAAAGGGGCCTTCCTGCTTCCTGAAAGCTTATACATGATGCAGGTAGGGATGTAGGAGGGCATCAGTTTCGATTCCTCTCAGTATTTCTCACATGCACCGCTGTTTTCTTTCCGCTGCAGTTCATATTCTGCCCAAAACAAAGTTGTTTCATTGTCCACCATGGCAAAATCATGTAGCTTACATAACTGACATGCGTAATTATAAATTAGTTCCTGTCATTACCTTATTCTACGACATGCATTTCAATGCAAACTAATAATAATAATAATAATAATAATAATAATAATAATAATAATAATAAATTATTATTAATAATAAATTAATAATAATAATTTATTTTTTGTACCCCGCCCATCTGGCTGGGTCTCCCCAGCCACTCTGCCAATTAGGGGTGGAATATAATCTA
Organism: Darevskia mixta; assembly: GCA_034641385.1. Classification (NCBI taxonomy): domain Eukaryota; kingdom Metazoa; phylum Chordata; class Lepidosauria; order Squamata; family Lacertidae; genus Darevskia; species Darevskia mixta. Next base: position 2,880,152 of record JAWWNH010000091.1, on the reverse strand, counting down.
TTACATAACATTTGGATACTGAAAGCAACATCAGAGGACAACAATTGCATCTGCTGCATTGATTTCTGCACTTGCCATTTCCACTCCTGTTTTCACAGAATTTTCCCCAACATCCCCAGTGGGAGGTTCTGGGAAAGGACTGTACCATGTCAGAAAACAGTGCATTTGCATCCAGTGCCTGACCGACAGATTTTGCCACGGGGGCAATAGTCTGCAGTGCTGCTCTCCTTATTGTGAACAAATTTTACATAAGCTGCCGCTCGCGTAACCTGCTGCCCTAGACATGTGCCCTCTTTGCCCCTATCAATCCGGGCCTGAATGCATCAGTTCCGATGTCCATACTGCACACGTTTAGGCAGGAATAGCCAGCTGCACAAATATGAGATGGGGGACATATGACTTACTAGCAGTACAGTACATGTGAAAAGGATCTAGGGGTCTCAGTAGACCACAAGCTGAACATGAGTCAACAGCGTGATGGAGCAGCAAAAAAAGCTAATGCTATTCTTGGCTGCATCAACAGAAGTATAATGTTCCGATCAAGGGAAGTAATAGTACCACTCTATTCTGCCTTGGTCCTTGTTTTCTTCTGCTGTGGAGGGTTCTGATTAAACACCAGGAAGAACTTCCCGGTGGTAAGACTTGTTCAGTGGTGGAACGGTCTCCCTTGGAAGGTTGTGGACTCTCCTTCCTTAGAGGTTTTTAAGCATCTATGTTGGATGCTGTAGTTGAGATTCCTGCATTACACGGAGATTAGGCTAGATGACCTTCCAACTCTACAATTCTATGATTTGCATAAATCAGGCTATTCGCACATTTGCATAAATAAGGAACATAATTTAATAATATGGAGAAATCAGTCACATGTCTCAGAGGAGAGCTGAAATGAGCAGGGCTGCCTGAGGAATTCAATTCCTGCATGTTCTTACTCAAACCAGCCTGATCAGCAGCTCCTGGAACATAATTACCCTTCAGATTTCGCACCTCTCTGAATCTTACAATATGGTCCTTGGCTCAAAAGATGTCCTGCAGCACATTAAAAATGTGTATTTCTGGGTGAAACACATTTAGAAATGCACACAATGAGATAAAATATATATTCAGGTACAAATGCCGTGCAATCTTTTAAGAACTGCAGAGTAATGCAGAAATGGGGATGGGGTGGATTTATGAATGAAGAGACAGGTGAGCAGGAATAAACGGACCCATTCATCCCTAGAAATGAATCTGTGCCACCAAAATTCTCCTTTGTGACTCTTTTGCGGAATATTTTCTATTTAACATCCTGATTTTTCTATAGCAGTCATCAACATCACGCAATTACTATAATATTAAATACTGAGGACCCCATTACGGGTCATGTGCAATTCACATCTACCACCAACCTGTTTTTCCCCGCAACACATCTCCCTGGCAACCACCTTAAGAATGTAATTGAAGAGAGGCGTAAAACGTTGATAATAAATAATACATACATACTGTATGTATGTACATATATACAGACTCTCAGGAATCAGATGCAGCTGGCAGCATCCTCTGCGCATCAGCTCAGCCTAGGGATGGGCGAATCTCTCAATTTTGGGTTTTCTCTGTTTCTATCAGTCTGAAGTTCAGTTTCCAACATTTGCACATCAGCTTGCATTTTTTTAAAAAGCCTTCATGGAAATTTATCAACATTCTAGAGTGAATTTCTCCTAATACACACATTCTCCTAATACACCCAGTAAGTTTCCAAGCACAATTCAAAGTGTTGGTGCTGACCTTGAAAGCCCTAAACAGCCCTGCATCCCTGAAGGAGCGTCTCCACCCCCATCGTTCTGCCCGGACACTGAGGCCCAGCTCCGAGGGCCTGGCAGTTCCCTCACTGCGAGAAGTGAGGTTACAGGGAACCAGGCAGAGGGCCTTCTCGGTAGTGGCACCCGCCCTGTGGAACACCCTCCCATCAGATGTCAAAGAGATAAACAACTACCTGACATTTAGAAAACATCTGAAGGCAGCCCTGTTTAGGGAATTTTTTAATGTGTGATATTTTAATGTATTTTAATCTTTGTTGGAAGCCACCCAGAGTGGCTGGGGAAACCCAGCCGGATGGACGGGGTACAAATAGCCCCCTCGCCTAGGGCGCCAGAAACCCTGGCACCGGTCCTGGGTTTGTGTATGCGTGTGTGCTTTCAATGTGCTTTGCATGTATGCAAACTAGATTTGGGTTTTCCTGCTTCACTTTCTTTTGTAATGTCAGCTAATTGGGACCTTCACATCCCAGAAATGCTCCTTGGAGGCCACATAGATAACGCCAAAGTATATGCAGTTCGGGAGGTGGGGCGTAGGGCTCTGCTGCCCCCTGGGATGCTCTCCCCACCACCCGCCCCATGCATGCCTTTCCTGGGGGTCAACCTTCCCCACCCTGACCCCAGAACGGCTGCCTGGGAGGGCTCGTGGCTGGACAGAACTAAATGCTTCCCACCTGTTTACCTTTATTTATTTGGCCGGGGCTCTCTGTCAGCACAGCAGGGGATGATTACAATGGGCAGGAAGCCCCAGGGCCTCAGGTGCAGAGAGTCACCTGTGGGTCACGGGAGGAGACTCCCCTCTATCTCATGAAAGAGACAAGCAGCCATTGTTCTTGCAGACAAAAAGGTTAAGCAGTGCTAATCGGCATCTCTCTGTAGTACACACTCCGTCCCTTGGAAGGGGTGGTAGCAGGAGAGGCCGGTTGCAATCCAGGGCTAGGAATGTCCACCCGTCCTGAATATGGGTGGGAGAAGTGGGGAAGGGAAGGAGTCCTTCTTCCCTAGAGCAAAAGACAGCTCACCACCTTCCAAGGCCATCTGTTGTGGGACTGGACAGCTCATGCCACCAGGCATCTCTTCCTGACGTTTAGCTCAAATTCCTGTCCTTCAAATACCCATTGGCTTGGATGCAACCCTCCTGGAGCAACAGCAAGCATGAGACTCGTAATCTCAGGGTCGTGGGTTTGAACTCCATGTTGGGCAAAAGATGCCTACAATGTAGGCATTGACCCTTGTGGTCCCTTCCAACTCTATAATTCGATGATGATGATGATGATCAGGGGTCGGCAACCTCCGGCCCATGGACTGGATCTGGCCCACGGAGACCGTTTTACCGGCTCACGAGCCACCCCTGAACCGAGCCGCCTGCTTGGCGAGTCCCCCAAGCGCTGCGCTATAAAGGCGCAGCGCGGCACAGGGACTCGCCGAGCAGCGCTGGAAATTGCGTCTGCGCATGCGCAGATACTGGAAATCGTGCCTGCGTATGTCCAGATGCCGAAAATTGCTTCTGTGCGGGCGTGATTTCCGGCATCTGGGCATGCAGAGAAGCAATTTCTGGTGCCATGGACATGCGCAGACGCGATTTCCGGCATCGCGCTGCGCCAGTCCGGCCCACAGACGATCTCCGTGGGAGTGATCCAGCCCATCACCGGTAAACCTTGCCGACCCCTGATGATGATGATGATGATGACGATTAGAGTTGTATGGTGTGTTAGGGGAGGGGCAGTACCTCTGGAGGCTGCTCCTTCATGCTCCTTCTACATCATGCACCTTCTAAGGTGGTTTGTCCATCTTGGGTCCCCACTCAGCTCTCACCTATGGCTCCTAGAAGCTGCCAGCATGCGACAGCGACCACACCCCAGGAAACAGCTTTGACTGGCTGGCTAAACCCTCAGTGAGTTAGTGACTTCCCCTGCATGCAAAGACAGGCTCCAGTGGGTTGCATGGATGAGACCAATAGTGGGTTCAACAGTTAAGAAGGTGGTTTCTGCGCAGGCTGTAGAGGGATGCCAGGAGCAGATGGAGACACCTAATAAAATTATTATTATTATTATTATTATTATTATTATTATTATTATTATTATTATCTAGGAGAAGGAAGAGTCCGATCCCAAACCTTCACTGCCTTGCTGGATATCTTTGAGAGGAGAAAAGGCTCAGGAGTAAACCCTACACAAATCCAGAGTGGAGACCCAAAGGGTGGCGCCTTGTACGCCTCCTTCTGGCACCTCCTGCAGCCAAGCTGGTGCCAAAGGCATTGCTCTGCTTTCCTTTGGAGGAGAGCTGCCTGTCAGTGCAGACAGTTTCAGGCTAGGTGACCCAGTATGAGACAGACTTCTACCTGCCGCTGGATGGCTCTCTGTCCGGGATGCTGCAGTTGCAGCCTGCCTTCGCTGATGCTGCCTTGAGCAGGAAGTTGGGACTCAATGACTTCTGAGGTCCCTTCCAAGTCGAAAGTCCTACGACACACACACACCCCAACCCCAAAGCCTCACAGCCATAGCTGTCAACCCTCCCTTTTTTTGCGGGAAACTCCCTTATTCCAATGCCGTTTCCCGCTGCTGTCCCGGATTGTTGATATCCCTTAAATTTCCCGGATTTCAAAGGAAGCAGCTCCTCTCCCTCCCTGCCGGCCAGGGAGGCTCCTCAGCTGCGTTGCTCGGCTGCCAATTAGGAGTCTGAGACCGACTGGGGGCGGAGCTTGCATGCCTTGTGCAGCCAGACCCTCACGCCCAACCAGACAAGACAGCCTGCCTGCCGTCTACGCGCTCGCTCTTTCGCTCACCCGTTCGCGCGCAGCCTCTGGAGCGCAGGGTGGCGAGGCTACTTGGTGCCATTGCACCGCCTTCGCGGCATCCCTTATTTTCAAATCCGAAAGTCTGAAAAAATCCCTTATTTTCAAATCCGAAAGTTGACAGCTATGCTCACAGCCCTGGCAGCTCCCTGCCTCACTGCGGGTGGTCACGTTTCTCCTTTCCTTGTTTGCCTCCCTGCTCCCCTCCCCTTTCACGCACTGACCCTTTGCCCCAAATTTACGGCTTCTTCCCAGCTGCAGTGAAATCCCCTCCCATGCGCATTGCTCAACCCTCTCCCCTGCCTTGTCCATGCTGGCTCCCCATGTGCATGGACACACATGCGTCCATATACCCAAGCACAGAGCAGCCCAGCGCCCCCCCCCCCTCCCAGTGATCTTTATGGAGCTGCTTCTAATGGGCTCACACAGCTTTATGGGTTACATTAAATATTTCATTCATTCCAGGTCACACATTGCTGCCCGTTTTATGGCTGCTCAGAGCAGCAGGCCCTCTGGCCCCTCGTTGGAGGAACCTGGCGTCCAACGGCCAGAGCAGGGAGGTGATGAAGGATCCCTGGATCTGTGCAGAGAGAGAGAGAGAGAGAGAGAGAGAGAGGAGGAGGAGGAGGAGGAGGAGGAGGAGGAAAGGAAGATAACTGGCCAGGGGTCATTGGTTCAGGCCTTCTGGCAGCAGCCACAGCCAAAGCAGAGATGCCTCTCTTTTTTGCAAGGCCCCAGAGCAATCTCCAGTCCTTCTCCAACTAATGAAAATACCTTACAGATATTGCTTGTAAGTGAAAATATGAGACTTGTAAGGAAGGAGGCGGTAGACGCAGCTCAGAAGCAAAGCATCTGCTTTAAATGCAGAAGGTCCCCAGTTCAATCCCTTGCATCAGAGACGGTTTTAGGTTAGCGCAACCGGTTCAGCTGCACTGGGCGCCACAACAATGGTGTAGAACGGAGCGTGGGGGGGGGGGCTCTGAATTTTAGCATCGCACAGGGCACCGCTGAAATTTGAGAGCCCCAAGTCTAGTAGTAGTAGTAGTAGTAGTAGGTTTTATTACGGCCATTGGCCCACATCAAAGCAACAATAACAACAACAATACATCATATAACATTTACCAGTACAATTTGGACAGTTTTCCGATTTAAAACGACCTCTATATATTTACAGATTTCCAGCTAATTAAAACAGTTTTATTCATTAAAATTCAACATTCGCCCATCTAAAAAATACTTTCAGCTCTATTGAATAAGATTGTACTTTTACAGCTAAGTTCTAGTTCCCATTAATGGTTAATTGGTTTAATTGATGCAAGTCTGCATCTCTGGGTCGGGCTGGGAGTGTCCGCTGCCTGAAATCCTGGACAGTCAGTGTAGCTCAGGGGTACCAAAAGTGGCTAGTACCTTCCCCTCGGGGGGGCTGTGGGGTTACCTGGGGAGTGCTAAGAGGCATGGGGGTGGCAGGGGGCACTGGAGGTGTAAATTACTATCAGGCTTTGAAAAGCCTGGATTAAATTCACCAGTTAATTAAACTGAATAGTTTAAATCGGATTTTGAATAAATGTGCAAAGGATTGCTACTGTTTTCAATTTGGTTGTGACTTTATCTTCCTTAGTGGGTTGAGGAAACTGCTACTCTGAATAATGTTTTTTTTACGGGGTAGTGGGCACTGGGGTTGAGTTTGTGGAACCAAGCGGGGGTGGTCTGAAAAAGTTTGGGGACCACTGGTGGGGATAATATTAAACTAGATGGAACAATAGTCTGGCTCTTCGCATAAGGCAAGTCCCTGTATTCCTAAATTAACTCCACACATTTGCTGACGTCCTTCCTCTTGTCTGTCCTGAGTCAATTTTATTAGATTGCGGAATTCCATTTTACACACACACACACACACTCAAAAGCAGAAATCTGTACTGTCCTGATTATTCTGTGCTTCCAAAACATATCGCCACTTCTCTAAATGCAGCTTACTGTGTGGTAAAGTTTGACATTGGTTTAGGTTGGGGAAGAGGCCTCACAGACAGACCTCCTGCTCCCAGCAATGCCTTCCCAATACACACACAAAACACACAACATCGGCATGGCAACTGGCACATTTTTATTATTGCAATGTATTTGCCTAGACAGGGCCGAGAGTATTATGTGGCGATTAACCGGATTGTGCTCATATTCTGCTCTAGCCCACACCACTGGTGAACGCATACCAAGCGGGCAAAGAAACAAAGAAACCACCCCCAACAGCAAACGGATTAACTCCTGTTCCATTGTTTAAGCTGGGATTCCCCTTATTTCTGTAACCCGAGAGCTGGCTGGAACTGCCTGCCTGTGGCTAGGAGACGAACCTTGTTGGCGGTTTCACTTCAAATGGCTTGCCCCCATCTGTTGATGGGCAACCCTTGGGCCCTGCTTGCTAGAAGGAACACCTCCTTCTGCTGCCTGGTGATATTTTCTGGGGAAACTGTTGTGCCCTTCAGAAACCAGGCTGCTAACCCCAAGGGGCAGGGCCTTCTCTGCTGTGGCCCCATAGCTGTGCAACTCCTTTCTTCTAGAAGTTCCACTTGACTCAATCCATGGGCACTTCTCAGGGAATATGCTCATCTCCCAGAAAACCCTTGAAGCAACATTAAGTGAGCTTCAAGTAGTGCTCCGAAAACACTCAGGATTGGCACTGTCCATAAGAAATCCAGTTGCAGCAGACTTAACTTAAACTTACAATCCTATATAATAAAGTCCCTGTGTCTCTGCGTCCAGTGTCCCTGTGTCCCTGGGTTTAGGCTACTGCACATGTGCCCCGCGGACACAGGGATTGGAGCGCAGAGACTCTATGCAGATGAGACGGTCAGAGGCCGCCAATCGGAAGTGCGGGAGGGGAGGGGCTGCCTCGCCCCGCACTCAAAGAAAGTTGCAGGCTGCCTTCGCCGCTCGGCTTTTACTTGGCGACATCTGTGGCTGCGAAGAGGACGCGTTGCTGGCTCTTGCCCACAGTTGAGCAGCTCGGCCTCCTCCTCCGCTGCCACCGCTGCTGCCACCTCGACGGAGGAGGAGGACGGCCGGCCCGGCCTGGAGGCAGCGGCGGCGAGGAGGACGAGGAGCCTGGGCCAGGCCGACCCCCGGGGAGGGGAGAAGCGGGAGGCGCCCCGAGGAACATGCGGCTCCGGCTGCCCTGCGGCGCGGCCAGCGAGTGAGCTGAGGGAGGAGCTGAGGAGGAGGCCGAGCTGCTCAACTGTGGGCAACAGCTGTGCTGCCGCCGACGCCGGGCTGGGGAAGGGGAGGAGCGCCCAGCCCTCTCCACTGCTTCCGCCGCCGCCGGCACTGCTGCTGCTGCTGCCCTTGACGCCACCTACGCCGGGCACCACAGCAGGGTGCCAGGCAGCTCCTCCGCTTCCTCGGCCCTCTCGCTCGGCGGTGGGGGAAGGGAGCGGAGGGGGGAAGCTGCGGGAAGCTGAAGGGTTAAGGCCGAGCATCCGGGCCCGCCTCGGGCAGGGCGGAGAGCGCTGTTGGCTGCGAGCGGGTGGCGCCGGCGGCGCCGAGAGTGCACAGCCCACGCCGGCGTGCGTGTGCACCCAAGGCCCGGGAGAGGAAGGGTTAAAAAGTTCCCTCGGGTGGGTCTGTCTCCGGGGCTGGGGGAGGAAGGAACCCAGTGGGGGTGGCGGCTCAGGAGTAGTAGCCGTCACGTTCTAGCGCCCGTTAATTTAACGGGCTTAACGTCTACTAGTAACTTATAATAAGTCTAAACCTTAACACTAAGCATACTATGTACAGAACACCACACCAGAAGGAAAAGAGACAGAAAGAGAAAGTGAAACCCAGGCTCCTTCAGGCCTATTATTATAGTCAGCATGACCTTGGCAGAAGAGATAACAGAACCAGTTTAAACCAGCTGTACTCAGCTTCCCAGAAGGAATAACCCAAACATCAGTGAACCTTCTGCTTGCTTCTTTCACACAGAGAAGCTTCCAGAATCTTCTTGAAGTAAGTAGAATAGGAAAGATCTCTACACATCAGGTCAATACTTTCTGCACTAAGAAATGCAAACTGGCAGTCTTTACCAGTAATTTTATGGTTTTAGTCTTTTTGTAAAAACCGTTTTGAGCAGGGGTCAGCAAACTTTTTCAGCAGGGGGCCGGTCCACTGTCCCTCAGACCTTGTGGGGGGCCGGACCATATTTTGGGGGAAAAAATGAACGAATTCCTATGCCCCACAAATAACCCAGAGATGCATTTTAAATAAAAGCACACATTCTACTCATGTAAAAACACGCTGATTCCCAGACCGTTTACGGGCTGGATTTAGAAGGCGATTGGGCCGCATCCGGCCCCCGGGCCTTAGTTTGGGGACCCCTGGTTTTGTTTGTTTGTTTTTACAGCCAAGCGTTGCATAAATTTTATGAAACAAAATAAGTGAATGAATACATTAGAGAAGCGAAGAATCAGAGTTATGCACCTTTTCAGCTCGATGAGTATAGAAATCAGGCTCCGAGTGGCAACAGAGTGAAAGCATCCATGGGCAATGCATTATTAGAGGCAAAGGATCGTGCCGTTCTCCAAAGACCTGGATGTGCCTGGTTGGATCAACAGGGCCCTGTGTCCCTGGATGGTGGCAGAGGTGGAATAAGCAGGGCCAGCTAGGCTGTGTCATATGCGAAATGTGATGGAGGCTGCTCTGCTTCCCTGCTAACCATGCCAGGGAGTGAGAGCCTCTGCCAGCGCTCAGGAGTCTCCATGGGCCGGCCTGTGCTGTCAGCTCCCTGACAGCTGCTGCTGGTCTTGCTCTTCCTCTAAATAACCTCGGACTCTTTTGCAAAGCTGCCGGGAGCCAGATGTTATTGCTACTACATGTGAGGGCGGTGGAGGAGAAAAGTGCCCTGCTTCTTGAGAGACGAGTCCATCAATGCGGCTGCCTCTCTGCACTGTCTTGGGGCAGGTGTGTGTGTGTGTGTATGTGTGTCCCTAACAGTGGAGGTGGGAGAGGGAAACACAGCGAGGCTACTTCGCACAGCGAGGATACCTAGGGCCACATGAGCAACATAAACTGGGATGCCGCTTTAAACAGCCATGGCTCCCCCAAAATAATTCCGAGAGCTGAAGTTTGTTTAAGGTGCTGGGAGTTGTTAGGAGTCCCCTATTCCCCTCCCAGAGCTAAATTCCTCTTCACAGATCTTGACAAGCTGGAATGCGTGCAGAGGAGGGCAACCAAGATGATCAAGGGTCTGGAATCCACGCCGTATGAGGAATGGTTGAAGGAGCTGGGTATGTTTAGCCTGGAAAAGAGGAGGAGACTGAGAGGAGATATGAGAGCCATCTTCAAATCTATCAAGGGCGGTTTGCTGGTGGCGGCGCTCCAGCGCCGTATGGATGGTGCCGGGATCCTCTGCTCGCGGCTGCAGCCGCATGTAGATGATCCTCCGTTCACAGCTGCAGCCGCAAGCAGAGGATCCCGGCACCGTCCGTACGCCGCAGGCAACCCGCTACGTAGCACACATGTGCGGCATCGCTACATACGACACATGTGTTGTACATAGCGCCGCTGCGCATGTGCGCTACGTAGCGACACCCCGCCCCCGGGTGGATGTCATGTTTGCTGCTCCGGGTGCCCGAGCGGCTTCCTACGCCTCTGCCGCTGTGGTCCCCAACTTCTCCTTCTCCTTGTCTCACCCCACTCCCTCCGCATCGAGTCTGAGGCTCCCGCCTTCTCCTGGCATCGCTTTCCCTCTGTTGCTGACTGGCAGGCCGGCATTGTTTTATCTCTTCTCCTTGCTCTCAAAAGCTTTGCCACTTCAAAGGCTCGGCTGCCTGGCAGGCTTTGAAAGCAACGTAAGCTCACTCGGTAAGCCACAGTTGTGTCGATCCCGGAGTCTTGATTATTACACGGAGGCAGATATGCAGGCACATTCGAAATAAACACGGCATCGTTGGGGCTGTTTATTCACACACACACACACACACACCTGTCCGCCCCAAGGTGTGCCCAGCAGATGCAGAAGTTTTCCTGGAAACCTGTGGGAGATTACACGAGGAGGAGGGAGCACAGAGTGTCTCCCCAGAATTGGCCACCATGTTGTGCTTTGGTTCCAGGTGCACCACATGGCAGAGTGTGAGGTGCTGGGGGAGGATTCAGGACATCTTGGAAGCAGGACATCCAAAGGCCAAGTTCCATCACTTTACCTCCTGTGCCACCAGCCACCCTCATCCAAGGGCAAGTCTAGCTGAGCTCTGTGGTCCAAGGGCTGCAATACCAGTCTGTCTTTGCACTCAGTCAACTGTTTGCCAATGGCCAATCCATGTTCTCTAGGTCCTATAAAGCCTAGTGGACCACTTCTCCCATATAAAATGCCCTGGGCCCTGCAATCATAATCTGAGCCCTTCTTCGGGACTGTCGCAACATAATCTTATATATAAAATTTTATTTATTTCATTTTTCAAATTAAATTTTTACAGAGATATATCAGACATAAATAATAAAAACCAGATTCCAAGGAATCTCATGGACTTCCATCCTCCCCTTTGTGGGTCCTGTTAATTTTCATTTCCTTCTAAATCTTTTATGATAGTCAAAGTCTTTTACATCTCCATTGTATCCAGAATTCACCCTTAGACTACAAGTGATATTCTTTTTATCTTTTCTTTTTTATATATATCTTTATTGTCATTGTACAAGTACAATGAAATTGGATTTAAAATAATAATAATAATAATAATAATAATAATAATAATAATAAATAAATAATTAAATAATTAAAAAAATAAATTCATTTTTCATTTAAACAATTGTTTCCCCAACCAAAAATGTACTCAACACGAGTAACAGCAGTAAAAGCCATATGAAACACTTAAAAATAAGGGAGAGCACTGAGCAGCCCTGCGTCTATGCGCGCCGCCATCTTAGAACTCTTATAACTTAGAACTGTTATAAAAAATAACAGAAATTTAAACAAAAAACCAAAATATTCCAATCCTACTGACGATTTTAACTGTTTGCAATGGTCTTTAAGATAAGTTATAATTTCGCCCCATTCCTTATTAAATTTCTGTTCTTCCTGATTTCTGATTCTTCCGGTCATTTTTGCCATTTCGGCATATTCCATCACCCGCCATTCTTCTCTGGTCGGGACTTTGTCTTATTTCCATCTCTGGGCCTTTTCTATGATGGCTCCCTGCTTGTGGAATGCTCTCCCCAGAGAGGCCCGCCTGGCACCTCCGTTCCATATATTTAGGCACCAGGCAAAGTATTTCCTCTTTTCCCAGGCCTTTGGCTAATTAAACCAACTATGGCCTTCTGAACTGTTTTTTTTGTGTGTGTGTGTGTGTGTATTGCTTTTGTTTGTCACTGTGGTGCATGTTGTTGTGTCTTATATTGTAAACCACCCTGTGATCTTCCGATGAAAGTGGTATAAAAATTAAATAAGCAACTAAATAAATAATAATAATAAATAGATGCCTCCCCCCCCCACAATTTATAAAAGGAGGGGCTGATGTGGGGGACCATTTTGTGGTCCCGCCTCTTTTTAGATGTGGGACTCATGTTGTGTTATGCCAAATCCCTCGCAGCAATTTTGTGACCTGCACTCGCAACACTTCCTCAAAATTTGGCATGTGTCCCCTCTCCCGAAAGTGTTTGGCCACCCCTCCAGTAAATGAAAAGCCAGAATCTGTAGGAAGAGCGCATCAATGTAAAAGGTGGATTAAGCCTGCCATAAACCCTCCAAGGGACCCAGGTGGCACTGTGGGTTAAACCACAGAGCCTAGGGCTTGCTGATCAGAAGGTCGGCGGTTCGAATCCCCGTGACGGGGTGAGCTCCCGTTGCTCGGTCCCTGCTCCTGCCAACCTAGCAGTTCGAAAGCACGTCAAAATGCAAGTAGATAAATAGGTACCGCTCCGGCGGGAAGGTAAACGGCGTTTCCGTGCACTGCTCTGGTTCGCCAGAAGCAGCTTTGTCATGCTGGCCACATGACCCGGAAGCTGTACGCCGGCTCTCGGCCAATAAAGCGAGATGAGCGCCGCAACCCCAGAGTCGGACACGAATGGACCTAATGGTCAGAGGTCCCTTTACCCTTTACTAAACCCTCCAAAACAGCACCAGTGATATAAAATGCATCCATATGGCATAGGTGGGTGTGCAAGAATATAATTCCATTAAGCCCAGTCAACACGGAAGCACCACAGAGATGTCCTCAGATTTTCTTTCTCTACACCCGCTTCCCCCAGATAGTTCACGCCAAGAGCATAATTCTTCAGCAAAGTATTCCTGTATTTTTCTCACCAGGCGGCAAATATGAGTGGTCATTTTGACAACTTCTTTGAGGTGGCTGTCAAAAATTCTCACTCGTTTCGAGGGAGGAGGGCTAGCAGGAAGTGGCAGTTGCAGAAACACAGGTATATAGACCAAATTGCACAGACAAACGCGAATAGCACTAAAATAGCTGGTGAATTTTCAGGAGGACATTATCACCTATACGTTCCATTTCTGCGCTCCTTTTCCCCCCAAGCTGGTTTATTGCTTAAATGCACTGCATTTAACCAAATGCCTGGTTAAAAAGGAACGTTTTTGCCTGGCGCCTAAAGGTGTATCATGAAAGCACCAGGCAAACTTCCCTGAGGAGAGCATTCCACAGACGGGGAGCCACTGCAGAGAAGGCCCCGTTCTCGTGTTGCCACCCTCCGGACCTCTTGAGGAGGCGGCACATGAAGGAGGGCCTCAGAAGATGATCTCAGGGTAGGTTCATATGAAAAGAGGTGGTCCTTGAGGTATTGCGGTCCTGAGCCATTTAAGGCTTTATAGGTCAAAACCAGCACTTTGAATTGGGCCCGGCATTCCCATGAAGCTTACTTGGCATGACCTTGAGGGCAGGTCACTGCCTCTCGGCCTAACCATCCTCACAGGGTTGTTATGGGGTGGGGGAGAACCATGTTCACCACCTCCAGCTCCTTGGAGAAAACAGTGGGATAGAAATGCAATTGATTAAAAAAACCCAAAGCAAAGACATCACCTTGCCGACAAAGGTCCATATAGTTAAAGCTATGGTTTTCCCAGTAGTAATGTACAGAAGTGAGAGCTGGACCATAAAGAAGGCTGATCGCTGAAGAATTGATGCTTTTGAATTATGGTGCTGGAGGAGACTCTTGAGAGTCCCATGGACTGCAAGAAGATCAAACCTATCCATTCTTAAGGAAATGGAGCCCTGAGTGCTCACTAGAAGGACAGATCCTGAAGTTGAGGCTCCAGTACTTTGGCCACTTCATGAGAAGAGAAGACTCCCTAGAAAAGACCCTGATGTTGGGAAAGGTTGAGGGCACAAGGAGAAGGGGATGGCAGAGGATGAGATGGTTGGACAGTGTTCTCGAAGCCACCAACATGAGTTTGGCCAAACTGCGAGAGGCAGTGAAGGATAGGCGTGCCTGGCGTGCTCTGGTCCATGGGATCACGAAGAGTCAGACACGACTGAACGACTGAACAACAACAACAAAAACCCAAATACTATTCAACTGCCCATGTTCAGTAAGACCGATCTTATTGAGGGAAGGACTGACCGGGAGGCTCTTCTCCATCTCTGCCACTCACAGTTATAAGCTCATCAGAATCCTGTAGCTCATCAAGGCAGGATCTCAAAAAAGCCACCTCCTTTACCTTCACCACCTGTTCTATCTGTTTCTTTTTACGTATTAATCAAGTGCATTTTTTAAAGAGAGGGAAACTCTCCATGGGGGCCAGTTGCTCAGCGCACTCTGCCTCCCCGCCACATGCAGAACCCGACGAGCCACTCCCACAGAGCCACGGACATCATTTCGCCACATTCCCCGTGTTCTCAAGGGTACATTTTTCAAAAACCAACAGCAACCTCTCGGATCAAGTAGCTTATGATTGAAAATGACGTTGGTTGTTGTTTAAGCAGGAGAGTGAGGAGGTGCGGCAGGGAAGGCGTTGGGGCCGATGAACTGCGCCTGTCCATTATGCGCAGCACCGCTTGCGCAACCCATGCTGCAATGCGGGGAACAATGAAGGGATTTTCCAGCGGTTGCTCCAGCTTTTCAGAGGGCCAAGGTCATCATCTTTTTATATTTTCATAGCATCGCTGATGTGCATTTTACAGAATAACAAGTAAAACCAAGGAGCTTATGCGCTGTTCTTGGGAGCTGGCGTGGTACTGACCCTGGACGCAGCCACACCATGCAATTAAAGCTCCGTAATGCCCCTTTAACCAGTTCTGACTTCCCCTAAAGACTCCTGAGAGCTGTGTCTTGTTAAGGGTCCCGAGAGTTGTTAGCAGACCTCCTCTATTCCCCTCCCAGAGCTGCAAATTCTCAGAGTGGTTTAACAATCCATTCCTCTTCCCAGGGAACTCTTCTTTGTGGGAACCCATAACTCTTTAAGGGACATGGGTGGCGCTGTGGTCTAAACCACTGAGCCTAGGGCTTGCTGATCAGAAGGTCGGCAGTTCGAATCCCTGCGACGGGGTGAGCTCCCGTTGTTCGGTCCCAGCTCCTGCCCACCTAGCAGTTCGAAAGCACACCAGTGCAAGTAGATAAATAGGTTCCACTCCGGCGGGAAGGTAAACGGCATTTCCGCGCGCTGCTCTGGTTTGCCAGAAGCGGCTTAGTCATGCTGGCCACATGACCCGGAAGCTCATGTGGCTTCTACAAACGCCGGCTCCCTCGGCCTATAGAGCGAGATGAGCACCACAACCCCAGAGTCGTCCGCGACTGGACTTTACTGTCAGGGGTACCTTTACCTTCACCTTTATAACTATTTAAAGTTGCTTCATTAAAGGTATGGTGTGAATGTGGCCCTAAATGCAAAGAAGCCAGCTTCAAATCTACACTCGGCTGCATTGCCCCCTAGATGATCTTGAGCTAGTCACTCTCGGTCAGGCTATCCTACCTCACAGGGTCATTGTGGGGACAAAATGGAAGAGGGAAGGATATCCCTGCATTGCAGGGGGTTGGGCTAGATGACCCGTGGTGTCCCTTCCAACTCTACAATTCTATGTTTCTATGATCAGAGGCACTATGCTTTTGAATTCCAGTTGCTGGGAAACAACAGCCAGGCCTTGCTTGTAGGCTTCCCAGAGGCATCTGGTTGGACACAGTGAGCACAGGATGCTGGATTTGATGGTCCATTGACCTGACCACACTTTTCTTATAATCTTAGAGAGGTGGGAGGATTTCTGTTTTTTTAACATGCAGTGAGAATGCATATTTCAGTAGCGGGGGAGATAACAAAGCGAGGGTAGAAATAGCAGAGACAAAAGCCTTATTATTCCATCTATTTATGTATTTATTTGCAACACTTTAAGCCCGCTTTTTGTACCTGGGTACAAGCTCAAAGAGACGTGTAAACAGAAACTTGAAATAACAAAAACTGTCATTAAAACAATGCAGCTTTCGGAACTGCTGAACAGCAAATTAAAATGACAATCGTTAGCACAAAACTCTAATAAAGGATCATTGGGGGGGGGGGGAGACCCAAATAGAAAATCAGCAGTAAAGCTTTTGAAAATAATAAATTGTCTTAAATTGCTGCCAAAAGCCGTAGAAAGAGGAAACCAATCGGAGATCCTTTGGGGGGATCTGAAAGGAACGCATTAATAGAGGAGGCTGCCAGATAGCTAAGTTTGATCTATCTCGCTCACTCTCGCCTGTTCTGATTGACAGCAACTCAGAGAGGCAGGTATCTTTCCTAGTCCTGCTGCTTACCTTTACCTGGAGATGCCAGGCAACAAACTGGCTGCATTCTTGCGTTATATGTAGGGCTGCCTTTGAAGATGGTTTGGAAACTTCAGCTGGTGCAGAATTCAGCGACCAGGTTGATCACTGGAGGAAGACGGTTTGAGCATATTACACCGATCCTGGTCTGACTGCACTGGCTACCAATTAGTTTCTGGGCCCAATTCAGTTCGGAGGGTGGCAACATGAGAACGGGGCCTTCTCTGCAGTAGCTCCTCATCTGTGGAATGCCAGTGTGGTGCAGTGGTTAAGAGCGGTAGACTCGTAATCTGGGGAACCGGGTTCGCGTCTCCGCTCCTCCACATGCAGCTGCTGGGTGACCTTGGGCTAGTCACACTTCTTTGAAGTCTCTCAGCCCCACTCACCCCACAGAGTGTTTGTTGTGGGGGAGGAAGGGAATGTTAGCTGCTTTGAGACTCCTTCAGGTAGTGATAAAGCGGGATATCAAATCCAAACTCTTCTTCTCTACCCAGGGAAGTTTGCCTGGTGCCTTCATTACACACCTTTAGGCGCCAGGCAAAAACGTTCCATTTTAACCAGGCATTTGGTTGAGCTGTTTGACATCCTATACCCTTCTAAAATGTGGCTCTTTTCTTGGGGGGTGTTATTGGGTTGTTGTTTTTATTCTGATTACATATGTTGTGATTTTTCTGTGAACCGCGGTATATAAACTCAATAATAATAATAATAATAATAATAATAATAATAATAATAATAATTAATAATAATAATAATAATAATAATAATAATAATTCAAACCCAGCCTTCTGGGCTTCTGCCCACAAAGCCCTGCCCTGGTGGCACTGCTGTCTTGTATGCTCATTGTGTTGGATATTTATTTTTGCAATAAATTGGGAAACCGTGAAGCGGGAGGGAGGGAATTTGATGCTCAGTTGGGCAATATATAAAGTGACTTTTAAGAATATGTTTAAATGTAAAAAATAAATAAATGGAAAAGCAATAAAAGGTTATTTTAAAAAGATCTTTGTTTTTACCAAGAATTATCGCTGTGTCCATTACTGCGATACTTGACTGGCTGGGGGCATGCACTGAAGATTCACCATCTCCCTCCCCCAAGCTATACCCACCAGCCGCGTTCTGTGCTTGTCATAGTAAAGTAAAGGTACCCCTGACCATTGGGTCCAGTTGCGGACGACTCTGGGGTTGAGCTCTATAGACCGAGGGAGCCGGCGTTTGTCCGTAGGCAGCTTCTGGGTCATGTGGCCAGCATGACTAAGCTGCTTCTGGTGAACCAGAGTAGCGCATGGAAACGCTGTTTACCTTCTTGCTGGAGTGGTACCTACTGTATCTACTGTACCTGATACCTACTGTATCTACCTACGGTATCTACTGGCACTTCATGCTTTGGAACTGCTAGGTTGGCAGGAGCTGGGACCGAACAACGGGAGCTCACCCCGTCGCGGGGATTCGAACCGCCGACCTTCTGATCGGCAAGCCCTAGGCTCCTTCTGATCGGCAAGCCCTAGGCTCAGTGGTTTAGACCACAGCGCCACCCACGTCCCTGTGCTTGTCATACCACCCCGATTTCAGAAAGACACCAGAAGCTGGCTGCCACGACTGGTGGTCCACAGTGCATCTGGATGGATCTCCTATTCCACCTCCAGACCTTAACTAGTGGCAGTTGACCTCTGAAAGTCCTTGAAGTACAGGACTGTTCTCAGCAAAGTAGGAGACATGGCCGCCGCCCTACCAAGCAGATCCGGAACTCTTGTCAGCGCCGGGTGATGTATTTATTTTTCCAACAAGACTAAATGCTGTGCTGACAGCTTTGACTTTTCAAAATCACAACCGGAACATTTAGAAAAGAATGTATTAATTGACCTTGATGTAGAAGGGACGGGGAAGGAAGACAGAAAGAAACAGATAATAGGCCAAGTGTTTTGCAAAGATGCCGCATGTTCTCGTTCAGCCTACTGTGCCATCTTCTAAAGCTGTGTGCGTTTGTACTTTCGGATAGATTACAAAGCGGCCAAGAAGGCTCTCTGTTGTCCCAGAATCAGGCACCAGAGGAGTTTTGTCTTTTCCTCCTATCCTGATTTTCACACCTCTCTTTAGCCCGGATTTCAAGGAGGTGGACGTGTT
Source organism: Darevskia mixta (assembly GCA_034641385.1). Classification (NCBI taxonomy): domain Eukaryota; kingdom Metazoa; phylum Chordata; class Lepidosauria; order Squamata; family Lacertidae; genus Darevskia; species Darevskia mixta. Next base: position 2,861,741 of record JAWWNH010000091.1, on the reverse strand, counting down.
TCCAGACACACTTCACTAAGTGGGTGTGAGTGGGAGGCTGGATGCTGCTGCAGGCGGAAGCGCAGAGCTGTCAGAGGGTGTAAGGCATAAGTCTGCGTTAATTGGGGGCTGGGGGGTGGTGGGGGTGGACCATTTCCACCCAGCTCTGCACCATTCCCTGGGCACACAGATTTTCTTCATAAGTGTTCTTTCTGCCTTGCCATTTAGAATTCACCTTTCCTAGCCACATGCACAAAACCCATTGTTAAGGATTTCAGAAATGGGAGTGCCTGATCACCTCATCCGTCTCCTGGGAAATCTCTCTGTGGGACAAGAAGCTACAGTTAGAACTGGATATCAAGAAGATACAGTTAGAACGGGATATGGAATAACTGATTGGTTCAAAATTGGGAAAGGAGTACGACAAGGCTGTATATTGTCTCCCTGCTTATTTAACTTATATGCAGAATTCATCATGCAAAAGGCTGGACTGCATGAATCCCAAACCGGAATTAAGATTGCCGGAAGAAATATCAACACCCTCAGATATGCTGATGATACAACCTTGATGGCAGAAAGTGAGGAGGAATTAAAGAACCTTTTAATGAGGGTGAAAGAGGAGAGCACAAAATATGGTCTGAAGCTCAACATCAAGAAAACTAAGATCATGGCCACTGGTCCCATCACCTCCTGGCAAATAGAAGGGGAAGAAATGGAGGCAGTGAGAGATTTCACTTTCTTGGGTTCCATGATCACTGCAGATGGTGACAGCAGTCACGAAATTAGAAGACGCCTGCTCCTTGGGAGAAAAGCAGTGACAAACCTAGACAGCATCTTAAAAAGCAGAGACATCACCTTGCCGACAAAGGTCCGTATAGTTAAAGCTATGGTTTTCCCAGTAGTAATGTACGGAAGTGAGAGCTGGACCATAAAGAAGTCTGATCGCCGAAGAATTGATGCTTTTGAATTATGGTGCTGGAGGAGACTCTTGAGAGTCCCATGGACTGCAAGAAGATCAAACCTATTCATTCTGAAGGAAATCAGTCCTGAATGCTCACTAGAAGGACAGATTCTGAAGTTGAGGCTCCAGTACTTTGGCCACCTCATGAGAAGAGAAGACTCCCTGGAAAAGACCCTGATGTTGGGAAAGATGGAGGGCACAAGGAGAAGGGGACGACAGAGGACGAGATGAAACAAAATAAAATAAAATAAATTCCTTCCAGTAGCACCTTAGAAACCAACTAAGTTTGTTCTTGGTATGAGCTTTCGTGTGCATGCACACTTCTTCAGATACACTGAAACAGAAGTCACCAGACCCTGATATATAGTGAGAGGGTGGGGAGGGGTATTACTCAGAGGGGTGGTGGAAATGGGTGAAAGGTTGATAGCTGTGGTAAACCTGTTGACGACTGTTAACGGCTGCAATTAGTCTTACAGGAAAAAGCGAGGGGTGAGAAGGTTAAAAAAGCTTTGTCATGTATAATGAGATAAGAATCCAATGTCTTTGTTCAGACCAGGTCTCTCCATGGTTTTAAGCTTGGTAATGAGTTGCGGACGAGATGGTTGGACAGTGTTCTCGAAGCTACCAACATGAGTCTGACCAAACTGCGGGAGGCAGTGGAAGACAGGAGTGCCTGGCGTGCTCTGGTCCATGGGGTCACAAAGAGTCAGACACGACTAAACAACTAAACAACAACAACAGGGAGCGGTTGTTTGTTTTGTATGGGGGGTGGGAATCAGCTATTTTTTTAAAAAACAAGCTCAACGTTTGCTACAGGTTAACAGTTAGACATACCTGCACTGCTGGAAGAAGTGGCTCATCTAAGGTGAGGGAACCCCAAGTGGGGTGTGTGTGTCTGTGTCTCTCTTTGTACAGTGGTACCTCGGGTTACAGACGCTTCAGGTTACAGACGCTTCAGGTTACAGACTCTGCTAACCCAGAAATATTACCTCGGGTTAAGAACTTTGCTTCAGGATGAGAACAGAAATCCGGAAGCGGCGGCGCAGCGGCAGCAGCAGACCCCATTAGCTAAAGTGGTGCTTCAGGTTAAGAATGTTTTCAGGTTAAGAACGGACCTCCGGAACGAATTAAGTACTTAACCAGAGGTACCACTGTATTGGTGTAATGAGCAAACACCACTTGTCATGCTGCAGTGTTTATTATATACATGTTATATAAAAGTGCCCTGGCATTTAGCAAGAGGGGAATTTAGAGTGAAGGTGTGGCAGAATGTTCCACCTGTATCCCTGCAAGATTTCAAATTTGCAGAGAGAGAATAGCAAGGCGTTGTGATCTCTTGTCAACCTGTCCACGCCCTGAGGTCATCTACAAGGTTGAAAGATTTGAGATAGGCGAAAGAGGGACTTATTCACAAAGCGCATTGTTAAACACCGGAACTCTCTCCCACAGGAGGCAGGGATGACCACCAACTTGGATGGCTTTGAAAGAGGATTAGGGAGCTTCATGCGGGGCAAGGCTATTAGTGGGTGTTAGCCACAATGGCTGTGTTGTTCCTGCATTGGAGAAATCATGTGCCTGAATACCAAAGGCTGGGAGGGGAGAGGGCTCTTGAGCTCATGTCCTGCTTGCTGGTTCCCTACAGGCATCTGGTTGGCCACTGTGAGAACAGGATGCTGGGCTAGATGGGCCAGTGGTCTGATACAGCAGGACTCTTTATGTTCTAGAGCATGGGTAGGCAACCTAAGGCCCGTGGGACGGATGCAGCCCAATCGCCTTCTAAATCTGGCCCGCAGACGGTCCAGGAATCAGTGTGTTTTTACATGATGTCAGGGGTGCACCAGATGAGCAGGAGTGGTGGCAAGCCCCCCTAGGCAAAGCGGCAACTACGGAGGAGTCCAGAGAAATGGAGAGATTCTTACCTGAAGAAGACTGGTGGCGACACTCCTCAGAAGAGGAAGAAGCAGATGGGGAAGAGATAAGGCCAGAACAGGAGGAGGAGGAAGTTGAGCCAGAATCAGGCCCTTGTGAGGAGAGGAGCCGTAGGGCCCCCTCCCCTCCTCCCATCTCAGCTGTAGAGCGTAGAGCTGAGAAACGAAGGGAGCAATTGGAGGCAGTTGCAGCTCGTAAAAGGCGTGGTGATGAGCTGGCTACTTAAGGAAGGCCGGCTGCTTCCCTCACCAGCACCTGCAACTGCTGTGCTGAAGCACGTGGTTGTGCCTCCTCATCCTTATCCTGATCCTGATCCTGTGTACCTGACTTCGGCTGGTTCCTGACTCGGACTGCTCCTGACTTTGGCTTCTCTTGACCCCCGGTACTGACACCTGACTTCGGCTGGTTCCTGACATGCGGACTGCTCTTGACTTCGGCTTCTCTTGACCCCGGTGCTGATACCTGGCTTTGGCATGCCATCCTGTTGGTGCCATAACACATGAGTAGAATGTGTGCTTTTATTTGAAATGCATCTCTGGTTTATTTGTGGGTCATAGAAATTCGTTCATTTCCCCCCCAAAAAATATAGTTTGGCCCCCCACAAGGTCTGAGGGACAGTGGACCGGCCCCCTGCTGAAAAGGTTTGCTGACCCCTGCTCTAGAGGCTCCATCCTCTAGCAATCCCACCCTCAGACATGAAATGGATGGTGAAAGGAGAAAGAGAACCTTCTCAGCTGTGGCACCCAGCTGTTGGATCTTTCTGCCCAGGGAAGCTCTCCTGTTGTCTCCCTTTCTAATTCGCTTGGAGCCAGTCAAAGTCTCTTTTATTATCCAGTCCATTTTAAAACCTTTCAATCATTTACACACAGCTTAAGCTTGCTGCATTGACATTATGAGCTACCGGACCCAATTCATGGCATCGGCGGTGCACACTGTGGCCTTGCCCTCCATGGTGAGCAGGTTTTACTACCCCAAATTGCAGGAGCATAAACAGTAGAGATGCATTCTCCACGACAAAGCCCTGTTTCTTTGTGGTCTTGCTTCTGGAAGCAGCCTAGCTACTTATCTCCCATTTCCTGCTTGTACATTTCGTCCTCAGCTCCATTTAATGCTCTTAGTTTCTCCTTGACCAAGGTCACTTCATTACTGCTAGTCCAGCTCACCACTCGCCTGTCAAAGGCAGTGATGCTTCTGAATTGCAGTTGCTGGAAACCACAGGAGGGGAGAGTTGCTCTTGTGCTCAGGTCCTGCTTGCAGGCTTCCCATAGGCATCTGGTTGGCCACTGTGAGAGCAGGATGCTGGACTAGATAAGCCTTTGGCCATATCTAGCAAGGGTCTTCTGATGATCTTCTGTTCTCCACTTGACAGAGAAATACGTGAGTCATCCTAGCATCTCTACAAATGTTCAGAAAAGCACCTGCATATCAACAGCACCCTTGTAGGACCAGGTCACCAGCTGGGCAGGTGGGCACCTCCTGCCACAAGTGGTAACAACAACATTAGGAACTTTGGGGACACTCCATTATGTAAATGAAACACTGCAAATTTGGGCCAGGTTCATCTGATTCTATAGTGCAGGGTTGGAGCGATCAATTGGAGCTGGACTCCAAAACCCATCATCCCTTGCCAGCATGGCCACTGGTCGGGGTTGATGGGAGTTGTATGAGGTTCTTATAAGCATCTTATATACAATTTAGAATTCCTTTTCAGGCCAACCAGAAGAAGATTCACAAAACACAGATTAAAATCTGGGTATCCCATTGTTGGAGGGACCCAGGTGGCGCTGTGGGTTAAACCACAGAGTCTAGGGCTTGCTGATCAGAAGGTCGGCGGTTCAAATCCCCGCGACGGGGTGAGCTCCCGTTGCTCAGTCCCTGCTCCTGCCCACCTAGCAGTTCGAAAGCACGTCAAAGTGCAAGTAGATAAATAGGTACCGCTCCGGCGGGAAGGTAAACGGCGTTTCCGTGCGCTGCTCTGGTTCGCCAGAAGCGGCTTAGTCATGCTGGCCACATGACCCGGAAGCTGTACGCCGGCTCCCTCGGCCAATAAAGCGAGATGAGTGCCGCAACCCTAGAGTCGGACACGACTGGACCTAATGGTCAGGGGTCCCTTTTACCTTTTATCCCATTGTTGGAGTTCTGTTGGAATCAAACCAGCACAAGTATACACACAGAGAGTTGTTCCCATGGACTTATTTCAGGAATATTTTGGTTTGTTTGCCTTTGAGATACTGAGTTGTGCATGCCATAATTATTTTGGCATTGTATATATTATTTAAGAGTTCATGTATTAGAAGGTGTTGAAATGTCGCACATTATGGTGAATCAATTTTGCAAACCACATACAGAGTTGTTTAGTTTGGGAGTTGTAGTCTGGCAGCACCTGCAGCCTTGCAGGTTTTCCCTCCTTAGTATGGCTCTCCAAAAACCTGCAACGGCTCTTTGAAAGAAGGGGGAACCACAGAGGAAAAGAAGAAAGCAGCTCTCCATCTGCTCCACCGAAACTCCAGCTGCATTGGGTCTCCTCTATCACAGCTGTCACCTGGTATCACCCATCCCAGTAGGCTGTCTAGCTGGGAGAGATGGGAAGCCGTGCTGTTCCAATGCCAGTTCCCCCAGGCATCTCCTGCCCCCAAACTGTTTCCACGACAAGATCTACTAGCTAGGTAAAGGTAAAGGGACCCCTGACCATTAGGTCCAGTCGTGTCCGACTCTGGGGTTGCGGCGCTCATCTCGCTTTATTGGCCGAGAGCCGGCATACAGCTTCCACGTCATGTGGCCAGCATGACAAAGCCGCTTCTGGCGAACCAGAGCAGTGCACGGAAACGCCGTTTACCTTCCCGCCAGAGCAGTTCCTATTTATCTATTTGCACTTTGACATGCTTTCGAACTGCTAGGTGGGCAGGAGCTGGTACCAAGCAACGGGAGCTCACCCTGTCGCAGGGATTCGAACCGCCGACCTTCTGATCAGCAAGCCCTAGGCTCTGTGGTTTAACCCACAGCGCCACCTGAGTCCCTAGATCTACTAGCTATTTAACTTTAATAATTGGTGCCTGGGTTTTCTTCCCCTCCCCTCTTCCTTCCCTGTCCCTCCTTCCTTGTGTGCCGTGTCTTTTAGATTGTAAAAGACAAGGACTGTCTGGTCCGAACTGATTGCATGCTAGTCGCCTGGGGGTAATGGGGAACAAATGCTATATATAAATAAATGTATCATGCACTTTCAAAGCCCTGAAGGGCTTTTGTCTGTCTGCATCGTCGGCTCATCACCGCAAACCTGCAAAAACTCCCTTCCTGATTTCTGTCACCGCGGCCATGCTTGGGCTCAGTGTTCTGCACTCTGATGCGCCACCGACTCAGGTGGGAGCCACTGACACATTCAAAGAGCTTTGCATTTGTCCCTTTCCCACAAGTCCAGCTGTGCTTGTGATTTACACTTCTGAGTTTTCTTAAGTGGAGCTATTTCAATCTTCCTGACCAGTAGCCACTTCCCACCCCGCACCCCCAAGCCTTCCTCTGCCAAGGCCATCTTCCAATTGCCCATAAAACCGGGAGGAATTTTCCGCCATTTAACCTACGTGAGATATTTACAAATTCGGCCTCCCCTCCAGTTTCTTGTTGATTCAGGGCTTTTAGTTTAGTATTTGCCCGCAAAATAATTAGCTCAGAACAAAGGGGCAGCAGTGAAGCCAGGGGAGAGAGAGATTTAGGGCCTGTCTACATCCCCAGCCTCCGACCAGAAGGCCACTGAGGCTGTAAAAAGTGTAGAACTGCTTAAAACGCGGATCTTCTTCTTACTTTTTTTTAATAATATAAAACGCGGATCTTCCACAGCTCATGGAGAGTCTTCACATTACCAGCTGCTGCCAGGAATGATGCAAAAAATGAAATTTGGAGGGCTAAGGATGGATGAATTCTTCCATTTCTGGACTGTGTAACTTTAGCACTTATGGCCACTCATAAGTCTGCCCTGACCTGTTTCTGCATTTTTAAAAAATCAAGTGAAGAACTGTATTTAAATCATTCAGGAACAGGCACACAAATAAAAATAAAAAAATTCATTCCAGTAGCACCTTAAAGGTAAAGGGACCCCAGACCATTAGGTCCAGTTGTGACCGACTCTGGGGTTGCGGCGCTCATCTCGTTTTATTGGCCGAGGGAGCCGGCATATAGCTTCCAGGTCATGTGGCCAGCATGACTAAGCCGCTTCTGGCGAACCAGAGCAGCGCACGGAAACGCTGTTTACCTTCCAGCTGCAGTGGTTCCTATTTATCTACTTGCACTTTGACGTGTTTTCGAACTGCTAGGCAGGCAGGAGCTGGGACTGAGCAACGGGAGCTCACCCCGTCGTGGGGATTTGAACCGCCGACCTTCTGATCAGCAAGCCTTAGGCTCTGTGGTTTAACCAACAACGCCACCTACGTGGAGATTTGAACCCTGGAAATGATGAACATCTGAGCCATTTATATGTTTATTGGTTTCTTTTCCATGGTTGTTGTTGTTGTTGTTGTTGTTGTTGTTGTTGTTGTTGTTTCTTCTTCTTCTTCTTCTTCTTCTTCTTCTTCTTCTTCTTCTTCTTCTTCTTCTTCTTCTTCTTCCTTTTAGCACAAAGAAAAGCAAAGAATCTAAATTCTCAAGGCTTCTATTCTGCTTGACTTCCGTTCTGGTTTCTACGATTCCACTAGGCTTTGCTTACTCATTTTCAAGACAACCTCTATTGCCTTAGGGCAGTGGTGGCTAACCTTGGCACTCCAGATGTTTTGGAACTACAACTCCCATCATCCCTAGCTAACAGGACCAGTGGTCAAGGATGATGGGAGTTGTAGTCCCAAAACATCTGGAGTGCCAAGGTTAGCCACCACTGCCTTAGGGGGTAGCAACTTGTGAAGTGTGTGTGAGAGTTTGGGGACATGTGGAATCCATACAGCCTTGAATCTGAGGGCTGTGGGCACCGAAAGAGAGTCTGGCTCCTTCCTTACACCCCAAATGCTCTCCCCTAGCTTCTTCCTCTTCAGAAGGCAACGAGTAACAGGAGGGGGACATGGCTTGGCTAAAATCGGAGTGAATCAGGAGGTGGGTTGGTGGGTTTCATTAACAGCCTTCCTAGATTTCTCCCCATAATTCAAGCGCCAGGATTGCGATGCTGGGCTGTATGAATGAATGAATGAAACTGTTCTCTCTTATTATCCAAGGCCCCAGCACTCATCAGCTGAACAACACAGCTATTAATCACCCCTTGCACACGCATGCGTGCCAACAAACACACATGACACAACTTTTCGCGTGAGCACAAAAGCCCAGACACCCCTGCTGACAAAACACTCATTTCCTGCTCTTTGGCCCCTTGGGCTGAGCCAGCGGCACTGAATCTGCTTCCTGCCTTGGAAGCCAGGAGCAGCTAGCCTGCACAAACAGCTCCCAGGTAAGGGACAAACAGCTTCCACCGTCTGCCTCCCCTGTTGGATGCAGCATGCTTCAGAGCCCTGCTTTTGTGGGATTTCCAGAGGCATCCAGCTGGCTTCTGCGAGGACAGAAAGGGGGACTAGATGGGCATTTGCAGTCTGATCCATCAGAGCTCTTAGGAACATAGGAAGCTTCCTTATACAGAGCAAGACCCATCTAGCTCAGTTCTGTCCACACTGGCTGGCAGAGACTCTCTGGGATTTCAGACTTTTTTGTTTTTTATTTTATTTATTAAAAGGCCTGGTTGAAGAGGAACGAAAGCGCCAGGCGAGCCTCTCTGGGGAGAGCGTTCAACAAGTGGGGAGCCACCACAGAAAAGGCCCCTTTCTCATGTTGCTGCCATCTGCATCTCCCATGAAGGGGGCACACGAAGAATGGCCTCAGGTGATAAGCGCAGGGTCCAGGTCATTTCATATGGAGTTCTCTCCCAACCCTACTTGGAGATGTGAACTGGGATTAAACCTGGGATCTTCTGCAGATGCTCTAACCTTTGAGCTACATCTCCTTTGGTTCTTAAGCCCGATGAGAGTTCTAGTTCCTGTGTGCCAGCTGACTGGTCAACAGGAGGGAGCCAGACCTCTCTGAAAGTGACACATGCGAAATGCAGACGTATAACTGTCTGCTGATTCCAGCACAAAGGGAACAGAGGAAAGAGGGTTAAAAACAACAACCCCAAAGCAGTGTCAATGGAGGCAAAATTTGCAGCATAAGTAAAACCAAAGTCTTGTGTATTTATTTCCTTACATGTCTATCTCCTCTTCCTTTAATGTAGAACCCAAGGCAACATACAGTTTGTTCCTAAGCCGCCTCCCATTCAGACCCAGCCCTACTTCGCTTGAGAAAGTAAGCTTTATGGGAAAGATTGGTGTAGATAGCTCCTTGTACGTGTGCCAGAAGGATGGCAAGCCAGGTAGAAAGGTTAGATTAGGAACAGCGGAAAAGAGAACCCTGCAGAACACACTGTGATTCAAGTATCAAATATGAAACACCCAAGTGGGAAGTGTGACAGGGCAAAAAGAGGGGAAGGAAAACCAGGTGTTCTGTAACTTTCAGGCACACCGGGATGCTCTCAGCTCCCTGGGCCCCTGCCAGTCCATTGCACCTGCAGACATGGCCAAAGATCAATAAGCAAATTGCAACCTATTGATTCTGTTAAGACCTTTCGGCACCCTTTAATGCCCTTGAACAGAAACTGCTGGTTGTAACAAAACCATGGCAGTGGTGCTTTGGTACCTGCCCTGCAGCAGCTGCCTGGAGCCATTGAGGATATTATAATCCAGCCACCCCCAAACTCAGCCCTCCAACTGTTTTGGGACTACAATTCCCACCATCTCTAGCTAACAGGACCAGTGGTCAGGGATGATGGGAATTGTAGTCCCAAAACAGCTGGCGGGCCGAGTTTGGGGGTGCCTGTTATAATCACTGGAGGAGGACATAGACCAGGTCCCTGCATGCCTGTGCCCCTTGTGCTGAGCCAATGAAAACCACAGAGCAGAGGGCAAAATACTATCCATTTTGGCCTGCAGCTCCACTCCTGAGAGCCCATTGGTTCTCCCTGACCCAGCCCAGCTTTAAAAGCCTCCAGTCTATGCCTTGGCAACAGTCTACTTTAGGCCTTGCCAGATTCCTTCCTTCTTGCAATTGCCTACAGCCTGCTCTTGTTTATCCCATTCCCCACAAGTGTCCGGAAAAACTGGGACATCACATTTTTTTGTCATGAGAAAACGGTGGCTATTTTGGTTGTCAATTCTCACGTGATTTTGTGGCATGATTTCCCTTGGAAAAAAGTGCTTTTGGGGGGAGGGCAAGCATTTCTCTTCCTTTTAGTAGCCTTGAACTTGGCATGCTCCCTTACACCAGTAGACCGTGATGTACTTGGCTCCTCTGGTGAGTCAGGCTCAGGTATCCCTGAGGGTCTTTGCTCTGGTTCTGCATCAGCCTTGAGACTCAGTTTCAGGAACCCAATCCAGTCTCTCAGAAAGTGGTACAGCAGCCCTGGACTTGGCTGGCTCACCCTCTGGGTCCACAACACCGGGTGAATTTGTGGGTGGGTGAGAGGAGTTGTCCCCCGGTTTGGATTCTAATCTGAGCCGGAGAAGAACTCTGGGGCCATAACACTCAGCCATGTATTAAAAGTGAACACGGCGAGCTGCCAGAGTTCATATTCTGAGGCTCGAACTCATGGACCTCAGCAGCCTCGCTAGCGGGTCGCCATGGCAATAATTGCTCGAGATCGTGAAGTGGAACAGCAAAACAGGATTCCTCCAGAGGCTTCCATGCAGACCCAGTGTCAGCTGCTTTCCTTGTCATTCCTCCTCATCCTAAAAATAACTTTCTGAAAAGACACTGTAAGTCTCCTGTACTCTTTCCTTCGAATGAGACGGCAAAGGTTGCCCTGGACTTCATGTCAATCAGTGAGAAAGGAGAGAAGAAATGCACTTAGCACAATGATCAAATCCAACTATGAACAACTGTGGGGGGTGGGGAGGGAGGGAGGGGGGAGGGAACAATTCTTGACTCTTCCTGATTCACTATGTGTCAGTGGCATTTTTTCATGCTTTCACCCACTTCTGCTTCTGGCAGGGCTAGGTAGCATCATTCCAGGAAAGCATCATGAGAAAAAATAATGCAGAGGGGACCCAGTTACCCCAAAGAGTTCTGCCTGTCTAGTTGCCATGGAGGGAGAAAGCCTTTTTAAAAAAAAAAATCATGGCAAGGAAGCGCTTATTCAAACTACAGTCATATCTTGTTTCTCGAACGCCTTGGTACTTGTACGTTTTGGCTCCCGAACACCAAAAACCCAGAAGTAAGTGTTCTGGTTTTCAAATGTTTTTTGGAAGCCGAACGTCCAACGCAGCTTCCACTTGAGTGCAGGAAGTTCCTGCAGCCAATCAGAAGCCACGCCTTGGTTTTCGAATGTTTCGGAAGTCGAACGGATTATGTTTGAGAACCGAGGTTCCACTGTACCTCCTTAGTGAGCATTCTTCCTGACTTCCTTGTATAGCCACTGTTCAGTAATAGCAGGCAGGTTCCGTCTAACCTGGAAAGTGCATCTCCTATTCATGGTTGCACCAGCCCATCCAATGAAAAAAAAGTAAAAAATCTATATATATAAAAATGTTCCCATTGCGTGCACGGCGGACACCACCTTGCTCTGTAACCGCTGGACCAAATCTCATCAAATTAGGACACAGCGTACCATGACCATCAAGGAAGGATCTGGCATAATAAAAATTCAAAAAAACCACACCTGACATACCTAAAATAAAGAAAAAACGCAAAAAAGTGGCACACACATTAGACGTCACCAGCAAAACAGCGCCCTCTAGCGATGGCTATGCTTGTACTACAGCTACAAAAGCAAAAAACTGGCGCAGTTATTAGACATCACCAGCAAAGCCTCAGAGCTCCGTCGGCCATTTACAAGCTCGCAAACCGGTAATTGAAAAGGGGGGGGGCGAGAAGAGGGTAATAGAAAAGGGGGGCTGAGAAGAGGGTAATTGAAAATGGGGGGTAGGGACAGAGAAGGGGCAGACGGAAGTTGAACAGGGGAACACCACAGCATTCACACACATAGCCACAGCAAGGCGTGGCCGGGTCAGCTAGTAATTTATAAATGAAACGCACAAGAGCCGTCTCCACACACTCTCCCCCATGGTTTCCAGCAACTGGTACCCAGAAGCATTGCTGCCTCCATCTGTGGAGGTAGAGCATAGCCATCATGTCTAGTAACCTTTGGTAGCCTCTCCTCCATGAATTTATCCAATCCAGGTTGTTGGCCATCACTGCCTCCTGTGGCAGTGAGTTCCCTAGTTTGAACTATGCGCTGCGTGAAGGACTTTCTTTTTTTCTGTCCTGAATCTCCCAACATTCAGCTTCATTGGATGACCACAAGTTCTAGTATCACAAGAGGGAGCAAAACTTTTCTCCATCCTCTGCCTCCATGCCATGCATAATTTTATCAAATCCAATCACCTCTTACTTGCCTTCTCGCTAGACGAAAAAGCCCCAAGCGCTCCTCTTCATGGAGGACTTGATCCACCCCCTTGATCATTTGGGTGTCCCTTTTCAGAAGCTTTTCCAACTCTGCAATATCCATTTTGAGGTGGGGCAACCAGAGCTGTACATGGTACTCCAAATATGGTTCATTCATTCATTCGGGTAAAGGTATATAATAATAATAATAATAATAATAATAATAATAATAATAATAATAATAATAATAATAATAATAATTTATTATTTATACCCCACCCATCTGGCTGGGTTTCCCCAGGTAAAGAACCCCTGGATGGTTAAGTCCAGTCAAAGGTGACTATGGGGTTGCGGCACTCATCTTGCTTTCAGGCCAAGGGTTTGTCCACAGACAGCTTTCCTGGTCATGACTAAACTGCTTCTGGTGCAATGGAACACTGTGATGGAAACCACAGCGCACGGAAATGCCGTTTACCTTCCCGCCACAGCAGTACCTATTTATCTACTTGCACTGGCATTCTTTCAAACTGCTAGGTTGGCAGGAGCAGGGACCAAGCAACAGGAGCTCACCCCATTGCAGGGATTCAAACCGCCGACCTTCTGATCGACAAGCCCAAGAGGCTCAGTGGTTTACACCACAGCGCCACCCGCATCCCTTCATTCATTCATGGTTGCACCAGAGGGGAGAACGGCATGAGTTTCACTTGCACAAAGCTTATGCAAAGCAGAGGTTCAACCGTGTCCAGCCTTTATTGAGCATTCGTTCTGATTTGCTTGCAGGGAGGCTATGTGACAATGAGCATTCATCCTCAATTCATTTGCTTGCGGGGTGTTTTATTTCTCTTTCTGTTAATCATTCGTTCATCCCACACTATTCCATGCATTTCCCCTTAGTGCAAAAAGTCTGGGAGATAATACACACACACACACACACACAGAGAGAGAGAGAGAGAGAGAGAGAGAGAGAAATGGTTTATTTACTCTCCAAGTGCCAAAATTATTTGACAGAGCCAATTTGGCTCAGTCCATCTCAGCGTGATTTAGATAATATCCTCCTGCACGACTGTTATATCTGCTCCTTGTCAAATGAAGTCCGGGAAATGGAGGCCCAGGACTCGTAGAGGTCAGGACTGGGATGGGTGGGAATGGATTTCAGCTGGGAAATTCCTTGCTGGTGTGAAAAATAAATATGCACTGAAGTGAAATAGGGCTTTGGTGGACACAAAGCGGAACACCCCCACCCCACTCTGGGCAGTAGCTTCAGATGCTTGTCTGGCCTCAGCCTCTGGCCTCTCAAATTTCCTGACATCAAAACAGGATTATTGTGGACCCGGACGATGGCAGGGGTCCCGAGTTCAGGTTGTCCTGGGCAGCTGCTTCGAATCCCCAGAATGGGAATCTGCTGCAGACACCATGGGTGTGGAAGGAGGTTCAGCTGATAATGTGCTGAGGTTGCTCAGCCATCCTGTAAAATTTTGGATGTTCTGCCTATGAAGGAAAGGCTGACTGTTCCAGTTTGGCTAGATATGGACGGCACGTCTGCCTGATAAGCAGATTCCTCTTGAATTCACTTCAGGCATGTTGCATCATTTGAAAAGGCCATTGCAGACCCTCATCCTTCGGTTAACCTGATTGGCACACAGGCAAATGACACGAATATATCGCATGAGCAGGTTGTGTTGGGAGCCATGTGCTTTAAATGTGGTATGTACACAACCCAATTTTTGTTTTTTACCTTCTCTTTCCTTTTGATTGACAGCCGTATCCTCAATTGGATCTGTCTCAATAATGCATTTGGGGCACCCATTGCACCCAGTTCCTTGGGACGTAGCGCAGCCATTAAACGAATGTGCATGTGTTGCAGTGTGGAAAGAGATGGTTGGCTTTCTCCGCTAATCTTTCTCTCCTTCCTGCCTCCCAGACTGGAACAAACTTTCTCCTCCTGCTCTCTCCCTCTGCCGCATCTCCTTCTTGACTCGCCAAGGCCACAGCAATCTATGTGTAGGAACAAGAAGGCAAAGGTGCCACTTAGTCATTCCGAACACGCCGGGACGGCGGCCTTGGCGCTGCTGTGCAGCAACATAAAGGGGGCTATAAGTGAGCCATGTAATGAAAGCGACAAGGGCCTCAACAAGGGGGTGGCCTGGAGGAGGGGCTGCCGCTGGGCATCTGCATGTGGGTTGTGGCTCTAGCTGGATTAGCAAGGACCGGGCTGTGATTATTTGCATGCTTCACACACACATGCATACACATTTAAACTGCCAACCTTTTTAGGCCAACACACTCCTTTGGGGGTTTTGTTTTGTGTGTCAAGGGTGCTACCCCTTTGCCCCACCTCTCTCTCTCCCTGCCCCTGAGGCAGACAAAACGGACGGAAAGGTGGTGCATGCACACAACCAGCTTGCCCAAAGGATCTGGGTAAAGAATATAGAATATAGAATAGAATATAGAATATATTTATTGTCATTGTCCCCTTCGGGGACAACGAAATTACTTGGCTACTCCATCCACCCAGATAGGGCACTCCACGCAAAGACAAAACAACTACAAAAACACTGATTAAAACCATACACACTGATTGAAACCATACACACTGATTAAAACAATGATAAAACATAACAGGTAAGATTAGATAACTTCAAAGTCCAGGCTTCCCATTCAAGGCCGCGATCGCTCTGGAAAAGAAGCTGTTTCTAAGACGGCTTGTTCTTGTTGTCATCGTCCTGTATCTCCGTCCCGATGGCAAAAGTTCAAAGAGACGGTGACCAGGATGCGATGGATCTTTCACTATGTCCTTCCTTTCTGTGGCACCTCATGGCATAAATCTGCTCTAAGGTGGAGAGCGAACAGCCAACAATGCTCTCTGCTGCCTTAACAACTCTGCACAACCCCATCCTGTCCTGGGTAGTACAGCTTCCGTACCACACACATAAGCCATAAGTGAGCACGCTCTCAATGGCACAGTGATAAAAGTTGGATCCGGACGAGTAAGAACTCTGAACAGCACACAGAGCTGAAAGAAGACGTGGGAAAGAGACAAAAAAAAAAAAAAATCCTTCCAGTAGCACCTTAGAGACCAACTAAGTTTGTTCTTGGTATGAGCTTTCGTGTGCATGCACACTTCTTCAGATACTCTTCCAACTTCTTCAGTCACTCTTCCAACTTCTGCCTTCAGCTTGATGTGCTTTTCATGGGAGGCAAAACAAAGGTAGCTAACCTCAGCAACAGCAAGGAAAAAGTGGGTTGGGAGCACTCAGAGATGCTGTGGGAACCAGAGGAAGACCTCAAGGATACCACTGCATCCCTGGGCCCCATGTTGGCAAACTCTGACTTAGCCAGCAAGGCCACATCCAGCCGGCAGGAGAAACTCTGTCATATCCCACAAGTGTTCCACAAAAAAAAGAGGCACCCCGTTTTCTTGTGTGAGAGCACGCCGGTTTCGTGCCAAGATCTCGCCCCGAAAAAGCACTTTCCTCGGGGCTGTGATCTCGCGAGCTGCCCCAAAACGCATGTTTTTGGGCACCGTGTGAGCACGGCCCTGAATAAAGTGCGTCTTTTGGATTCCATGATCACGTGCGGGTCACCTGAAGGCAGCCCTGTTTAGGGAAGTTTTTAATCTGTAACATGTTAATGTTTTGTTTTTTAATATTTGCTGGAAGCCGCCCAGAGTGGCTGGGGAGACCCAACCAGATGGGCGGGGTACAAAAAAATTATTATTATTATTATTATTATTATTATTATTATTATTATTATTATTATTGGTGGGGAGCTGCATGTCCCGGTTTTGGGACTCAAGATGTTGGAGGGTCTGTACTGTGTGGCTGCAGTCTTCTCCAGACCAATTCGCACAACCACCAGGCAGCACATTTTAGCCACATGAAAAGTGCCTGAACTTCACACCACCCTGTGACCAATATGACTGCCACCTTTCTCTTGCTCTCACTTTTTTAAAATTTACCACCCTTTCCAGTAGGTTGCATCCAATGCTAGTCTTATTCAGAGCAGACCCATTGAGGTAAACAGGCACGACGAACTCGGGCCCATTAATTTCAATGGGTTACCTCCAAATAATATCTCAGCTGGATATAGCCCTATGCCTTCAGGGTGGCTCAAAAACTTTTAGAAAAGCACCAACCATCTCAGGCCCTTTGAATTGATGGTGGTGCCACCACTGGGCACTGGCCAATTGGTGCTGATCCATGACAGGGCCTTCTCGGGGGCCATTCCCTGCCTATGGAATGCCCTCCCCAGCGAAGTGTCTTTGTATCCTCTCATTATTAACATTCAGGAGGAATTTTAAAGCATTCCTGTTCATCTGGGCATTTGACTTGGAAATACTGTTTCCAGCAACCTTGAAACCATCCATTGTGAGGGCATGTGACTGTTTCTGTATGTTCTTAATTGTGTTAAATGTGTTTCTATTTTATTTTATTGGGTTGCGCCAAGTGTCAGTCCTGCGCAGAGTAGATCCACTGAAGATTATGGGTATGGCTAACTTGCATCCAACCGTTTCCTTGGGTCTGCTCTTGAGGAGAACGTAGCTGGATACCCAACCCATTGTTGTTTTTTTCGTCGTTTGCCAACCGTCGGGAGGAAGGGCGGGGCGGAAAGCGAACAAATAAAGAACAGATCAGAACCATTTCCCATGTCTAATCTCCGTTCCAGGAAAAGTGTTCACTGTTTTTTTTATCTTCCGTGCCACACTGCTCTTAGAAACAGGAGAGGAGGGCGAGGTCCTAAAAGGAAAGAAAGAAAATGTCAGCTATGGCAATTCAGTAAAATATCTCCAGAGCAAATGTCTTCAGCAAGAGGAAGTGATGGTATTAAGCCGTGGGGGGGACTGGGCTGGGTTTGTGAAGGATCTTGTGAAAGCTGGCAAATATCTCTCCATTCCTCCCATACCTTAAGAACAAGGAAGCCTTTGTTGGGCGGCTCCAAGGAGGGGAAGCCTCTCTTCCCTCCGGCCGCCCTCGGCTGTGGCCCTTGTCCTCACAGCGACACCCGGAGTCATGAGGGGCGGCCTTGTCTTTTTGACACGCAAAGCTCATTCTCTGTACTTGGCCCCTTCTGGAAGCAGAGCAGAACGAACAAGGTGACCGTGGTTACCTCAAGGATGGCCCAAAATATCGTGGTCCGGTGTAAGGCCTAAAGGTCACAGGCGGCGTTCGGTTCAGCTATACGCCACGCTTCCCAGAAATATATCTGTGCTCAAAAACGTTTCGCGTAAAAGGAAAAAAAATCTAGTACCCAGCAGTGCAATAAAAACAGATGATAAAAAGTATAATGTCGCTACAACAGAGCAGTAAAACAACGCAAACAATTAACAGTTCCTTTAACAGCCACCGAGATTGAAGGGAGCAGAAAGTAAATAGATCCGGCAACTTCACATCCGAAAGTAACCGCCGAGCTGATAAGACTTTTACCTCACAATGCTGCCCACCCCATCTTTTACGCCTCAGTCCAAATGTTCCCTCACACCTTCTTCTGGAAGCAGCGGCATTTTTTGAAAGAGATTTTTGAAAGCTCTGTGGGGTTTAGTGCAACCACAAAAAGCTGGAACATTTGCAGGGGCTTTTTTTCCAGCCAGAACTCACCGGAACACCTCTTTTTCTAGAAAAATAGCACAGATACATTTGTAATATGAAAAGTTATAGGGTTTCAGGATATGCAATGATTAGAAAGGAATTATTATTATTATTATTATTATTATTATTATTATTATTATTATTAACCAGCCATTTCCCAGCAGGTCCCAGGATGGGCTGCAACAATTTACAATTCAGATATAGGAAGAGTTAAAACAGATTACAGGCAGGCCCTGAAAACACACATCTCAGATGTCACAGCCAGGGTAAAGAGGCATTTCTTCAGCATTCCCTGAAAGCTGTACAGTGAAGAAACCAGGCGCCCTTCTGTGGGGAGGGGGTTCCACAACTTAGGGGCCACCACAAAGAATGCCACCCACCCACCCCACCTCTGAGGGTGGTTAAACTACCAAGAGGGACCCCTCTGCTGATCTTAACACCCAGGAGGGTCTGTAGGGAAGGAGGCGGCATTTCAGAAACAGTGGCACCTTGGTTTAAGAACAGCCCTGTTTACGAACTATTCGGTTTACAAACTCTGCAAAACCGGAAGTAGTGTCCCGGTTTGCGAACTTTACCTCGGTCAAAGAACGGAATCCGAACGGTGGAAGGGCACCGGCGGCGGGAGGCCTCATTAGGGAAAGCGCGCCTCAGTTTAAGAATGGTTTCAGTTTAAGAATGGACTTCCGGAACAGATTAAGTTCGTAAACTGAGGTACCACTGTATTTGTGGCCTAACTCATCTAGGGCTTTAAATAGTAGCACGAGCATTATGACTGCCCCTGAAATTTTGCAGGTGCAAATAGTACTGACAGCTGGTTGGCATATGACCACCCCAATAGCATCATGAGCGCAAATCATTACGAATGTGCAATAAAAAGGATGTCAGTCCTGCATTCTGCAGGCAGCTTCTGTGGACGCTATGCCTGCCAGAAGCAAATGCTGCTTTAGTTTTCAGTGGCGGCTAGAAAGGAGTCGATAAGTGGCGTGGGCAGATCCCCATGTGGCTGCCACAGCCATGCGTCACACGGACCAAATAGCCCAGGACTTCAGGTCTGGCTTTCTGCTGCAATACACTTTGTTGCATGCACACCTGATACGGCTTGCAGGAGCACTATGCTCCTGTCCTCCGACCCACAGGTTGAGGCGCTAATGATGTCTTACGAACTGTGTGGGCAAAGAGGAGCTTCAATTATTCAGCTGCTTGTCAGCGCAATTAAATTAACTCTTCATTGAGAGAGCCATGAATATTTCACTAGAAAGACGCAAAAGAGATCTCCCGGCAGCACTGCTGGCTGAATGAGGTTCTGGTACAGGGCAGCAGAGAGTGGCTGAATCATGCAGCCCAAATTTTCTACACATGGAAACCCAACGCAGATCTGGCTCTGCCTAGTTTGGAGGGTAGGTTTCTTGGTACAGAGCTGCAAAAGTAAGGGGTGTTTTGTTACTGCAGAGACCCAAATGGCGCTGAGCCAAATCTTCATTAGTTTTGGGGTTTGCATCAGCTCATCCAAAATTCCTCTTGTCCTGCCGCTTCCCCCCGAGAAAACACACTCTGAAGCGCTGAATTGGAGCAAACGTCAGCCAGCTATTCCAAGGACTGATGTTTGCTCCAGTTTTTTTGGGACACTTGCAGGTGTCTCATTGGAAGTTGTTTTTCAGGGATAGATGGGGTGAGGAGGTACCTTAAGTAATGTTCTTATAAGAGAGTGAGCTAGGACTGTGGATGTCCTTGGGTTTCATCCTGTTGAAAGTTTGGCCACAACTCAGCTTACAGAAGAGACGGTTGTATGGGTTAAGACAGAGAGCTAGAATGAGGGACATTCACACTCCCAGACTATCTCTGTCCCTTTAACCTATCAGCTTACTTCTTTATATCCTTGTTGTTTAGACTGATACATCTTAGGTTGCATCCTGTTTTGTTTACAACTTCCTCCTCACACTTTCTCTTGCACTTCAAGATGAGAGGGTGTCTTTGACTATCTCATGAGGGACCAAAGGAGCAGGCATAGCTGCCTTGTTTTTCTCTAGAGTAGTTAGTTAGACTGGAACTAGAAACTTTTCTATCCAAGTTATGGATTTCCTGCAATAAGCAACTATATTATTTTCTTACCTATACACATCTTGTGTGAGAGTGTGTGTGCAACAGGTTACTCTCTAAACAAGATTCACTAGAAACTACAGGAGGCGAGATCCCTCTTGTGCTTGGGTCCTGCTTGTAGGTTTCCCATAAAGCCTCTATCAGGAGTGAGCCAGCAATAAATCACAGAGAGTAAGCGAACTCTTTATTGGAAGAAGCAAGGTCTGCTCAGGAGTGCCAGGCCCAATGAGCACAGCATCTCTTCTTGGTAGGTCTTGTCCCTACGAGGCCGTTGTGGAAGCTGTAGGTCCCCTCCTTCCCTGAGTCTTTCCCTAGCAATCCGAGACTATGCCGGCACGCCTGTCTTTGTTCCTCTCACTTCATGCCTCTCCTTTTCATGGGAAACCAGCAAGGGAGGGGAACTTGTTGCAGCAGGAGGGAGAGACACCCATGTTTCTTCACCAGTCGAACTAATCTCTTTCTCTTGGAATCCTTCCTCTCCTGCTTCTGCTTCTGGACTTCTCTCTGCCACAAAATCTCCTTGCTCACTAAACCCTGTTCCCTCTTCACTTTCTGACACTTCCTCCCCACAGTCTTCTCCCTCTGACCACTCATAGTCATCCGACCACCCGTCCCCAGGCTCTGAGCCTCCTTCCCTTGGGGGTTCCCTGACTGGTTCCTGCCACCATTCCTCTGCATTCAAACAGTCCATGACAACCTCTGGTTGGCCACTGTGAAAACAGGATGCTGGACTGTATAAAGCACAGGCCTGAGCCAGCAGGCTCTTCCTATGTTCCTATGCTGCAGTGCATCCTGGAAGCGTTGCTCTTAGAAGAGAGCGGTGCTTGGAAGTCCGTGTTGGCCAACAGGTGAACCTGAACTCCGGTCCTGCTCATGTGCTTCCCATGGATATTTTTCTGGCCACTGTGAGAACAGCATGTGGGACAAGATGGGTCTGTGGCCTGGCAGATCCAGCAGCCAGAGTCTTCTCATGCTCACTGCTTCAGGTGTGGTGAGTTTCACTAGGATAAGGCTGCCCCCTCTCCCTCCTCCATTTTCTATCCCACCTTCCAATGACATTAGAAGCATAGCTGTCAACCTTCCCTTTTTTGGCGGGAAATTCCCTTATTCCAACGCTGTTTCCTGCTGCTATCCCGGATTGTTAGATATCCCGTAAATTTCCCGGATTTCAAAGGAAGCAGCTCCTCTCCCTCCCTGCCGGCCAGGGAGGCTCCTCAGCTGCATTGCTCACCAAGTTACAGAGAATAGGATGTCCTTAGACAACAGCACTGTTTGTGCTTTGCTTGCATGTAAAATCAACCACTCTGGCCCAGCCCACAAATACACTCCTTCCAAAAGAGTGTTAAAGGATGCAAAGTCTGCAACACATTTGTATAATAAGTCATTAATGGATGCCAGAGAGCCAAAAGAGTGAACCTGATCAATCCCCCCATGAAGAATTGACGCTTTTGAATTGTGGTGCTGGAGTCCCGTGGACTGCAAGAAGATCAAACCGATCCATTCTGAAGGACATCGGCCCTGGCTGCTCACCGGAAGGACAGATCCTGAAGCATCTCATGGGAAGAGAAGACTCCCTGGAAAAGAGACCCTGAGGTGGGGAAAGATGATGGTGTGTAGCCTGGTGTAAATTAATTTGTAGCCTGGGGGGATTACCACGCCGTGGACTGTCCCCGAGAACCGTAGACTGTCCCTGGGACAGGTGAGGCTGCTGATCCCTTATTTTCAAATCCGAAAGTTGACAGCTATGATTAGAAGCTAACACCTGCTTCCTGCTTCCAAGCACCAATGGCCTCCAAGCACCGATCCCCAAATGCTCCTTGTCCCAGTTCCGTATAACAACTCTTCAGCCCCATTCCTCTCCTCCGCCTCCTCTCCGCTAACCGGTGGCAGGAGCAAGAAGCAGCTCTGGGATTCTCCTCCGTCTCCTCTTCTGAGCAATTAATAATTTATTTCATTATCAGAGAAGGCGGGGGGGGAGCGATACTGCTAATGAGACGAAAACAAGCCAGAAACATCTGTCAGGGGCTGCTTTCATCCTGGGCCCAGGGCTTCCGCGCGGGAAGCAGCAAGGCTGCGGATGGAATCGAAGGGTGTCCCTGCACACCAGGCATTGCACAGCCTGTTGCCTGACGCCCCCTCCCTCTCCCGCTGCGCTCGTGCGCGCACACACATCCAGATTCTGCTCTCATGCACGTAGAGCCATGGTTTTTCATCTCCTGCAGAAGGCAGGCATGCCCACTGCTGAGGGGAGCAGAGCCCAGCTAGCAAAGCGGCATTTCCAGGCACCGGGCACACCTAAGAAAGCAGAATCTCAGTGCAACAATGAACGCTCCCCACATCAAATGGGGGGGGCCACTTTTGCGTGGTCGTGCGCAGCCCCCTGGATCCCAGTGCGGCTCCTGGTAGTTCGGGCTGGCTTCATCCTCCCCAGGCTGGATACCTGGGGTCTCCACCTACCTCAGTCAACCGCCCAATCCCACCTGGGGAGGCGTTGCCAGGGGATCGGCCAGGTAAGGGGAGGGACCGCCCTGCCCACACAATAGAAGGTGTAGCTTACCTGTATGGCGGCAGTCGGCTCCAGAGCTTCTCCCACCCTCCACTCCCTCAATTAAGTCTTCTTTGCAGGTTAACCTCTTCTCCACAGGTACGCAGGTGCTGCTACGTCAAGGTGGCTGTTGAAGGGCCGGAAAGGAATTTTCCTGCATTGGCAGGTTTTGCCTTTCCTGTAGCAAAACGTCACAACTTTGGTGGTTTCAGGCCTTGGGCGGAATCCTTCAGTTTATCTTCCTAAATGGGGGGGGGTGAAGCGGTGACCCACACCCCCTTTGCGGCGGCGATACCAGGGTTCCCCGTTAAAGGGGTCTTGGGGGGAGGCATTGGCTATACGCTGAGAGGTTGTCATTGCTCTCCCCCTCCAGTGGTGGCGAACGGGGGGGGGGGGCGGGCTCTCTGCTTGAACATATGTTCTCCAGAGCCAGCCCAATCCCCACACATTATGGATAACCCTGAAGTCTCCCAGATCCCCGGCTGAGGGAAGGATAAATGCCCAAAGCCTGAGCCAAGGTCTTCCTACATCTGAATCTTAATAAAGTTGTGGCCAATTTTAATCCCATAGCAAGTTGTCTTGAGTCATTATTCCGCTCGGGGGTCGCCTGGAGTTTGGGGGACTCCGCCTGCCCACGCAATGGTCTCTTCCCCACCAGTGTGATTCTCAGCAACTGGCATTCAGAGGCAGTAGAGACAGAATGTAGCCATTGTGGCTGGTAGCCATTCATAGTCTTCTCCTCCACGTATATCTTCCCATTTTAATTTTGTAGAAGGAGACTCTATGGGCAGGCACAGAGGGTGGGTGCAGCCCCATGCCCAGAGCCTGCCATAGATCAGCCCCCTGCTGGATCAGGCCAATAGCTCATCTAGTTCAGCATCCTGTTCACACAGCGTCCAACCAGATGCTTGCGGAGAAGCCTACAAGCAAGAGGAACCAGAGTGCCACGCTATGTGAGTGCATCCTACATTGGCCGTTGGTTCCAAGGATTCTGCGTTTACATGAAAACGTGTATACTCAAACCGTTCCCACAAAACTAACGTTTAAGAAGTGGGTTGTATTGAGGGAGACCGCTTTGCAGAAAATGAACACTGGGCAAAATTGCATTAAAAATTGTGTGCATTTGGAGAAATCTGGACTAAAATGCAGGTGAAATTACATTAGGAGGGGAAAAAATGGCACACTGATATGGAAATGTGGAGAAGTGAACTTAAGACTAGGGAAATAGTAAAGGGAGTGAAACCAAAATGGAGAGATTTGGGTTAAACCACAGAGCCTAGGGCTTGCCGATCAGAAGGTCAGCAGTTCGAATCCCCGTGACGGGGTGAGCTCCCGTTGCTCGGTCCCTGCTCTTGCCAACCTAGCAGTTCGAAAGCACGTCAATGTGCAAGTAGATAAATGGGTACCGCTCTGGCGGGAAGGTAAACGGCATTTCCGTGCGCTGCTCTGGCTCGCCAGAAGTGGCTTAGTCATGCTGGCCACATGACCCGGAAGCTGTACGCCGGCTCCCTCGGCCAGTAAAGCGAGATGAGCGCCGCAACCCCAGAGTTGGTCACGACTGGACCAAATGGTCAGGGGTCCCTTTACCTTTACCTTTACCCCATTGCTGCCCTAAAGTAAAAGAGATCCATCCATGGATCTGGCCTGGATCTTCGCATTTAGGGGCGGGTCTCTTGGAACTCCCACCTCTGACACTAGCCAAGAAAGGCTTCGTTCCAGTTAACTATTCTGAGTTATCGAAGAGCTGGCAAGCTTGTGCCTGTGCCCCCTTTTTCTCAGGCTCTCCCCCCATCTGCTCCAACACCACCACGGCTGCCACCTGCCTTTCCTCCCCCCCCCCCATGCTTCCTGCTTCATTGGGGCTTTGGAGCTGGCTCAACAGTTAAATGGCCCATTGTTTGCAGCCCCCAACCTAATGAATGGCTCCTAAGTGGATTAATTAACTTGGTCTGAAGGATAAAGGGGACTCTCCTCCTTGGGAACAATTGTTTTCGTTTGCCTTTGGTCACCGCAGGCAAATGAGGGTGAGGCATTATTAGGGGGAGGTTGCCACCTTTTTGCCTGGCACAGTTCCTGTGCCGTTAAGAACCATAGGGCAGGGTGGGGGTGGGGAATCAACAGGTAGGATGGCATCCTCCTCCAGTCCCAATCTCTGTTTCTCTATAAGACATGGAACTCTTCCTGCCCAGTCTCGGCACAATAATAGATGTGCCAAGGGATAGCTCAGTTGGTAGAGCATGAGACTCTTAATCTTAGGGTTGTGGGTTCGAGCCCCACGTTGGGCAAAAGATTCCTGCATCAAAGGGGGTTGGACTAAATGAACCTAATAGTCCCTTCCAATTCTATGGTTCTATGAATCCCAGTCCAAACTGGCAGCTCTGCCCTGGGGGCTTCCACTCTTTACTGTTAAACTGGCCTCTCCAAGGGATCCCCAAACAATAATATTCCACCCTGCCTGATCCCTGTGAGTACTTCAATTGGACCAGACTTTGCGATGCCAATTTGTCCTTTTCTACTGACTGCAGTGTTGCCTATTCCATATGTCCCACTGTGCTACGTGGATTGACAAGCATGGTGGCCAATGGCAAAAGCATTTCTCTGCCTCTCCCACCCAGCAAGCTTGCAGGTCTAGGGATGCTGTTCCAATGCCATGCAGCTTGTCTCACTTGCTTGAGCCATCTATGACTAGTGGACACTACTGTGTGGCTTGCACAGACAATGTTTTCTCCTGCTTTCCGCTGGCGATCTGGGACAAGCTATGTGGGAGGCAGCATCTGGAACAGAGTGGGGCAGGAGCGGTTGGGACAGGGCTGCATTATATGCTCAAGTTGTCTTGTTCTGCTGAACAATCTGTCCATTTCTGAACCACCTTCACAGGCAGCCACACGTGTAGTGCGTTGCAGTATTCAAACCTAGAGCTTACCAGAGCGCAGGCCACAGAAGTTAGGCTATCCCTAACTAATTAATAATCATAACAGCAACAACTAATCCTCTTGACCTCGCCTCCGCAGCTCTCCCCACTCATTTGCAAGATATTAAAGTGGGGGTGTGACCATGGGGGTGGATCCTATGGCGGTAGCAGGGGGACAGGGTTCTGAAGATTTTGCCTGGGGCACCCCCAAAATCCACCACCCCGTTCCGCCTCGCATTAAAGCCTCAGCTGGCTTGTGATGGCCCCTTGCGCGGCACTCCTTCCTCCCAGCCCCTTCTCCGACTCAGAGTTTTCATTCAGCCAGACGATGAATAATTCAGCTCCTTTAATCTTCCTTATTAAGTTGCTCCCTCAGGCCTCAGATCATTTGTTGCTTGGCTCTGAAGTGCCTTCAATTTGTCCGCTTCTCTTCGATCCCTCCAGGACCCGGGGAGAACCCAGGATTGGTGGGAAAGTGGCGGGTAGCTGAGAGGGGAGACTGAACGGGCTGCGTGTGGCTCCCTTGCTCCCTCCAAGATCCCTAGATCTCTCTCCATATATCTATCTTGAGGTTTAGGGAATGAGTTAGAGAATGCCTCCATGTGCATGAAGACTAGCATATTCTCACCCTACCACACACTCTCCTCTCAGGAAAGATGACAAGGATCTTTCTCGGATCCTAAAGGGAATCCATTTGGGGGTTCAGTGAGTGGAACGATGCTCAGGAGGCAGGACTGAGAAGTAAAAACCAGCCATGTGTGCCTTGCTGAGAAGGAGAGATCAAAGCTAGCAGCAGGTTGATCTGATTTGGGGCACTTCTTATTGATGTGGTGCCGTCGCCGTGCAGAGCAATGTAAAGTAACAAGGCAGAATTGGGGAGCGAGGCCTCTGCCCTCAAGGAGCTTACATTCTCCAGTTCAGCAATGAGTGGGAGACCACGGAGGGAAACCTGGGCGGAGCAGGGGCAGGCTAAGGAAACGAAAACGAAAATTCAGTCGCACAAGCCAAGATACAAAGGCAATGATTTCCTCCTGTCCCACTGCAGGCAAAAAATTACTCTGCAATGCTAAGCTGGTTGCGTTACTGGTTTCACCAATTATAGCTGCTGTGAAGGATATTTTGTATGCCTTTTAGCTCTGAATTTTCTCTGGCTGTACTTTTTTGCATTTCATTGACATTTCATGCCAACTTTGGGTCATTTTGACACCGGGCAAAACCTCAAGCACCTTCCCCCCTCCTCCATCCCTGCTGTTGCCTGCCCAGGCCTTTTGAATTATTGTTTTTATGCTGCACCGATTGCTTTTACTATTTTAAATATTTTTCTTTGCATGTTTTCTGTTGATAAATTTTTCATTTGGTTTTACTGCGGTTGGGGGCGGGGGGGGGAGGTGAAATAAAGCGGTCCTGTGAGTTTTA
Source organism: Darevskia mixta (assembly GCA_034641385.1). Classification (NCBI taxonomy): domain Eukaryota; kingdom Metazoa; phylum Chordata; class Lepidosauria; order Squamata; family Lacertidae; genus Darevskia; species Darevskia mixta. The sequence continues at coordinate 2,834,883 of JAWWNH010000091.1, read as the reverse complement.
TTGAATGGCAAGGTATATACATTTTTTTAAAGCCCCTTAAAAACAAAGGAAGACAGAATAGTGCGGACTATTAGCCAAACAAAATAATGGTTGCTATGCAGTCATAACAATACTCATAGACTGGTTTTATTACACCAGTTCAACTGTAATGGATTCCCCGAAATAAATCTGGAGAGTTGTCATTTTGGGGAGGGTGATGGCAGTCCACTGCTAGAGATCTCTTTTGTTTACGGGACGGTAGGATTGTATCCGCTCAGAGCAGACTCATTTAAATTAATGGACCTAAATTAGTCTTGTCTCCTAATTCCAATGGGTCTGAGTAGGGCCAGCATTGGCTACAACTCATAGTCCACAAAGTATCCTGGGGAGAGAGAACGACAATTAACTGACAATTTGCTGTGGATGTATCCCCAGTAGCGTACTTCCATACCCATAATAGTACAAGAACATTAAGAAGAGGGCTGTCAGTAGCTACTAGCAATGTTTTGCTGGGAATCACAAGTCAGCAGAGTGTTGTGGTACTTAGGCCCTGCTTGGCAAACTTCCCAGGGGCAACCAGATGGTCCTTCCGAGAACAGGATGCTGGACTAGATGAGCCATTGGCCTGATCCAGCAGCCTCTTATGTTCTCATATCGAGAGGCCAAACTGGTCCAGCATCCCGTTCTCACAATGACCACCTGGTTGCCCCAGGAAGCTTGCAAGTGGCGCCTGAGCATCACAGCACTCTACTCACTGGTGATTCCCAGCAACTGGGATTCAGAGCCATACCATGTGCAACAGTGGAGGAAGAACATGGCCTGTCGGTAGCCTTATCCTCCATGAATTTATCTTAAGCCCTTTTAAGGCCATCCACATGGGTAAAGGTAAAGGGACCCCTCACAATTAGGTCCAGTCGTGACCGACTCTGGGGTTGTGGCGCACATCTCGCTTTATTGGCCAAGGGAGCCGGCGTACAGCTTCAGGGGCATGTGGCCAGCATGACTAAGCCGCTTCTGGCGAACCAGAGCAGCGCACGGAAACACAATTTACCTTCCCGCTGCAGTGGTACCTATTTATCTACTTGCACTTTGACGTGCTTTCGAACTGCTAGGTTGGCAGGAGCAGGGGCCGAACAACGGGAGCTCACCCCGTCGTGGGGATTCGAACGGCCGACCTTCTGATTGGCAAGCCCTAGGCTCTGTGGTTTAATCCACAGCACCACCCACATGGATGGCCATCACTAAATCCTGTGGGAGCGAATTCTGGAGTTTATGCACTATGAAGAGGTATTCCTTTGGTCTTTGCTGAATCTCCCAACATCCTGCTTCATCGGATGCTCCTGAGTTTCAGTATCATGAGAGCTACCTGATCAGCTCTACACCTGACATAATTCTGTACACCTCTGTCGTGTCTCTCCCCTACCTCGCTCATCTTCTTTCTAAATGCTCCGATTGCCATATTCCCCCCCTTCAACAGTCATTTGATTGTGTTGGCTGCCCTTTTCTGAACCTTTTCTTTCAAGCTCCTTGTTCATGCCATGCATTCCACCCCATAAACATACAGTGGAGCAGTGATTTTGACCGGAGGACCATTTAAAGCTAGCACAGAAGGCTGCACACACCTGCACACCCACTTCGAAACATGGATTGTTGATGAATCCCAGGCTCATGGCATGTAACCTGCTCCAGAGGGTAGGACTCAAACCAATGGCTTCAAGTTGCAAGAAAGGAGATTCCAACTAAACATCAGGAAGAACTTTCTGATAGTATGAGCTGTTTGATAGTGGAACAGACTCCCTCGGGAGGTGGTGGGCTCTCCTTACTCGGAGGTATTTAGGCAGAGTTTGGATGGCCATCTGCCATGGACGATCTAGTTGAGATTCCTGCATTACAGGGGGTTGAAATAGATGACCCTTGGGATCCCTTTCAACTCTACAGTTCTATGATTCTATGATCTGCCTCTCTTAATGGATCTGGATTGATTACCGGTACTTGGAGCTAAGTGGTACCTTTGGGGATGCCAGAACTGGGCCCAGGGACCACTTATTGCACAGAAAGGAAGTCAAGACTGCCCTCCTGACCATTGCATTTGAATACGCTAATTCATTTCTTAATGTATGTACATTTAAATTTGACCCTTAACTTCTGATAATGCTGAAGTGGGAAAAGGAAAACTAAAGAGGGAAAAGCCAGGCTGATTTAAAACGCTCTCGGCAGTGTGCTGGCTCTTATCGGTTCCTGCCAGCCAATGAATTTAAGGGATTTGGAGGTGGGAGACAGCACCCCACTCTGGAGACCTTTTTGGCACAGATCCTGGACTTCCCCTGATCACGGACAAAACTGCTGCTTGGTGGGGAGATGTTAAAACTGTGGGGGTCAGAGCAAGCAACTCTCCTGCCAGCTCAGCACATTGCAGGCTGGAGCAATGGATGGGGCAATTCTGCTGATTTCACTGTGTCTCTCAGTTGCTCATTTTCTAGCCTTAGGTTCAGTTCTCTACATTTCCCTGTCAGTTTGCAATTTAATTATTTTTTTTAAAAAAAAAATCCTGGTTGGCGTTTTAGTGTGAATTTCTCTTAATATACACACTTGGGTATGCAATTTCCAGTAATAGAATGTGTTTTTCAACGTTATATTCACTAGCATATGCATTTGTATGCAGACTTTACCCTGGCATGTGTAATTTTTGTACGTATCACCAGGCTGGAGAACTGCAACGCAAAATTCAGAGAAGTGCGAATTTTCAAAAGAGGGTTGTGTTTTGGTTTATGCATTGTTTGGGAGTGTACAGATGAGGTACGTTTGTCCTTAAATGCAAAGTGAATTGAATTTCTTCCCCATCCACACAAGACAAAGGTGCCTATGGTGGGTTTGGAAAACCAGTTGCTCTGTATGCGGGTTTGCAACCAGCCCTAGTCGGAGTTGCATGCTCACAGGACCACGCTCACCGTTTCTGAGTGGGTCAGGACTGGACGCAACCTGGGGAAAGCAGAGCTGGTGGCAGTGCTCAGAAATGCTTTTTAACAACTGAGGCTGGTACACCAGCTGCATCCCTGTCGGGAGAGAGCAAACAGTTAATCACACACTGGCAACATCTGGGCTGGGCTACCGTAATGCACTCTACATCAAGCCGCCTTTAATAATGGTGTGGAATCTTCAGCTGATACTAAATGTGGCTGCTCCATGGTACTAGGCGGACAGAACATATTCTTCCCATATTGGGCCACTTGCCTAAGCATTTGATGGCCCAGTTTAAAGTGCAGTCCTAAATGGCTTGGGACCATGTGATCTAAAGGCCTGGAAATTAATAAATGGTAGGATTTTGACTAATTGGGATATGATGGGAGAAATACAAGCTGCAGAGGAATTCCTGACCTAGCCTATGCCAAGCTGGGGCCATTAAGAAACAAGACAGGACCATTGAGGACCATTGGCAATGCAAGAGAACTGCCCTTCCTCCTTGCCCTGAGGTGTGAACAGGGTCTGGGGTTTGGAAGGTTGCCAGGGTAACTGGGGGTGAGGTGACAGGAAAGGAGTCTTGAGCAAGGGTTGCTGGTAAGGAGGAGGAGGAGGAAAAAAGATGGGAACCCATCTTCGGCTGGCTGGCTGAAGGCTGGATGGGAAAGATGTCTTGGACTTCAGGATTGCACTACTATGGGGTACAAGCCTCTCTTGAAATGATCATGCCGTAAGATCTGTACTCCCTCCATGCAGACTGAAGGTGTAAATCAGTGAAGAAACCATATTTCTATTACAGTCTCCACTGTGTTTCAATTCTCCAAAGGAGCACAGACCCTAGTTGAGGACTGAGACTCCTGAAATCCCTTGTATGGCAGGGATGGGGGTAGTTCCTAACATAGTCATCCCAGCCTGCCTGTAAACTGGTGGCTGCAGGGACAGCTGTGGGCAGGATTCCTGCATTGCAGTGGGTTGGACTAGATGACCCTCGGGGTCCCTTCCAACACAGCAATTCTATGATTCTAACTTCGGACTAGTTGACGTTTTGGAGTCCTCTTCAAGGGCAGCTCCGTGCAGAGCACATTGCAATGAGATGGTCTCTCTCCATGCCTTCCACACACATGTACAAAAGCCAACCAGGCTGGGCCTTGTCTCTTACTGCATCAGTGGCAAGAGGGCAGCATGCTCCACCACCCCGGAGAGCAGCAAGAAAAGCTTAGCAGGTGCCGATTAGGCGGGTGGGGGGGGGAGCATTGCCCTGCCTGCTTCCCAATGCTGCTCGTTGCTGCTAGTTACCGGGAAGGAGAGGGGCAATCCAATGGGGAGCCCAGTGCAGTGCTGGTGCTGCGGCAGAGCCCATTCAATGCTCCCGCCACCGCACCCACACTGCAACAAACTCCCTGCTGCCTTGGTACTTGGCAGCAACGCCTGGGTAGCCAGAAATGCCATCCCTCCTGCGCTGCCAGTCCCCTCTGCCTGCCGGAAAGTCTGGGAAGTGTGTGTCCCACAGGAGAGCAAAAGTCCGATTCTCACGGTGGCCGCTGGGTGCCCTCTGTACCCCAAGGCTGGCACACTCTCCACTTCCTCATCCGGGATGCCTTCCTGTCCTCCAGTTCCTCCACAGCTCAGTCATATACCAAGGTGGGGAGGGGAGGGGGTTTCTTTTCTGAAATTGCTTGGGTGGAGAGGAGAGAGAGAGAGAGAGAGAGAGAGCGCAAGCAAGAGACCCTTCCAGGGGCCTCTGCCCAGATGTTGTCAGTTAGTGGTGATAAGATCTCGGCATATTAATGCAAACAGCAGGGGCTTCGCGGGGTTTGGGAGGCGATGCTATCGCTCTGCAGGAATGCGGGGCAGCCCCAGGAGACAGTGCTCGCTTGCTCGGGGGCACACAGGCAGGTAGGAGGGAAGCCCTCTGCGTGAGGGGGACACAAGGAGAGGCTTGTGTACGAGAGCCTTCCGCAACCTGTGGCACCGATTGGTTGCTCATTACTCCCGGCTGAGCATAATGCGCAGGGACAATGCCATTCCTCACTCAGATACCCATGGAAACAAGAGGGTGCATTGCTTTCCTCTCGTATTTGTTTTCCCACCGAGGCTGGGAATATTCTTATATACTGTATTTGTGCTTGGTTCTCCAGCTGCACAGTCAGGGAGAGGAAGGTACTCCAGAAGGTCATAACCACAGCCCAAAATATTATTGGTCATCCTCTCCCATCTCTGGAAGAACTATACAGTTCCCGTTGCCCTAAAAAGGTTAACAATATTTTAAAGGATCCATCTCATCCAGGATATAGTCTCTTTGCACCACTGCCTTCGTGTAGAAAATATAGAACAATTAGATCAAGAACAAATAGATTGAAGAACAGTTTCTACCCAAGAGCTATAACCATCTTAAATGCTGTAACCAGATAATATGACCTTGGAGAGCTGTGATGGGTGTATGTGTGGCTTTTTTTAGTGTGTGTGTGTGTTTTGTGCTGTTTTTTGTTTTGTTTTGTTTTTTCTTTCTTTCTGTTTTTATGGGATGGCATGCAATTTCGTTGAACCTGTATAGCATTGTGCTTGTACTTGTGCAATGACAATAAATTAAATTATCTTCTCTTATCTTACAATACTTCGAAAGAGGATTTAAGGCGGTACGGTTGAGTCTCCATTGCCCATGGCATATCTTTCTGTGAGTACACACACAAACACACACATGCATCTTTCCAGAAAAGCAATGCTTCTATCGGTATATAAAACACATTTTTCCCCCATTCTTATTATTGTCTCTGGTGGAAAGGAGAGCGGAGCAATGATTAAGGCACAGCTATGCCACAAAATTAAACCAGATTGGAACTAGCATAAAGGCCATTGTTTCCCTCCTCACTCACCCACCTCCTAATAAATAAAAATCAAAATATTTGGAATTGTAGTTTTGTGAAGCTGATGAGGCTGCTGTGAAAAGATCTTACCATTCCAGAGTTTATTAAACTGAGAGCTCTGACAGTTATCGGGAGCTCAGGCTATTTAAGTGATTTGAAACTGGCTGAAAGGTGTGGTTTTAGATCGCACGCATAAAATTTCCTGCATGCTCCTTAAAAAAGAAAGAAGAGAAAGCTGTTGCCTCTATGTGTAGCCTTTGGAGGCCTGCCATGTGAGAAGCTTCTCAGTTCACATAAATGTTTGCTGGTGCAGACATACCTGACACCATGTTCACACCATATAGTTAAAGCACTCTGATAGTGCTTTAGATTCAGGTAGGCAGGCGTGTAGGGACCCAGGTGGTGCTGTGGGTTAAACCACAGAGCCTAGGGCTTGCCGATCAGAAGGTCGGCAGTTCAAATCCCTGCAACGGGGTGAGCTCCTGTTGCTCGGTCCCTGCTCCTGCCAACCTAGCAGTTCGAAAGCACGTCAAAGTGCAAGTAGATAAATAGGAACCGCTCTGGTGGGAAGGTAAACGGCGTTTCCATGCACTGCTCTGGTTCGCCAGAAGTGGCTTAGTCTTGCTGGCCACATGACCTGAAAGCTATACGCCGGCTCCCTCGGCCAGTAAAGCGAGATGAGCACCCCAACCCCAGAGTCGGACACGACTGGACCTAATGGTCAGGGGTCCCTTTACCTTTACCTAGGCAGGCATGTTGGTCTGACACAGTCAAAATAAATGAATAAATTGTCCAATAGCACCTTAGAGACCAACTAAGTTTGTTCTGGGCATAAGCTTTCGTGTGCATGCACACTTCTTCAGAACTGATAGTGCTTTAAACAGTCCTGGCTTCCCCCAAAGAATTATGGGAGCTGTAGTTTTTCTAAGGTTCTCCTAACAACTCTCAGCACCCTTAAAAGACTACAGCTCCCATAATCCTTTGGGGGAAGCCATGGCTGTTTAACGTGGTCTGACAGCACTTTATACGTGTCTGGTGCAAATGGAGCCTAAAGAAAACTATGAATGAGACACCGTGCTATTCCTCTGGAAAAATAAATGTTAATGGCCCAGGGTGTGAGGGCGGCCATCCAGTGTTCCCGCCATGGTCCTGCCTTCATTACTGGAGAACGAGGTGGAGGAGAATGGCAGGTTACCCTCCCTTTGCAGTTACGCATGTGGCTTCACGAAGGATCCCGCTGGTAAAGTGTAGGGTTCATTCCTCCTCATTGTCTGGGGCAGCCTGTTGTCAATGGAAGCGCCAGGGTGTAAAACGCAAGCTCAGAGACAGCCCCTGATCTCTAATCTAGCACATAAATATGACCGAGAGCGGCTAATTGATTGTTCAGGCTCGCTACAGTCGTATCATCTGAGATACACGGGTAGCAAAGCAAGAAGGCACTGGAGGCACTTTGACTGTAATCTGCAATCTGTCAATTTAGCAGCGTGACTAAAGCGTCCGTGAATGGGAGAAGAAGGCTTGCACATCCATAATATTGATGCATAAAGCGGCCGATGGGCAGAACTAACTGAATCTGCGGTTGGAAAGGCGGCAGCGGCGGGGGGGGGGGGGAGGACACAAGACGGCACCAGGCGAGGAAGTAATAGCACAACAAAACGCCCATTCCAAGTACCTTAGAAAGAGCACCCATTTCTCCACAAACCCTCCTAGCAACGGATTATATCCAGGGAATGTCTTGCTCAGGTGCCAACACCTCATGAAGCAACACCACGAGGCTCAAGGCTTGTTCAGTCAAGGCTCCCATCTTCAGAGCCTCGGTGGGCGTGCAACGTCACAGCAAGACATTGGGATAGGCGAAAGGCCCCTCGAATCCAGCAGCCTGCTCTCCCAGAAGCCTTTGGGAAGCCCATAAGCAAGACTTGAGCACAACAGCTCCCCCCCCCCCTTGTGACGCCAGTGCTCTTCCCTCCTGTGGTTTCTGGAACTTCTCCGTTGCTGCCCAACCACCCAGTCCGCATCCACAACTCAGCAGTATCCCACTTCCATCATCCCTCTCTGGCTGATCTCCTGGCTGAAACCAGTAGGAGAACACTTCAATCTCCCAGGACACTCTATACAAGATCTCAAAGGAGCTGTCTTATTGCAAAGGAATTTCAGAAATAGACTGGAAAGAGAAGTTGCTGAATTGCAACTCATTACCAAGCTTAAAACCATGGAGAGACCTGGTCTGAACAAAGACATTGGATTCTTATCTCATTATACACGACAAAGCTATTTTTAACCTTCCCACCCCTTGCTTTTTCCTGTAAGACCAATTGCAGTCGTTAACAGTCATCAACAAGTTTACCACAGCTATCAGCCTATCACCCATTCCCACCACCCTTCTGAGTAATACCCCTCCCACCCTCTCACTATATATAAGGGTCTGGTGACTTCTGTTTCAGTGTATCTGAAGAAGTGTGCATGCACACAAAAGCTCATACCAAGAACAAACTTAGTTGGTCTCCAAGGTGCTACTGGAAGGAATTTTTTTATTTTTTATTTTGTTTTGACTATGACAGACCAACACGGCTACCTACCTGTAACTGGCTGTTCTCCTGCGACACCACCACAAGGGCCCAGCAGCATCCACTTACCCAGATGTTCCACTTACCCAATGACAGAGCCTGGCCTCGCCCTCCCAGCTCCTTTCCCTTCGCTAGCGTGGGCCTGCATTCGAGTAGCAATGCCTGTTATTCTTAGCCTGGTTCCAAAAGAGGCTGCGGATCAGCCGCTCCTTTCTGCCTCACCTGGTGAGGAGGCCACGGGTTCGGAGGCAAGTTCCCACCCCTCCGCTGCCTAACGCCCACACCCCTTCCCAGTGGGCCGAGTTCAGCACGGCACAGCGCTAAGACAGAGGGAGTCGCACACCATAAATCAGGCTAGGCCGGCCAGACGACGACTTGCGGGCTCGAGGCCTGTTTGTTTTGGAAATGAGCGAAGCACATTTCAGAGGAGCCGGAGATTTACAGGCCCGGCCTGGGGCTCTCTCCGTGGGAGAACAAGGAAAAGGCATTGCCAGGACCTTGCAAATGGGGAAAGCAGAAGTCAACAGGGGAACCGGAGAGGGGAGGCCGCGACTAGGCCTGGTCCGGTCTGGCAAAGAGTTGAGTGGCACAAATGGTGGCACAAAGACCATTGTCTTGATGCCCTGCCCTCTTTTGTAGTCTCAGTGGCAAATATCCAGCTATCAGCTGGAGTAAGGTTGTGGGGTTGCTACCTCTTCATCATGTTTATGGGCTGCTCATATTTTGGGAGTGCTGTCCCTAATAAACAAAGGACCTCTTACAAATGTAGCTTGCCCATATTTTCTGCAAAGGCAGAATCTTACGCTCCGAAAAATGTCCACTCCCCAACGCCTCCAGTTTCAAAAATATGCCTTTGTTCGGAGGAAATATGTGCTTCCGTGGGGCCAGAGAGGCAGGCTGTGCAAGTGATTTTTTTTTTCCTCCTTTGAAAAATGAGCTAATAAGGGCAAGTTGTTTTCAGGGAATATAATGCAGAGCATTCCTGTTACCAGCGCCGACTTCACCCTGAAAATTGAAATTGCAATGTAGAAAATTAAGGGACGCTAATGACCGCCTTTCCGGCTCTGTGTTTAATAATTAAAATAAAATAGTGTTACTAGATATGCATGATTATGCTTGGTCACAATAAGGCTCTTGGTGTCATGCTTGGTTTTGTCCCCCAGTGAGTAAGAGGGACGGCTTCTTCCTAGGTTAGGCTAAAAGATGGCAAGGCCATCTCCAAAGAGGGGTGGAAGCCAATAAATGCTCAAAGCCACTAGGGAAAGTGGGGTACGTGTGGTCCACATAGTTCCTTGGGTCCCCCCGACCTTCTTTTGGTAGTTGCACCCACATTTACAAGCGCATTACTGGAATACACTTGACCCTGTTTAACCCTCTTGCTGGGCTTCCTGCAAGGAACCCTGGACAAAATTGGAAGCTGTGTTATACTGAGTCAGGCCATTGTGGCCCAGCTAGCTTTTTATTGTGGCCCATCTAGCTTTGTGTGTGTGTGTGTAAAGGGACCCCTGACCATTAGGTCCAGTCATGACCGACTCTGGGGTTGCGGCGCTCATCTCGCTTTATTGGCCGAGGGAGCCGGCATACAGCTTCCAGGTCATGTGGCCAGCACGACTAAGCCGCTTCTGGCGAACCAAAGCAGCGCACGGAAACGCCGTTTACCTTCCTGCTGCAGTGGTACCTATTTATCTACTTGCACTTTGACGTGCTTTCGAACTGCTAGGTTGGCAGGAGCAGGGACCGAGCAACGGGAGCTCACCCCGTCGCGGGAATTCGAACCGCCGACCTTCTGGTCGGCAAGCCCTAGGCTCTGTGGTTTAACCCACAGCGCCACCCGCGTGTAGGCACTCACATTAAGAGATCTGTAACTTTCCCCCAGCATTCCAATTCCCAAGGCTTTTTGCAGAGGGGGGCCATGGCAGTGGATGTGGGTTAACTTTGTGCAGACCTTAAGCCAAGGGTGGGGAATCTCAGGCCAGGGAACAGAATGCCGCCCTCGGTTTTCTGTCCCATCGGCTGTGTTCCTACACAGGCCATACCGCTTTCCCTCAAGCCATGCCTCTCTATGCTGGGATCAGACAGGAATCCCTTTGAACATTCCCTGACATTAAGTTTCGGCAAGATAAATGGGTCCTCGGCGAGGCAGGGCCTTCTTGGCCCTCAGCCAGGGCCTGTCTGTCCGACAAGGGCCTTGTCCGCTTCAGACGGGGCCTTCTGCTTCCATCCCTTAATCGCAGCCCGGTGATTTATGGGGGGAAGCTGGAGACCCCAATTCCGCTTCCCTTCCTGCGTCTCTCGCTAGCTTGAGAAGCAGCAGCAGCTCCAAGTCAGGCAAGATTGATGAGGCTTAAAGGTGTTCTCTGCATACAGAAGCGTCTGTCTGGGCCTGCTGTGTGGCACAACACAGGATTAGTTGACGTACTACAAGACCTCGCAAGGAGGCAAGAGAGCTGGATTACAGGGGAGGGAGGCCTTCGCCTGAACCGTATTGTGGGGCCCCAAACTATCTCCAGCATCCCAACACGAGCTGCTGAAAAAAGGAGGCAGCCCACCCAGGTCCCATTTATTTGAGTTGGGTGGCCAAGGCAAAACAAACAGACCAAAAGAACCCCAAATGACAACTTTTTTTTAACTGCAGTTCTATATTTTTATATTCTACTGCATGATACCACTGTCCACCACATTGAAATGTCCTCACAACTGGTGGTATATAAATATCTTCTTAGAGCTATCCTTAGGGGGTTGACTAGGTGCTCCAGGGAGTGATTAATGCTTCACTGCAGTGGGGGAGAAGTACCATCTGCCTTGAAGGAGACAGTGGTGTGACCCTTTCTTAAAACGACCTCCCCGGACCTTGAAGCAATAAACAATTATTGCTCTGTGGAAATGTCCCATTTGGGGGCAAGGCTTTTGAGAAGGTGGTGGCAATCCGGCTTCAGGAATGCTTGGATTACTTGGATCCATTCCAGTCTGGCTTCAGAGAATCATAGAGTTGGACGGGACCCCCAAGAGTCATCTAGTCCAGCCCCCTGCGATGCAGGAATCTCAGCTAAAGCATCCATGACTGGTGGCCATCCAACCTCTACTTTAAAACCTCCAAGGAAGGAGAGTCCACAACCTCCTGAGAGAGACCTTTCCACTATCGAACAACTCTTACCGTCAGTTCTTCTTGATGTTTGGGCCTGGTCATGGCACTGAAACTGCCTTGGTCACCCTGGCTGATGACATTTATCAGGCAAGAGATGGGGAGACCTTGATCTCTCAGCGGCTTTTGGTACTGTTGGCTGTGATTATTTCCTTCTGGAGCAGCTCAGAGGGTTGGAGGAGCTGTGCTTCAGTGGTTCTGCTCCTCCTGTTTCCAGAAAGTAGTCATGGGAGGCCACTGTTCAGCACCCTGGGAGTTGCCCCGTGTTGTCCCATAGGGCTCCATCTTGCCCCCCATGCTGTGGAGCATCTAGGAGCTGCCATGAGGATGTTAAGACGCCAACAAGTTGGCACGCTGAAGAGCAGCAGTCAGAGTCCGATAAAGCCGAGGTCAAACAGTCCAGGTCAGAAGCCAGTCGAAGTCAGGCAGTCACACAGGGGTCAGGAGTTGCCGAAGTCAGTTCAAACCAGAAGTCAGGAAGCTGAGGTCAGGATTAAGCCAGGAGTCAAGAAGCCGAAATCACAAAGCCAAGGTCAGGAGGAAGCCAGGAGTCAGGAAGCCGAAGACATGAACACAGGAACCAGGAACAGGACGAGCAAGAACAACCACGTGCTCCAGCACAGCAGTTGCAGGTGCTAGTGAGGGAAGCAGCCGGCCTTCCTTAAGTAGCCGGCTCATGACCATGCCTCTTACGAGCTGCAGCTGCCTCTAATTGTTCCCTGCGTCTCTCAGCTCTACGTTCTACAGCTGAGAAGGGAGGAGGGGAGGGGGTCAGCCGGCTCCTCTCCTCACAAGGGCCTGATTCTGACTCGACTTCTTCCTCCTCTTGTCCAGGTGTTTCCACCTCCCTATCTGATTCTTCCTCTTCTGAGGAGTGCTGCCACCAGTCTTCTTCAGGTAAGAATCCCTCCATTTCTCCAGACTCTTCCGTGGTTGCCACTTCGCCTAGTGGGGGCTTGCCACCACTCCTGCTCATCTGGTGCAACCCTGACAGAGGAGATCTGGAGTGAAGAGTCCCCAATATGCAGATGACACTCGACTCTATCTCTCTGTCCCATCTGAATCAGGAGAGGCGGTTGAGGCGTTAGGCCGGCGCTTGGAGGCAGTGATGGGCTGGATGTGGGCCAATGCACTGAAGCTGAATCCTGAAAAGACAGAAGAGTTGCATATCCTACCCAGGTCCTCATGTTCAGGATGTGGAGGAGAAGGCATGCTCTGGACAGAAATTGCTTCACTGTACAGAGGCTGCCCAACTTTTGACAGCCATGGGTTGATCCCGTGGCCAGCCCCATTGTTTGTTTATGTGCGTGTGTCTACATGTGTGCATGTATTGTTCCTACATTGCAAAGGGTTGGACTAGTTGACTCTTAGGGTCCCTTTCTATGAATTCTGCCCCAGGAATGGTTCCTCTTGCATGAATCCTGCTGCATGAAAAGCACAGGACAGAAGGAAAAGCAAGCTGACAGTCCATGCTAATGTTTGTAGACAGTTTCTGGACACATTCCATGCTGGGCAGCCTCGGTGGAGGCTTCACGATCTCCCCCAAAAGCAGGCCCCCTGTGGCTTCCCCGGCAGGGACAGCCAATCTCCCACAAGGACGCTCCTTGGGAGCCAATCGATTCTTAATTAACAGGGCTCCTCGTCAGCGCCTCCACTAATTGCTACTCAGCATAATTGATTGTTAAACTGTCACTGACTAAGCTCCGGAGGTTTAACCCAGCGGGAGCTGATGGCTGGGCCCTGTGTTTTGTGTGCCGAGCTGCCAGAGCCCTTCACACCAGCCGCAGGGCAGGGGGGGAGTGTTACTTTGCTGAGACTCAAAACAAATCAAAAAGCCAATTCCAGGAAGTTCACCAGAAAGGCAAGAAGTGGGTTCTGCAAACATAATTTGCTCCAATAAACTATTTAGGGTTGTCGGGACACTTTGGTGCTCTAAGTCGCTGCATTGCATTATCCGCTGCGAAATAATACTAAATTTGGTAGAGTGCTTTCAGGTGTTCAAAGTTGCAGAGCTCAAAAACCACCGCAAGCAAGTGTGATGGCTTATCTCCCACATTACAGATGAGGAAGGCTGGCAACATCAACCCCACCGTAGCACCGGGACACATGCAGTAAAGTTGTGTATCTGCAGCAGTGACCAGAGGAGGAATGACCGCTGGGAGGAGCGCAGAGAGAAGAAATGTCATGATGCATCTGCACCAGCGTAACTGGACACCTTCATCTGCCCCAGCTGTAACAAAACATGTCTCTCCTGTATCAGTCTCTACAGCCACTGCAGGTGCTGTAATCTTCAAACAGTTTCACCCCCCCCCAAAGGCACACTCCTCCGTTGTCTCCCAAGACAGGTGGATGCCAATGACAACAACAGATGAGGAGACTGAGGCTTGTCAAAGGCCCCCTAGTAGGTTCATGGCTGGAGCAAGATTTGAACACGGACCTCCTGTTTCATAGCTCAGTCTCTTAGCCACGGTGTTATCTGGGTAGGATCTAAGAGTTCTGCAATGAATGTAAAATCTTAGAGTGTGGGAGTGACCTCGAAGACAGCTTCATGGAGACCTTTAAAGATCTTCCTGCCCTGAAGGGCCGTTCCAGCTGTTTGTACGGAAGAATTGGCTCTGATGGTGTTATAAACTCCATTCATCATCAAGAAGGATCAATGGGTGTTTTCAGGACTTAACAAGCTAAGTTAAGGTGGAATTTTTGCCTAGGTGAGCACATGGGACAAATAGTTAAGGGGAAATCACAGCAGACCGAAAGAAAACTAGCCCTCATCCTTTCTGCCTGCTCACAAAAAATGCCCAGTCCTTCTGCAGGAATTGCAGATGTAAGGCTGCCAGCAATGCTTGTATCCTGCAAATAAACAAGGCGCCAAACAAGCAAAGACTTTACCATGTTCTTTTGAATGCAGTTTTGAATTGTGTCTTATAGTGAATACTGTGTTTACCCCCCCCCTTTTTTTGTATAATTGTATCCCTTTAGGTACAGGTTGAGACCATTTTTAAAAAAAGATTCTCAGAGGCTTTTAGAAGTTGCTTTTAGTGGTGCTTTTATTAAATTCTGCTTCAAAGTCTTAACACATTATTTTACTTCATTTTAGATAATGCCTTATTGCTGAGATTTCCCCCCTCTGAAGTTTATTTATGGTAAATTGTTCTGAAGGCAGCCCTGTTTAGGGAAGTTTTTAATATTTAATGCTGTATTGTTTTAATATTTGACTGGAAGCCGCCCAGAGTGGCGGGGGAAACTCGGCCAGATGGGCGGGGTAAAAATAATAAAATTATTATTATTATTATTATTATGTAAGCCACTTTGAACAGTAGTTACCACGCATCTGGAATTTTTTTTAAAAGTTTCTCAATAAACAGGAACCTAAGAAGCTGAGTCACGTTGGAAGTCAACTCAGCTTGCTGAGAGGTTTGCATGAGTTAAGCCAGCTTCCCAGACTTTCCCTGTGCCTGTATCTCTATGCTGACTTCTCTCTATCTCTTTGATGTTTAGACTGATAAGTCTTAGGCTGTATCCTGTTCCTTTGGACCACTAGGCAAGAATTCATCTTGGATCAATCTTCTGAGAACAGACAGGCAAGCATGCCTTCCCTATTTCTCCAACTAGTCAATTAGCTAGGGCCATAGTGAGCTTGTGTGGTTCTAGTGGTTAGAGGGCTCGACTAAGACCTGGGGGACTTGGGTTCTAGTTGCCACTTGACCATGAAGCTCCCTGGGTGACCTTAGGCCAGTCACAGTCTCTCAGCCTAACCTACCTCACAGGGTTGTTGCAAAGATAAAATAGAGGGGAGGGAGAACAACCTCTGCCACTTTGAACTCGTCGGAGAAAAGGTGGTATATAAATGAGAAATAATAATAATAATAATAATAATAATAATAATAATAATAATAATAATATTTATTTATTTATTTCTATGCCACCCATGTGACTGGGTTGCCCCAGCCACTCTGAGTGGCTTCCAACATATTAAAACACCAAACATTAAAAACTTCTCTATATAGGGCTGCCTTCAGACGTCTTCTAAAAGTCAGGTGGCTGTTTATTTCCTTGACATAGGAGGGCGTTCCACAAGGAGGATGCCACTACCGAGAAGGCCCTCTACCTGGTTCCCAGAAACCTTGCAGTGAGGGAACCACCAGAAGGCCCTTGGAGCTGGACCTCAGTTTCCGGGCTGGATGATGGGGGCGGAGACACTCCTTCAGTTATACAAGGCAAAGGCTTTAAAGGTCAACACCGACACTGTGAATTGTGCAAAAAGCAGAATGGGGGAGCGCCGGCCCGGAATGGCATCCACCTGAGAGGTGCTGGAGTTGTGCTCTGGCATGCTAAAGCTAAAAAAAAAGCACTGGTTTTTCCCACTCCAAGGGAAGATGCCAGTTTCTTTCCATACCTCCTGGTTTCTGGGATGGTCTGCTTGTTTTGTTAAGTGGAGAGGTCCCAGAGGCTGGCTGTGGGTGGCAACTGCTGCGGCAAAAGTGCTGTCTGCTTTCAAAGGTGAAGGAGATATTTCTCAGGGTTCCTCCCTAGGCAGTCACCTCTTCCTGGGCCCAGGAGGAGCGGCTGCGAGGAACCACTGCCAAGCCCTGCCACCTTGCGCAGTGCGCACCCAAAGCAGATGGCAAGATGGAAAGGCAGCTCCTCCGGCAGGGCAGAGCCGCTGCTAGAACTTCCACCCCCCTTGTGCGCCCCCTCCCTCCAAGCCCCCCCCCCCATTGGCACCATGAAATGAAAGCATTAAGAGGCGGCGGTGAGGAGACCAGCCGCTCCATTGCAGATGCCCTCGCTAATTGAGCCGTTTTGTTTCAGAGCGCTTGAAAAGAGCAGAGCTGAATTGGCTTTGAGAGGCATGGAGAGAGGGAGGGGGAGCCAAGGTAGGAGAGCAGAGGCAAGAAAACACACACAAACACAAATATGTAGGGAGAGAGACCCACAGGGCCAGCCCCAAGGAATGGCAGCCAAGCTAATCCCAAAACCCTCAGCTCTCTCCCACGCACAAAGACACCTACCCCACTGAACTGCTACCCCTGGGAACGTCAATAAGCATGGGAAATGGGCTGGATCTTTCTAGCTTGAAAGCTTGGTGGAAGCCTCCTGGAAGCAGGTGGCACTGTGGGTTCAACCACAGAGCCTAGGGCTTGCCGATCAGAAGGTCGGCGGTTCGAATCCCCGCGATGGGGTGAGCTCCCGTTGCTCGGTCCCTGCTCCTGCCAACCTAGCAGTTCGAAAGCACGTCAAAGTGCAAGTAGACAAATAGGTACAGCTCCGGCAGGAAGGTAAACGGCGTTTCCATGCGCTGCTCTGGTTCGCCAGAAGCGGCTTTGTCATGCTGGCCACGTGACCTGGAAGCTGTACGCAGGCTCCCTCGACCAATAATGCGAGATGAGCGCCGCAACCCCAGAATCGGACACGACTGGACCTAATGGTCAGGGGTCCCTTTACCTTTAAATGAGCACACCTCTCAGTTGATTGAGAGATGCAAATGAGCAACATGCCCCACCCACAGGAAGGGATCACCCAAGCTTCCTTATTTGGCTTCCTCACTGTCACCGGCCGTATCATTGGACAAGAGAGACAGCATGCGGAAGGCACATATCTCTCCTCCATGTCAGGCATGAGCTCATGCTCTCCAATGGACCTTCCACTGTGCTTATCAGACCTTGGCTCCTCTTGCCATCACCACCTTCCAGGGAGTCCCTGCCTCCCTGTCACCCGGCAGATTCCAGGGCCTTGACTGACTTAGCCGATGGGCAAAGGCTCCTCAGCAGCTACAAGTGTCGCTGGAAGACTTTCTCCCTCGTGCCGACGCTTTATCAGCTCTCTGCCTTTGGAGCAGGATGGGGTGGGGGGTGGGGAGGGAGAGCCAGGGAGATAGATGCGCTCTGTGCAGGAAGCCAGAATGAAGAGGAAACTTTCCCACAGGACTGTGACAGGTGGGTGGGCTACTGGCGGCCGCATCACCCGACTAATTTTAGCTCTGGAATAAGGACGGAGCTGACTTGACCTCTGCCCTCCCGCAAGTCCCACATGTCACGTGCCCCACTGTCTGCATCCCGATCCTGGCACAATTGTATATAAAGGTAAATGTAAAGGGACCCCTGACCATTAGGTCCAGTCGTGTCCGACTCTGGGGTTGTGGCGCTCATCTCGCTTTATTGGCCGAGAGCCGGCGTACAGCTTCCAGGTCATGTGGCCAGCATGACTAAGCCGCTTCTGGCGAACCAGAGCAGCGCACGGAAACGCCGTTTACCTTCCCGCCGGAGCGGTACCTATTTATCTACTTGCACTTTTGACGTGCTTTCGAACTGCTAGGTGGGCAGGAGCTGGGACCGAGCAACGGGAGCTCACCCCGTCGCAGGGATTCGAACCGCCAACCTTCTGATCAGCAAGCCCTAGGCTCTCTGGTTTAACGCACAGCGCCACCTGGGTCCCTTGTATATACAATTGTATATAGTCCCTTGCAAAAGATTAACCAAGCAATGGCAAAAAGGTTTGCCCATGCTTTGCTCTCAAATGCACGAAATATGTGTTTCCAGCTTGTAAGGAGCAGAGACATTCCATATGGGCATATTCTGGATCCCATCCTTAATTTTTCAGCTTTATCGGGGGGGGGGGGCTTTGTTTTTTGTTTTAAGTCTCTCATCCTTTTTACTCGCAAAAAGAGAGAAATAAATGCACACGATCCAGGCAATTTTGACAATAAATGCACAAGATCTAGGCAAATACCCAGTAAGAAGAAAAGAAACAAGAGAGAGAGAGAGGTTGGTCGATTCTCAAAAGTGTCTGGGTTTATTGAACGCATTTTGGATATGTACTTTCCTTATTCAGGGGCAACCCAAAAAATGGATGCTTCTTGATTCAGGTATGTTGCAGAGCTACAGATCTGCCAATTTCAGTTTCCCTCAGTTTCTCTCAGATTCTCTCTCTCTCTCTCTCTCTCCCCCCCCCCCTCTCTCTGTGTGTGTCACATTTCCACATTATTTTGGCTTTTCTCAACTCAGTTTATTACAGCAAAAACCAGCAATATAATACAGTACAGTATAATTCCAAACCAGCGATCAGAATATCGCTACAAGGCGTCAAAATCCTAAGGATTGGGGGGGGGGGGGAACCAGTGGCGCAAAAGAAAATTTATAGTATATTTTCCAGTAGAAGCGATTTACGTTTTTTGATGGCTAAGGTGCAAAACTTGGCCACAGCATAGGATACTGAGCTCAAAGAGTCTTCCAGAAGGAATTTGCATAGGATTTCGGGAATAAATTCCAGATAGTATTGCAAGGGACAGAAAACCAAAAGCTCATTCATGTTCGTCAGCATTTGTCTCCTTCTCCTAACATGCACAGTTTTGCCTAATAGTGCATTTTCACAGGTTTCATTCACAAATATGCACGCTTTCCCCTAAGAAGCATATTTTGGCATCCATCACATGGATGGAGAACTGCACCGCAAAATCTAGAGACGTGTGCATTTTTGAAGGATGGCTGCCTTTCAGTCCGCAAATAGCTTTGGGGATTTCAAATTGGGTGGGTTTGCATGAAAAGGCAAACTGAAACCAAACTTCCCTACCTGCCTCCCAGACCCATTCACAGACTGGAACATTGTTCTGCAGTGGTCCAAGGTCTGCCTTCAGCCCCAGATAGATGGGAGCAGCCACCTCTTTTCCCACCCAGGGGCACTTGCCCATTCAAGGCTGAAGGAAGGGACAGTCCTCAAGTCATCAGGCCCTGGCCTCCTGGAGGATTTTGTGGCCCTGATGCCTAGCTGCAGCTTCTATCTGTAAAAAGAAAAATGATGAATGGTGAGAGGCAGCTCCCAGACGACCTCATAAAATGCAACTCCTTTTTTCAAAAGGAGAAGCCCAGGCTCCAGAAATCTGCACACAGTTTGGATATGATGGTTTGTGTCAGTTACGTGCAAAATTGAGCAAACTTAGACCGTTATGTCTGTGCCTAGCCTAGAATCAAGTTGCATGCTTCCCCAAATTGCCCGTGGAAAAGGAAATTGCATTTTAATAAATGTGTTGGGCTTCAATAAGCTCAGGTGCCTTTGAGACTCATTCTTTCGCTGCATTTCTGGACTCCCCTCCTGGCTTTTCACTGCCCCATTAAGACGTGGACCTGTTCCTGGCTTCCTGTTTTCTGTCCAATGAGCACGAAGGCACTGCTGTGATGGTCAACATTATATTATATATGAAGCATTGAAAGCCTTCAATGGCAAAATGCCCTACAGAGAGAGACAAAGTAGGCATGCTCTGGAGCCTTCCGTGTGCTTAAAAGTGTCCGCCTGCGAAGTGTGCAGGATGCATTTTCGGCTTGCAGCCAGCCTCATCTCTCATCCTTTGCCAGGTCCGTAACGATGCGCATACATCAGTCACAGCACCTGGCGCATGGGAACGCTTCGCCGCACATCTGGCCCAGGGAGAAGTCACGTCCATCACTTGGAACAGCTGGAGGAAGCCGGCCATGAGACAAGGCATCTGGCTGGGAGGCTGATCTCTCTGCAGGTCGGTTCCTGGCCTTGCGCTCCGAGGAGAAGATGCAGAAGGAGAGAGGGAAGCTTCCAAAGGGTCACCTGAAATGGAATGGACACAACAAACGATGCACAGGGGCTTAGAGTGGGACAAGTGCCAAGTCCAGCACTGGTGTGACTCTGGCTACTGATTTTATTTTATTTTATTTATTTATTTTTGAAAAAAGAAATCTTTATTAATTATCTTAATTTGTACACAGATAATTCGTTATATACATTCTTCAACATTCTTTAACTTGGTACAAAAAAATAATAAATACATAAAATCATAAATCATAATGCTATCCCACTTCCCTCTTCCCTCCCCCCTCTGGCTTCCCCTCACCCATGCGTGACCTTATATCTGACATTCTGTTTCTTGATGCTTTCTCAGTTGCATTGGTTATAATAATTCCTTCTATATTTCGATCTATTAGCTTTTCCTCCAATTCCTGTACGCTTTGTACTTTCCATTTTACCATATTACTAATTCCATATTACTGATTTTATTTTTTTTAAGGATTTTAGCAAGATGAATTCAAGTCAGCTCCAGTGCACCAACTTGCATTTGAACCTTTAGATTAGGCATAGGCAACCTTGGCTCTCCAGATGTTTTGGAACTACAACTCCCATGATCCCTAGCTAACAGGGCCAGTGGTCAGGGATGATGGGAATTGTAGTCTCAAAACATCTGGAGAGCCAAGGTTGCCTATGCCTGCTAGATTAAATGTTGGGTGAATTCATTGCAGCGCTTAACAGATGAAGGCTCACAGTCCTAGACATTCATTTTGATCCAATACATATTGAACAATGATGGAATGCTGTTGTGTGTTGGAAAAAACTCTGATTCTGTGGTTCTATTCATCAGCTCCCTTAGCCTCCCAGCAGCCCTGGGAGGTGCATCAATGTTGCTGGAGGATGAGTTGCCGAGACTAAAAGCTAGGCTTTTGTCGAGGGCACTCCTGTGGTTTCATAGCACAGGTGAGGTTTTAATCAGGCACTCTCAGTCTCACAGGTCAGTCTCAGAGCCTCTGTACTGTGCCAGGTCACCCCATAGCCTCTTCCAATATTTTCCAAGTTGTGGTGAGTTGCTGTCCTCTTGCACGTGGATGCTCACATCTATCAAAGGGAATTTCGCAGCCACATTATTTGGCCTGGTGTGCAGAAATCAGCATCCCAAGAATTGTATCTTCCCTTTAAAAATCAGCCTTTACGACATAAAGATTGTGTATTTATCCTTAGCTGCCCTGTGTAGTGGAAAGACAGGACAATGAATGGATGAATGAATGAATGAATGAATGAATGGCATGGTCATAGCTCAATAAGTAGAGCGTGAGACTGTTAACTTACCGAGTGGCACCGGAAATCGTGTCTGCGCATGTCCAGACGCCAAAAATCGCTTCTGCGCAGGTGCGGTTTTTGACATCTGGGCATGCGCAGAAGCAATTTCCAGTGCCGTGGACATGTGCAGATGCGATTTCCAGTGGCGCGCTGCGCCAGTCCACCCCACAGACGATCTCCGTGGGAGTGATCCGGCCCATGGCCGGTAAACCTTGCTGACCCCTGTTCTAGTGTCAGGGCAGGGCTGGGGTACCGGGGTGAGAGAGAGGGGAAGAGGAAAAAAGGTTCTTGCAATTGATAATCTCTGCAGCAAGTTCCAGGGTGAGCCCCAGCATTGAAACCAGATTCGACAGAACCACGAACGCTGGTTCAGATTAAGCCCTGAATTAATATTTCCTGACGGGGAGCAGAGATGCCATTCCTTCCTGCTAGCTAGCGTCTTGGACGAAACAGGGAGGGAGCCTGTTCCTTCCTCTTTCCTTGCTGACATCTCTGGGACTCAACGGCAGGCCGCAGAGTCCCCACCCCCCACCCCCAGGAGTTCAGCCGTCAGAGTTCACTGATGGGGAAAACCCAGAGTGGTTTTTGTGGCCTGGGAAGGTCTCCAGCGTGAGGCTCCCTAGAGGGAGGGCTTTCTTCAGAGCTCCCTTTCTGCCATCTCCCAAAGAAAAGACTCAGGTGTGGAGATAGGTGAACACATCCATTTTGCTTCTTCCTAGTTCCGCGTTTTTCCAATCCTTCGATCACTTCCCTACATTTCCACATCAGTTTGCCATTTTTTAAAGAGTTCTGATGAAAATTTATGCATTTCAGTGCACATTTCCCCCCAAATACACGTTTTTAAATGCATTTCCCCACAATATGCACCAGTAATATATCACAGTTTTTTGTATGTTATTTTTACTGATATATATGCTGGGATTACTGCTCTCTTTTGGAGATTGGGCGTTTTTGTGTGTTCTTCCAGATGGTGACTTAATTTGCAAACAGTTTGTTGAGATGAATGGGGTTGTTGGCTGTCTATCATCTATTTCAGGGGTCGGCAACCCGCGGCTCCGGAGCCGCACGTGGCTCTCTTACACCTTTGCCGTGGCTCCGGGCGCTGTACTGGCTGCGAAGGAGCGAATCAGAGAGGGGGAGGGAAAGGCTCTAAGTACCCCGGCGCTGACTTGCCTCTCTTGCTGCCTTAGTGATCAGCAGCCAAAAAAGGAAAAAAAAGCTCAACAACGTCTTTCTCCCCCTCCCAAAATCTCAGTGACAATGGGCAATTGCAGGGAGAACTCCTTCCGACACACAGCTGGTCACTGTGTGTGTGTGTGTGTGTGTGTGTGTGTTGCACGGGCTGTTTCCCCCCCTCCCTCATGCCGACGGGATTCATCGTTGCAAGGGAGCTTGGGAAATTGAGTTCCCTGGCATGTAGTTCCTTTGCGAGGGCTGAGGATCCTGAGAAACTTCTTCAGTAATCAAAGAATTCAGGATTTAGTGTGCTCTTGCTAAAGTTTCCAGTGCTACTGCTACTGCCTCTCTTGCTGCCTTAGTGATCAGCAGCCAAAAAAGGAAAAAAAAGCTCAACAACGTCTTTCTCCCCCTCCCAAAATCTCAATGACAATGGGCAATTGCAGGGAGAACTCCTTCCGACACACAGCTGGTCACTGTGTGTGTGTGTGTGTGTGTGTGTGTTGCACGGGCTGTTTCCCCCGTGCTCCGTTGCAAGGGAGCTTGGGAAATTGAGTTCCCTGGCATGTAGTTCCTTTGCGAGGGCTGAGGATCCTGAGAAACTTCTTCAGTAATCAAAGAATTCAGGATTTAGTGTGCTCTTGCTAAAGTTTCCAGTGCTACTGCTTACAAAATTAATTAAAATGAATAAAGCAGCACAAGAAGAACCATTTTTTTTCACTCCTAAACTGACAAGCTGTTTCTCTGCAAGGAAGGGGAGGCTCTGCCTGAGTGCTAGATGATGGGCCATTTCCCTCACAAAGGGAATATCATTCCACTTTAATTTGTGGATTTGGCCCGGGCTAGAACAAAGGATAGTCCTTAGCTCTACATTAGCCTTGCCTGGCCAGGGCAGGAAACCAGTTTTGCAGAAATGTGTGTCTGGGAGGGGTCAAGGAGAGATGGCACAGGTGTGAGAATTCTCAGGTTACCTCCTCTGACTCTCCCTATTTGTGATGTAGTTCTGATGTCAAAACAAAATAAAACAAAACAAAAAAAATCCTTCCAGTAGCACCTTAGAGACCAACTAAGTTTGTTCTTGGTATGAGCTTTCGTGTGCATGCACACTTCTTCAGATACCAGTTCTGATGTATCTGTGATGTGTAGGATGATGTGTCTGGGGGTGGACGGGACTCCAAGGGGGGGGATTTCAAAAGTCTATATAGGAGCTTGCACACCATTGCTGGGGGTTCCTCCTCCATTTTTGACAGCTGACTGCACGATCCTGTATATATAGCATTAAGGTAAGAAACAATATATGCAGTGTTATATTTGTTTTAAATGTCGCAATGGTTTTGCGGCTCCCAGGTTTTGTTTTTTCTTCGGAAACGGGTCCAAGTGGCTCTTTTTGTCTTAAAGGTTGCAGACCCCTGATCTATTTCATCTATCATCTGACTATCTGAGGGATCATCCATACTGTCATTTAATCTGGACAGAAAGGTTCCACTGCTTCAAATCATTCTCCATTGACATTTTCCACATCATTGCCTCCCATACTTTCCCCTCTTTGATTTTATCCCACCAGGAATACCCTGAAAAAGTGAGGGTAAGAGAAAATCTGGATCAAGGGACAGGAAAGTGTGAGAAGGCAGTGATTTGAAGGAGGACATCATTATATGGGCTACAGAGACTCAATGCAGGCACAGGAAAGCTATTGTCCACAGAAAACGTATGGATTTATTTATTTTTTACACTCGCATACCACCTTTATCTTCCAAGGAGATCAATGTGATGTACCTGGCTCCCCTCCTCCCCATTTCATCCTCACGACAACCCTGTGAGGTAGGTTAGGCTGAGAGATGGCGACTGTCCCAAGATCACCCAGTGAGCTTCATGGCCGAGTGGGGATCCGAACTCTTATGAGCCTTGATAGTTCACGAAAAAGACTAAATCCCATTCAGGACCAGGGAGTCCCCCACACCCGCTCGCACCCTGTCCCCCAAAAACAGTACTTCTGTCTTGTCAGGATTCAACCTCAATCTGTTAGCCGCCATCCATTCTCCAACTGCCTCCAGGCACTCACACAGGACCTTCACTGGTTCTGATTTGAAAGAGAGGTAGAGCTGGGTATCATCCGCATACTGATGGACACCCAGCCCAAACCACCTGATGATCTCTCCCAGCAGCTTCATATAGATATTAAAAAGCATGGGGGAGAGGACGGAACCCTGAGGCACCCCACAAGTGAGAGCCCAGGGGTCTGAACACTCATCCCCCCCACCACTTTTGGACTTTTAATATCTGTTGGAGGCCGCCCAGAGTGACTGGGGGGACCCGGCCAGATGGACGGGGTACAAATAATAAATTATTGTTATATTATTATTTTTCATGCTGCTGCAGAAACACACTTTGATGCCTGGGGAGGAGCAGCGATTCCAACCTAAACGCTTGCCTCGGATGCCTGCTATGCCCCGTTCTTGCCCCTTCCCTGCTGAGCTGGAAGCATCTTTTGCCCTCTGCACACTCAAGAGCCACCGGAAGAGGCACACAGGGCAATCCCAGCTGGCAGTCCACTGCCATCTTTCTTGCCTTCGCTTCCTTCTGCGTCTTCCCAGAGATTGCCTTAATTGAATCCACGTTTCCCCGCAGCCAGGGCTCAGAGATGCTGGCAAGGCTCTTTTTCTGAAAGGTGATCCACTCAGTTGGATTCGCAGGTCAACGCTTCCCCCCCCCCCCAATTTGGCAATCCATTAAGCGCTCCCTTTGACCCTGGCAGCCATTAGCAGCCTTCCTTGGAGCAAGGAGGCAGGTTGTGGCAAGAGGGCCTGTTGGAATCAGGCGGAGGAGCCCGACCGCCTCTCCTCTTTCTCTTCCCTCCCTCCCTCTGCCCGCCATCTCCTCTCCATCCGGGCACTGCTGTCCTCTCTGGAAGGCAACGGGCACAGGCCGCCGGAGGAGGAGGAGTAGGGGCAATGGGGCAGCCTCCCCCCCGCCCCCCAGCACTCCCAAGCAAAGAGAAAAAAAGCAGCAGATAAGGAATTGGGGAGAAAGCCAAGGTGAGGATTAGGGCAGGGGTGTTACTGGGGCTCTGCATTAGCTTAATGGCTTTGGAAGACAAACAGATTAGGGAGATAGAGGCATTGGCAGGGGGATCAGCTAAATTGGAACCACAGCTCAGCCTCAGAACTGCAGGAGGAGGGCGGCAGGTTTGGAGAACAACACACAGCCCTGACTTCCTGTTACCGCTTGGAAGCTGCTGTTTGCGTAGCTGGGGTCGGGTGCATAAGGACATCAGAAGAGGAGGAGGAGGAGGAGGAGGAGTTTGGATTTGATACCTCGCTTTAAAGGTAAAGGGACCCATGACCATTAGGTCCAGTCGTGTCCGACTCTGGGGTTGCGGTGCTCATCTCGCTTTATTGGCCGAGAGCCGGTGTACAGCTTCTGGGTCATGTGGCCAGCATGACAAAGCCGCTTCTGGCGAACCAGAGCAGCGCACAGAAACGCCATTTACCTTCCCGCCAGAGCGGTTCCTATTTATCTACTTGCACTTTGATGTGCTTTCGAACTGCTAGGTGGGCAGGAGCTGGGACCAAGCAACGGGAGCTCACCCCGTCACGGGGATTCGAACCGCCGACCTTCTGATTGGCAAGCCCTAGGTTCTGTGGTTTAACCCACAGCGCCACCTGGGTCCCTCTTGATACCCCGCTTTATCACTACCCGAAGGAGTCTCAAAGCGGCTAACCTTCTCCTTTCCCTTCCTCCCCCACAACAAACACTCTGTGAGGTGAGTGGGGCTGAGAGACTTCAGAGAAGTGTGACTAGCCCAGGGTTATCCAGCAGCTGCATGTGGAGGAGCGGGGACGCGAACCCAGCTCACCAGATTACGAGTCCACCGCTCTTAACCACTACACCACAGAGGCCCACTGGAGCAAGCCAAAGGTCTATCTTGTCATTGAATCATAGAATGGTAGAGGTGGAAGGGACCCCAACGATCGTCTGGTCCACCCTCACCCGCAATGCAAGAATCTTTTCCCCGGCGTGGGGCTCAAACCCACAACCCTGAGATGGGATTCTGAGATCTCTGGGTCGTGCAGGAGAAACTCGGCCCCAGACCGCAGTGACCCACAGGGGAGATAAGGGATAAGGTGGCCTCTCGAGTAATGGGAGCAAATGCCTGGCAAGAGTTAAAAACAGGTTGGACTGGTGCAGAACTAACTTTTTTTGGCAGTTCATGAAGACCCAAGTAGCCTGGAGTCAATGGCCATGGGTCACTTCTTTTGGATGCGATCCCAGTGTGTATTAAGGGGTGCTTCTGAAATCCCCCTGCTCCAAATTTCTCCACGGGTTCTGGAATTCAGAAACAAGGCCAGGTGGTTGGAAGTGGAACCAACCGCATTTAGGCATTTCTGTTTCAACTGCCCGGTTTTTTTGTACAACCTGCTGCGCCAAATTCAATCGCAGAAGATTTTGGCTGCAATAATAGAGCCGACTGGTTGAAATTAATGCACACAACTCACGTAGATTTCTTAACCCCTCCCCCCCATGTCTACTCTGAGTAGAATTTAGCAGGATGCAACACAATCCTCTCCTTCTGTGATCTTATACCATTGCACATAGATGCTTGATGAAAAAGCTTCACTGCTCAGACCCCCAAAAGTCATTCCCCCCCCCATCCCTCATCAGCAAAACACACCGCAGAAAGAGGCTGTGTACACACACACACACACACCATTAATTTAAAACACTCCCTCAAAGAATCCTGGGAACTGTAGTCTTAATGGTGCTGGGGGATTGTAGCTCTATGAGAGGTAACCTGCAATGCATGCCCAGGATTCTTCACGGGGAGGGGATGTGTTTTAAATGTATGGTGTGCATGCCGTCGATTAGTCTTTTTGATGCAATCAAATGCAATAATCGCACCGTTTGCTAGGGCTTGTTTCTTTGATGTGTTTTATCAAGGCAAACATGTGCCTTGGTAATCTAGCAGAGATGCAAAATGGGTGAAGCAAATTAAAGCAGCAACCCATATATGTATGGGAATATATATATATATTCCAGAATGGCTCAGAGAAACAAAGGAATGCAGCACAGGTAACCCTAGACATGGAGAAGAAGGCATGGGAGATGGATCGGGGCACCATCCTCTTTCTGGAGCTGTATTCCTGGGCGTCCTGCAGGCAAGACGACATCACCAGGGGCCCCAGCCCTGACAGCTGTGATTCCTGATCTTCCCAAGGGATGCTTTTGAAGCTCAGGAGCTGAAACAATAGCCGGTTCTGTTCTCCCAGAAGCCCCCGCATTCCCTCTGTGTGGGAAGGCCTTTTCGGGGACCAGCCTCAACCTGCCTCTCCGCCTTTGCCATCCTTTTGAGGGAAGCGCAAGCTAAAGCCTTTCGGTCCCCGAGGAGCCGAGGCGAGCCGGTTGATGAGAGACCGGAGCTGTTAAAACGGCCATCAACAAGTCATACTTCACTACGGATTAGAGGGAGGTAATGAGGAGGATTAGCTGAACGTCTGGGTTATCGGAGGGGGATTAGCCAGGCTGCTTGTGGGGACCCAATACGGTAGCAGGAGGGGCAGAGCCGGTGGTAGGCAGGGCCTCCGAGCCTGGCAAAAACCCACCCCCCTCTTGTCTGCAAGGACCCTGGCACCACTCCCACAAAATGCAAGGGCTGGCGAGTGCCAAGGGCGCCCCAATAAACCAAGAGATAAGAGCGGAGGAAAGCTGCCTTATCCCAGTGCACACACTCTCTTGGTCCACCTTGCCAGCTGCACTGTCAACTCTGGCTGGCAGTAGCTTTCCAGGGTCTCCTTCCACCCAGCAGAGAAGGGCATACCCTGCAACATTTCTCCAATGAAAATCTCGACTAAGATGGCAGATGACCATCCAACCTCCGCTTGAAAACCTCAAAAGAAGGAGAGTCCACCTCCTCCCAAGGGAATCATAGAAGAATAATGAATGTCACCTTGAGCTCTATGGAGAAACAGATGGGATATAAATGCAATTGATAATAATAAGTAGTACCGGTAATAGTGAGGGACGCAGGTGGCGCTGTGGGTTAAACCACAGAGCCTAGGGCTTGCTGAACGGAAGGTCGGCGGTTCGAATCCGTGCGACGGGGTGAGCTCCCGTTGCTCGGTCCCAGCTCCTGCCAACCTAGCAGTTCGAAAGCATGCCAAAGCGCAAGTAGATAAATAGGAACCACTCTGGCGGGAAGGTAAACGGCGTTTCCGTGCGCTGCTCTGGTTCTCCAGAAGCGGCTTTGTCATGCTGGCCACATGACCCAGAAGCTGTACGCCGGCTCTCAGCCAATAAAGCGAGATGAGTGCCGCAACCCCAGAGTCGGACACAACTGGACCTAATGGTCAGGGGTCCCTTTACCTTTTACCGATAATAGTAACAAGCACTACAAACTTAAGCATATATTGAAGCTATACATCAGAGAGAGATATGTGAATACAGGTACTCTCTCCTTTCCTCAAAGACCACCTCTCCTAAGGTATCTAAGGTATTTAACTGTTGGAGATGCAATAGGGATAATGCTTCTCTAAAACATATGTTTTTTCATTGTCTTATATTGAAAGATTTTTGGCAGAAGGTAATTGAAACCATCAACAGAACTGTATGGAACAACCTTACATTTACAGAGCAAAATATCCTATTGAATTATATACCCAGCACATGGAACCTTACAAAAAGACAATATGAGTGGGCTCTCTGTGCCCTTATCACAGCAAAAAGACTGAAACTGATGAATTGGAAAAATAAAAATGTGGCTCCCTTCTACGATTGGCTTGAAGACTTATACAAACTCGCAACATATGAACAACATGCATACGAACTCAGACTTGCCATGGTCAAATTCAATGATATTTGGAATCCGTTCTTACAAATACTGTTAAGATCTGGTGAAGTACAATAACAACCTTGTAAAATATACAGTTTTGGGGGTTTCCCCCCTCCTCCCCCCTTTTTATTTTCCCTTCTAAAGGGGTTTTGATTCTCTTTTTCTTTTTCTCTTTTATTTACCTCTCACCATGTTTAGTGCACATATAATTATGTACTTTTTGAACTTTCAATAAAGATGTTGAAGAAGAAGAAGAAGAAGAAGAAGAAGACCGCCTCTCCCCATATGAACCAACCCAGACCCTGCGATCATCATCTGAGGCTCTTCTCCATGTGCTTCCTCCTTGTGAGGTCTGGAGGGCGGCAACACAAGGACCGGCCTTTTCTGCATTGGTTCACGACTTGTGGAACGCTCTCCCCAGGGAGACTGAACCAGGAGTACCCTCCAGGGGCGTAGGAAGGGGAGCGGAGGGGGGGCGGTCCGCCCCAGGTTCCATCATCGAGGGGGTAACAAATTATCAAGGAACAATTACTGCCCTACTAGGGTGGTTCATAAAAAACGTTGTTGTTTTTTTTAAAAAAAAATGCCTGCCCCGAAGGTCTTATCTTACTACACTAGGGATTATATGGCTATATATGAAATTTCATGCATATCAGTTAATATCTTGACCCTCCTCCACGAAAATAGCTGTTTACTTGGCTGTTTTCCTATGTAGTGAAGGCTGAAATTTCAATTCAGTGGAGCACTTACTGTTCCCAACCCTAACCCTGCGGAAAGCCATCTAATTAGACTTTAATTTGATTTTGACATGCTTTTAGGAGGTAGTTTAATTATTGTTTGATTTTATACCAGTGTTATGTATCTGATGATAGCCGCCCTGAGCGCGACATTGGTCGGGGAGGGCAGGATATAAATAAATGTTTATTATTATTATTATTATTATTATTATTATTATTATTATTATTATTTATTCCTTTGTAAGAAAATATGAAATAACGTAAAATCATTTTTGCAGGCAAAAAATAAAATGAAAAAATAATCAATGGGGGGGGGGCAAGAAATTTTTCGCACCGGGTACCACCTGACCTTCCTACGCCTCTGGTACCCTCATCTGTGTAGCTGCTCCTTCAGAGGGAGTGTAACCCCATCCGGAACTGGCTACCTCCCTCCCATCCATCCAGTCTCAGGAACCACCCAGTGAGAGTGCCGCAGTCTTATCTGGACGGAGCTTCAATTTGTAGGCTCTCGTCTAGACATTACCGAAGCAAGACATTGGTCCAGCACACCCACTGCCTCACCTGCAGATGTAAAAGAGAAGTCGAGCTGTGCGTCACCAGCATATGAGCTGATCACGAGCTATTAAGCCAGAATTCCCCAGTTTGGACATAATAGGAAACTCTAGCTTAATGGAAGACAGGATATTTGATGCAAAGCCAAAGAGGGAGAAGGCCCACACTCTCAGTCCCAGATGTATCTGTGGCTTCCCAGATTATGTTTTATGAAGCCTCAGGTGGCCATCTAAACTGGGCCAGCATGGAAAGAGAGACCCTTAGAGTGGGATTATGTTACCTTGGCCAATATGTTGGCAAGGTCAGTTTGGTGGACAGGTGGAATTCTTCCCCCAAAGAAAAGTTGCCAACTTAGACAGGGTGGGGAGGGGGATCACTGTCCTGCTTCTGTGCCTCTAGTAGAGATCTTGGGGGATTCAATTGTTGTGAATGTCAATTCGAACTGACTGGATCCGTGCGATTGGGAGTGGTAGTCTGCTTCTGCACTTTGCAAATGTCCCAATGCAGCTGTCAGTTTTTTTTAATAAAAAAAAAAAGATCAAAAGGCATTTAGAATTCATCTTTTGAGAGAAAATGCTTTGAAAAATACATTCTGAAATATGTATTGAAATGGGAACCGGTGTGCAGATTTAAAGAAGTAATAATTGGCAGGTTAATGTGGAAATGGGATGAAATGGATACCTGGGTGGGCATTTGTGAAATTCACACAGACCAGAAATAGATGGATTCATGCATCCTTAGAGACTTCACCGCTGTCGTCCTCTTTGACACCACAGGAACAGAGGAAGCTGCTTTATACTGAATCAGATCAGCGGTCATAGAATTGTAGAGTTGGAAGGGACCCTGAGGATCATCTAGTCCAACCCTCTGCAATGCAGGAATATGCAGCTGTCCCATACAAGGATCGAACCTGTAACCTTGTCTACCACTCTATTCTGCCCTGGTTGGACTCCACCTGGAGTACTGTGTCCAGTTCTGGGCACCCCAATTTAAGAAGGACGTTGACAAGCTGGAAGGTGTGCAGAGGAGGGCGATCAAGTTGATCAAGGGTCTGGAAACCAAGCCTGATGAGGAACAGTTGAAGGAGATAGGAATGTTTAGCCTGCGAAAGAGGAGACAGAGGAGATATGAGAGCCATCTTCAAATATCTTAAGGAAGGAGATTCCAGCTTAACATCAAGAAGAACTTTCTGACAGTAAGAGCTGTTCAACAGTGGAGCGGTCTCCATTGGAAGGTTGTGGATTCTCCCTTCTTGGAGGTTTTTAAGCAGAGGTTGGATGGCCATCTGTCACGGATGCTTTTGTTGAGATTCCTGCATTGCAGGGGTTGGGCTAGTTGACCCCTGGGGTCCCTTCCAACTCTACAGTTCTACGATTCCTCCTTTAATCTCTGCAACAGCCCTGCAAGGTAGCTGAGGCTATGAGGCAGTGGCTGGCCCTAGGTTACCCAGGGAGCTGCATGGCCGAGTGGGGATTTAGTCTGACAAGCTAACCCAGCCTTCCTCAAACCTGGGTCCCCAGGTGTCCTGGAACTACAGTTCCCATCATCCTTCACCACCAGCTGTGTTGGCTAGGAATGATGGGAGTTGTGTTCCAACAACATCTGGGGACCCAAGGGTGGAAAAAGCTGTTTTAAGCACTGCGCCATATTGGGTATCGATAAGTGGTATCTCAAGAGATGCTTCAAGAAACACCCCAATAGACATTCAAGTACGTGAATGGGGACTGTGTCTGAAAAGTCATGCTCCATATGAATACTGTGAGCCAGCATTGGCAGTGATTGAACACACACACACACACACACACACACACACACACACACCACACGCCCAGTGTGGCACACTCACATTTGTTGCTGCAAAATGGCATCAGCCGAGTCATAATGCCTCTCGCAGATTAAATACAACACATAATGGCAGGCAAAATGGTCACACAGCATGGGGAGGGGGGCTCCTCCACCACCTAGAAGGCTAAAAATCTGTGATGCAGAGATTTTGAGCGCCTGACCTTAAGGGAGAATATTGACAGAACAAATATGTCAAAAACGAGGCAGAATTGCGGCAATCAATGGGACAGTATAATGCCGCGGTGTCAATTATATAGGAATAACAAAAACGTGGGGGGGGGAGGAGGGGGAGGAGAAAGAGACAAAGGAACAGGAGAATGCAAACTGCGGTTACCAGGGTCGGATTTCTCTATTAGTAGAAATTGCAGATCTCTGTAGCAAATGCCTCATTGTCTAGGCTCTCTTGGCTTGTCAATGCTGAGAAGTGTGTTTCTGTGTTTATGCAGTGCAATCAGGGATGGGCCGATCTGCCCGTTTTATCCTCTCTCATTTCCCCATTCTCTTGGCCCCCAGGCTTGGAGTTCAGTTTGCTCTATTTCCAGATCAGTTAGCAATTTACCTTTTCTTTTTTTAAAAAAAAGAAAAAATAGATTCTACCTGTAGGCTGAGAATTTCCTACTAGAGCACCCAACCTGCCCTGTTTGCTCTGGGGAAAAGGATACTGAGTACCAATTGCAGCACAGCTCTTTCCACTTATAAACGCCATCTCCAACTTCTTGAAAGATTCCATCAACGGTGTCTCCAAAAAATTTTACACATCACTCGGGAAGACAGGCGAACTAATGCCAGTGTACTGGAAGACAACAAACACCACTATTGCCTCATTACGTGAACCATCTTTTGAACACCACAACACACACATAACTAGCTGTAAAGTAACATAACATGATACGCAATAAAACTGTAATTTTAATCGTCTAGAATTGTACTGGAAGAAGCAAAGATCACCAGTGTCGAAGCAATGATTCTTCAATGTCAACTTTGTTGGACTGGTCATGTTGTTCAGTTGCCTGATTATCGTCTTCCAAAGGAACTACAGTGGTACCTCTGGTTACGAATGGGATCCATTCTGGAGCCCCGTTTGTAACCTGAAAGGTACGCAACAGGAAGCGCTGCATCTGCGCATGTGCACGACGCGATTCGGCACTTCTGCGCATGCGCATGACATCATTTTGCACATCTGCGCATGCGCGAACCGCCGAACCCGGAAGTAACCCATTCCAGTACTTCCGGGTTCAGTGCTTTCGTAACCCGTGACATACACAACACGCAGCATTCGTATCATGAGGTACGACTGTAGTCTATTCCAAACTTAAAAATGGAAAGCGTAATGCCGGTGGTCAGCAAAAGAGGTTTAAAGACGCTCTCAAGGCAAATCTTTTTTTAAAAAAGCATTATGAGCATGGATAACTGGGAAACACTGGCCTATAAGCGCTCCAGTTGGAGAACAGCCTTTACCAAAGGTGCCGTTGATTTTGAAGAAGCACGAACTCAGGGAGAAAGGGAGAAAGGTGCTAAGAGGAAGGCACGCTTGGCGAACCCTCCCGGTCATCAACTCCCGCCCAGAAACCTATGTCCCCACTGTGGAAGGATGTGTGGATCCACAATTGGCCTCCACTTACGGACTCACTGTTAAGACCGTGTTCATGAGAGACAATCTTACTCTGCTACCAGTGACCACCAAAGAAGGAGAAGAAGCAAAGCTGTTGCGCCCTCTCCATTTCCATCGCCTAACATCAAAGCCCAAACTGAGAGCAGGAAAACTCAGAAGCAAAATACTGCATCACCGGCTTTGGATTCTGGCTGGTACAGACATAGCAAAGATCGCTATCTGGAAAGGTCCTTGATTGAGAGAGATAATTTTACTCTGCACATGGTCTGGGGCACTTTCATTTTTAGCGTTGCTTCTGTGCCGGGAGGAGTTCACCATGGAAGATGGCAGAAGTAAACAGCAGCAACCCTCCAAACTGAGTCCTGGTGGTGAATCGTGACTCAGCCTAAGGCTAAGCCTTTCAGAACGATCCAGACTATTTTTATATTTGTTAAATTTGTATCCGAAGATCACAGGGTGGTTCACAACATAAAATTACAAAATGGGAAACGCAAAATGCAAACCAAAATGACAAGCCAATAACACGCCCCCCCCCAACACATTTAAAGGGCCACAGAAGGTTTAATCAGCCCAAGGCCTGGTTATAGAGAAACATTTTTGCCTGAAGATATGTCACCCACCTTCCTTCCAAGGAGCTCAAGGTGATATACATGGCTCCCCCCTCTCCCCATTTTATCCTCACAACAACCCTGTAGAGTCGGCTGAGAGGCAGTGACTGGCCCAAGGTCGCTCAGTGAGTTTTATGGCTGAGTGGGGATTTGAACCCTGGTCTCCCAAGGTCCTGATCCAACACTCCAACCAGTTGCTTGGAGTGTGGTGCTGATAACACCAAGATTGCATGTTTGATCCCCATATGGGACAGCTTATTCCTGCATTGCAGGGGGTTCGACTAGATGATCCTTGGGGTCCCTTCCAACTCTATGATTCTGTAATAGAGAGTCAGAGGGTCCTTTGAGATGCACATTGACAACGCATGGCCTCAGGGTCACCTGCTGATAGTCTCCCCCCCCCTCCCAGAGTAAGATGGAGCACATTTATCTTTAAGTTCTAACAATTACTTCTAAATGTGCACCTATGCACATGAATTAGCACCTGCACATTTTATAATATCCTCTGAGAGGTCCTCCTTTTTGGCGAGGTGTAAATGGCAAACTTGAAACGAGGACCTGCTTTTAATGCTGCCTCTCTGAGTCTACCCACCCCCCATCATCTCTGCTGGTCCCTTTTTTCCTGGGAGCACAAACTGCAAGACACCCTCCCTTGTGGTGTGCAGTGAGCGCTCTCCCCCCCACACACACCTCGCGGTTATGCAACCACCCCCAGAGATTTCCTCCGCTTCCCCAGGGAGCAATTACCAGTCTCTGCTGCTACATCCCCTGGTCCTTCGGGACCAAGACACATCAGCAAATAAAGGCTCAAGAGATATGAGGGAAACACACACACAAATGAACAGCTGATAGATACAGCTCAGGCTGGTGATGTAGAGAAAACTTCCAGCCTTCTTACCCGCTCTTCCTTTACACTGTTTTCTTGCTATGGGCATTGCCTGTGGAGCTGGGCAGGAGAGAACAAGCAGCCTGCGGTTCACGGCATGACCACAAACATTACCTGGTTCAAGTGTCCTCCAAGTCTCTTTTCCAGCTGCCTCTGCCAGTACCTGGGGGTGACCAAGTCAAGCAAAATTCCTCCACCTTGGCTTTCGCTTGTGACAGTCCAGGTTGTGCACACCCCACAACCACGGTGCCAGCTGAGAGAGCATCTCCACTAGGGATGGGTGGGTCGGTCAGTTTCTCTCATTTCTCCAAACTTAAGTTCAGTTCTCCAATTTTACACATACTTTCCCCCAGAGGCGCCGAGTTCCATGCGACATTAGGGGCTTGTCCCGTGACATTACACGCGTGACACACACGTGTGCTATCACGCATGTTGGGAGGAGGCCACAAGGCCCGACAAGGTGCTCCACCACCACAAGTAGGCCCAATGGGGCCCTCCGCCATCATGGGGAGGCCCTGCAGGTCCTGGCCCCTCAAGATTGGGGCGGCTCAGCCCTGTCCCCACATACTTTGAGGGGGCTGAGGGCCCATAGAATTGGTGTCTTTGCTTTCTCCTAATATACACTCATACCTCGGGTTGCGCTCGCTGCGGGTTGCGCGTTTTCAGGATACGAACGTGCCAAACCCAGAAGTACTGGAACGGGTTATTTCCAGGTTTCGGTGCTCGCGCATATGCAGAAGCACCAAATTGCGTCACACGCGTGCGTAGATGCAGCGGCGTGGGTTGCGAACACGCCTCCCACACGGATCGTGTTCACAACCCGAGCGTCCACTGTACACATGTTTTGGTTGCAGAGCATAGTTCAGCGAAGCAAGAATTTCAAAGGCTGAATTTCAGTTTCTCTACTGTTTGAGGAAATGTGATTTAGCTGATTATGCATTAAAAGGCAAACTGAGCTGGAACTCTCCCTGATTTGGACAGTGAAAAGTTTGGTTGGCATCTTCTCCGGCACCTACAGGTCCTCTCCTAGGGATGCCCACCTTGCATGATCCTCCAACATGAAACTGCCTCTTGGTCACTGTGTCTCCACCGCCCACTTCAGAGTCACTGTCCTGCCGGGTGCCAGCCAGCGTTGCTCAAGAAGGGATTGGTCTCTCCCATGCCCTTTCTAGCACAATCCCTTGATGGAGCATCTCTCAAGGTGCCAGATGGCACAGGAGCTTCTGGGTGCAGGCAAATAAAAGCCAGCCTGCCCAGAAGTACCTAGGCAAACACAGCCCTGGCAACCTCAGGAGCCTTGGCACCTGTTCGGAGTGGGACAGATGTGAGTCACAGAGTGAGTCAACAGTGGGAGCAAACAACCCTGCTCTTTAAATTCCCCTCTCCTGCAACCATTGGAGAGTTCAAACATGGTAAGAGCTTTGGAAAAGTCAACAGGCAGCGGCCCAGATTGTGCAGCCATGGGAACGGGGGCAGAGGCAGGGGGACGACAGCGCAGCCTGCAGAAAGAGATCGGGAAAGGCGGCACCTGGTTACCTGAGAGCCACCTGAGACAAGGCCCCTCCGTTGACCCAGCGCCAGGAGCGATGGAGGCAGCCTGATCTTCAGCATGTTTGCAGAAATAAGGCCCATTGGTTTCGATGGGATTTAGGAACCCAAGGTTGTATTCAGTGTAGTGTGAAGCACATAATTCCATCAGTGCAAGGACTTTTCCTTGTGCAATAATATAATCTCTCTTCCCCCCCCCCCGCACTTTCTCTCATCTCTGCCCCTCTCCTCTGCTCACATGCACCCCAACACTTTGCAGCAGGTCTGGGGATGGTGCCAGGTGAGTTCTGACACCTCTTTTTCGAGAAAAATAGCACTGGTTTTAATGTTTTGTTAAAAGCCACACAGGGGCAATGCAGTCAGGTGGGTGGCATATTAATATTATTATTATTATTACTAGTGAATTAAGCCCGTTAATAACGGGCTCCAGATACCCACACGAGGGCTGAGACGACACCCACTGCCCAAGGGCGCTGGGCCCCAGCCCTCAATAGCAAGAGGGACGCTCACCCTGTCAGCGGAGAGGAGCCGCGGCTGAAGCGTCCCGGGGAAACACTCCCCGCCTCCTTCCGGAGGCCGGCGCTCTGCACATGCTCCCGGGCACGCACGCCCTGTGAAGCCACTGGTCGCTCTCTGCGTCCAGTCTCTCTCTCCTCCCTCCGCGGTGGTCCCCTCATACCCTTCCCCTCTCTCACACACACACAAACCTATCTTCCCCCTACTTCCCCTCTCCCCCCCTCGCGCCTCCTTCTCCTCCTCCCCCTCCCTCCTTCCCGCCCGGCACGTGTCCGCCCGGCAGAAGTGGAGGCTACGCGTCTGCAGCTGCCCGGCATCGCCGGGGGTGGCGGGGCGCCAGGTACCGGCAGCCCTCGAGGGGAGGCGCTCGCGGCGTCCGGGAACTCCGCCCGGCCCCCGACAACCTGGCGCACGGTCTGGTAGGCATTGCTTGCAGCGCCAGCCGCCCGCCCTGCTGCTGGGAACGCCTCCGAGCCCCGGGAGGCTGCGCGCGGTGCGCTCCGGGATGCGGGAGCCGAGGGGGCGGCCGGGGGGGAGGGAAGGGGAACCCCCTCCTCTGCAGCGCAGGAGTGCTCTGTGCTGCAGCCGGCAACAGGAGTAGCGCACAGAGGGCTCCGCCCGGGCTCTCCTCGCCGCCGCTGCCGCTGCCCCGTAACCTCCTCCGCGTTCTTCTTGCCAGGGAGGGAAGCAGCAGCAGCAGCGTCGGCGGGTGAGTGAGCGAGCGAGGGAGTGTAAGGCGGCAGCTGGAGGCTCCGCTGGAGGTGCGCGTAGCCGGCGCTCCTCCGCGGGCCTCCTCCGCTTCCAGCGAGCCCGTTGAAAAACGGGCGCTGCGGCGAGCGCTAGCCGGGCAGCACACGCGCGTGCCTTGCGGGGCGGGGGGCACAGCCGCGGCTGCGCTCCTGCCGCCGCGGAGGAGGCTGAGTGCGGGGAAACCGGGGAGCCCACCAATCCCGGATGCCCCCTCGGAGGCCGGCACCGTGGCGCGCGCCTAGCTCCCTTGGCGGCTCCGGCCCCGCAGGAGAAGAGCCGTGCAGGAGGGCGGGGGCGCTTCTCGGGCCGCGACGTCCCTCCCCGCCCGGGCTCTCCTCGCCGCCGCTGCCGCTGCCCCGTAACCTCCTCCGCGTTCTTCTTGCCAGGGAGGGAAGCAGCAGCAGCAGCGTCGGCGGGTGAGTGAGCGAGCGAGGGAGTGTAAGGCGGCAGCTGGAGGCTCCGCTGGAGGTGCGCGTAGCCGGCGCTCCTCCGCGGGCCTCCTCCGCTTCCAGCGCCGCCAAGCCCCGTCGCGGGGGTCGCGGTTGCCCGGCCATCGTGGAACGGCGGCCAGCAGCCGCCTTCTCCCCGCCAGCGCGATAAGATGGCCGACAGGAGGAGGCTGCGGGCAGCGGCGCTTCGCGCCTCTGCCCCCCGCTCCTATTGGTCTGCGTCCTCCAATCCCTTTGTCACTGGAACGCACGCGCAGTTGCGAATTCCTGTGACACACGGAAAGGTACGTCCCGACACAGGCTCTTTATTATATAGGATTATTATTATTATTATTATTATTATTATTATTATTATTATTATTATTCTGTGAGCCAGTGTGGTGTAGTGGTTAAGAACGGTAGACTCGTAATCTGGGGAACCGGGTTCGCATCTCTGCTCCTCCACATGCAGCTGCTGGGTGACCTTGGGCTAGTCACACTTCTCTGAAGTCTCTCAGCCCCACTCACCTCACAGAGGGTTTGTTGTGGGGGAGGAAGGGAAAGGAGAATGTGAGCCGCTTTGAGACTCCTCCGGGTAGTGATAAAGCGGGATATCAAATCCAAACTCTTCTTCTCTCAAGGCAAATCTTTAAAATGTAGTATAAACACCGACAACTGGGAAACACTGGCCTGCAAGCGCTCCAATTGGAGAACAGCCTTTACCAAAAGTGTCGTGGGTTTTGAAGATGCTCAAACTCAGAACAAAAGGGAGAAACGCGCTAAGAGGAAGGCACGCTTGGCAAACGCTCACCGTGATCAACTCCCGCCCAGAAACCTATGTCCCCACTGTGGAAGGACGTATGGATCCAGAATTGGCCTCCGCAGTCACTTACGGACTTACTTTTAAAACCGTACGATCGCCAAAGAAGAAGAAGAATATTATTACTATTACTGTTGTTATTATTGAAGTCCCAGACCAAATGGAAGTGCGGGTGAGCGCTCAGCAGATCTCAGCCAGTGCTGCTCTCTGCTCAGCAGATCCGCTCTCCCAACCAAACGCCTCTTGCATAGCATCCTTTG
Organism: Darevskia mixta; assembly: GCA_034641385.1. Taxonomy (NCBI): domain Eukaryota; kingdom Metazoa; phylum Chordata; class Lepidosauria; order Squamata; family Lacertidae; genus Darevskia; species Darevskia mixta. The sequence goes on along the minus strand of JAWWNH010000091.1, from coordinate 2,794,957 downwards.
CTGCTGAGCTGAGGATAATGTGGTCACAGGCCCCCAGGCTGAGTCCCTAGGGATGCCTCTCTCAGCCAGGCCCCTGTCGCTCACGTAACCCGAAGCTGGTGTCTCCCGTCCCTTTTGTGCTGCGGATAATGAGCAAGGCGGAGGCCCCCCGAAATGACTCACAAGAGCTTTCAAAGCTCCCATTGTCCCTTCAGAATGGAGATCCCAGAGGCTCTCCCTCCATCCCTGCATGCACAATCGGCTCCCTCCACGGCGAGCATCTCGCTTGGTCCCCAGGCGCAGGGCAAACAAAACAGGGTGTTTGCCCCCTCATTTGCCCTCGCAGGTTCCTTCTACTTGCCTTTTCAAGGATATGTCATGGGCAGCGGCACAGCAATGCCGGGGTCTTGCCTCATTCGTAATTTGTGCCCAAGAGGGAATTGGCAGCAGGCAGAGAGTCAAGGGAAGGCAGGGCGGGTGCCGCTAGGTATGCGCACATGCTCTGGGTGAAACCAACCCTGGATCATACTTCCTTGCCTAATGCATGCCTGAGATGCAGCATGCAGCAAATGGAGCAACATCTGCCCGCCGTTTGCCAATGCTTCCCACAGCTTGGCTGGCTTCAAAAGAGGACTGGGCAAATTCATAGAGCAAGCAACGCCTGTTGGCAGAGCAGCTAAATTGCAGGTAGGAAGCCAGATCCTGTGCAATACTGACTCTTTTCTTGAATAATAATAATAATAATAATAATAATAATAATAATAATAATAATTTATTATTTATACCCCGCCCATCTGGCTGGGTTTCCCCAGCCACTCTGGGCGGCTTTCAACAGAGTATTAAAATACAATAATCTATAAAACATTAAAAGCCTCCCTAAACAGGGCTGCCTTCAGATGTCTTCTAAAGGTCTGGTAATTGTTGTTCTCTTTGACATCTGAAGGGAGGGCGTTCCACAGGGCGGGTGCCACTACCGAGAAGGCCCTCTGCCTGGTTCCCTGTAACTTGGCTTCACGCAGCGAGGGAACCGCCAGAAGGCCCTCGGCACTGGACCTCAGTGTCCGGGCTGACCGATGGGGGTGGAGACGCTCCTTCAGGTATACTGGGCCGAAGCCATTTGGGGCTTTAAAGGTCAGCACCAACACTTTGAATTGTGCTCAGAAACGTACTGGGAGCCAGTGTAGGTCTTTCAAGACCGGTGTTATGTGGTCTCGGCGGCCGCTCCCAGTCACCAGTCTAGCTGCCGCATTCTGGATTAGTTGTAGTTTCCGGGTCACCTCGCATTGCAGTAGTCCAGGCGGGAGATAACTAGAGCATGCACCACTCTGGCGAGACAGTCCGCGGGCAGGTAGGGTCTTAGCCTGCGTACCAGATTAAAACAAATTAAAACAATGTCCAAACATTTGTTACAATATTCAAAGGCTTTTACTTGTAGAACATATAGCAAAAGAATAATATGTGCGAAGTATTTGCATTCACGTGCTTATCCAGGCATGGCCTTAGTTGGAGATTACAGCTTCTTCCTTAAACATTCAAACTGTGTCCTTCTCTCTTTCCAGCACATGCACTCAGCCTTCTGCCCATGACCCAGCAAGGCCATGCAGCTCCTTCTGAGACGTTTCCACTTTCTCCTTCCGGCAGACTCACTGCTTCTTTCAGAGAACATCCACTTCTGCACTTCTTTCTGCCACTTGCATCCACGCAAAAACATTAGCTCTCCTCTCCTCTGCTGTGTTTAGAGAGAGAGTTATTGACCACCCTAACCTGGTTGTTTTAGTCCAGAACTCTTTCCGATGGCTTCCTTTTCTCTCTGTGTCTTCAGCACAGCTGCACTGGGATGCAGAAGGGCGTGAGATTTAACTCGGAAGTTCTCCAAGAGGCCATAGCTGTCAACTTTCGGATTTGAAAATAAGGGATTTTTTCAAACTTTCAGATTTGAAAATAAGGGATGCCGCGAGGGCGGTGCAATGGCACCAAGTAGCCTTGCCACCCTGCGCTCCAGAGGCTGCGCGCAAACAGGTGAGCAAAAGAGCGAGCGCGTAGATGGCAGGCAGGCTTTCTGTCTGGTTGGGCATGAGGGTCTGGCTGCACAAGGCATGCAAGCTCCGCCCCCAGTTGGTCTCAGACTCCTTATTGGCAGCCGAGCAACGCAGCTGAGGAGCCTCCCTGGTCGGCAGGGAGGGAGAGGAGCTGCTTCCTTTGAAATCCGGGAAATTTAAGGGATATCAACAATCCGGGATAGCAGCGGGAAATGGCATTGGAATAAGGGAGTTTCCCGCCAAAAAAGGGAGGGTTGACAGCTATGCCAAGAGGCCCTCCTTGTGGCCATTGTAATGTACGGAGCTGTGATTGCCTTGCAAAGGGCATGCAAACCATCCATCGCAGTCCACTGCTGCTGCTTCTGAAAAGGGATGAGCAAGCGGTCTATCAGCAAATTCAAGCAGTGCAGTTATAGTTGACTTGGAGGTCTTGCGAAACAAACCTGCTGCCTGCCCCCACCCCCCACCCCCCAAAAAATTCAGCATTTTTGCAATAAGGAAAGTGACAAGGAAATGCCCTGGAAAGCTTGGGAGAATAATTGCTTGATGCGATGTCATTTAGCCTCCCGCCAAACAAGTCAGAATAAATAGCCCATGTCATCGAACCTCCTCCCAGCAGCTTTGTGCAAATACGCCGGGATGGATGCTCAAGAAAGAGGTTGTCTGGAAGCAACCTCTGTCTGTTGACCTCCACACCACCAGAACCTAATCCCTGTGACATGCCACAATGCTCTGTCTACAAGAAGTGGATGGAACCTAATATCTGCACAGGCAGAATAAACTCTCTCTGACCTCGTGGGCCACACCTGAAATATCAGAATAGGAATCAAATCACACAATAGCCTTTTTGCATTTTCCAGCTTGGTCTTGAAGGAGGATTCCTTCTGCATCTTTTCCAGAGAGACTCTTCCCAGAACTGTGCATTTCTAACTGTGTAGTAAGCATTGTTTGGGGGGTTTCTAGCCTCAATATATATCCAGCGCTCCCTGGGCCTCTGATTGCAGTGTTATCCCGCTCCTAAATTGGCCTTTCCTTTGGATACCTTTGGCAGCGTCCGCACTGCATCTTAAAAGCAGTATCATACTGCTTTAAGCAGTCATGGCTTCGCCCCAAAGAATCCTGGGCATTGTGGTCCATTAAGGGTGCAGAGAGTTCCCCTCCCAGAACTACAATTCCCAGAGTTCCCTGGGAAGCCACATTGATTGTTAAACCTTTCTGAGAACTTTGGCTGTAAATATATATAGTCAATATGTAGCCTTGGTCTGCAGTCTGTAGACTTACCTGCAATGGCGCTCTTAAGCAGTTTTAGACTCTGGTGGTAAAGCTAAATTTGTAATGCTAAAGGTCACCTAGTGAGCTGCATGACCAAGCGGGTATCTGCACCCTGGTCTCCCAGGTCTTAGTTCAATACTTTAACCACTACAACACACTATTTCTAGTGCAGATGGGGCCCAGAAGGAAGGTGCATTATTTTCCCAGCACTTTATATTAAGGGGGGGGGGGAATGTTCAAAGAACAAAGCCCCAACGGCAACCCTGTGTTCAGCAGGGCAAAGCTACAAGAATGGATTTCCCTATGCAATTGTACCGAACAAAGAAGTGCATTGTGGGAGACATGTATATGATTTAAGTATTATTCACTGAGAAGGTCACACGCTCCGCTGCTTATCGCCAGTTTGCGGGTTAGGAATAAACAGGAGTTCAAGGGGAGATCAAAGGAGAAGCGGCTCACATGGCAATCTACCTTTTGCTCTTTCCCGTCCTAATTTACCTGTTCCCAGGAGCTGGCCAGCACAGCGGCGCTTCCTGGCATCCGATCAGTTGCTCCTGAAGTGCTTTCCCCGCCCTGCTCTGCCCCAGCTTGCCTCTCCAACCTCTCATTGTTCCCACTTCTGTTCCCTGGGGTCAAATTGGACCGTTCTCCTACCTGGCGGAAGCAAACCAATCCGCTCCCTTTCCCGCCGGGCCAATTTGCATGCGATAAGAGTCAACAAGCGCCAGCACCAGCGTGGAAAGAAGAAAGGGGCGATTCATACAGGTACATGCAGGGAAGCACCATAGCAAGAACCTCCTGCGTCATCTCGCCCAGCATCCTGTTCTCACAGTGCAAAACCAGATCCCCCACTCAAGCAGGATTCAAACACAAGAGCATTCTCCCCTCCTGCAGTTTCCAGTACAGTCATACCTTGGTTGGGGAAAAACTGTCCCTGTGCCTGGCCGTTTTTGTGTATAAAAGTCCTGTAGCGACGTCCAGGTGGAAGTAAATCAAACAGATGATGACCTGGATGCAAAGGATCTGCGACAATTCCCTCTGCTCTCTTCCTAACTCGGGTAGCACAGAGTGTCTCTATTGAAGGCAAGCTAGCACCAATGACCCTCTCTGCAATTCTTACTGCTCGTTGGAGCCTTTTCTTGTCCATCTTGGAGGCTGTGCAGTAATAGAATTACAGAGAACAGTTTCAATGATGCCTCTGTAAAATTGGATCAACATTTCCTGGGGCAATTTGAATTTCCTTAGTTGATGCAGGAAATGTTCACTAGATGTCCACTTTTCTCCCTCCACTTCCCCTATGGCATGCGTTTTTTTAAAAAAACAACAACAACTTCTATCACGTTCCCTCTCGCTTGCCTTTTCTCCAAACTAAAAAGTCCCAAATGTTGCAACCTCTCCTCCTAGCTCAGGGTCCATCTCTCTCAAGAACACGCTTTTTCACTGCAAGGGGGAAAGCGAGGAGGGAGGTGTTTCATTTCTTTTTAACGATGGTTTTAGCTCAGTGAATTGTGGCTCTGTTCTTAATTGGATTTTATCGGCATTACGCTGTATTGATTTCCAAGCCACCTTGAGGGGAAGAGAAAGGGGAGTGGAAATAGTATTGATCTATCAGATCTGGATGCCTCTCCCAAACAAATAAATAAATAAATAAATAAACTCCCTGCAAGTGGAAAGGTAGAAATCAGGGAGAAGGCTTTCGCCTCAGCCTTCTCCCTGACATGTTCACTTTCTGAACATGGGGAGCTAGGGCCACAAAGCTTGTTTGCAGAAGGACCCAGGTCCAATCCTTCCTATAACCCGTTGGAAGGATCTTAAGTGGCATCTTAAGTGGGGAAATTGCTCTGCAGAGGCAAATTTAGGGAGTGCAACAGGTTTGACCATACTGGGAGCTCATGCAGGGAGCACTGCAACAGTAAAACAATGGACGGTGGGAGGCAAGGAGTGCCGTATTTTGGAGTGGCGCAGGGCACCATTGAAGTTTTAAAGCCCAAAGTCCGCCATTGCTCTCTTCCCAAGATCCTGGAAAACAGCTGCCTGTTGGAATAGATAAAAGCAGGCTCCATGGACCAATTATCTGGCATAGAATCATAGAATTGTTGGAAGGAGCCCTGGGGATCCTCTAGGAATATGCAGCTGTCCTATACGGGGATCGAACCTGCAACCTTGGCGTTATCAGCACCACGCTTGATATAAGGCAGCTCACTATATTCATTTACAGCAACCCTCCGCTACCTGGTACGCACCAGCTGCTTTGGACTACAGTTCCCATCATGGGAATTCCCAGCGTGGACAATTGTCAGTGATGATGGGAGTTGTAGTCCTCAACAATGGAGGGCACCACATCAGGGAAGGCTGATTTATGGGATTATAAAGTGGACAGGATATATGGACTGTTGCAATTTAAAAATATGCAGCGTTAAACATGGAACATCACGGACGGGGAGTTGGGTGGGAAATCAATGGATAAATTAAACATATTGTATGTAATGTTTTGAAAACTAAATAAACAACTAATAAAAAAGAATAATCTGGAAGAAGGCATAAACATCTGACTGGAGTGCTGCAAGATTTTGTGGCTGATCTCACTTGCAGAACTTGCTGAATGAATTGCATGTCTAGCCCCATGTCTGCCCACAAGGGCTCTGAGCCCATTGCTGGCTTACCGGAGGAGGAGGAGGAGGAGAAGAAGAAGAAGAAGAGGAGGAGGAGGAGGAGGAGGAGGTTTGGATTTGATATCCCGCTTTCTCACTACCCGAAGGAGTCTCAAAGCGGCTCACATTCTCTTTCCCTTCCTCCCCCACAACAAACACTGTGAGGTGAGTGGGGCTGAGAGACTTCAAAGAAGTGTGACTAGCCCAAGGTCACCCAGCAGCTGCATGTGGAGGAGCGGAGACGCGAACGCGGTTCACCAGATTATCACTTATAACCACCACACCACACTGGCTCTCAAGACAGCACTTCCAGTCCACCTTAAATCTTGCAGTGCAACCTGGAGGTGAAGATGACCTCTTGGATAGGCTGGACTTGGGCCATTTAGACATTTCCTTGGAGTTAAAATCTACGGTAAACTACCTTATACTGAGCCAGACCACTGGACCATGCGGCTCAATATCGCCTGCGCTGACTTGCAGCAACCCTGTGGCATTTCAGTCAGGCGTCTTCCTGAAGGTGCCAGGGATCTGAACCCAGGACCCTTTGCACACCGGGCCTCCAAAAATTTGCTTCTGTTTTGCCTGAATTATTCACAATGCATTTGAGCTCTGAACCTGCTTCCTAATTAAACGCTGGGCACGGGCTATTCTAAATCCCACTGTAAGCTGCAACGTAATAAGGGGCACGGTGTGCTAAAGAAGGCCAGCTTCCCCCGTTATTTCCATCCAGGAGTTCAGAAGTCCAGATCCAAGAAACATCTGCACCGCCGTTCCTTTCATGCTGGCTCCCCTGGGATGCTCCGAGCTACTGCTGGCTCTTCTAATGTTTAAGTAAATCATGTTTAACACTAAATTACCACTGGGAAGCGTGAGCCCCCAGCGGTAGATGCACTTCCAGCGGCAGCTCCCACAGTTAATTGTCGGGGAAGGAGCATAATGAAAGCAATCAAACACAGCAGAAAAGGCTATTTGTGTTTGCTATCTGTTTGAACCAAAGGAACAGGATGAAAGGAGTAGATCAGTCCATTGATTTGATCTGGAGCAGCAGCTAAGCAGGAAATATGAGTCGTTCAGATACAGAGACACATGATTATGGGCTTCTGCAAACTGTTGCGCTCCCTGACCCCTCATTTTTTGGGCATGGAACCCAGTGTTGTTTTGGATAAATAAGGAGAATGACTTTGCTCATGGTCTAAACCAGATAATAATAATAATAATAATAATAATAATAATAATAATAATAATAATTTATTATTTATACCCCCACCCATCTGGCTGGCCAGCCACTCTGGGCGGCTTCCAACAAAATATTAAAATACAATAATCAATCAAACATCAAGCATCTAGATCAAGCATCTAGATCAAGGGAAGTAATAGTACCACTGTATTCCGCTCTGGTCAGACCTCACCTGGAATACTGTGTCCAGTTCTGGGCACCACAGTTCAAGAAGGATACTGACAAGCTGGAACGTGTCCAGAGGAGGACAACCAAAATGGTCAAAGGCCTGGAAACGATGCCTTATGAGGAACGGCTTAGGGAGCTGGGTATGTTTAGCCTGGAGAAGAGAAGGTTAAGGGGTGATATGATAGCCATGTTCAAATATATACCGGTAAAAGGATGTCATATAGAGGAGGGAGAAAAGTTGTTTTCTGCTGCTCCAGAGAAGAGGACACGGAGCAATGGATTCAAACTACAAGAAAGAAGATTCCACCTAAACATTAGGAAGAACTTCCTGACAGTAAGAGCTGTTTGACAGTGGAATTTGCTGCCAAGGAGTGTGGTGGAGTCTCCTTCCATGGAGGTCTTTAAGCAGAGGCTTGACAGCCATCTGTCAAGAATGCTTTGATGGTGTTCCTGCTTGGCAGGGGGTTGGACTGGATGGCCCTTGGGGTCTCTTCCAACTCTAGGATTCTATGATTCTAAAAGCTTCCCACCTCTGGTGGGAGGGCATTCCACAGGGCGGGTACCACCACCGAGAAGGCCCTCTGACTGGTTCCCTGTAACTTGGCTTCTCACAGTGAGGGAACCGCCAGAAGGCCCTCGGCGCTGGACTATGTAGGATGTCTGTCTTCAGCAGAAGCTGCTGGACATCATTGTTGCTGGTTTATTGTTGCTTCCCGGGATGGGAAGAGGGAAGCTTTTGGGGGGGGGGGTTAATGTGGTGAGAATGACAGGAAGGTTGGTGAGTGTGGCAAGCAGTTCAGCCCCTAGTATGTATACATTTGTTTACTGGGGAAGGGAACATAATCGATTTTGAAAGAACTGCCTAACGGCTCCAGGAATGGCTGAGTGAGGGGTGTTAGTAATCTCACAGGCACGGAACAATCACAGACCCTCCAAGTGCCCCTATTTTCCGGGGACATCCCTGATTTAGAGAAGCTGTCCTGGTTTCTGATTTGATCCTGGAATGTCCCACTTTTCCATAGGATGTCCCTATTTTCATCGGAGAAATGTTGGAGGGTATGAAGTTATCCAACCCCTGAGCTGTCTGAAGGCAGCCCTGTATAGGGAAGGGTGTTTTTTATGTTTAATGTTTTATTATGTTTTTATATATGCTGGAAGCTGCCCTGAGAAGCTGGAGCAACCCAGTAAGACGTGTGGGGTGTAAATAGCATAATTATCATTATGGAATGGGATGTCCCTATTTTCATCGTAGAAATGTTGGAGGATATGCAGTCAATGCTCGGCACTTATGCATGCCCCTCAACTGTCCCAGGAAAACCAGCACACCCCGTTCTTTCGCTCACAAGCACAATGGCCATTTGGGGCGACATGATCTTGCCTCCAAAGAATTACTTTTGGGGGGCCGTAATCTCCACACCCAGGTGGCGCTATGGGTTAAACCACAGAGCCTAGGGCTTGCTGATCAGAAGGTCGGCGGTTCGAATCCCTGCGACGGGGTGAGCTCCCGTTGCTCGGTCCCTGCTCCTGCCAACCTAGCAGTTCGAAAGCACGTCAAAGTGCAAGTAGATGAATAGGTACTGCTGCAGTGAGAAGGTAAACAGCGTTTCCGTGCGCTGCTCTGGTTCAGCAGAAGCAGCTTTGTCATGCTGGCCACATGACCTGGAAGCTGTACGCCAGCTCTCGGCCAATAAAGCGAGATGAGCGCCGCAACCCCAGAGTCGGACACGACTGGACCTAACGGTCAGGGGTCCCTTTACCTTTACCTTTAATCGCCACACAGATCACGTGACTCACAAGGAAGTGCAGCCCCGGGAAACGGCAGCCCAGTTTTTCACCTCAACGTGTTGGAGTGTTTGCACCTTGACCGAAGGGAAGAAATGATGTTGATCCAACAGAGCTGTGTGCTCTTCAAGCTATAACTGCACAAGACTTTACATAAATCGTAGGAAGTGTTGATGAGTTTTGATGCAAAATATTTGGAGTGACAAGTAAGGCGTTATCATTCCTGCCCAGAAAAAGGCCCTCTCCCTCCTTCTCTCTCTCTCCTTTCTGTGTGTTTGAGAGAGAGAGAAAGATACTTCTTGTCCATCTCATTTATCTCTCCTGCTCTGTTATCATTCATCAGCGCACAGTTACTGTGTGTGGAGAGGCCTTGATGAAGTTAATGTTGAGCAGGCAGCACAGGAAATGAAACAGGCGTTGTGGGCCGACAGGGTGACGTCAGAGGGGTGGAGGAAGGGGGCGCCGATGGCATGGCTCTTTATGACTTTGCTAACCCAGGAGAACATTCAATAAAAAACCCCGAATCTGCAAATGGAAATTTACGGGCGGCACGGCAGCTAAGGTTGCATCCACCAGACAGAATACTTAATTGAATAGAGATACATGCAAACCTCTTCATGTGTTTAAACTTCTAAATTAAAAGAGGTTTTATTTATGATTCCAATAAGATGCAGGGGCTTTTTGTGCCGGGCCAAGATCGCATTATCATCGCCTGGCAGCTGCGGGGTCTCGAGCGAGGCATGTATCACCTGCTGGCTCCTGCGAGCCAGATGTGGGGAAGAAGAAAACTTCCAGACCTACGAGCAAATGAAATCCCTGTGCGATCCCAGGCTTTCTGTTAATGCCTCTCACATCAGCTCCTCCGGGGGCAGGGTGATTTGTGCTGTCGGCTGGGGCAGAGATGCCACAGGGTGATGTGGAGGGCCGGGCATTTTTTGCAGGATGGAGGGGGTGGAGAAGGAGGTGCTAGTGGCATCAGGGTAGCAGAAACTGGGCCTCTCAAGCTGTAGCTGGAGCAAGTTAGATCAGGCCTGGCCAGGTTAGAGTGTCAGACTAGGACCTGGGAGAGAGCAGGGTTCAAATCCTCACTCAGCCATGTAACTGAGTGAATAGTACGTTTCTGAGCACAATTCAAATTCCACTGTCGAACAGCTCTTACTGTCAAGAAATTCTTCCTAATGTTTAGGTGGAATCTTCTTTCTTGTAGTTTGAATCCATTGCTCCGTGTCCGCTTCTCTGGAGCAGCAGAAAACAACCTTTCTCCCTCCTCTATATGACATCCTTTTATATATTTGAACATGGCTATCATATCACCCCTTAACCTTCTCTTCTCCAGGCTAAACATACCCAGCTCCCTAAGCCGTTCCTCATAAGGCATCGTTTCCAGGCCTTTGACCATTTTGGTTGCCCTCCTCTGGACACGTTCCAGCTTGTCAATATCCTTCTTGAACTGTGGTGCCCAGAACTGGACACAGTATTCCAGGTGAGGTCTGACCAGAGCGGAATACAGTGGTACTATTACTTCCCTTGATCTAGATGCTATACTCCTATTGATGCAGCCCAGAATTGCATTGGCTTTTTTAGCTGCTGCATCACACTGTTGACTCATGTCAAGTTTGTGGTCTACCAAGACTCCTAGATCCTTTTCACTTGTACTGCTCTCAAACCAACTTTCGTTGGTTAATGATTAGCTCTCCGTCAGCTGCAGGCATTCGTAGCACTAAGTGCCGGGCACAGCTTTGTATTCTCGCTGCCAGTGGGCACGGCTCAGAGACCGGGCACCTGAGGCCTCCATCATGGCTAATAGCCCTCTCCTCCAGGAATTTGTCTAATCCTCTTTTAAAGCCATCTGGGCTGGTGGCCATCACTCCTTCCTGTGGCAGTGAGTTCCATAGGGATGTGTTCCAAGCATGGCTGCAGCATCCTGTGTTCAAAGAAGAAGCACCCTCCTCCTTCTCCAGTCTCATAATGCCACTCAAGGAAGGCGATCAGTCCTACAATGAAGGACGAAAGAGTCTCCCAGGGACAGGACATCACGGGGCATATAATGTTCTGGGGTCAAATGGGAAGGCAGACTCCTGAGACCTGAAAGCAAACCAGGCTTTCTTCTCTTTCTTCATGGGCCTGTTCATATGTCCAAATTGAAACTGAGTCTAATTTGGCTAATGCAAATTAATTCAGAGGCAGTTAATTCAAATTTGCAAAATGCAACCTCCGCTAATGCCAGGGTGAGAAAGCAGGGATGGTCTACGCTGCAGAGGTTGAGGTGAGTGGGTGGGTGGGGGGAGGAGGAAACCAAGGGGCCCTCACAGGAGGATGCTGAGGCAGGAGGGGCAAAAATGGACCGGGGTGCCATGGGTAAGCCAGATGTCAGCAGCAGCAGCAGATACGTCGCGGATATTTTAAAAAAGGCAAACGCCGCATCTCCAAGCAAAGAGCATTTTCTGGGATTTGAGGGCATTTTCACACAAGGAGAGGGCTTAGCACCACCGTTGCTTGAAGCCAGCTTCTAAAAGGAACACAAAATTCACACGGAGCCACCGTGCTCACCTGAATGACAAATGCCATGCCTTGCTTTCCATTATTCCCTGCCCAGAAAGTGCACCGAAATGTCCACGAGAAGCTCGGAGGTGATCTATCGATCTATGTGAGCTCGCTTGCCCTGCCTTCCCCTACCTGGTGCCCCCCAAAAGCTTTGGAACACAATTCCCATCTGCCACAGTTGTCTCACCGTAGTGGGTCAGAGTGAGACCAGGTGACCTGTGTGTCTGCCCTGTTTGCTGTCTGGGTGCTGACCGACAGGCATCTCCAAAGCCCCTCTCGGTCTCCCTTCTTAGAGCCAGTGTGGTGTAGTGGTTAAGAGCTGTAGACTTGTAATCTGGTGAACCGGGTTCGCGTCTCCGCTCCTCCACATGCAGCTGCTGGGTGACCTTGGGCTAGTCACACTTCTCTGAAGTCTCTCAGCCCTACTCACCTCATAGAGTGTTTTTTGTGGGGGAGGAAGGGAAAGGAGAATGTGAACCGCTTTGAGACTCCTTCGGGTAGTGATAAAGCGGGATATCAAATCCAAACTCCTCCTCCTCCTCCTCCTCCTCCTCCTCCTCCTCTTCTTCTTCTTAGGATTCTGAACCTTTGAACTGGACTTGGACCGGGCATCCTTTCCACTAGGGGACTCCTTCAAGCAAAGGACCATTGTCTGAAAAGTAGGATGCATGACCACCCTATTGGTGGATTGCATACAGGTGTCTGTAGTCACCAAAGAGTTACACCCACAGCTATTGTTTGGAAAGGCTGTTGGCTCTGAATTCCCAGCTATTTTGCTGCCCCACACAGAGGGGTAGCCCCACCCACTGGTGGAGGAAGAGGAGTGCGGGGGGAGCGCACTGCCCCCGGCAGCGCGATACCGGTGGGGTGCCATCGCGGCTCTCCCCCCATCCGCGCTGGGTGCCATGCCCCTGGGACGCACGCCAGCCCTGCCCCCGCCTGCTCCCCCCCCCCAGTGCCGGAGCATGAAGCTCCACCACTGGCCCCACCCTCTCCCATGCCAGGGATCCCTTGCAATGTCAAAGATGTTGCTGAGCATTGGGTGATATTTTTTTGACTGCAGCACCTATCCAGGGGGAGTGAACATGAGAATAGCTCTGCTTTTTCAGGCCGGTGGCCGATGGGAAACCAGCGAGCAGAATTCGAACACAAGAGCAACTCTCCCCTCCTGGGGTTTTCAGCAACTGGCATTCAGAAGCATCGCTGCCTCCGACCGTGAAGGCACAGCCCCCGTCACTGTGGCGAGTAGCCACTGACCCACCGAGAAGGGAGATTGTTCTACCTGGCAAGCTGGAATGATTGCACCGACGGAACAATCTCATTATCACTCCGTGAAGTTGGCATCTCAGTCCCTACTAAATTAGTTACATCTTACCTGTTAAAAAATTGCTAGATTTAGCAGCCTGGCTGAATTTCAAAGATGTGCTTGTGTTCTATAATTCATTGGCCGATGAGAAGTACAAGTTGGCTAATGAAGGTCTGCGCTCTGCCTCCCAAACATGCCTCCCCGTTTTCATGCTCCTGGAAGAGAGACGAGGGCAGAAGATCGGCATTAACGGGGGACCCCAAGTAAGCCGGGGGGGGCAGGATCAGAGCAGGAAGGGAGAGGGGAGAAGCCAGCACCCTGCTCCCTTGGGTGAACAGGAGGCACAATCGGCACCCCATAAAGATATCGCGATGCAGCGGCTCCATCTGGCAGCTCAACTTTGCCAACGGAAGAGAGGCATGGGGTACGGTAAATGGAACAGCTGTAGAGAGGACTCTCAGATGGAGCGTTTCCCCTAACGCCATGCAAACGATAATTCCCAGAATCCTTTTGGGGGAAGCCATGAGCTGCTTCGGGAGGAAGGGCAGGATATAAACTCAACAGACAAATAAAATTGGTAGAAAACCAACATACTGTTACAAAAGTTGAGCGCCACCACCACTGTCTGCCGAGATGGAACCAGGGGGTTCCAGGGCTTCACCCAAGGTTTGTTTTCCTTCGGAGAATTGAAGACACAGCAGAGACTGTCACAGATTTTTAGAAATATGATTGATTCACCTATTTGCACCTTCCGTCTGCATGGAGGGAGTCCAGGTCTTACAGCATGGTCATCTCAAGAAGGGCTCGTCCCCTGCAGCAGTGCAGCACTTGAACCAAAGGCATCTCTCTCTCTCTCTCCCAGCCAGCCTTCAGCCAGCCTGCCCAAGATGGATCCCAGTCTTTCTTCTCTCCCTTCTTCTTTCCAGCACACCTTGCTCTGAAGGCTTTCTTTTCCTGTCATCTGAAACACACACCCCATCACTGTGGCCACCTCTGTCTGCCCAGGCCCAAGAATTCCTCTCAGACGAAGAAGAAGAGTTTGGATTTTTGATATCCTGCTTTATCACTACCCGAAGGAGTCTCAAAGCAGCTAACAATCTCCTTTCCCTTCCTCCCCCACAACAAACACTCTGTGAGGTGAGTGGGGCTGAGAGACTTCAGAGAAGTGTGACTAGCCCAAGGTCACCCAGCAGCTGCATGTGGAGGAGCGGAGACGCGAACCCAGTTCACCAGATTACGAGTCTACCGCTCTTAACCACTACACCACACTGGCTCCCGATGAGCCATCAACCCCTTTCTCCATGTTAATGCCTCTATCCCAGGTGAGGTTCTGGGCTTGGAAAGGAAGCTTAGCTTGTATTTTTCCACTGGCCTCCAATCTTCCCTTCAATACTCCAAATAATCAAAATCCTACCATTTATGAGTTTCTAGCGGGGTCCCCCCACCAAATCTCTAACAGTACGCTTGCAGCATGAATATGCCCACAAGTCTGGTGGAGAGGATAAGTGATTCTGCACTTGCCCCATAGGCTGCTTCCCAACGGCAGTGCCCTCTTGACCCGTTTTACTGCAAGCACAGCCGGTTCTGCCATTGGGCAGAGCGAGGCGGCTGCTTCAGGCGTCTGACACCAAGGAAGGCATTTGAGGTGCAGCTTTCTGTCCCCAAGGGCAGTGGGGGGACACTGTCCCACCTCTGGTACTGGATCTGACCATCAGTCCCCCAGCCAGCTTCTGTTCATGGAGCTGAACACCATTTGCCTTAGGCGGCAAAATGCCTTGCGCTGGCCCCTGCCTGCCTGCCTGGGTGGAGAACGCAAGATTCCTCCTGCCCTTCTTTCATCCCTGCTCAAGCGGCTGAGGAAACCGTACGGAAGCAAAGCACCTTGCGGCGGGAGTTAATAACCGAGGCAAACGGCAGCTGTCTGAAAAGGGAAGGGCGAAAGTTCAGGCACTTGTTAAGGCACGAGGGGCTTGGGAAGCACGGCTTCCATCATCCATCCTGCCGTGACGCAAAGAGGAGAGCCCCGAGCAAAGCGCCTGCCTCATTCTCGCTGCACCGTGATCCCCGTAAGCAGTTCATAGAATCATGGAATTGTAGAGTTGGAAGGGACCCCTAAGGGTCATCTATTCCAACCCTCTGCAATGCAGGAATCAGGTTCAGCAGTGGAGCAGGTGAAGCTGTAAGGAACCACCAGCCTGCAGGCCAGTTTTGCCATCCTCTTTCCGGCGAGGCTCAGGTATATGCAAATTGCCTTTAAGTCACTGCTAAGTTGAGTCACGATCAGACCCTCTGGCTGTCTAGGGCAAGTAGGAAGAATCCCTTGGCCAGAATACAATTTGCTTGCTTAATTTGGTTTTCTTGCATTTATATTCCACCTTCCTATCCAATGAACTCAAGGCGACACACATGGCTCCCGCCCCCTGTGAGGTATCACCACACAAATTATTTCCCCTATTTATCCATGTACCCCTTCTTGTTTTCTTCCACTAGTTTCTTCTTCTGCCTTTGGAATTTATTTAACTTGTTCATGTAGATTTGTATGTTCCTTGAGGCAGGAACCTGTCTTGCTATTCCTTATTCCTAATTATTATAATTATTTATCCCCACAAGAACATTGTAAGTCAGGTGAAGCCGAGAGGCAGAGACTGGCCCACGCTCACCCAGTGAGTTTGACGGCCGAGTGGGGATTGGAACCCTGGTCCCCCAGCTCTTAGCCTGATGCGACAACCACTACACCACACTGGCTGTTCAAGCAAGCAACGTTGGCTGAAGATGGCCACAGATCCGCTATGCACAATGTCCCAAGTTCGAGTCCTGGCATCTCCGGTTAAAGGATCTCGAGCATCGGGGTGAGGAAGGGCCTTTGTATGGGATCCTGGTCTGCCGTTTGGAGTACACAAGGTCAGATCGATGCCGTGACTTCCTATAAGTCACCTCTCTGTGTGCACAGAACCTCCAGATCGATCTGAGGTCATTTTTAGCCACTAGGCTGCACCTCGGCCGAATCATTCCTTAGATGCCGAAGAGTCTTTGATGACCCCAGGTCCTCCCCCCACCCGGCCGTGGGCTGGCCCCAGCAGCGTCGAAGGACACTCCAGATCAAGCACACGGTTCTTGGGCTGTGGGCCACATGCTAATCTCTGCCTCAATCATTGGCGGCAGCAGACAGACGGTGCCCTATCTCCAGCCAGCTTGTGTAACTAGGAGATAAAGTGGAGAGCCTGGGACAGGTCTGTGCAGCTGGAAGGAATCTAACAGGGGCAGAGCGGGACCGCATGGCAGGCTTCACCTTGTGGCTTCACTCACAAAGGAGAGACTTTGCCCCTACATGGGATATGGCCTGCAGCAGAGAGGTGGGTTGTCAACATGTCCAACCAGGAGGCTGATACAGAAAATCCTGTTTTCCGTATCAAGACAAAGTGCCAAGCCCTGCCAGTTCTTGGGCTGGGGGAATTCTCAATCACAACATGTGCAAAGACCATAGCTGTCAACCCTCCCTTTTTTTGCGGGAAACTCCCTTATTCCAATGCCATTTCCCGGATTTCAAAGGAAGCAGCTCCTCTCTCTCCCTCCCTGCCGGCCGGGGAGGCTCCTCAGCTGCGTTGCTTGGCTGCCAATAAGGAGTCTGAGACCGACTGGGGGCGGAGCTTGCATGCCTTGTGCAGCCAGACCCTCACGCCCAACCAGACAGCCTGCCGTCTACGTGCTCGCTCTTTCGCTCACCCGTTTGCCCGCAGCCTCTGGAGCGCAGGGTGGCGAGGCTACTTGGTGCCATTGCACCGCCCTCGCGGCATCCCTTATTTTCAAATCCGAAAGTTTGAAAAAATCCCTTATTTTCAAATCCAAAAGTTGACAGCTATGGCAAAGACTAGGAGAACCCATAGCTCCCTTGGAGAAGAAACCAGGAATCTCTGCCACCCCTGAACAAGGCCAGGGCATTTGTGTCTTCTTATATAATCTTCTTGCATCAAATTATTGCACTGAAGCCCACCAGCAGCAGCCTTCTGAGCTGTGCCTCCAGTTGTTGCGGTTGCTTCTAGCCTCCCAGAAACTAGTCTATATATTCTCTCCCCACTCCCAGACACATGCACAGACAGAACCACAGCACCCAGCTCCTGCAGCCAGAGTAGGAGAATCCCCACTAAGCTGACCCCCTTCCTGGGGACAGGCAGGCCTGCAGTGGGGAAACTGCCCCCCTGCCCATGCCCCAGCGCGGTTCTTTGTTGTCCTTGCGACTGGAGATAAATTCTGAGTGGCTGCGGCAAACACTTTGAATGGGGATTTGGATAAAGAGCTCCTGGAACACTTTCATGTTGGCGGCCGGGACTCTGCCAGACGGGCTTTAGCCAGTGGCAGGTAGAAGACAGACGCCGTGACAAAAACCCCAACGGCCATAGGATCGAAACCGAGCTCCGTAAGCTATTGGAGCTCTTTGGCATGCAAAGTGTACAGCGTACGGCTTGGGCATTTGGCCGGAGAGCAGACTTTACCTGTTGCAATCACGCAGGCACAGAGAGATGCAGTAAGAAAACAATAAAGGGCTTTATTGCAGGAAGTGCTGAACTTGGATAGAAGAAGGCTTCCAGTCATAACCATACTAATCTAGAGAAGTTAAAGGAAGCCGGGCTTGCTCCTTTGTTCTCAGGGGAGAGATCCGAGGTGACCTCTCTCATCTTGAGGTTAAAGAGAGAAGTTGGAGGAGGAGGAGGAAGTTGCAGACAGGATGCAACCTAGGGTGTTTCAGTCTACACTTTAAAGAGATAGGCAGGTGAGCAAAGAGGTCCAAGGTACAGGGGGAGCCTGCGAATGTTTCTTAACCCCATGCAAACTGAGTTGCACCCAAACTTCCAACACATTTAGAGAAAGGGAGCTTAGGCAGCCTGGAGACTTGCATTCATGCCAGGGCCAGCCCAAGACATTTTGCTGCCTGGTGCAAAGGGCATGGTGGCACCCTCTCCCACATGCCCAATGGCAAGCTTCAACACTGGTGGTAGCTGCATACCCAGTCCCTGGATGGCTTGTGGGTCTTCAATTGTGGCATAAAAAGAGATGTGGTCTCTTTGACATTTGACAAAGGAAGAGACAGGGCGTAGGATTCCAAAAAACAACTGAAGCTGCTTTAAGCTCGACCCTCATGCTCAGTGTGTGTGTGTGTGTGTGTGTGTGTGTGTGTGTGTGTGTGTGTGTGTGTGTGTGTGATTCATCATCAAAATCTTCTCCATAAGAAGGAAAAATGAATACACTAGAGATGCCTGGAATTGAAGGCTGCAAGATTATCTAGGAGAGGGAGAAAGAGCTGGATACTATATATCTGGAGTGAATATTTGAATATTTTGGAGAACTCCTGTCATATTCCACTGGGTGGCTCAGTTGGTTAGAGTGTGGTACTGATAACTCCAAGGTTGCAGGTTCAAACCCCAAATGGAACAGCTGCATAATCCTGCCTTGCAGGGGGTCGGACCAGATGATCCTCAGAGTCCCTTCCAGTTCTATGGTTCTATAAACTTTTGTGTATATAACATAACAGGTGGATAGTTGGAAGTCCTTTTTACTCATTTCTTTAACTTTCTCCCTTCCCCCCTTTATTATGATTATTATTTACTCCTTTATTTTTTTATCTTTCCTTTCTTTCCTTTGCTCTTGTTTATGTTTATGTTTATGTTTATGTTTATGTTTATGTTTATGTTTATGTTTATGTTTATGTTTATGTTTATTAGGGGGTTTGGTATTTTTAGGGGGGGGGACCAATAAGGACCCTGTGTCAGAGTCAGGGAAGGGAAGATCCCCCAAGTTAAGATTTACCTATGAGAGAGGATTTTGTATTCTTATTTCTCTCTCTCTCTCTCTCTCTCTCTCTCTCTCTCTCTCTCTCTCTCTCTCTCTCTCTCCTGTCTTGTTTAGATTAGTGTGATTCTTATTGCAATGTATTATGAAAGTTCTTAATAGAACCTTATTTTAAATAATAAAATCTTCTCCAAAGGCAGCATAGGGATAAAAACAGGGATGTTGTTTTACCTGGGAGCAGGTAGCAGAAATCGGGACTGTTGTCCCTGATAAATGGGGGGGGGGGGGGGAGATTTAGAACTGAACCCTGCAACCTGCATAAATGATGCCAATTCAGCTATTTTTGTAGGCATTTGCTATCTGCAAATTATTCCGCTAGCCACAGGAGAGGCCGTTAAGTACACAGCCAGGCCCCACATGATCACGGACTGCTCTTGTTGTAGCAATCCTCTGGCAACTGGGTTCCCCCCCCCCTGCCAACAGGCACTGCCTGCAGCCTCTCTCTCGCCTAGTAGGTCTTACATATTTCATTGCATTGATTTACTTATATCTCGCGTTCTCCAATTACTCCTAACCCCCGCCGTGCTGGGGAAAGCTTCGCCTGTTCAATTTCTACCTGTCAGGCCCAATCATTGCCTATCAAGAGCATCATTGCATACGGCGGCGTGCAGTGATTAATCCCCTGGTACTGTATCGCCAGGCCCAGGGCGGGAGAATGCTAACGATCTGGGGCGTTTGGCTGCAGAAAGTGCCGTTGGTAGGGAGACTGCAATGCGATCCTGCCCTGCACCCCATTAGGAACAACACGTGTATTGGGCTATTACTATATAGGACCAGTTTACCTACGAGATTGCCTTATGAGAGCCAGTGTGGTGTAGTGGTTAAGAGCGGCAGACTCGTAATCTGGTGAACCGGGTTTGATTCCCCGCTCCTCCACATGCAGCTGCTGGGTGACCTTGGGCTAGTCACACTTCTTTGAAGTCTCTCAGCCCCACTCACCTCACAGAGTGTTTGTTGTGGGGGAGGAAGGGAAAGGAGAATGTGAGCCGCTTTGAGACTCCTTCGGGTAGTGATAAAGCGGGATATCAAATCCAAACTCTTCTTCTTCTTCTTCTTCTTCTTCTTCTTCTTCTTCTTCCCCCATATATGTCCACTCAGAAGCTTCGATTGGCAGAACTAGCACTCTTATAGGTCCCACATAATACCCGTTTCCCATTTGTATGAACTCAGTCTTTTAGTGGAACGTTGGAACTCCCTGCCTATTCAGATGAGGCAGACGCCATCACTGTTCTCTGTTCAGCAGCTTCTAAGAACATTTTTGTTTGGACAAGCCTACCCTGATATGTCTCCTGCCAACGTAGCAGTTCGAAAGCACGTCAAAGTGCAAGTAGATAAATAGGTACCACTGCAGCGGGAAGGTAAACGGCGTTTCCGTGCGCTGCTCTGGTTTGCCAGAAGCGGCTTAGTCATGCTGGCCACATGACCTGGAAGCTGTATGCCGGCTCCCTCGGCCAATAATGCGAGATGAGCGCAGCAACCCCAGAGTCGGTCACAACTGGACCTAATGGTCAGGGGTTCCTTTACCTTTTTACCCTGATATGTAGAATGTGGGTGCATGTTTTAGTCTGTTCTCAGTTTGTGGCCGATTTAAATATTCTT
This sequence comes from Darevskia mixta, assembly GCA_034641385.1. Classification (NCBI taxonomy): domain Eukaryota; kingdom Metazoa; phylum Chordata; class Lepidosauria; order Squamata; family Lacertidae; genus Darevskia; species Darevskia mixta. The sequence continues at coordinate 2,774,536 of JAWWNH010000091.1, read as the reverse complement.
GAATATTTAAAACAGTAGTTTGTAACTTTTTTTTTTTACCAAAACTGTTTTTTTCTGGCAGTAAGAGCTGTACGATGGTAAAATGGACTCTCTCAGGAGGTTGCGGGCTCTCCTTCCTTGGAGGTTTTAAAGCAGAGGACAGGTGACCATCTGTCATGGATGCTTTAGCTGAGATTCCTGTGTTGCAGGGGGCTGGACTAGATGACCCTCGGGGTCCCTTCCAACTCTACAATTCTAGGATCCTAAGTCCCTCGTCCCATTAGCGCAATGGTTTGCGCTTGCCCAGTGGAACTCCCCCCATAAATGTGTTCTGTGGGTTCCCCCAACCCTCCATCCATTGGGGATGGTGTGGGCTGCATGGGGGAAAGAGGGGGGGAATGTTCCATGGTAGAAGCAAGGACATTTGATACTGCATCATCATCATCATCATCAGGGGTGCCAACTTGAATAAAATATTAATGGGTACCAGCTAAGCTCTGCCCCGCATAATCGATCACAAGACATGGTACACGTGCACCATTTGAATGGCAATGCTCATTGACTTTGGGGGCCCCCGGCCCCCTCAAATATTTTATGGGGGGCTGAAAGGGCCCTGGCCCCTAGGAGTTGGCTCCTATATTCATCATCCTATTCTGAAGAAGAAGAAGAAGAAGAGGAGGAGGAGGAGGAGGAGGAAGAAGAAGAAGAGTTTGGATTTGATATCCCGCTTTATCACTACCCGAAGGAGTCTCAAAGGGGCTAACATTTTCCTTTCCCTTCCTCCCCCACAACAAACAGTCTGTGAGGTGAGTGGGGCTGAGAGACTTCAGAGAAGTGGGACTAGCCCAAGGTCACCTAGCAGCTGCATGTGGAGGAGCAGAGACGCGAACCAGGTTCACCAGATTATCACTTTTAACCACTACACCACACTGGCTCTCAAGACAGCACTTCCAAACTTTGCTGGAAACCACAAGAGAGAGAGGAGAAGGAGAAGGAGAAGGAGAAGGAGAAGGAGAAGGAGAAGGAGAAGGAGAAGGAGAAGGAGAAGAAGAAGAAGAAGAAGAAGAGTTTGGATTTGATATCCCGCTTTATCACTAGTCTCAAAGCGGCTCACATTCTCCTTTCCCTTCCTCCCCCACAACAAACACTCTGTGAGGTGAGTGGGGCTGAGAGACTTCAGAGAAGTGTGACTAGCCCAAGGTCACCCAGCAGTTGCATGTGGAGGAACGGGGACGCGAACCCCGTTCCCCAGATTACGAGTCTACCGCTCTTAACCACTGCACCACACTGGCTCTCAGCAATTAAACAACAGGTAAACCTGTGTCTAAAGTGGCAGATCTTCATTGCAACAGCAGCAAACCCAGCATCCTTTTCAGGGGACCCGAATCCAACTGCCCTCCTCCTTCCCCACAGCACAGGAGCTCTAATGCAGCTATGTCTGTGACCTCCAAGAGTCGCCATGCCACCCAACACAGTCACCTTCCCACCGGCTACAGCTTCCTGCGCACCTTCTGATGTTGACACTCCCTCCCTCCCCGCCTCCCTCCTGTGCTCCTGGCATCTGTTGCCAGGGCTAAGGGGCCTTTGTTCCTTGCGTGCGCCTGTGTGTTTCTCTTTGACGTGTCCCCGACGGGTCGGGAACCAACAAACGAGCCTTATCGGCCGCAACCTGGGAAAGCGACGTGGGAAACAGCTGAAGAACAAACAGCCAGGCAGAGAGTTAAGGAGCTTTTGATGAGTCAACAGCCGGGGAGCATGTGCCGCCAAGAGTTTGCAAATGGGCATGGAGGGGCTTGGCAAAGGCAGCCTCTTTCCAAGGATGCCACCTCTCAGAAATATCAACCTTTCCACTTTTCCCCATTCCCCTTCTCCTATTGCTATTGTCCTCTCCCCAGTCTGTATTGCAGACCTCCCAAGTGTCCCTATTTTCCAGGGACAGTCCCGGATTTACAGGCGCTGTCCCAGTTTCTCATTTGATACTGGAACGTCCCTATTTTCAGCTCAGGACCACGGCTGAAAAAGGTTGCTGACCCCTGCTCTTCTCCCAGGCCTTTGGCTAATTAAGCAACCTGTGGCCTTTTAAACTGGGCTATTTGGGCATCATTTTCTTTGTTATTATGTTATGTATTTTTGTGTTTTAATACTGTAAACCGTCCTGTGATCCTCAGAAGAAGGGCAGTATGCAAATTTAAATACCGGTAAATAAAGAAGAGCAAGTCCAGAAAACATTCTGGAAAAATTGTTTGTTGTTGTTCAGTCGTTCAGTCGTGTCCGACTCTTCGTGACCCCATGGACCAGAGCACGCCAGGCACGCCTATCCTTCACTGCCTCTCGCAGTTTGGCCAAACTCATGTTAGTAGCTTCGAGAACACTGTCCAACCATCTCATCCTCTGTCGTCCCCTTCTCCTTGTGCGCTCCATCTTTCCCAACATCAGGGTTTTTTCTAGGGAGTCTTCTCTTCTCATGAGGTGGCCAAAGTACTGGAGCCTCAACTTCAGGATCTGTCCTTCTAGTGAGCATTCAGGGCTGATTTCTTTAAGAATGGATAGGTTTGATCTTCTTGCAGTCCATGGGACTCTCAAGAGTCTCCTCCAGCACCATAATTCAAAAGAATCAATTCTTCGGCGAAAAATTGTTTACTGGCCCCTAAAACGTTGTGGTTCCAGCCCAGATCCCAGTGGGGCCAACTCATCATCATTGTCATCTGTTTATATGTATTCCACTTTTCCACAAGCGGTTTTACAGCTCCTATGTTCATGGGTTCCCACTCCACACAGAGGCCAATCGCTTCCTACTGCCTTCGCTGCATCTTCTCAGTAGTTAAATTTACAAAGAGAAGAGGGTAGCTCAGAAATCTGATTTGCATAATGTGAAGGAGAGGAAACAGATGAATGCTTGCAATGAGGAAGCAGGAGATGCGGAGCCTTATGCCTAATTTATTCATCTATAGAGCAGGTCCCTTCTGGAAGGGCAGTTGTGCCCTCTGCAAAACACACTTAGAAGACAATGCCTGGAGAAGCAGAAGCATGTGGCACTCGCCTCCCAAGATAAATAGCCAAAATGTCATTAAAATGCTTTGTGCACGTGTGCTGAATCTTAGAATTGTAGAGTTGGGTAGGATCCGGAGGGTCTTCTAGTCCAGCCCCCTGCAATGCAGGAATCTGAACCAAAGCACCCATGACAGATGCATAGAACACTCTGTGGAGGAGCAAATGATCTGTATAAATGCTTCAAGGGGTGCCCCCATTTCCCTCCCTGCCCACACAAAAAAGAGCATAGCTGTCAACTTTCGGATTTGAAAATAAGGGATTTTTTCAAACTTTCGGATTTGAAAATAAGGGATGCCGCGAGGGCAGTGCAATGGCACCAAGTAGCCTCGCCACCCTGCACTCCAGAGGCTGCGCGCGAACGGGTGAGCGAAAGAGCACGCGCATAGACAGCAGGCAGGTTGGCTGTCTGGTTGGGCATGAGGGTCTGGATGCACAAGGCATGCAAGCTCCGCCCCCAGTCGGTCTCAGACTCCTTATTGGCAGCAGAGCAACGCAGCTGAGGAGCCTCCCTGGCCGGCAAGGAGGGAGAGGAGCTGCTTCCTTTGAAATCCGGGAAATTTAAGGGATATCAACAATCCGGGATAGCAGCGGGAAATGGCATTGGAATCAGGGAGTTTCCCACAAAAAAAGGGAGGGTTGACAGCTATGAAAAAGAGTCATAGAAAAATATAAGCAGCAGGCAGCGGAGCTGAGACTGAAAACAAGGTTTTGGGGGCTTTCGTTCTCTCGCCTCCTTTTTGCCCCCACCATCCTCTGAGCCAGGGAAGACGGACGCTTGCAAGGAAGAAAAGGGGTTTCTCCGCTTCCCTGGAGCAGCAAATGTCTAATTCGTGAGCCCTGGAGACTGAGGAATGGTCATCCCATTCCGTCCCATCCTTTGATTCAACTGATTTATCAATCCTAACTCCATATACCCACCAGGGCTTACTAGCAGCGAACGCACGGCTGCCGCTTTGCATCCTACCCTCCAAATGCACCTAGTTAATAAGCAGCCGCGGCACCAATTTTCTCATTACGCGAACAGATTTCCAGTTCATATACCGAGTGCTCGCGACTCATATAAGGGGCTTTCCTGCCAACTGTACCTCATTTGGCTGCCCCACTCCTGTCTGGATTTCTTGCCAGCGAGCTCTAACAACCAGGCTATTGTACTGAACCGAGGAGATTCCTGAACCTTTCGCTTTTTAACATTCATGCGCCTAGGAGGGAGCCGTGAGCGCTGCCCTGAACGTCTTAGGGCAGGGAACATTTCCCAGACCGGGGGCCGCATTCCCTTCTGAGAAGCCCTCTGGGGGCCACATACCAGTGATGCTTGGGATAAAAAAAAAGCAGGCAGAGAAACAGATGCAAATTTTACCTCTGTGTGGTTGGCCGATTTCCACGCCTAACCATGTACCTGTCTGTATTCTCTATCCGGGCAAGCAAGAGGCAGCATGCAGGGCTCTCCCTGGCCAAGTTTATCCTCAAAACAACCCTGCAAGGTAGATTGCTCCCCATCCAGGGGCATGGTGCTTTACAGAATATAAGAGGCCAGGCCCCTGCCCCAGTTTCACCCTTCAACATTTATCCAGTTAAAATGGGGATGTCCTATTCAACAACAGGGACTCGGGTGGCGCTGTGGGTTAAACCACAGAGCCTAGGGCTTGCTGATCAGAACGTCGGCGGTTCGAATCCCCGCGACGGGGTGAGTTCCCGTTGCTCGGTCCCTGCTCCTGCCAACCTAGCACGTCAAAGTGCAAGTAGATAAATAGGTACCACACCAGCGGGAAGGTAAACGGCATTTCCGGGTGCTGCTTTGGTTCGCCAAAAGCGGCTTAGTCATGCTGGCAACATAACCTGGAAGCTGTACGCCGGCTCCCTTGGCCAATAATGTGAGATGAGCGCCGCAACCCCAGAGTCGGTCACGACTGGACCTAATGGTCAGGGGTCCCTTTACCTTTATTCAACAACAACAACAACCACAATTTTATTATTTATACTCCGCCCATTTGGACGGGTCCCCCCAGCCACTCTGGGTGGCTTACAACATATTAAGAAACATAAATAAAATGTAGAACATTTAAACACTTCCCCATTCAGGGCTGCCTTTAGATGTCTTCTAAAGTATACATGGGGTGCGGGTGGCGCTGTGGGTTAAACCACAGAGCCTAGGGCTTGCTGATCAGAAGGTCGGCGGTTCGAATCTCTGCGACGGGGTGAGCTCCCGTTGCTCGGTCCCAGCTCCTGCCCACCTAGCAGTTCGAAAGCAAGTCAAAGTCCAAGCAGATAAATAGGTACCACTCTGGCGGGAAGGTAAGAGGTGTTTCTGTGCGCTGCTCTTGTTTCATGCTGGCCACATGACCCGAAAAACTGTCTGCGGACAAACGTTGGCTCCCTTGGCCAGTAAAGCGAGATGAGTGCTGCAACCCCAGAGTCGTTCGCGACTGGACTTAACTGTCAGGGGTCCTTTACCTTTTTTAAAGTAGTTATTTATCTCCTTGGCTCGGGGGTCACATAACTCCATATACCCTCCAACATTTCTGTGATAAAAAGAGGGACATCTTAAGGAAAAGCAAGGCATTCTGGGATCAAAACAGAAACCGGGACAGCTTCTGTAAATCTGGGACTGTCCCTGGGAAATAGGGACACTTGTAGGATGTGAGACTGCTGGGAGATGCTGTCCAGAACAGATGGAGTACACTAGGTTGGTGAAGTTTGCATTAGGTCGTAAAGCAGGGCTTCTGCTACGTCTACTTTTGCACAATGCCTAGCATTTTCAACAATAATAAAAATAAAGAAATCCAGAGAGCTAGTCCAAGTTCAGCCAGTGATCTTTGTGGTTAAGTGGGAACTTGAACACAGATCCCTGGACCAATTCCAGTCCTCTAATACACAATCCACTGCAATTTTGAGTCATTCAGGGCAGGTCTGGGGAACCTCTGGCCTTCCAGATGTTGCTGAACTACAGACTCCATTATCCCTAGCTATTGAGCATGCATGCTGGGGCTGATGGGATTTGTAGTTTAGCAACGCCTAGAGGGGCAAAGGTTCCCCACACTTCATTTAGGGAACGCAATGTCTGTGTGGCCATCTGAGATTAGAAACATCCAGAACCTGTATGAGAAATATGCATCCTGGCTGCGGGGGGAGATGGATATTCTGAATCTGAATACGTCAGACGTTCTTAGATCCTCTGATATGTATTTGTGGATGTAACTGAAAGCCAGACAACACAATGTCAGATGCAATCTGCAGGAAATTATCCTTAATGCAAGTAGATTCTCTAGAGTGAAACATGCGTAGGGTTTTTTCCCTTTCCACCTGAGGCGAAATGTTTGGCAACATATTATGTTAAATCTGCATAAATTTACATCAAGCATGCGCAATTATGTAAATGAGGGTCTCTCGGTTTCTAGCTTTCATAAAGTAGTCCAAAGGGGCTGGCTGGTGGTGGGCAACGGGCCAGGAAGGGCTGTGAATGATGCTCATGTGATGTCTGGGTCCAGCATGCATGCGCAAGAGGAGTCAAAGGGCTAAGCCAGTGTGGTGTAGTGGTTAGGAGCAGTGGACTCGTAATCCGGTGAACCGGGTTCGCGTCTCCGCTCCTCCACATGCAGCTGCTTTGTGACCTTGGGCTAGTCACACTTCTCTGAAGTCTCTCAGCCTCACTCACCTCACAGAGTGTTTGTTGTGGGGGAGGAAGGGAAAAGGAGATTTTTAGCCGCTTTGAGACTCCTTAAAAAGGTAAAGGGACCCCTGACCATTAGGTCCAGTCGCAGACAACTCTGGGGTTGCGGCGCTCATCTCACTTTACTGGCTGACAGAGCCAGCGTACAGCTTCCAGGTCATGTGGCCAGCATGATTAAGCCACTTCTGGCGAACCAGAGCAGCACATGGAAACGGCGTTTACCTTCCCGCCAGAGCAGTACCTATTTATCTACTTGCACTTCGTGCTTTCGAACTGCTAGGTTGGCAGGAGCTGGGACCAAGCAACGGGAACTCACCCTGTCGCAGGGATTCAAACTGCCGACCTTCTAATCGGCAAGCCCTAGGCTCTGTGGTTTAACCCACAGCGCCACCCACGTCCCTCTTTGAGACTCCTTAGGGTAGTGATAAAGCGGGATATCAAATCCAAACTCTTCTTAAGCACCAAAATGGTATGTGGCCAGCCAATTGCAAGGCATTCCCAGTCCTGCGGATGTCAATGACAGCGACTGAGATATGTGCTTAACTCTCCAAATGAAATCAATGGGACCTTCGTGAGCTTAACGTCCCCTCCCTGCCTCCCAATGAGTTATACTACTAAGCAATGCATCCAAACAGGTTCACCCATTGCCAAGAACTCCTGTCCCTGTAGTGGCCACATGGAAGAGAGAATTTCAGCAGGGGCAGATTCTCCTTTCTGTGAGTGACCAGCTCCGGAATCGCCTCCTCCACTCCACAGCTTAGCACCTGCTCACCCAAAAGTCACCCAATGAGGAGGGATAGTGGCATAGGGTTGCCAGGTTTGGACCCTAAGAAGGATCCTGTACCTTTAAGGCACAGACAGGGCACCTGCAACCTTCAAGATGTTGTCGGACAACTCCCATCATCCCAAACCATTGGCCATGCTGCTGGGGCTGCTGGGAGTTGGAGTCCAACGACCTTCAAAGGGTCCACCCTGCTTGGAGTGGAAAGCTTAGAAAGAAAGCCTTGCATTCCTCCCTTCCCAGCAAGCCTTAAAGGCGCAGGAGCCCCTGCTTGGCATATGGACCAGATAACCTTATCTGTGAAATATGGAGGAAGGAAATGCAAACTGCAAGGTCTCGCCTCGGGATGGCTTCAGCTCAGGCTGCACGGCTGTAGAGTCCCAGGAGCATCACCAGGGATGGGATGGGATAAGAGCTATCAGCAAATGATGGTCTGCATGTGTGCATGCGGAAGGAGAACAGGGCCCAAAGGGAGATGCTTCCCGCCGCGGGTCTTCAGGTAGGCGATAAGCAAAATAACTCCGTTATCTGCTGTAATTAGTGCAATCTCCCCCAAACTTCAGATAGCTAGGACAGAGCAGCCCTTGGTTCTTGGCTTTGGTGCATGCATATATTTATCTAGATAGGAAAACTGCTTTTGGACAGGGCGTTTAGAAGCAGAGAAGCAGCGGTGGGTGTGGAGTGGCTTGACCCCATTGGCGCTTGCTGTTCATTCCCTAAAATCCCCCTTCCCAAGGTTTCGAACTCATTTGCCAAGTAGGAATTTGAGGTGGTATGTGGTCCTCTGCTCAGTTACCCACCAGTAAGCAAACCAGTAAGAGAGCCAGAGTGTTGTAGTGGTTAAGAGTGGTAGACTCGTAATCTGGTGAACTGGGTTCGTGTCTCCGCTCCTCCACATGCAGCTGCTGGGTGACCTTGGGCTAGTCACACTTCTCTGAAGTCTCTCAGCCCCACTCACCTCACAGAGTGTTTGTTGTGGGGGAGGAAGGGAAAGGAGAATGTGAGCCGCTTTGAGACTCCTTCGGGTAGTGATAAAGCGGGATATCAAATCCAAACTCTTCTTCTCTTCTTCAATGACTGGAGAGTTGTCTTCTCAATTAAAGAGCCCTGTGCATCAGGCCCAGGTAACCTCAGTCTTGAGGACACAATGTGGCCCTCCAAGCAATCTATATGGCCCTTGGAATTCTCTCCAGGCCACACCCCTCACAGGGCCTGATGCTTCACCCCCCATGAGTTTTTGCCTGTCTGAGATGTGTCCTTGACCATGCCTCTTGTTTGTCTGGATAGACGATAGAGAGTGTGAAAAACAGCTGGCTGCACAAAGGTAACATGTACATTCCTTGTTCCACCCGCTTTTGCCTCTGGCCCTGCCCTGCATGTGCTCCTCAGTGCCAAGGAGCCAGCCAGCAGTAAATCACACCATTCAAAGTTGGAGGTAACTCATGATTAGCAAGAACACGACCTGCACAGACTTGGCGGAGTGTCAGGCCTAATGAGCACAGCAGCTCATTCCTGGTAGGATCAGCTGCTGAGACCGAAAGTCCCCGCCTCCCCTCAGCCATCTAAGTCCCCTCCTTTCCAGGGTTTTCTCCAAGCAATCGGAGACTGCGCCTGCATCTAGCATGCCACTGCTCCGCCCATTTCAGCTCTCCTCTGGTTCTGGGAGACAAGCTTGTTGCTGCAGGAGGGGGTGACTTTTCACCAGCCTGACTCACCTCTGCCTCTTGGCCTCCCTCCTCTCCTGCTTCTACCTCTGCCTCTGCTTCTGGACTGCTCTCTGCCACAGAGTCCCCCCGCTCACTAAGCCCTATTACCTCTTCAGCTTCTGACAATTCCTCTCCCCAGTCTGACCACTCATCACTGCCCACCACCACTCTCTGGGCTCTGAGCCTTCTTCCCTTGGGGATTCCCCAGCTGGTTCCTCCCACCATTCCTCTGCATCCAACCAATCCTTGGCTCTCAGAAGTTTGCCTAGAAATCGGGTTCCCCATCCTTCCTCAAGGAGGGCTGCCTGGAACCAAACCTGGCATCCTTCCAGCACCAAACAAACATTGCATTGATCCGCCATGTCTTTTCAATACATCACTTAAGCCGGCTGATGGCTTTATTTGCTCTACTGTAGGAGGTTCCTGCAGACCGTTGGGGCATCATTCAGGTGGTCCTTGGCATGTCTGTGAAGGATGCTTGACATGTCAATTCCATGTAGATCCAATTCCCATACAATATGAGAAAGAAAAGAAGCAACAGAAACACCATTTAAAACCATACCACCATTACAATTGCTGCAAGAGGCAGAAAAATTACTAAGTGGTTTGGGGGCAGTTAATTTGGGAACCACTGCTCTGCTGGCTGTTATTACTCTTCTGTTTTGTGTTTTGCTTTGTTTTAATTGAGTTTTTCTGGTCAGTTAGCAACATTGGTGGTGCTTGTCCTTGCTGCTGCAGGCTATGGACAGACAGTAATGTTGGAGTGCAGGACTCCCACCCTCTTTGGCCTGTTCCGTCCTGTGTTCTAGGTATAGGCATAGAATCGTGGAGTTGGAAGGGAACCCGAGGGACATTGTCCAACCCCTGGGTGGGCTCGAACCACCAATTGTGCCACAGGATAGGGTTGCTGTATTTCAAAGTTGTTGAGCTTTTTTGGGGGGGGCAAATGTTTTTTTAGTTTTGACTAAATGAAGTTGCTCGAATTGTGTACAAAATTTGGATTAATATAAAAGATGCAGGAGGAAAAGGTTAGTATAAGGACTCACAAAGGGGAGGAGGGGAGTTCAATAGATTCTTTGAAATCTTGTTTTTATGTTGGTTGTTGGATAATTGATTGTAAAATTTTAAAACTTGAAAAATTAAATATATATATTTAAAGTTGCCCAAATGAAGTTTTTGAGCTGTTTTAAAGAAAATTCACCAAAAACTAGACCTCTGACATCGGTTGCCATATGTCCAGATTTTCCTGGACATTTAAGAGATTTTTGCCAGACACTGCTTCCGACTGCAGTACAGTGGACGCTCGGGTTGCGAAGGTGATCCATGTGGGAGGCGCATTCGCAACCTGTGTCGCTGCGTCTGCACATGCGCATGACGCAATTCGGTGCTTCTGCGCATGCGCAAAACGTGATTTAGTGTTTTTGCGCATGCGCGAGCGCCGAAACCCGGAAGTAACCCGTTCCGTTACTTCTGGGTTCGGTGCGGAGCGCAACCCGAAATCGCGCAACCTGAAGCGGCCGTAACCCGAGGTATGACTGTATTCCGGCTATGTCCAGCAAATTCCAGACGTATGGCAACCCTACCACAGGAGGGCAGCAGGAACAGGCAGTTCTAGGAATAGACTGGTCTGCCAGGCCCCAGGTAGCCGGTGACTCAGCATTCTAGTGCCGATAAAGAGGATTTGCTTTTGGCAGACAAGTTGGCGGTGTCTCCAAAGTCATGTTCTTGAACTGACCTTCGAAGGTGGCCATAGCAAGAGTGGAAGAAGGTACTTGTGACTCAGATCAGCATGCTTGGCAGAAAAGGGTTACAAGGTATAGCGCCACCTGTTGGGAAAGGCTAGGAAGACAGTCAGTGTGGCGTAGCAGCTACAGTGCTGGAAAGATCTGAGTTCAAATCCTTGTGTTATACTTTCTGATAGTGGCCAGCCATTATCATTCTCTCTCCCCTTTACCAGTGTGGTGTAGTGTGAACTGGGACCAGGGTTCATATCCCCACTCGAGCAAGAAGCTCGCTGGGTGACCTTGAGCCAGTCACTGACCTACCTCGCAGGGTTGCAGGGAGGATGCAGCGAAGAGAGCGAAAAGATTCCTCAGCTCCTTGGAGGAAAAGTGGGGTACGAATGCAATAATCAAACAGAGGTTGGATGGCCACCTGTCAGGGATTCTTTAGCTGTATTTGCTGCATTACAAAGCGGGGTTGGGCTAGATGACCCTTGGGGGTCCCTTCCAGCTCTACAGCTCTATGAGCCTATCAATCTATCCATCGCTTGCCTACCTTGGCAGGGCTAAAATGGGAGAGCTACCTGGTGCTTCTTGGAGGAAGAATGAGATGCAAATGTGGTATACTGTATTAATGTACATTGGGATTAGTTGGGGCAGTGCAGGCTGCATCAAAGCCGAACTGAAACTCTAAGGAAAATGTCTTTCTGAGGGTTCTTTTTTCCCCTTTCCCTTTTTCTCCCTCTTTCTCCTGCCCAACACCCTGGAATGAGATTAGGCTGGGAGTGGGGGGGGGGGCAATGCGTAGGGTTTAAATAGGTGGCAAGTCTGCCGATATCAGTCGGTCCTGCTGCAGACATTTTTGCAACAGTAAATAAATTAAATTAAAGCAGCTGTGCTGATCCTGCCATTTCTGCACCCCTGGGAAACAGAAGAAGGATTTCTCCTCCCTGTGGAGAAATTTTGGTGAAATGATCTGCCTGGTTCCTCGGGCAGAAATAGGGTGGGGGTATTTCTTCTGCGCCCCACCGTGGTGGAAGATGTCCAGGGAATTTGCTAAGATCCTTCCTCTCCTACCGGAGGCCTCTGGTTCGTTTTGGAAGGAGCACAGAAATCTGCCTGTTCCTCCTGCCCCGTTGGGCACCTAACTCTGCGGCTGCCAAGGCTGGAATTAAGCCCTCTGCCTCATGTCTACTTGAACATGTAATTTTCAGGGTGGGCTATTGCAGTGCCATGTGCAAGGCAGTGTGGTACAGTGGTTAGCATGCCAGTGGCTATTAGCCAAAATGGCTCTGAACCTCCATGATCAGAGACAGAAATGCTACTGAATCCCCGTTGCTGGAAACTGTGGGATGGGAGAGTGCTGTTGTGTTCGATTTCTGCTTGCAAGTGAGAATGGGCATGCTGGGCTACATGGACCACTGGCCTGATCCAGCGGGACTCTTCTTATATTCCTGTGTCAGTCTAGGACTTGGAAGGCCTGGGTTCAAATCCTCACATAACCCTGAAGCTCGCAGGGTGACCTTGGGCCAGTCGCCATCTGTCAACCTGGCCTACCTCACAGGCTTGTTGTAAGGACAAAACGAATCACTGTGGGGAGGCAGAGGACAGCATGCGAGCTCCCTGGAGCGCCTTGGAAGAAAGGGAGGTTCGAACCAGTAAATACGTAATCAATAATGCCTGTGGCATGTTGGTGCAAATATGGGTTGCTGGGAGTTGGCAAGTGAGTGCCAGGAGTGGGGCAAGAAAGAGAAACAGCGACCCCATTTCCTCATCTGCTGGAAGCCAAACCCCACTCCCCACCGCCCATTCCACAACCTACCTGAAATGTGTGTTTTTCTCTATCTTGCTCCAAGAAAAGTCCAGCTTTTGCTGGCAGGGTGTGGGAGAAGCCAGAAATCTTCTGCAAGCTTAGACTGCCATCTACTGGCTCCCGGGTTAGTGGTGAGAAACAACTTCCTTCCTGGACTTCGACACAAAGGGCATTTTCATGCACAGAGCTTAAAAATTTCCCCCACAAAAGATCCACCAGTGATGCAGCTGCAAAGCATCTGTGCGTTGTGTGGGACATTAGAGATAAAGGTAAAGGGACCCCTGACCGTTGGGTCCAGTCACGGACGTCTCTGAGGTTGCGGCGCTCATCTCGCTCATCTCGCTTTACCGGCCGAGGGAGCCGGTGTACAGCTTCTGGGTCATGTGGCCAGCATGACTAAGCCGCTTCTGGTGAACCAGAGCAGCGCACGGAAATGCCGTTTACCTTCCCGCCAGAGCGGTACCTATTTATCTACTTGCACTTTGACGTGCTTTTGAACTTCTAGGTTGGCTGGAGCTGGGACAGAGCAATGGGAGCTCACCCAGTTGTGGGGATTCGAACCGCCGACCTTCTGATCGGAAAGCCCTAGGCTCAATGGTTTAGACCACAGCGCCACCCGCGTGTGGGGCATTAGATGCCCCTGTTGATGGCATTGACCTGTAGGTCAGGCAGCCCAAGAGAGGATCAAGGCTTGCTTTTAAGTTTGGCACGGGGAAAGAGTCCTAAGACTGAAGGCAGCTTATAGAGCCAAATGATCTCAAGAAGCTGTACAGAATCATAGAATCACAGAATTGTAGAGCTGGAAGGGATCCCAAGGCTTATCTAGTCCAGCCTGTTGCAACGCAGGAATCTCAGCTAAAGCATCCATGACAGATGGCCACCCAACCTCTGCTTCAAAACCTCCAAGGAAGGAGAGTCCACCACCTCCCGAGGGACACTGTTCTACTGTCGTACTGTGGGAAAGTTCTTCTCAATGTTTAGCCAGAATCTTTCTTGTAACTTGAAGCCATTGGTTCGAGTCCTACCCTCTGGACCATCTTCCATGGGACAGCCCTTCAGATATTTGAAGGTGGCTATCATATCTCCTCTCAGTCTCCTCTTTTCCAGGCTAAACATACCCAGCTCCTTCAACCGTTCCTCTTAAGGCTTGGTTTCCAGACCCTTGATCATCTTGGTTGCCTTCCTCTGCACACGTTCCAGCTGATCAACATACTTCTTAAATTGGGGCACCGAGAACTGGACCCAGCATTCCAGAAATTGGGTCTGTCCTTGCCTACAATTCTGAAAGAAGGAGGCAGAAAGGAGACCTGGTTGAACAGGCATCAGGAACCAATCTCTGAGCATTGAGCATGCTGTACAAAAGATGGTCCCCGTTCCAGCTCACCTTCTTTCCCCATAAGTAGACATGTCCTCATTGCCTCTCCACTTCCCTGGCTCACCTCTTGCTAGCCCCAGGTGTATATTTGCTGGGCAGCCTCAGCTCCTCATCTGCGTTAATAATATTGCTGCTGCTGGCATCTGTCTGTCTCGAGAGACAATGGAGTGCACCTCCGGGGGTGAAGTCAAACCACTGCATTAGCAGCACCGAAGTGACCTCCCTGGGGCACAAGCCTGGGCAGTGTGTCTGGAGGTCCTGGGCTGCCCAGATGGCAAGACCCCCCTCTCGGCCTCGCTGATGGGGTCCGAAGGAAAGCAGAGCAACATGTTTGGCACCAACTTGGCTGCAGGAGTTGCCGGAAGGAGGCATACAAGGTGCCATCCAACCAACTTAGGGACTCCGCTCTGGATTTGTGTAGGCTTTGCTCCTAAGCCCTTTCTTCTCCCAAAGATATCCTGCAAGGCAGTGGAGGTTCAGGATCAGAGTTTTTCTTCTCCTCAGTGCTTTTTAAACCTGGTGAATCTGCATCTGCATCACTGAGGACTAGAATGATTGATTCTTGACATGCACAATTCTGGTAGCTGTATGGGACTGGGGAGAAAGCCCATAGGCATAGCTGTCAACCCTCCCTTTTTTGCGGGAAACTCCCTTATTGCAATGCCATTTCCCGCTGCTATCCCGGATTGTTGATATCCCTTAAATTTCCCGGATTTCAAAGGAAGCAGTTCCTCTCCCTCCCTGCCGGCCAGGGAGGCTCCTCAGCTGCGTTGCTCGGCTGCCAATAAGGAGTCTGAGACCGACTGGGGGCGGAGCTTGCATGCCTTGTGCAGCCAGACCCTCATGCCCAACCAGACAGCCAGCCTGCCTGCCATCTATGCGCTCGCTCTTTCGCTCACCCGTTCAAGCGCAGCCTCTGGAGCGCAGGGTGGCGAGGCTACTTGGTGCCATTGCACCGCCCTCGCGGCATCCCTTATTTTCAAATCCGAAAGTTTGAAAAAATCCCTTATTTTCATATCCGAAAGTTGACAGCTATGTAGGAAGCTGTCTTATACCTAGTCAAGCCATTGGTCTATCTAAGTCAGTGCTGTCTACACTGACTGGCAGCAGCTCTCCAGGATTTTGGGCATAGAGTCTTTCCTGTCCCTACTTAGAGGTGCCAGGTATTGAACCCGAGACCTTCTGCACACAAAGCAGATGCTCCACCACTGAGCTATGGTACAACACTGGAGCAAGGCAGAAGATCCCAGTGGCGTGGTTTTCAGCAGAGCCTCACATTTCCAAATCTAGGGGTGGAATGCAGTTGTTTCCGACAGATCCAGGAGCACAGCACACAATCTGCCTATTCAGTGGTGTGCAGGTTTTGTTTTTAAATGCCTGGAAGCAAAACAACCACATCATTATTTCCTTATTTAGCCGGCAATCCTACCTTGTGAACGAGTTCAGCGGTTTGCAGACTGTTTCTGGGGAATACGGAGTTTACCTGAAAGTTAATTGGGGAAGGATAATAAATAGCAAATAATCTGCAGGAAACAGCTATTTTTCTCCACCTCACTTCCCACTACAGCAACCTGAGGGCCACATTGTTTCATAATCAACCTTCCAGGGGCCACACACCCCTCCATCCTTCTTCCAGGCAGGCAAGAGGCTTCTTCACAATTTGCAGACAAATTCCAGCCAGGCGCAAGCACTCAGGTGAGTGGAATGGAACTGAGGAGCAGGTGTGGCTTGGGGAAGCTCCTGAGGTCCGAACAGAGGGCCCTGGAGGGCCATATTTGGGATGTTTTCCCCAGCCATGCCCTAAAATGTGCAGGTGGTACAGGGGAGCATTTGATACGTTCTAGGGCAAGGCTGAAGGGACCCAGGTGGCGCTGTGGGTTAAACCACAGATCCTAAGGCTTGCTGATCAGAAGGTCGGCGGTTCGAATCCCTGCGACGGGGTGAGCTCCCGTTGCTCGGTCCCAGCTCCTGCCCACCTAGCAGTTTGAAAGCATGTCAAAGTGCAAGTAGATAAATAGGAACCGCTTTGGCGGGAAGGTAAACGGCGTTTCCGTGCACTGCTCTGGTTCGCCAGAAGCAGCTTTGTCATGCTGGCCACATGACCCAGAAGCTGTACGCCGGCTCCCTCGGCCTATAGAGCGAGATGAGCGCTGCAACCCCAGAGTCGGACACGACTGGACCTAATGGTCAGGGGTCCCTTTACCTTTACCTTTAGGGCAAGGCTGAACCAAATTTCTCTGGAAAGAAAACATTTGAGGACTT
The DNA here is from genome assembly GCA_034641385.1 of Darevskia mixta. Lineage (NCBI taxonomy): Eukaryota > Metazoa > Chordata > Lepidosauria > Squamata > Lacertidae > Darevskia > Darevskia mixta. The sequence goes on along the minus strand of JAWWNH010000091.1, from coordinate 2,758,181 downwards.
CCCCCCCCCATGAGAATATCCAACGCAGTGACCGTAAAAGTAGAAATGGGACCCAAAGGTTCTGATAGGTATCCAAACAAAATTGACATTTATACAAAATACTTTTTAAGGTAGCAATGGCAGTGAGGTCCCCTGACCATTGCATAATAGATGGTGTTTGTCCTTCCAGGCTCAAAGCACAGGTCTCTTGGCTCCCTTAAGGGCTGGCAAAATCTGTTACTCTCCAAGCACCTTCCTCTTTCAACAAGTTTTTCAAATGTCTTCACCCTAATTTGTATCTTCATTGGACATGAAATTGCTTTCACATATGAAATTGTTTCTTAAGTGGCGTGTTTGTTATTGCTTGTTTGTATATACGGGATTTGTTTGTTTGTTTGTTTGTTGCATTTATATACCTCCTTTCTGCCAAGGCACTCAAGGCAGTTTACAGTTTTCAAGTAGCGTACAAGAATTGTTTTTAATCCATGGAACTGTATGGCTTTGCCTGCAGGAAATCCCCAACTCAATCCCAGACATGTGCAGTTAGGACTGGGGAAGACACCTTCCGCTAGACAGACAGGCAGTCTGACGCGACGGGCAAGGCAAGCCCCGATGTTCCTGTCTTCGGAGATTTAACTTCTGCGAGCCAAGGCAAGCTGAAAAATGGCAACTGAAGCAACACACCCTATCCCATAGGTAAGCAAACTAAGGCCCGGGGGCCGGATCCGGCCCAATCGCCTTCTCAATCCGGCCCGCGGGCGCTCCGGGAATCAGCGTGTTTTTACATGAGTAGAATGTGTCCTTTTATTTAAAATGCTTCTCTGGGTTATTTGTGGGGCATAGGAATTCATTCTTTTCCCCAAAAAATAAATAAATTCCTGCCCCCCACAAGGTCTGAGGGACAGTGGACCGGCCCCCTGCTGAAACGTTTGCTGACCCCTGCCCTATCCCAACGTTTGCGGGGCATTCTTTAAAGGCAAAGTGGAAGGAAGGAAGGAAGGAAGGAAGGAAGGAAGGAAGGAAGGAAGGAAGGAAGGAAAGGAAAGGGAGGGGAGGGGTGGGGTGGGGAGGGGAGGGGAGGGGAGGGGAGGGGAGGGGAGGGGAGGAAGGGAGGGAGGGAGGGAGGGGAGAGGGAGGAAGGAAGGAAGGAAGGAAGGAAGGAAGGAAGGAAGGAAGGAAGGAAGGAAGGAAGGAACATGGATAACCCAGTGTTCAGAACCCCTGCCAGGTAGAGAGTCTATTCATCAGGTCCATCCAGCATGGTCAAGAGTCAGGAGCGATGGGAGGTATGTTTCAAAACACCTGGAGGGCACCGCATTGGCCATCCCCAAGCTTGATCAAGGAAGCTCCGCAGACATTACCCACCTACAACTCCCATCATCTCTGGCCATTGGCCCTGCTACCTGGGGCTAATGGGAGTCCAAGAACATCTGCAGGGCCACAGGTAGCCCATCCTTGGATTAAGTGCACCTTGAGCTTGGCTGAGAGCTGGAGCAGCTCCTCAGATACCCCGTAATGGAAAGCAATCAGACAAGGCCGAGTGTCACATTGGACTGCTGGGACCTGGAGAATGGCTGATCCGGCTTGATAATGTGCAGGAGGAGGAGGAGTTTGGATTTGATATCCCGCTTTATCACTACCCGAAGGAGTCTCAAAGCGGCTCACATTCTCCTTTCCCTTCCTCCCCCACAACAAACGCTCTGTGAGGTGAGTGGGGCTGAGAGACTTCAGAGAAGTGTGACTAGCCCAAGGTCATCCAGCAGCTGCATGTGGAGGAGCGGAGACGCGAACCCGGTTCCCCAGATTACGAGTCTACCTCTCTTAACCACTACACCACACTGCAGGTCAGGAAAGGAAGCAGTAAGGAAGAGAGAGAAACTAGTGACATCAGGCCCATTGCAGTGAGCAAGCTGCTGTTCTCAGGGAGTTGCATCCTCCGTTGCATCCTCCAACATTTCTCCGGTGAAAATAGGGGTGTCCAATTCCATATTATAAAAAATTATTATTATTATTATTATTATTATTATTATTATTATTATTATTATTATTATTATTATAATAAACCATTCCCATACAGGGCTGCCTTCAGATGTCTTTTAAAGGTTGTATAGTTACTTATCTCCTTGGCTTGGGGGGTTGCATAAACTCCATACCCTCCAACATTTCTCTGAGGAAAATGGGGGCGTCATAAGGAAAAACGGAACCCTCTGGGATCAAATCAGAAAGCGGGACAGCTTCTGTACATCCAGGATTGTCCCTGGGAAATAGGGACACTTTTAGGATCTAATCCTGAAAGCCCCTTCACCTTTGGCTCCCCTTTCCAGGCTGTTCCCACTAGCAGCTGACCCAGGCCCCTGCTCTGCTTCTCCGAAGTCTTGTGCCGGCATCTTTTGCAAACCAGCCCTGCAGATGGAACAGCGCTCAGACGAGGATGTCCAGGGCTGGGAGCCAGCATCTCAGACAGACCTGTTTTCCTGGGAGGCTTGGCGTTCGCCAGCGCTGCTACCACACCCCCTCTCCCTGGACCCCGGGCTCCAGGGTTGGAGGCCAAGGATGGCTTTGATTTACGGGCTTGGGCGCCAGCCAGCCTTGGGGACGGGTTTGGCAGGGATCTCGCAGCGGCACCAGCATATGGCAGGGCAGCGGGCAGCCTCCCTCGGCCATGGCTTGCAGACCCCGTGGCATCTGGGAGGCTTGGGTGAGCCAGGCTGGAGAAGGCGTCTTGCCAGCTGGAAAGTGCCAGGCTGGGTGCCAGCTCTGCCAAGCTGCTTCTGCAGCCTCAAAGGGACCTGCAGGCAGAGGAAGGTTGCTCCTTTCCAAGCTTCTGCCCCCACACCACCCCACTTTAGCCCTCTTTCGGAGGCTTTGCCTGCCTGCTGGAATGCCAAGCCCAATGCCTGCCAGTCAAGCCCCACCGTCGCCATGGAGCCATCAGGAGTCATAAACTCTCCCTTCCGTCTTGCCAGATCTTTTCAAAGGGCCATTCCTGAAGACCCAGGGAGGTGGCAATATATGGCCCCAGGGATGGGGGGGGAGGGGTCTCCTGTCCCTGCTGTGATTTGTACTGTAACTAAACAGATGGAGGCCGGAAGCGTGATAAATTTGCAGAGGTGAGGCTTTTTGTGTGGGAAGCGATCAGGGCTCTGTAGAGACACCACCGTGCTAAGAAAGATATATTTAAAAGGGAAAGGGGAAAAAATAATCCTGCACCCAGGCAACCTTGGATTCCATGCCAATAAACTTTGTTTTGCAGTCAAGACACCCTCCAAGCAATCGCTGGGAAATGTTGTTTGAGATGGTAAGATGGTGTCAGGCTGCTCACACTCACTCAGAAAGAGCATCACATGTTGTCGGTTTTCCCTTCCTGTATGCAAGACCAAGAAACTGCATGTGCAAATTTCCCTGTAAATCGTGAGAATGCAGTTGCCCCTAAGCAGATGTCTTCTCAAGGTTGTGTAGTTACTTATCTCCTTGGCATAGCTCCATACCGTCCAACATTTCTCTGATGAAAACAGGGACATCCTAAGGCAGTGATGGCTAACCTTGACACCCCAGATGTTTTGGAACTACAACTCCCATCTTCCCTAGCTAACAGGATCAGTGGTCAGGGATGATGGGAGTTGTAGTCCCAAAACATCTGGAGTGTCAAGGTTAGCCATCACTGTCCTAAGGAAAAGCGGGACGTTCCAGGATCAAATAAAAAACCAGGACAGCTTCTGTAATCCGGGAATGTCCCTGGAAAATAGGGACACTTGGACAGTCTGCATTACACTTCAAGCAAGGCTCTGTGATTCTTTCCCCCACTTTTACTTCAAACTCAACTCAGCATGAGGAAGACAGTGCTTAAACCGAGAGCTGCTGCGTGACCTGACTCCCCAGTTTCATATTTCAGATTGCAACTGCCTTCTTGAAGATGCAGGGAAGTCACTTTGGGGCGGCTGCACCCACATTTTGCCACACACACCAACGGAAAGTTGACCAAGGGTGACTGACAAAGCATATTTAGCCGCCTCTGTTGCAAGGATGACCTAGATGTGTCTAAGAAATCTTTAGATGCTCAAAAATCTCCCTGCAAACTCACAGCTTTGGCCGGTAGTTTGCTGAGAGAGAGCTCCTGCAGGCTCCAGAGGCGGCCAACCGCTCAAGAAATCTGAAGTAAATTAAGCCGGAGGAGATCCTGCCCCATTGTGTGCCCTTGTGGCCCACGGAGGGAGAAAGCTGCCCTGGGGCACAGCTTCCCGAAAACCCTGGAGGCGCGCGGGGGCTGCAGGGGGGCAGGCCGTAATCAATGCAGTGCAGTGGGGTGACATGAAGCTGTCACCCGGGTCCCTTTGATTCCTTTAATAAATGAATGTGCTGCATGAGAGAAGCACTGTAGCATGTTAAGAGCTGTCATCAGAATTTATTGATGCCACAGGAGACGGTCGGAGTCAGTGGGAAAAAATGCGGAGATTTATGGACTCGCCAAGGCCTCCGGTTCTCCAGCCGCCCTCCCCACCAGCTCTACCGGGGCCTAATAAATCCCTTCATTGTTCTCCTCCTGCTGTCCGGACAGTGGCATTGACTGTGCAGAAGGTTTGAGCAGCTCCTGTGCCAGTTCCTTGTGGGAAGGAACTTCTGCGGGGAAGGTCATCGCTTCCTTACAGTCGCCCCAAGGCAAAGGTGTGGGTTGTATGATCTGGGGGCTGGCTGCTACCTCCAAAGCTGGGGAAGGAGCATGAATCTGTTCCCTTCAGTTGGAGGCGAGAGAGGGGGTCTCATTGTTAACCACTTCCGATTCCAGGGGAGAACTCCCATCTCTCCATAGCATAGTGGTTGACAATCCACCTTGCATGCAGAAGGTCTCAGGTTCAGTCCCCAATATCTGCAGAAATGCTAAGAAGATCCCTGACCTGAAAGTTTGGAGTCACGGCAATCAATAATACTGACTGAAAGGGATCGACTCAGTATAGAGAAGCTTCATGTGTTTCTGGGTGGCTTTCGGCTTTCCCAAAAAAAGCCAGCACTGTGATGACTCAAGGATGGCCATTGTGACAAAAGCACTCTGTGCATGCTCTCAAACTCCTTCACATTTGCTCTACAGGGGGCTGGGCAATGAGCGTGTTCTCTTTGCAAGCACAGCAGAGGACGTGTACCTGGGCACTGAAAGGAAACGTATTGTCCTCATGTGACTGAGAAGTACAATAACCTATCTAAGTCAATGCCCATCAAGGACCTGATCTGTTTCCCAGGCATAGTTTCCGCCTGGCATTTAATTGGCCCAGGCAAGAACAAAAGCCTTAACCTCCCCATCTCTGCTCCCTATATGGGGTACTCCCATCGCTCATGTTCAAATGGAGGACACTTTGTCTTGATGGGCTCACGACGCTGCCCTTTAGTTCCTAAGAATGGCAGTCAACATTGTGATGGGAACACTTCAGAGACCAAATATCTATTGGGGTATACGTGTGTGTTGGTCTACCACATTGTTGGTCTACCACATCAGGTATCTTGAGAAGCACCACCTTCAAGGCAGCTTACCTGCAGCTACCTACCTTCCCCTGGAATGTGCATCCACTAGACATTATTGGGTATCATCTAGGGAGCCCTCCAGAGCTGGGGTGGTGAACCTGTGGCCCTCCCAATGTTGTTTGACTCCGGTTCCCATGAGCCCCGTACGGTATGGCCAAATTTCATGGAGGTTCTAGCCCAGCACCAGCTGTTCCCCGTTCCTGCCTCAGAGGGCAGTGCTACCCTCTCAAGCAATAATCTCTCCAGTTGCTCAACTGGATTCCACCCACCCACCCTGGACCTTTGCCATCGTTCAATATCTGCTTCCAATATGAAGTTCAGATTCTCTTCTGAGGAGGCCCTCATTGCCAGAGCAGAAATCGCTTCCCAGTCTCTCTCTCTCTCTCTGGCCTGTATATACGCAGAGCCTAATGGGAAGCAGATGCACTGGAGACAGGATGCTGGGTCAGAAGCCATGATTTGGAGATGGGGGGAGTCTTGGCACAGAAGACCAGCCCCTGGGGCACATCTGCCTGTAGATGGACCCTGGTGGGAGCTGCAGCAAGGCCAGTATGCAGAGGAGAGATCAGGGGCCAAGGGTGGGTCAGGAGGCAGGCCCAAATACCTGAGAGGGTCCTACACTTAAGGGAGGTGGGCCAAGGACCAGAGAGACCTGGAACGTGTTCCTCCCAACTGGTTAGCACCCTCTTGTTCCAAACTATCTGATGACGTTTCGTGTGGAGAACTCCGTCTGGGAAGTTGGAGCCAGTTCCTGCAAATGAACGTGTAGGCTGGATCCTGCTTTCTGCTTCCTTCCAAAAGTCCACAGCATATCTTCGTAACTGCCTACCAGATGCTTCACACAAACACACACACACACACACAGACACACACACACACACACACACTCTGGTGAGAAAAGCAAATTGTTATGTACTGAGCTGAATCCTAGAACAATAGGATCCAGAATGCAGCAGTCTGATTGGTCCGCAGGAGCCACCCAATCCAGCTCCAGGTGGAAGTGAATCAGTGACCTGATTGGCCTGCAAGAGCAGCCAATCAGGCTCCTGAATGAAGTGAATCAGCAACCTGATTGGCCTGCAGGAGCAGCCAATCAGGCTTCTGGGAGAAGTGAATCCGCAACCTGATTGGCCTACAGGAGTAGCCCGGAATTAGCCAATCATGTAGGGCCCATTGTGTACATAATGTATTTATAGCAGACTTTTTGGGGAAAGATTCATTCATTGCTACTATGAGCTGAATAAAGAGCATGAAATTCACACTTGACTCCGAGTATATTTCACAAATCCTATCATCTTACCAGGAAATCTGTTCTGAACAATGTAGGAATTGGACCTTTAGTTCTTGCGGAATCTACCCTCTGGAATGCCCATGCCTTGAATACTCGACAGGCGCCGTCTCTGCTGACTTTTCAACATGTACAAAAGACTTTCCACTTTCAGCAAGTAAAGGCTTTTAAGTCGAGCTCTTTCCCAGGTTGCATCTGCATTGGAATTGCTTTAAAGATGTTTTGAAGATGTTTTATGGCTTGTTGTTTGCCACCCTGGGCTGCATTGGGAGGAAGGACAGGATATAAATTCAGTAAATACCGAACTAAAATGTGTTCATATAAGAGCAGGGGAGGGAGGGCGAAATGCATTCATGAGAGTCTCACCACAGAGCCATATGCAAACTTTGGGCCAGTTTACTTGAAGGGTCGCCTTACCCCACAGCTGCCAAACTCAACCACTTCAGTCTGCAGAACTGGCACTGCTATAAGCACCACAAAATTTCGTTCCGCACTTGCAAGGAATCGATCCTTCGGTGTGGCAGGACCTATTTTCTGAAATCCCTTTCTTACTGATACTAGGCAGACGCCTAATATTCCCAGCCTCTGCTAGAAACTCTTTTGTTTAGGCAAGCCAGCCAAGAGCGTGTAATTTTATTATTTATAATAAACAATTGTTGTAACTGTTTTGATTTCATCTCTATTTTGATAACTTTATTATGTCTACTGTTTTATTGCTAGTTTCTTTTTACTAGATATTTTATACTATTAGGTAAACTACTGAGATATTTTATTATATTTATTTATTAAGTAGTACATACATTTTTGCTAAATAAAGTGAGGGAGGAAAGTCGACGTAAATTCATGCTCAGGATATGGTTAACTTGTACAGTGGCCATGTGAAAAGATGAATGGCCCATCTAGTCCACCATCCTGTTCTCACAGTGGCCAACCAAATGCCTGTCAAGAACCCTCAAGCAGAACCTGAGCACATGAGCATATTTGGTTTCCAGTGACTGGTCTTCAGAAGCATTGCTGCCTCTAACTGTGGAGGCAGATTACGGCCTCTGTCATGGCTAGAAGCCATTGATAGGCTCATCCTCCATGTTAGGACACCAACAAGTTGGCGCGCTGAAGAGCAGCAGTCAGTCTGATAAAGCCGAGGTCAAACAGTCCGGGTCAGAAGCCAGCCAAAGTCAGTTCAAGCCAGAAGTCAGGAAGCCGAGGTCAGGATTAAGCCAGGAGTCAGAAGCTGAAGTCAGGAAGCCGAGGTCAGGATTAAGCCAGGAGTCAGAAGCCGAAGTCACAAAGGCGAGGTCAGGAGGAAGCCAGGAGTCAGGAAGCCAAAGTCAGGAACACAGGAACCAGGAACAGGATGAGGAAGAACAACCACGTGCTCCAGCACAGCAGTTGCAGGTGCTGGTGAATGGAGCAGCCGGCCTTCCTTAAGTAGCCGGCTCATGACCATGCCTCTTACGAGCTGCAGCTGCCTCCAGTTGTTCCCTACGTCTCTCAGCTCTACGTTCTACAGCTGAGAAGGGAGGCGGGGAGGGGGTCAGCTGGCTCCTCTCCTCACAAGGGCCTGATTCTGGCTCGACTTCTTCCTCCTCCTGTCCAGGTGTTTCCACCTCCCTATCTGATTCTTCCTCTTCTGAGGAGTGCTGCCACCAGTCTTCTTCATGTAAGAATTCCTCCATTTCTCCAGACTCTTCCGTGGTTGCTGCTTTGCCTAGGGGGGTTTGCCACCACTCCTGCTCATCTGGTGCAACCCTCACATCCCTCACATCCTAGCTAATAGGACCAGTGGTCAGGGATGATGGGAATTGTAGTCCCAAAACATCTGGAGGGCCGAGTTTGGGGATGCCTGCAGATGCTGCCAGGGATCGAACCTGGGACTATCTCCACGCAAAGCAGAAACTCAACCATTGAGTTATGGCCATTCCCCTATGCACTACAAATACCATGTATTGCATTATGTGGCTTGGTGCTTTTCTGTTGCAGATTTTATTGCCGTTTGTTGTCTTGGGCAGATAAATAATAAGGGCTCCCCCTAAGACGGCGGTTATACAGTCAAGAGTTGCCGGCGCTCTTATGGAATAGAGGAAAGGTTGGCAACGTTTAGGGTTGAAAGCGGGACATCCCAAGTCTCTCTGGGCAGGGCGTATGTGGAATGGGTCCTTTGGTGATCTCAACCGATGATCAGCAACAGATGAGTGTGGTTGTCCGTTGCCAAGACTGATGTAGCCCTCTCCAGGGGGAAGAGAGCATCCAAAAGCGCCGTTCCAAGTTGTAGCCTAATTTCTTCCAAACAGTAGGAATCCTCCTCCTGTTCGAGAATCATTTTTTTCATTTGTGAATCGCTTCCCGCGATGCATCCCGAAACAATTGACATAACTTATATACAAGCCAGTAGCATATATTTTTAAAAAACACATTTAAAAATTGCATATACGTGGAAGTTTTAAAAAACAAGCACAACCGTAAAAACAACAGCATCCCGTACATGGAACCATTTCAGATCCAAGAGAGCTGCCAAATGGGATAAGGCCTGTGGAAAGAGGAACATCTTCGGCAGGCGCCAGAAAGACAATAGAGAAGTCGCCTGTCCGATATGCAGTGGGAGGGAGTTCCGCAGGGTAGGTGCTATGATATATGCAGCCTGCGTCAGCAAGATGGAGAATAACTGGTTTTTATTTCTTGGTTACTGTTACACAGTGTTTTGTCCAGAATCCATCTCTAGCAAATGCTCCTGGGAGCAAAGACCTAATGCATACACATTTCTGGCTAAAGCAAAATAAAATAAAAAAAATTTTTCCTTCCAGTAGCACCTTAGAGACCAACTAAGTTTGTTCTTGGTATGAGCTTTCGTGTGCATGCACACTTCTTCAGATACACTGAAACAGAAGTCACCAGACCCTTATATATAGTGAGAGGGTGGGAGGGGTATTACTCAGAGGGGTAGTGGGAATGGGTGATAGGCTGATAGCTGTGGTAACAGTCGTCAACAGGTTTACCACAGCTATCAGCCTATCACCCATTCCCACCACCCCTCTGAGTAATACCCCTCCCCAACCTCTCACTATATATAAGGGTCTGGTGACTTCTGTTTCAGTGTATCTGAAGAAGTGTGCATGCACACGAAAGCTCATACCAAGAACAAACTTAGTTGGTCTCTAAGGTGCTACTGGAAGGAATTTTTTATTTTGTGTAACACACTGGAGGGCCATCTTATCTGGTGGTCCTCGATAGCTTTATAATTATAAATATAATTATTTATTAATACCCCAGCCACTCTGGGGGGCTCCCAAAAGAACATTAAAAACTCGATAAAAGATCAAAAAGTAAAAACTTCTCTAAACAGGGCTGCCTTCAGATGTCTTCTAAAAATCAGGTAGTTCTTTATTTCCTTGACATCTGATGGGAGGGTGTTCCACAGGGCGGGCGCCACCACCGAGAAGGCCCTCTGTCTGGTTCCCTGTAGCTTCGCAGCGAGGGAACCGCCAGAAGACCCTCGGAGCTGGACCTCAGTGTCCGGGCTGGACGATGGGGGTGGAGACGCTCCTTCAGGGATACAGGGCCGTTTAGGGCTTTAAAGGTCAGCACCAACACTTTGAATTGTGCTCGGAAACTTACTGGGAGCCAGTGTAGGTCTTTCAGGACCGGTGTTATATGGTACCAGTCACCAGTCTGGCTCATAGCTGTCAACTTTCGGATTTGAAAATAAGGGATTTTTTCAAACTTTCGGATTTGAAAATAAGGGATGCCACGAGGGCGGTGCAATGGCACCAAGTAGCCTCACCACCCTGCGCTCCAGAGGCTGCGCGTGAACGGGTGAGCGAAAGAGCGAGTGTGTAGATGGCAGGCAGGCTGTCTGTCTGGTTGGGCGTGAGGGTCTGGCTGCACAAGGCATGCAAGCTCCACCCCCAGTCGGTCTCAGACTCCTTATTGGCAGCCGAGCAACGCAGCTGAGGAGCCTCCCTGGCCGGCAGGGAGGGAGAGGAGCTGATTCCTTTGAAATTCGGGAAATTGAAGGGATATCAACAATCCGGGATAGCAGCGGGAAACGGCATTGGAAAGGGAGTTTCCCGCAAAAAAAAGGGAGGGTTGGCAGCTATGATCTGGCTGCCGCATTCTGGATTAGTTGTAGTTTCTGGGTCACCTTCAAAGGTAGCCCCACTTTACCCTCTTTGATAGCCTTCTCCTTCATACGCTAAGTGCAAAAGGCTAGCTCAGTGTGCCTGAACTTCTCAACCTTCACAGCCTGTAGCACAGAGTGGCTGTCCCACCTGCCTTTCGTCCCCCAGCCTTCTAGGACGTGGAAGATGGGGTTCTTCCTACAGTGACCTTGAATTCTGGCTCCCTCCTAGCAAGCGCTTGCGGAAATCAATGGGGATTAAGCTACTGCAGTCAGCAAGCGGAGTCCTAAGAACGCTTTTGTGATCTGTTGCTTGGCTGTGAGTCAGGCAGCTCCCACCAAAGGACTCAGTCACCAGCAAAGAGGATTAATTAATGTTTCCTTCTTAATCATTTTCTCTCTCTCTCTCTACACTTTTCTGCAAAGGCTCTAATCTCGAGTTCCTCGGGACCAGGCGGTCCCCCTAATTCCCGCAGTACGGAGCTTTTCCAGGAGCAGACCGGCCTCGCACTAAGCCTCTCCCCTCCCAAGCCTGGTGGTGCAAACCCCACAGGATGCCGTGGGGACGTGCGAGACGGTCTCCGGGCCCCGCAGAGCACAATGGAGGCTCTCCAGCCGGCCGGGCCAGGCCTCTCCTGCTCCTATCTCCAGGGCTCTGCTGCTTACGAGGTTATAATGTGTTGCTGGAACCAGGCCGCCATCTGGACTCCATCCTTGGAGAGTGGAAAGTGCTCTTTGTCAGCGCCCGACCCCGGGGAACCCCAGCACACAGCAGCTGGAATGGTAATTAACCATATGATTAAAAACAACAACACAGAGAGACGCACAACGTCCCACTTGCCCGGGCTCTGGGAAACGCAACTGACAGTGACAAACTCACATTTATTTAGAGTGGGACACGCAAGAGCAATCTTTGTCAATGGTCTTGCCATTGCCCCTGAGGAGAAATCGCACGTATTGCTGCAGGCCAGACCTCGGCAACTTCATTTCTTTTCCACCTGGGAGTTAATGGGACTGCTTTTTGTGTTTGCAAAATGGCTCCCGATGTGATACCTCTAAGAGCGTGACCCAGGCTTGGGTTGAAGAAGGTAGGCCCAATATGGCTGCCACACTGTCTGTCGAGCTGGCCCTCAAAATGGCCACCTGGCTTCCAGGATGTATGTCATGTCCCCACATAAATCATTTGCTGCTTTGTCCTGAGGAAAGGAGCAGTCACCCTTCAGGGATGCCAATTCATTACAATGGATCCATACCCTCCGACATTTCTCTGATGAAAATAGGGACGTCCCATTCCATAATGATACTTTTACTATTTATACCCCAGTTGCCCCAGCCACTCTGGCCAGCTTCCAACATATATGGAAACATAAAGCATTAAACATTAAAAAAAAAAACCCTTCCCTATACAAGATTGCCTTCAGACGGCTCGGGGGTCGGATAACTCCATACCCTCCAATATTTCTCCAGTGGAAATAGGGACCTCCTAAGGAAAAGTGGAACATTCCAAGATGAAATCAAAAACTGGGATGGCTTCTCTAAATCAGAGATGTCCCTGGAAAATAGGGACACTTGGAGGGTCTGATGATCTGATTCACACTTTACACTAAGCCAAACCAAGGCTCATTGGGAAAATATAGGTTCCCGGAGAAGAGATATTGGCTCCTGCAGCAATATTGGCTTCCCTCACTTTTCTTGCTGCTGCGCTACTGCAATATACTCGGAGGTTGGTGACCCCTTTAGCTTCTAGGAGGAAGGTGAAGCGGCTGGCGTACCCTTCCCAGTCTCCTGATGCTGGTTTGAACGGCGAGAAGCTGCTGTCGGTTGCCATTCTGAGTTCCTTGGGTCCCGGAGCTGAAGCCTGGATACACGGTGCGAGGCAGCGGTGCGGCAGGTGGCGGTGCTGCGGTGCTGTGTGTGGCGGTCAACTCAGCGGGATCTCACCTTCGTCACCAGTGAAATATACTCGGAGTTAAGTGTGGATTTCATGCTCTTTATTCAGCTCAGAGTAGCGAGGAATGAAAGTTCCCCCAGAATGTCTGCTTTATATACATTATTTACACAATGGGCCCCACGTGATTGGCTAATTCCAGGATATTCCTGTAGGCCAATCAGGTTGCGGATTCACTTCCACCTGGAGCTGGGTTGGGTGGCTCCTGCGGACCAATCAGACTGCTGCATTCTGGATCCTATTGTTCTAGGACCAATCAGACTGCTGCATTCTGAATCCTATTGTTCTAGGACCAATCAGACTGCTGCATTTTGGATCCTATTCAACTCAGTACATAACAGCTACCAAGGAAAAGTCATGGTTTGGCTTGGCATGTCGTCTGAGATCGTGGTTTGTCTCGTTCCAGGCAAACGACAAGCTGTAACTAATATGGAGAAACCAAAATCTCCTTTCAGGAGCCCAGGCCCCTGCATTTTCATCCTATGCCATGGTTTGGCTTACATTAACTCAGTGTGTGTGTGTGTGTGTGTGTGTGTGTGTGTGTGTGTAAGTTCAAAATGCCCTCTGCATTGTCCTGAAGCTAAAATTAGAGGGGAAGTTATGTGGAGGAAAGATTCAAAACTAGCCAAACGCATGTGCCACTCTCATTCAGGTTTTATATATATATATTAAAGTGGGCTTCAAAATACGTTACCTGCTCATCAAAGAAGTCCTGAAATGGCTGCTACTCTTTTCTCCTGAGAGAGAGATGGGGAGATATTGTGCTAGGCTTCCTGCATTATCATGGCATCTCCAAGGAATTATAGATTAATCTTTCTAGCACTGCAGTGAACAGCCCAGGAGAAAAAATATCACAGGAATTCTCCAAATGCATATTGAAAAGTGAGTCTCATCTTATTATCAGCGTCTCCTCGGTTTAATGCATTGCTGTAGACTCGGTAATCCAATGATAAATGGTTGCTCTTTTGAACACACCACATTTAGAATCTTATTTTGTTTTATTGAAGCAAAATGCTCAAATGGCTTTTTGAGCTGCAGAGCTGAGCTGAAGGGAGAACCAAAGACACACACACCCCACCGACGTATTTGTCCAGAGTGACCCCAGTATTTGTTGGAACTTTCTTTTTTCTTTATAAATTTTTTATTAGGTTTTTCAAAGAGAAAAAAAACATACACATTACAACACAAAACTTCATATGCTTAACATCTCTTCTAATATTTAGTCAAACAGACAAAACACAATATACACCATATATTTTCCTTTCCATTTTCATATCATCTTTGGGGGGGCTTCCTCCCATCCCCCCACTGCGTTTCATTTTGTATCATCTTAGTAATTTCTTTACATCTTTGAATATCCTTTCTTAAATTCTATTATTATTCCCATATCATCTGTCTTAACATAAAACATCTGTCATTAATACTTCCTACTATCTATTTAATCTGCAGTCTCTTAAATAATCCAACTTTTATATCAATTTTTTAAATCTTACAATGCTTTTTAAAATAGTCTTTCAGTTTTTTCCAGAATTTTTCCACCGTCTCCTCCCTCTGGTCTCGGAGTCTTCCGGTCATTTCGGCAAGTTCCATATAGTCCATCATTTTCATTTGCCAGTCTTCTATTGTAGGTATATTCTGTGTCTTCCAGTTTCTCGGTATTTGTTGGAACTTTCTGTGTCTTCCACATCATTGCAGAGGCCAGATCTTGACACTGAGAACTACCCTTCAATTTGTTTTTGTTCCAGATCCAAAGATTATTTGATCATTCACTGTCATTGGTAGCTGGTCTTCCAATGTGCTGGGGACTAAACATTTCATGGCAGTCATGTCTGGTTCAACCAGTGACGGAGGAGGAATTGGCAAATGGACATATAAATGGAAACCAGCAGTTCTGATCCAATCAAGATATTCTCGTATCAGACAACCTCTGGCATAGAGTGTCCACAAATGTCTGAGCTATTTGTGCATGGTCACCTTGTTTTGTTTTGCTTTGTTTTGTTTTACAGGCCAGGCACTAATTATAAGCAAGACTGGCTTGACAGCAGTACATGTGAAAAGGATCTAGGGGTCTTAGTAGACCACAAGTTTAACATGAGTCAACTGTGTGATGCAGCAACAAAAACAGCTAATGCTATTCTAGGCTGCATCAACAGAAATACAGTGTCCAGATTAGGGGAAGTAATATTCTCCTGCCTGTTTCTCCCCTCTGTTAATGCCATGTTATTATAGGTAAGACCATCCCTTGCTCTCACTGCAAATTTATCCCCAAGAGGTGCATTTTACTTTTACCAGTATTAATGAATGGCAAACATTTGCTTATATAGGGAAAAGTTAGAATAGAATAGAATAGAATAGAATAGAATAGAATAGAATAGAATAGAATAGAATAGAATAGAATATATTTTCTTGTCATTGTCCCCTTCGGCTGCTCCATCCACCCAGATAGGGCACTCCACGCAAAAACACAAAACAACTACAAAAACACTGATTAAAACCATACTGTATGATAAAACATACCGTCTTTCCCCCTTTTTAAGACACCGTCTTATAATTTTTTTTCCTCAAAAAAACACAGGGTGGCTTATTTTCGGGGGGATGTCTTATTTTTATTACGTCAGTATGGTACGGTACAGCCTCCCCCTGTGCGCTAAGCAGGCGGGGCAGAACTCCGCAAGAGGTGTGTTCCCCCCCCCCCCGTGCCTCTCACTGGTTCGCTGGCTCCCTGCGCACGCAGGAGGGGCTGAGGAGGCAACGGGAACAATGGCGGCACCACGGCTTACTTTTGGGGTACGTCTTACTTCTCACAAAGGTAAAAAAAAACCCTGCCATGGCTTACTTTATGACTACGTATTAAAAAAGGGGAAACAGGGTAACAGGTAAGATTAGATGACTTTCAAAGTCCAGGCTTCCCATTCAAGGCCGAGATCGCTCTGGAGAAGAAGCTGTTCCTAAGACGGCTTGTTCATGTCGTCATCGTCCTGTATCTCCGTCCCGATGGCAAGAGCTCAAAGAAACGGTGACCAGGATGCGATGGATCTTTTACTATGTCCAGTGCCTTTCTGTGGCACCTCATGGCATAAATCTGCTCTAAGGTGGAGAGTGAGCAGCCAACAATGCTCTCTGCTGCGTTAACAACTGGGTGCATCACTGCGTTTAGGATGCTAAACCTGTGTGATTTTCCCCCCTCCCACTTGCATGGGGCCCATTTCTTGGTAACACCAGGGTGGGGCTGCAGGGCAGTGGGACAGAGGAAAGAGAGAGGGGGGGGAACCATTCCAAACTTGGGAGAGCTTTGCAGTGACTCTGTCCTGTCCGCAGCACTTCCCCTTACAAAACCGGGCTCAGAGGCAACCTTGGTACATATGCAGGGGAGAAGTGCTGTGTTGGCAGAATCTGAGCATGTTTCATTACTTGTAAATCTGTGAAAAGGCTGGGTAGAGTGGCAGAGTTCACTGAATAATGCCTTGTACATGCCGCACTCACCGAGAATAGGAAACGCCGGAGGCCAAAGTCCTCGAGAGCTGAAGCTGCAAAAGGAAATCCAGCCCAGGCGTCTGGGTGGTCATGCAATGCAGTGTTTCTGCTCCCAATATCATAGGTGGGGGTGGCTGAAGCCAACCCAGCCCTGGGCATCCTGGAGGCAGAAGAGCCATCAGATGTGCAAAGGTAGATAGGACAGGACAGGAAGCATTCGAAAAAGCAAAGGGTTGCCCACCTGCTGCACAGACCTAGGACAAACAATCAAATCACACGTTCAACAAAATCATGCATGCCACTTTGGAATGCATGGGGAGGAATCACATATTTGAATGCCCACCTTAAAAAAAAATAATTCAAAACCCCACATGTAGAGAGCTAATGTGTCAAGGAGAAGGGTAGGCTAGAAATCCCAGACATGCTAGTTTCTCATGTGCAGTGCTTTGTTTTTTTAACATGGCAAATCCTAATGGCTGCATTCTAAGAAGTGCCTAGTGTCCACTGGGACTGGTCAGGTGGAAGGCAGGAAGTCCAACCACAGGTGGAGCCAGAGCCAATGACAGGTGGAGTGATCTAACTCTAGTTTTGTCCTTGTCAGCCTCCTCCCTGCTAAGGTCTACAAGGGCAGCACTGGGACGAAGGAGGAGGAAGCTGGCAGCCAGGGCCACTGCCAGGTTATTTGAGAGAAGAAGCCAGGTCCAATGGATGCATAACAGAGGAACAGTTTTATTCATCATCATCACCACCATCATCAAATCTTTTATTGGCATCACATACAAACATCCATAACATATCAATACAGAGTTACCACTTCTCCCATGGTACAGAACATTTACCAAAAAAGGAGAGGCAGAGCAGACTATTGTCGCAAACATTTTCATTGCAAACAAAAACAGTGATTCCCGAACTTGGCTCGCCAGCTGTTTTTGGACTACAACTCCCATAATCCCAAGCTAGTAGGAGCAGGGGTCACGGGTGATGGGAATTGTAGTCCAAAAACAGTTGGAGACCAGGTTTGGGAAACCCTGGTCTACAACATCGGCATGACTGACCATCTCAGTTGGACTCAGTGCCCCCTATGGTTGGAATAGCAGTAACTCTGCATCACAGTCATCCTCTGGGCTACTCGTAAGTAAGAAAGCAGCTGTCAGGGTTGCACCAGATGAGCAGGAGTGGTGGCAAGCCCCCCTAGGCGAAGCGGCAACCACGGAAGGGTCCAGAGGAATGGAGGGATTCTTACCTGAAGAAGACTGGTGCCGACACTCCTCAGAAGAGGAAGAAGCAGATGGGGAAGAGGGAAGGCCAGAACAGGAGGAGGAAGAAGTTGAGCCAGAATCAGGCCCTTGTGAGGAGAGGAGCCAGAAGGCCCCCTCCCCTCCTCCCATCTCAGCTGTAGAGCGTAGAGCTGAGAAACAGAGGGAGCAATTGGAGGCAGTTGCAGCTCGTAAAAGGCGTGGTGATGAGCTGGCTACTTAAGGAAGGCCGGCTGCTTCCTTCACCAGCACCTGCAACTGCTGTGCTGAAGTGTGTGGTTGTGCCTGCTCATCCTGCTCCTGCTCCTGTGTACCTGATTTCGGCTGGTTCCTGACTCGGACTGCTCCTGACTTTAGCTTCTCTTGACCCCGGTACTGATACCTGGCTTCGGCACGCCATCCTGTTGGCGCCATAACAGCAGCTGGGCTTGGAGGAATCCAAGCTGAGCTTTGTGGGGCAGTGCTTCACTTGCCCTGACATACCTGTGAAGTACAGCTCCACCTCCATTTTTGCAGAAAGGTGCAAATGGGTTGGGGGAAAACGACTCATGCTGCCTTGATTCGGTGCCACATTTCTGTTATGGAGCTCAGCAAACTGAAACGTTCCTTCAGATGTTCCCTGTAATCCTCAGCGCCACAACTGTACACAAGCACACAACACACAGAGACAGCAGCTTAGAATCCCAAGGGCACCCCATACACAAATGCACACCCCCTTGGAGCCCATATCTAAGCTGTCCTAAGCCACCTTTAAAGTTTGCTGACACTCCTGCTCCCACATCAAGGCCTGGTTTTGACCCAGAGGACTGCAAAGGGGGATTTAGCAAAAGGGAACATGTTATCCTGATAGGCTCACCATCTCCAGAAAGGACAGAACACCAACATGAGCCAGAAGGGAGGGAGGAGGAGAATTTCAAGGAGCGAGAAGGGAAAGGCAGTCTAATTGGGATAACAAGGCTGCAGCTGGGGAGATTTGATTTGTGGCTGTTACTTTGCCTCTGTATCCCTTCCGTATCAATTAATCATATTTGCTGTCTCTGCCGAGCTCAGGGGTTTGATAACAGCTAACGAGAACCTCCATTTTATTTTGCTATTTATTTTCTGTATCACACACAAACACACATCACACCTTTCCTCCAAGGAGTGCATGGTCTGCCCCCTCCTCATTTTGTCCCCACTACAACCCCATGAGGCTGAGAGAAAGCAGCAGGCCCAAGGTCACCCAGTGAGTTTCCTGGCCAAGCCGGGATTCGAACCCTGCTCTCTCACATCCCAGTCTGACACCCTAGCCTCTACACCATACCGGCTCTCTTTCCACTCCAGCCTCTAGAGAAGAGGTGGCAAACGCTGCTCCTATGAGGGCTTGCAGGGAGAAGAGAGATGAGCCCTGCCGGATCAGGCCAATCTAGCCAGCATCCTGTTCTCACACTGGCCAACCAGGTGCCTATGGGTAACCTGTAGGCACAGGTAAAATGAGCAGAGCCTCCAAGCCATTAGGTGGATTGACTGGTTTTCTTAGGCACATTGTCCAAGGTAGATCTGCACTCACGGCTGAGGATATTCAGGAACCAATTGAAGATGAAAGCACTAGTGAATCCCTGCATACCCTCCAACATTTCTCCAATGAAAATAGGGACATCCCATTCCATAATGATAATTGTACTATTTATACCCCACCCATCTGCCTGGGTTGCCCCAGCCACTCTGGGCAGCTTCCAACATACATGAAAACATAATAAAACATTAAACTTCCCTATACAGGATTGCCTTCAGACGGCTCGGGGGTGGGATAACTCTAAACCCCCCACCGTTTTTCCAATGAAAACAGGGGTATACTAAGGAAAAGTGGGACATTCTGGGATCAAATCAGAAACCGGGATGGCTTCTCCTAAATCAGGGGGTGTCCCTGGAAAATAGGGATACTTGGAGGGAGTATCTGCTCCGGCGCAATGGTTACCTGGGACCAGGGCTTCCAAATTTAAAAAGTTAAAATGAAATAAGAGCAGCAGAGATCAGATGAAATGGGTTCACAGCTCCATCTTCCAGTTGATGAGCTAACTGTCCAGCGGCAGACTTTACCCCCCGGTTGTGAAATCCTCTCCCCTGCCTCCTTGCCAAGAGACGGATAGGGCAGCCGGTCTACGCCCGAGGGCCCAGAGCAGAGGGGGTTAACCACATTGAGCTGATAAAGAGGCACATCTCGGGCAAAGGCTGCTGGGGGAAGAGGCCCCATCTGGCTCCCTGCCTGATTTATGGGATCGTTTGGGGCATTATGGGCCTCCAAGGGATTCGGAATGGCTGCGCTGCGAAAGGGCCAGTTTGTTTCCAGTTTGGCTAATGGGCTCCTGCTGTCGCTGTGCCTGCACATGGCTGAGCAGGGCCATTTGTCCAGGGCACTGACATTCATGCCCTGGCTGGCTTGCCTTGCAAGAGCCACACAACGGAAGCAGGATACACTGTTTTGCTCTGTCCAGTGCATTTAAAAAAATGCTGGGGGGGATGTGTTTGTGTTTGCAGCCAGGTGTTAGGAAGTGCAGTCACGTGGCCAGATTTGGGAACCTCAAAATGCAACGGGGTCTCAGCAAAATATCTACTAAGCTATCTACCTATTTAATTTCTCTGTCTCTCTATATCTATAATATCTCTATCTCTCTTTTGTTCACGCCCCTTTGGAGGAGGATGAATGGTGGTTTGAGGACTGCAACTGTTCCTGATTGCCATGACCGTTCTGGTCCCGCTACTGCCGCCCCCCGCCCCCCGGTTTCGATGGCAAGGGGAGAGATGTGGTTGAAACATGATACTTGGAATGTACTTGCATTTGTCTCGCAGCCAATACCATCTGTGCTGTAGAGCACAGAGGAGAGGACCGGGTGGGTTTTGCAAGGCCCCAGAGACAGTAGTGAGGGACTGGGCAAAGTGCAGTTATGCACTTTGCTTAAAAACCTCCAAGGAAGGAAGGTCAAAACCCTGAAGCTTCCCAGAACACCAAGGAGCCACTTGGGCTTCACGATGCTCAAGAAAGATCTTGCCAACCACCCATTTCATCCTTGCCATTCCATAACGAGACCAGGGCTTTGCCCGGTTCATCAGCATGCCCTACTGGAACCCCCCCCCAAAGCATCCAGGTCCACATCTGGTGCCATCATTCTTCAAGAGTGGGCGATCCAAATGGGCCCAACCATCCTTACGGAGGGGGAACTGCTGATCCTAGCCCAAACTCTACAGGCCTGGCCACAACAAAGGAGTGCATTGCGCACACCCCTCCCCAGTCTTTGGTCCATCTCCATCCCACACATCCGTCATATCACTTGGGGTAAAGATGTAATCAAGGGGCGTGGGGTGGCGCTGTGGGTTAAACCACAGAGCCTAGGGCTTGCCGATCAGAAGGTCGGCGGTTCGAATCCCGGCGGCGGGGTGAGCTCCCGTTGCTCGGTCCCTGCTCCTGCCAACCTAGCAGTTCGAAAGCACACAGTGCAAGTAGATAAATAGGTACCACTCTGGCGGGAAGGTAAACGGCATTTCCGTGCGCTGCTCTGGTTCGCCAGAAGCGGCTTAGTCATGCTGGGCACATGACCTGGAAGCTGTACGCCAGCACTCGGCCAATAAAGCGAGATGAGCGCCGCAACCCCAGAGTCGGACATGACTGGACCTAATGATCAGGGGTCCCTTTACCTTTTTAAAGATGTAATCAGGGGTATGCCCAATGTGTGTGACCAATGACTATTTGAGACAGCCCTGTGATAATGAATGGCAGCATTCCACGCTGCAACGTTTTGTTGCCGGACCCACTTGTATCAGTCAGGATCTCAAGGGTGGCCCATTCTGCAGGGCTGTTGTAAGTCAAGTTGCCAACCTGCAGATGTTCTGTATTGGTTCTTTGTATGGGGAAGGGAACACTATGCTGCGCAAGCCTTGCCCAGGACATTTAGGAAGAAAATATCTGGCTGTCACATACACATGTGCGCACACTGGGCCCGACCTCATCAACACTATTGCGATAATGTGTGTGAAACATTCAGAACACTCGCAATGCACTGCATTGTTGTTTTCTGTCAGGAATATAGCTCAAAGCTTTGTTAATATAAAAAATAAAAAGAGATCACAAACTCCATTCACAAGACCATTTGAGCTGGATTAAGGCCAAAGCACAACCCAACCAACACCTTGAGTGTGTGGACAGAGCTGCCTTGATTCAGCGCATGCATGCCATGCTAGTCAGGCACTTGCCTCGGGGCACACCCACCTGCTAACCTCTGTCCAAATAGGCCTGATGGAGAGACCAACCTCGAAGGGCTGTTGTGCACAAGAAAAAGGGCTCCTCCTCCTGTGCTACCGTAAGGGGCTACCGTAGGTGTCCACGAATACGTGCCAAGCAAAACGAGACGGATCTGTTGGCTGGGTTGGTATGGCAGCGCAGACAGACCACAAGACGGTTTTATCTGCAGGCAGAGAGCAGAGGCCAGGCTGCGAGGGGGCGATGAAAGAGGCCCTTCAAAATGGAAGCGGGGAAATCTCGGCTCGGCTCAGCCTGTGCCAGGGTGACGTGTGAGAGGGGGGTGTCCTTCTTCCCAGCCCGCTTTGAAGGCCGCGTTCTGATGTGCCAGCATCGCCTGGACCAGCCAAGTGTGAGCGATGCCGACGGACAGCTTAATGAAGGCAGCGGCGCTTTCTGGGAGGCACGGCGAGGTGGTTCTGTTTACTGCCAACACGGAAAAGCCTATAATTAGGAAGCAGGAGTGAGGAACGAACAGAGGCCCATGACCCTGTGGCAGCGGCTTCCGAGGAGCGAGGGGAGAGAGAGGCAGCCAGGGATGCAGAGCTTCGGAGCAGCTCTGCTACTCTCACAAGGCCCACCTCACGCTCCCCGGCTGAGCCAAGACACGGCTGCTTCCCACCCTGTTGCTATTCCACGGAGCTCTTCAGGGGCTGCCGCAAACCATCGGCCTGAAGCAGTCATGGAATCAGAGGGGACCATGAAGGTCATCTCAAGAAACCTATTGCTCAATGTAGGGTCAGCAGGGCAGGATGCGGCTGTGCTTCAGCGGCAGAGCACCTGTCTTGGGTGCAGAAGGTTGCAGGTTCATTCCTCAGTGGCATCTCCGAGTAGCATACCCTCCAACATTTCTCTGATGAAAATAGGGATGTCCTATTCAATAATAATATTAATAATAATAATAATAATACTTTTACCATTATATATATATATATATATATATATATGTATATATATATGTATATGGTGAATATTGTTGATGTTTAGTCGTTTAGTCATGTCCGACTCTTTGTGACCCCATGGACCAGAGCACATCAGGCACTCCTGTCTTCCACTGCCTCCCACAGTTTGGTCAGACTCATGTTGGTAGCTTCAAGAACACTGTCCAACCATCTCGTCCTCTGCCATCCCCTTCTCCTTGTGCCCTCCATCTTTCCCAACATCAGGGTCTTTTCCAGGGAGTCTTCTCTGTGGCCAAAGTATTGGAGCCTCAGCTTCAGGATCTGTCCTTCCAGTGAGCACTCAGGGCTGATTTCCTTAAGAATGGATAGGTTTGATCTTCTTGCAGTCCATGGGACTCTCAAGAGTCTCCTCCAGCACCGTAATTCAAAAGCATCAATTCTTCAGCGATCAGCCTTCTTTATGGTCCAGCTCTCACTTCCATACATCACTACTGGGAAAACCATAGCTTTAACTATATGGACCTTTGTCGGCAAGGTGATGTCTCTGCTTTTTAAGATGCTGTCTAGGTTTGTCATTGCTTTTCTCCCAAGGAGCAGGCGTCTTCTAATTTCGTGACTGCTGTCACCATCATGGAGCCCAAGAAAGTAAAATCTGTCACTGCCTCCATTTCTTCCCCTTCTATTTGCCAGGAGGTGATGGGACCAGTGGCCATGATCTTAGTTTTTTTGATGTTGAGCTTCAGATCATATTTTGCGCTCTCCTCTTTCACCCTCATTAAAAGGTTCTTTAATTCCTCCTCACTTTCTGCCATCAAGGTTGTGTCATCAACTGTGTGTGTGTGTGTGTGTGTTCTTTTTTTCTTTTTAGAATACTCATTTAAACAACCTTAAAATATCAGTAACTTCCCTTCTTCTCTTTCCATGGTTCATTTTGCATCTCATAAATCCCTGCATATTTTACATAAACTAAACCATTCAGTATTCCATTATTGCATCCATCAAAACTTATTTACACTGTTGAATTTATCTTATTGCTGCCAACGTTTTCAAGTGTACACAATTCCCACCCCCCATATATTCAATAAACGTTTTCCAATCATCTCTAAACGTATGTTCTTCTTGTTCTCTTATGGGCGGGGTATAAATAATACATTATTACTATTATTATTATTATTATTATTATTATTATTATTATTATTATTATTCTATATGTTCTACCTTGCCCATCTGACTGGGTTGCCCCAGCCACTCTGGGTGGATTCCAACATATATAAAAACATAATAAAAATAAAAATAAAAGCATTCAGCATTTTAAAACTTCCCAATATAGGGCGGACTTCAGATGACTCAAGAGGTTGGATAACTCCATACCCTCCAGCATTTCTCTGATGAAAATAGGGATGTCCTCTGTCCACTGACCAGAGCTGAGCTCAAGTCATGCAGGGATATATAACCAACAGGGCGAGCCATTCCTGAGAGAGAAACCCGAACTGTTTGGTCATTCCTTTGGGTCTGCATTTTTGTGGATTTATCTATCCCATGGCAATTAGCTGGGCAGCTCAAACCAAGGCGTGAGGGTTTGATGCTGTCAGGCCCATAAAACTGAGCTACGGTGCCTCTGTGGGTGCAGCTGGGCTCCAGCCGAGGGACTGATGCTTTTTTGGAATGAGGCTCCTTTGGTCTCTGAACATCCCCATTGAAAACACTCTCAGGGCTGCTTGTCCCAAGCATTTCCTTGCTCCGGCTTGGTCGTGGTGAAAAATGCACCGAGGCGCTACAGAAACTCGCCAGAAGCCTTTGGAGAAGGAGATGAGTGTTTGCTGTTTGATAGCCATCGTCTGCGCTGGAGGCAAAGCGGCTCGATCCCTTCCAGGGTCTGCCAGTGTGTCACAGGAAAACAAGAACACTTCTTTCACATTATCTGGGCTCCGTATACTGGGGATTTTCATACGGAAGTGGTCTAAGGATTTACTCAGGTGGCCACCTGGTCAGATCAGCATTTCATCCTCCAGGAGTCTGGCTGGTTGCCAGAGGAGGAGAATGTAAAGCCAGAAGACTTTTGCAAGTTCAATGTTTTCATTATTTTTTCCCTTCTTCTTCTCTTTAAAAAAATGTTTTATTAAACATTTTCTTGTGTAACAAAAGTACATACAGTGTCTCTGCTTTCAGCCCATCAGATGTCAAGGAAATAAACAACTATCTGAATTTTAGAAGACATCTGAAAGCAACCCTGTTTAGGGAAGTTTTTAATGTTTGATGTTTTGTCGTGTTTTTAATATTCTGTTGGGAGCCGCCCAGAGTGGCTGGGGAAACCCGGCCAGATGGGTGGGGTATAAATAATAAATTATTATTATTATTATTATTATTATTATTATTATTATTATTATTATTATTATTAAAAAGGTAAAGGGACCCCTGACCATTAGGTCCAGTCGTGGACGACTCTGGGGTTGCAGCGCTCATCTCGCTTTACTGGCCGAGGGAGCCGGCGTACAGCTTCCGGGTCATGTGGCCAGCATGACTAAGACGCTTCTGGCGAACCAGA
This sequence comes from Darevskia mixta, assembly GCA_034641385.1. Classification (NCBI taxonomy): domain Eukaryota; kingdom Metazoa; phylum Chordata; class Lepidosauria; order Squamata; family Lacertidae; genus Darevskia; species Darevskia mixta. Next base: position 2,732,891 of record JAWWNH010000091.1, on the reverse strand, counting down.
GCAGCGCACGGAAACGCCGTTTACCTTCCCGCCAGAGTGGTACCTATTTATCTACTTGCACTGCGTGCTTTCGAACTGCTAGGTTGGCAGGAGCTTGGACCGAGCAATGAGAGCTCACCCCATCGCGGGGATTCGAACCGCCAACCTTCTGATCGGCAAGCCCTAGGCTCTGTGGTTTAACCCACAGCGCCACCCACATGCCATTAGGTCACTTTAAAACAAGGTCTGGTCAGGGAAAGGGATTGCCTTGATGTGCACAGTCTCGGTGTGTGACCTTTTGAAAACGATGGCAACTGTAGGAACCGGTGGGGAGAGACTTTGTATATCGGTGCAACACAATATCAGCAAGCTAAAAAGAAATAGTAATACGTTTAAATTAAAGCTTCCAAATTAAATAACTATAGGGCCGGAATTGGTTTAATTGGTAGCTTTATCAACGGAAGGTGTAATTGATTAATGGGCGAGGACTCATGTTTAATCAGGGAAAGCAAATTTTAATCAGTGGGGCTGAGATGGAAATTAAAGGTATGCTTGTTTGTTTTTTCAGGCAATTTTTGCTCTGGCACATACTTGGATAGGGAATGAAAAATAAAATATTAAAGAGGTGTTTTGCTTCCCAGTAATGTATGGTAGCTTTCGTGTGTAAGATACCAATGTTTTATTTATTCATTTATTTTGTTTAAATCATTTTTTTTTAGCCCACTCTTCAGTTAAATGGGGGGAGGCTGCTAGTGCAGCTTAGAAAGATCAGTAATGAGGTAATATCTACCCTCTAGCTTATACTCTAAAAGACACCACACAAAAGGAAAAGGAATTGGAAGGGAGAAGAAAAGAAGCAAACGCACACACTAGTCCCTACAACATCTTTCGATTAGCTATCTGAAAAGGAAACCAGAAAGAATTCTTGTAATGTGAATCCATTGGTTCAGGTCCTACCCTCCAGAGCAGGAAAAAACAAGCTTGTTCCCTCTTCCATGTGACAGCCCTTGAGATATTTGAAGATTGCTCTCATTTCTCCTCTGTCTCCTCTTTTCCAAGCTAAACATACCCAGCTCCTTCAAGCGCTCCTCATAAGGCTTGGTTTCCAGACCCTTGATCATCTTGGTCGCTCTCCTCTGCACACCTTCCAGCTTGTCAGCATCCTTCTTAAATTGCGGTGCCCAGAATTGGACACAGGATTCCAGGTGTGGTCTGACCGAGGCAGAACAGAGTGGTACCATGACTTCCCTTGACCTGGAGACTAGATTTCTGTTGATGCAGCCTAAACAGAACAGTATAAAGTCTGTGTGGTTTACTGTATGTGTGAATATGCTGTTCATTACTTGGGGTGGGGGGAGCGTTGGCAATATCAGGGCTGGCCCACCCATAAGGCAAGGTGAGACGACCGCCTCAGGCGGCAGAATCCACAGAGGCAGCAGATTTTTATTCCCCTTGTTCCTGATGTAGATCTTCACTCCCTCCTTCTTCCCTGGCAAGGAGGGGAGGTAAAGGTAAAGGGACCCCTGACCATTAGGTCCAGTCGTGACCGACTCTGGGGTTGTGGCGCTCATCTCGCTTTATTGGCTGAGGGAGCCAGCGTACAGCTTCCAGGTCATGTGGCCAGCATAGAATCATAGAATCATAGAGTTGGAAGAGACCACAAGGGCCATCCAGTCCAACCCCCTGCCAAGCAGGAAACACCATCAAAGCATTCCTGACAGGTGGCTGTCAAGCCTCTGCTTAAAGACCTCCAAAGAAGGAGACTCCACCACACTCCTTGGCAGCAAATTCCACTGTCAAACAGCTCTTACTGTCAGGAAGTTCTTTCTAATGTTTAGGTGGAATCTTCTTTCTTGTAGTTTGAATCCATTGCTCTGTGTCCGCTTCTCTGGAGCAGCAGAAAACAACCTTTCTCCCTCCTCTATATGACATCCTTTTATATATTTGAACATGGCTATCATATCACCCCTTAACCTTCTCTTCTCCAGGCTAAACATACCCAGCTGCCTAAGCCGTTCCTCATAAGGCATCGTTTCCAGGCCTTTGACCATTTTGGTTGCCCTCCTCTGGACACGTTCCAGCTTGTCGGTATCCTTCTTGAACTGTGGTGCCCAGAACTGGACACAGTATTCCAGGTGAGGTCTGACCAGAGCGGAATACAGTGGTACTATTACTTCCCTTGACCTAGATGCTATACTCCTATTGATGCAGCCCAGAATACTCCTATTGATGCAGCCCAGCTGCCTAAGCCGCTTCTGGCGAACCATAAATACTAATAGAAGAAGTATTAGGGGGAACACTTTAATTTTCTGACCCCATTTCCAATGAATTTCCCCCCCTCTGTAGATCTCATGGATTCCTCCCCCCTCCCCCCCAAAAAAGAGTTTTCACTAAGTATGCATAAAGTCCACTTGGGAAAAATTCCACCAGTCTTGCTGGAACTCTTATAAATTCCTCAAATTGTTTGGCTACTAGGAATCCCTAAATCCACTGTGCATGATTTCGCTTCAGTACACTTCAGAATTTCGGTAACAACTTTTAATTTCTACTGAAAGTTAAGCACTTAAGAAGAGCCTGCTGGATCAGGCCAATAGCCCATCTAGCATCCTGTTCTTACAGTGGCCGAGCAAATGCCTGTGGGAAACCAGCAAGCAGGATCCGAGCGCAAGAGCAACTCTCCCCGCCTGTGGCTTCCAGCAAATGATATTCAGAAGCCTTGCTGTCTCCAGCTGTAGAGGCAGAGCACAGCCATTATGGCTAGTAGCTACCGATCGCCCTCTCCTCCTCCATGAATTTCTCTAATCCTCTTTTAAAGCCGTCTAGATGTGGGCCATCCCTGCCTCCTGCGGCAGTGAGTTCCGTAGTTTAACTACGTTATCATGTGAAGTAGGGATTTCTTTTATCTGTCCCGAATTGTCCAACACTCAGCCATGAGTTCTAGGGCTAGGAGAGGAGAAGAAAACCTTTTCTCTATCTTTCCTTCCCCTGCTCCTGCTACTGTTGGAGGGGGTAGCTTTCATTGGGAGCTGCTGAGCCCAAAGAGTTGCTGTCTCCCTGCCAGCAGATGAAATGAAAGGAACGGCGCTTTGCGGTAAATAAAACATCAGAGAGAGAGAGAGAGAGAGAGAGAGAGACTCCCTTCTGTGGAAGTTTGTGCTGCAGCGAAGAGATACTGATCGAAGATATATCAGCTTATAATGCAAAAAAGGTGCGTTTTCAGGGTCTGGAGGCAAGACTGGCTGTTACGTTGGCAGATGCATAGGCCCAACGCTGAGTTGGCCATCATAGTGTGAAATGATGGAATCTGTAGCTGCCTTATTCTGAACCAAACCACCGGGTTCATCTAAATCAGCATGGCTGACTCTGACTGGCAGCAGCTCCCCAGGCAAGGTGTGTTCCTAGTCCTACCTGGAGATGTTGCCAACAATTGAACCTGAGACTATCTCCATGCAAAGGAGAAAATGTACCACTGGCCAACATGGGGCTTCTCTGAAAACCTAATGGGGAAACAGGATCTATTGCAGTGTTAATGCTGTGAACCCTTCCATCCTATACTCAGGTTGTGTATCTGGGTTGGCATCCCCTTTGGGGGTGAAGTAAAACTCTTGGAAAGTTGCGGCACTTGCTGTGTCTGTTGATACCGATATGGGAGAGACATGCTTTGTTGCAGCTGGAGCAGATGAAGGCATCTGGTTGTGCTGCTGCAGATACACCATGGCGTTCCTTCTCTGCGCTTCTCCCAGAGGTCATTCCTCCTCTGGTGTCAAAGAGCGAGCCGGCAGTAAATCACACCTTCTCAAATTGGAATTAACTCTTTATGAGCAAGAACACGATCTGCACAGACTTGTCTGAGCATCAGGCCTAATGAGCATAGCAGCTCATTCCCTGTAGGTCTTCACCCCATGAATCAGCTGCCCAAGTCCCCTCCTCTCCAGGGATTTTTATCAAGCAAGAAGGGACTGTGCCTGCATGCAGCCTGCTGTCGCTCCACCCTTTTCATGCCTCTTCTGGATCTGGGAGTCACAGGGGGGAGGGGAGGTTGTCACAGCAGGAGGGGGAGACACCCAGGACTCTTCACTAGCCAGACTCATCTCTGCCTCTTGGCCTCCCTCATTCCCCTCTCCTGCTTTAGCTTCTTCCTCTGAGTCTGGACTTCTCTCTGCCACCAACTCTCCCAGTTCACTAAGCCCTTTTACCTCTTCATCCAGAGGAGGGCAATCAAAATGGTCAAAGGCCTGGAAACGATGCCTTATGAGGAACGGCTTAGGGAGCTGGGTATGTTTAGCCTGGAGAAGAGAAGGTTAAGGGGTGATATGATAGCCATGTTCAAATATATAAAAGGATGTCATATAGAGGAGGGAGAAAGGTTGTTTTCTGCTGCTCCAGAGAAGCAGACACGGAGCAATGGATTCAAACTACAAGAAAGAAGATTCCACCTAAATATTAGGAAGAATTTCCTGACAGTAAGAGCTGTTCGACAGTGGAATTTGCTGCCAGGGAGTGTGGTGGAGTCTCCTTCTTTGGAGGTCTTTAAGCAGAGGCTTGACAGCCACCTGTCAGGAATGCTTTGATGGTGTTTCCTGCTTGGCAGGGGGTTGGACTGGATGGCCCTTGTGATCTCTTCCAACTCTATGAGTCTATGATTCTATGATCTTCCGACACCTCCTCTTCCCTGGTGAAATCAACACACATATAAAAACCATTCTGAATATGCCTTTAAAAAAAAAGCGTTTTTTAAAATACAGTGGAACCTCGGTTGTCAAATGTAATCCATTCCGGAAGACCGTTCGACTTCCGAAACGTTCAACAACCGAGGCTCAAAGAGCTGTCGGCAAATTCAACTGAAAAAATTGGAAAACATGTCGTGGAAGCCGCTTGACTTCCGAAGCGCGTTCGAAAATGGAAGCAATTACTTCCGGGTTTTCAGTGTTCAGGTTCTGAAACATTTGGGTTCCGAGACGCTTGAAAACCGAGGTTCCACTGTACATTGAATTTTCCATAAGGCTCACCATCGCTATCTAGTGTCACATTAAAACACAGTTGAAACGTTTTCTTTGTAGCTGTATAGCTGAGTCCCCAGTCTTCTCCCTCTTCTCCCTCTGACTACTCATCGTTGTCCCACCACCAGTTTCCTGGCTCTGAGCCATAGCTGTCAACCCTCCCTTTTTTTGTGGGAAACTCCCTTATTCCAATGCCGTTTCCCACTGCTATCCCGGATTGTTGATATCCCTTAAATTTCCCGGATTTCAAAGGAAGCAGCTCTTCTCCCTCCCTGCCGGCCAGGGAGGCTCCTCAGCTGCGTTGCTCGGCTGCCAATAAGGAGTCTGAGACCCACTGGGGGCGGAGCTTGCATGACTTGTGCAGCCAGACCCTCACGCCTTCCGTCTACGCGCTCGCTCTTTCGCTCACCTGTTCACACGCAGCCTCTGGAGCACAGGGTGGCGAGGCTACTTGGTGCCATTGCACCGCCCTCACGGCATCCCTTATTTTCAAATCCGAAAGTTTGGGGAAAATCCCTTATTTTCAAATCCGAAAGTTGACAGCTATGCGCAGGGGTGTGGAGCACATCCTGAGGGCGTGGTGCGCCACCTGCGGGGGCGTGACGCCCAGCGCGGGTTGGGGGCAGTCACGATGGCACCCCAGCGGGATCGCGCTGCCGGAGGCGGAGCGCTCCCCCCGCACTCTTCCTCCGCCACTGGGTGGGGCGCACTCACTGCAACAAGGCACCTGGTTTGAAGCATCTGCTGCAAACACATGTGTATTATTATTTTTAATGCCAAATTGACATCCCTTCCCAATCTCTTCTAATACCTCTTCACCAGAGTCTTGTCAGCATGGAGTCAGGTTTGCAACAAAGCAGTCTTTTCTCTGGGGAATCAGACCATAACATAGGTCCCAATCTTTGTCCCAGACAAAGTGGACACAGGAAGTCTTTGGACACATCCCAGGATGGTAAAAAAGGAGGTCTGTGCCTTGCCAGATATTTCTCATATTTCTCCCTCCCTCCTGCCCCCTCCCCTTGGCAGAGGCAGCAGAGGAAATCAGTGGGATATAAAGATCCAGCTACCTGTAATGTTAGACCAAGGCTGTAAAATGGAAATTGAACAGGGGACTCTCCCCCACAGAGCGATTCCTCTTGAGCAAAATGGAGTGGGGGATAGGATCCCAACCTGGCTGGCTATGGCTGCCCAATCAGCAACAGCTGGCTGAGTCATATGCCTCTGGTTTTATTTCATTTCAAGCCTCCCTTTATCGATCCATTCAGGGAAAGTATTCCTGGTTGTTTCTACTAAGCCGGTAGTTTTGCATGCATCGTAAAAATAAAATAAAAGCCAGCTCTCTGCGCTTCCAGCATTGGGGGGGGGAGGTACTCCCTGTTCTCTAGAGGTCGCATACATGGTGCCTCTTTCTTGTTGATCCCTTCCCCTGGCAGAAAATCGGTTTTGTAATTATTCCATGGAATCATAAAATTTTAGGGTTGGAGGGAACCCCAAGGGCCGTCTAGTCCAACCCACTGCAATGCAGGAATCAAAGCTAGAGAAGCCCTGACAAGACAGTCATGCAAATTATGCCTAAAAGTGTCCAGTGAAGGAGGGTCCACTATATTCTGAGATGGTCCATTCCACTGTCAAACAGCTCTTACCACCAGAAAGTTCTTCCTGATGTTTAATCAGAATCTCATTACTTGTCATTTGATTCCATTGGTTCGGGTCCTACTCTCTGGAGAAGCAGGAAGGAAGCTTGATCCATCCATATAACACCGGTCCTAAAGGATCTTCACTGGCTCCCAGTACGTTTCTGAGCACGATTCAAAGTGTTGGTGCTGACCTTTAAAGCCCTAAACAGCCTCAACCTTGTATACCTGAAGGAGTGTCTCCACCTCCATTGTTCAACCTGGACATTGAGATCCAGCTCTGAGATAATAATAATAATAATTTATTATTTGTACCCCGCCCATCTGGCTGGGTCCCCCCAGCCACTCTGGGCGGCCTCCAACAGATATAAAAATACATTAAAATATCACAGGTTAAAAACTTCCCTAAACAGGGCTGCCTTCTGACGGTTCCCTCATTGAGAGAAGTGAGGTTACAAGGGGCAGGGGGCCTTCTTGGCAGTGGCACCCATCCTGTGGAACGCCCTCCCATCAAATGTCGAAGAGACAAAGAACTATACAACTTTTAGAAGGCATCTGACGGCAGCCCTGTTTTGGGAAGTTTTGAATGTTTGGTGTTTTGTTACGTTTTTATATATGTTAGAAGCTGCCCAGAGTGGCGGAGTATAAATAATAATAAAATTATTAGTATTAGTATTAGATAAAAGGTAAAAAGGTAAAGGACCCCTGGACAGTTGAGTTCAGTCAAAGGCGACTATGGGGTGTGGCGCTCATCTCACTTTCAGGCCAAGGGAGCCAGCATTTGTCCACAGACAGCTTTGTAGGCCATGTGGACAGCATGACTAAACCACTTCTGGAGCAACGGAACACCGTAATAGAAGCTAGAGCGCACGGAAACACCGTTTCCCTTCCCGCCACAGCAGTACCTATTTATCTACTTGCACTAGCGTGCTTTCGAACTGCTAGGTTGACAGAAGCTGGGACAGAGCAGCGGGAGCTCATTCCGTCGCGCGGATTCGAACTGCCGACCTTCCTGTCGGCAAGCCCAAGAAGCTCAGAGATTTAGAACACAGCACCACCTGCGTGCCTTTTACAGCCGTACCTCTGGTTACGATTGCTTCAGGTGGCGTTCATCACGGGATACGAACACGCCGAACCCAGAAGTACCGGAACGGGTTACTTCCGGGTTCGGCAATTCGCGCATGCACAGACACGCAAAATGACGTCACGCACATGCACAGAAGCGCCAAATCACACTGCGCACATGCGCAGATACGGCACTTCAGGTTGTGGGCTTTTCATGTTGCGAACGGGGCTCCGGAACGGATCCTGTTTGCAACCAGAGGTACCACTGTATTACGGTATCCTTATGACAGCTTTTCAGATATTTGAATATAGCTAGTTACAGGTAGATAGCCGTGTTGGTCTGTCATAGTCAAAACAAAATAAAAAAAATTCCTTCCAGTAGCACCTTAGAGACCAACTAAGTTTGTTCTTGGTATGAGCTTTCGTGTGCATGTATCTGAAGAAGTGTGCATGCACACGAAAGCTCATACCAAGAGCAAACTTAGTTCGTCTCTAAGGTGCTACTGGAAGGAATTTTTTTATTTTGTTTTGAATATAGCTGTCATATTACATCTCGGACACTTCATGGCTAAATACAGTATGCCCAACTCCTTCAACCATTCTTCGTAAGGCTTGTTTTCCAGACTCTCTCCAACCTCAGTTGCCCAAGATGAGTGGCAAGGGAGGGGCGATATGGAGCCTGGACTGTGCTCTGCCAGTCCATTAACACAGCGCTGACCTCTCTGCCATCTTGCCCCTCCCTCCTTCTTGATACAGCATCAAGTAAGCACAGCTACCCTTCCCATGGTCCACAGCTGGATGCAACAGGGATGGGTTGAAACCAGGGCCTAAAAGATGTTCCTGCTCACCATTTTCAGCATCCTCTGAGTCCTGATGCCCATCAGGCCCATCTCAGTCTTGAGGGAGGATGTGCGCTGTCTCTTTCCTTGGGGTGGGCAAATGTTGGGCAGAAAGCCCAGGGAGAGAGAGAGAGAGAGAGAGAGAGAGGAGGAGGGGAGTGGCAGAGTGCCAGGGGTGAAGAGAAGTCCATGTCAAACATTGTGCCATTTGTACAGTCCCAGCTGGTGAGGAGCAGCTCCGGCAGCTACTAAGCAGATGGCCGGCTAATTCATGATAGGATTACGGGGGCCTTTGGAAGTCATCAACCAGCCAGGGAGCTTTTGTCCCGTACCAGCTGGGCAGTTGTCTGTACTGGCATGGCTGGGGCGTTGGGATTTACGGGGTGGGCAGATGGTGCCAGCCCACCAGGGGCACCACAAGAAGAAGGAAATGTTTTGGAAGCAGGATGACGGCAAAAGGGTAGATTTGCTGTGCCTTCCAGCATCCCCAACTCTCCTCAACGGGATTAAGAGGATGGTTGGGGATGTTGGAAGGCACAGCAAATCTACACACGTCTCCGGATGGGCAAGAAATGCAGTTCAACCCACATCTTAATGTGAGCCTACTTAAAGTCACCGTTCCCAAAGCAAGACTTCTCTGACTTCAGCAATGCAGTTCTCCAGGTTTGGGGGGGGTGTACAAAAATACCTATATTTGGGGAAAGTGTGCAGACAAACGTACATGCTCCTGAAAACAACATGCAAAAAAATGCATGTGCTAATGAAAATTGCATGCAAAAACCTTTGTAAACTGGAAGAAACATGCACAGAAATTTTCACAAGGACCAATCCAGAACTGAGGTTAAGAAAAATGAGGAACAGACTCTGCAGGCTTACATTGCAACCCTAAGCATTTTTACTCCAAACTGAGTCCTACTGAGTTCAATAGGATTAACTTTCTGGCAGAGGGCCTTCTCGGTAGTGGCACCCACCCTGTGGAACACCCTCCCTTCAAATGTCAAAGAGAGCAACAACTACCAGACCTTTAGAAGACATCTGAAGGCAGCCCTGTTTAGGGAGGCTTTTAATGTTTAATAGATTATTGTATTTTAATGTTCTGTTGGAAGCCGCCCAGAGTGGCTTGGGAAACCCAGACAGATGGGCGGGGTATAAATAATAAATTATTATTATTATTATTATTATTATTATTATTATTATTATTATTATTATGTTCCTGATCATTCTCACGGTTTGTTAAATTATTGTTGTTATTATTGTTGTTGTTGTTGTTGTTATTATTATTATTATTAGCCAACTTTTTCCCTGACAGCGACTCAAGGCAGCTAACAGCTAAATTATTATTTATTTCCATTTATCTGTGGGAGGTGTTGTGCATGACCCCTTCCCTCGCATGTTCCTTCTTTACAACAATCCTGCGAGTTTGGTTAGGCTGAGAGGTTGCAATTGGCTCAGAGGTAGATGTGAATATGATGTCTATGTGTTTGGCAAGATCAAACATGGGAGAAGCTTCCTGAGGTAGAATAGGATGCCCCTATTTTTATCTGAGAAATATTGGAGGGTATGGGTATTCTGTCAAAGTCAAGACATGCGGTCTGGAGGCCGAGAAGCAGGAACGGGCCATGCTAGAGCAGCCCAAACTAAGCAGCCAAACTCTTCTCATGAGCTGGCCAAAGTATTCGACCCTCAGCTTCAGGATCTGTCCTTCCAGGGAGCACTCAGGGCTGATTTCCTTCAGAATGGAGAGGTTTGATCTTCTTGCAGTCCATGGGACTCTCAAGAGTCTCCTCCAGCACCAGAATTCAAAAGCATCAATTCTTCGGCGATAAGCCTTCTTTATGGTCTTTATGGTCCACCATGACTAGTAGCCACCAATGGACCTCTCCTCCATGAATTTGTCTACTCTTCTTTTAAAGGAGTTGCCACTGTGGTCCTCTGCCCAGTGCTGGAATCCTACAGCATCCGCAGAGTACTGCACTGGCTACAACCCCAGTTGTGACGCAGTGTGGATTTCGCGCAAAAGCAAGCCCGCAGTTCGGCTGGGCTTGCTCGATCCCAGAATTGCTCTCTGGCTCATAGCTGCTGTCACAGGGGCCAAAACCCCAAACTTTAAATCTCTAACCCTACATTTAACACACACAAAAGAGAATCCAAACAAAGGGTGGACAGCGACCTTGGTGTCTTAAGTGGCAAGTTTGCACTTCGGCATGTTCAAATGTTGACTGCCCTCAAATCCGGCTCTGCCCCCTAGATGGCCCTTGGGGTCGCTGGGATCCTGGCTGCGGGGATGTGGCCCAGACATCCTTTCGCCAGCAATCTCTGGAATGCCAGTAAAAAATTGAGAATGTTGAGAGGGTGAGGAGAGGGACTTTGCTGCTGCCCCAGCCTGTTGATCTTAGATAAAGCTGCTTATTTCCTCACTGAGAGTGTAGCCAGTATAAATGTGAGTTTATCCAGTGGGGTGTAGCCACTGTCACATGCCGAGTGCTTCTAGGAGCCCCGGGTGAGAGCTGAGTGTAGGGTGGGAACCAAAAGTGGACAAAGTACCCCAGAAGGAGCACAACACGTCCCCCACCAGAGGTACTACCCCTCCCCTAACACCCCATTACCTGGGCCTAACAACAGGGTTGTTGTTGTTGTGGGGATTAAATGGGCAGCAATGGCCTTTGTTGGCTGGTGGCTACTAGATACCTGACCAACCCAGCCTGCTTGGGCAAGGACTGGAGGACCAGCTGGACTGTAGCCCACCTGGGGGAGGAGAAAAATGCCTGGTGGTTTTGCTCACTGCCTGGGCAACCGCAAGCCACCAGGCTAAGGTTGTGAGCCTGCCCTTTGTGCTGGGAAACTCTCGCCCCTTCCCTGCCCAGCAGTGCCTGGGTGCCTGCCTGCACCGCTTCCTGCTAGCTAGCTAGGATGAGGCATATATTTTACAGTTAATTTTCCCCACATTGCCTGGGGCAAGTCCCTATACCCAACAAAGGGAGAAAGAGTCTCCTGGCTCAGCGCTGGACTATGGATCCCTTGTTTGGAGCCTATAAAACGAGCATATCTGTTTGGAGGGCACAATAACAGTGGCATTCCAGAGGGCCTGCGTCGCTCTCGAATCAAGCTCCTTTGCCCTCCCGCCCGTCTCTCCCAGCCGCTGCCAGGCCTCCGTCTTGTCCCCAAGACAGGCCTTTGGCAGCTGTGTGTCTCCCTGCCGTGGCTCTAGGGTCATTCCCTGGTCACCGCTCAGGTTTGCCTTTTGCCGTCATCCTAGACAAATGAAAGCCTCTTTCAGAACAGGCTGATGCTCTGGTCCAGGGTGGATGGGGGGGGGTGAGGGCTTTGTGGAACGGGCAAGACTCCAGCTCCTGTGAGGGGGGAGAAAGAGAGAGAGAGAGAACGCACACAGTCCTCACCTGAGTTGAAAGGGGCCGCCTTGAGAGATCTGTGGGGCCATTGTCTAACTCCTGGACAGCCCGGCGGGCAAGGAGCCAGCTCCTCCGCAGAGAGATTCCAGAGCTGTCAGCGGAGATGAGATGGGCATCGAGGTTGGCGTCTTTGTTAGGGCAAAATGAGAGGGGGAGAACGCAAGGCTCCTGGGCCTGATCCTGCACTTAACCCACCCAGTGGAACACGGCTGAGCAGCAGCTCGGGGGCACTTGGCATTGAGGGCAACTTGTCCTTCTTGGGTGAAGGGCACCTCTGTTGCTAGGAAGCCGCCTTATACCAAATTAGACCAATACCTACATCAGTATTGTCTACACTGACTAGCAGTGGCTCGACGAGAGTTTTCCCCAGCCCTTCCAGGAGAGAGGGTGGAGAAGCCTCCATCCAAAGTGCCTGACCTGTTTGCTTTCTCTGCACCTGCAATCTCCCCCCACAAAACTCCTATGCATGAAGCTGTTATCTGAGCATGCCCAGTAGCTGTCCCAGAAGTACACACCTCAGGCCAGCTGTGAAGTTGTTGTTGTTGTTCAGTCGTTCAGTCATGTCCGACTCTTCGTGACCCCATGGACCAGAGCACGCCAGGCACGCCTATCCTTCACTGCCTCTCGCAGTTTGGCCAAACTCATGTTAGTAGCTTCGAGAACACTGTCCAACCATCTCATCCTCTGTCGTCCCCTTCTCCTTGTGCCCTCCATCTTTCCCAACATCAGGGTCTTTTCTAGGGAGTCTTCTCATCTCATGAGGTGGCCAAAGTACTGGAGCCTCAACTTCAGGATCTGTCCTTCTAATGAGCACTCAGGGCTGATTTCTTTAAGAATGGATAGGTTTGATCTTCTTGCAGTCCATGGGGACTCTCAAGAGTCTCCTCCAGCACCATAATTCAAAAGCATCCATTCTTCGGCGATCAGCCTTCTTTATGGTCCAGCTCTCACTTCCGTACATTACTACTGGGAAAACCATAGCTTTAACTATACGGACCTTTGTTGGCAAGATGATGTCTTTGCTTTTTAAGCAAAGCTGTGAAGTGGATGCGGCTTATGCTTTCAAATGAGGCGGGAGCTGGTTTGAGGGATCTCACATCAAACAGAAGTGCAGCCGCGGCCACTTAGGGTCTGCTTCCTTAGGTGCAGACATGGCTTGATATAGCCATGTATAACAACAGCATTGTTATAATTCCCAGTGGGCAGGTACTGGGGTGAGGGAAAGAGAAGTATATCTAAGCCTGTCCGGTGAGTTTGTGGCTGGAATGAGAGGCAAACAGAAGCCACCCCGACACCGACACACGCAACTTCTCTCCCATGCCACCTTAACAACAGAAGAAAGAGCCTGCTGGATCAGGCCCATCTAGTCCAGCATCCTGTTTTCACAGTGGCCAACCAGATGCCTATGGGAAACCTGTAAGCAGGATTGGAGCGCAAGAGCAACTCTCCCCTCCTGCGACTTCTAGCAACTGGTCTTCAGAAGCATCGTGGCCTCTGGCTGTAGAATCAGAAAAGAGCCATCATGGCTAGTAGCCATCAATAGACCTCTCCTTCATGAATTTGTCCGATCCTCATTGGTTTTCATGTAGGGGACATTCGGTAATTCATCAAAGTCATTCCTGATTCCTGGATTTGGGGGCTTTCAGGCATGGTGCCCCCCTGCCCATATAGTCCCCTTAATCTGGAAGAAATCAGAACATACCATACAACATGGGAATTTTATGGAAATTCTGAGCAAAATGGAAGTGGTCACAACTTCTGGGCAATGGGCCCTCTGTTGGTCTTTGATGGGGGGCTGTTGCCCAATGCCCAACCTTGCCACCTTTTGGATCTGGCTCTGATCCAAAGCATTATCCGGCCACTCTGTTGTGAAAGACACAGATCTTATTGCAGCAGCAGCAGTCAAACTCCAGGAGTTGAGGAAGGCTAGACCCCAGCATCCTGCCGGATACAATTTTGAAACACCGAGGGGGGGAAATGCGCACAGCCGGTGCCGAGCGGGAAAAATGAGCAAACCGCAGACGATGACAGCTCTATAATATCACCATCAGAGCCTTGTAAAAACTCCAGTCTCTCTGCACAGTCATGGTTGTGGCAGAGGGTGGTCGCCTCCAAGACTCTGCTTTTGGCTGAGTGTACAGATCAGGGTGGAAAATAGGGGAGGTTCAAAGGGTAAAGGAAAGCGGCCAACATCATCAGCCAAGAGACCCAACAGAACTGAGCAGGAACATAAGAGCATAAGGAGAGACTGTTGGATCAGGCCAATGGCATTGGCCCATCTAGTCCAGCATCCTGTTCTCACAGTGGCCAGCCAGATGCCTGTGGGGAACCCACAATCCCAAGAGAACTCTCTCCTTCTGTGGTTTCCAGGAAAGGTACCCCTTTCCCTCCTTTCATGGAAAAAAATAATTGTTGAGGATAGGGTGAGAGGCAATAGATTAAACTCAGAGGAAGGTGCATTAAGAGTCCACAACATCTGGACTACGCTCTACTTGGAGTCCAACAATCCCTGGATTAAAGAGTCTATGGATGCAGTGACATAGCGTGGGTTGCCAGTGCCCGGGGCCGTGCGGAGGGTGTGTGTGAGGAAGGGAAACGGATGGAGTATGCATACATATTCAACTGCCTAATGATGTCTGCATCACCCAGGAGATCACAACTGCAGAGATAAGAAAAGAAGAGTTGCTCTGTTGTCTGGAGAGGTCACTTCCTAGTTCGCATGGAGAAGTCGTTTTCAATGGAGCCCAGCAACAGAAGCATGCAGCTGTATTGTGGCAGTAACAGGTGTTGACATTTTGCACTCCTAGCAATTTTGCACCTGGGGCAACTTCCCCTGTGCCCCCCCCCAATGCTACGCCATTGTATGGATTGCAACCTTGGCTCATGGAAAAATTAATCTGTGGGTGGAGCCAATGTTGCTGTTCCTCCTGCCCTCAGTTAGTCCAAGCAAACCCGTATATGCTTCAGCAACACTATGGCAGGACCCAAAAATGTCAGCCACATTTGACTTCTCTTCTTCCCCTGTCATACAGGCTGTAAACTGTCAGCAGTGCCCTTCTGCTTTCTGTAAACTCAAGCAGGCATCCTCTACACAAAAGAATAGGTAAAGGTAAAGGGACCCCTGACCATCAGGTCCAGTCGTGACTGACTCTGGGGTTGCTGCGCTCATCTCGTGTTATTGGCAGAGGGAGCCGGCGTACAGCTTCCAGGTCATGTGGCCAGCATGACTAAGCCGCTTCTGGCGAACCAGAGCAGCGCACAGAAACACTGTTTACCTTCCCGCTGCAGCGGTACCGATTTATCTACTTGCACTTTGACATGCTTTCGAACTGCTAGGTTGGCAGGAGCAGGGACCGAGCAACGGGAGCTCACTCCGTCGCGGGGATTTGAACCGCCGACCTTCTGATCAGCAAGCCCTAGTCTCTGTAAGGATTCATTTCAACCTACCGGGACACTGTGTTGCCAATCTTCAGGATGACATCCTGGAAAGAAGCAACTTGAAAGGGAAACTCCAGTGTGAATCTGCTGAATTGCAACTCATCAAATAAAATAAAAATTCTATTCTATTCATTGGGGTCTGAACCGAGACAATGGTTTCTCTGTCTCATTGCAGGCATTTATTGACTTATCAATGCTCATTTCTGTTATCACCAATCCACTGCTGTGAAAGGTCATTTTTGCATGTGTTTAAGTTCTAATTTGATTGTCAAAGACTGTGCTTTTTTACTATTGTGGCCTTTAACTTCCCCTTTACACACACACACACACACAGAGAGAGAGAGAGAGAGAGAGAGAGAGAGAGAGAGAAGACAACTAAACATCACACTCTATGCATCTGATAGTGCATCACAAAAGATTATCCCATTATAAAATCTATCTTAATCTCAGGGGACAAGAAGACTCTGTTTTTTCAGTTCAAAATGTGGTCCCTGGTCAGTTGCCTGTCAGGGGATTGAATAAAATGAGAGGTCTTCTTCTGCCAACTGGGAGATCTATTAGAGCAGTGGTAGCTAATACAATGTCCACCAGAAACTGCTGTACTCCAGCTCCCCTCAGCCCCAGCCAGCATGGCCAATGGTCAGAGCTGATGGGATTTGTGGGCCAATCTTTGGAGAGTACCACATTGGCTATTCATACATCAATAAGATTTAAAATTCTGCCACATCCTTGAAAGCTGCTGCCAATTACAACCTTGAGCAAAACAGACCAATTATCTGACTCAAGACAAGGCAGGCCCCTACTCCAGACTTGTGTTGTACCATTTTTCCTAGTCTGTTCATTTTTCATACACATTGTTTGGCAGCACAACTGAATTTCAATAATCAGAGAAGTGCTAATTTCAAAGATGTTCCCGTTCCCGTGTTATTTCAGATAACAGCAAATGAGGCAGGTTCACCTTTAAAAGTGAACCAGAACAAATTTTCCCCTCCCTCATCCCTACTTGGGGACCAGCTCCGTAGAATTCAGCAATTCTTATTTCTGAGTAGACATCCATAGAATTGCACACTTAGCGCTTACCTGCAAGAGGCACCCATCATTCCTAGTGCAATACTGCCACCTTCCGGAGATTCTGTACGAATTACAAGACCCATATGCAGTATCCTTGGAGAGTGATATTCATGGTTTTTCATGCATGTTTCAGGTTTTTTTCCACAAGCTTTGAAGAGTATTGTGCATTTGTGGAGGCTTTATCCATCCATTCAGCAAAGCTGTGTGTGTGTGTGTGTGTGTGTGTGTGTAGCGGGGGGGGGGGGTCATCTCCAGAGTCTGATTAATCCAGGAGCTTTAAAATGTTATAACTCTTCTCTCTGGGAAGCGAAACTGTTATGGATAGGGAATCATGAGGGAATATGCAAACTCAGTGGGATATGGGGGAAAGTATTTCTCCTAGGAACACATACCATTCCCATCACAGCTGTTTTCACAAATGTTATTAGACTTTAGTTAAGAGAGAGAGAGAGAGAGAGAGAGAGAGAGAGAGAGAGAGAGAGAGAATGAATAAATAGTGGGGAATGCTATGGTTGGTGTCATTTTAGTCAGCAGATTAATCAACTAGAGTTTTGGTTAACTCATCGAAGGGAGCCCATTTACCGTATTTTTCGCTCCATAACGCGCACCGGACCATAACGCGCACCTAGTTTTTTGAGGAGGAAAGGGGGAAAGCCCCCCTTTTTGAGGATCAGTTCAAAGTTGTGCATCTTCTTTTGGAAGAAGAAAAGCCCCATTTGCAAAAGGATCAGCTCAAAGTTGTGCTGCTGCTTTTGCAAAGGAGAAAAGACCCATTTGCAAAAGAAGCAGCTCAAAGTTGTTGTGCTGCTGCTTTTGCAAAGGAGAAAAGACACATTTGCAAAAGGAGCAGCTCAAAGTTGTTGTGCTGCTGCTTTTGCAAAGGAGAAAAGAAACATTTGCAAAAGGAGCAGCTCAAAGTTGTGCTGCTGCTGCTTTTGCAAAGAAAAGCCCCAGTTGCAAAAGGATCAGCTCAAAGCCCTTTCTACAGTTTCCAAACAGATAATCTAATCAGCCAGTCACATGTCGCTGGGGAAGCCAACAGCCTCCTCTGCAGGAAGGGAGCCAGCGACCTTATCTCTCTTCCCGATCTCTTGCTGATCAGCTGTAAAGCGGCAGCCTTTCAACACCCCCTTCTCTCTTTGTAAAAGAAAAAGCTCGATCTTCTTTTGGTCCCTGGGCAATTCAGCTCCAGGGACCATGCATTCGCTCCATAACGCGCACAGACTTTTCCCCTTCCTTTTTAGAAGGAAAAAAGTGCACGTTATGGAGCAAAAAATACGGTAAATTAGTGAGGTTGAGCTTTCAGGGAACATTAATATGTTTCTGAAGCATATTCTGAAGCATGTTTCAATCTCAGTTTGAAAGTTACAGGTAGGTAGCCGTGTTGGTCTGTCATAGTCAAAACAAAATAAATAAATAAAAAATTCCTTCCAGTAGCATGCACACGAAAGCTCATACCAAGAACAAACTTAGTTAGTCTCTAAGGTGCTACTGGAAGGATTTTTTTTATTTTTTATTCAGTTTGAAAGTTTTAAATTCCCAAACATTTCCAGGGTCACCGCTTGGCCTATCGCTCAACATCCCCAAACCCAAAGTGCTGCACCAACAAGCACAAAACAACCCCTCAGCGCCACAAATCCAAATCAATGGTGTAACATTGGAAAATACTGATCACTTTTCCTACCTGGGCAGTTATCTTTCCACAAGGGCCGACATTGATACAGAAATCCAGCATCGCCTGAACTCTGCAAGTGCAGCTTTCACCCAATTGAAGTGCAGAGTGTTTGAGGACTGGGACATTTGCAGGGAAACCAAAATGCTTGTTTACAAAGCTGTTGTACTACTGACTTTACTGTATGCTTGTGAAACATGGATCACTTATAAACGCCATCTCCAACTCCTCGATAGATTCCATCAACAGTGTCTCCAAAAAATTTTACACACCACTTGGGAAGACAGGCGAACTAATGCCAGTGTACTGGAATAAGCAAAGATCACCAGTGTTGAAGCAATGTTTCTTCAACATCAACTTCGTTGAACTGGTCATGTTATGTGGATGTTATATCGTCTTCCAAAGCAACTGCTCTATTCCAAACTTTAAAATGGAAAGCGTAATGCTGGTGGTCAACAAAAGAGGTTTAAAGACTCTCTCAAGGCAAATCTAAAGAAATGCAGTTTAAACACCGACAGCAGGGAAACAATGGCCTGTGAGCGCTGCAATTGGAGAACAGCCTTTACCAAAGGTGTCATGGGCTCTGAAGATGCTCAAACTCAGGACGCAAGGGAAAAACGTGCTAAGAGGAAGGCAAGGGCTACTCACCCAGGCAGCTAAATGAAACTTCCATGTACAGAGACAGTATACCTCCAAGTACCAAAGGTTAGGAAAAGGCTGACACTTTTGTGCCTTGCTACTCTAGTGAGTGCTCAGAGGAATCTGGATGGCCAAGGGTGCAAATGGATGGCTCTTGCTTTTGATCTTCTTAAATTGTCCCCATAGCTACCGGTATGCAATAGAGATTTGGAGAGTCCTTCGAAAATTGTTCGTAGAGCCAAACAGGGATCAAGGAGTTCATATTGGATGGTAAAAGTAAAGGTAAAGGGACCCCTGACCATTAGGTCCAGTCGCGGACAACTCTGGGGTTGCAGCGCTCATCTCGCATTATTGGCCGAGGGAGCCGGCGTACAGCTTCCAGGTCATGTGGCCAGCATGACTAAGCCGCTTCTGGCGAACCAGAGCAGCGCACAGAAACGCCGTTTACCTTCCTGCCGGAGCGGTACCTATTTATCTACTTGCACTTTGACATGCTTTCGAACTGCTAGGTTGGCAGGAGCAGGGACCGAGCAACGGGAGCTCACCCCATCACGGGGATTCGAACCGCCGACCTTCTGATCGGCAAGGCCTAGGCTCTGTGGTTTAATTTTGCTTATTTCCTGAAAAACCTTTATTCAGAATGGGCTTCCCTTGCTGGAGGAAGACCACGTATTTCCCCTGCAGCCTCACCAGTAATTTGGAGAAGGTGGATTATTTATCCTGCTAAAAGGTTGTGGGCTGAGGTGCCAAAGAGAAATTATTTTTAATGGATTTCCCCTGTCTTTTACCGGAACAGGTTTAAAAGGCTACTTAGTTCCATGCCCTTTTCCATCTGTCTCAAGATTTCTATTTGCAGATCATGTTCCCATATTCTTTTTCAACGCTACCTGTGTCCCAGAGGCTTTATCTATAATTATTTCATAGATGTCCGAGAGATAACCTTTGCTGTTAGTCCCTGTTTTGACTATAAAGTTCTCAAACATTTTGAGAGGTCTCGTTCAGTTGTTTCCACATTTTTTGGACTTGTGGACCACTTGAAATTTGCTGAAGGTCTTGGTCCGAGATTTCTCTGCTTATAGTAGTGTGCCGTGCTAGATGCTGTATGGTTTTTAATTGCAATTTTATTACTTCATTTATTTCCGTAGAATTCAAAGGGGAACACAATAAAGTAAGGTATGCGAAATATTAGAAATAAAAATGCAATCAAATGTTTTTCGAATGCAGCATTCCGTGAAACTGGAACTGTTAAATAATGCCAGGCGACACCATCTCCACAACTGGCACTCTTCCGATTATTTACAGAGGATGATGCCATTGTGTATAGCAAGGAATTATTTGGATATTTTCTCATTGTAGCACAATTCAGAATTGCAAAATTTTAGAGGGCGTCGGGCAGGGCCTAATCTAGACTGTTGGAATGAAAAGGTATAGGGGACATTGCGTTGCTTGAAAAACTGACATTCAGGTTGAGAGTTCTTAGAGGCCAAAGTAAAATAAGATAAATTGATTTTGATATGGTATGATTTTGTGACATACATGGGCGGTCTCCATCTCCAGCCTTTAAATGGAATTGGATTATTTTGGTTCTAGGACTGTTGACACCTCCTTTATAGCGTCCCTCATTTAGTTACCCTTCTATCCTGAGATGGAAAAAATGGGAAAGTTAAAAAAAACAAAACTGTTCAGGTAGTCACCTGATGTTCTCACCTGAGTAGATCCCTTATTTATTATGTGCCTGTCCAGAAAGTTAATGCAGATTTTATCTGTTGTAACTAGATTTTCCTATTCCTTTTGATAAACTTTATACTAAAATGTTTTGTATTTTCCCATATGTTAAAAATCAATTTATTATTGATTCAGGTAGGCAGCCGTGTTGGTCTGATGCAGTCGGGGGGGGGGGGGATAAAAAAATGTCCAGTAGCACCTTAGAGATATGTAAGGTCTGGTGACTTCTGTTTCAGTGTATCTGAAGAAGTGTGCATGCACACGAAAGCTTATACCCAGAACAAACTTAATTGGTCCCTAAGGTGCTACTGGACATTTTTTTCCTTCAGATTATTATTATTATTATTATTAAAACATTTTAAAAACATGAATGTTTAATGCAACAGATATGCTACCTCCCATCTTCAAATCCAAAGACATCCTACGGACCACCTGAATGAAGCACATCCACAGACCACATTTTAGGAACCCCTGATCTAGTTGCTTGGCTAAATTAATTCTGGTAGTTTGGAAACCCTGAATACCCAACATCTGTTTGTTGCACCACTATTTGAGCACCAGGCTTGGGTCTATAACCTACATAAAAGTCTTTTAGATAGCATAAGCCAATCCTTCCCCAAATTTTAAATAAAGCGAAATTGTTGTTTTCAAAGAAAAATGGTTGCGGGGGGGGGGGGATGTGTCCGTGGTGGTGGGACTGACGAAGTAATTTTTTTACTCCAATTTTCCCTGACAGTTAAAATATTTTTAATAAGGGATTGGCAATGGTTCCTTCCTTCCTTCCTTCCTTGGCTAAATGTAATATAGGAAGCTTGTGGCGAGAATTGCTAACCATATTTTATTTCCATCACCTTGCAAAACTAGATTAGAGACCGCGTGGTAATAACGTTGGGTAGTTTTGTATGCCTAAACCACCCTTTTGAGTCTCTAAATAAAACATTTTCGTATTGCCATGGTCTTTCTCATTTTTTCCAATCTTAACGTTCAGTTCACCACATTTCTTTTTTCCTTTTTTAAAACTCATCATGAAAATGTTTCAGTGCTTTAGAGCGCATTGCTTCTAACAGACACAGTTTTGCATTTCCCCTAATACATGTGTCTGCCTATTATTTTCACTAGCATATGCAATTTTACACGTACTTTGCCCCAATACATGCATTTCTGTAAAACACATTTTGCTCAGGGAACAGCATGGCAAAATCGAGAAAAAGGGCAGACTTGGAAAGATGACTGTGTCTCAGTTCGCTTAGTGTTCCGGAAAGTGTGGATTAGGTAGATTTGGAGTGAGATGTGAACGAAACTGAATTTATCTGCTGTTTTTTGTTCTTGCACATCATAGGTGACCCATTGGCTGCTATGCCAAACTGCAGACCTTCAATTCATCCTTTACCAGAATTGTTTGTTTGCACACAAAAAGCTGAAAAGAGGGTGAAGGAAGGAAGGGAGGGAGGGAGGGAGGGAGGGAGGGAGGAAGGAAGGAAGGAAGGTTTTTATTTGCTCTGTTCTGAAAGGTTTTTCTCTTGTTGCTCTACTTTCCCTGGGAAAACCCGTTGTTTACCTCTGAATCAGAACAAACGTCAATCGAGTTTTCTGCAGATTCAGCGGAGAACAGAGGGAAAGCGGCTAGGCAAATTGAGAACCTCTCCGACCTGTGCCTAGAAAACAAAGAACAAACGGAAGGAAACCGAAGGCAGATGGAAGTGTGGATAAACCCTAAATCTGGATTAAATGGGGGAGAAAATATAGGATGGCATTTGGACGAGGATGGTATCATACAGACAGCGCAAAAATATTGGAAACATGAAAATGCGCTTCATCACCCTAATCTTTGAAACAGTGTGTGTGTGTGTGTGTGTGTGTGTGTGTGTAACTTCGTTGGACTAGTCATGTTGTGCGGATGCCTGATTATCGTCTTCCAAAGCAACTACTCTATTCCAAATTTAAAAATTGAAAACAGTAATGCTGGTGGTCAACAAAAGACTGTCTCAAGGCAAATTCTAAAGACTGTCTCAAGGCAATTTTTCTAAAAATGTAGTATAAAAACCAACAATTGGGAAGAAGAAGAAGAAGAGTTTGGATTTGATATCCCGCTTTATCACTACCCGAAGGAGTCTCAAAGCGGCTAACAATCTCCTTTCCCTTCCTCCCGCACAACAAACACTCTGTGAGGTGAGTGGGGCTGAGAGACTTCAAAGAAGTGTGACTAGCCCAAGGTCACCCAGCAGCTGCATGTGGCGGAGCGGAGACGCGAACCCGGTTCACCAGATTACAAGTCTACTGCTCTTAACCACTACACCACACTGGCTCTCCACTTGCCTGCGAGCGCTCCAATTGGAGAACAGCCTTTACTAAAGGTGCCGTGGGCTTTGAAGACACTCAAACGCAGGACACAAGGGAAAAACGTGCTAAGAGGAAGGCATGCTTTGCAAATCCACACCGTGATCAACTCCCGCCCGGAAACCAATGTCCCCACTGTGGAAGGATGTGTGGATCCAGAATTGACCTCCACAGTCACTTACGGATTCATTCTCATTTTCCTACTCATATTGAAATACTGCCCCTCAATGAGGCCCAACTTAGATTCACAAAATGTTTAGGGGTATGCGTACCCCCAGAAAAAAAGCACTGTATAGGAAAACAGAATTGTAGAGTTGGAAGGGACCACGAGGGCAATACAGGAATTTTTTGCCCAACGTGGGGCTTGAACCCATGACCCTGTGATTAAGAGTCGCATGCTGTACCAACTGAGGTGTGTGTATGGGAGAGAGAGAGAGAGAGAGCATGTATAACTCCATCCTATTCTTGTGACTCTAGACCAGAAGTCAAGGCAGCTCACGCAAATCAAAACAAGACAGACAAAATGCAAAAACCTCAAAACATATAAAATATAATCATTAAAAAAATAATTAAACTGTAATAGAATTAACTCTATATTTGGAAAAAACAACAACAAACATGGCTATTAAACCTCAGATAATAAAAACATTGTTATTGTCAACTGTATACCGGTAGTTCTAGTGTTTTTATTTTTAATTTTAACTGCTGCAATCTGCCCTGGGACATTATGGCGAAGGGCAGATAAGAAATTGAATTGGGAAGAAGAAGGAGGAGGAGGAGGAGGAGGAGGAGGAGGAGGAGGAGGAAGACCAGTATTGAATCCACACCCAAAAAACCCCCCCAAAAAAACCTGCTGTGTAGAAGAATCAGCGGTTAATTTGGTTAGATAGTGCAAAAATATTTCAGGTTGCAGCGAGGCATGCTGGGAGGAAGCAATACCCCCAGCCCCTTTGGAAATAGAAAGAGTGGAAATCTAAACGCCATGAACGCTGTGTCAATATTCCAACGTTAGCCCCGTTTGCCGCGGTATGGAAAGTTAAAGTGAAACATTCATTATTCCTTTCTAAACCCATTATTTGCATTACGGCTGCTTTATCCGTCAGGGACAAATTGAGGGTCTTGCTCTATATCAAGATCTCCCTGTTGGCCTCCTTGGTTTATAATGAACACATTTCACTTATTGGAAATGTCTCCGAAATGGCTATGTAGTATATTTAAAGGATGCAAAGCATGGAGGGCATCGCTTGTCACAGGAAGAGGTGGCTGAGAAATTAGGCATGGATTCTCTGAAACACTTATGGTGTCTACAGTTGAGGAGTTTTGTATTGCACAGAGAGGTAAAATGACTCCACAACACCCTCCCGTTGAGTCCTTGCTTTCTAATAAAGGCAGACTAAAGGGATTATTGTCTCAGCCGCAGGATTTGTTGTTGCCATTGGAAATAGATGAGAGTAACGGTTTCAAGACCAGGTGGGAGCACAAGGCCCCCAATTCTGAACCGATATGGGAGCAAGGTGGAAATATACAGAGTGCAAGCCTACATGTGTCTACTCAGGAGTAAGTTCCACAGAGCTCAGTTAGTTACTTTTACAATTGCAGCATAACGGTCCAGCCCCTTCCTTTTCTATAGCTATAAATGAAAACTGCTGTAACTATTATACCAAGGAAATTTAACTGCATAATATCCGATAAAGAATAATTCCTCGTAGGAATCAGACAAGCCAGAGATCAATTGTAAATACAAGCCTGGTTTATTTGTTTGTTTTGTTAATTGTTTTATATTTACAGGTCTTTTTTTATTACATATTCTAATATAATTTTAATACTTATAGATCATTTCCGAGGGCTTGCTAAAACACAGGACTCCTCCAGGCAAGCTATTTATTCACCACTCATCTTGATTTGCTTGCATTGCTCTTGCCTAGTGGTTAGACTAAAACCAATCATTATTGAGCATGATTTCTCATTTGTTTACAGGGTAGTTACATGACAACGAGCGCGGATCGTGATTTGCTTACAGGGTGTTTCCGTGACTTCCCGTCCATCATTCATTCATCCCACATTTCATACCCTCCAACATTTCTCCAATGAAAATAGGGACATCCCATTCCATAATGATAATTTTAATATTAATATTTATACCCCACACGTCTTACTGGGTTGCCCCAGCCACTCTGGGCAGCTTCCAACATATATGAAAACATAATAAAACATTAAACTTCTCCTAAATCAGGGACATCCCTGGAAAATTGGGACACTTGGAGGGTCTGACATTTTTGTCAATGCCTTTCCCTCTTGGTTTCCAAACTGCAAAAAGTGTGTGAGGGCTTTTTAAAAAAAAGGTTTTCTTGCTCTAGGGCAGGCATAGGCAAACTCCGGCCCTCCAGATGTTTGGGACTACAATTCCCATCATCCCTAGCTAACAGGACCAGTGGTCAGGGATGATGGGAATTGTAGTCCCAAACATCTGGAGCGCCAGCGTTTGCCTATGCCTGCTCTAGGGCAGTTGTGCATAAGGAACCTTTGGCCCTCCAGAAGTTTGCTGAACTACAACTCCCATCAGGCCCAGTGGCCAAGGATGATGGGAGCTGTAGTTCAGCAACATCTGGATGGATATAGGTTCCTTATGCACACCCCTGCTCTGGGATAACAGAGCCCATTAATCCACTTTTAATTGTGCAAACTTAAAGTTCTGTCATACACGCCTCCTGTAAAATACTGACAGCCTGGAGGCAGACATTAATTGTGTAAAATAAAATTGTGCCCCGTAAATAATTCACCAAAAAAAATATGTCTATTCATGCATGCCACAAAGAAATTCGAGCACATTGCCCAGTATATCATGTTTCCCCTATTTTAAGACACCGTCTTATATTTTTTTTTTCCTCAAGAAAACGCACTATGGCTTATTTTGAGGGGATGTCTTATTTTTATTACGTAAGCACGCCTTGGCAAGGCCACGCTCGAGTTCTGGGGCTGCGAAGGACGGGACGGGCGCGGAGCTCTTTGTTTGCTTGCTGGCAGTGAGGGGAGAATCCAAGCTGAGCTTTGAGGAAACGGGCACCAGAGAGACCCGCTTTCGCTGGGCGCTCTCTCCTGCTCCTCCTCCTCTGCCTTCCTTCCTCGAAACTCGACAGAAGCCTTGTTTTCCAAGGGGCCTCTTGGGCGATGCGCGGGGCGGCTCGGGGGATTTCGTCATGGCAGCGAGCAGGGAAAGCCTGTGCCGCCTTCCCTCTCCGCCATGGCGGCCGCCCCGTGCACTCTGCGCCGAGCAGAGTTGGGCGAGCGCGTGGGCGAAGGGGCCTTCGGAGTGCCTTTGTCGCGCCCGCTGCCCCTTCCTGTGCGCCCTGCTCTGCAGAGTTCCTGAGCGCTGCTTCTGGGGCTGACTGGTTTTGGTGGCGGGACTGGACGCCCAGCCCCGCCTTTTCCTTGGCGCCCTCCAGAACTGCGCCTATCACTATGGCTTATTTTCGGGGTACGGCTTATATTTCGCAAATGCGAAAAAATCCTGGTATGGCTTATTTTATGATTACGTCTTAAAATAGGGGAAACAGGGTATTTGGACAGGATGATCTAGGAGGGGAATTCCCTATGTGGGTCATTCACGTATTGGGGAACGAAGGGTCACTGATGATGTCAGTGTGGCATAGTGATTAGAGTGAAGCCAACTGGGTGACCTTGGGCAAATCTCTGCCTCTCAGCCTAAAAAGGTAAAGGTAAAGGGACCCCTGACCATTAGGTCATCGTGACCGACTCTGGAGTTGCGGCGCTCATCTCGCATTATTGGCCGAGGGAGCCGGCATACAGCTTCTGGGTCATGTGGCCAGCATGACAAAGCCGCTTCTGGCAAACCAGAGCAGCACACAGAAACACCGTTTACCTTCCTGCTGGAGTGGTTCCTATTTATCTACTTGCACTTGACATGCTTTCGAACTGCTAGGTTGGCAGGAGCAGGGACCGAGCAACGGGAGCTCACCCCGTCGCGGGGATTCGAACCGCCGACCTTCTGATCGGCAAGCCCTAGGCTCTATGGTTTAACCCCCAGCGCCACCCGCGTCCCTCTCCTCTCAGCCTAATGTGATGATTAAATGGAATTACAACTTTGTGTGCCATTTTGAGCTCCCTGGAGAAAAAGATGCGCTATAAATGCAATAAACAAACAAACAAATAATAACGATGACTTACAGGTTCAGATCCTGGTACGGCTCCTAGATCTTTAAGAGTTGCTGAGAAGAGGCATCTTCCACCAACTGCAGCAAAGTAAGACAGGCCTATTGGCTGCACATGATGAACTCTCCCCCAAATCATTGCCATCTCCAGCATGGCAGGGCCTCCCCATTTACTTCGGAGTAAGTTCAGTTTGGATGGAACTTGAGAGAAAGGAAAGACCTGTGATCCTAGCCAGAAGGCTTGCAGCCCAGGCTAAAATCCCAGGGGAAGCCAACAGACATGTCAACGTTGAGCTGGGGGAGCAGGGCAGGGGGAGGTTTGATGTGTTTACATGAAAACACGGCGAAAGTACACGGTCTGGTGCATGCCGCAAACAAGGCTTGCAGGCCCAGCGGCGTTTCCCCTGGTGCTATAATAACGCCTCTGTGAGCCTCTCCAAACCCTAGAGCTGCAATTGAAAGGGAGGTGACGGCAGGGGGGAGGCAAAGTGGCTGCTCTCGGGGTGACCTCTTCCCTCCCTGCCCCCTCCCAGGAAGCGGGGAAGTTCTGCGCATTAAGGCCAGCTGCAAACTTCTTGGCATCCACAAAGGAGAGAGAGATGTTCATGAATGTGAACTGAACGTGGCATGGCTTCTTTCCCTAGAGCAGGGGAGTAAAGACTATTTAAGGCATGGGTAAAGAAGGCTGATCGCCGAAGAATTGATGCTTTTGAATTATGGTGCTGGAGGAGACTCTTGAGAGTTCCATGGACTGCAAGAAGATCAAACCTATCCATTCTTAAAGAAATCAGCCCTGAGTGCTCATTAGAAGGACAGATCCTGAAGTTGAGGCTCCAGTACTTTGGCCACCTCATGAGAAGAGAAGACTCCCTAGAAAAGACCCTGATGTTGGGAAAGATGGGGGGCACAAGGAGAAGGGGACGACAGAGGATGAGATGGTTGGACAGTGTTCTCGAAGCTACTAACGTGAGTTTGGCCAAACTGCGAGAGGCAGTGAAGGATAGGCGTGCCTGGCGTGCTCTGGTCCAGGGGGTCACGAAGAGTCGGACACGACTGAACGACTGAACAACAACAACAACAAGGCAAACTAAGGCCTGGGGGCCAGATCCGGCCCAATCACCTTCTAAATCCGGCCTGCGGAAGGTCTGGGAATCGGCGCGTTTTTACATGAGTAGAATGTGTGCTTTTATTTAAAATGCGTCTCTGGGTCATTTGTGGGGCATAGGAATTCTTCCATATATATTTTTTCAATATATAGTCCAGCCCCCCATAAGGTCTGAGGGACAGTGGACCGGCCCCCTGCTGGAAAGGTTTTCTGACCCCTGATTTAAGGTCAAGGGCCACATTCCCTTCTGGGGAACTTTCTGAGAGCCACATGTTGGTGGCGGGTGAGGACAGAGGCAGCAGTGGAAGGAGCAAGGAATACATCTTTAACCTGTGTCACAGACTAGCTGGACACAGAGAAATAGTGGGAGACACCAGATGGGGAGCCCCCAAAGGAAGATGGCTCAGAGACGGGCAGTGGTGGTGGGACAACAATGAGTGGTCAGACTGGGGGGGTGTCAGAAGGGGCAACAGGGTTTAGGGAGCAGGGGCAGAAAGAAGTCCAGACAGAGGCAGAAGCTGAAGCATGAGAGGGGAATGAGGGAGGCCAAGAGGCAGAGGTGAGTCAGGCTGGTGAAGAAGCCTGGAGATATCCCCCCTAGTCTCCCAGAACCAGAAGAGGTATGAAGAGGGCGGAACAGAGACAGGTGCACCGGCGGTGTCTCAGATTGCTTGGGACGGACTCGGGGAAGGAGAGACATAGGCAGATGAAAGGCAGCATCTGAATTTCCCCATCCCTGCCCTATGGTTATCTGTTTTTCCAAGCCCCTCTTTGCACCTCATGACTTTTTCTTCTCCATGACCTGGAGGTAGCTGCAACAATGAGAGCTGTGTTCAGGGACACCATCTGGGGTGAGGGGCTGAGGGCCCCCCAAAAAATTTCCCAGGAGGAGGCCGGGGCCCCTCAACATTCCTCAGTAATGTGTGCCACGCGGCGGCGACGTGCCAACGTCACACGCTGGGAGGTAGAACAAAGCCCCCATGGCTATTAGATACTGCTATCTTTGTCCTCCATGAGCGTGGGGAGATGGGGGGGAAGGACTGGCTCAGCGCCTACCCAGCTGCAGCCTGACCCACTCCTCTCCCAGCGACCCAGCTGAGGCGCGACCCCCTCTGCCTGGGAGAGGACATAGATGCTGATCAATTCAGACGGGCTTCTCCGAGCCATCAACAGAGTGGCAGCGGATCGTTTTGGCGCAACACAGGGCCCCGGGCGGGTCATAACCTTCCAGTTCTTGCCAAGAAACAGATACTTTCAGGGTGAATAAATGGGCACAGAAAGGGCTGGGGTGAGATGGAGGTGGAGGGAGGCACAGGCCTCTCTGTGCTCCTTATTTCCTGGCAGAAAAAAACCAATTCCATGAAGACGCAACCTTGGCTCCATAGGAGCCAACTCCTAGGGGCTGTGGGGACTTCGGCCCACACACTAAAATATTTGAGCCCCCAAGAAGTTGATGGGCGTTCCCATTCAAATGGTGTGCATGCACTGCATCATGTGATCGATTATGCAGGGCAGGGCTTACCTGGGACCCCACAATATTTTATTCAAGTTGGCACCCCTGCTTGGACCTTTGGGTCTGCAGGTGGGAGCACCAACAATTTCCACCTTCCAGGTTCATCCTGCCCCATACATCAGAGGTGGATTTAGGGCAGCGTGACTGGTTTCGCCACACTCGGCACTGAACTTAGGGGACACAACTATGACCTAGCGAATAGAGTATAACAGAAGGCAAGAAGGGGGGCACCCAATTTTGGCCTTGAATAGGGCACCACTGAAATCTGAAAGACAAAAATCTGCCTCGGCCATTCTTCCTTTCCTTCAGGGATGTCACAAAGTTCCAACTGGGTTCAGTTCCAACTGGCCTTCTTGGTTGACTTTCCAGCATTAGGGGAAAACCAGACCTCTGTGGAACCTTCTGCATCTCAGGGGAAATCGAGTTGGGAAAACTGCTGAAAACTTTAACCAGTTGTATGCAAGCAGATGACGGTGTCATAAAACTGTTACTGACCTACATGGACACTCTGCCAGAGATTGCACAGTTGAACATGCCTCATTACAAACAAAATCCCTGCACTTAACAAAATTTGCACAGTAAAGAGAAGGCCAGAGAGGGCTTTTTTCCCCCCAGCCAAAACTCAGTTCCATCACCTCTCAGGTGGGTGCCATTGTCATTCTAAGAGAGAGGGGTGAGTTTTGGCACCTCTTTTTCGAGAAAAATAGCACTGAGGCTACGGCAGGGCTTTTGGAGGTGGCTTCGCCATAATGACGTGAATTGGGCCTCTGTTTTGCTTCCGGGCAAACTCTCCTGTCATACAGCAACCCTATAGGAGTCTTTGCTCTTTGGGCTAATTTCCAAGGAGGCCCAAGAAGGCCCAGGCCTCTCCACCACATTTGTCAACACTGTCCCCTCACATGGGGAAATGAAAAGCAAAAACAGAGTAGAATCAATATAAGAAACCAACCTTCAGGGGCGTAGGAAGTGGGGGGCGGGCCGCCCCAGGTTCCATCATGGAGGGGGTGACAAATTATCAAGGAACAATTACTGTCCTACTAGGGTGGTTCATAAAAACTTTTTTTTTTAAATGCCTGCTCCAAAGGTCTTATCATACTACACTAGAGATTATATAGCTATATATGAAATTTCATGCATATCAGTTAATATCTTGACCCTCCTCCATGAAAATAGCTGTTTACTAGGCTGTTTTCCTATGTCGTGAAGGCTGAAATTTCAATTCAGTGGAGCACTTACTGTTCCCAACCCTAACCCTGCGGAAAGCCATCTAATTAGACTTTGATTTTGACATGTTTTTAGGAGGTAATTTAATTATTGTTTGATTTTATATCAATGATATGTATCTGATGTTAGCTACCCTGAGCCCGACTTCGGCCGGGGAGGGCGGGATATAAATAAAAGTTTATTTTTACTTATTATTATTCCTTTGTAAGAAAGTATGAAATAACGTAAAACCAATTTTGCAGGCAAAAAAAAAAAAAAAAAAATCAATGTGGGGGGGGGGTGACAAGAAATTTTCTGCACCGGGTACCACCTGACCTTCCTACGCCTCTGCCAACGTTTTCTTCTCATATATGAAACCTTTATGTCCTTCTTGGTTTGCCTTGCGCTGCAACCTCCCTTCTGCCACCCAAGCTCTGAGGTGTTTTGAAGCCTGTTTTCCCAGGAGCGGGTTTTGGACACAGAGATGGAGATTTGGCACCCTGCTGCGCTGAGCTATTGCCTTTGGGTTTTTGGAGATATTTATTGCTGGCAGTTTTAACGAATCTTGAGATAGCCGTTGTTTATTTCTCAGGAACGCTTTGCAGTTTTTGCCAAACACAACTTTTCTGTCCGTTTGAAATTTTTGTTTTACTGCGTTGTAATGATCGGGCTTTTTTTGATTATGTAGCAGCAAGTAACATAGGCGGACAATCCGCTGGTTACTGGTTCAAATAAGCATCACCTCTGCCAACACATGTGTTCAATCAGAAGAAGAAAAGAGAGAGAGCTTTTGCGTTTCGGCTTCGTTTTGCAAACTGTCACTCTTCCCAGGCTGCGAGCTGCAAAATTAGATCCTGCTACACTACAGAGTCGAGAGACGGCTGGTCCTTCCACCTTCC
Source organism: Darevskia mixta (assembly GCA_034641385.1). Taxonomy (NCBI): domain Eukaryota; kingdom Metazoa; phylum Chordata; class Lepidosauria; order Squamata; family Lacertidae; genus Darevskia; species Darevskia mixta. The sequence continues at coordinate 2,701,193 of JAWWNH010000091.1, read as the reverse complement.
CCCAAGGAACCTCGCCACTATTTTGCACCAACTACAGTTTGAGAGTCTACCCGAGAAATCAAAGTGAATGCAACTCCTGGCCTATCCAGTCCAGCCCAGGGCTGTAGCTCAGAGGTGGAGCATTTGCCTTGCAAGGCCCAGGTTCAATCCCTGGCACCTCCAAGAACTCCTGGGAAAGGCCCCTAACTGAAACAAAATGGCGAGGCGTTTCCATACCCTTCAAATGTCCTGATTTTCCGGAGACAGTCCTGGAATTAAGAAAGGCATCCCGGTTTCTGATTTGATTCCAGAATTTCCCTAAATTATGGAAAGCGGACAAATTTATAATAATAATAATAATAATTTATTATTTGTACCCCACCCATCTGGCTGGGTCTCCCCAGCCACTCTGGGCGGCTTCCAACAAATATAAAAATACATTAAAATAATATAAAATTTACATGATTGATCTAATTTTGCATAATTTATACTGTGTGCCGTGCAAAGAGGTAGAAGCTGTGCAGAGCACTAAAAACCAACACACACAAACGCTCAAAGTCTACAGAGGCACCTCTCTGGCTTTCTGAGATCTCAGCACATTTCAAACCATGAGGGCTATTTACAATATCATCCTTTCCTGAACATCCTCCTCCAGCTCGTAATGTTGGTGCATGTGAGGCTGATGCTGCCATGTGCATCCACTGCAACAAATTGCATTCTGGGAATTGTTCTCATCTGAGGGATGTTGGATGCTATGCGCTTCCAGCCATGGTGGAATACACTAAGATGCAGTATAGGTCGGGAGTTGGACTTGATGACCCTTGGAGTCCCTTCCAACTCTACGATTCTCTTGCTTCTAGATGGACCGCTTTGGTCTTACTCAGCATAAGACCCTGTGCACAATGGCCAAACCGATGCGCATGGAAAGCGCACCAGCGGGGCATGAGCGCAGTAGCCCATGACAGCACTTTGAAGAGCGGTGATGGCTGAACCACTGGAGTTTGCAGCTTCTCTTCCGACCTTGGCATGCGCAGGAGGGAGTTGGAGGTGGTTTGGGGGGTGGGGTGGGAGGGATTTCTGGAAAGGATGATTTAAACGAACAGAGATGAAAATCTATGTCCAACCGGATTAAGCACAGGGGGAGTTTAAGCCAAGCCGACCCTCCCCTACACTTGGCAGAGAAGCAGCCTGATGGTGACCCGGCCGTGAACCCAAACCCCATTAGCTGCAAGGCCAGATTTCCCCACACACCCTCCTGCCACGAACACAGGCTGTTTCCGTCCCATTGTGAGCCCCATACCCTACACTCGTATCACAAAGCTCTGTTTCTCTGTTGGGGGGGGGGCGGGGAGGGGGCCTTTCCATCACAGAAGCCTTCTCTCCAGCACCTACCACCCTCCCCAAAATCCCAAATAGAGACTGCTTAGCTCTCCTAATTCGGCGGAGACACTTGGTGGGGAGGGAGGGGGGAATTTGGGGCAGTAGAGGGTCTGCACTGTTGTCAGACACCCCCTACCCTTGCGGGGCAGGGGTTCAGTTCCCCCCCCCAGCTCCCTCCAAACCCTAAACATCGCTGGGGCTACTGGCGGTGCGTTCCTGCCATCGTCATACCGCCAGGAGTCAGCGCCATTTCCCTTCTCCCTTCACATCCACGCCATGCATTTAAAGCACTTTCATATCACTGCAACAGCCATGGCTTCTCCTAAACAAGTGGTTCCCAATGTGGGGCACAATTTGATTTTTAAGGGGGACAATTCGAGAATGAGTTATTAACAGTGAATGGGCTTTTAAGCTTCCTCCACATGAATAGGAGTTCACTTTTTGAATAATAAGTCACAGGGTGGAGTGGGGTGGGCATCAGGATTTTAGAGATACTTAGGTGGGGCATCGCCAAAAAAAAGGTTGGGAACCAGTGTCCTAAACCATCCTGGGAGCTGCATCTTCGTTAAGGGGGCAGAGAGTTGTTAGGAAACCCTTGTTCCCCTCACAGAGCGGCAATTCCCAGTGTAGTTTAACAGCCCACCTCTGGGAAGTGTCACTCTGTGAGGAGAACAGGGGTCTCCTCACGACAGCTCAGCACCCTTAGCAAAACACTCTTCCCAATATTATTCGTGGGTAGCCATGGGCATTTAAAGCAGTGCGATACCAATTGAAGTGCATGGTGCGGATGCGACCTAGAGTTTTCGCCTAGACCTTTTGCCCTGGTAACCCCCCTAGGCGCGTGGGGTGCTTCTTCCCATTGACTTCACTCCCCACAAAAACGTTTCTGTCAGAAATGGAGCCACGGTTAACGTCTCCGGCATCCTGGGGCGTTTGTAACAGGCGAGCAGGGCCGAAAAGATGTCACTGCAGAGAGGAGGGGCAGAGCGACCGCGCTGAACTTGTGACCCCCGTGTTTCTCGGGGGCCTGAGCAGATGCCAAGTGCTATGCGCCTCCTCCCCCCACCCCACGCGCGCCATGGCACTGCCAGCAGGTTCCCTCTTAACCCGCTCTGTCAGCCCCCTGCCCTGCGCCCACCCCCTGCCTGGTGGGGATTAGAGAACATTCCGGTTCACTTGCAGGCCACTGGGTGAGCCGCCTTGGCAATCCCCCCCCCACGCAATGCCCCCCGCCAACCCACCCACGGCAGCCAGGGTTATATTTAGCAAGTGTGCGAGTTGGACGCCGGGTCAACGCCGATCTCCGTGGGAGACGCATGGAGAGAGAAGGTTCCGGACAGGAGGCTAAGAGGCCACTTGGTCGGGGTTTAACCTCTGACCCTCTTCTCCGCACATCTGGTGGGATCCTGGGTGCCTTCCTCAACAGACCAGTTCCCTGGATCTTTTTCGAGGGAGCAGACATGAGAGGCAAGCTAGTTTCCCCCCAGTTCTGTGGAGAGCGAGATTCAGGGTACAAGAATTTCTCTGCTGTTGTTACAGGGGCCTTCCTTTCTTGAAGGTTTTGTTCTTTTCCTTCAGGGCTCCCACACTCAGGGCTCTGGATGCTCAAGTATTCTGCTCAGTCTACCTTTAAAGGCAGACGCGGGTGGCGCTGTGGGTTAAACCACAGAGCCTAGGGCTTGCTGATCAGAAGGTCGGCGGTTCGAATCCCCGCGACGGGGTGAGCTCCCGTTGCTTGGTCCCTGCTCCTGCCAACCTAGCAGTTCGAAAGCACGTCAAGTACAAGTAGATAAATAGGTACTGCTCCGGCGGGAAGGTAAACGGCGTTTCCATGCTCTGCTCTGGTTCGCCAGAAGCGGCTTAGTCATGCTGGCCACATGACCCGGAATCTGTACGCCGGCTCCCTCGGCCAATAATGCGAGATGAGCGCCGCAACCCCAGAGTCGGTCACGACTGGACCTAATGGTCAGGGGTCCCTTTACCTTTACCTTTATCTGTGAAATGACTATGGACAAGAAATCGATGACTAGGTCCATCCCGACTAAAGGCTTGGTGTGTCCTAATAGGGAAAAGCTTTTATTCCTTCTCCCTAACATAACTGTTCTTACCGCAAATACCAGGATAACAGGGTGTGTCTTCCAGCTAGACCTGAAGCTCAGTGGGACATAACAAGAAGCCTGCTGGATCAAGCCAAAGACTCATCGATTCCAGTATCTCATATTCACAACAACCTATGGGAAACCCACCAACTTTGAGGACAAGACCTATGGGAAGCGCACAAGCAGGGCATGAGTGCAACAGTGTTCTCCCCACTTGTGATTCTTGCTTTTCATCCATGAATTTGTCTAATTCTCTTTTAAAGCCTTTCAAGTTGGACGAAAATCTCTGCATCTTGTGGGAATGGATTGCATAGTTTCAGTATATACTACATTGGCTAATATCCTTTTAATGCAGATACTCCGCGGTTCAGTTCTTAGTGGTGCTTTTAGAGGACCACCGCTGCCAGTCAGAGTAGCCAGTGCTGCCGAGAATTCATCCATGATCCAACTCCGTATGAAACCTCTTGATGAGTTCAGAACCTGTTTTCTCACTCCAGAGATCAGCCGCTTCTGTGTGTACATAATTTGTTTCTGGCAGGGGAAACGCAGCATCTCTCTTCATCTGGGAACAAGCTCCGAGAAGTCTGTTGGTAAATATTTAGGCTTGAGAATTCTGCAGGGAGGGTGATATCTGGGAGCTAAATTTGTATGGAATCTCAAGATGCTTTCAAAGGGAATGTCCTAAATTCTTCGGCGAGGTGTGGCAAATTCCAGTGCCTTTCAGCATAATCAAATTGTCCGGGATCTTTTGTCTCTCTCTTTACCCTTCATTGCAAGCAGAGGGAGAGAGAGACCTCTACAGTTTGGAAAGATATACACCTTTTATATCTACATTTTACTTAAGTTGTGTGTGAGAGTTTTAGGCTGCCTTCCTGTGGTCCCTGGGAGATGATCATGGGGCCAAGGATGTTTCAATTCTCTAAGTATGGAGAGAGAGAGAGAGAGAGAGAGAGAAAGAGAGAGAGAGAGAGAGAGAGAGAGAGAGAGAGAGAGAGAGAGAGAGATCTGACCTTGGAGGGGGATATCAGGTTTCATGCGGACTCTCCCAGGTGACACAGAAACCATTGCAGGCCAACATTGATAGAGGTGAATGGGAGGTTGGCAGATGCAGATCAGGAGAAGAGTTGGATCCAAAAGTTCAAAAATCTTTCCATTCCCTTGATGCATCCCTGAAACAGGAGGAAATATATACCAGCTGTGGAGCTGACATATTATACAGTCATACTTTGGTTCTCAAACGGAATCTGTTCTGGAAGTCCATTCGACGTCCGAAAATGTTTGAAAACCAAGGCACAGCTTCCGATTTGGCTGCAGAAACCTTCCTGCACTCAATCGGAGGCCACGGAAGCCATGTCGGACGTTTGGCTTCCAAAAAATGTTCGCAAACCGGAACACTTACTTTCGGGTTTGCGGAGTTCAGGAGCCAAAATGTTCGAGTCACAAGGCGTTCGAGAACCAAGGTATGACTGTATACAACCTTCTCATTGGAAATAACAGAAAGGGGACTAATGAATTAGTTAGTTAATATATTTACATCCCACCTTTGCTCCAAAGAGCTCCAGGTGGCATCCATGATTCTCCCCACTTCTCCATTTTATCCTCGCGACATGTTATCCTCCTGTGAGGTAGGTTAGGCTGAGAGGCTCGTGGTCACTAGGTGAGCTTCATAGCTGAGTGGGAATTTAACCTCCGGTCTCCCAAGACCTAGGTTTATACAGCCCACAATGGGAGGGTTCCTCTCTCCCTTTTCTCCTGCCCTCTCTCCTGCCACCAAGCCCCCAGCAGGGCTCTGGAGTCAATGGTCTGTGGGCTTTGTGGTCTCCTTCCTCCTCTGCCCAATTTCAGATAAAGGGCAGCCGCTTCTGTTCCCATTTTGCAGATTAGGAATGGAGACTGAGATTGAGAGTCCAAGGCCAAACAAAGGCAGGACTTGAACTTAACTCCCAGCGGTTTCTGGATGTATTTTAGAAGGGAAAGAGTTGGGAGAGAACAATTCCCAGAATGCAATTTGTTGCAGTGGATGCACATGGCAGCATCAGCCTCACACACACCAAGGATGATATTGTAAATAACCCTCACGGTTTGAAATGTGCTGAGATCTCAGAAAGCCAGAGAGGTGCCTCCGTAGACTTTGAGTGTTTGTGTGTGTTGATTTTTAGTGCTCTGCACAGCTTCTACCTCTTTGCACAGCAAACAGTATAAATTATGCAAAATTGGATCAATCATGTAAATTTGTTCACTTTCCATAATTTATGGAAGTCATAGCACTGAGTTACCTGGCATGTCATTTCAGGCTCCGCTCTTCCTCTGTGCAGCTATCAACGGGATAGGAACCCTCTGCTTCCCTCGGCCCCCAAAGAACAACCATGCTGTGAGAGATCACCAGGTAGAGAGGGCCCTACAATCTCCTCCCAGCTGAGCTCCATCAGAGAACAGGCCCAGGACATTTTGCCCTGTGAACTCCGGGCCAAGCTGGCCTTGGCTGTGCCGCTCCTGTGTTCAAATTTCAAAGAAACCAGGCCAATCTGGACCAGACCCACACCAGGCTTATTGTATGAAGTTTGCATAAAGAGCTTTCCCTCCTCAAAGTGGAGTGGGCAAGTGGTTCAGAGCCACAGCCCAGACCCACCATAATTGGGAGGGATGCAGGGGAGATAACCCATGCACAGGGTGGCGGTTTTTGTGCAACACCCAGGCACTTTCACAGCCTGCACCAACCATTTGGGCTCGTGCTCAAATTAGAGCCGCCCTGCTTCTGGGCTGAGCATGCCAGCACTTGGCTGCATTTATATTTCCCACCTTGCCATTCTTCCTTTTATGCAGCCATAGGAAAGCGAATGCCCTCCTCTCTCCTTTGGGATGCTATTAGTGGTTTTCTGTTATGTTCTCATTTATGGTGGCACAGAGCCCCCTGGCGGAACAGACTTCCTCTTCTTGACCTTCTCCTAAGAACATCTAGCCCAGCATCCTGTCCTCACAGAGGCCAGCCGGAAAACTCTCCCCTCCCGTGCTTTCCAGCAACTGGTATTCAGAAGCATTGCTGCCTCCAACCGCGGATGCAGAGCATTGCCATCAATAGCCCTCACCTCCAGGAACTTGCCTATCCATCAAGGTTGGCAAGCTATACTTCAGCTACTGCCCTTTGCAGTAGTCCTTTGGTACCTCCCCTCTAGGGTGACCAACCATGCATCTTGGAAAGCCCCCACACCTTCGCTGGGTATATTGGAAACTTAAACAGTGCCTCTCAGCTACCTAGAATCCTAGAGTTGGAAGAGACCACAAGGGCCATCCAGTCCAACCCCCTGCCAAGCAGGAACACCATCAAAGCATTCTTGACAGATGGCTGTCAAGCCTCTGCTTAAAGACCTCCATGGAAGGAGACTCCACCACACTCCTTGGCAGCAAATTCCACTGTCAAACAGCTCTTACTGTCAGGAAGTTTTTCCTAATGTTTAGGTGGAATCTTCTTTCTTGTAGTTTGAATCCATTGCTCCGTGTCCGCTTCTCTGGAGCAGCAGAAAACAACCTTTCTCCTTCCTCTATATGACATCCTTTTATATATTTGAACATGGCTATCATATCACCCCTTAACCTTCTCTTCTCCAGGCTAAACATACCCAGCTCCCTAAGCCGTACATCATAAGGCATCGTTTCCAAGCCTTTGACCATTTTGGTTGCCCTCTTCTGGACACGTTCCAGCTTGTCAGTATCCTTCTTGAACTGTGGTGCCCAGAATTGGACACAGTATTCCAGGTGGAGTCTGACCAGAGCGGAATACAGTGGTACTATTACTTCCCTTGATCTAGATGCTATACTCCTATTGATGCAGCCCAGAATTGCATTGGCTTTTTTAGCTGCTGCATCACACTGTTGACTCATGTCAAGTTTATGGTCTACCAAGACTCCTAGATCCTTTTCACATGTACTGCTCTCAAGCCAGGTGTCACCCATCCTGTATTTGTGCCTTTCATTTTTTTTTTGTGCCCAAGTGTAGTACTTTACATTTCTCCCTACCTGAGTCTCCAGCAGCTGCCAATGTGTGAAATTCAATGATAGCAACTAGTGAGCTGCCTTCAAGAGATGAGGCAGTTTCCTACATTCAGCTAGACTTTTATAAAGGTACCCCTGACCATTAGGTCCAGTCACGGACGACTCTGGGGTTGCGGCATTCATCTCGTTCTATAGGCTGAGGGAGCCTGCGTTTGTCTGCAGACAGCTTCTGGGTCATGTGGCCAGCATGACTAAGCCGATTCTGGTGAACCAGAGCAGCGCATGGAAACGCCGTTTACCTTCCTGCCGGAGCGGTACCTATTTATCTACTTGCACTTTGACGTGCTTTCGAACTGCTAGGTGGGCAGGAGCAGGGGCCGAGCAACGGGAGCTCACTCCGTCGCGGGGATTTGAACCGCCGACCTTCCGATCAGCAAGCCCTAGGCTCTGTGGTTTAGACCACAGCGCCACCCGCATTTTATAGACAGTACTAAATTATCTCAGGCAGCTTCAGTAGGATGTCAGTTTATTTTTGTTGTTTGTACAGAAATCCAAGCGAGACACGAACGCAAGAAACAGACACATGGAAAGACTGTTGGGATGGAATCCTGTGCTGGCATCTTTAAAGGACTTATCTGGGCACGGAGGCTGCAGCGCAGTCGTCACTTGAACCCCAACTGCAGAGAAGCATCGCCACATGTCGGACTGCTTGTGTGAAGTACATGCACACTCTCGCTCTCCCTTTGCCACATGGTGCAAGCCATTTTTATTTGCACGGTGGGAAATTGTTATTGGAGCAGCCTTTTCAAAAGCTGCCCAAACCCACCTCCATGTAGGGAAAATAGTGTTACACGACTAGCACCATCATGTTCATAGATACCACGTGGCACAGTGATATTGCATGGAACATCTCTCCTTCAGGGCCACTGCTTCTCACGTGGCCCACACTTGACAAATGTGAGGATACCCTGGAAGGCAGCTTTGCATTTCACAACTCACCCGGTCGCCATAGGCGACTGGGGACTCCATGCAGGTGAGTGAATAGGCTGGTGGGGGGCGGGCAGATTGCGCTACTCCTTCGGCGACCTGCTCGATTTCTGTGCTAGCCAGAGGAGCTGCTGGCCAGCACAGAATTGAAGCAAATGATAGAGAAGGAGTGGCATCATCAGACCTTCACCCACCAGTCCACTTGGTAAAATACTTTTTTTTTAATGCCCTGATAGGCTCACAGCTTGGCGTTTTGACTCAGGCTTTGGATAAGGCTTCCCCCTTCCAAGTCCAGCATGAAAATTCAGGCTACTCAGCAGGCTGTCAAATAATAACAATTGCAGGCTACCAACTGGATGTCCACAAGTTCAGGCGTTATGAGAGGAGAAAAACTTTCTCCACGTCACACATAACTTTATACAGTGGCGTCGCAAGGGGGTTTGGGGGGGGCCGGCGCGCCCCAGGTTCCAGGGGGGGTGACACTTGGGCCAGCCCCGCCCCCGCCTTGCCCCAAGCAAGCCGCGCAGCGAGGCAGCCTCACCCCGCAGCCTGCTCGCAAACCTGCTCAGCGGCCTGCGAGCAAGCCGCGGAGCGAGGTCGCTCCACCCCGCCCGCCGGCTCGTGGGGCTGCCCCGTCCGTGCTGCTTTAAAGCAGCACGGATGGGCAGCCCCAGGAGCCGGCGCTCGCTCGGCAGGTCGCTGCAGAGCAGCAGCGCCGGGTGGGATGCACTGCGCATGCATAGTCCATCCCGGCCGGCGCTGCTGCTCCCACGGTGACCGAGCAACCCGCCGAGCAAGCACCGGTTCCTGGGGCTGCCCCGTTCGTGCTGCTTTAAAGCAGCACGGACGGGGCAGCCCCAGGAACCGGAACTCGCTTGGCGGGTCGCTGCGGGTGCAGCAGCACCGGGCTGGAAATTCCGGGATTTCCGGGCATGCGCAGTCCGTCCTGACGCATGCATCGTGACATCACAACGCATGTGTCAGGATGCCCCGCCCCCAGGGGGTGCCTCCACGTAGCAACACCGCCCCGGGCGCCCAAGAGGCTTCCTACGCCTCTGACTTTATAAACCTCTACTACCCTATATACTCGAGTATAAGCCTAGTTTTTCAGCACATTTTTTGTGCTGAAAAAGCCGCCCTCGGCTTATACTCGAGTGAGGCAGGCAGTGGCTCCAATGAAGCTTTCCCAGGTTTTTTTATGGTAAAATTGGGTGCCTCGGCTTATATTCGGGTCGGCTTATACTCGAGTATATACGGTATGTTGTCTCTTGTGGCCTTTTTCTCTAAACCAGAGGTTTTCAACCTTTCTGACTTCCCTGACCAACTACATTCTTTCTGTGACACGCCTGTGGGCCTCAGGAACCCAGTTATGCCACCCCTTCCCTGTGGAACTGGCAGCCTCTCACCCTTTTTCTAACACCCTCCCTTGTGGAGTGTTCCCTCAGCCTCCTCTCCCCTCTCCTTGGGAGTCCTCCGGGCAGCCGTTGCTACAGCCCCTAGTCTCTGAGCTGTCCCACCCCCGGCCCCAAAGAGAGGTGCCTCCTCACACTGCCCCACAGGGGCCTGGGGCTTGTCCATCCATTCCCAACAGCAAGGGCTGGCAGACTGGCTAGCTTGGCTCCCACGCCCATTTGCTCCTGGCAACCAGCACCCCTTGGCCAACTCCAGAGGCATCATTCGCCTGGGGAGCTTGTAGCCAAGGCTGCTGCAACAAACAGCTGTGCAAGCCTTCGGGAGGAAGAGACGCAAGAAGGCATCAGAGGAGGGAGGCAAGGAAAGGAGAGAGGCCAGTGTTGTCCGCAGCACCCTGACCATCATCCAAGGCACCCCAGGGTGCCACGGCATACTGGTTGAAAACCACTGCTCTAAACTAAGCAGTCCCAAGTGTTGCATCCTTTCTTCCTAGGGGAATTGCTATTCTCCTTCACCATTCGGGTTGCCCTTTCCTGAGCAATCAGCTCCATTCGATCTTCCCTCTCTCAACTTAGGACCCTCGTACCTATGGGACCGCCTCTCCTGGTATGCCCCACAGAGCACCTTAAGGTCCATAAATAGCAACACTCTAGTGGTCCCGGGCCCTAAGGAAGTTAGATTAGCTTCAACCAGAGCCAGGGCCTTCTCAACACTGGCTCCAACCTGGTGGAACACCCTGTCTCACGAGACCAGGGCCCTGCAGGATCTGATTTCTTTCCGCAGGGCCTGTAAGACAGAGCTGTTCCGCCTGGCCTTTGGCTTGGAATCAACTTGATCCCCTCCCCCCTCTTTCCTCCTGTGATGGAACTCCTATTTTGGGACTTCCCTGGCATTTTTCTGGCCCATGTAGGACCAGTCTGGATAGCTGGCCTTGGTGAAGATTTGACGGTTTCTTCCCCAGTTTTTGATTTGAGTTTCTACTGAAATGAGGCTGCACTTTAATGTTGTATTTTAATCTTGTTTTTAAGTTGTATTTTAATCAATTGTTTTTATACTTGGTGTTAGCCGCCCTGACCCCGGTCTTGGCTGGGGAGGGCGGGGTATAAATAAAATTTATTATTATTATTATTATTAACTTCTCCTGGCAGCAGCTGTCCCTGCACAGCAGGGGGTCAGACTGGATGACCCTCGGGGTCCCTTCCACCTCTATAATTCTACAATTCTGTGATTCCATCGAGCTCATAGAAGCAGAAGGAAAGGAAGCAAGGCTACTGCATCAGCTCTGCTGAGAGACCAGCTCTGCCTCTCCTTGAGCCGTTTCCATTGCAGTGGGCCATTTTTAGAACTTTGTAAACTAAGCTGAGTTTGAGTCTTTCCTCCCCCCTCCCCCCCCACAAAAAAAGAAATCGTTTTCCTTTGGTGTCATGTTTTTGAGATTGCAGCCTTGAGAGCAGGCAAGGTTATTCTCCATAACCCACTCCGGGTGACCTTTTTTCATCCGAAGGGTGAACTAAAAATGCTCCAAACAAATGCAGGTCTGAGGGTGCAAATTTCCTAGTGACCATTTTCAGTGGGATTAATTATTGCAGCAATGTGGTTGGTGTGGCTAACCAAAGGTCATCACAAACATAACAAGCAGGAAGGGAGGAGGAAGTGTAAGCGGTTGGTTTGTTTTCTAAAACATAAGCCATATATCAAGTGTCCAAATAAATAACGACTGAAGTACTAACAGATTAATATTACTGCCGTGGATCCAGGCCGTAAGAATGCATAAAGGGAAACAATCAGTCAGTGAAGTTGGAGGGGGGGGCCTGAATTTTGCCTCTAGCCATTGCTTTTCCCTATAGCCCCTCCCAGAAGACATTTCAAACTCCACTCCGAAACCCAGGGCTCATTTCTAACTTTGGAGCTGGGCCGAGGGATATGTGGTTCTGAGTAGCAGGGGGTGGAGAGCCATGGGGTTCAGCACTCCCCTGACACCAAATCCTTATCCTGATGGAAATGACATCCACACCTGCTGCTCAGGACAGCTGACTGGTGCTAATCCACCCTCCAAGACGCAGCTCAGCCCCTAAACGGCAGCACTGACAGATCAACTTGCAAGTTTGTGCTCAGGGTCGCTGTTTGAACGCAGCCCAAACCTCCAGGATGCAGAGCGATTCTTAATTCCACTCTGGTGCCCAGGGTCACACCTTGCAAGCAGGGCAGCTGACCCCGTTGCCCGCTGTGCCTGCATGTGCAATATTCGTGAATAAGTTGGAGTTCTTGTTACAAGATACACTGAAATAAATAGCTATACCTCTGATTTTGAGGATTCCTTTCTGATTGAACTATATCTTTAAGAAGATTGAGAGGAGGGAGAAAGGTTGTTTTCTGCTGCTCCAGAGAAGCGGACACGGAGCAATGGATTCAAACTACAAGAAAGAAGATTCCACCTAAACATTAGGAAGAACTTCCTGACAGTAAGAGCTGCTCAACAGTGGAATTTGCTGCCAAGGAGTGTGGTGGAGTCTCCTTCTTTGGAGATCTTTAAGCAGAGGCTTGACAGCCACCTGTCAGGAATGCTTGGATGGTGTTTCCTGCTTGGCAGGGGGTTGGACTGGATGGCCCTTGTGGTCTCTTCCAACTCTATGATTCTATGATTCTATGAGAGGCTATTCCCCTCCCCCTTCAGATACATATATAAGACAATTAACTCACCTCCCAGTGGAAAAAACACAGAAAAACTTGGATACACATTGATCCACCCATTCAAGGTGAGGAATTACACAATTGGTGTCTTTTATTCATAAATAATTCAATTTAAGATAAGTAACTATTGTTAATACTCATGATTTTCAGACGCTACATTTGAAAAAGATTTCAAAAAAGACAGAAATTACATGATACCTCTCCATAAGCCTCATTAATTTACACTTTTTCAAAAAATGAGGTAAGGAACCAAATACTATGAAATGCTATATTTCATTATTCTGTTCAATTAATGAATGATACTTTAGAACCTCAATGTATTTCGACATATTGTTTGATGCTGTTAAATCATAATTATTGATACTTTAGAACCATGATGTATTTTGACATATTATTTGATATTACCAGCTGAAGAAGGCGTCTGCTCCGAAACAGGGCCCTGTCCTGGTCCCTAGTTTTGCATCGTACACCTGGTCTTCATTCCGGAAGTCCTTATTTCGACTCCTATTAGACTCTTCATTTCGGCTTTACATACAAAACACTCTCCTTGAACTTTTGAATACGGATTTATATTCATTGTATTTGGTATTTTGTGTGCCTTATATTATACATAATTTCATACTACACATATTATTGTGAGTTTGAATCTGTATCTTTGTTTGAAATTATAATTTTTGCTTTAATCTGCAACTGCATTTAAGATTGTAATTCTTAACAGAATATATACCCTATTTGATTTTGACTCACAAGTAGATATTATTTCTTTTGTTGAAACTTCTGGCCAGAGTTCTTGGTATAGCTATTTATTTCAGTGCATGTGCAATATTGCAAGGAAACGACGCCAGGTGCCATTTGGTGGCAACAACTACGGGAAGGGGCACGGAAGGAGAGGGCAGTGCCAAGATATGCAGAGACCAGTGCCTTCCAGCAGGGATGAGAAACCTGTGACCCCCCTAGATATTGCCACGCTAGAACTCCCATCATCCACGACTACCCACTGGCCTGGCTGGCTGGGACTGATGGGCACTGGAGTCCAGCAACAGCTGGAGGGCAGCAGGTTCCCCATCCCTGGAATGAAGCAAGCTTTAATATAGTGCCCACGGACCCCAGGTGAAGAAGAGGGCCCTTGAGAAACTGGAAGTGGCCACATACAGACAGCAGTCCAGATCCAAACACGAATCCGGTTCCATGGCTTGCCAGGCTAGAAAATGAGGAATGCCATGGAAGGAGATGGCACTCTTTGCTCTTAGGGGGCAGCATGGAGCCGAGTCCTCGGCCAGGAGGTGGGTGACAGGAGAGCTGGCCAGGAGGAGGAATGTGAAACAGCACGAGTTGGTAGCTGAGCTGCGATTTGCTCAATGGGTGGAGACAAGTTCTCTCCCGCTCCCCATCCCAGCAGGACAGCAGCAACATGGAACCAGGATCCAGCCAGGGGGTGCCCAGCACCAGTCAAAGAGACACCTGCAGGAAAAGGAAAGAAGCAGGAATGAGGCAGACCAGGCTCTTCTTCCCATACTCCAGATTAGAACATCTGAGGGTCAATATCTTCACTGAGCTATCCACTATGACCCCAACACCTCACTCCTGGTCAGCCACTACTAGTAAAGGTAAAGGAACCCTTGACCATTTGGTCCAGTCGTGACCGACTCTGGGGTTGCGGTGCTCATCTCGCATTATTGGCTGAGGGAGCCGGCGTACGGCTTCCAGGTCATGTGGCCAGCATGACTAAGCCGCTTCTGGCGAAAGAGCAGTGCACAGAAACACCATTTACCTTCCCACTGCAGCGGTACCTATTTATCTACTTGCACTTTGACGTGCTTTCGAACTGCTAGGTTGGCAGGAGCAGGGACCAAGCAACGGGAGCTCACCCCGTTGCGGGGATTCAAACCGCCGACCTTCTGATCGGCAAGCCCTAGGGCCAGTGATGGCTAACCTTGACACTCCAGATGTTTTGGAACTACAACTCCCAAAACATCTGGAGTGTCAAGGTTAGCCATCACTGGCCTAGGCTCTGTGGCTTAACCCACAGCGCCACCTGCGTCCCACTACTAGGTCCAACTTTATTAACACATACATGCCATAAGGAATCTGTGCACCTGCTCACATGGAACTGCAGTTGCCATTCTGCTGCCTGTTCAGCCCAGTTTGGAGGAATCCTTCCTTTTAATGTTCCAACCACCCTGAACAAATGAAGCCTTCACCCTCATCCCCAACTAGAACAAGAACCTAAGCCCCTCGTTGCTCTGTTTGCTCATCTGTATCTTGTGTTGCTAACCTCAACCTTTAGACTGCGGTTCCTTACAGTTAATGCATTAGCACATATGGGGACATGATGTATTTTCGCTCAGTGACAACCACCCAAGATGCTGCTGTTAGGCAGGTTCACATTAGAATGTGAACCAAACTGAATTCCTCCCCCAACCCTGGCTCCTATGAATTTAACAGTAGTTTAGCGACAGAACTATAGGTGCCACCAAAAACAGAGCAGCTGTGCTTCCTCCCTCTGCTCTCTACCCTGTTAGGATTATAGCAGTGATGTGAGTGGCACTGTGGTCTGAAACACTGAGCCTCTTGGGGCTTGCCAATTGGAAGATTGGTGGTTCAAATCCGCGTGACAGGGTGAGCTCCTGTTGCTCTGTCCTAGCAGTTTGAAAATAGAATAGAATAAACTTTATTTGTGTAGCCGATAGGCCATAACAACAAAAGGACAGATTAAAACTTGGCAGAGGTTATAAAATAATAATGATAAACATAATAAAAATAATAATAATAAGATCCTAGTTTGAAAGCATACCAATGCAAGTAGATAAATAGGTACCACTGCGGCGGGAAGGCAAACAGCATTTCCATGAGCTCTGGCACTCATCACAGTGTCACATTGTGCCAGAAGTGGTTTAGTCATGCCGGCCACATGACCCAGAAAGCTGTCTGTGGACAAACGCCAGCTACCTCGGCCTGAAAAGTGAGATGAGTGCCGCACCCCATAGTTGCCTTTGACTGGACTTAACCGTCCAGCGGTCCTTTACCTTGGGATTCTAGCAATGCAAAAATATGAAATATCGCCCCACTGCAAATTCCCCTAACGTAGTCTAGCTCCACAGCATTAAGTGTCATTGGGAAAGGACTGTCTCTTACAGAAGAACATGCATGCAGAAGGTCCTCGGTTCAATCCCCAGCATCTCCAGGTGGAGAAGTCCATGTGGACAAATACTGAGCTAGGTGGACCAATGGTCTGACTCTGAATAAGGCAGCTTGCTAAGTTCCACATCATATATGTTTGGTCTTCTGATTTATAACCGGTAGACACCTTCAGCAACTGAGCTCCAGATTCAGTAGCATTCCACAGGCAAAGTTTCATATGTGGACAGACACAGGGCAAAAACGTTTTAATAAATAGAGCAAAATGTATTGATGCAACTTATATGCAAAACAATAAGAAAACATAGAATTGCAAGCACCAAAACACCCTCAATTAACACAATTTAGACTTATTGAGGGAAAAGGCCTCTTGCATTTATGAGTGCATTTATTTTAAAGGTGGGGTTTCTCCCCCCCCCCCCCGTATTAGCAAATGTGACCATTTGTTCCATATTGCAAAAAAAAAGGGGACCACCACCAAGTTATCTGTCTGGCTCAACCAAAGGTGTACATGTTCTCCCTTGTCCTGCACAACCACCAGAAAATGATTTCAAACAAAATCCAGGTACATGTGTGTGTGTGTACACATTCAATAATACATTTTTTTAAACCACTATGCAGACATGCCTGGTAGAAAGAAGACCAGAGCGATCCCCACCACCATCGCTTCTGCATCTCCTTGCAGGAAGACTCCATCGCCAGCTTCTCCAGGCCTCACTTGGCTACTAGAGTTTGAGAAGCCACATGCTCAACCATCAGACCAGGGTGGTGGAGACATGTGCTCTCACCTGGGTGAGCAGGACCTTCTCTGTTCCTTCAGAAGCACCTCCATCCAACGGGGCTGTCATGAGCTGCATTCATCTTCAGATGTTTGCGATGACACATATCTTCTGGGCGGCTCCACCAGGTATGTATATGAGAGCCCCACCATGATCTGCCAAAGAGGAGGAGTGGGTCAGCACAGTGGGGCTGGGGAGGGGGAGAGGAGGAAGGAGGGATAGGGAGGTTCCCTGTGACCCCAGAATGCACTTCCACTGCCAGGCCACTGGGAACTCACCGTGAGGAGAGTCAGGAGACCCATCATCACCCCCAGCATGATGTCCAAGCGGTTGGTCAAGCCTCCAGCCCACAGAGGCCCAAGGATTGTAGCCATGCCCCCTACAGAGCGACGGAGCCCCTGACTGAACCCTGTGGAAGGAGAAAGCATTTTAAAGAACATTTGCCAGTGTCTTCACTCAGGCTTACAATAAAAAGACACAGCACAAAAGGAAAATGGACAGGAAGAGAGGAGGAAATGAGCTCGAGTGCCCGTTCTTCATTACAAATTCCATTTGGGTTGTGTGTTTGCTTTATCTAAAGTCCTGGCTGCTCCTTCAGCCTGCTGTGCCTCAGACAACTCTCCGTGTCAACCAACCACAAGCAGTGGCGAAGACAGAACTGCAATTTCACTTCCGTTACTTGACAAGCGAACAAGCGCACAGCGAGGCAGAAAGAGCAAACCCAGACGAGTAATTTTCCCAAGCCTGGAAGGATGTTGCAACAACGCTCTGCTGCTCTCAGGAGCGGGAGGTGTCGCGAGGCAGGCCTTTTTTCTTTTTAAAGGAAAATCAGGCCACGGAGCAATCTAACACCAGCCAACAAACAAGCCTTGCAAACAAGCGCTCGAGAGGGCACAGTAACTGGACCCAGGAAAGTGCAGCCTGATCAGGAAGCGAATACTAGCCTGGGAAACTGAAATCCTGGTAGAAATAAGAGACTCTGCCCTCTGGTAGCCAGAGGGAGAGATGCTAGATCTTTTGAGATAGTTGACCTGGACCAATCTATCCCCGAGATGGCTTTAAACACAATATGAAGCTTTCAACAAGCAGGTGGTTGTGTCGCTGCATCGGCAGAGTTCTGCTTTTATGCCACCTGTCCAGACAGCTATCAGGAGGGTCACAGAATAGTAGAGTTGGAAGGGACCCCAAGGGTCATCTAGCCCAAGCCCCCCACAATGCAGGAATTGCAATTGTGGTGCATAGCAGTTAAGGTACCTTGGATCAATGGGGGGGGGGGGAAGCTCTACCACCGCTCTAGATCAGAGGACCCACCCATGACACAAAACAACACTGGCACAATTTAGCCACTGAATACTAGAATTTAAGGAATAGTTCCTTTCTCCCCACCCCCCAAAAAACCATGACCATCCTGTAAACTATCCGGTGCTCTGAGCACTGACAGATTCCTTCTCCAGCACAAAGAGTGTGTGGCTACCCTTGTAGGAAGGCGTGGAGAACCACCCAAAGTGCACAGATAAACCTTCTTCGAAAGTAGATGATGCAAGACTAGAAGTACACATCAATGTGTACACATGTGTGCACACGGCTCAATACAAACGTGCAGCAGAACATGAGTAGAGCCTTGAGGTGTCAGCATGGGGCTGCATTACTTCAGGCTGAAGGAAGAGAATGCCAGCCCTGAACACGCCCCACAAGCTATAAAATTTGTGTAATAGGGTGGTTTTCCCAGTAGTGATGTACGGAAGTGAGAGCTGGACCATAAAGAAGGCTGATCGCCGAAGAATGGATGCTTTTGAATTCTGGTGCTGGAGGAGACTCTTGAGAGTCCCATGGACTGCAAGAAGATCAAACCTCTCCATTCTGAAGGAAATCAGCCCTGAGTGCTCACTGGAAGGACAGATCCTGAAGCTGAGGCTCCAATACTTTGGCCACCTCATGAGAAGAGAAGACTCCCTGGAAAAGACCCTGATGTTGGGAAAGATTGAGGGCACAAGGAGAAGGGGACGACAGAGGACGAGATGGTTGGACAGTGTTCTCGAAGCTACCAACATGAGTCTGATCAAACTGCAGGAGGCAGTGGAAGACAGGAGTGCCTGGCGTGCTCTGGTCCATGGGGTCATGAAGAGTCGGACACAACTAAACGACTAAACAACAACAATAGGGTGAGATTCTATTCCCAGTTATCTTGGTCCATTATTGTTTCCTTCATCAGTATTTTCTTTCTAACTACACACGAGCTTTAAAAACAGTGGCATCCCCACTTACAGCCTGAAGTGACACAGTCCTATCACACCTCAATTGTTGGACTGGGCATGTTGTGTGGATGCCTGGTTATTGTCTTCCAAAGCAACTACTCTATTGCGAACTTTAAAATTCGAGACACAGCCTTACCTTGCGTTCTCTCGGCCGTAACTTTAGAAAAGAGCGACACTTGGGAGACTGCAACAAAGGGAAGGCCCAGGACTTGCAGGAAAACGCCCACCACCATCTCTGTCAGGAGGATGGTAAAGGTACCTGGAGGAAGCAAAGCACACAGAACTCGGTGAGGAGGAGGAGCGAGGTGGTGGAGAGCAACAAGGGATGATCTGTACGTGCGAGTGGACCACTAAGGGTGAAAGGCATTTCCTCCCATCGCCTCCAGTGCAAGGTTTTTGATGGAGCCCACTTACACACAGAGAGGGGGGGGTCAGCTTGTGAACACATGCCCATCCCTTGTCTGTGTGAACAGACGCACTGGAGAAAACAAGGAGGTGTCCAACGCAATTGCCATAAGATCTGCAATTCACATATGGACGGTATCACCACTTTCATGCAGCAGCCATGCGCCGCACAGGGAAAGGTAAACTGGTGCCCAGGCTATGTCCGAACAGGCCTTGCACCAAAGCAACTGTGAGGTTTCTATGGTGGTTTCTCGTGAGTAACGAGGCAAGACTCCGTCTCTGCTATTTACAACTTTAATAGAGCAAGTATATACAGTGCAGAGCTTCAAAATCCATGACTGCCTCAATCAGTCTCAGATCCCGGAAGTGGCTCTCTTGTGGAGCACCCCCAACAAAAGAACTTCGGCACCCCAAGTCTCCTCCTTTGCGTTTCACTCCTCTACGCAATTGGGGTGACAGAACTGGGGTAGGCTCCTCTGCCCCTGCCTGACTGGGTGAGTGCTGGGGCTCCATAACATCCCCAAGCCCTCTCCCCGCTGGGCGTTCCTGATCCCTCTCCTCCCTGCTGGAGGACATCCTGCTTTCCCCGCTGGAGGTGGCGCTGGGGCTCTCTGTACCCTGACAGACCCTGCACCGCCCCACTGGGAACTGACTGTTCCCTGACAGCAACCTTGCGGCCTTTTGAATGGCGAGGTGTAACATCGGGCACAGCCGTTGCATTCCAAGCCGCACGGGCAAGACTTAAACCTATGGGTTTTGCATCAGAGGATGCTCGTTCACCTCCCAGTGTCAGGTGCATGAACCAAAGGCTAAGGTTAGCTGTATTTTTACACCTCCAGGGAAGATGGAATTACATCTGCCTCTTTCACACAAGTCAAGGGGTTTTATGCCCTCCCCAAAGCCTACATTAAATATTTGAGGCGGTCAAGTCGTGCATCCATAGCAGTGGCCAGAGGAGGAATGAGCGCTGGGAGGAATCGCGGAGAGAAGAAACACCATCATGCATCTGCAGCAACACAACCAGACCCCTCCCTCTGGCCCAGCTGCAACAAAACATGTCTCTCCCATATCGGTCTCTACAGCCACAGCAGGCACTGTAAATCTCCAATGGTTTGGCCTCACCCCCAAAGACACACTTATCCATTGTCTCCAGAGACAGATGGATGCCAGCAGAGAGGCTGGGGAGGCACAAAGAGAGAAGAATTGGTTACCCAAACAAATAAACATGTTTTACCATGTTGTGGATGGCGGCCAATGGTTTAGATCTGGGATTGGGAACCTTTTTCACCCCAAGGGCCGCATTCCCTTTTGGGTAGGCTTCTGAGGGCCAGATAGCAGTGGTGGGCGGACCAGAGGCAAAAGTGGGCAGGGCAACCAAGGCAAATTTTACCGTTGTACAATACAGTCGTACCTCCGCTTACGTATCCCTCTAGATATGGAAACTTTGGGGTGCAAGTGCGGCAAACCCGGCAAGTATTTTTCTGGGTTTCGCCACATGCACAGAAGCGCTAAACCTCCATGCGTCTGGACCTCCAGAACGGATCCCGTTCGCAACCAGAGGTACCACTGTAATCTGGTTTCTAAACACACCCATACACCTTCCATCAAAACGTGCAGGAAGCATTTCAGCAGGGCCAGTGAGGGATGTCGGGTTTGGCCTAAGAAGAGTTTCAAGGTCGAGACAAAGATCTGGAGGGCAGTGCCTGCTCCCAGGTCCACAGTCGTAGAATTATAGCATTGTAGTTGCGGAAGGGACTCCGAGGGGCCTCTAGTCCAACCCCTGGCAAAGCAGGAATCTCAACACTCCTGGCTCTGGAACCACTTCTTATTGCTCTCCTGGTTCATTCCAGCTGCAGCATTTCCCAACTGCAGCATGGGAACTAGGAATTTTGTCAGAGCTGGCTTGCGCTTCGCATAGGCATGGGGTCGACCAAGGGCAGGATACCAGTTTCACCAAACAGGATCAACAGGGCCATGGAAGGACCTTGGGCAACGTTACCTCGGGGCCGTACCAGGAAGAACAGGCACCAAGCACAGGCTATGTTGCAGATGACCAGGCCAAGGACCAAGAGGATGCGGTCGGACAGGCGAGTGCTCAGGCAGCGCACCAGGAAGAAGCCAGCAATGACCTGAAAGCAGGGGGAGAGAAGGTGGCCATTTTGAGCATCATAGACTTCTCACTTGACTAGACATCAACGGTGCAATCCTATGCATTTCTACTGAGAAGGAGGCTGCGTACAGCTTAACGGCTGAACATATACAGCAGAACCATCATTTTCAAGACAACCTTCATCCCCAGGCCTGGCAAATCAAGAACTATAGTTGATGATCTCATAGTCTTTACTTGGACTGCATTATTTTAACTCATGTCCAAGAACTCCTATGGCATGCCTATGATATAGGGTTTTAAAAAAAAAATCTTTTAATTTTCCTTCGTTGTTGTAAGTGTTCTCTCTGTTTTATAAAGTGAAGTCATAACTAAAAAAAATACATTTAATATAAAATAAATAAAGAACAGCATTTTTTACCATGACATATTGCAACATTTCTTATTGAAAATCCTTATTCCATTGTACTAGGTCTAATGATTTGCTTGACATATTAATTATTAATTATTAATTATTAATTATTAATTATTAATTATTAATTATTAATTATTAATTATTAATTATTAATTATTAATTATTAATTATTAATTATTAATTATTAATTATTATGCCACTCATCTGACTGGGTTGCCCCAGCCACTCTGGAGGGCTCCCAACAAAAATAGTAAAAACACAATACAACAACAAACACTCCTTATTCTTTCATTTTTCTGTTACTTTTTCCAAGTGATTTTTCCTTAGTTTGCACTTATCCTGGTTTTAAATTCTCGATAGCCTGTTGCTATATGCATCATAATATTTTTCCCCATACTAAAAATTCCTGTAAAAATATGTTTTTGAAAAAGGAACAACCATGAGCATCTTGAATTTGGCTTGGAAACGGATTGTTGTCAACCAAAACCCAACATTATAGAACCCTGGATTAAAAGTCAAGCTGTCTTCAAGGGCAGACCCACGTACAGCGGTCAAGAGGTGCATACACCATCCACAAAAATAGCCAAGCCTTAGCTATCAGTTTACCAGACACTTGGTGAAAATGAATCCTGGCAGGGAATGGGAGATCTCTGAAAGTAGGGATGAAGAACTGGATCTGGCTGATGGACTGGATTCCCAATACCTTACTCCCCCCGTTAGCCAACTTTGGCAATGTCATAATGATGACAGGTGATCCAGTTTTGCCAGGGGCTAAAGGAGGTTGCCATAAACAGCCTGTCAATCAGCAGTAACAGCACCTTCCTCTGAAGCTGCTCTTCCAGCACCTACTCGCACTGGGAAGGCACCTTCAGGTACAAGCACCAGTCAGGACCGCAATACCTCAAGGACCGCCTCTCCCCATATGACCCATCCCAAACTCACCATCTAAGGCCTTTCTTCGTGTGCCTCCTCCATGAGAGGTCAGCAACACGAGAACAGGGCCTTTTCTGCAGTGGCTCCCCGTTTGTGGAATGCTCTCCTCAGGGAGGCTCACCAGGCGCCTTCAGTATATATATTTTAGGTGCCAGTCAAAAACATTCCTCTTCTATCAGGCCTCTGGCTGATTAATATCCTACAGCCTTTTAAATGTATCTGTGGGAAGGCGGAGGGTTATTGTTTTGGCTTGGTTTGGTTTAATTGTTTACTTGTGTTTTATCTTGGATTTTATTCTGTGATCTGCCTCGAGATTTTCTGATGAAGACTGGTATATGAATTTAATGAATAAATGAATAAAATCATCTGTCACGGGGACCCCTTCAAAGTCCTTTTGGAGGAAGTGGCTTGAAGCAAAACAGCTTTCCCCAAACAGAGAAAATATGTCCTCTTTGCTACACTGAGTTTCCAATTATTAGCTTCCCACTCTAGTATCACTAACCACATGAGTAATCAGGGCTAGATACCTCTTCCCACGCCACCCCGAAACAGGAAAGGGGTGGCTTGTGGTATATAACCTTACTGCATTTTCTCTCAAAGTTAACAGGTTTGGCGGTTTCCATAGAGTTTAAAAGCCTGCCCAACCTGTTTAACCAGCAGCAACAGTGGGATAAATTGGGCGGGGAGCATGCTTACACGCAAATATACACACTATAGAAAGTGACGTCCTCCTCAAAAACAACTTTCAGTTCTGAAGAAGTCAGACAAAGTGACATTTTAAGGTGGGGGGGGGGAAGAAGTAGGGCTTGGCACTCACCTCCACACCGCACAGGAAATACATGATGCTGTTCTCCAGCTCCCCAAAATTCAAGAACTGCTGGGTGATTGGGGTCACCATTGTCTAGAGGAAGAAAACAAACGTGAGCATCCAGGAGCGTAGGGGAAACCAATGGTCACCTTTACGTTCCACCACCACACTAAACAGCCTCGGCCCAGTATACCTGAAGGAGTGTCTCCACCCCTATCGTTCAGCCCGGACACTGAGGTCCAGCTCCAGGGGCCTTCTGGCGGTTCCCTCCTTGCGAGAAGTGAGGTTACAGGGAACCAGGCAGAGGGCCTTCTCGGTGGTGGCGCCTGCCCTCCCATCAGATGTCAAGGAATTAAACAACTATTTGACTTTTAGAAGACATCTGAAGGCAGCCCTGTTTAGGGAAGTTTTTAATGTTTGATTTTTTATTGTATTTTTAATGTTCTGTTGGGAGCCACCCAGAGTGTCTGGGAAAACAAAGATGGGCAGGGCATAAATAATAAATTATTATTATTATATTATTATTATTATTATTATTATTATTATTATTATTATTATTGCTGCTGCTGCTGCTGCTGCTACTTAAGAGACTTGGAAATGGGGATCTGGGAGATGGCTTTCTCTGGGGCAGCTCCTAAACTGTGGCGTCCCCTTCCCCACACAGGTGTACTGTTATGCACTGAGCTGAATCCTAGAATAGGATCCAAAATGCAGCAGTCTGATTGGTCCGCAGGAGCCACCCAATCCAGCTCCAGGTGGAAGTGAATCAGCGACCTGATTGGCCTGCAAGAGCAGCCAATCAGGCTCCTGGATGAAGTGAATCCGCAACCTGATTGGCCTACAGGAGTAGCCCGGAATTAGCCAATCACATGGGGCCCATTGTGTAAATAATGTATATATAGCAGACGTTTTGGGGAAAGATTCATTCCTTGCTACTATGAGCTGAATAGAGAGCATGAAATTCACACTTGACTCCGAGTATATTTCATGTACCTAACATCTTCATTGTACAGCTCTCATCATTGCTGAAGATGCTCCTTTGGCCTTCAACGCCAATAGATTAGGACCAACCCTATTCTTTTGACTGCATGGCTTGGCACTAATTTTAATTTTGTGTTACAAATTGCTGCAAATGCAGCTGGGAGGATTTGAGGTGCAGGGCGGGGAACAAAACAAATACTAACAACAAAGACGTAATGGGAAATAATTGGCGCTTCCCAAAGGGATAAGTGGTGTGAGAACCAGCCAGGAAGGCAGAGGGGAAATCTAAACAATGAGCATGGGTGTGGCCAGGGATTTGCCTGAGCATGCAACACATCAAAAGTGTCACCTACCTCTAGGGCGGTTTGGTTGAAGAGCGTAATGAACTGGGCCGTCAGCAGAACCACCACTTCTTCCCTCAGGTACTCTGCAACGACAAATCTCGTTGAGGCACAAAAGAGCCAAAACAATGCTGGACGGGGCATTATTTCATTTCACTTTTAATCTGTATACCGCCTTTTTATATTACTATACCACAAGGTGGTTCACAAGCTGAAAAAACAACAAAGATCGCACACCTCACAATAATCTGATCCGATACCCAAAAAAAAGTCACAATAAAAACTTGACTTTAAAATAAACAACTAATATCAAATGAAACAATATTCAATCATCCATTAGAATATAATAGTTAACAGTGAAGTTAAATATCAGCAAGTAACAGTTTACACTTAACAATAAAGCATTGATAAACTGTAATAAAAAAATAGCGGCAAGTCACAATGCATGAAATACCATGAAACATACAAAGCGAGGTAAAAGGATCAAATTGAGAAACAAGGACTTGTAAAATTATTTTTTTAATAAATTTAACTTTAACCTTAACTTTGCCCCTGCCTGCCTCCCATTTTGTCCTTTCCTTGGAAGATGCTCTGTTCTCAAGGCCCTCTTCTGCCACAAGAGCTACGGTACTATGTCCCCATGGAAATTGGTTGGCTTGTTTTATGAGGTGGTGATGGGGGAAAGAGTTGAGGCAGCATCCTCCAACATGCCAACTGTCTAAACTTGCAGACCAGAAAAGGTAGGCTCAGCTCTAGCCTTCTCCATGGGCCTTCTTGTAGGGCAAGCTTTGCATCAGAGATGGAGAACTCCGGGTCCAGGGATCAGATGTGGCCATGGACCTGGGCCCGGGGCTCTCCTCCAAGCCATGTGTCTTGCTTTGTAATGTTTTATTACATTTTCATACATGCTGGAAGCCGCCCTGAGTGGCTGGGGCAACCCAGTCGATGTTGTGAATTATGTCCAAGCCAAGTGGCTCAAGCTGCAGGCTGGACTGGTATTACTTTTGCCTGTCACACAGACCCGTGAGAAAGTTGCTTTGTTATTTCCTGCTTGGAATGTTTACATTTACTGTACTGTTGTAATATGAGCTTTTGGGCTCTATCACTCTCCTTGCTTGTCCTGATGCTGGAAGGACGGCTAAATGGCAGCACCGTGTAAACGGGCTGGCAGCAGAGAATTTCTCTACACTATTACTTTGAATAAATAGATTAGCCTAACCAAATGGCTTGTGTGTGTTGTTCTTCAATCTGGGAACAATCACATATTACTGCGCCTCTGGACTCTCTGTAGCCGGGGATGTGCGCACACTGATGTGCTTTGGTTAGGGGCAGTCTCACAACTTGCCCCAGGCCGGGTATATCACAACAGTCAGATGGGCAAGGTACAAATACAGTGGTACCTCTGGTTAAGTACAGTCATACCCTGGGTTGTGAACACCCCGTTACGTATGTTCAGATTGCGCACTCCGCAAACCCGGAAGTGTAACACGGAGAGCGAACGGCGCGCAGACGCTTCTGCGCATGTCCGCGCGGTCCGTGGATGCGCAGAAGCGTTCTGCGCATGCACAGAAGCGCGAAATCTCACGCGTTCTCACGCATGCGCAAAAGCGCCGCCCGAGTTGCGCACAGTTCGGGGTGTAAACGGCACCCCGGAACGAATTACATGCACAACCCGGGGTATGACTGTACTTAATTCGTTCCGGAGGTCCGTTCTTAACCTGAAACTGTTCTTAACCTGAAGCACCACTTTAGCTAATGGGGCCTCCCACTGCCGCTGCGCAGCTAGAGCACAATTTCTGTTCTTATCCTGAAGCAAAGTTCTTAACCTGAAGCATTACCGGTATTTCTGGGTTAGCGGAGTTCTTAACCTGAAGCCTATGTAACCTGAGGTACCACTGTACTGTAAATTATTATTATTATTACTACTACTGCCACCTGCAGGGAGGGCAGAGAGAGGAGAATAGAAGCTACTGCAGTAAAAAAGCCCCACCCATTGCTCCTCCCACTTTTGCCTCTGGCCCCGCCCACCACTGCCATGTGGCCCCTGCCTTTGATGGCCCCATACCCACCACGGAAGAGAGCTCACCTGTCATGGAGCTGAAATTACAGGCGGGAGTCTTCTCCAAAGAGGCTTCTTCATCGGCCAAGTGCCCATTGGGCACATACCGACCCTCGTCACCCGACACAGCTTCCTGGTGCTCCGCGGAGGTGCTGCCGTAGTTGCTGCTCTCCGCTGCCTCCTCGTGTTGCACAAGAGGCTTCTCCTCCTCCTCTTCCACAGCATCCCGCACAGCCGCCACCGGGGCCTTGGAGGAGTGCTCCAACGGCGGCGGCAGCAGGTCATAGTACAGTGTTGCAACAATGATCTGCAGCAGAAGCCACACTATGCACATGAAGATCTGAAGGAGTGGACGAGAGAAAAGCCTGAGCATGAGTGCATCGCCCAGAGCGTTCATTCATTTATTTGTTAAATTTATGTGCTACCCTTCATCGGAGAATTACAGGGCGGTTTGCTACAACAACAAGTTTGCCCCCTTTTTTGCAATGTACACAGTATCTTTTTTTCTGTTTGGTTTTCTATTTCTTGTTTCTTCTTCTTCTGTGTACTTGTAATTCCGTACTTTTTATGGACTCAGCTACTTTAGTAAAGAAACAGCGATTTGAATGTGCTATAAACATGTAACACCAGATGGCGCCAGAGAGCAGGAAATTTTAAAACGCGATTTTCCATAGAGATTTTTTCCTTTTGTTATAACAATCTAGTTTCTGACTTATTTATAGCGTTCCCCCCCCCCCTGTGTCTGGATCCACCCTTTTTTCAATAATATATATATATATAGGACACAGGGACTTACAGCCAGCCTGCTGGATCAGGCCAATGGCCCATCTAGTCCAGCATCCTGTTCTCACAGCAGCTGACCTGATGCTTGTGGGAAACCACTGAGCAGGATTTGAGCACAAGAGCACTCTCCTCTCCTGCGGTTTCCAGCAACTGGGATTCTTCAGAAGCATGGCTGCCTCCAACTGTGGAAGCAGAGCATAGCCACTGTGACTAGGAGCCATCAATAGCCCTCTCCTCCTCCATGAATTTCTCTAATCCTCTCTTAAAGCCATCCAAGTTGGTGGTCATCACTGCTTCCTGCAGGACCGAGTGCCATAGTTTCAGCTATGTGCTGCATGAAGGCAGCAGAGAGCATTGTTGGCTGCTCGCTCTCCACCTTAGAGCAGATTTATGCCATGAGGTGCCACAGAAAGGCACTGGACATAGTGAAAGATCCATCGCATCCTGGTCACCGTCTCTTTGAACTTTTGCCATCGGGACGGAGATACAGGACGATGACAACAAGAACAAGCCGTCTTAGAAACAGCTTCTTCTCCAGAGCGACCGCGGCCTTGAATGGGAAGCCTGGACTTTGAAGTCATCTAATCTTACCTGTTATGTTTTATCATTGTATGGTTTTAATCAGTGTGTATGGTTTTAATCAGTGTTTTTGTAGTTGTTTTGTCTTTGCATGGAGTGCCCTATCTGGGTAGATAGAGCAGCCAAGTAATTTCGTTGTCGCCAAAGGGGACAATGACAATAAAATATATTCTATTCTATTCTATTCTAAGAACTAATTTCATTTATCCGCCCTGAATCTTCCCACATTCAGCTTCTTTGAATGTCCCCCAGTTCTAGTAAATTAAAAATAATTGATTTAAAAAAAAAATACAATTTTTAATTTTATTTATTTATTTTGACTGCGTCAGACCAACACAGCTACCCCAGTTCTAGTGTTAGGAGAGAGGAAGAAAAACGTCTCTGTATCCTCTTTCCCTATGCCACGTATAATTTTGCAAACTTCCAGCTAGAACATTAAGGAGAAAAGATACTGATAACTCGTTTGCTAACAGCTCTATTACAAACTGTGGTTTTAAAAGCCTTATTTATAGCCACATCAGAATAAATGCACTCGCTAAGTCTGGATTCTCAGAGGGGAAGCGGACCTGTTGGACTTAGCAGCTGTCTGGCGATTATTTTTGCACCTTATTTAATGACACAGTCGGCACATTCCATCCAAATATGATTTCATCTGGTGCTGTTTTTGATTATATGAGTCTTTGATCCCCTGTTTCTGTCTTATGTTGGAATACTGCCACTTTGCCTCTTTTGTACAAGCTATTTCTGATATTTTTTCCCCTTTATCTTTCATCTCTTTACTCGATACCTGACCGGGCTCAAATGCTTTTCTTTGAATTCAAATGTTGAATTCTCACAATGCTCTGTCAAGCCTTCTTATACATTGAATAAAATAATTATTAAAAAGTTGAATATTTGGGGGCGGGGGGGCTTATTCTTCCCCTCCAGCTCCCCCCATATCTACCACAAGGCATCAGAATATAAGAATATAAGAATATAGGAAGAGTCCGCTGGATCAGGCCAAAGGCCTATCTCAGCCAGCATCCTGTTCTCACAGTGGCCGGCCAGGTGCCCATACGGAAAGTCTTCAGGCAAGACCCAAATACAGAAGCAACTCTCCCCCTCCTGCGGTTTCCAGCTACCAGCATTCAGAAGCATTGCTCCAACCACAGTCAGACCATAACCATCCTGACTTTGCTTCAGTCTCTTCCAAAGACAAGTAACTACTCCCAAAGTTAGACTGGGTGCATTTGCACCAGAATTAGGTGGGAATAAGGTGGTAGATATGGGGGGAGCTGGAGAGGACGCGGGTGGCACTGTGGGTTAAACCACAGAGCCTAGGGCTTGCCAGTCAGAAGGTTGGCGGTTCGAATCCCCACAAAGGGGTGAGCTCCCGTTGCTCGGTCCCAGCTCCTGCCAGCCTAGCAGTTCGAAAGCACGTCAAAGTGCAAGTAGATAAATAGGTACCACTCTGGCGGGAAGGTAAACGGCGTTTCCGTGCGCTGCTCTGGTTCGCCAGAAGCGGCTTTGTCATGGTGGCCACATGACCCGGAAGCTGTACACTGGCTCCCTCGGCCAATAAAGCGAGATGAGCGCTGCAACCCCAGAGTTGTCCGCGACTGGACCTAATGATCAGGGGTCGCTTTACCTTTAAGGTGATGGGAACTGCACCACATTGGGACAACTTTGATACATTTAAATGATTCCACACACAGGAGAAGTCTAGTGTGCCAGGGACAACGGTTCCAACTTTAGTTGATTCGCCTGATTTTCGAAATGCAGGGACATCTTTCTTCTCTACCCTACCTGCAATCTGAAGTGGTGCTGCCCATCCTGCCCCATCCGCCAAACAGCCATGCGCAGGGGCTGCGCATCCTGTTTTGTCGCTTAAGGAGAAATGTGCCCCCCCTCCCAGGGCACCTCTCTTTACCTGCATTGCACAGCGGTTGCCCGCAAAGCGCTGGCAGCAGTGCCAACTTTGGGTGAGGTTTCCTTTGCAAGATCTCAGGCATTTCGTGAGATCCCACTGGAAGCCGGTGCTGCTGGAATGGGGGCAGGCAGCGAAGGCAAGGTGGGCACCACCCCTCAGGCTCCTGCTGCGGGAGCCTCATCCTGCCTCATCTGTGGGCCGGGCCTTGCACCATTGCGGAGAGGAGCTTGCCTCATCCATGGGATCAAATGCACCAGGCTGGATTATACATACAGTAGTTGCTAATAAAGTGCTTCTACTCACCCCAGGCGATGTGAACTTGTTGACCACGAAGGGCCCCACCTGGAAGTTACAGAGGCGCAGGAACAGGTTACAAGCCGGCCCTGGGGGGCAAACGTCACAAGTCAGGTGTCTGAAAGCAGCGTAGCAGCAACGTATAAAAGCTTAGAATCTTAGAACTCTTTGAGATGGAAGAGACCCTGATGACCATCTAGTGCAAAACCCTGCAAGGCAGGAATATGCCGCTGTCTCATACAGGAATCGAACCTGCAATTTTGGCGTTATCAGCACCACGCTCTAACCAACTGAGCCACGCAGGCTGCAACCTCCGTGTTCAGCTTGTTGCGGCATGACCTGCCCCACCCACTCACACACCATTCTCGGGAGCAGCAATCCTCTCAAGCAGAGGCGCAGGTTGCCGATGGACATTTGGCCGGCCGCTGTGAGACCAGGATACTGGCTGGGATGGACCACTGGCCTGACCAAGCAGGGTCTTTGTATGTTCTTTTACACCAGGCATCCCCAAACTCGGCCCTCCAGATGTTTTGGGACTACAACTCCCATCATCCCTAGCTAACAGGACCAGTGGTCAGGGATGATGGGAGTTGTAGTCCCAAAACAGCTGGAGGGCCAAGTTTGAGGGTGCCTGTTTTACACTTCTGGCTGTGGAAGAGGGGCTCCTCCTCTCCTCTGAAGCCAGATCAGAAACACAACTGCCTTTTAGAAGGTTGGAAACTTAGCTGCTTATTTGCAAGGCTGAGGCATATTACTGGGAGAAAGAGACTTTGTGCTAGCCACCAGACAATGGCTTTTTTTCACCTGCCTTGCCCAACCCTCCAGACCTAGGAGCCTTTCCCAGACCATGACTTAGGACAGTGATGGCTAACCTTGACACTCCAGATGTTTTGGAACTACAACTCCCATCATCCCTAGCTAACAGGACCAGTGGTCAGGGATGATGGGAGTTGTAGTTCCAAAACATCTGGAGTGTCAAGGTTAGCCATCACTGACTTAGGAACAGTAGAAGCAGCTGCGAAGAGAGGAGGAGAGTTCAGGGATTATTATTTAAAAAATAAAATACTTTTATACATTGTGTGTCTTTGCTTTTAAATTTGTATTGTTATTTTGTGCGCTGTTACTTTTATAGATTATAGTTTAGAAATTATTGATTGTAATTGTTAAGAGTGCGTTTCTGTTTAATTATTATTTGCCGATATTTAATTTTATTGTGTACAATTGTATTCTAATGGATGATTGAGTATTACTTTATTGGCTGTAACTTTTTTATTTTTAATATTACGTTTTCACGATGACATTTCTGTCCTGGATCACACTGCTATAAGGTGTGCAAACTTTGTTGTTTCTTCGGCTTGTGAGCCACCTTGTGTAGAGCAATACAGAAAGGCGGTATACAAATTAAAAGTGAAATGAAATAAAATACTGCTTTTCCATGCAGAGGCACTTGCGACATCATCCTATCAAGGAACCGGGTCTACAAACAAGCCCAAATAAGTCTTCATTTGTATTGCACCTTTTTTTAAAAAAAACAACCTCCAGCTTTCTCCCTCTCTGTGTGTGCATTTCAAACTGCAACAATTGCACTGCAACTTTAATCCTCTGAAGCTTCCACACTGTTTTGCAATAATAAATAAATTGTTCCTCGTTAAGCAGGGAAGGGCTGAGGATTATGTCTCCCGCTTGCTCCATATGAAACAAAGCAAGCATGTTATGCCATACCAAGCAGTTAACCTGCATGTTCTTGTTCTTCAAAGCATCAGAAGAGAACTGCTGGATCAGCTTAAATAACTATCCGTCCCAGTATCCTGCTCTCACCGTGGCCAGCCACATGCCGATGAGAAGCGCACAAACAGGACCTGAGAGCAAGAGAACTCTCCGCACATGTGAATTCCCGCAACTAGGATTCAGAGTCATGCTGCCCCTGACAGCAGAGACAGAGATCTGCCACTGTAGACATTAACCCTTGATAGTCGCATCCTCCGCGTGTTCCAACTTCTCCGCGGCAATTGCAGACTAAACAAATGGTCTTGATTGGAAAACTGGTCCACAAATGGACTGATCTCTACCTTTGCTTTCCACCTGAGTCCCCACAAACATACAGGGAGGTAATAACAGAAAGCCTCGAAGGGGGGGTGGGGGTGGAATGCATAGCCAGGGCAGGATGAAGACCTTTAGAGGACCTGAGCACTTAAAAGGTTTTGGTGCCCCCAAACATATCTAATTCAAAATATAAATAAAGAAGAAGAAGACAAAGAAGACGAAGAAGAAGAAGAAGAAGAAGAAGAAGAAGAAGAGGAGGAGGAGTTTGGATTTGATATCCCGTTTTATCACTACCCGAAGGAGTCTCAAAGCGGCTAACATTCTCCTTTCCCTTCTTCCCCCACAACAAACACTCTGTGAGGTGAGTGGGGCTGAGAGACTT
This sequence comes from Darevskia mixta, assembly GCA_034641385.1. Taxonomy (NCBI): domain Eukaryota; kingdom Metazoa; phylum Chordata; class Lepidosauria; order Squamata; family Lacertidae; genus Darevskia; species Darevskia mixta. Next base: position 2,668,443 of record JAWWNH010000091.1, on the reverse strand, counting down.
GAGAGAAGTGTGACTAGCCCAAGGTCACCCAGCAGCTGCATGTGGAGGAGCGGGGAATCGAACCCGGTTCACCAGATTACAAGTCCACCACTCTTAACCACTACACCACACTGGCACCACAGAACAAAAACCACAGAACAAAATTTGATTTGTCAAAATGAAACAAAACCCACAGCAAAATGGGAAATGATGTTTGGCTTTGTGTACTTCCACCTTATTTATATTTGGGGTAAAATTCTCCTCCTTTTTCTAATTGGTCAGATCCTCAAAACTAATCTTACATAACACACCTGCTTCTACACTTAGTAGAGATAAGGCACCCAGCCTGTATTGTTGCATAGTTGTTCTGTTGGTATTTTTAATAGACTTCCACTGAGAAAATGAACGCTCAGCTGAGCAATTTGTAGCCATCAATGTTAAAAACCCGGCAATGGGAAAATTTCTATGGTGCCCCCCCTTCCCTTGGTGCCCTAAGCATGCGCTTATTTTGCTTAATGGTTAACCCAGCCCTTTTCAAAGCAGACAGGAATATACTGAGGGTTAGAAGAAGAAGAAGAAGAAGAAGAAGAAGAAGAAGAAGAAGAGGAGGAGGAGGAGTTTGGATTTGATATCCCGCTTTATCACTACCCAAAGGAGTCTCAAAGCGGCTAACATTCTCCTTTCCCTTCCTCCCCCACAACAAACACTCTGTGAGGAGGTGAGTGGGGCTGAGAGACTTCAAAGAAGTGTGACTAGCCCAGCAGCTGCATGTGGAGGAGCGGAGATGCGAACCCTGTTCACCAGATTACGAGTCTACTGTTCTTAACCACTATACCACACTGGGGTAGAGGGGTGGGGCAGAGGAAATCAGCCTTACCGATGAGTAGCCCGACCTGCCGGCATGCCATGACAGCCGCAAACACCGTGGCACGCTCCTGGGACGTGGTGGTTCGGGTGAGGTAGCCAAAGATGGATGCTCCTGCTCCCGTGCCCACACCTGCAGGGGAGGGCCAAGCACAAAGAGTCAGAGGGAGGGAGGGGGGACAGAGGCCAGAGGCTATCCTGGCTGTAAGGCCTGGAAGACCTGCTCCCTGCCTTGCAGAACTTTTTCCACCTGGCCTGGGAAGGCATGTCCCAGACTGACTCCAACTACAAAAAAACTAAGGCTGCTGAACAGACTCTTAGGCTGGGGTAGTGTTTGGGTGTGGGAGCCAGTCGTGGCTGTTAATTTTTGCATCTTTATTTTTAGATCTTATTGTGACTTGTGGGTAAATCATTATCAGATTGGTTGTGTACTTTTTGATGCGTTTCATTTATCGTTTATGACTGCTTTTGTTCTGCAGTGGTACCTTGGTTGTCAACTTAATCTGTTCCAGGAGTCCGATCGACTCTTGGAACGGTTCAAAAACCAAGGCATGGCTTCCGATTGGCTGCAGGAGCTTCCTGCACTCAATCGGAAGTCGCAGAAGCCGTGTCGGGCGTTCGGCTTCCAAAAAACGTTCACAAACCGGAACACCCACTTCTGGGTTTGCGGCGTTCAGGAGCCGATTTGTTTGACAACTAAGCCATTCAACAGCCAAGTTACCACTGTATTTGTAATTACACAAATTTCTTCATGTTGTAAGACGCCCTGAGTATAGTTCTAAGTATGGAAAGGTGGCATACAGATAAAATGATGTGTGCATGTATGACAAATCCATCGCTAAACCACGGGGTGGGGAGCTACTTTTGGCCCGCAGGCCGGGTTCAAGTGCAGGAAACCTTTGGGAGGGTGCATTCCAACAGTGGGTGGGGCTCTAGGTGGAAGTGGGAGGGGCAAAATGCAAAGCAAAACAAGGAATGCAAAATTCCCCTCCAGCAGTATCCATTTTAAATGGGGGGGGAGGTAATAAAAATAAAGGAATACTCTTTCCCTCCCCATTAAAGGTAAAGGGACCCCTGACCATTAGGTCCAGTCGTGTCCGACTCTGGGGTTGCGTCGCTCATCTCGCTTTACTGGCCGAGAGCCGGCGTACAGCTTCCGGGTCATGTGGCCAGCATGACAAAGCCGCTTCTGGCGAACCAGAGCAGCGCACGGAAACGCCGTTTACCTTCCCGCCAGAGTTGTTCCTATTTATCTACTTGCACTTTGATGTGCTTTCGAACTGCTAGGTGGGCAGGAGCTGGGATCAAGCAACGGGAGCTCACCCCGTCGCAGGGATTCGAACCGCTGACCTTCTGATCAACAAGCCCTAGGTTCTGTGGTTTAACCCACAGCGCCACCTGGGTCCCTTTCCCTCCCCATTAGACAACAACAACAAAAATACATTCCCACCCCAATTTCTTTTTAGAAAAGAGGAGAAAAAATGCTTTTCTCTAAGACCCACCACCCAAGTGCAACTATTATTCAAAAAAATCTCACATGCGCAAACATAAACACACCCTCCACTCCAGGACTTACCTGCCACCAGCCGACCACTCAGAAGCATCCATTTGGAACCACCGACAAAGTACATGAAGTTCCCTGGAAGCAGAAGACACAGGAAAGACAAGCATGAGTTGCAGAGGAAACCAGGCTAAATGAATCAACTTGCTCTACAGAAAGCAACTTTCTCCCCAATATAGCAATCCACTAGAAAGCAGGGCACAATTAGAGTCTACACGCCCTTTTTCCTGGGATCTCCCTCTTTTTGCAGGTGGGATTCAACCACATGCTGGTCGATTCAGCTTGCGTGGTTAGGGTGGGCTTTGCGCTCTTGTGCAACAAACCCACTTCCCCCCAAAGGATACTTTTTGCTGTAAGGAAAGTGATGGGGGAAATGAGCTGGAAAGTGCAAGACGCAACCATCACTTGGCAAGTCGCCTGGAAGAGATCTGACATTTTAAGTCCCTTAACATAAGGCGAGCCTGCTGGATCAGGCCAGTGGCCCATCTAGTCCAGCATCCTGTTCTCACAGTGGCCAACCAGGTGCCTATGGGAAACCCACAAGCAAGACCCAAGCACAAGAGCCCTCTCCAAAGAGCCAGTGTGGTGTAGTGGTTAAGAGCGGTAGACTCATAATCTGGTGAACCAGGTTCGTGTCCCCACTCCTCCATATGCAGCTGCTGGGTGACCTTGGGCTAGTCACACTTCTCTGAAGTCTCTCAGCCTCACTCATCTCACAGAGTGTTTGTTGTGGGGGAGGAAGGGAAAGGAGAATGTGAGCCGCTTTGAGACTCCTTCGGGTAGCGATAAAGTGGGATATCAAATCCAAACTCCTCCTCTTCTTTTTCTTCTTCTCCTCCTTCTTCTCCTCTCTTGTGGTTTCCAGCAAAGTTTTGCTGCCACTTACCGTGGGGGGCTAAGGGACTCAGGTGGCGCTGTGGGTTAAACCACAGAGCCTAGGGCTTGCTGATCAGAAGGTCGGCGGTTCGAATCCCTGTGATGGGGTGAGCTGCCGTTGCTCGGTCCCAGCTCCTGCCCACCTAGCAGTTCGAAAGCATGACAAAGTGCAAGTAGATAAATGGGAACCGCTCCGGCGGGAAGGTAAACGGTGTTTCCGTGCGCTGCTCTGGTTTGCCAGAAGCGGCTTTGTCATGCTGGCCACATGACCCGGAAGCTGTACGCCGGCTCTCGGCCAATAAAGCGAGATGAGCACCGCAACCCCAGAGTCGGACATGACTGGAACTAATGGTCAGGGGTCCCTTTACCTTTACTTTACCGTGGGGGGCTGGAGTCTCACCTGCCTGCTTTGACCCCAAACACAACCACTGCCTCTGCCACCACCACTCTCAATGCATCCCCACTTACCTGCTATCTGAAACAAGTTGGCGAAGAGGATGATGGCCTTGGTTTTATGGGTACGGTCAGACCAATATCCAAACAGCGGGCCTGTGATCAGCCCGGCAAAGCTAAAGGCAGAGATGCCCAGGCCCAGGAAGTATGGCTCAGCATTGAGAGTTTGCAGGTAAGCCCAGAGGGTTGGCAGGATCACAGCTGCGGAGAGGTGAACAAAGATACTCCAGTAAATAGACAGTATCAAAAAGAGCATCCATCAGAAGTGGCTTCCAGAAAATATTATTATTAATATTATTATTGCTGCTATTTAAATTTGTATACCCGCAGGTCTCAGGGCAGTTACCGGTACATCATAAAAATACATAATAAAAATAAATACAAAAACAGCCCAATCACCCCCAACACATTTTAAAAGGACATTGGATGTCAGTCAGCCAAAGGCCTGGTTAAAGAGGAATGTTTTTGCCTGGCGCCTAAAGGTGTATAATGAAGGCGTCAGGTGAACTTCCCTGGGGAGAGCATTCCACAGACGGGGAGCCACTGCAGAGAAGGCCCCGTTCTCATGTTGCCACCCTCCGGACCTCTCGAGGAGGAAACAGACAAAGAAGGGGCTCAGAAGATGATCTCAGCGTCCGGTTCAGATTTCTATCCCACTGTATCCCAAGGTCTTGGGACAACTTACTATCAAGGCTATGCAGATCCTGCATTTACAGCGACATGAATTTTTGCCACCCATATAATTTGCAGAGAATGGCTAATTTCATGAGTCAAAACAGTGCCAAAATTTTGCCCCTTCCCCAACCCCAATGTTCATTCTCCTCTTTTGTTTCCAAACTCTGACCACCTTCAGGACTAGAAACATGTTTTTTTTAAAAAAACAAAAACAGAGAGGATGCTGGTACGAAAATATGTTACTTAATGCTGTGGGTGCAGCCTTTGTTACAACATGTGCTTCTCGTTTTTTTAAATTCTCAAAACCCTGGGAAGCAACCTATTGGTTGTATTGTTACATCTGCATCCCACACTTGAACACCCAAGCAGCATTTGCTGCAAGAAGAGCGCAAGGCAGGTTGCGGGTTCAATCCCTACTGGCATTTCCAAGTAGGGCTGGGGAAGATTCAATTCCTGGAACCCTGGAGTTTCACTGCCAGTCAGTGCAGACAAGACTGAACTAGATGGGCCAACGGTCTGACATCATACAAGGCAGCTTCCCGTATTCTTATGCAAAACCAGAGCTCAGCTGGATCAGGCCACAGGTCCAACTGGTTGACCCATTCTGCTGCCCACAGTGGCAAGCAGGGCTTGAAAGCAACAGTCCTCTGCCATTATTGCTCCCCAACCAATGGCTTTCCATGTGGCAGGCTGCCTCTACTCCTGAATACATCATGGTGGCTAGGAGTCATTAATATCAGGAGTGACACCGTGCAAGCTGGAGTTATTTATTAGCAAGAAACTGATCTAGACAGACTGGGCGGAGTGTCAGGCCTCATGAGCACAGCAGCTCCTCCCTTGCTTGCCATACGTCAGGAAAATTCCTGCTGTTCTGGTTTCTGGGTGTAAAAATGGCATGGGGGGAATTTTGCTGAATTGGCAAAACGTTAAGGAAAACCTGGATGTATGGCAACGTGATGGAAAAAGCAGCTCAAAAAGCTTAAAATCACTACTTTGGGGTTAGGTTGACCCCCCCAAAAAGCTCAACAATTTTGGGTCTTCCTATTAAAAAAGGCTTAACATAACCCATGGATCAGTTGCTGAGACTGAAAGTCCCCACCTCCCCTCCCCTCCAGGGCTTTTCCCAAGCAATAGGAGACTGTGCCTGTGTGAAGCTAACTTCTCCGCCCTTTTCATGACTCTTCTGGTTCTGGGAGGTGGGAGGACAGCATGTCGCAACAGGAGGGGGAGACACCCAGGACTCTTCAACCGGTCTCATCTCTACCTCTTAGCCTCCCTCCTCTCTTGCTTCAGCTTCTGCCTCTGATTGTGGACTTCTCTGTCACAGACTCTCCCAGCTCATTAAGTCTTTGACTGGATGTTCATGAGTTCAAGTCTTATGGGTGGAGGTGTTTGGTTGGTTGGTTGGTGTTGTTCTTGGTTTTATTATTTTTGTGTGTGTGTGTTTATCTTGTATTTTTACAAGATAAATCTGTCATGGGTGCTTTAGCTGAGATCCCTGCATTGCAGGGGGTTGGACTAGATGACCCTTGGGTCCCTTCCAACTCTTAAGATTCTATGATTCTAAGTGATGAGCATGGCAAAATACTTCTAGTCACTTCCTCCCACCTATCTGGGGATGGCAGAAGCAGGTAGTTCAGAGGTAAAGAATTGCACCTTCTCAGACTTAACCACGCAATTCATTTGATTATCAGCAGGCCAGGATCTCTTCAAGGCAGGCATGCTGAACAACTGGCAGAGGCACAAAAACCTCAAGACACCCAATGTGCATTCCTGGAACATGCAATAAAGATGTGAATCTCTACGAAACCTGCATTGGATCAGAGGATCGTGCCAGGGGAGGCTCCCAAGCAAACTGGACTTCCTCCATCACCTTTCTGGAGGACCTCTTGGCCAGATAGCGCAGAACAGCCTCCCTTTCCCCTTTGTAGGGTGTGGGTGTGTGTTTAGCTTATAAGCACCAGAGCAGGGACTGTTTTGTTTTGCTTGAATGCAAGTCACTCCTGGAGCCTTTTTCGACTGGTGACCTGGGTACCAGAGCTCTAAAGGCGTAATAAAAATAATAATAAACACCAGCATGATGGGGCCAACTTCAACTAAAATGGTATGTGTGTGTGTCATAGGAGCCAACTCCTAGGAGCTTCCCTCCCCCCCCCGTAAAAATATTTGAGGGGGGTGCCCCTCATGTTGATGGGATGGGCATTGCCATTCAAATAGTGTGTGTGCCGCATCCTAGGACAGATTACATGGGGTGGGGCTTACCTGCCCCCCCTATTTTATTCAAGTTGGCACCCCTGGTGTGTGTAGATATGTGTGTGAGAGAGAGGGGGGGAGATCAAGCTACATATAAAATTGTGGGGTACCGAATCTAATAATACACACACAAATAACACCAGCATGTTGAGACCAGCCTCAACAAATACAGCGTATATATGTAGGTGTGTAGGGGGGGGTGTGATGAAGCTATATATAATATTGTCAACTCTGTATCCAGGGTCCAAACACTCCCCTGGTACTCCCCCCCCCCCCCACTTTGCCGATGCCCATCCCATGCCCAGGGAAGCTCACCATATTCAATCCCTCCCGACAGGAAAAGGAGGCCAATGGTGAGGTTGGTCCATTTCTTCTTCCGCTGCACATCCATAGACACCTGGCGTTGGGTTCTCCCCGGGGACAGAGGCGACCCGTCGAAGGGGCGTGCTGGGGCCGAGGTCTCCTTCCTCTCTCCGGAGAGCTCAAAGGGCAGCTGGAGGCGGCGGCGGTGCCATCTCCCTCCTCCTAACCCTCACCATTCTCCCTGCCGCAGCAGCAGCGCTCCTTCCTCTCCAGCCCTTTTTACGCACACGCCCATCCAGGCGCCCCTTCGGCGCTCTCCCTCTCGCAGACCGCAACCTGCGCGTCGCTGCAGCTGTTTTGCCCGGCCAAGGCAGCTGCAGCCTGGAGAAAGTTTATTGAATGATCGGCGAGCGGGCGGGACGAGCGCGCGCAGCAGCCAATGGAGAGCGCATCCTCGTCCCCCAGCCTACCCGGCTTTCTCGCCCTCCTGCTGCTAACCTGGTATCGGGAAGGAAAGGCGCCGGGCAGCCAATGGGAGCGCGCCTCCTCATAGACACATGCAAAGCATCCCTAAGTCACCTGGCCGAGAGCTCTCGCCATTCGTGCAGGAGGCAGGTCGGGCGCCTCGCTGTATTTCCTTAGCCTTGTTGTCCGCCAGATTTTACGCACACGCGTCTTTGGAACGTAGGGAACTGCCTTACACTGAGTGGCGCGTCTGGCGCAGGGTTGTCTTCTGGCCAGAGGCTCTGCAGGATTGCAAGGCAGGGAGCGAGTCCCATCCTTACCTTTAGATACCGCCCTCAGGATTGGAACCTGGTGCCTGCGCTCTGCCGCTCAGCTACGACCCAGCAATGCTGGGAAGGGCTTCACCGGCTGAATTTCTGCATTTTGCCGCTGCTCTAAAACGCACAGGAAACCCACCCAGAACAGCAGTCTGGTAGCTCCTCTGAACAGCACATAGAATCATAGAGTTGTTAGGGACCCCCAGCGTCATCTAGTCCAACCCCCTGCAATGCAGGAATCTCAGCTAAAACACCCATGACAGATGGCCATCCATGACGTGAAGGAGTACTATACAAGGTTGCACTTGGCAGTTGTTGTTTTTCTTCCCCTTGTGACATTTAAGCTGCAGCATCGAGGTGGAAGAAATTCAACAGGTGGTGCTTCTGCCGGCATGCAGATTCAGTGATGGGTAGAGCTTCACCAGTTGGGTTTGTGGTAGCCACTACATAAGCCAATAGCTTAGCAGTCCTACCTGAAATAAGACTTTTAGAAGACATCTGACGGCAGCTTTTAATGTTTAATAGACTACTGTATTGTGTTTTAATATTCTGTTGGAAGCCGCCCTGAGTGGCTGGGTAAAGGTAAAGGGACCCCTGACCATTAGGTCCAGTCGTGACCGACTCTGGGGTTGCGGCACTCATCTTGCATTATTAGCCGAGGGAGCCGGCATACAGCTTCCAGGTCATGTGGCCAGCATGACTAAGCCGCTTCTGGTGAACCAGAGCAGTGCCTGGAAACGCCGTTTACCTTCCCGCTGCAGCGGTATCTATTTATCTACTTGCACTTTGACGTGCTTTCGACCTGCTAGGTTGGCAGGAGCAGGTGTTGAGCAACGGGAGCTCACCCCGTCGCGGGGATTCGAACCGCCGACCTTCTGATCAGCAAGCCCTGGGCTCAGTGGTTTAACCCACAGTGCCACCTGCGTCCTGGGCGTGGTATAAATAGTAAATTATTATTATTATTATTATTATTATTATTATTACTATTAGTCAGCAGCTTGATTTACTGGCTTGGCTGTGCAAATACACACACCGTACATTATTTATCTCAACTTGCGTATTTATTCATATCAAAAGTAAAAGTAAAACTGACTATCAAACATACAAAACAATATTAAGGTCAATGCAGTAATAAATCAATCCAATAATAATCAAGTCCTTAGTACAACATACTATGCAGTTAGAGTCCCAAGGCAGATCGTACTGAATTTGAAGATGGTTGTTGTAGATATACCAATCCAAAAAAGTGTAGGAGTCATTGTCTTAAAGAGCACACAACGTACTAAATCGTCTAGAGAAAAGGAGTGGCGTTTTCCACTCTCTGCTGTTGTTGTTGTTCAGTCGTTCAGTCGTGTCCAACTCTTCGTGACCCCATGGACCAGAGCACGCCAGGCACACCTATCCTTCACTGCCTCTCGCAGTTTGGCCAAACTCATGTTAGTAGCTTCGAGAACACTGTCCAACCATCTCATCCTCTGTCGTCCCCTTCTCCTTGTGCCCTCAATCTTTCCCAACATCAGGGTCCTTTCTAGGGAGTCTTCTCTTCTCATGAGGTGGCCAAAGTACTGGAGCCTTAGCCTCAGGATCTGTCCTTCTAGTGAGCACTCAGGGCTGATTTCTTTAAGAATGGATAGGTTTGATCTTCTTGCAGTCCATGGGACTCTCAAGAGTCTCCTCCAGCACCATAATTCAAAAGCATCAATTCTTCGGCGATCAGCCTTCTTTATGGTCCAGCTCTCTGCTGTAAGTCGTGTCAAATAAAACATGTGAAGATGTCGTTGTCTAGACGATGTCTTGACCAGTGCATGAAGCACTAAATAATTTTGCGGTAGGGAGTAGGTTCACCACTCCCAACAGGAGACAAGGTTATCCAGATTAAATCCCTGTTTCGCCTAGTAGGCTTCATCAGTGACGAATAAACTGCGTGTGTATAAGACAACATAAATCAATATTAATCAATATCCTAGCTTTGTGTACAAGTTAAGCAACCAATAAATGAGAACTTAATATACATATATACATATACATACCATTCCATTCTCAGATACAGATACAGATCAACAGAAGCTTACATCACGATTCTCAAAAGTAATGAGTTTGAACAGCAATACCAAGTTCACTAGAACTATATAAGGGTGTCTCAATATTAGTCACAGTTGTAGACAATTAGGCTTTCCTGTAAAGACTTAAAGGGGACATTCCGATATACATATAGAGACGGGGAGGGGGATCGAAGATCAGAAATTAAATCCATATCAAACCTGAAAAAAATTAGCCAATTTGACTCTCAGCTTTACAACAGTAGGGTTTTTTAAGGATAGTTCACAGAAAACAATTGTAGTCTACATCGGTGGTATTCCGCTTTTCAGACCAGAATCGATCTGTTTAAATTAAGTCGTCTAATTAAATTAAGGGAATGTTTTGGTAACTCGCAATGGACACGGGACCCCTTTAAGAAGTAAACCACCTACACTCCTGCATCCCAGAACCCTTTTATAAAAACCTTCAAACATTTGGTTCTTCGGGACTTGAGTATTAGAGAGAAACAATTAAAAAACTATAGCCCACATAATTTAAGCAAAAAGGACTCAGATATTTTGAATGGCCTTATTTCTGATCATAATTTAATTATAAAACCAGCGGACAAAGGAGGAGCAATAGTGCTGTAAAATAAGATTGACTATGTGAAAGAAGCAGAAAAACAATTAAGCAACACTAACTTCTATTTACGGATTCCCGGGGATCCCACCATGGTGGTTAAGAATAAATTAAACACTATCTTGCATGAGGCGGTCTCCTTAGGCTATATTAAGGACTCGGTAGCTGAATTTCTAAGCCCAGAATATAGTAGAATACCGATCTTCTACACTCTTCCTAAAATACATAAAGGTGTTATTTAGTGCTTCATGCACTGGTCAAGACATCGTCTAGACAACGACATCTTCACATGTTTTATTTGACACGACTTACAGCAGAGAGTGGAAAATGCCACTCCTTTTCTCTAGACGATTTAGTACGTTGTGTGCTCTTTAAGACAACGACTCCTACACTTTTTTGGATTGGTATATCTACAACAATCATCTTCAAATTCAGTACGATCTGCCTTGGGACTTTAACTGCATAGTATGTTGTACTAAGGACTTGATTATTATTGGATTGATTTATTACTGCATTGACCTTAATATTGTTTTGTATGTTTGATAGTCAGTTTTACTTTTACTTTTGATATGAATAAATACGCAAGTTGAGATAAATAATGTAAAGGAGATAGCAGCTTCAGCCTGTTACGTTTGTGGTGTATGATATATGTGTGATACGTAACATTTGGTTCATTGATGTTTTGATATGTGCAAATACACAAGCAATACTTGAATGCGTTTGGAAGAACATGTCTCCCCAAGGGTGTTCCTCTGATGAAGAAAGACTTGGACCAGCTCAGTAACTTTTGCTGCCTGAGGCAAGATGGCACCCTCCACCAAGGTGCATACAGAAACCAACGGGACTGACAGGTGAATCATACTCCAGTTCTGGTAAAAGGACAATTTCTTGCACTGCACTTGAGGGCAGCAAGTTGGCACAGGGGGTACAAAGCAGGCCACGGGGCTCTCACTGCTCTGTTCCGTCCCCACCCCTCAGTATCTGCCGCCTGAGGCAGCTGCCTCCCTTGCCTCATCATAGGGCCAGCCCTGAGAAAGACCACCAGCCACACATTGCAGCTTGCCAAGGGCAATTGCTGCCTGGAAGCAAGACCAGAAAGCTTATCAAGTCCCCTGGTGAGCTACCTGCTGAAGTGTGGGATACATATTATTACTAGTATTAATTGTAATAAGGACATAATATATGGTCAGTCGGCTGCATGGTGCTGAGTCATGAGGGGTACAAAGAATCTGGGGCGGGGGGGGGGCTTAAGTGCTATGTTAAATTGACCAACTACAAAGAAGTTGCCACTCTGAGTAGTGGCATTTCTGTCTATTATGATGCTAATAAAATAGCATCCGCTATTTGTGCTAATACCTTGCCCGCCTACAGAGCCAGTACGGCCACAAGCGGGGGGGAAAAACATTTCCGATTTACAACGCTGCCTCCACTAACATAACAGCCAAGGCGGGGGGGGGGGGGACTACGTCACCCACAACGCCTGCCTACCTCCATTTCAGATGACGGCCGTTGCACCTGCAGAGCCAGCAAAACATATATAATTTCTGACATTTCCTGGCCTCTCAGGACGCCCGTAAACGAAACAACCAGCATTTTTGTCAGCACTCAAAGCGTTTAAATAGCAGCTACGGCCACCGCCACCTCCAGCAGCTTGCTGATCCACACACACAAACACAAAAAAACCTCAAGCGGCTAGGCAGCAAGAAAAAGTGTTGGTAAGCACACACTTCATCTTTGGCTATGCACCTCCCTTGTCCCTATCACAAAATCAGCCACAGCAACACGTGGCCGGGCCAGCTAGTGATGCTAATAAAATAGGTGGCGCTTTTAGAGGCAGGATAAAATCTTGGAAACCAGAACTGGTCCAATCCTGTGCAGATGGAATGGGAAAAGCCGCAGCAACGCAAGAGAGGAATAAACCGCTCAACTCCCACAATACCATTGGCTCGACAACTGAAATTATTTCAAAGAGCAGCTGCCAATGTACTACTGATCCAGGCAATGTAAAGGAAATACTTCAATTAATATGCAGTTAATAATTCTCAAACACTCGTATGCTTCGTTGAATATTCAATGGCAGCATTTAAAACTCTCTCTCTCTCTCTCTCTATATATATATACGGCCCTGTGATCCTCAGACAAAGGGTGGCGTGGAAATTTAATAAATAAAATAAAATAACCACACGGTGCACCTTAATACTTAAAATTTATGTAAGTTAAAGGTTTTTTTTAAAAAAAAAACGCAGGATGAAAAAATATATAAATGAGATAAAATGCATTTAAAACAGGGTGATATACATACACAGATAATATACATATACTCTACACCCACAAATATATATTTATTCCTCCTGCCCCGCCCCCTCCCTTTATTGCAGGTTTAAAGGTCGGGATCTTTTTTTGCCCTCTTTCGGGCTTCAAAGCAGACTTGTGCGCGTGCGCACCTGAGGGACGCCGGCTGAGGGACTTCCCCACCCGCTGCCGCCCTTTCCCCGCCACCCGTCTGCTGCCCTGTTCCAACATGTCCGCTTGAGCCTCGGGCTGCTGACGTCATCCTCAGGCGCCCGCGCCGGAAGCGAAGGGAGGAGAGCGGAGCTCCATGCACACCGCGAGCGGCGCGCGTGGCTACATAGCAGGTCGGGAGCCCCCAGCTCCGGCTCTCCCGCTCCTCCCGCGTTGCCATGGCCGGCATCCTCTTCGAGGACATCTTCGACGTGAAGGACATCGACCCCGAGGGCAAGAAGTTCGACAGGGGTGAGAGGCAGGCGCTCGTCTTCCAACCCCGGGGGCCACAGTGGTGCTTCTCCTGCCGGGGGTGGGCTGGATGGCCTTTGGAGGACCCCCTTTCATTCATCCCGTGAACCTATCCTTCCCCGTTTCTGCCTGCCCACCCTGATCCTGGACACGAAACCAACCAGAGTGGCTGGGGAGACCCTGCCAGATGGGCGGGGTACAAATATTATTATTATTATTATTATTTTATTTTTATTATCCTTGCTTCCCTGCCCACCTGCATGTAGGCTGGTCGATTTATCTAAGCCCGCAGCATAAGCAATGTGTGTGTGATGGATCGCACCCAAAGCCAAAGGCATAATAGCTGAAACCCAATGGGTGCAATGGCGGATAGGATTGCCCCCTTTAAAAAATTTTTTTGCCTTGGGTACAGCTGAACAGACACAAGTTAAATGTGCCTAAGTTGCAGACTTTTTGCATTTGCGTGTGCTGTGTACCCTTTCATTTCCCCCTCCAAGGCTCTTTGAGGTGGAGTGTACTTGGTTTCTTTCTCTCCCTTCCCCTCACCCCCAGTTCCCCCCTCCCACTTTACCCTTGCAAACAACCCTGTGAGGCGGGTTATGATAGCGGCTCTGAGCTTTATGGTTGACGGGGAATTCAAATCTGAATCCACACACCCCTCCCCAGCATCCTATTTATTTATGTATGTATTTATTTCTATTGAATGGGCACAGAAGTCCCTCTCCGCCTTAGGGTCAAACTTCTCTTCAGGGGATTTTTGAATTGGTTTTTTTAAACTGTTTTAACTGTTTGCAAATCTCCCCGAGACACATAGAAAAGGTGCTTTGTAGATACACCATACATTAAATACAATCTCAAAGCAGTTTGGAAATAAAAACCATTTCATATTTGTATTATAAGCCATTTCAAATCCAGCGCAGCTACATAACCGGTACTAGCCCAACACTCTTTAAAAGTTAGAGTCGAGCCACTAATTTTATCTCTGCCTTCATTAAATAAATAAACAAAGGCTGCCAGTGTGCTGCAGTTCCAGGGTACGTCTATAGTGGTGATGATTACTGTTACTAGCAGTAGTAATAGTGCTATTTCTACTATTACTACTACAATGCCTAAGTTTACTAAGTCTACAGGTGCAGTAGGGCTTGAATTTATGAAGCAAGAGTGATGGGGAAGGATCTCTTAACAGTTCAGATACTAATAACCATGGCAACAAGAGAGAATGCGGCCCTGGTGTTGTGGTGAGAGCTTCTGATTACAAATTGAGAGACCCAAGTTCAAATCACTGCTTGTCTCACTTTGGTGACCCTCCATTTCAAAACCCCTTCAGATCTTGGCTCAAAATCTTTACAGCTTTAGGTCCCTTTCCCTTTGATCTCTGAGCCAGGGTTTCAACAGATATTTTGTATTTAAATGCGCAACCTTTCATCCTTCTCCCTGGCTCCACAAAACTGAGTCTGGAGTGACTTGGCATTCTAGCAGAAGTGGAGGTGGGGTCTGCCTTCTATGCCTCTATCCCCTAATAACTTGACACCCAGATTTGTTTCCCCCCCAGTCTCTCGGCTGCATTGTGAGAGCGAGTCTTTCAAGATGGATTTGATCCTGGATGTGAACATACAGATCTACCCTGTCGATCTTGGTAAGTGAGTGCAGTCAGGGGCCTTGCCTGGCAGTGTTTCTCTGACCCAGAGCTAGTTAAAACTTTTTTAGCCCATGGATCATTTTCCCTGCACACCCACCTACCCCATCAGTACATACCAGCAGTGGATGTGTCCATAGCAAAAGCAGGCATGGCCATCCCGCACTCACAAACACAGACCAAACACTCATCACACTTACGCATTCCCATTGCACACTTGCCACATGCAAAGATTTCCCCCTCGCCTGTTGTTTGAATGTCCCCATATCTCTTGAAACACATGCCGTTTTTTCCCTGGAAATTCAGCTGCCGAATCCGCGATGTATGAAGCTAGACAAATGCATTGTGACATGAGTCTTACAAACATCAGCCGTAGTGAAAAGACCTCTCGCTGTCATTTTTGTTTTCCTGTGCATTTCAGGTGACAAATTCCGCCTTGTGATCGCCAGCACCTTGTATGAAGACGGGACCTTGGATGATGGAGAATATAACCCAACTGATGACAGGCCATCCAGGTAATGGGGGGCCAGAGGATGGCAAGGAGAGGGCTCCACCAATCAGTCCTGTGGTTGTGTGCCCTTCCTTTCAGCCTTTTGCAAGGTTGAAAACTAGCTTCTTTTTGTAGTGCCTTCAAAATCTGGTATCTGTCTGTCTCGAGAGACAATAAACTGTGCCTCCAGGGGTGAAGTCAAACCGCTGTGTTAGCAGCACCAAAGTGACCTCTCCAGGGCGCAAGCATGGGCAGTGTGTCTGGAGGTCCTGGGCTCCCCAGGCGACATGACCCCCATCTTTGGCTTCGCTGATGTGGTCCAAAGGAAAGCAGTGCAATATGTTTGGCAACAGCTTGGCTGCAGGAAGATGGCATACAAAGCGCCATCCAACTGTCTTAGAGACCCACAGTGTGTTCACATTTGAAATGTAAACACAATGGTTCTACTGCCTCCAAGGGTCGGGGACCTGAAGCCCAGGGGCTGAATGTGGCCAGTCAGGTCTCTCTGTCTGATTCTTGGAGCTCTCTCCTGGCTGCACTCCCTCTTTGGCTCTGCTTTGCACCATGAGTACATTTGCCTTGATGGAATGTCTCCTTGAACCCTTTGCCTGTCTGGATGGAAGATTGAGAGAGAGAGAGATTTGCCCATCTCTGGTATGACATGCAGGACATCTGGTGAAGGCATCTGAACTTATTGTTCCCCAGGCTGCAAGTGGATTTAGAAAGAGGAAATCCGCAGGCTCTGTGATCTGCACTATTTAAAACTTGTGATGCAGCTGAAACAGATACGCAGATCTTTATTAGCATGTTGGTATAACTTGAAGTGATGTGATGGCCACAGACCACACATATTCTCTCCTTCTCTTCCACTGTTCCTTTTGGCTCCAGGGCAGACCAGTTCGAGTATGTGATGTATGGGAAGGTGTACAGGATCGAGGGAGACGAGACGTCCACAGAAGCCGCCACACGCCTGTAAGTGTCCCCCCCTCCTATTTGCGGAAAGGGCTGGTTGGAAACGCATAGGTACATAACGACCTTCTCACAAGCTCTCTGAGCATGGAGTATAGCTCTTTGAGATGCTCAATATGAAAGGAGTTAAGCGACTTGATTGGGGGCAGTAGGGAGTGAATAGGAAGGCGGTAGGAAGTCTTTCCGAGGCTGTTGGACGTCTGTCCTTTAGAGCAAATGGAGCACCGCATCACCGGTAATATGCCCTCAGCCAGCCCCACCTTCCTGGCATCTAACTTACAACCAGGCAGGCAGTGGCTTGTCCTGTCATTGCCTCTGGCACCACCTGCTGTTGAGCTCCCTGCCTTCCACCCTCCCAGACCCATTGAGCACCAGCCATGGAAAGTGAGGGCCGGGAAGGGCGTCCCACAGAACTGGGGGCAGGATGTGGATGAAGCCTCTTGTGGGAGTGAGTTCCATAGTTTAACTGTATGGTGCACCTGCAGTTGCGTGACCCCGTGGCTGCCTCGGTCTCTGTTCCTGCTTCTCACCTTTCTCTGGCCCACCATTCCTCCTCTAGCTCTGCCTACGTGTCCTACGGCGGGCTGCTGATGAGACTCCAGGGAGATGCCAACAACCTGCATGGCTTTGAAGTAGACTCCAGGGTTTATCTCCTGATGAAGAAACTGGCCTTCTAACCACCTTGGGAGCTGTCATGGCAGCAGCTTGGACTCAGTCTGGGGCAGCATGGGCATTTGCTGCCCCCCAAGTATATGGAGGGAATATTGCTGGCGTGGGGTGTGTATGTTAAAAGAAGCATCTCTCCCCAGCTCCTCTTCTTCTCCTCCTCCTCCTCACATCCCCCCAGCCAAGCCTCTGCATCAACAGACTCAAGGAAGATCATCTTTCTTCGGATTCTGCCAAGAGTGCAGTGTGAAAATGTATCCCAAATGTCCCCTTGGTGGCAGCAGGCAGAGTGTCAGGCCGGCTGAGAACATCCCCTACAACTCGGATGTTCAAAGGGCTACATTTTGTGCTCCAGATTTTCTCTGTGCCTGTGATAAACTCTCATTTTTATTACACAGGCGATTGTGGTAAGGACCACAGTTCTGTGAGAACTAGCATTGCCATCATAAGCTGGGTTGGGGGTGGCTGTCTTAGCTGGGGGCCTGGGGAAGAGGAGGGAGCCTCTGTTTGACCTCAGTTTCTTACCTGAATTAAACGTAGCTTTTATATAAATACAGATATATTTGGCTGTTGTATATACACTAGAAAGTTCGCTGCCCAAGCATTTGAGAACAACAAGACTGCAGTCAGAAATCCATATTCTGCAGATTGAATTCACTTACCTGTTTGCTTTTGGAGACCTTTTGATTTGTCGCACATATTCCTAATGTTCAGGATTCCACACCCCACACCCCCAATACTGCAATCCTGGCCAAGTTTCATCTCAAATAGCAAAGGAGACATGGCCCTCCTGGGCAGAAGGACAGAGAGTGAGACAGATTAAGAGAAAGCCGGCCTGATAATGTCAGAAAGGAAAAAGGGGGATGACAAGATTCTGGCTGGTGTGACGTAAGGGGAGATTTCCCTTGGGGGTTTGAGTACACCAAATTCATACTTTATTCAGCAGTGCACTACCAGACAAGAGTCCAAAGAGTGCATGAGAGCTTTCCGTTAGGACACGCTCTATGTAGGCAAAATATGTCAGTGATGGCTAACCTTGACACTCCAGATGTTTTGGGACTACAACTCCCATCATCCCTGACCACTGGTCCTGTTAGCTAGGGATGATGGGAGTTGTAGTTCCAAAACATCTGGAGTGTCATTAGCCATCACTGATATATGTAATAATGGCTGTTTCACCCTCTAACCAACCAGCCTCTGTTAACCGATCGCCCAGTATCTCTCGTTCAGCCACAGTCCTTGGAAACACGGACTGAACCCTATTTTTTTACTGTACATGCAGAGCCCTCCTTGAACTTTACCCTGGAGTTGTTTTTCACTTCAAGGGATCCTTACGGCTGAATTTTTAAGTGGTTCTTAACCGGTTTTGTGGGGACCCAGGTGGCTCTGTGGGTTGAACCACAGAGCCTAGGGCTTGCTGATCAGAAGGTCGGCGGTTCGAATCCCTGCGACGGGGTGAGCTCCCGTTGCTCAGTCACAGCTCCTGCCCACCTAGCAGTTCGAAAGCATGTCAAAGTGCAAGTAGATAAATAGGAACCGCTCTGGCGGGAAGGTAAACGCCGTTTCCGTGCGCTGCTCTGGTTTGCCAGAAGCGGCTTTGTCATGCTGGCCACATGACCCGGAAGCTGTACGCCGGCTCTCGGCCAATAAAGCGAGATGAGCGCCGCAACCCCAGAGTCAGACACGACTGGACCTAATGGTCAGGGGTCCCTTTACCTTTACCTAACCAGTTTTGTGCCCAGGCCATATGCTTGCACACATGACGCTGCCCTCCCTGATAATGAGCCTAACAAAAGCATTCATTCAAAAAAACCTCACTTTGGAAGAGGCCCTGGGTAAGCTTTCCGCAGCCTTGTGCGTCTCTGGCTGCTTTGGGCTACAGTTCCCATCGGATGGGAGTTGTAGCCCAAAACATCTGAGGAAGCCCGGCCTACTGTGCCAAAGCAAGTGAACCACAGGCTGCGAGTGGCAGCATAGACTCATTCAAGCAACGTGTGTTTAGTAGCGCTCTGGGATTTTCCCATGATGCACCCACTGCGTGCCAGGAACAGTCACCTCTTTGTACCCTGTATTTTGCTCACGTAGCCCCATGTGGCTGGTAAAATACAATGGAACACATTCTGGGGTGTTTTGCTTTTTTTTCCTTTAAAAAAGCATAAGTCTTTATTCTAAGGTTTTGCGTAGAAAGCCTTTGTGCTCTTCCAGCGCAGAGCCTCAGGAAGGGCCGGTTCTGGTCCAGTCTCAGAAGGCACCATACCTTGCCTCCCTCGGGGTGGGAGCATCAGTCTCCTGCTGCCACTCATGGGTGGGAGAGAGGATGCCACATGAGCATAGGCAGATGCCAGAGGTGTTCCTCTTTTGCTCGGGTGTCTCCTGCTGACCGAAGCCAGCCGTTCTTGTTCCACAGCTGCCCACACCGTGCCCACTGGCTACTGGCGCCAGGAGGAGAACAGAAGTTGGGTGGCAGCTTTTAAATGTGCCAGAAGCTTTCCCCACTTTAACCAAATAACTGGTTGTATTCAGGTGTTACTTGACCTGAAATAACTGGTTGTATTCAGGTGTTACTGGCCCTACCGTTGGGCAGAGTGAGGTCACAGGAAGCAACAACAGTGACATGTTATCAGGGGCTCTCAGCTGGCCTCGCACCCATTCAACTAGGCCATTAACCAGGACAGGACAGGATCCCATCTCCAGGATCAAAGTAAAGAGCTTCTGTGTGTGGAATTGCAGGAGGTGGGGGCACCTATCTTGGTTCAGTTTCTCCGGTGGACCCTGTTCAAAGCCATAAGGGAATAATGTGGAGGCTTGGGGTCAGACCTGCCTCCAATGTCCCTGGCACACTTCACTCCAGATGGAAGAAGGTCTGAAGGGGAATTCTCAGTGCTTTTCTCCTCCTGCAACTGGAAGCCCTGATGGTGAGGAGGAGTCCAAGCATCCATCATGGTCTCTTGGAGACGAAAGACCTATTGTTTCTCTCAAGATGTTGAGCAATGCCCATTTGCCCCACTGGCTTTGCACAGAGTACACGGCGGTGGCGGGGAGCTCCTAAAATCTCAGCCCCTTCCCCAAGCAAGGCGATGAATGGCTCCAAGAGTATAAGATCATGCGAGGAGCTTGGCTGCTGCCTGAGACTGCAGGTCCAGTATCCATTGCAGCAAATCCTCCAATGTTTCTCCAGCAAAAGCAGGGACATCCAATTCTATCCCCTCCAACGTTTCTCCAGTGAAAAGGGGGACGTCCTCTCTCCTCCGACATTTTCCCGGTGAAAACAGGGAATCCTATTCCATCTCCTCCAACGTTTCTCTGATGAAAATAGGGGTGTCCCAAGAGAAAGTGGGACATTCTGGGATCAAATCAGAAACCGGGACAGCTGTCTTTTCAGGACTGTCCCTGGGAAATTGGGACACTTCCCAGTCCGGTGCCTCTGGGAAGCTTGCAAGCTGGACCTGAGTGCAGCCACACACTCTCCCCCCGGTGATGCCCTGCAGCTGAAAGACAGGCATGCTTCCTCCAACAGTAGGATGTCGCCATCGTGGCTGGCAGCCGGGCCTTTCCAGTAATCTAGCTGGCCTCGCTCAGCTCTGGAAACACTTTTCTGCAGGCAGCTAGAGCAAGGGTTTCCTCCTTAGGTGTTTTTTTTTCCCCTGACCCCCCTGCTTTGAGGGCTTGGCCAGGCTTGCTCTTCCACACCTGGCCACCAGAGGGCCTTCTACTCGTCCTGTGCTTCTCTCCCTTGAAGGATCAGGCCAGCAGCCCATGGGGGTCTTTCAGTGGCCCCTCGAGGTGGTCAGACTGGGAGGTTGCAGGGCTGCAGGGTTGGCAGTCCTCTGTTGGTCTTCCACACTGCAAGAGTCTTTCCACAAGTCATGGAAGAGGAAGTGCAGCTTCCCCCGCACAAGCTGTTTGTAGGTCCCAAATATTGTCCTAAGGTTTCTTTCAGGAATTAACTGGGAGCCGCTCTCGGGCTGTGCGGTGGGATTCTGTTCCTATAATGAGAAAAGAAAGACAAGTGTGTGGGTGCCTGTCAGTAAAAAGTATTAATTTTTGGTAAACTGCTTTGATTTAAAAAAAAAATCAAGCATAAATTTTATGAAATAAATAAATCTTGAATGCAAGATGATAAAGGGTCTTGGAAATCAAGCCTTATGAAGAACAGTTGCATACTGTCTCGCCAGAGTAGTGCATGCTCTGGATATATCCTGCTTGGACTACCGCAATGCGCTCTACGTGGGGCTAGCTTTGAAGGTGATTCTGAAACTACAACTAAGCCAGAATGTGGCAGCTAGACTGATGACTGGGAATGAAAGCTGGGATCTTATAACACTGGTCCTGAAGGATCTTCACTGGCTCCCAGTACGTTTCCAAGCCCAGTTCAAAGTGTTGGTGCTGACCTTTAAAGCCCTAAACAGCCTCGGCCCTGTATACGTGAGGAACGTCTCCACCCCTGTCGTTCAGCCCAGACACTGAGGTCCTTCTCTGAAGGTCTTCTGCTGGTTCCCTCACTGCAAGAAGTGAAGTTTCAGGGAACCAGGCAGAGGGCCTTCTCGGTGGTGCCACCCTCCCTGGGGGACGCCCTCCCTTCAGATGTCAAGGTGATAAAGAACTACATAACTTTTAGAAGACATCTGAAGGCAACCTTGTATTGGGAAGTTTTTAATGTTTGATGTTTTACTATGTTTTTATATATGCTGTAAGCCGCCCAGAATGGCAGGAGAGATAACAATAACTATTATTATTATTATTATTATTATTATTATTATTATTATTATTTTATATGTATAGCCCAGAGAAGAGTTCACTAGGAGGTGAAAGATTAACCATCTTCAAATATTTGCAGGGTTGTTCCATGGAAGACGGAGCAAACTTGAATCGGAGAGCAGGACTTGAACCAATGGATTCAAGTTACAAGGAAGGAGATTCCCATTACACATTAGCAGGAAATTTCTGGCGATAAGTGTTCTTCCACAGTGGAATGGACCACCTTGGCAGGTGCTGGACTCTCCTTCATAGCAGCTTTTTAAGCAGATGATGGATGGCCACCTGTCAGGGCTTCATTAGCTGTGGTTCCTGCATTGAAGGGGGTCAGACTAGATGACTCTTGGGGGTCCTTCCAACTCTATATTTGGAGGGCGGCTGAGAAGGATGCAACAGACATGCACCAGCTGGAGGCTGGATGAGAAGGACGCAACAGCTCATGATGCCCTGCGGCCCCCCCAAACTGCGCCCGAGGAGACGGGGGGCCCCTGGGCACAGCCCGGAAACATCTGAAGGCCACAAGTCCCCCCCCAACTCCATCCCTGCAATGGAGGTCAACAAAGCAGAGCCACGCCTGGGTGCCATTACAACTCTTGGTTTGTGATTTCCAGTAACTAGCATTCAGAGACCTACTGCCTCCAACAGTAGAGGCAGAACATAGCCAGAGTGGATTGCAGATATTACTCCCCATGGATTTGTCTAATCCAGGGGTCGGCAAGGTTTACCGGCCATGGGCCGGATTACTCCCATGGAGATCGTCCGTGGGCCGGACTGGCGCAGCGCGATGCCGGAAATCGCAACTGCGCATGTCCACGGCGCCGGAAATTGCTTCTGCGCATGCCCAGATGCCGAAAATCGCGCCTGCGCAGAAGCGATTTTCGGCGTTTGGACATGCGCAGACGCGATTTCCAGTATCTGCGCGTGCGCAGATGCAATTTCCGGCATCGCTTGGTGAGTCCCCACACCGCTCTGTGCCGGTTTAGCGCAGAGCGCGGAGGACTTGCCAAGTGGGCGGCTCGGTTCAGGGGTGGCTCGTGGGCCAGTAAAACGGTCTTTGTGGGCCGGATCCGGCCCATGGGCCGGAGGTTGCCAACCCCTGGTCTAATCCTCTGTTAAAGCCATCCAAGTTAGCGGCCACCACTACACCTTGCGGAAGCAAATCACACAGTTTTAACTATTTTCTGCAGTGGCTCCCCGTTTGTGGAATGCTCTCCCCAAGGAGGTTTGGCTAGCACATTCATTATACACCTTTAGGCACCAGGGGAAAACATTCCTCTTCAACCAGGCCTTGGCTGAGTTTTAAATGTGTTTGGGGAGGGGGAGGAGAGAGGTTTATTGGTTTGTGTTTGTTTTGTTCTTGTTTTTATCATGTATTTCCCCCGCAATACATAGACAGCTATATGAGCATCAATTAATACAGCCGGCTAAATATTTAAAAACGTTAGAAAATCCAAGATATCGGTGGGCTTTCACAAGGGCCCGTTTTAACGCTCTACCCTCGGCGCTATTAACTGGTAAATATCTTCAGATCCCGATAGAACAGAGACTATGCCCTTGTGCTAATAATGAAATCAAATCTATTGGGCATGTCCTCCTGTATTGCACACTTTATCGTGATACAAGGAAGGAGTTAATTGAACCCCTCTTAAAGAATTTACCGGGGCGATCAACTGAAACATATACTAGATACTTATTAGCTGACACTAATTCAGAGATTACTAAGAATGTAGCTAAATTCTGCTACTTTGCGTCAAGATTAAGACAGGCCGTGACGTCAACCAACAACAGAGATAAAGTCGCCAGTTAATCCCTTAGGAATGATATTAAACTGAAAATATTTGGCGAAATTTCTCACCAAATTTTAAAGATAAAACATGATTATGAATTTTAAATGTGATTTTAGCACATTGATGATATTTAAGATTCGAATTGTTTTATTGCTGTATTGTTCTTTTTCTGGTCTATGACCGCAATAAAGATTGAAAGATATCATGTATTTATTTTTTTGTATTTTACATTGTGAACCGCCATGAGATCTACGGCTGAAGTGCAGTATACAAATGTAATAAATCATCATCCTGGGGAAGCCCCCTTCTCACCTGCCACCCAAAGCTTCGGAGCTGCAGGAGGAAGGAGCTGGCTTTCTCATAAAGCTGCTGGAGCAGTGGCAAGGCGCAGCCCCGGCTCAGCTGGTTTTGGGCGGCTGCTGTGCCATCCACCAAGTTAGCCAGATCACGGAGGGTTTCTTGCCCTTTGTCTTGGTTCTGAAAGAGTAAGAGAGAGGGGCAGTCGTTGGGTGATTCGGACATTTCTTATTTATTGGTTGGTTGTTGGGGTCATATCTCAGCTCTGCTCCAAAAATCTGAAGGTGGTGTCCAGACTACTCCCTGCCCGTGGCCCAGTATACCTGAAGGAGCATCTCCACCCCTATCATTCAGCCCAGATGCTGAGGTCCAGCGCCGAGGGCCTTCTGGAGGTTCCCTCCCTATGAGAAGTGATGTTACAGGGAACCAGGCAGAGGACCTTCTCGGTAGTGGCGCCCGCCCTGTGGAACGCCCTCCTATCAGATGTCAAGGAAATACACAACTATCTGACTTTTAGAAGACATCTGAAGGCAGCCCTGCTTAGGGAAGTTTTTAATGTCTGATGTTTTATCGTGTTTTTAATATTCTTCTGGGAGCCGCCCAGAGTGGCTGGGGAAACCCAGCCAGATGGGTGGGGTATAAATAAATTATTATTATTATTATTATTATTATTATTATTATTATTATTATTATCCTCGCAGCAAACCTGTGAGATAGGTAAGGATGGGAGATTCAAACTCTGCTCTCCCAGCTCCTGGTATGCCATGGACCGGCTGGATGCAGAGGAATGGCGGAAGGAACCAGCTGAGGAATTCCCAAGGGAAGAAGGCGGCTCAGAGCCCAGGGATTGGTGGCGGGACAAGGATGAGTGAGAGCGAACTCCTTTTCCGTGTGCTTCATCTGGTGTAATCAAAGCAGCACCACAAGAGGGTGGTGTTGCCTTGCAGGAGTTAGATTAGATTAAATGGAAATGGGAAGACACCCTTAGAGAGGAGGCAGAACAACCCAGGGAGGACCAAGCATCTGTGGCTGCACAATTCCAGGGTCTGTGCGGAATGGAGTATCCTAGACAGTGGCAGATCTACATTTTGGGAGTCCTGAAGCTTGAGCGACTAGCAATGAGGTCTGGGTAAGCCCTGTTACCTTCTTCAATGGGGTTGTTCCACAACAGATCACTTTTTAAAATGATAATAATAATAACTGCTACACCCCAGATTTTGATTAAAGTTGCTGTACTGGGTTGTCTCACATGTTAAAGTCAACACAATGAATGGTTTTCGAGTTGTGAGGGTGGGGTGAAAATTAAGGAAACGTTCTATGCATAGTGCATCACAGAATGGTGAAATTGAGTCTACTAGACCCATTTTTTTTTTAAAAAAAGCAATGTGGACTGAAGTCATTTCTGGAGCATGGGCATAGCCAGGATTTATGTTGGGGTGGGTGGGTGGGCCGGACAGCCCCCTGCCCCGTTCCAGAACCAAGCTACCTGCCACGCGATTGGTCAGTTCACAGAAGCCCCGCCTATCGTTAAGTCGTGTCACTAGAATGCACCACAGCGCCATCTAGGTGACCTTGGGGAGCATTTCAATTCCAAATATTCTGATTATTTCTAGTTTTAGTTAAGTGTTTTATTTATTTATTTATTTATTTATTTATTTACTTGATTTGGGGGGGGTAGGCAGCTGCCCTCCCCTGCCCACCTAGCTATGCCCATAGGGGCCACGAAGCTGAAGCTTCATTAGTTTCATAGTAGATCGGCCCCTGGTCCTAGAAGATGACAAGGCTGGCTGGGAACCTGAGCGTGAGCCCTCCAGGCTGCCATGGCATCTTCTTTCAGGTCAAATGCTTGTAGCGTTTAGATAAGAGCCATCACAGGTCAACAAGCCCAGGCCCCAGCCCTTGACCCATAGCGGGTGGGTGGTTGATTTTTACATACTCACTGTCTTTGCCATCCACTCTCGGAGGCTGAACCCGACCAGGGGCAGCTGCACAGGCTGCTGAAGGAAGGGGAGTTCCCCACACTGGCTCTGCGGAAAGGACAGAAAACCCCCTGAGAGGAGAAGCAAGCAGGCCAGCTGGCAGGAATGGCCAAATGCACAGGGCAAATGCAACCACCTGGCCCCTGGCCCCCAACACGTCGCACCCCGCAAATGAGGTGCAAAGCAAATACAGCCGAACTTCATGGGTACCTGAAAGAACATGGTTTGGGGCTGTAGCTCATCTTTCCATTGATATATAATTTTATGGTATTACTCAAAAAAAAAAAAGTGGTGTTATGAGCCATCATTGCCAAAACTACTGCAATGCGCTCTATGTGGGGCTACCTTTGAAGGTGACCCGGAAACTACAATTAATCCAGAATGCGGCAGCTACTCTGGTGACTGGGAGTGGCCGCCTCGACCACATAACACCGGTCCTGAGAGATCTACATTGGCTCCCAGTACGTTTCCGAGCACAATTCAAAGTGTTGGTGCTGAACTTTAAAGCCCTAAACGGCCTCGGTCCTGTATACCTGAAGGAGCGTCTCCACCCCCATCATTCAGCCCGGACACTGAGATCTAGCGCCGAGGGCCTTCTGGCGGTTCCCTCATTGCGAGAAGTGAGGTTACAGGGAACCAGGCAGAGGGCCTTCTCGGTAGTGGCGCCCGCCCTGTGGAACGCCCTCCCATCCCATGTCAAAGAGATAACTACCTGACATTTAGAAAACACCTGAAGGCAGCTCTGTTTTTAATGTGTGATATTTTAATGTATTTTAGTGTTTGTTGGAAGCCGCCCAGAGTGGCTGGGGGGACCCGGCCAGATGGGCGGGGTATAAATAATAAATTATTATTATTATTATATTATAAAACAAGATGACACCTGATTGGCTCTCTAAACACTCCTCTTTCTGGTTATTTGGCTATAGCTTTTGATAGAATACAGAGAATTGAACACACTTTGTTGCATTACATTCTTGATTAAATTATCTTTCCATTGATATATAATTTTATGGTATTATTTAAAAAAAAAGTGGTGTTATGACTATGAGCCATCCAACCTCAAAAATACACTTTCTCCAAAAAGTTTACACAATTTCGGCCACTAGTGTAGACACACGGTTCTCACTCTGCATTTTATCCACACAACTGCAGGAAATAGTACCTGCCCCAACGCTGTGCTGTGTGGTTAAAAATTTTGAGCTGGCTGGGGCTGATGGGTCCAAAACATTTCGGAAGCACTAAACCAGGGTTTCCCAAACTTGGCTGTTTTTGGACTACAATTCCCATCATCCCTGACCACTGGTTCTGCTAGCTAGGGATAATAGGAGTAGAAGTGCAAAAACAGCTGGAGACCCAAGTTTGGGAAACCCTGCACTAGACTGAGGAAGGTTGATCTAAATAAATAAATGGTGTCCTTCCTTGCAGCTGGGCAGTATTATCAGGGCCGGCCCACCTGTGAGGCAAGGTGAGGCAACTGCCTCAGGCAGCAGGATTCACCAGGCAGCAGGTCATAGTATCAATCTTTCTCCCTGATGTAGATCTGCCCTCACCCCTTCTTTTCTAGCAGGGGGAAGGAAGGCCCCATTTGGGGGTCCGACTCAGGTGCCAAAATGTCTTGGACATCTCTGAGTATTATTCTGGGCCACTCATCACATGCCACCCACTCAGTGAGTGGTGCAACCTTAAGGAAAGACTATGGAAGCCAACAAAAATTGCCAAGACTCCAAGGGCCCCGATCTGCCCAGGTCAAGTGAAACGGCATTGCTTACCACTTTCTCCTCCAAGTCCATGGCTTCGGTGATGTACTTCTGGATTAGCCGCCTGTCACAAACCAGCCTGGTGGGACTCATCACGGACAGGTCCATACGGAGCAAGAATATAGTGAGGAGAAGGAGGAGTCCTAAGGGAGGTTTGAGGGAAGACAAAAGGATAGATGGCCAAATGTTTGGTACCCTCTGAATGAGCTTGGCAGGTGAGCTCCCTAGACCGACCTTCCTTCCTTCCTTCCTTCCTTCCTTCCTTCCTTCCTTCCTTCCTTCCTTCCTTCCTTCCTTTCTCCCTCCCTCCCTCCCTCCCTCCCTCCCTCCCTCCCTCCCTCCTCAAAGAGGTTCTCCCCCTCCTCATTTAACATTGGGCTTTCCTCTCAGGTCAACCTACCTCACAGGGTTGTTGGGATTAAATGAAGAGCACAGGAAACAACGGACGCTATACTGAGAGCCATGGAGGAAAAGCTGAGATACAAGTGTGATGAATGATGATGATAAAATGAGGTGGGACAAGGAAACCCTCAGCCACAGGTAATGGGAGGCTGAATTAGGGTGAGTTTGCAGGCAAAGGAGCTGTACACAGACTCCACAATTCCCCTCCCAGTCCATTTCCTGGTTAAATTTGCCCCTCCGAAGCTGAGCTATCAGGCAGATGACAAGGACATACGGTAAGAAGTACCTCTCCTTCCTACACACAGAGATTGTATGTGCAAACACACCTCCTTTGACCCAGAAAGAAAATGTTCTGCGTATGAATAGAGGACCAGGATGATGGTGAAACTGGATTTCAAACATTATTGGTTTGATGTGCATTTCAGTTACGATGGGTTGGATGCCTTCTCCTTCCTGTTCAAACACTTTCCAGTATTTTATTAATATTTGCTGTATCTGAAGCTGAGATAACCTGGCCTCATTTCTGGAATGGTGTGTTGTGCAGGGCTTAGCTGCTGAACTTGTGAGGCTGCAAAAGTGCCTCTGAGCATGTGCAGAGAGCCTGGCCCTCAACACAGAAAAACCTTAACCAGACCTCATAATCTGAGGTGGAGGTGGAGGTCACCTAGAGGGGAGGGTGAAGGTTTGAGGCACAGCACTCTCCACCCACCCTGATGCTGGAAATAACAATTTCAGTTTCGTTACTTCTCCAGAATTTTCACCGCTGGCCTGAACTGGGCTTCATGAAAACAAAACAGGATCCAAGTTCTTTCCTCTGCTAATTAAAAGACATCACCCAATGAACTAAATCTTACGCTGCAATCTTGTAGCCACTCACGAGTAAGCCCCACCAAATTCAGCAGGACTGATTTTGGCATGCAGAGGATTGTACTGTACTGTTATTCAATGACCCAGATGACCATTTGTCAATTAAGAAACTACAGTGGTACCTCGGGTTACATACGCTTCAGGTTACAGACTCTGCTAACCCAGAATTATTACCTTGGGTTAATAATAATAATAATAATAATAATAATAATAATAATTTATTATTTATACCCCGCCCATCTGGCTTCAGGATGAGAACAGAAATTGGGCAGCGGCGGCGCAGCGGCAGGGGGAGGCCCCATTAGCTAAAGTGGTGCTTCAGGTTAAGAACGTTTTCAGGTTAAGAACGGACCTCCGGAACGAATTAAGTACGTAACCAGAGGTACCACTGTAGTCAAATGAGCATGCATCTGCATACAATTAAGCAACATTTCTGGGGGGAGGGAGCACCACCCAGCTTTTTAGAGAGGCGCTGCTGTGTGTAACAGCAAGACTTGACCTTGGGTAAATCCATAGTGTAGAGGAAGTCCTGGATAGAATGGTAAGAGTTGGAAGGGACCCTGAGGGCCATCTAGATCAACCCCCGCTCCTCCTCAGGACGCTCTGGACTGGAGGCAACACCATCCACAGCCCCTGAGACTCAGCCCGGCCTGCCAGAGTCAGACCCCTCGCTCCAGCCCATGCACAGAGTGCCTTTCCCTCCAGCCATCTAGGAGGGTGTGCGGCTGACCCACAGGCTGGTCTCCTCAGGGGTCCTGCCTGTGTCTTCTGAGACCCCTTGGGGCGAGCCCAGCACTCACGGTTCAGCTCCATGCCCAGCTGGCAGCCGCCTTGTCACAGCATCTTCCTGCCAGGGAACAGCGGCTGCCTCCCAGATCCCGCCTGGCTTCCATGGACGGTGTCTTGAGCGATGCCACAGCCACGAGGACAGGCCAAGGGGGCTCCGGCGGGCTTTCTGCGTAGCTGCCGGCACCTCCGAGCCAGCGCCGCGCGGCTTCCTGTTGTGCAGCTGCTGGTGACCTCTGGTCAACGGCTTCCGAGCAGCAAGCCCCAGCCTTCAGGAAGACTTCCCACTTCCAGACATTTCCTTCTTGGCTGACGGAGGAGGCAAGGAATGACAAGGCCACGAGGGCTGGCTGGCTAGCTCGCTCCCTGGTGCGAGAGTTTCACAGAATCGTAGAGTCGGAAGGGACCCCTGAGGGTCATCCAGTCCAACCCCCTGCAGTGCAGGGATCTGTTGTCCAGCGTGGGGCTTGAACCCACGGCTCCGAGATTAAGAGGCTCATTCTCTACTGTGGCAGTTCCCCATGCTTTGGGGCCAGATGCATAGTCCTGCTGCTCCTGCTCGCCTCGGTCAGTGAAATTGGGGGGCACCACGAAACCTGGAGCTGGGCTCACACAGCCTCGTGATGAAGAGCCTGGCGTCCGTCACGTTTCCTCAAGTCTGGATGCGTCTGTTCCAAAAGATCTAGTGACAAAGAGAAAAAGGAGCATCGTAACAACTCAGAAAGCTGCCTTATACTGAGTCCACCTGGTCTTGTATCATCATCATCATCATCATCATCATCATCATCGTTATGATTCCTTACTCTCCTTGCACCATGAGGTCCCAGGGTGGGTCACAAATCATAAAGGTAAAGGTAAAGGGACCCCTGACCATTAGGTCCAGTCGTGTCCGACTCTGGGGTTGTGGCACTCATCTCACTTTATTGGCCGAGAGCCGGCGTACAGCTTCCGGGTCATGTGGCCAGCATGACTAAGCCGCTTCTGGTGAAACCAGAGCAGCGCACGGAAACGCCGTTTACCTTCCTGCCGGAGCGGTACCTATTTATCTACTTGCACTTTGATGTGCTTTCAAACCCTCTACCGTGCAGGAATCTTTTGCCTAAAGTGGGGCTCAAACGCACGGCCCTGAGGTTAGGGTTCCCATCTCATGTTCTCTCTCGACTGAGCTATCAAATGGACACAGATGTGATGACTTTCACAGGGAGAAGTACAATTCCCCTGGAGCTCTGAACAGCTTTGGATACCCACCAGCCATAGGCTGCGTTGACGCACTAGACCAGTGATGGCTAACCTTGACACCCCAGATGTTTTGGGACTACAACTCCCATCATCCCTGACCACTGATCCTGTTAGCTAGGGATGATGGGAGTTGTAGTTCCAAAACATCTGGGGAGTCAAGGTTAGCCATCACTGCACTAGACCTTTCCACCACATTTTTAAGAACATAAGAAGATCCTGCTGGATCCGGCCAATGGCTTCTCTGATCCAGCATCCTGTTCTCACAGTGGCCAGCCAGATGCCAGTGTGAAACCCAAACAGAAGAGCAACTCTCTCCTCCTGTGGCTTCTCCAGCAACTGGTATTCAGCAGCATCGCTGCCTTCGACTCAAAGGTTTTGTCTCCCGAATGCCGCAAACCCAGAAGTGATTGTTCCGGTCTGTGAGCGTTCTTTGGAACCCGAACGTCCGACGCGGCTTCCGCAGCTTCCGGTTGACTGCAGAAAGCTCCTGCAGCCAATCAGAAGCCGTGCCTTGGTTTTCGAACATTTTCGGAAGTCGGAAAACCAAGGTACGGCTGCAGTCATTAACAGCCTCCTCCTTCATAAATTAGTCTACCGGTAACTCTCTTTTTGAAGCCATGTAGGTTGGTGGCCAATCTGCCTCCAGGGGAAGTGAGGTCCTTATTTTAACTGTGCTGGGTGAAGGAGTTAATTCTTTCGTCTGTCCTTAAATGAGGAGGGGGAGAACCATAGCTGTCAACCCTCCCTTTTTTTGCGGGAAACTTCCTTATTCCAATGCCGTTTCCCGCTGCTATCCCGGATTGTTGATATCCCTTAAATTTCCCGGATTTCAAAGGAAGCAGCTCCTCTCCCTCCCTGCCGGCCAGGGAGGCTCCTCAGCTGCGTTGCTCGGCTGCCAATAAGGAGTCTGAGACCGACTGGGGGCGGAGCTTGCATGCCTTGTGCAGCCAGACCCTCACGCCCAACCAGACAGCCAGCCTGCCTGCCGTCTACGCGCTCGCTCTTTCGCTCACCCGTTCGCGCGCATCCTCTGGAGCGCAGGGTGGCGAGGCTACTTGGTGCCATTGAACCGCCCTCACGGCATCCCTTATTTTCAAATCCAAAAGTTTGAAAAAATCCCTTATTTTCAAATTCAAAAGTTGACAGCTATGGGGAGAACCATGTGCACTACCTTGTGCTCCTTGGGGGGGAAAGGTGGGATATAAGTGCAGTGCAGTGCAGTGCAGTGCAGTGCAAGGCAAGGCAAGGCAAGGCAAGGCAATGAAATGAAATGAAATGAAATGAAATGAAATATTTGCAGCTGGTCACCTGAGGCAGGGAACATTCTCAGCCCTATCTGGAGATGCCAGGCACCTGCAACCTTCTGCATACCAAGCAGGTGTTCTGCCACTGAGCTACCACCCTAGAGGCCTTCCACCCGGCCTCTGGCATGCCCTGCGTATTTGGAATTCCCTGTGGAATTTCTTGTCCACCAGCTCAGCCTGCCTGTGGCACGCAGTCCGCCGCGCAAACTGTGCTTCCCGTCAGAGGCCTGCCCTGTTCCATAGCAAGTGCCTGTTTGACAAGCCAAGCAAGCAAACAAACCCCTCTCTGCTCCTGCTGCCTCTCAGGAGCCACCCTGCTAGAGAGCTACTTCCACGCTTACCTTGGTGCGTCTCCGCTCTCATGTGCCCCAGGCCTGTGAGATGGGCCACCTTGAGAGCTGGAAGGGACCTGGGGGGCCCCGTCTCTCCCATGGTTTGCCCGGGGACTGGGAGAGGGCTGCGGATTCACCCCAGCTTCAGCCGGCACCCGCTCAGGAGTGGGCGGTGAGAGATAAGGGAGGTCAACCACCTCCTCGTGACATACGCAGTACAGCAGACGGGCTGCTGTCCTGGTAGGGACGTGACGGGAGTCACATCTTGCAATGGGGTGCGTGCCGGAAGGAAGGCACCATGCAAGGCCACACCCACCCCAAACATTTAAAGCACAACTGACGCACATGGCAACCTTCCCCCCTGAATTCTGGGAACTGTAGTTTCCTCCCACAGGGTGCAATTCCCTCAGTTGTAACAAACTGTGGTTCCTGCACCCTGAAAAACTACAGTTCCCAGGATTGAAGCGGCATGGTGCTGCTTTAAAAATGCAGCGCATAAGGGACATTACCCCCCCCACACACACATTTCTCCAATGAAAATAGGGACGTCCCGTTCCATAACAATAATTTTACTATTTATACCCCACACATCTTACTGGGTTGCCTCAGCCACTCTGGGGCTGACATATATGAAAACATAATCAAACGTAATAAATACATCTCCGCCGTATTAGGCAGTTGGTCCCCTACCTCTCTCGCCCTGATCTGGCCACAGTGATCCATGCGACGGTCACCTCCAGACTTGATTATTGTAACTCGCTCTACGCGGGGCTGCCCTTGAAGCTGACCCAGAAACTTCAGCGGGTGCAGAATGCCGCGGCGAGGCTCCTTACGGGGTCCTTGCCGCGGGACCACATTCATCCAGTGCTCTACCAGCTGCACTGGCTCCCGGTGGAGTACAGGGTCAGGTTTAAAGTGCTGGTTTTGACCTTTAAAGCCCTATGCGGCCTAGGACCCTCGTACCTAAGGGACCGCCTCTCCTGGTATGCCCCGTGTAGGACCTTAAGGTCCTCGAATAATAACATTTTGTAGGTCCCGAGCCACAAGGATGCTAGGCTGGCCTCAACTAGGGCCAGGGCCTTCTCAGTACTGGCCCCGACCTGGTGGAACGGTCTGTCAAAAGAGACCAGGGCCCTGCGAGATTTGGCATCTTTCCGCAGGGCCTGTAAGACGGAGCTGTTCCGCCTGGCCTTTGGGTTGGTTTCAGTTTAACCCTGATGTTTCATTCCTTTATGGTTTGATTGGTGGGCTACTTAAAAATGAGGCTGCATTTTAAACTTTAAATCGTATTTTAACCTGCATTTTAATTGATTGTTTTGTATGTTTTGTTGTGATGTTATGGGTGTTAGCCGCTCTGAGCCCGGTCTTGGCTGGGAAGGGCGGGGTATAAATAAAAATTTATTATTCTTATTTATTATTATTAAATAAAACATAATACAGTTGTACCTTGGAAGTCGAACGGAATCCATTCCGGAAGTCCGTTCGACTTCCAAAACGTTTGGAAACCAAGGCACAGCTTCCTATTGGCTGCAGGAAGCTCCAGCAACTAATCGGAAGCCGGAGAACCCAGGTCAGACATTCAGGTTCCCAAGAACATTCACATACCGGAACACTCACTTCTGAGTTTGCGGCGTTCGGGAGCCAAAACGTTCAGGTCACAAGGCGTTCAACTGCCAAGGTACGACTTTAATACATAATAAAAACATAATAAAACATTCAACATCCCTATAAAGGATTGCCTTCAGATGGCTCGGGGGTCAGATAACTCTAAACCCTCCAACATTTCTCCAATGAAAAGAGGGACATCCTAAGGAAAAGTGGGGCATTCCGGGATCAAATCAGAAACTGGGGCGGCTTCTCCTACATCAGGGGTGTCCCTGGAGAATAGGGATACTTAGAGGGGTCTGGAGGTGCCTTATTCACAACTCGCTATACCTTGGTTGAAACTGCTGTCACTTGGAAAAAGAGAGTCTGGACATAAGAGCTTGCCTCTGGATTTCTCTGAAATGCACCTCTCTACCATCCTGGGGTCCCTCGAGAAAGGTGCCGGCTCGGAAAGGACTGCCTGGCAGGAGAATGCTAGAAAGATGTTGCAGGAAAACAGGGGAGGGCAACTGTCAGCCTGCAGGCCAGATGCGGCCCCCAGGAACTCCTCATCTGGCCCTCAACCTGCCTGCCTCGCTTCTCCACCCATGAAGCAATTAGGCTTGAAAACAGCCTCCTGTTGGAGATTCAACAGCATTCGTCTGTTGCTAAAAAGAGCCTTGCTGCAGCTTAAAATACAACAGATGTATTGGGGTGGCGCCGGCCCAACCAAGAGGCAAGGTGAGGCTACTGCCTTAGGTGGCAAAATCCACAGGGGCAGCAGATGTGGATGTCATTTTTTTCTCCCCCTCTTGTTCCTGATGTAGATCTTCCCCCACCCCTTCTTCCCTGGCAGAAAGGGGGACATCATTTGGGGGTCCACATCGGATGCCAAAATGTCTTGGGCCGGCCCTGCATTTGGGTGTGAAATTTCAGGAATTCGTGCAGCGGTTCCCATGCTCTGGTAAAGAAGGCCCAGCAGAGAATTTATTTCCTCAGACTTTTAAAGGAGAACAATCTGAGTGAGAGACTGCTGGTGTCCTTCTACCGAGGCTCCATAGAGAGCATTCTTATATACTGTATTTGTGCTTGGTTCTCCAGCTGCACAGCCAGGGAGAAGAAGGTACTTCAGAAGGTCATAACCACAGCCCAAAATATTATTGGTCATCCTCTCCCATCTCTGGAAGAACTATACAGTTCCCGTTGCCTTAAAAAGGTTAACAATATTTTGAAGGATCCATCTCATCCAGGATATAGTCTCTTTGCACCACTGCCTTCGGGTAGAAGATATAGAACAACTAGTAGACTTTAAGCCCGTTAAATTAACGGGTGCTAGAACATCATGGAAAGCGGGGACGGCGAGAACTTGCTGAAGTGCTCGATGTACTTGGGCGCCCCGGCCAGCGCCGAATGGCCCTTCAGCAGGCAGCGCAGGAGGCGCATCGCGGCGGCGGCGGCACTGGCACCAGCCAGGCCCCGGCAGGTCAACTCAGCCGCCACTTGTAATGGCCGCTGCCGCTTAGAAGTAAGTCCACGCGAGCGCGCACCCGCCGCTTCAACAGCCCGGCCACCCAAAGTCTCTGCGCTCCAATCCCTGTGCCCGTGGGGCACATGCGCAGTTTCACCCGGCCGCCCGAAGTCTCTGCGCTCCAATCCCTGTGTCCGTGGGGCACATGCGCAGTAGGACACAGGGACGGACACAGGGACTGGACGCAGAGACACTTGCACTTTATTACTGTAGATTAGATCAAGAACAAATAGATTGAAGAACAGTTTCTACCCAAGAGCTATAACCATCTTAAATGCTGTAACCAGATAATATGACCTTGGAGAGCTGTGATGGGGGTGTGTGTGTGTGTGTGTGTGTGTGCGCATGTGTGGCCTTTTTGGTGTGTGTGTGTTTTGTGCTTTTTTTCTTTTTTTTCTTTTTCTTTTATGGGATGGCATGCAATTTCGTTGCACTTGTATAGCATTGTGCTTGTACTTGTGCAATGACAATAAATAAATTATCTCATCTTATCTTATACATTTTCCTCCCCATGGACCACTTGAAAACTGCTGAAGGTCTTGGTGGGCCGCCTAATTATTTCTTTGGCTGTTGTTGCAACAGCGATGCTCTGTGCTCGATGCTGTACAATTTTAAATCTTTTTTCCCTCCCCCCCCCTTCTTTTATTTCTTGTATATTGCATTTTCTTATATGACAGTTTGGATTCCACAGAATTCGTAACTCTATGGCTCTGGGTCTGACAGCATAATCGGGCAGGCCAAAGAAAGCCCTTTTTCTCCCCCCTTCTTTCCCCCCCAAGTGTGATCTTCCATCGCGGCTTGCTTGCTTGCGGCAAAAGAGAGGTTTCTCCGCACAGCAGTTCTGGAAAATCACCACCAGATGGCAGCAGAAAATAATCTCCGAAGCCGTGGAAGGAACCGGACCCTAAATGATATGGGAAAAGGGCCGTTGCTTTCGGTAATGGGATGTCAGGGTGAGTTATAGGGCAGTCCGATGTGTGTTTACCTACTGTGTTCAGTGGGAATGACTCTCAGGAAAATCGTATCGTAGAATCATAAAATCAAAGAAGAGGTTGGATGCATTGCAGGGGGTTGGACTAGATGACCGTTGGGGTCCCTTCGAACTCTACATTTCTATGATTCTCTGGCGTGGAGGGAAATGAAGGTGCTTAGGTATCATATAGTGCAGTTGGCTGGCTCCCTCTCGTTCTCCTATTGGGTATATTTGCACTTTTCCTTGCACAAAACTAAGGCATATATCCTTTGGGGTCTGCAATCCTCTGTGCGCTTACCTAGGAGAAAGCTCTACTAAAACAAAGTCGGTCTTACTTCTGAGTAAACATGAATCGGATCGCTCTAGAGTCGTTTCGTCAGCTTGCAATTTTATATGCTCAGTTATAAATGGTGCATTTTACGTTGTTTAAAACAAAAAAAAAGTTTGGGTTAGATCAGTTGAATGTATTTCCATTTCCCCCAAGATTTCTATTTGTTGACCCCTCAAACTCAAAAAAAAAAAAACAAACCAAAAAAAACCCACCATTTCCCCTCCTGGTGAAAGTCCTTATCACCTGCTAATGTTGGCACTTCCACACCGCTATTAAGGCACAGCTACAGGGGTCAATTAAAAAAAGTTGGCAACTCTATTGGGTACTAATCTGAGTTCTTTGTTCCTGGAGAGCGAGACAAAGACATGTGTTAATGATCTGAGCTGTGATTTGCTAGATGTTCAATTTAATTGGAGCTGCCAAAATCGGGCCGGGGGTTGTCAGATGTCCAACTCGCTCTCGGTGCAAAGGGACAAAAGCGAATACACATTGAGAAGATTTGCGCCAACTACCTAACGTTTGTTTAGTGAAAAGCATGTGCTAGGCGTTGAAGAGAGGATTCGCCTGACTGGGGTTCTCCACTTCCCCACGAGAAGCTATGGCATACATAGTTCTCTCCCCCCCCCCATTTTATCCTCACAACAACCCTGTGAGGTAGGTTAGAGTGAGAGACAGTGCTTGCCCAAGACCGCCCAGTGAGATTCAAACCCTTGTCTCCCAGGTCCTAGTCCAACACCCTAACCGTTGCGCCACACTGCCTCCTGGGCTTCGTAGGCTTCTTTGGCTTCATACACACCACACATTTAAAGTGCCCGGCTTCCCCCAAATAACCCTGGGAACTGTAGTTTGCCTCTTGACAGAGCTACAGTTCCCAGCACCCTGAACAAACAACAATTCTCAGGATTCTTGGGGGGGGGTGCCAAGAGTACTTTCAATGCACGATGTTACACAGATCTTTATCTTTAAAGCAAGCTTGGACTGGATGATTCTTCCAGTGTGTTCTGAATATACAGTATTCTGAATTCTGGAGACAGGTTGACCCCTAGTGCTGTCAATGAAGTATCTGGGCTGAGCCAGGTGGCCTGCATATCTGGGTGACCTTTTCCTCCTGGGGGGTAGTGATAGCCCCTTGATAGGGTTGTTCTTGCCCATGGCTGGGAGCCATTTGCACTCCATTAGGAAGAGGCTGGGGACGTGGGTGGCACTGAGGTCTAAACCACAGAGCCTAGGGCTTGCCGATAGGCGGTTTGAATCCCTGCGACGGGGTGAGCTCCCGTTGCTTGGTTCCAGCTCCTGCCAACCTAGCAGTTCAAAAGCATGTCAAAGTGCAAGTAGATAAATAGGTACCGCTATGGTGGGAAGCTAAACAGCATTTCTGTGCACTGCTCTGGTTCGCCAGAAGCAGCTTAGTCATGCTGGCCACATGACCCGGAAGCTGTCTGCGGACAGACGCCGGCTCCCTTGGCCTATAGAGCGAGATGAGCGCTGCAACCCCAGAGTTGTCTGTGACTGGACCTAACGGTCAGGGGTCCCTTTACCTTTACCTAGGAAGAGGCTAAATGATCCTTGCAGATGCAGAGTAGGTGAAACTGGAGGAGAGGAAGGAAGGAAGGAAGGAAGGAAGGAAGGAAGGAAGGAAGGAAGGAAGGAAGGAGCCCATAATTACCCTTTAGACAGGGGACTGTGCTGGGGCAAAAAATTGAGGTCAGGGTGGGCAGGGCTCTTTCCTTCCTGTTTGCCTCAGGCATGGACTTAGATCCACAAAAAAAATATTGGAGAGCATTATTGGAAAGTATACGTGAAGGAGCGTCTCCACCCCCATCATTCAGCCCGGACACTGAGATCCACCTCCGAGAGCCTTCTGGCAGTTCGCTCCCAGTGAGAAGTGAGGTTACAGGGAACCAGGCAGAGGGCCTTCTCAGTAGTGGCGCCCACCCTGTGGAACACCCTCCCATCAGATGTCAAGGAAATAAACAACCATCTGACTTGTAGAAGGCATCTGAAGGCAGCCCTGTTTAGGGAAGGTTTTAATGTTTGATGTTTTATTGTGTTTTTAATATTCTGTTGGGAGCCGCCCAGAGTGGCTGGGGAAACCGGGCCAGATGGACGGGGTATAACTAATAAATGATGATGATGATGATGATGATGATGAAAGTACTCAGTAAACTGAGGTTCTGCCCCCCTCCAGCAGAAGCCTGTCCCTCCAACCAAAGCCTGCCCCCTAAGAAAAGCTCAACAACTTTGGCGCTGCCACCTCCCCATGGAACTGGACTGAATAAAACAGGAAGAGTTGCCACGCATGGCCTCTCTCATAACACTAAAACTCATGGCTAGCCAATGGATCTGAGTGTTGCAAGATTTGTGGTAGATGAAGGACTTCTTCATGGCTGTTGGCATCCGTCTGTCTCGAGAGACAATGGAGTGTGCCTCCAGGGGCAAAGTCAGACAGCTACATCAGCAGCACCAAAAGGGACCTCTTTGGAGCGCAAGCAAGCCTGGGCATTGTGTCTGAAGGTCCTGGGTTGCCCTCCTCTCAGACTTGCTGACGTGGTCCAAAGGAAGGCAGAGCAATACGTCCGGCACCCGCTTGGCTGCAGGAGTTGCCGGAAGCAGGAGTACAGGGTGCCGTCCAACCGCCACGGCATAGTTAAACTATGGAACTCCCTCCCACAGGCTTTCAAAGAGGAAGAGACCAATTCATGGAGGAGAGGGCCACTGATAGCGACTGGTCATGATGGCTAAGCTCTGCGTCCACGGTTGTTTCTGAATACCAGTTGCTGGAAACCACAGGAAGGGAGAGTTGCGCCTGCGTTTGAAGCCTGCTTGTGGGTTTCCACTGGCTGGCCACTGGGAGAACAGGATGCTGGAGTAGACGGGCCACGGGTCTGATCCAGCAGGCTCTTCTTATGTTCTTACTGGAAACACCCCTATCAGGGTCTTTTCCTCTGCCCTACCCAGAGATGCCAGGGATTGAACCTGGGACCTTTGGCATTCAAACCAGGTGCGTGACCACTGAGCCGGGATTCCCTTCAATCCTTTGAAATGAACTTCCTTAAATCTCTTCTTGTGTTCTTATCTTCTTAAGTGGTAGAAGCCAGTGTGGTATAGTGGTTGAGAGCGGTGGACTTGTAATCTGGTGAACCGGGTTCGATTCCCCGCTCCTCCACATGCAGCTGCTGGGTGACCTTGGGCTAGTCCCACTTCTCTGAAGTCTCTCAGCCTCACTCACCTCACAGAGTGTTTGTTGTGGGGGAGGAAGGGAAAGGAGATTGTTAGCCGCTTTGAGACTCCTTCGGGTAGTGATAAAGCGGGATATCAAATCCAAACTCTTCTTCTTCTTAATGGTCTGGTGTGGATGCGACGTGGCTGCGTGATGGATCGTCCCCGAGACTTCTTCAATGTGCAAAAAGATGACTTTTCCTTCAATGTGGAAAAGATGACTTCTGTTGTGTGTGTGTGTGTGTGTGTGTGTGTTTAACAATGTGCAAAGCCGTCCTCAGGCCCCGGATCCACACTCAGGCCGGGCTCTGAATCTCCCCAGAAGCTTCCTCCTCCTTCGCTGCAAGGATGCCGCTGGGTTCTCATCCTGGCATTAAAGCCATCCTGTTAGCACGGGCTACAGGGGGGTTGTGTGGAGGAGAGGGTCGGGGAGGGGAGGCCTTTTGAAGCCCCTATAAAAGCCCACAATTACAGCTGGACAAACGGGGGCAAACAAAAGAGAACGGCTGGGAGACTAATCTTTCCGCCAAGCAAACAGATGGGCTTGCAGAGAGGCCACAGGGAGGGGGGGCATTGAGAGATTGAGGGTCCATAAACATCGCCCAGTGGCTTCCCAGAAGAGATGCAATTGTCTCTTGGTTTTCTCCAATGCTGTGTGTCTGATTCTATTGTGTTGTAGCTAGCGGTAGGTGCCTGAAACCCTGAAGAGCGGCTGCCTGTCAGTGTAGTAGACAGTACTGAGCTGGATAGACCATTGTATAATTCAGCTTCCTTTGTTCCTGCACATGCTATCTCAGCAGTTCCTAGCTATTTTGACCCACAAAACCAAATTCACTTGGTATGCTGATCTATTGACTTATTCTCATGCGAAATTTCTACCTGGGGTCTTCAGCAGTCATCAGTTTTGTGCATGGCAACATTTTCATAACCATGACTTGAGACATCCAAGCAAAACTTGTCTGAGAACCCACAAGGACCTTGTGGTCAAGCAGCACAGGATCTCCCATGAGCCAGAGTGGATCCCAAGTGTTACAAGCTAAGATGTGAGTCTTGGCAATGTTTGGTTACAAGTGTCAACTCAGTATTACAATAGGCCAGCAAAGGAAAAGTTGTAAGAGGCATTCATCAAGATGATCAAAGGTCTGGAAACCAAGACTTATGAGGAGCGCTTGAAGGAGTTGGGTATGTTTAGCCTGGAAAAGAGGAGACTGAGAGGAGATATGATAGCCATCTTCAAATATCTCTAGGGAACAAGCTTGTGTCGTGTCCCCAATGGTGACTGTAGCTAGCTGTCAAGAACGCACGCCACTCCGAGAAGTCAGCGGAAGTTGTCTTGAAGTTTATTGTACAGCACACAGAGAAACGTGGAAAGTCCGTGAGGATTCTGAGGAGGCCACCTCAGAATCCCCCTTATGTACACCTTGCTGGGTGACTCCCAATTCCCCCCTCCCTTCTGCCCTAAAGGTCCGGGGGTAATCCTCTTCCCCACCCGGGGTGGCTTGGACAAAAGAGTTAACTGCTCTGGTCTACCTGCACCATTCATGGGTGCTTTTTGCATTGTTATTGCGATGCTGCCGGTTCCACCACGCCCGCTGCTGATGGCTCGTTAGCGGTCGTTATCGCCCATTCTGGGGTTGTTTACCCCGCGGGGCATGCCTGGGCGAGGTCGGGCCTTGCTGCGCTCGGTTTAACCCCTGCGCGCCTGGCTCCGCAGTCGCCCCCTTCTCTGGCCCGCTGCATGGTTCCCCTTCCTGGCGCCCGCATGGCGCGACCCTGGCGGACCCCGGTCTATCAGTGTCTAGTCGGGTCGCGACATCCTGCCCCCCCGAAACTGACTCCCCCCTCCCCTGGGGAGCGTTCTGAGTCCCGGGGCCCCCCGGCCGGTTTGGCCACTGTTGGTGGAATCTCTTGACCAGCTGTGGGGCCAAAACGTCCGACGCCCACACCCATTCTCGGTCCCCCATAGCAAAGTCCTTCCACTCCACCAGGTACTGCAAACGCCCTCTGTAGAGTCTGGAGTCCAAAATGTCCTTGACCTCATGGTGCTCCCCTCCCGCCAGGATCAACGGGGTGGGTGGCGCCGCCACGGGGTGCCAACCGTCGTCCTCCGGGGACTTCTTCAGCAAGCTGAAGTGGAACACCGGGTGTATCTGTTGCAAGTTCTTTGGGAGCTCCAGCTTCGCAG
Source organism: Darevskia mixta (assembly GCA_034641385.1). NCBI lineage: Eukaryota > Metazoa > Chordata > Lepidosauria > Squamata > Lacertidae > Darevskia > Darevskia mixta. The sequence continues at coordinate 2,626,199 of JAWWNH010000091.1, read as the reverse complement.
ATACTCCGTTGATTACCTCTAGCACTTTAAATGGGCCCAAGTACCGGGGCCCGAGTTTCTTGCTGGGGAGGCCCAGCTTCAAGTGCCGCGTGGACAGGTAGACCCGGCACCCCGCTTTGATGTCCCCCGCCGGTCTTCTTCGCTGGTCCGCCGTCCTCTTCTGCGCCGCCTTGAACTCCAGCAGTTGTTCCCGAAGGGACTCCCAGCACCTGGCCGTCCCCTCTCTCCACTTTCCGAGCTCCTCCGGCTCCCGGGCGGTGGGCTCCCCCAAGTCCGGCAGGTGCCTCAGGTCGGTCCCGTAGACCACGGCGAAGGGGGACATCTCCGTGCTGCTATGTACGGAGTTATTGTAAGCGAACTCCGCCAACGGAAGCAGCTGTGACCAGTCGTCCTGCTGGTAGCAGCCAAAACACCGCAGGTACTGCTCCAGCACCTGGTTGACACGTTCCGTCTGTCCGTCAGTCTGGGGGTGGTAGGCCGAGCTGAGTCCCTGTTCGATCCCCAGCAGTCCCAGGAACGCCTTCCAAAATCGGGACACAAACTGGGAGCCGCGATCGGAAATGACCTTGTCTGGAACCCCATGGAGCCGGAAGATGTGCTCCATGAACAGTTTTGCCACCTGGGTGGCGGTAGGCAGTGAGGCGCAGGGCACGAAATGGGCTTGCTTGGAGAACAGGTCCACCACGACCCATATTGCTGTCTTGCCTCGGCTGGGTGGCAGATCCGTAATAAAGTCCATGGAGATCACCGACCAAGGTCGAGGTGGGACCTCCAGAGGCTGTAGGAGGCCCTGCGGCTTGCCCACTGCCGGCTTGCAGGTGAGGCAGATGGGGCAGCCCGCAACGTAGTCCTTGACATCTTTGCGGAGCGTGGGCCACCAGAAGCTCCGCCGAACCAGCTTCCACGTCTTGACGAAGCCGAAGTGCCCAGCCGCTTTGGCGTCGTGGCATGCCTCCAGGGCGGCCCTCCGGAGGGGTTCCGGGACGTACGCGGCGCTCCCCCTTCTCCAGATGTCCCCTTCCAGTGTCAAGGAGTCCCGCAGGTTCTGTAGTTCCGCGTCTGTTGGATACGCTGCCACTAGTCTGTCGCGGAGCGCTGCAGAAGGCTGGCTGCGCTCCCGGGGGGGTGTCCCATCTTGACCCCCTGTCTGTCCTTCTTTCCTCCTAGCCTGGTTACGGGTGGTGACGGCTCGGGCTAGGTGTTTGTCCTCAAATAGTGGACGCATCTCTGTGCGGACATCCGCCTCGTACTGGGGCAGGCGAGACAGGGCGTCCGCGAGGAAGTTGTCCTTCCCGGGGATGTGGCTTAGCTGGAAATCGTACCGGGAGAAGAACTCTGCCCACCGCATGTGCTTGGCAGTCAGCTTCCGTGGCTGTCGGAGGGCCTCGAGGTTGCGGTGGTCTGTCCAGACCTCAAACGGTTCCCTTGCCCCCTCCAGCCAGTGCCTCCACTCCTCAAGCGCCATGCGGATGGCCGCTGCCTCCTTCTCCCAGGTAGACCAATTCCTTTCCGCCTTCCCAAACTTCCGGGACAGGTACGCTCCGGGCCTGAGACGGCCCTCCCCGTCCCTCTGCAGGAGTACCGCTCCCATGGCCACATCACTAGCGTCTACCTGTACCACCATGGGCCGGGCTGGATCCACATGGATCAGCGTAGGCTCGGCGGCGAACGCCCCTTTGAGCCCCTGGAAAGCCTCCTCCGCCCGGGACCCCCAATCCAGAGCCGCCCCGGGACGCTTGGCCCCCTTTCCTTTCCCCTTGGTGCCTAGGAGATCGGTGAGGGGGGTCACCAAGGCCGAATAGTTGGGCAAAAAGCCCCTGCAGAAATTTGCGAACCCTAGCAAGCTCTGGAGTTGGCGCCGTGTCCGCGGCCGCTCCCACCCCAGGACTGCCTCCACCTTCTGGGGATCCATGGCCACCCCCGCCGCCGAGATCCTATACCCCAGGTAATCTAAGGAGGGGCGGTGGAACTCGCACTTGGGCAACTTGACGTATAGGTGGTTGTCCAGGAGTCTCTGCAAGACCTCCCGGACCAACCGGACGTGTTCCTGGGGGTCCTGACTGTACACCAGCACATCGTCCAGGTAGACCACCACCCCTTTGTACAGGAGGTCGTGGAGTACCTCGTTGATGAGGCTCATGAACACCCCCGGGGCCCCGCTCAAACCGAACGGCATTACCAGGAACTCGAACTGTCCAAACTGGCAGTTAAAAGCCGTCTTCCATTCGTCCCCCTCCCGGACCCGCACCCGGTAGTATGCCTCCCTCAAGTCTAGCTTCGTGAAGATCGTGCCGGTACCCAACTGGTCCAGCAGATCCGGGATGAGGGGAAGCGGGTACGCGTTCCCTGCCGCTATGGCGTTCAACCCTCTGTAGTCCTGGCACAACCTCCGGGTGCCATCCTTCTTGCCCACGAAGATGACCGGAGCCCCCATGGGGCTCTTGGCGGGGCGGATGAACCCTCTGGCCAGATTCTTGTCCAGGAACTCCCTGAGGTCCTGGAGTTCCTCCCCGGACATCTTGTAGATGCGTCCCTTGGGGAGGACCGCATCCTCTGGGATGTCGATGGCGCAATCTGTGCGGCGGTGGGGGGGCAGCTCGTCTGCCTCGGTTTCCCCGAACACCGCCGCCAGATCCCGGTACTCCGGGGGTATCTCCGGCGCCACCACATCCAGCTTGCCCTCGTCCCCGTGGACCCCTTTGGCCTCCCCCTTCCCGGGGCACTGGGGGTCCGATTCGACCCTGTGCTGCCCACACCTATCCAGGTCGAACGTCAGGCGCCCTGAGCGCCAGTCTACTATGGGGTTATGTTCCATCAGCCAGTCCAACCCCAGCACTACCTGGTACCCATCCGTGGGGACCCTAACTAGCATCCTGGACTCCCGGTGGTCCCCCACCCACAAGGAGACCGGCCCCACTTCCACCCCGAACGGACCCCCCTTTATGGGACTACCGTCCATCTGGACGAAAACTAAGGGGGTGCTCCGAACCTGGGTGGGCAAGTCCAGTTCCTTGGCCACTTCGGGGTGCAGCATACTGTGGTCGCAGCCCGAGTCCAGCAGCGCATCGCCCGTCCATTGCTTGCCGCCGTCCGGGTTTTCCAGCCTCACCCGGACCAGGTTGGGTGGTCTTCCCGCCCGTTTCTTGGGGTCCGTTGACCCTGGCGGGACCTGCAGCCGGGCGTCCTTCACTGCAGGTCCAGGTCGTTTCCCGACTCCGAGCCCTCGGAGTCGGACTGGCGCTTTCCCCTTGGCTCCGACGCGACAGCCGCCCGGCTCCCGGTCTTGGGTGTCCTACTGGTTCCCGACGTCGCTTGGGACCCTGCCGGGGTCCGAACCTCTCCCGGGGGTCGCTTGGGGCACGCCACCGCATAGTGTCCTGCCCCTCCGCACCTCATGCAGAGTCCCTCCCGGCGTCTCCTCTCCCGTTCCGGGTCGGGGGTGCGCTTGGGCCGGGGGACCCCCGCGCCATTGGCGGGACGGGGGGTCCCTGAGTTCTCCGCGGGCCTTCGGTCCTTGCCCGCCCTGGGTTCTAACTCCAGCATTCCCAGGTCTGCTTCCAACTGAGCCACCGTGCGGCACCAGCCGTCCAGCGTCGACAGCTCCCGAGGGGTCCCCTTCACTACGGCCCACTTGCGGAGCTCAGGATGGAGGCCCTCCTTGAAATAGTGGACGAGGACCTCCTCGTTCCAAGAGGAGATTCGGGCGGCCTCCCCCCTGAACATGTCTACATAGTCCTGTACTGGGAGACCCCCTTGCCTGGCCTTCTGGACCTGTCGCTTCGCCTTCTCCTCCGCCTGCGGGTCTTGGAAGCGCTCTCGTAGGGCCGCCAAGAAGTCCTCCAGGGTGGCCAGAGCCGGGTCCCTGCGGTCGACCAGGAGCATGGCCCACTGGCCGGCCTTCCCCTGCAGGGAGGAGATGACCGCCGCTACCAAGTCCTCTGGGTCGCAGTCGCCTCCCCCGTACCTTCTGGCGTGGTTCCTTGCGTGGAAGATGAAGGTGGAGAGTTCCGCCGGGTCCCCCTCGTAAGTGGCCCTCAGCTCCGGGGGCGGCCTGCGCCGCGCCGTCGCCCTCCGGCGGACGTGCCTCCCGCGGGCCTCCGGGGTCGCTGCCGCGCGCTCGTCCTCGCTGCTGTCACCCGTGGAACTCCCCGCCACTGCGCCGTCCTCCAGCCGGCTGCTGCGACGTCTTGGCAGGGGAAGCACCTGCCCCCTTGGGGCCGTCCCGTCCAACCACGTCAGCCGCTGAGTCACTCCGGGCTCCTGACCTGAGCCCTCCCCTGGGGTCTGCCGACTGCAGACCCCCGATCCCGCGTGGCCTTGGCTCCCGCCGCCGCTACGACTTGTCCGGGGCACCGCGCCCCCACAGGCCTGGTCCAACAACCGGCCCGACTCCTCGCCAACCCGCAGCCGCTCCCAGATGAGGCGGTTCAGCTGCTCCTGGAGTCGCCGTAGCTCGCCCAGGCTCCTGCTGTCTGGTCCGGCCGAGGAAAGGCTCCGTTGATTCGAGGTGAACAGATCCGCCGGCCGCTCGAGTAGGGTGCTCGAGGTAACGGGGGTCTGAAAACGTGCCGCTCCGCGCCATGGGGTCGCCATCTCGGTAGCTGCCGGTAAGCGATCCCAACACGATACGGACGTTGAAGTTTTGGAGAATCCTCACTATGTCGTGTCCCCAATGGTGACTGTAGCTAGCTGTCAAGAACGCACGCCACTCCGAGAAGTCAGCGGAAGTTGTCTTGAAGTTTATTGTACAGCACACAGAGAAACGTGGAAAGTCCGTGAGGATTCTGAGGAGGCCACCTCAGAATCCCCCTTATGTACACCTTGCTGGGTGACTCCCAATTCCCCCCTCCCTTCTGCCCTAAAGGTCCGGGGGTAATCCTCTTCCCCACCCGGGGTGGCTTGGACAAAAGAGTTAACTGCTCTGGTCTACCTGCACCATTCATGGGTGCTTTTTGCATTGTTATTGCGATGCTGCCGGTTCCACCACGCCCGCTGCTGATGGCTCGTTAGCGGTCGTTATCGCCCATTCTGGGGTTGTTTACCCCGCGGGGCATGCCTGGGCGAGGTCGGGCCTTGCTGCGCTCGGTTTAACCCCTGCGCGCCTGGCTCCGCAGTCGCCCCCTTCTCTGGCCCGCTGCATGGTTCCCCTTCCTGGCGCCCGCATGGCGCGACCCTGGCGGACCCCGGTCTATCAGTGTCTAGTCGGGTCGCGACAGCTTGCTTTCTCCTGCTCCAGAGGGTAGGACATGAACCAATGGTTTTAAGTTACAAAAAGGGAGATTCCGACTCAACATCAAGAACTTCCTGGTGCTAAGAGCTGTTCGACAATGGAATAGACTCTCTAAGAAGGTGATGGAGTCTCCTTCCTTGGAGGTTTTTAAGCAGAGATTGGGTGGCCATCTGTCATGAATGCAACCACTCCTCATAAGGCTTGGGTTCCAGACCCTTGATCACCTTGGTTGCCCTCCTCTGCACACCTTCCAGCTTGTCAACATCCTTCCTAAATTGTGGTGCCCAGAATTGGACACGGTATTCCAGGTGTGGTTTGACTGAAGTAAATACATTACACTGGCACTTTATTGCATGCTTCTAAGGAATGCTGATGTATTCCACTTAGCAAACAGACATTAATTCATTGCAAGTTGCATGTATACACACAAACATAGGTCAGTATGTCTTTTGTTCCAGTAGATCTGCAAGATGCCCTCCGCCTTTCATGAAAAGGCGAACAAAGATGTAGTGCTGCAAAAATGTATGGGCACACACACACATTTTCTCAGGGATAGGGAACCTGTGTCAGGAAAATGCATGGGCTTCTTTTCCCACCCATTCCTGCCTCCACATCACCTTACAGGCTCAGGATATGAGCTTTCCCAGCCTGCCATCACTTCCCTCTAATAGCAAACCCAGACAGCGAGTGTCAACAATACGTGTCAACCAAAAAGCAAGAGGAGCTTACTAGCATGGCAACGTTTACAAACATCTTTGATAAATCAAAACTCGAGGTAGCAAAATCAGCCACTCCTAAAAAGCTCAATGAGTAGTAGCACACATGCTCAGTGGTCGCATAATGGTGTGTGTTGGTTGGAAAAGGAAAACAGAAAGCAGGGAGATGGAACGAGCCACCTTGCAGGAGAGTATGGCTGTGAGCAGGAGCTTTCCTGTTACAAAGTGAGGATCCACTGCAACATTTTGTTGCAGATCTTCTTTTTTAAATCAGTCTTGCCTCCTCCAGCCTAAAAACACACGCACTGATTTTGCATTTGCAAAATGGCACATTAGCAGTCATTAGGTGAATCCACACAGAAGCCTGTGCTTTCCCATAAGGTCTGAAACAGGCTCTTTCTAGCTTGGGAATAATTTAACAAGAACATTGTTAAAGCCAAGCAGGTGATGACAGCAGACTGTAATGATAGCAGAGTCACTAGGGAGGAAGTGTCCTTTGTGGAGCTTGTTTCTGACTAAATGTCTACAGGACTGGATAGCAAGTCATTCCAGTGTTCACCTGGTGGGAGATGGCATGTCCTTCCCAAATGCATCTCAGAGGACCTCCAGACTGTCATTTCTTTTGTGGTTAGTGTTCAAGGACATGCCAGGGAATTTAGGCTTGTGCAACTGAAGTGGACCAAAGTGCTCTGTCACCCTAGCACAGCAAATCCTCCTTAAAAATAATTGGAGCTTTTCCAGTTAGGAAAGTGATGGGGAGATGAAATGGAAAGTGTGAGATAAAGGAATGTTTAATGGAAAGACGTATAAACATCCCGGAAGAAAATCAGGATGGGTGCTCATTGCTATATAACCCACCTAGAAACAAATCAGAACAAATGTGCAATAAAGACTGAACATCGTTTAACCTCTGCATAGGTTTATGCAATGATTCTTCAACATCAGCTTCGTTGGACTGGTCATGTTGTGCGGGTGCCTGATGATCATCTTCCAAAGCAACTACTCTATTTCGAACTTAAAAATGGAAAGTGTAATGCTGGTGGTCAACAAAAGAGGTTTAAAGACTATCTCAAGGCAAATCTTTAAAAATGTAGCATAAGCACTGACAACTGGGAAACACTGGCCTGTGAGCGCACCAGTTGGAGAACAGCCTTTACCAAAAGTGTCATGGGCTTTGAAGACACTCGAACTCAGGACACAAGGGAGAAACGTGCTAAGAGGAAGGCACGCTTGGCAAATCCGCACCGTGATCAACTCCCGCCTGGAAACCAATGTCCCTCCCCACTGTGGAAGGACATGTGGATCCAGAATTGGCCTCCACAGTCACTTACAGACTCACTGTTAAGACCATGTTTATGGAAGACAATCTTACTCGGCTACAAGGGATTGCCAAAGAAGAAGAAGAATGCAAGCAAATCAGAGCAAATGCTCCACAAACAGGCCAACCCAATAAGCTTTTAGAAAACTGCTTTCCTGTTGGCTCTTTATTGCATTGTATTGTTTTTTTAAAGAAATTGTGTCTGTTGAAAAATAAATCCACTGAATGCACCAGGACTTACTCCTGTGTAAGTGTGCATAGGGTTGCAAGCTCAAGTATGGCGAATTTCACATGTCACGCTGGCAAAGGTGTAAGAGGCAGGTGAGCGGCAGAGAGGAGCAGAAAGCCAGGGGATGATATTTGCTAGGTTGCATCTGGAAGAGAGAGAGAGGTAGGATTGGAGGGTCTCTGAACAGCTCAGAGGTTAGGTATGCTACAGGCTCTGCCCCTCTGCAAGCCCCTCCACCCCACCCTGCCTAGCAACAGCTCTGGGGAATCCGACTGCTTATTATGATCTCAGTAAGCAGGAAATGCATATTGTTTAATTATCTTTGAGCAGAAAATCTGGATAATATCACAATGCCTTGTTATTGTTGGAGAGGAGGAAAGGAATGCAGCTTTCCATAAACTAGCAGATTGCAGAGGTAGGAACCTCTGAAGTTGTCTTTCCCCAGGTCAGGCTGTTGGGCTCATCTCTCTCAGCATTCTCTCCTCTGATTGGCCGGGGCATTTGGGAGTCTCGTTCCCAGAGTGCCTAGTGTCACAGGTGGCCAAAAGAGTACCTTCCGCACACAAGGGCGAAAGGGGGAACGGAAAAGAGTATCTGGTAAGAGAGCAGGGCTGGCATGCCCGCTGAAGAAGAGTGCTCTACCTACACTGCAAAACTTTGTTGCAGGTCCCACACCTTCTTTAAGCTAAAGGATGCACTGGAGGGAGATAGCATCCATACCATATATCTAAGGCACATTCAATGCACATTGAAAGCACCCAACAAAGAAGAAGAAGAGTTTGGATTTGATATCCCGCTTTATCACTACATGAAGGAGTCTCAAAGTGGCTCACATTCTCCTTTCCCTTCCTCCCCCACAACAAACACTCTGTGAGGTGAGTGGGGCTGAGAGACTTCAGAGAAGTGTGACTAGCCCAAGGTCACCCAGCAGCTGCATGTGGAGGAGCGGAGACACGAACCTGGTTCACCAGATTACGAGTCTACCGCTCTTAACCACTACACCACACTGGCTCTCCCAAGACTCCTGGGAACACTAGTTTGCTAAGAACGCTGGGAATTATGGGGGCACATTATCGTTCCCAGGATTCTTTGGGTCAGCCGTGTGCTTTCAATGTGCATTGAATGCGCTTTAAGCATAAGGTGTGGATGCAACCCAGCCCTACAGTCCTTTGCTCTCAACGGTTTACAAGACTCAGGAACCTTTGAGATTTTAGAGGGTTGTTGTGCTGTATGGCTGTGTAATGTTCACATGTGTGCATTTATGGAGCCTGTGCACTAGAGACAGGCTGCACAACTCTGCAAATCATATGTACGTCCTTACCGGGGATCTGTTCCTGAGCGACTGCATGCACAGGATTGCACTGTTAGCTAACCCCTGAAGAATACCACCTCTTGCGACTCATGCTAATATCACATTTTAGCAAGTATCACCCAGAGGAGTGTTAAAATGGAGATCTACCAAGAAGCTAAAGAACAGGAACCATCCTCTTTAAACAAGGACAGTTGGAGCATCTGGTTAATCGAGTGTGTGAATGTGTTTTAAAGGAGTGGAGAGCAAGAACGGAATTCCTTCTCACACTTCTGCGAAACCCACCCAGGCCCAAATATTTGCCTCCGTCTCCTGGGCTGCTTGTGTGGCTGGGCTCCCTCCCAGGGAGGTGAGGCTGGGAACCCAATTGCCTGGCAAACACAATTCCCTGGGCATAGCCAGTGTCATTAAAGCATCCCTTTCTAATGCATCCATTAATCCCATGGCCAAACAAGACCCCTTCCTGGTTACGGAGAGAGAGGGGAACCCCCACGGGCAGCTGCAAAAGGCACACAGGAAAAGGGGGAACAGCTGCCCCACTTTGATCTCCCAGGGATGCCAAATCAAGACCCCAGAGCAGGAGATAGGGGAGAGAACTTTTTTATGAATGACTCAGGAGTGTGGCCTGTTGCCTTTATCAAACAAGGCAAATTAGAAAACTCTTCATAAAAAGAGGCAGCATTCCGCCCTTATTATTATTATTATTATTCTGCCTTTTACACACATTCAGGAGAAGATTTTGGGAGAGTGTATTATATGGCCCTCTGGAAAGTGTATATTCAATGGGAGTGGAGAGATTCTTTTAAAGAAAAATTATTAACAATCTTTATGGAGTTTAATTTTGGGTGTCCCAGGCAGATATGATAAAGGCAGGAAAAGATAACCGACAACAGAGGAAATAAACAGATCCCTCTACAAACGAGCACGCAAGAGTAAACCAGTTTTGGAAACAGGTGTAGATGGTACTGCATGAATCTTCCAAAAGGAAAGTTTAAGATGAAATCATATGTTATAAAAGCAAAGGAATTTGGACCACTGGGGTTATTACACATTCCAGATCCTTGCATAGTATGACGAAGAATAAAAACTTAAAAAATCGTAATGCGAATTAAACTCGTCTGATTTTGAGAGCTCTTTCAGCATCCCATGCTTTTGTGTTAATTTCTTTGCTGATGCTAAATACCACACTTTGTTATACCATTCCTCCTTCAAGTCTTCCCAGCGCTTGACCAAAGTCATTCTGGCTGCCATCAGTATGTGGCCTGCTATAGCTTCGTTTTTCATTTCCAAATCTTGGTTCAAGAAGAGATTCATCAGAGCCAGATGTAGGGTCCTGCCCACAGGCTGCTGTATAATTTTTTGGGATTTATTTTTACTAAAGCAGGTGGAAAGGTGCTTAAGACTCGATTCATTGTGTTCATCCTACCTGTCTCCAGTGGTGATTTGCAATCATCTCATGTACAATCAAATATATGCAAAATCATACACAAAACTTTATACACACGAACACCCCTATATGCATATAATCCCATGCTGTACTATATTTATGCAGCATAATTTTATACACATTTGTATACAAATATATGCATTGTCTTATGTATCTGTCTATGTACTGTTTACTTCAAGAAACCTGGGATATGCATGCAAGCAATATTTTCAAGAGTTTTAAACAGTTGCTTTTAACTGCCGATAATGTCACTGCTTTATTCTTTTTGTATAATAACAATAACAATAATAAATTTATTATTTATACCCCATTCATCTGGCTGGGTTTCCTCAGCCACTCTGGGCGGCTCCCAACAGAAAATTAAAAACACGATAAAACATCGAACATTAACAACTTCCCTAAACAGGGCTGCCTTCAGATGTCTTCTAAAAGTCAGATAGTTGTTAATTTCCTTGACATCTGATGGGGAGGGCGTTCCACAGGGTGGGTGCCATTACCAAGAAGGCCCTCTGCCTGGTTCACTGTATCCTCACTTCTCACAGAGAGGGAACCGCCAGAAGGCCCTCGGAGCTGGACCTCAGTGTCCGGGCTGAATGGTGTGGGTGGAGATGCTCCTTCAGGGATACTGAGCTGAGGCCGTTTAGGGCTTTAAAGGTCAGCACCAACACTTTGAATAGTGCTCGGAAACGTACTGGGAGCCAATGTAGGTCTTTCATGACCGGTGTTATGTGGTCTTGGCGGCCACTCCCAGGTTTGTTTGTTCTTTTACAATCAGGCAGTATATAAAGTTTGTGAAATAAGATAAATAATCAGTAAATTTATTTCAAAAGTTTATCTGCTACTTAATTACAACTGCCTCTAAGTGGTGTACGAGTAGCTCAATGCAATGAAAATTAAAGTCGGATGAAAATGTAAAATCAGAATTCACTATGCAGTAGTTAGTGCATATATTTCATGATTTGTGCATGTGATAATCAAACACTAGGAAGCAGTGGCCCATTGTTGCTTCCCAGCTCGAGCGCATGAACTGACCATCTATCTGTACTTGTTAGCCTTGCAGGGAGATCTATCTGTAGATGATTTCCATGCAGATGTGTTTCTGCGGGAATTTTAACAGCACTGCAAGTGATGGTTAGTTGATCTCGAAGTGCCATAAAACATGAACCATTCATTCTGTCCCTGCCCAGAGGAGGTTGCCATGTTAAATTAAGTAGACAGAATCAAAACATCTGACTCAACAAATAAACTCCGAGCAATCTCACTTTCGGCGATGATATATATATTCTTCACAAAGGGAAACAGAGTGAAGTCAGCGAAGCCAGCAGGCTTGCTTAAAATTCCTACCCCGTTGCATCAGAGGGCTAAAACAGGTTGCTAAAACAGCTGTTTTCTTTTGGTAGGAAAGGCTCTCTAACGTAACAGAGAATTCTCAGGACCTAACCAAACCATAGCTGTCAACTTTCGGATTTGAAAATAAGGGATTTTTTCCCGAACTTTCGGATTTGAAAATAAGGGCTGCCGCGAGGGCGGTGCAATAGCAACAAGTAGCCTCGCCACCCTGCGCTCCAGAGGCTGCACGCGAACGGGTGAGCGAAAGAGTGAGCGCATAGACGGCAGGCAGGCTGGCTGTCTGGTTGGGCGTGAGGATCTGGCTGCACAAGGCATGCAAGCTCCGCCCCCAGTCAGTCTCAGACTCCTTATTGGCAGCTGAGCAACGCAGGTGAGGAGCCTCCCTGGCCGGCAGGGAGGGAGAGGAGCTGCTTCCTTTGAAATCCGGGAAATTTAAGGGATATCAACAATCCAGGATAGCAGCGGGAAACGGCATTGGAATAAGGGAGTTTGCCGCAAAAAAAGGGACGGTTGACAGGTATGAGCCAAACGTCAGTTCAGCATGGAAAAATGACCCTTTAAAGCTGCAAACCTCTGTGCAATTGCATGGGAGCAAATTCTGCTGAGCAAATTGGGACATGCAATAAATACGAATAATATTGTCCTGGAAGTTGGCCTGAGATGGGCCACGGTCCTGGGGTTTTTTATCTATAAAGCCTTACACCACTCAGTACTATTATACCTCCCCTTAAGGGATGCCAATTTGAATAAAATATTAGGGAGGCGCAGCTAAGCACCACCCCACATAATTGAAGCCGTTCCGGAGGTATAGTCACTGCCACAGCTTCTAGGAACCCCAGGTGACAGCTGAGTGCAAGGTGGGGACCAAAGGTGGACAAACTACCCCAGAACGCGAAGCGCCTCCCCCCCCAGAGGTACTAGCCCTCCCCTAACACCCCATACATCCCAGAAGTGATGATATTTGCATTTGTTGGCAGAAAACAAGCTGGATCTTTTTATTGGGTGTTTTTAAAAACCCGTAGGTATTTTTTTATTACTTTCGAGGTTTGGGTGAGGGTGTGTTTTCTATAATTAAGAAGGGGGGGAGCCCCAAAAGAAATAAAACAAATAGCCCGTCGTCCTCTCCCCAAAGTCCTTTGCTCCTGAACACCTGGCGAATGCCTCCCTCCCTCCCTCCCCAGCCCACCATGTTACTTCACAGGAAGTTCCTACAGGCGATCCCAGGGCATAGCTCAATCATGCTGAATATGAGGAAAATAATATTAAGTCCATGTGTTTCAGACAAAACACAGCTGGTTCCCTCCTGCACCATCACCCTCGGCTCAGCCTTGTCCCTCTCTTCCCCACTTCCACTCCCGCACCTCCCCTCGGTTACCTTGCGACTGGGCTTCAGATGTGCAAATATTGCCATAGAATCCAAAACTCCCATGTCTAATGTGAATTATTAGATCTCTCTGTGTGTGTGTGTTTTACTGAAATTATCTCTCAAGGGAGCAGGCCTCGGTCCATTCAACCTAGTTACTTGGTTCTAGGGGAGGGAGAAATGTTGAAAAAAAGGCTTGATTCCTTGCCACAGGGATTTGCAGCAGAGGAGGATGGCTCATAGCTGTCAACTTTCGGATTTGAAAATAAGGGATGCCGCGAGGGCGGTGCAATGGCACCAAGTAGCCTCGCCACCCTGCGCTCCAGAGGCTGCGCGCGAACGGGTGAGCGAAAGAGCTAGCGCGTAGACGGCAGGCAGGCTGTCTGTCTGGTTGGGCGTGAGGGTCTGGCTGCACAAGGCATGCAAGCTCCGCCCCCAGTCGGTCTCAGACTCCTTATTGGCAGCCGAGCAACGCAGCTGAGGAGCCTCCCTGGCCGGCAGGGAGGGAGAGGAGCTGCTTCCTTTGAAATCCGGGGAATTTAAGGGATATCAACAATCCGGGATAGCAGCGGGAAACGGCATTGGAATAAGGGAGTTTCCTGCAAAAAAGGGAGGGTTGACAGCTATGGGATGGCTCTGTCCACCCCCCCCCCCCTCTGGTGACTCACCAAGGCTGAAGCTTTCAAAGCATCTTGCTGGTTTTGAGGCTTTGGTAGGCTGCCTGTTTTTTCCTACAGAGAGGATGGTGGGAATGTGGGACACTCCTTGTGGGTCTCTCTCCTCTCTATCTCCCTACCCTTAAAATGATTTTTCTAAGCCTCAGTGCATATGATACAGTGGGGTTGTTGCTTTGGGATGGGAGAGGAAGGCAAAATAGCTCACACAGAAAGGCGAACCTTCCTACCTCGCACATTCTGAAGCAATGCAGAAACTGAAACACAGCTACGCTACGCAATTTGCACTCTTCCAAATTTTGCAAGGCAGTGCTCCAGCCAAGCAACTGTACAAAAGTGCATAAAGGTAAAGGGACCCCTGACCATTAGGTCCAGTCGTGACTGACTCTGGGGTTGCGGCACTCATCTCGCATTATTGGCCGAGGGAGCCAGAGTACAGCTTCCAGGTCATGTGGCCAGCATGACTAAGCCGCTTCTGGCGAACCAGAGCAGCGCATCGAAATGCCGTTTACCTTCCCGCCAGAGCGGTTCCTATTTATCTACCTGCACTTTGATGTGCTTTTGAACTGCTAGGTTGGCAGGAGCAGGGACCAAGCAACGGGTGCTCATCCCATCGCGGGGATTCGAACTGCCAACCTTCTGATCGGCAAACCCTAGGCCACCCGCGTCCCACAAAAGTGCATATTCCCTGGTAAATAAAAAATGCACATATTCGTGAACATAACACATACAAATGCATTACATCAGGGGAAATTGCTTTGCAAAAAAATGTGAATATTTTTCTGTTGTGAACCGCCCTGGGATCTTTGGATAATTACAAATGTAATTAATTAATTAATAATAATAAAGCTGTATACAAACACGTGTGTTAGGAAGAATTTGCGCCAGAATGCTGATCAATTCCCCATGCTTCCGGCCTGCTGGTGGAAGCTGTAGTAGGCGGAGCCAAGCACAGCACCACCAATCAGCGATGGCTGTGATATCAGTGAATGAACATATGCAAATTGAATGCAAATGTGTGCGTCCCATGGGCCTGCTTAATGTTCAAAAACATCTAGCTCAGAGTTGCATATGCCACCTGGGGGTAGCTCGCTGAGATTTTGGGCAATTTGTCTGCCCAGCCTTTGACTTGACTAGCCACAATTCTTCAAGGGCTGAAGCAGAAGTTGTTCCCAGATATCAGGAATTCAACCTGGGATCTTTTGCATGCAAAACACGGACTACCAGAGCCAGAGTCCTTTTCTCCCCTGCGTCCCAAAATCCCAAAGCTTCAAATCATATAAGCTTTAACATGTGTGCCTCGTGTCATTTTCAGAGACACTCTTATGCCAAACCATTGCTCAACTTCCATCATTTGATTCTGGCCTCTTTCCCCATCCAAAGCCTTCTCCTCACAGGTGATCAGTCACCGAGAGCTCCACTCGCCCCCTGCTGGAGGATTTATCCAGTTTCTTCCAATGAGATGCAGGCGTAGATCTGTGCAGCCAGCTGCAGTGTCACCTCAAGATTGACATCTCAAAGGCCCCAGCCTAGGTTTCAGGGAGCTGAAGCAGGAGACCCCTTTGGGAAGCACTGCTGAGTGATGATTTGCTGGGAGAGGAAGGGAGCGAGAAAGGGCAGGAGAGGAGCTGATCACGGTGAGAAAAGGATACTGGATGAGATGGGCCTGATCCTGCAGGGCTGTCCTTCATGTTTCAGAGCCTTTCTGGCCAGATTGTGGTGATGAAGGGGAGCTTGCTTTGGAGTGGGGCGATCTTCAGAGTTCAACACACACAGATTTCAGAAGCGGACTAGACGGTGGGAGTGAGGGCTTTCTAACCCGGGGTGTGGCTTGGTTGGGAATTGTTGGTGGGGAAGCCCTCCTGGGTGTCTTTTAGCACCCTGAGCGTTAATAATAATATGCCGTCCTATGGAAGCAGACACAGTTTTCGGGTGTGAATAGGCGCGGGTAGAGGACACGTCTGAATGGGACGCGCTGGGGGCGCATGCGGGCCCCTGTAGCAAGGAATTCGTCGGGCTGGCTGGCTGGGGGGGGGGGGAGTCCCATGGGAAAAGATTTTCAGGATTTGTGTGGGAGGTTGTAGCTGGACAGCCCCCTCCCCAGGAACTTTTAGAGGGGAGATCCGTACACCGTGGATGGGTGCAGGGAAGGCAGGCAAGCCCAGGTGAGGGCGCGGAGGACCCAGCGCCGTGACTACTCCGCCTCCGCCCAGCACCGCGGGCGGAGCTTTTCCTCTCCGCGTCCCGCCCGTTTCCTTTCCTCGCCGCGCTTCTCCTCCCGCGCCGTCGGGCGCCCTGCCTAGCCCTCCCCGGGTCCGTCCCGTCCCGTCCCGCGGCGGCGCCCTCTTCCTCCCGCAGCAGCGGAGCCCGGGAGGGGCCGGAGCGGCGGCGGGCCAAGCAGCCTCCCTCTCTCCCGCCCCGACGAGAGAGGACGTCCCGTCCAGGACAGCGCGGAGGGAGAGGACGAGAGGCGGAGGCGGTGGGAGGGGGCCCAATCCTCCGCCGCCTCCCCGATCCTTCCCCCCCCCTCTCCCCACCCCCCACCCCCCGCGGCGGTGCTGAGCGGGCCCCCCGCCGGGGCCGCGATGTGCCGCCGCCTTTGTTTGCTCGAGGAGATGCCCCCTCCGCGCCGCTTGGCCCACGCCGGCGCCTATAAAGGCCGCCGGGGCCAGACGGGACGGTGACTCGCTCCGGGATCCCGCGCTCGCCTCGCCGCGATGACCCTCCTGGGCGCGGCGCTGCTGTTGCTGCTCCTGCCGCCACTCGCCCTCGTGTGGCCGGGCCACGGCTCAGCCCCGCGCCCGCCCAAGCCCCTCTTGCCCATCCAGCCCGAATCGGCGGACCCTCTACCCTCCAAGGGGGCGGCAGGTAGGACCCTCCTCCTCCTTCCTGGGACGCGCGGGTGGCGGGGGCTTCTTTGCAGGAGATGGGCTCGGAAGGCTGCCTGCACCCTGACCCAGCCCTGTCTCCCTTGCTTGGTTGGCACAGCTGCCGGGGCAGCGGCAGGCGAGCCTCCCATGGACGGATTTCGAAGACCCCGTGCCCTCACCTCTTGGCCGGGCGGCAACCACGTCGAGGCGGGCGGGGACGCGGGCGTTTAGGAAGCCTCCCGGTCCGCTAGGGCGAACGCGGGCGGGTCACCGACGGGCGAGGAGCGCGCTTCCAAGTGGCACAGACGGGAAATGGTTGTGGGTGCAGGAATGCCTGCTGTGTGAGAGAGTGACTCGGGTGTGTGCGTGCGTGCGTGTGTGAAAGGGGCCAGCGTGCAACGGGAGGCACCAAACGCAGCAGATGGCACGAATCTGGGTAGGAAGAAAAGTTTCTTGCCAGGCACACACACACACACACACACACACACACACACACACACACACACACACACACCGGCTTTGCCCAGAGCTATTCCACACAAGACACCCACACTCGTTTCAGTGTTCTAGATGTGCAGTCCTGGGTGCTGTGAGGTTGCAGGGATGCCAAACGGGGCGAGGGACGGCTCAACAGCCATAGCTACGCACAAGTCACAGACTTTCACCGTTAAGGCTCAGTCCTGGAACAGGTGAAGAACTGGCGATGCACATTAGGCGTCCCTAAGATTACGCAGCAGCCCTGATGGATCAGTGGTTGGGAAAATGGGCTCCCTGAGCAGAGAAGGTGGACTTCCCATCAAATTTAAATCTCCAAAGATTTTATTTTATTTTTAATCAGGGCGGGAAGGGACGCGGAGGAAAGGAACTGGGGAGAAATCGCCAGCTCAACTATTGCAAGGCAGCCTAAGCGGTTGCAACAGTCGGTAGAGCGTGAAACTCTTAAGGTTTGAGCCTCACATTTGGCAAAAAGATTCCTGCATTGCAGGGGGTTGGACTAGATGACCCTCGAGGGTCCCTTCCAGCTCTACAATTCTAGGATTCCAACTGAAATGCATATATATATTATTGAGCAAGATTTATATATCACTTAATCAACAAAAGCCTGTTCATTAAAATTATTCATTAAAAATACAAATTAAAAAAACCCACGTTGACATGAAATATATCAACATCCAAATTAATCCGCTTATTTACTCATGTCCCTCTTCTCATTCCATTCCTCTCCTGCCTTGGAAATTTGTTTATTTATCTTGTTTATTTAGATTTGTATGATCCTTGAGGCAGGGACCTGCCTTGTTGTTTCTTAATATTATAATTGTTCACCCTCACAACAACCCTGAGAGGTAGTAATTGGTCCAAAGTCTCCCAGTGAGCTCCGTGGCCAAGTGGGGATTTGAACCCTAGCCCCCCCAGGTGTGAGTACAGCACTTTAACCACTACACCACACTGTCTTTAATGGTTCTATTACAGAGCATCCAGTCAACATTTGCATAGCAGGTATATAAATTATTAGGCGGTGCCAGGATTTTTGTTGGGGAGGGCAGGATTTTTGTTGGGGGGCAGAACCAACGTGATTGGTCAGCTAGTTAAGTATTTCTATTGTTCTACTTGATGGGAGGGAGCTGCCCCCCTACCCCCCTTGTATACGCCCAGTGCTTTTTTTCTTAAAAAAATGTTTAGGGGTACTCTCATTTTCCTACTCATATTGAAATACTGCTCCTCAATGAGGCCAAACTTAGATTCACAAAATGTTTAGGGGTATGTGTACCCCTGCAACGCCCCCCCCCCCGAAAATAAGCACTGTCTGTGCCCGTGCGGCAGGTCTGCATAGGCTGCAGGTGGTGGGTTAAGGCACATGGAGGAAGGAATTAAGAGGCAGGAGGGTGGATTGGGAACTGCGTGCTTGAGATGCGAAATAGAGAATGTTTGGGAAAGGGGTGATGCTTGGGCCTGGGGCTGAAATCCTGCACCTGGAAATGGTGAACCCCATTGAGAATGGGTGGACTTACCTCTGAGTTAAACATGCATAGGAATCCATGGTTAAGTCCGCTCATTATTAAACACACCCTTTGCAACTGGAAGCTCTGGTTCCTAATTCCAAATTGGGGGTGTCTGATCAGTATTGGGGGAAATGTAATCCTGAGTCTTGTTGCTGCAGTTGCTCTTTTTTTTTAATAAATAATTAATTAAATTAAATTAAACATCTTTATTGAAAGGTCAAAAAGTACATAATTATATGTGCACTAAACATTTTGAGATGTAATTAAAAGAGAGAGAAATAAATAGGAGGAACAGAACCCATGTAGAAGAGGAAATAAAGCAGGGAGGGGGACCCCCCCCAAACCGTATATTTTACAAGGTTGTTATTGTACTTCACCAGATCTTAACCTATTACAGTTTTTGCAAGAACGGATTCCAAATACCATTGAATTTGACCATGGCAAGTCTGTGTTTATATGCAAGTTGTTCATATGTTGCAAGTTTGTATAAGTCTTCAAGCCAATCGCAGACGGGAGCCGCATTTTTATTTTTCCAACTGATGAATTGGATGCCTGTAGTTGCTCTTTCCTTCATCGCTGCTTCTTTGGCGCCGAGAAGAGGTTTGAAGGTTATAAACTCGGTTGAGCCCTAATTGAACTGGACAGCTCAGTTGCTTAGAGCATGGTGCTTGCCAAGGTTGCAGGTTCGATCCCCGTATGGGACAGCATTGCAGGGGGTTGGACTAGATGATCCACGGGGTCCCTTCCAATTTGACAATTCAATGATTCTAAGAAAGGAAGCCTTGAGGGCAGGGCTCTGGAGGGCGGGGCAGGCGCTGGAGGTTGCTGGGGTGGACCTGGGTGAGTCAGCAGACAGCAGCCTGTGGTTTATTTGGAGGAGGGGGTGCAGGCAGCTGGAAGACCGTGTATATTTCCTGCAGACCCGAGGTAAAGAAGGGCCTCAGAAGTTGATGTCACTGTCCAGGTTCGTTCATATGGAGAGAGGTGGTCCTTGAGGTATTGCGGTCCTGAGCCGTTTGTGATGCTGGATGGCTTAAAGGGGTTCACATGGAGCTGGAAGGTGCAGGCAGGAGGGCTTTCAAGGGCCAATTGCAAGCATCTCCAGTTAAAAGGATCAGAAGCAGCAGATTCGGGGCTGGATTCAGATAGCTGCTGCCAGTCAGTGCTCAGCTGAGTGGCCCAGTGGTCTGACGCTGGGATAAGGCTTCTGAAAGTGATGGAGTATGCGGAACTGGCAAGATCAGCAGCAAAGATTAGAGACAACAGAATTTGAAATGGGAGCACCAGCATTATTTATTAAGATAAATAGGTGAGAATGGATGTATTGAATATTGTAAGTGAAATATGCATCATTTAAGGGTAAATATGGAAACCATGGAAATGGGGTACGGTAAGTCAATGGATGAAGTTATTTATGGTCTATGCCAAAATCTGTAAAGTGGTTTTTTGGGGGTGCAAAATCAATAAATAGTTTTTTTTTATAGAGGCAATTTCATATGAGGCTTTCAGGAGCACTCAAGACTCCCCCTCCCAATTTCTTTTAGGCTGCTCTTTCGGTGGCAGATCCTATGCCCTGGAGGACACTTGGCATCCTGACTTGGGCGAGCCTTTTGGCATCATGCATTGCGTGGTCTGCTCCTGCGAGCCAGTAAGTGGTTATTTCCGATTCTTCTTCTCTCTCTCTTATTTCCAGATGTGGGGGAGGGGGGTTGCTGCAGAACCCCCGAGCAGGATTGGGGAACCTTTTCCAGCACGGGGGCCACATTCCCTTCTGAGCAACCTTTCGGAGGGCCGCAGAGTTCCAGTGGGCGGGGCCAGGGGGCAGAGATGGGCGGAGCTACAATTGGGACTTTTCCCTGGGTGCTGTAGGCTGGTTTCAGCACAATCTCACCTCCCCCCCTCTGTCCTCCACCTATGATGATGATAATAATAATTTTATTATTTATACCCCGCCCATCTGGCTGGGTTTCCCCAGCCACTCTGGGCGGCTTACAGTGCATATAAAAAATATTGAAACATCAAACATTAAAAACATCCCGATATTTTAGGTGAAAATATAGAGGAATGGAAATTTAGGTACAGTTGATATTTTTATGTTCTGTTCTGTTGTTTGTATTGTTTGTTTGTATTTGTGACTGTTATATTTTGTTAAAAAGTGTGGAAAACCAATAAATATTTTTGAGAAAAATAAATAAATAAAAACATCCCGATACAGGGCTGCCCCCACTCCCTGGACCACTGCACCAATGCTTGCAACCCATCCAAGGCGTAACGCTGTCTGTCTGATTCCTCCTCCTTAAGTCTCACTGTTGCCCTTTTAGCAGGGAGGAAACTTGGTACAGTGGTACCTCGGGTTAAGAACTTAATTCGTTCCGGAGGTCCGTTCTTAACCTGAAACCGTTCTTAACCTGAGGTACCACTTTAGCTAATGGGGCCTCCCGCTGCCGCTGGCCCGCGATTTTAGTTCTCACCCTGAGGTAAAGTTCTTAACCCGAGGTACTACTTCCAGGTTAGCTGAGTCTGTAACCCGAAGTGTTTGTCACCCGAGGTACCACTGTATTAGTTGGTTCTGCCTCTCATTGGCTCTGGCGCCACCTGCTGTTGGCCTCCTTACCTTCCCTCCCAGCAAGAACCAGCCACCGCCGCCACTACCTACCGTACCCTCGAAGCAGAGCCATGTCCCGGAAGCAGCTAACTTAAAGCCATTGCATGATACCCTGCATTGAGTTTGCCTCTTTCCAATCAGGAACACAGAAAATCAGAAGGTGGTCTCCTTTGAGAGCAAGTAGCTTTTCCATGCTTTTGGCCGAGTAAGCTTCTCCCCCCTCCTTTTTCGTAGGGTGACAATTTGTGCTTCTGGTTCACACTTTAAAACACCTTTAAAAAATAAAATCTAAGGTCCGCTTTGGGAACTGGAAGTTCTCTTCTGTATGACAACATCTACTCAGGCACACAGATACTGAGTGAGTTCCAAACTAGGTGAGACCACAAGAGAGCCATGACCAGATTATCTCCGGTGGGGTTTGTTTGTTTTTTAAAAAAGAAATAAATTAAAGGTAGATACATTTGAAACAAACCATCTCCCCTCCCTGCATACACACAGCTGCGTTTACCCTGTTTTGAAGGACCGGGAAGAGCTCACCCCAGACCTCCCACCTTCATTACTCCCCAAGAGAGGCTCAAAAGTGCATTTAGTCACTCATTTTTAATGTAACGTAGAAAACTGCTTTCCTTTTCTTTCTATCACACTCCCACAAATCTCTTAATCACTTCAAGGTATGTGTAGGAGCCTTGCCTCAGGCCTCTTCTATTGATTTTAAACAGTTTTTAATGTTGTGTTTTACACTGCTGTGACCTGCCATAGTCACACCTTCTGGCGAAGGACAGGTTATTAGTAACAATAACGATGCTAATGCTAACTCCAGTGATCAGAGAGCTGGGATTTCAGATTAGGGCTCTGGCTTGCAATTCTGTTCTGTCATTTGCATGTCTTTTTTGGACAAGGCCCTCACCTAATCCCCCGTCAGCTGCAAAACAGGAAATTATAGTGTCCTGCAAAATGTAGATAGTCACACACACATTTCAGCTTGTTTATCTATTGGTCTATTTGTTGATTATTTTCTTTTCAGGTTGTGTTAAATTATTGTGTTGCTCTTTAATGATATTTTGCACAAGTTGCCTCATGTACTGTTTTTTTCTTTTCTTAAAGTGGGGGTGCAAACAAATTCATAAATAACAGGGAGGCTGAGAAAGCAGATCTCATAAACACCGCCCTTGCAGGTGCCCTTTATTGGGGAAGTGCCTGTGCTTTTGGACACAGTCACATTATTTCCTTTCCGCAATAGCTCAAAATGCTCTGGCACGGCCTTTGCTGCACGATACGCTCCAAGACAATTTCCTGAAGTACCGGTAAATCTGCCGTCGCTGTTTGTCCCGGCTGCAGGGAGAGGGCAGTGCTGGGGCACAGTTGGTGCAGTTGGTTCTTCCTAACGTTTCATGGGAATCCCCTTCCTTGTCATTTGAATCCATTGGTGGTGGGCTTTCCCTCATTGAGGGTGGTGGGCTTTCCCTCATTGGAGGTATTAAAACAGAGGTTGGATGGCCACCTGTCAGGGATTCTTTAGCTGTGATTCCTGCATTGAAGAGGGCTGGGCTAGACGACCCTTTGTGTCCCTTCCAACTCTACAGTCCTACGATTCTGTGAATGCAGAATTTGCACTGAATTTCTTATATTGATTCATGATGGGGGAAGTTCATGAACCTCTAACGGCCCCTTCATACACCATTTTTTTTATTGCACATTTTTAACTATTTGCACTGATGATGCTCTCAGGCTGGTCACATGCAATCCCTCTTTCATAATTCCATGGCTTTTTATACCATGAATGTCCTGGTTTGTTTTTGTCCTGCTTTTGTTGTGCAACAACCCCTCCAGACAACAGTAATGCAGTTGCCCTGGGGAAGGATGGAGAGAGCAACCTAAAGCAGAACAAAGACACCATTGATGTGCTGT
Source organism: Darevskia mixta (assembly GCA_034641385.1). Lineage (NCBI taxonomy): Eukaryota > Metazoa > Chordata > Lepidosauria > Squamata > Lacertidae > Darevskia > Darevskia mixta. The sequence continues at coordinate 2,603,180 of JAWWNH010000091.1, read as the reverse complement.
TATTGTGTCAAGTACATGTTGCAGGATATACCCGCAATGAAACACTAGCCTGGAGGGTTAGAGTCCTAGAGGAAACAACCACACAAATGAACACACACACACACACACACACACACACACATATATACTGGAAGGAGATGTCCCACTTCCATTATACAATTCTTTGCACACTGATGTTGTATCAGAGCCATGGACATTCATGAGCTCATCCAGTTCCTTGCCCCTGGATGAGCCATAACACTCAGATTACCAGCTTGCTTTAAAAGAAAAGAAAAGAAAGTTTCTAGCAGAGCCTGAGATGTGAGACAGAAAGTACAGGCCCTAATCTTCTCATTTTGGTGTGTGAGATAAATTAGCCTGCTCCCCCGCTCTGCTTGGAATAAGTTCCGCAGATGCCCTTGTTAGAACTGCTTCCTCCTGGGGTTGGGAGAGTCAGGAGTGGAGGTGAAATGATTTTACTCCCAGTAATTCCTCTCACATGTTGATATTAAGAAATCACATGGTATTCTTGGATTATTTACTGATTATGCAGTAAATATTTGATATCAATATGTGGCATGCAATGCAATCTAGAATTTGATAGTTGACATTACAGTTGGCGTTTGACACTATTGAATGGTTGGCAAGGATAACTTTTGACTGCTTGACATTTCATGGTCTTTGGCAGTATTTACTGTAGTTGTCAAAATTCAAAACAAATTGAATATGTAAGCATATTCGATAGATGAGATGCAACAACATTCAATCTTCCCAGTATTTGATATTTCATATTTGACAGCTGTCAAGATAAAAATAATCGAGAAAAATCAGCAAGCCAGGTAACGCGTGCAAATTTCAAAATAATTTTCACATTCAGATTCCGTGTTTTGAATTCCACTTTCAAACGCTGAGGATCATTGTAGGATATTTTGGCAAATTTTAATGTTTTGTGTAATTCTTTTCAGCTGTCGTTGGGGCTCATCTCTTTCAACCTTCCTCCTCTGAACCACTAGTTTGGCAATGTCAGCGGATAACAGTAAATAATTGCATTACGGTGATGCTTTTACAGGTGTAAACTACTTCCGTTCCCTGGTGTGAAATTGGAAAACACCCATAGACAGTAGCATTTCGCTATCATAACAGTGGCCTTCAGCCGATGCAGCATGCAACTTTCAGAACTTATCTCTGCATCATAAACTTCTTTTTTTTAAAAAAGAGTTTAGTGAGGCTTCTCTGGAACCGATCATGAGATACGAGGTGCATATTCTACGAGGACCAGCACAGATGTGGAAGCACAGCTCGCAATGCATTGCAAATGCCTCAGAAGAAGCATGTCCTCCATCATCAATATTTTCTCTTTCCCTCCACAGCAGAGGAATCGTCGTGGGAAGCCGACAGGCAAAGTCAGCTGTAAGAACATTAAGCATGACTGCCCCAACCCTCCTTGCAGTGACGCCATCCTGCTGCCAGGACACTGCTGCAAAACCTGTCCGAAGGGTAAGGGGCGATGGTGACGGTGGTGGGTCCTATGTTTTCCGTGGGGCGGAAGGTAAAGTGGGTTGTGGGCCTCCCTGACACTAGCCAATCTGGCCTTCTCCCACGGCAGATGGATATTTGGGGACCCTCATGAAGTGGGGTGTGAATCTGCCTCAATTTCTAAACCACTTGCCACTTGAGTCCCTGGCACTCAGGCGCCATTTTTCCTGTCCAGCCAGCCAGTTTCGTTGGTCAGAGGAGGGTAGTGAATTGAGCGCTGGACCTTGACTGGGGAGACCCATCTTGTCCACAAAGCTCACTTGATGACCAGCCACTATCTCTCAACCTAACTTTTTTCATAAAATTGGAGAGGGGCAGGGGTATGTTTGCCACCCTGACTTGGTAGGCAAAAGCTCAGGATCAAAACATGAAACAAGAAAATACAGTGGACCCTTGAGTTGCAAACATGATCCATGCGGGAGGCGCGTTCGCAACCCGCAGCATTGACAACCCGCATCGCTGCGTCTGCGCACACGCAGGTTGCGATTCGGCGCTTCTGCGCATGCACAAAGCGTGATTTAGCGCTTCTGCGCATGTGCAAGCACCGAAACCCAGAAGTAACTCGTTCCGGTACTTCCGGGTTCGGCGCAGTGCGCAACCCGAAAACGCGCAACCTGAAGCATCTGTAACCCGAGGTATGACTGTAAAGGCAGTCCCCAAGTTTCTTTAGGTTATGCAAATTATAGAATCAGCCTAAAAGTGATTCATGAGGACTAGAAGCTTCCTCCATTTTTGGTAGAGAGCAGAAGAGAAAGGGCACTCATAATCTTAAGGACCAACGTCATATGACGCCGTCCCCTGGGCAGAGTTTGTGTATGAAACGCTTCGCTGTAACAGCTCGTGTAAGATGCATTCTTTCCAGCCTTCGTTGGCAGCAGTTTGAGGACATGCCCTCAAGCCTGTTGCTGCCGGAGGCGACTTCCATTTGAAAAGCTACTGTTTTCACGGGGAGGCTTGTGTATCAAATCTCTCAGACTGGAGGTAGAAGGGGAGGATATCCGAAGGAACGGATGCTCCCTGGTTTATTCAGTGTGTTGATTTTGTGCATTGAGCCGGGGCCTGCTTCCCCTGTATAGTCTATTTCCCAGTTTGTTTGGGTCTCTCTGGGCATCTGAGAAGAAGGGAGCTTGTCTGTGATCGTAACACCCTGAACAGCACACCTGCCCCAGCCAGCTCAGCAGAGTTTGTTCTGGGACGGGAGACTGCTTGGGAACACAAGAGGGTTGTACTTTCACAAGAGTATGAAGGGTGCAGCCTGGTGGGGGCTTTAATGCTGCAAATGGGCCATCGAGATATTGCAAACAGGTTGGTGGGTTTTTTTAAAAAAAAACTTATTTTCCTTGGAAACAGTAACTCTGGATTAAATGGGGGTAAAATACGGCCTGGCATTTTTTTAATGAAAACAATGTCGCAGGGACTGTGGAAGAAAAACCTTACAGGCATGAGTAGCATTGATCCCCACAAATAATAAGAATAAGAATAATTATTATTTTATTATTTATACCCCATCCATCTGGCTGGGCTTCCCCAGCCACTCTGGGTGACACCCAGAAGAATAGTAAAAACATGATAAAACATCAAACATTACAAACTTCCCTAAACAGGTGTCTTCTAAAAGTCAGATAGTTGTTTATCTCCTTGACAACTGAAGGGGGGGCGTTCCACAGGGAGGGCGCCACTACCGAGAAGGCCCTCTGCCTGGTTCCCTGTATCTTCGCTTCTCGCAGGGAGGGAACCAGCAGAAGACCCTCGGAAGAGGACCTTAGTGCCAATCTAGAAGCTCCCTGGGTCTTGCTTTGCCTATAACTCCCCCCGCCCCCAATCCTGGGTGCAAGTTCCAAACCAGCTAACAGCAGGCAAGCTCCTCCTATCTCAGGTACATTCCATGATAACCCATGTCTAGCCCCATGAGCCCCAAAGCCCCCTCCCATGCACGTACCTATGCCTATTCTCTCCTCCACCTCCTGCCCTCCCCCCCAGTTCCACCCCTCACTTACCCCATTTATCAGGCACTTCAGCAGGTGGGACTGGGAAATGTGTGGTCTTACTGGTGTCATTGGGCGATACTCCCATCCTCCTTGCCCGTCGGCTCTGCTGGCTGGGTCTGATGCGAGTTTGTGAGTCCAGCAAAATCTGGAGGGGCAACCTACCCCTAAAGTCAGTCAAAGGAAGGGATGGGAGCCATGCCTCTCTGGAAAACACATTTTTCATAGAATAATGGAACAATTTAATTGTTGAATTGGGAGGGACCCCCATGGGTCATCTAGCCCAACCCCCTGCAATGCAGGAATCTCAACACACGGTCTCCCATCCAATTTGAAACCATACCGGCCCCTGCTTAGCTTTGCAAACGTGCTAGCAGTTTCATTGCTGCATTTTGGGTTGTGCTTCTCACCTGGCATTTGAGGTCAGCAAATTTTAAGCCCTGGGAGCTATTTCCCCAAGCCTAGAACTATGAATCTCTGCAAAAAGGCAGCCCCTTGGCAGAGGACGGCTATTGTGCCTCTCTATGCCTTTCTTGGGTGCTCTCTGCCTGGCCAGTGAATGGACCTTTACTCTTACCCTACTGGACTATTACCCAGAGGCGTAGAAAGCCCAGGTGGTACCCGGGGCGGAATTTTTTTTGTCACCCCCCACCACTTTAATTTTAAAAAAATTAAAAAAAATTTAAAAAGTGTCACCCCCTCTGATGGTGCCACTTTGCGAGGTGTGGGGGTTTTGTGTGTGTGTGTGTGTGTCTATTATCTCTTTTTTTTCAATAAAGTTAAAATAAAAAATAATAAATAATAATAATAATAATGTAAAAAAAAAAAAGTGTCACCCCCTTCTGATGGTGCCACTTTGTGAGGTGTGGGGGTTTTGTGTGTGTGTGTCTATTATCTCTTTTTTTCAACAAAGTTAAAATAAAATAAAAAAATAAATAATAATAAAAATTAAAAAATTTTTAAAAAATTTAAAAAGTGTCACCCCCCCTCTGATGGTGCCACTTTGTGAGGTGTGGGGGTTTTTGCGTGTGTGTCTATTATCTCTTTTTTTCAATGAAGTTAAAATAAAAAAAATAAAAAAAATAATAATATATATATATATATTTAAAGTGTCACCCCCCCCCCTCTGGGGTGCAACCCGGGGCAACCCGCCCCCCGCCCCCTTGCTACGCCCCTGCTATTACCCCTCCTCCCGAGTAACTTTTCTGCTCAAAGTCCTCCCCCCCCCACCCCAAATTGGCAAAAACCTCAGGTAGACGGATTTGGAAAACGTGTGTGAGTTAGTCTGAATGGGCCAGAAATACTGGCTGCTATTCAGAGCCATGTCTCTCTGTGTGTTTTGCCACCTTGGAAGAGGCAGGGTAAAAGGGCCTTGCACGAGACAGTATCCCAAACCCCGCTGATATCTTGCACAGGATTTTGGGATTCACAAGTCAGTTTGCTTGGGGAGCTGGCTGCTCCCGAGGCAGCAGAGAGCCTGGAGAGAATTGTGTCACCTCGCCTGCTTCCCGCTCTGATGGAAGTCGTCCTGTTGTTGCTCCGTTCCTAAGTGATTTGCACAAACACAATTAACTTTGTCCCCGCAAGGATTACATAATAACAGCTTTTGTGCCGACTCTTTCCCAAGTAGCATACAGACAAGCTCCCCTTGCCAAGAAGCCGTTTCCAACTGGGCTGGCTGATTATCGCAACCTGCTAAGGGTGGCGGTTAACCCTCTGGCGCCATGCCAAGGGCTCTCTGTTGATTTCCATGGGACTTTCTCTGGCTTTAAATCAAAAGGGTTTTGGGATCAGCTGTCGTGCAGATCAGAGTGTAAATGGAAGAAGGGAGCAGGGGACCAGAGCTTGCAAGGCCCACAGGTCATATGGGAAACTGGGACCCCCTCTGAGTCAAGGGTCTTTTCTTGGGCCTGTCAGTCAGTATTAGAAACTGTGCAGCAAAGTAAATGGGGAAAGGAAGCATAAATTCTCAGTGGGAAAGGAACAAAGAGATGAACTCTGGACTCGGACAAAATTCCACTGTGCCATCTCCCCCAAGGTGAAATTTTCTCTACTAGATATACATATCTATACAGTGGTACCTCGGTTTAAGAACAGTCCAGTTTAAGAACGATTTGGTTTACAAACTCCGCAAAACCGGGAAAAGTGTCTTGGTTTGAGAACTTTACCTTGGTCTAAGAACGGAAGCCGAATGGTGGAAGGGCACCGGCAGTGGGAGGTCTCATTAGGGAAAGCGTGCCTCGGTTTAAGAACGGTTTTGGTTTAAGAACGGACTTCCAGAACGGATTAAGTTCTATATACACTGTATCTATATACAGTGGTATCTCTGGTTAAGAACTTAATTCGTTCTGGAGGTCCGTTCTTAACCTGAAACTGTTCTTAACCTGAGGTACCACTTTAGCTAATGAGGCCTCCCGCTGCCGCCGCATCGCCAGAGCACAATTTCTGTTCTCATCCTGAAGCAAAGTTCTTAACCCGAGGTACTATTTCTGGGTTAGCGGAGTCTGTAACCTGAAGCGTCTGTAACCTGAAGCATCTGTAACCTGAAGCATCTGTAACCTGAGGTACCACTGTATATTGGGGAAAGGGCATCACATGAATCTCAGCTAGAGTTTGCCATGCATGAGCAATGGGCACATAGAATTGCCGATTTGGAAGGGACCCCTGAGGATCATCTAGTCTAACCCCCTGCAATATGGAGCTTTGCCACCTGTGTGACAGCTAAAGCCGTGTAGGTCTCATGCATTTACTTATACACAAGGGATTTTCATGCTGAATCCTGGTTTTCTGCAAAAATGTCTCTGTTCATCATAACTATAGTCCACCAGTTTGACTAAAAGAGGCCTCAAGGCTGCTCAGAATTTAAAATCCACAAAGTATTTGGGTGATTTTGGAGGGGGCTATGCAAAAAAGGGGGAATAAATGTTTGCTCATCGGACACTGGATGTAGTGCTTCTCTTTGCTTTTTTGAGCTATTCCTCCCACTGTAGCCGCATGGCATGATACCATACTGTGCTCTGACCTCATGACAACGCCATGTAGCCGATTAGATTTGGCTACATGGTGATGTTGCAAAGACAGCTCGGAGCGATGGCACAAAATATTACCCTCACTCTGATTTGGCTTCCCGAAAATACAACGTAATCAAATCAGATTTGGCAGTGTAGTAATGCCACAGTGCCGAAGCAGAGGGAAGGCAATGTTTCCTGGCCCCATGCGGGAGTAGCTAAAAAGGAAAGGATGGCTTCAAGTAGCAACAGGGAGAGACATTGCTGCTACTGCCCGAACCTCAACCTGATGGCACAGAATTGGCAAGGGTTTTTTTTTTTAGTAAAACCTTTTGACTCCCAGGAGCGGTAGCATGTGGCATAGCTCAATTACATAGGTACACTTCAAGGTCTAGCAATATTAAATGATTTTGCACTTTTCCTGACACTTCCAAGCCTCCAACAGAATAAACAAGTTGGGCAGGCGTCTCTTGGAAGCGCATCCCAACAAGCAAGGTGCCACCACGGAAAAAGCCCTGCTTATAAGAGTCGAAGGAGGCAGAAATTTGAGGCGAAGCCTGTGATATGGGGATGGGGCAGCACAGCAGCCCTTATGACTCGACACCATTACCTTTTGGACACAGTAAAAGTTGCTACAAGTTGATCTTATCACAGGGTGAATATTTCGCTTGTTTGCGCGCGAGGGACTCCCAGCGAAAGTGAAATTTTGTCCCGAGATGGTTAATTGCACAAGGAGCTCTTGCTGTCCTGGTGGCCGAACGATCGCTGCGATCTGGGGACATGCCTTAGCAAACAGTTTACGAAATGACCACCCAGATGCACATTTGAGTAAATAAAAAGCACATTTGGGCAGCATTCATGATCGCATGTGGATGCCATCAATCTTTGCGTTTCTGTCGCAAAGCATCTTAGCTCCCACACCAGACTTGCTGGGCTCAGAATTAGCAAAATTCCACGAATACGAGCAAAGTTGGGAGATCCAATTCCCGGGTGTTTTGCCAGGGACATTCAACAAGTAAGCTCCAGTTTTCAGTTCTATATCCAAGGCAAAACATGACATGATGGGACCGCCACATTTGTTTGTTCATGTCTGCGCTCTTGTTCCCTGGACTGAAATGGGTGATGAGGTCTTACGGAACGTGGAAAGGGACGTTGTCACTGGGTAGGGGGTCAAATCCTGCCGTTACCCCCATCCCCTTTCAGCCCGTTGTTATAATTTGTATAGGAGAGCATTATATATATATAAATAAATGCCGCCAGAGTGAGAAAACCTTCTGGGGAGTGGGGTTGACACTGCATTAATGCAAATCCCTAAACTAGGGTAGCTTACATAGTGCCCTTCAGACACTGTTGGACTACAACTCCCATAATCCCTGACTATTGGGCATGCTGGCCTGGGGCCGATGGGAGGTTGAGTCCAACAAGATCCGAAGGCCCAACACATTTTGGCCAACGCAGAGAGATCTGCCTCACCCTCTTCTTCTTTTTAAAGTTTTAGACATCCAGGGGGAGAACTGTTTTATATGCCCAAGCTTTTAATTGAATAGTCATATCTGGTTGGTTTACTTATTTTGTGGCAGCTGGTTTTTGTCTACAACTTTACTTCTGCTCTTACTTATCTTAATATTTCATGCTGTTTTAATTTTTGTGTTGGATTTAACAGTGGGGTGTTTTTATTATTACGTTTGATGCTTTGGGAACGCGCCTGTGTTGAAAAGTGGCCTGCGTGTTTTAGCAATAAATGAAGAGAAATGGAATAAAACTTGCCTCAGGTGACAGATTTTGGGCTCCACAGCTGGTGGCGAATGGCCAGCTGTATCATCTGTTCTTATTATTGCGGTGCTTCAGAGTATGGGAAGCGCCATTTTGGCTGATCGTTCTGTTTACCTCAGAGGCCAAAATGTCTTCATCTAGCCCTGAAATTGGGGCACTTTCCTACATGGAGATAATGCAGAGGGGAAATGACATTTAAAGATGGCGAAGGTGGAGTTTCCCACAATGCCTCTGGCACTGGGGCACTGTGATAAATTAAAGTGGGAATTAGACCCATCTGCCTGGTGCTGTTTCCAGGTGCTGCTGGATGCTACCAGGTAAGTTTCTCAGGGAGGAGAAGACCCACCAAAGGCTACTTTTCTTACAGCCCTGACCAGGAGCAAGAAAGGGGAAGGGGGCATTGCAAGAGGAATCAAAGTGTGTTTCTGTATTCGTCTTCTTTCTGTGATGCCAAAAAAACCCTTGCTTCCTGTCATCCATCATGCAGCCACTCCCAGCATCCCAGAGAAGAGACCTGAGCCGTTGTTTGACAACTTTGAGTACTTTCCAGATAAGGAAGATGACTTACATAGGAATTACAATGACCGCGCCTACCTAAGTTCTGAGGATTTGGTCAGAGATGACAGCCGCATAGGTATGGTCTAGGTGTGTGGGGTGGGGTGGGGACACAGAAATCAACTTTCTGATTTTCTTTCTTCCTTTTTAAAAAACAGCAACCATGTTTCTAGTCCTCGTGACTGCAGGTGTGCCTGATTGCAGTGGAAGCTGGTGCCCTAGGGCTGCTGCCTTCCCAAGAATAATGTCAAGCAAAAGAAAGAAAGAAATTGCCCCCAAAATATCAAAGCCACATACTCCGTCCCACTTTTATTTGAAGTAAGGGACACTCTGCAAACATTCGTGCCAATCTACCGTCCTTTGGAAAACCAGGCCTAGCAGCACAGCCAAAAAGCCATGTGACATTTTGGACTGCACTTCAAGGCAGCCCCGCTATGAAGGCTTCTACTCCCATCTCCCATACCAAGAACAAACTTAGTTGGTCTCTAAGGTGCTACTGGAAGGATTTTTTTTATTTTATTTTGTTTCAGCATCCTTGGTATGGCCTTGGGGGGCTGCCTTGGAGGGCAGTCCAAGCACGCTCGGAGCTGCTTCCTAGAGCCACGCCTAAAACTCAAAGCACCTTCTTTGTAGCTAGCCAGAAGGAGGGTGTGGTTGCTAGTTTGAGCAGCGTGTTTTTAATTATTATTAATGCTCCTTAAAAGAGAGAAATGGTGGAGAGAGTGTGTATCTTTCTACACTGTCCTTTTTAATTTTGCTTTATTTTGCAGTTGCTTTTGTGAACCGGGGAGGAGGATCGAGAGAAGAAATGGTTCCCACATTTGTATTGTTGGAACTGTAGGGCTTTTGTGTGTGTCTAGGTTTCAGACTGTGCCCACCACTTCCTCCTGAGGGAGGGAGTTCCGCAGATTAACAATGTGTTGCAGGAAGAAGTCCTTTCTTTGATCTGTCTCAAATCTTCCAGCAATGATCTTCATTGGCTATCCATGAGTTCTACCATTTTGAGAGATCCACTTTCTCCACACCAGCCCCAATTTTATACAATTCTGTGATGCCTTCTGTTACTCGTTTCCCCCCCAATCCTCCAATGCTACAGTCTTTCCTCATTGGGAAGTTGCTCCTTTCCCTTGATTATTTGGGTTCCCCATTTCTGAACCTTGTCAAGTAGTTCACTCTTTGCAGCAGATAGATAGAAGGTTGGGTTTGTTTGTTTTTTGTCATTACTGTTGTTTTTTGCAGAATGCTGAAGTTAATATAATAAATAGAGGCTTTTTGGAGGACAGTAATAAAGATGATTAATGGCATTTTCCAAATAAATATATAATTGGGACCAGTGCTATCCTTATTGAATTATGTAAAATTCTTCCCCTAGCTAGACAGGACAGAGTCGGTTTTGTATATAATTAGAAATGCAATGATGTTATAATTGAGTAAGCAAAGGGATTTTTTTATTTATTTAAGCAATAATACTGCAGAACAGAATTAACTTTTGGAATCGGTTTATGTTTACAGCGTTTACACGGTTCCTTGAAAATATACATGGGTGCTTTTGTAAGACGGGGGCTTGGGATCCAACACAGTAGAAATGAATCTAGCACTTGTGAATTTATAAATGTGGTTAGGAATAAATTTATCAGGTCAGTTTATAAATGTGGTTAGGAATAAATTTATCAGTTTTGAAAATGCAATCACCGGTGTTTAGAGTTTTAATACTTTCAGTATGAGTAAGCATGGTTTTTGTATGTGTGCATGTCTGTGTCATCATTTATTGAACTTGTGTTTAAAGAAAGATACAGTGGAGGCATTTATCACATATAACTGTAGAACCGTAGACTTCGAAAAATATATGTATATATCTAGTTCTTCAGGCTTCCTGGATCACTTGCAATGTATGCAGAATCACAGGCCGTTCCCTTTTGCTCCTCAGATTTTGTGTCCTTGCTAACCAGCGGCTCAGAGACCCAGACGCCCGTGTCCAGTGCAGTGGCAAAAGCCAGGTTCACTCTTGTGCGTTCTCACCTCCTCTTCTCGATCAACTATGAGAGGTGAGTGACACTCAGTCTGATGTTCAGGATGGGGAGAAGCATGTAGCAGAGGTGGACTTTGGTAATTTTGGGAAATGTGGTACCCTGAGTGAGGCCAAAATTTGGCACCTCCAATTGTTCCATCTATATTTCCCCCCCAAAAAAATTTATTGGTTTTTACAGTTTTTTAAGCACAAAACATAACGGTTATATTTTCCACACTTCCCCCCTCTCACTGTGGGAAGCAACCTTCATCCCCCTCTCTCACAGGGGTAGGCATAGTCATTGTACATTTAACCTTAATAACAATTATTTTATATCATTGCTTGGGCCTGGCCCAATTCTGTGGGCCAGGCATTCCTTCATCCTCAATTTCATATTTCGGTTGACTTCCGCAAGTCCCCCTCTGTTGAATTCAATATCATTCCTCTCTAACAGTTTTCATACTTCTAAATTTTAAAACATCATGAAATACAAAATCATTTTGCTTAAAACAATTCTTTTTCCAAACCTCAGCATCTTGGTGCTTCTGCTCTTTTCCTCTAGTCTTATCCCCTTCCCTTATTTCAACCTAATTTCAATCATACTTTATACTTTTTACACCCTTACCTCCCTCTGGTCTCGGAATTTTTAGCTGAATTTCCCCCTTCTTAACTCCTCATTTAAACCTAAAATCATTTATACCAGTAACCATATCTGTATATCATAGTCCTTAGGCCAGAAAGAAAATCAAATTCAATTATATCTTTTTCCAATTGTTCCATCTAGCTCAGTACAGTCGTACCTTGGATCCCGAACGCCTTGGTACTTGGACGTTTTGGCTCCTGAACACCGCAAACCCGGAAGTGAATGTTCCAGTTTGCAAACGTTCTTTGGAACCTGAACGTCCGACGGGCTTCCGATTGGCTGCAGGAGCTTCCTGCAGCCAATCGGAAGCCGTGCCTTGGTTTCCGAACATTTTGGAAGTCGAAAGGACTTCCAGAACGGATCCCGTTTGACTTCCAAGGTTTGACTGTATCGTTTACACTGAGTGGTAGCAGCAGCTCTCCAGGGTTTCAGAAGAGACCATTTCCAGCTGTACCTGGAAATGCAGGGGTTGAACCTCTGACCTTCAGCATGCGGCTGTGACCCATCCCTTGCGCACATGCGCACATGCACTTGCTGCAGCAATAAAACTGTGAGCACATGTGTGCATGGTATGGTTTCAAGCTGGATGGGAGACCGAGATTCCTGCATTGCAGGGGGTTAATAGAATCATAGAGTTGGAAGGGACCCCAAGGGTCATCTAGTCCAACCCCCTGCAATGCAGGAATCTCAGCTAGAGCATCCATGACAGATGGCCACCCAACCTCTGTTTAAAAACCTCCAAGGAAGGCGAGTCTGCCACCTCTTCTGGGAGACTGCTTCACTGCCGAGCAGCTCTTACTGTCAGAAAGTTTTCCCGAATGTTTAGTCGGAATCTCCTTTCTTGTAACTTGAAGCCATTGGTTTGTCGAGATGACCCTCAGGGTCCCTTCCAACTTGATAATTCTATGATTCTGTAATGCCCAGGGCGAGACAATAGCATGGCAAGCCCTGTGCCTAAAGCGGAAAAGGGGTGATGTAAAGCCCTTTCTTGGGGTTCACATACCAGCTGCCCTGCTCCCCATCTCTCTCCCCCCGGACTTCTCTGTTTCATCGGCTTCATAGCTTCATAGCACATCTTGCTGACAGGCAGCTGGTGTTCCTCTGATATCATTACGAAACAGCTGAACAGGCATGGGTGAATCCCAGCTTGGAATTTCTCTGTATCCGTCCCAGGCAGAGAGGCTCCTCCCCCGTCACGGTGGTGGTTATTATTTTTATTAAAAGCAAATTTTGGGGGGAAGCGGGAAAGGCTCCAATAAACAAGTTCAGCATGCACATGTTGCCGAGGCCCCAGCTGCCTCTCCCTGCTTGCTCAAGGCTGGGGTCAGCGGGGGTCTTTCTGCCTTCTGCCTGGGGCTTGGCTCCGGGGAGCTGCAATCAATCAGTCTCTGCTGATTGTTAAATCCTCCTTCTGCCTGCTCCGGGAGAGAGCTGCGGCCAGCCTCTCTGCCGTGGTGGTCCCTCCTCTTTTTCCAGGCCGTTGCATAGCCAAGCAATGACTAATTTCAAAATGCATCCACAAATCCCCAAAAAACAGCCTCAAAGGCTGTCGTTATTCCTTTTTAAGCAGGGCCAAGGAGAGTTGCATTTCTCGAGCTGCGTAAGGGAGAGAGGCTAGCCTCTGGAAGGGCACCATCTATCCTCCTGCAGGGGGTTCATTGGCAAAAATCTGGGGGTCTGCAACTGTGGTTTCTTGTTTGTCGATGGCAAGCATAAATCTCCTTCTGGACATTGTATCTCAGGGACTCCTCTGTAACCTGGTGGCAGAGGGTGTGATTTCAATGCAGAAAGCCCACCGGCTAAGTCCCTGCAATCTCGGGGTGGCGTGGGGTGAACCACACAATTCAGATAGCAGCACTGAGAAGGACCTTCCTCTGCCTGAGACCCTGAGTAGCCTAGGGTGGCCATGCAGGCTAGGGATGATGGGAGCTGGAAGGAATCCCCCAGGTCATCTAGTCCAGTGTTCCCCAACCTTGGGCCTCCAGCTGTTTTCGGACTACAATTCCCATCATCCCTGACCACTGGTCTTGCTAGCGAGGGATGATGGGAGTTGTAGTCCAAAAACAGCTGGAGGCCCAAGGTTGGGGAACACTGATCTAGTCCAACCCCTTGCAATGCAGGAATCACAGCTAAAGAATCCCCTACAGATGGCCATCTGAACTCCAAGGAGAGTCCACCACTTTCTGAGACCCAGTAAAGCTGTCCCTGGGCCTTTCTGCATCCTTGGAAAAATACAAAATGAAGAGATAACCAAATACTCAGTATGGCAATGCAGACTTTGAACGCTTTTAGACAGGGTGACGTTGCCACACTACCAAATGATAGCAGTAGCAGCCTGGGGACACTTTTAGCATGCACTGGGCTGCAAAATCCATTGGCATTTTGAAGGCTGTTTAAAGAAGCTGGCGGGGCGCTCTGGAGCTAAGTCAGGTTGGTGGCACCGGCCTAACCTATTCCTCCTATTCAGTGTTTTCTGTTCTGGCTGCAACCTCAAACCCACAGCCTCTGCCTCTTCTTCCGCAGGCTGGGCCAGCCAAGCCGAGTCCGTTTCACAGACGCTGGTGGGACTGTCCTCTTTGAGCATCCTGTGCAAAGGGGTCCCTCCCCCCAGGATAACATGGTGAGTGACCCATGAGGTCATCGTCCCAATTTGGGCTTTGAAGCACTATTTTGCTGAAACAGCAAGGCATGTTGCTGTAGAGGGAAGTGAGGGGCAGGTGGGGCTCGTCCACCTGGGAAGGCAGCCCACCTAGGAGAAAGAAAACTCATCCTAAACATCGGCTGCCTTTTGGGATTATCTTCGGGAGAAGAAAAGGCTCAAGAGTAAACCCTACACAAATCCAGAGTGGAGTCCCTAAGACGGTTGGATGGCGCCTTGTATACCTCCTTCCGGCAATTCCTGCAGCCATGCTGGTGCCAATAGCATTGCTCTGCTTCCCTTTTGACCACATCAGTGAGGCCAAAAGGGGGGTCTTGTCATCCTTCACCCCCGGAGGTGCACTCCATTCTCTCTCAAGACAGATGGCAACAATTGGCCATGCTGGATATGTGTCCGGTCCTCTGGATTTGAACTCTTTCCAATAGCCTGATAAATTGGCCTGTTTCTTTCTGCCCCTCTCTCTGGACACTGTCTCTACAGATCTGTGGCGTCTGGCGAAACCTGCAAAAGTCTTTGACCCGGCAGTTGAAGGTTGACCAGCTCCACATTTCCCTGGTCACCAAGTCGCACCCTGAGGGCGAGATACGAGGCAAAATCATCAAGCACCGGGCCCTCCTTGCAGGTAATCTGTGATCTGAGAGTTTTACCTTTGAGTACAGATTGCTTTTTTCTTTTTCTCACAAAGCAAACAAACAATAAATTAGTAAGAGAAAGAAATGGTGATATACCAAGGTATATCAAGACATCCTAATTTCCCCAGCTGGTGCGGATGTTGTGTGTTGAGCATCTAAGTCCGAAGCAGAGGAAATAAAATCCCACCAGATGACGTAAAAGCATTCTGGATCCTCCATCCCCCTGGAAACATGCAGTTTGTGTGTAATATTTTCCGTCGAGTGCAGATTCCTGTCATTGCCAGCCCTGCAAATACACTCGGAGCTCTCACTCAAAAGTTACTGCTCATAATTCAATTCAAAATGCTTGTTGTCTCCCTGATCTAGGATATTTGAAGATCCTGGCCTTTCTGCTTGATCAACCTAAACAGTGGTTGTCTTGGACTGTCTCTGGGTGTATGCCTTTTCTTTCGGAGTTTCTCCCTGGCTTTACTCTCATGCCCATCGTTAGAAGTTTGCAATGAGGCAACCTAAGTGAGCAGATAGTCATTGCAGAACGTACATGCAGCTGCCTGAGTAACTCCTGACGTGGCAGAGTTAGAGTGTCGGTCCGGAGAGAATTGAATCCCTCCTCAATGTGTGAAGCCCAGCCATCTCCTCTCAGCCTAACCCAGGGTTGTTGTAGGGATAGATGGGCTCATCCCAGGCTGTATACTCCACCCCAAGCTCCTTGGAGCAAAGATGAAACAGAAATGTGAGGAGCAATGATAATATCTTTAGCGATATTTAACTGCATTGCTCCTTGGAAAAATAAGTGAGATACAAATGCAATGAATGAACAAAGAATAAAATTACTGGGCTATTCAAACTGGAGATGCTGGAGCCACACTCTAAATCCAGCTGGCTCCTATCAGCTGCCTTTGTCCAGAGGTCTCCTTGAGAGACCTTGATTCCCGAGAATTCCTTGCCTGTAGTCGGGTGTTTCTCCCAATGCGTTGGGTTTTTCTCTGGCATTTCAGACACCGTCTCTCCCTAAGGCTCAGAACTTATTTGGCCTCACCACCAGAGGCCGGGGTGTCCTCGCTTTGGTCTCAACTAAGGATCCTGGCATCTCACCTCCAGACTGGGCCTGATCTGGGGCTCGGTGTAATGCTGGGGCCTCCAAGTGATGGGGAACCCATTGCATCCCTCTGGGGACCTTCAAGGCTCCAGCTGAGCCTCTGCCTGAGCTTCAGTGTGTCTTGCATTTCTGGTCTTTGCCTTTGGCAGATGCCCACCCTGTCCAGTAGTCTGGCAGCCCTGGCTGCTTGTACAATAGGGAAGGGTGGTAGGTCAGTGGCAAAGCATCTGCTTTGCATGCAGAAGGTCCCAGGTTCAATCCCTGGCTTTCCCAAGTAGAGCTGGGAGAGACCCCTGCCTGAAACCCTGGAGAACTGCTAGTGGTCATTGAAGACTGGCTAGATGGAGGAAAAGGCAGGTTCCTTTGCTCCTGTGCACAAGTCTGCCGCTGACCCCCTCGCACTCTCAGGAGCAGGAGTCAGGAGCAAGCCAGCAATAACTCACACAGTGTCAGTGAAGTTAACTCTTTATTCAAAGAAGCAAGACAGCTCAGGAGGCCAGGCCTAGTGAGCACAGCAACTCATCCCAGTAGATCTTGGCCCTATGAGGCAGTTGTGAGGACTGAAGGTCCCCACCTTCCCACAGTTTCCTAAGTCTCCCCCTTCCCCAGGTCCTTCCCAAGCTATCTGAGACTTCATCGCCTTGTCTGCCTTTGCTCTGCCCTCTTCATACCTCTTCTGGCTCTGGGAGACCAAGAAAGAGGGGAGCTGTTCACAGCAGGAAGGGAAGACCCCTTGGCTTCTTCAGCAACTTGCCTCATCTCTGCCTCTTGACAGCCCACCCCCTTCTGCTTCTGTTTCTGGACTGCTCTCTGCCGCAGAGTCTCCCTGCTCACTAAACCCTGTTACCTCTTCAGCTTCCAATACCTCCTCCTCCCAGGCTTCTCCCTCTGACCACTCACTGTCATCCCACCACCACTCCCCAGGCTCTGCAACCTTCTTCCCTTTGGGGGTTCCCCAGCTGGTGTCTCCCACCACTCCTCCCACCCATCCGTGACAAGCACTGTGCTCTTGCTTTCCTCTCTATTTCAGAAACATTCACTGCTATCCTGACATCCGTCGACGCGACCCACCTTGGCATGGGGGGCATTGCTATGCTCACCCTGAGCGACGCGGAGAACAACCTGCATTTTGTCCTTGTCACCAAAGGGCTTCTGGAGCCGGCGGAGAAAAGTGAGCGAGGGGCAGAAGTGCAGGGGGTTGTGGGGCAGGTGCAGCCAGGTGCCTGAGCTCATGCTTCGCCCAGCCAGGGGAGATGAACAGACAAGACAGGTCTGATGGTTAAAAACTGGGCTTGTGTCAGAGAGAAGTGAGTTCAACTCCCACAACAGCCAGGGACTAAATTATATCTCCTTCTGGGCATTGCAAACTGTTGACCTCAGTTCCTTGTCTCTGAAACAATAGCAATTCGTGTTTGTGGAACCTTGATGAAGATTAGGGCTGGTTCTGTGTTTGAGGGTGCCTGGACAAAGTGCCCCCAGTAGGGGGCCTAGTGTGCTGCCTCCCCCACCCAGTGGGCCCTACAGAGGATTTACAGTCAGGGCCGGTGCGTCCATTAAGGCGAACTAGGCAGTTGCCTAGGGCGTCAAAATGGAGGGGGCGCTGGCCAGCCTGCCCCCCGCCGTCGCCCGGTGCCGCCCCAACCAGCGGCGGAGCAAGCAGCTTGGGGCGAAAACAGCAGCGGTGGGGGCGCCAAAATGGAGGGGGCGCTGGCCAGCCTGTCCCTCGCCCCCTGCCGCCGCCCGGTGCCGCCCCAACCAGCGGCGAAAACCGCGGCGGCGCGGGGCACCCGGCCGGCAGGGGGCGGGGCACCGTACGTCATGCGCAATGACGTCACGTGGCCCGCCCCCTCGCCTAGGGCGCCAAAATCCCTAGCACCGGTCCTGCTTACAGTAGTCCTCTGTGGGCCCCAACAGCAGGCTGGGACCTCTCACCATCTGGGGAGGTAAATCAATCAATTTATTGCACATAGCCAAAGGCCTTTACAATGTACAGCAGAGGGCAAGACAAGGCTTTCCTCTGAAATCTCACGACATACCCTATAAAAAGTTTACAGCATAAAAATTAGAGAGCATTAATATATCCAGAATGGAGCTTCTTAGCTGCCAGAGCAAGTTTGGCTCTCAGGTTTGCAATCTGTAGATCTTTACCAGCTAGGAGCTCGACTTTTCACCTCCTGGGGGGATCGGCCTGAGAGGCAAGTCAAGAGCAGGTGACAAAAAAAATTTCACCGGGCAGTGAATAAACGGGCAAAGCGGCAGGTAATGCATGATACCCTCAACCTGATTGCATCCATAAACACACCTGCGTTCCCTCTGGGGAGGTGTGAAGAGTGACCCAACAGTGCAGACAGAAGCACTGGGGCCAGACCTGCCTCCCACCTCCAGTACATAGCTTTGCCATTGCATCCCTGGGAGAAGAAACACTGTGATGGGGCAAGTCCAGCTTCATGTACCTGGCACTCCACTCTGCACCAGGTAAATAAAATGGGGGCCCTAGTGAGGCCCGGCATCGGCCAAGGAGGGCCCTGAGTGTCCACTGCTGGCTGGACAACCTGTCCTTGAACCCTGATAATGCCTCTTGATAATAATAATAATAATAATAATTTATTATTTATACCCCGCCCATCTGGCTGGGTTTCCCCAGCCACTCTGGGCGGCTTCCAACAGAAATGTTATAATACAATAATCTATTAAACATTAAAAGCTTCCCTAAACAGGGCTGCTTTCAGGTGTCTTCTAAAAGTCTGGTAGTTGTTTTTCTCTTTGACATCTGGTGGGAGGGTGTTCCACAGGGCGGGTGCCACTACCGAGAAGGCCCTCTGCCTGGTTCCCCGTAACTTCGCTTCTCGCAGCGAGGGAACCACCAGAAGGCCCTCAGCATTGGACCTCAGTGTCCGGGCAGAACGATGGTGGTGAAGACACTCCTTCAGGTATACTGGACCGAGGCCATTTAGGGCTTTAAAGGTCAGCACCAACACTTTGAATTGTGCTCGGAAATGTACTGGGAGCCAATGTAGGTCTTTCAAGACCAGTGTTATGTGGTCTCAGCAGCCGCTCCCAGTCACCAGTCTAGCTGCTGCATTCTGGATTAGTTGTAGTTTCCGGGTCACCTTCAAAGGTAGCCCCACATAGAGCACATTGCAGTAGTCCAAGAGGGAGATAACTAGAGCAAGCGAGAGATAACTGATTTCCTGGCTGGAAGATAGAGAGGGAGGTACAAATGTCTGTAGAAACAAGCCTATTTTGGCAAAGGTAACATTTACATCCTTTGCCTTGCCCACCTTTGCCTCTGCCCACTAAGGGCATGTGGCCCCTGGAAGGTTGACCATGGGAGAATTTGGCCCTTGGTTTGAAAAAGGTTCCCCACCCTCGCTGACCTAGTGGGGCAAGGAAACAGGAGTGGGGGGTGATGCTGGTCCACAGCGCTGCAAAGAGTGGCATTGACGTGTTTCGCTTCTTCCTTCCCAGAATCCTCCTGGCTCCCCCTGAGGGTGCAGATCCTTCACCAGAACAGGGTCCTGAGGGAGGTGCTGGCCAATGTCTCCTGGCAGGTAAAAGCCGCCGTATCTGAATGCTGAGCCAAGCTGCATGCCGCTCAGGGGCGAAGGAAGCCTCCTCGCTACCCGGGGCGGCGACCGGAGGCACCCCTGGGGGCGGGGCATCATGATGTCGTGTCATGATGTCACGATGCAATGTCACTGTGGCTCCGCCCTGGCAGCAGGGCGGGGGAGCGCTTTTTAAAAAAGCAAACCTCCTTGCCTTGGCTTTTCTTTTTTTTAAAGCGCTTTCTTCCCGCTGCCGGGCGGAGCCGCCCGCAGGGGCGAGGGGAGGGGCGGGCAGCAAAAGGGTGACACCCCTCCGCCTCCTCCTCCTCCTCGCCCCGGCAGCGGGGAGAAAAGCGCTTTTTAAAAAAGCCCAGCGATGCTTTTGGCGCCGCTGATCGGGGGGCGGCGCCCCCCACCCCGAGTGTCACCCCTACCCCAGGGCGCTGCCCGGGGCGGCACGCCCCCCTCGCCCCCCCTCGCTATGCCCCTGGTGCCGCTTCCTCCTTTGCAGGTGTTACTTGACGGTGTTACTCCTCCTTCCCCCCTTCCCCCTTCCTCTCATTTTGCCACATCAGGACCCCGACTTTGCAGAGGTGCTGTCCGGACTGGTAGCTCGAGAAATGCTGTGGCTGGCACAAGGGCAGCTGGAGATCACCGCAGAGGTGGAGGGCAGGTTGCGCCGTAAAATTGCTGGCCGGATCACTACCAGAAGAAGCTGTGACAGTGAGTTTGGAGGAGGAGGAGGGGCAGAAAACATCGCCCGTTGGACTTCTGCCTACTGTACAGCTGCCAGGCAGCTGAATACAGCGCAGACTCCAGTTGCTGTTGATGGCTTCCACATGTAGATTTGGCAGACACCCGTCCTGCCAACTCTGTAGCCTTACTGCACCCTCTTCTTCTTCTTGCCCCCAGCCATCCAGAGTGTGCTCTGTGGAGGAGACGCCTTGACGCCCACCCAGACGGGGGCTGTGGGCTCTGCCAAGCTCATGCTGCACGAGAACGGGACTTTGGAGTATCAGGTAAGAAGAAACTTCTGGTGGTTTTGCACGAGGCTGGAGCAAATGACATCGATACATGTGTGTCTCTGTGTATGCATGCCTGATGCCAAAGCCTGGCAAAACACGGCACCTGCAGAGCCCCAAATCAGTTGAGGGGCCATCTCTAGGACAGCCACGCTGCCATCTTGGTTCTTCCTTGATGCAGAAACTGACTTTGCCAGAAGTAGCCTCTGAATTTACATAATCCCATATAGCGTATGTCCCAGAATAATAAAAAAAAACACCAGGTCGTTCCCACCTTCCTCTGCCCCACCATTGATTTCAAGCTGCCCCAACCAGCTTGAAATAAAGGACTGCAAGAAGATCAAACCTATCCATTCTGAAGGAAATCAGCCCTGAGTGCTCACTGGAAGGACAGATCCTGAAGCTGAGGCTCCAAGACTTTGGCCACCTCATGGGAAGAGAAGACTCCCTGGAAAAGACCCTGATGTTGGGAAAGATGGAGGGCACAAGGAGAAGGGGACGACAGAGGACAAGATGGTTGGACAGTGTTCTCGAAGCTACCAACATGAGTCTGACCAAACTGCGGGAGGCAGTGGAAGACAGGAGTGCCTGGCGTGCTCTGGTCCATGGGGTCACGAAGAGTCGGACACAACTAAATGACTAAACAACAACACTCCTTACTCGCCCCCGGTCACAAAAAGTGAAACATCTCCATTTATTTTCTAGCGAACCTGAATTTTGTAGGAATGCATTTAGGCACTACGACATGATATTACTAAATAATTTTTCAAGTGAAGGCCACACCTAAGAAAATCGTGTAAGGAAGGACACATAGCTTGAATCATTGGGCTTTGCAGGTCTGCTTGGAAAGTCTTGTCTCCTTTCCACAAATCTGTGAGCCCCCAAACTCTCCCTCTCCCTGCTTCCTCCCACCCCAACAATGTGCTCCTTTTCAGAAAATCACATTCCCTAGAAACTTGTTGTTTGTTTTGGGGAGGGAGAATTCCTCTCCTTCCCCTCTCGCTTCTTGCCCAGCCTTGCCAGGCTAGTAATCCATCTTGGATTAAAATCGGAGCAGCAGAACGGTTTGGGCGCCTTCCTGCTCATCTCGCCTTTGATGCAAACATTATAAATCCCCAAGCTAATAAGAGGGGTGGGAGGGAGAAGGGTCGGGGTGTGGGCTCCAGGAGTAAGTGGGTGGGGAAAGGAAAAGGAGGGAGGGAAGGAGCAGGGATTGAGCTGCCTGGCTGGGAATGAAGGCGCAGGAGGGGGAATTCTTTTACAGTTTGGATTAGAATCTAAACCACAAGATGATTTTAATGCTTGACGTGTATTTGAAGCCAGCATTACAAGCCCCTTGAGACTCATTCTTCCAAGCCTTGAAAGAGAAGTGTCTGCGGCGTCACAGCTCCCCATGTTTCTGCTCCTCCCAGGCACTGATGGGGGTCTTCTTAGGCTATGGCTTATTTCTTTCTTTATTAAATTTCTGCCCTGCTGTCCCTCCCCA